>CM029602.1:30155411-31574467 GCA_017311375.1 Mytilus coruscus | reverse complement strand
TTGATAGACACATATTAAAACACAATAGGTTTTTCTTAAGACTAATATACATTGCTTCAATCAGGTTAAAAAATATAGGTTACTATTTATTAGTTTGTGAATAAAACAAAATATGAAAATTTATGGAGTGATATTGTTTAGAACAATTGTTAACATGAAAAGGGAAAATGAGGATAAATACTTTACCTGGTAGTGCATAATGGAATTGCCAATCTAATTATCTCCCCCTGAATTGAAAATATATTTATTTTAGCAAAAGTTACCTCCCCCGCAAAAATGCATATTTGTTTTATTTTTCAACAATTCAACAATTGTAGTAGATATATTTCTTAGATAAAATGTGGAAGCAAGTTCCCATTGTCAGGTGACTATCAAGTATAACATTTAGCAGGGTGCTTAAAATTCAAATGAATGTTATAAAAAGGGTTTGATACTTTACTACTACATTGATGACCTTTCAGACCTTTTGAAGCAAAGTTATGTCAGGTGATACACATTTTTGTCGAGCCTGGAACTTCTGTTGCAGAAAGCGAGACTTAGGGATAGTGATCCAGTGGTTTTAAAGCTTCATATTTAAGAAGGTAGAAGACCTTGATGCTTCATACTTTTTATATAGATGTCTTATGTTATGAAGTTTCTGTCTGTCATATGTCCATTGTGCTTGACCTCATTTTCATGGTTCAGTGACTACTTGAAAAAAGTTAACATTTTTATGCCCCCACCATAGTGAAGGGGGCATTAAGTTTTGCCCTTGTTTGTCTGTTTGTCCATACGTCCCAAAATTGGTTTCTGTTCTCTAACTTTAGTTTGCCTCAACCAAATGTTAGGAAAATTATACAAAATGTTTATTACCACAAAACACAGATCAAGTTTGAATTTTGCTGGCGTCACTTTTACCTTTCTAGCTTTATGCCACTTTACAAATGGAAAAATTGCAATAGGTCAACTATATTTGGTGTATGGAAATATTTTATGATGTACATGTCAGTCTGGCAAGTTTTATTCGACCTTGACCTCATTTTCACTGTTCAGCAGGTGAGACATTTTAGTGTATGCACTCATGTTTATCTTTGAGTAGTTTGTTTTAAGCATGAATTTGTTAATATAACATTTTCTGTTGAATTACAAGAATTAAATATTTGTGTTACAATTTTGCCTTTAAATTGATTTAAAGGTGTTTCTTTTTTTTATGGCCCCGCAACAAAGTTGTCGGGGCCATATAGTTTTACCCTTGTCCATCATTCCGTCATTCTGTCATTCTGTCATTCCATCATTCCGTCATTCCGCAACAAACCATTATACGGCATTTTTTTCTAAACGCCTTCTGATATTGGGCTGATTTTTGGTATGTGAGTTAACCATGATGAGTTACAGGTCAAGTATAAGTTTCGTTCCACTCCGCTAATTTTTGCAGAAATTACGGGCTTTGGACTTTGATAAATTGTTGAAAATCACAGTTATACGGACTTTTTTTCTAAAAGCCTTCAGATATTAGGCTAATTTTTGGTATGTGAGTTAACCATGATGAGTTACAGAACAAGTTTAAGTTTCGTTCCGCTCCGCTAATTTTTGCTGAAATTACTGGCCTTGGACTTCGATAAATTGTTGAAAATCACAGTTAAACGGACTTTTTTTCTAAACGCCTTCAGATATTGGGCTAATTTTTGGTATGTGAGTTAACCATGATGAGTTACAGATCAAGTGTAAGTTTCGTTCTGCTCCGCTAATTTTTGCTGAAATTACGGGCTTTGGACTTTGATAAATTGTTGAAAATCACAGTTATACAGACTTTTTTTCTATACGCCTTCATATTTTGCGCTGATTTTTGATATGTGAGACTACCATGATGAGTTACAGATCAAGTTTATGTTTCGTTCCGCTATGCTGATTTTCATGTCGTTTCAACACATCTTGTTAGATCTGCAGTACATCCACTTCCTGTTTGCTGATAGTTTGAAATTTAATTACTCTTTGATCAAGGAAATTTTTCATCAAACTAGTATTGGTCTTGAGAGCTTGATACTATCCATGCATGCTTGTGTCCACATGTGTTGTTGAAATTGCAGATTTTTCAACTTTTTGAGACAGGGCCATTCGTGTCGTTCTGACACATCTAGTTTTTTTTAATAAAATGTAATACAAGTATTATATATTGCTTGAAAACATTGTACTCGGATAGTTTATGAATTTTATTAGATCTAGTCATGAAGTTCTTCAAAGTTTAGTTAATCATAGATTCAACTGGTAGATTTATTTCAGATTTGTTATAAAAATTTTGCTTTTCTTTACAGTGTATTAAAAGATTTTACACACAATTATATTTCTTGTCCAATTTGAATGAAATGTTTTGTTGAATACAGAAATGTCTGCAGTTTCATACAATAGCTTTGAAATGTTTGTTTGAATTATAATTTTAAGGAAATTACTGTTAAAGGACTGATCTGAGTTTCTGCATGAACAAAAATGTATGGATATATAGGAAAAATTACACTTAATTTCAATATTTGTATTTAAATAATGATTTCTCAGCAATTACATGTAAAATATATATATATTTATTGAGAAATAAGAATATTTCATGGTTACCATAAAGACTATACTGGTAGAATACCAGTACTGTCAGAAATTTGGAATTTTTCTCAAATAATTTTTAACAAGAACTCTTTAGGTAGATATTCTTTTAACATAAAAAGGGTTGCCAAAAGCTATGTTTATCACCATAGACTGATTTAAATTCCCCTTATTAAAAATGAAAAAATGAGTTACTAGTATGCAGATTTTTGAATGAAATTTTATAGGTACGATGACCAGTTACCTTCACTTTTGAATCTCGTCATTAAATGATAGAATTTAATTGGGACAATAATGTTAATTTGTCTGAATGTGAACTTTATGTCACTTGAAATCAACCACTTACACTGTAATGAAGAGACGCATAAACTTTAAATTTTGAAAATTATAAATCTTTTTCAAAAAATAATTAATTCTTTTGAAAGAAATTTAATATTCTAAAGCAAGGTTAAATATTGCTTTGTTTTTTATTAGAAAACGGTAAGCTTTTCAAAGTCGATAATCTCATAAAGCGATGACATCATGTATCCACACGTGTATCTTCCCTTGACGCTTTTAATTTATAGAATATTCTGTATTTCTCTATTTTAATTGGATCACACAAAACTTAGTTTTTACAAATGAAGTAAAAATATTTGTCTGAAGATATCAACACTCTTTTGTTTTTATGCAACGTTTCTGTTATTCAATAAAACTGTAGGCGACAGTAACTGGTAACTGACGGAAAGTGGACCTTGACCAGTAGACATCTTTTGAATGTAATGTAAATTTACAAAATTTGGTTTTTCTTATTAAAACAATTTTGTCTTTATTTGATTTAAGAATTTTTTTAGAAGTATAATCTTGCATGATATGAAAATTACACTCAGTGTTATGGATTCATTAAATTTAGTCATGAAGTTGTTCTTTTTTTATTGATAGATTCAACAGGTACATTTATTAAATATTAGATCTGTTATAAATTGTGTTTTTTTTTTATTCAGTGTAATTTAACATTCAAGTACATACCATGTTCTATGATTTGGTGTAAATTGGTCTTCAATTTGGTATGTAGTATGTCTGTGACAATGTCTATCCAGAACAAATGATAATATTATACAGTGGGCAGATGCATAAAAAAAATCCTCCCTTACCAACTACTATGAGTCTTTAGAAAACAGTTATATTCCATTGTCTATTAGTATCTTTAGAGTTTTAAATGGGAGTTTACTTTGATAAGATTATACCTCAAAGTTCAATTCTTGATCTTACATTTACTGCTGTCTCTGATTTATTTTATAGTGACTATAGTAATGGCTTACTTTCTTGACTTTATATATAGTGGAGTCTGAGCCTCACTAGCTAGAATGCCCTAGGAGTTTGAAATTCGGTGGAAATAAATACTCACTGACCATATAAACATCCATACCCTAATTGCAACCAGAGACATATACATATGTATATGTCTCATGTCTCTGTTGCAACTATGATAAAAGGGATAGCCTCAGTTTGCATTCAAGAGTGTTTTGTAACCAAAATCTGTTCTGTATCAAAGTTTTTGTTAAGTGTAGGTAAGTGTTTTGGTTTAAGATAGTAAGTGGTAATGCCAACTTTAAACTTAGTACACATGTTTGTTATTAAGTGGACTGTTTTTAAATATGCCAAATTAGGGTTTTAACCAAGATTTCATGGTTCGTTGAACCTGGGACATAATACATCGACGGTATTTGACACTCGACACTTGTATCGATTACATTGTCGGGTCATTTATACTTACCGATATGATATTGTTAGTATAATAGTCACAGCTTGAACATGAAAATGTGATGGTACAAGCGGGACATGGTGTCCTATGGAAACATTCTTGTTCAATAGCTAAAATTATGTTAACTTTAGTTTGTCTCAACCAAATGTTATAAAACTTATACACAACTGTTCTAGAGTTATGCGTGTTTACAAATAGAAAAATGGCTGAATTTTTCGTTTCTGTTCTCTACTTCGCCTCAACCAAATGTTCTGAGACTTACACACAATGCTTGTTATCACAAAACTCAGATCAAGTTCAAATTTGGGTAGCGTCACTTTTACCGTTCTTCAGTTATATCCCTTTATAACTATATGATATGCAAGCGGGGGCATCATCTGTGTCCACATGTGGACACAATCCACATTTATTTTTTTAGAATTTTTTCAGAATATTGAAAATTACTATTCTCACCAACCGCGGATCCAGTAATCGGGGCATTTGTAACTCATTTATAGAACATCTTTGTTTTGAACTGTAAGTAGGCCTAAACAATAGGATAATCCCTTACTAAAACAAGATTTCATTCAATCTTCACAATTAAAAAACACGAAATCCTATAATTTCATTGGTCGAGAGCACTTTGCTATATTCTAAATAAACTATACGTGATAGGTCAATGATATTCTACGTGATTAGTATCTGTTTGTCTGGTATGTCATATGCCATGGGGTAACGGGGGTAAAGAAATATGTTTACCCTAACTTTTCCCATCCTACAGTATAATTCATCCTAAAGAAGGGCTGTATGTTTTGGCTATGCGGGATAAATAAACTTTCAGACCTAATTGCCATACCAAGGGCAGTACATGCACATTGATCTTCCTTCTTTCCGTTCGACCCACTTAATATATCATACTTATTTAATTTATTGTTTATTTATTCTCGTCCTGAATATGCATAAAATATTTGCCCGGCTGGACGTTAGGTATGCTGCAATCATTGTAATTGACCAGTCACGCTCCAGTGATGTTACTTTACTAGTACGTGACCGTAAAATGATATTTATAGGTTATTATTAAAGGGGCATAAGCTGTCAAATTCATGTTCACCGATTTGACTCAAATTTTCATATTTGATTTATAACATACTAAAACGTATATTCAAATTACAATAAGTCTGAAATAAACAATTAACTATGCCTGGACTCGATAATATTTACCAGCATTTCGTGTGTATTTTAGTCTAGACGCCATCTAATTAACTATCGAGATTACCTCCAAAGACTGCCGACGGTCACATAACCCGATATAAACATAAACATGAATATAAATAGATAGCGACCTCGTGCAATGATACTTTTCTAGGTCTGTTTGATTTCATGTTATAGATTAAAAAAAAATAAGTTAATCATCGATTTTACCTGTAAAAGAATGATTTTTTTGTTGATCGAATCAGTCAGCGAAATGGTTCACCTTTGTTTAACTTTCTATGTTGACAGTTTTTTTTTCCTTTTATTGGCTGAACACGACTAATACATGCGTAACCAATCTCTAGCTAATAGGTTAAATTGAAGGTCACATGAATACGGATTCAATGAGGTGGAATTATTCACTTGCAAGTGAACAATTCATCAGCTATGTTTCTTTGCTTATTTTGACAAAATTGAACTTAACTGGCTGCTAAAAGTGAATTATTATTTCACTATTCCACTTTCATTAATGATTGAACAAAAAAAATCATATTTTGATTTTTTTATCTCGTAGCTAATGCCCCTTTAAAATCGTTGTTAGAAGTAAATGCCTTAGGCCTCATTATTACGCTCCTGTGGTAAGATTATACTTGTTTCAGGGTAAACACTATTTGAATTGTGATTTTATTTTTAGTATTTCATCTTGACGGAAGGTTTAATCAAAGAATGGTACGGTATATTGTATATTTGTCGTAGATAAAACAATATGTCCCGTTGAAGGTGATTGAGTTCTACTTGAATCCATAATTATAGGATTACTTGTAGAAAATATTGTCCCCTTTTCATGAACCTGACTATAATGGAACATAAAGGCACGTCTAGCCAATTGACAGAATAGACTGTAGTTGACACGCTTTTTGATAATTGTTTAGCATCGTACTCTTGTAGATTGGTTTTGTATCAGAGAAATTCAAAATATTTATTTCCACAGAACGTCAACCATGTACCGTGCTTGTATGTGAGATTCTTAGTTTTGCCCAATCTAATTTTCCGTGTAGTTTCAGTTTGTGGCTTGTTTGTTTTTCGACTAATTTCTTTTGGCCATTGTGGGGTCTGACCTATGCATTTTGACTGTTCTTTGCATTTTCTTACTTAAAAAAAAGCCAGTGAGAATAAAGTATCAACAGTAATCTTACTTTAATTCTCTTCAACTGTAGTATTATATTCGCATACTATTCTAAAACTTTTATCAACCGTTTGTCCACTTTCGTTCAAAATAAAAACAAATTGCAAAATAGCAACAGACATGCAGTCAATATAATTTTTTTTATACTGTGATAATGTTCATCCTTTGTTGTCATACGTCTGCCATGCAGTTTATTCAAGTTGCCTTCCGACGATGATCCCAGGTATTTGTCCGCTTGTTTCATTGGTACCATTCAAAGAGGATACACCAAACGAAAACGTTACTGACAAATCATCTTCCATTATCCGTGTTGCGTAATTTTTCCCTGTGAATGTTTTAGGTCCTTTCATAGACAATTGAATCGTATATCGTACGTTTTTAGTAAGTTTGACTGGGTCCAGAAACATAATTTCATAAATTTCTTGACCTTCTTTTGACGTTAAAGATGTGGTTGTTGTTGTCAAAACTGTAAAGAACTGAATGATTTTAACTGTTATATCATGGTCACCCTTATAATCTTTTGACCCAAACACAATAATTCCTAAAAGTAACCCGTCAAAATCCGTAGAAAATTCTATTGAATCAACTGAACCATCTAGGGTCCAACTCTGCTGACCTTCATTTACAATGCATCTATAAAATTTCACCGGATTTGGGAGACGTAATTTTGATCGGAAATTTTCAATATTTATACCATCAAAAGATTGAAATACTCGTATTATTTCATCTGACGACAATATACGACGAGTTGATACATGATGTGTGAAGTACTTGCGATCCATTAACGGAAAGCGTATATCATACAGAATATCTCCTAATGATTCTCGTATATGTCCGTCCGTCAACGACATATCTTTGTCTCCACACTTATTTTCACCCCATTTTACAACTTGTTCGAATATGAAGTCTTCCTTGCATTTTAAACTATCCGATTCAATAACGAGTTTAAGACATTCGGTAGAAAGAGATGACAAACTTTCAGATACCAAACATTGTTTTCCATGACGATGAATGTATTGCAAGGCTTTGTGTTTCAATTCTTCAAGGTGAAAGTCGTTGGCCGTTTGTAATACAACACAAGCGTGATCTTCATCTATGAGTGTTGATAAAAATTGACTACATTCACTTTTGACACTTTGTAACATATATTTTTCAGCTCCATACAATAAACCTTTCACATTTGATGTATTTACTTCTATTTGGTCAGTGTACATAAACCTGACAAACATATAAAGAAATAATTAATATTTATTTACATATGTTTTGTTTCCTATTTTGTAAATCCAAAATAAAATTCGTTGTTAAGCTGGGTTTGCGTTTTTCTCCTATTTTGAGTCAGCAACCCCGCTTGGATTTTCAGATGCAAAGCTATAATTAAAGACGACGGAATAAGCCGATGAGTTAATATATGCAACTGTCCCCATTTTTCTTTTCAATCTAAGGATGAGTTAATATATGCAGCTGTCCCCATCTTCCTTTTCAATCTAAAATTTATAATAGTTGGCGAAACAACTAGTTGACAACTTCTACGGCATTTGGTATCTGGTGGAGAGCTTAGTTGTCTCATTTACAATCATACTACATCTTATTTACATATTTAGATACTGTGTTATTGAGTTCTTACCTTAACGTCCCCCATATTTTTTACAGGGTTACCGTTGCAACAACTTCGTTGGTTTGTCAGAATACATTTGACAAACATAAAAGCAATTATTGTACCTCAACAAGTATGATAATTACGTTATACATCTATCTTAATTTTTCTGAAGCTTAAAACGCCTATTGTATGAAGACATGTATTCTATTTTGTGTTCTGACTTCAATCTTTTCTTTCGTGTTTGTGTTTGTTCTCAGCAGTGGCTCGCTAATATGATTTCAGAATTAGGTCGATTCCAATTAACTTCAGGTTTTGCAAAAAAAATCACTGTGTATCATTAAGCTATTCGAAAGTACAACGGCCGATATTAAAGTGTAAGAACGCATAATTTCTTATAATAAAATGATCAGCAGATAAAGTAGTTTATACTAAGTTACTACAAGCATTATAATTATAAGTAAGTATTGTTTCACTTGTACATTTTGTTGTCGTCTGTAATACGAATATAGTGACTGTGTTAAGTGTTAAGTGCTTTTTTATTTATTGATTTATGTATGCGGTTCTTCTGTAATCCTTTCATTCATACAAGATATGTAAATTTACAATCTAATTGAAATATAGAACTCGGATTTCGTTATATAACGAAATCCGAGTTCTATATTTTAATTAGATTGGTAAATTTATTCAATGCGAGATGAAAAGAGAACGGTTCCACATTTTGATTTTGATGGCATACATACTTGATGAAAATCTCTGATAAATCAAATCATAACTTGTTCAGACTTGGCGAATTAGAGCTAGACTTATATATATATATATGGACTCTTTTCTATTGCTGAAGACGGAATATTGTTTCGAATCAATATGCATTAATTTTTCTGTATTTAAGGGTTTTTGTGTCAATTAGCATATACCTATCGTCTCCTTTTATTCATATTTACCTCACGAGTTGTGTGAATATTTCATTATCAAGATCGGGAATGGTTATTTCTCCCTTTTCTGCCATTGGTCCTTCAAACATACTGTAGAAGACAGGACTAGCGCTGGCGAGCATGCATCTATGAGCTTTGAAGACCTTCTTGTCAGTTCCGACATAGAACGTGACATCACACATCAGTTGCAGGTTTAACATGTGAAGCATTCTCTCGGGTAGTGATCTGCCATTTTGCCAGTCTCTTGACTCCATTGTTTTACCACGACTATACTGGAAATTTTAAAAAAGATAAATGAAATTGAGAATGGAAAGTATTAATATAACTAATAATTTAATAGTTAAATTCAAACTTGATATATATTTATAATTTTGGTTTAATGAGTTATCTCGTGATTTCACAAACATGCAAAACAATAATTCAGACAAGGCAATTTAGAGCTTAAAAGTATGGACTCATGTCTGTTACTGAACCTGGTCTTTTGATTCGAATCAAGATGCCTTTTCTGTTTAACGTGCTTTTAGGTTACTGTATCAAATTTAGCTTTTTTATATAACATATTCTTCGGATCTTTATGTCAACTGATCACCGGGCTCAGGGGCGGATCCAGCCATTTTCAAAAGGGGGGTTCCCAACCCAGGATAAAGGGGGTCCAACCATTTGTCCCCATTCAAATGCATTGATCGTCCAAAAAAAGGGGGGGTTCCAACCCCCAGAACCGCCCCCCGCATCCGCCACTGGGGCTCAATCGAAAAGTTGACCAAATCAGAAGCAGTGTTCCCAAATCTCTGTCGATCATGCACTTACTTTTTCATCTCAATTACTTATGAAAATGCCATGCTTTCTTGTGTATGCGTAAACTTTCCAATATTTTCCATTGTCAAATATTACTTTCATCATTGAAATGATAGATTAAGTACACGGGTAAACTATTATATAATAATAACTTTATTAAGCACAAATTACAACCATAAGAGGGTCAAAGGCATAACAATTACATGTATGAACAACAATATAATGATGACATTTACATTCACATCAAAATAAAACAAAATATTAACACAACAAATGACCTCAAGTGCCACCTGTCCTGAGTTCCATAGACTGTTTAATAAAGGAGCCTAAAGATTTCACTTGCTGACTAATAGTTGGATTTAGAATATATTTCATTTTTGTTATCAGAAAATCTTTGTATTGTGTTTTTAAATCGTTAAAAAAGATATGTCTTAAATCATTATTTATCTTACATTATAAAAAGAAATTGGATTCATCATCCAGAACTTAGCACTAATTACAAAGTCTTGAGGGCGTTGGATATTTTTATCATGATCTTCCAGTTTCAATAGCGATTGAATGATCACTGATTCTAAATTTGCATATAAGTTTTCTTGTATCAGGAAGAGGGTATGTCAAATAAAATTCTTATTTTATTTTAAGTTTTTACATGCTTAAACAAACGAAGTTTACTATTTTGGCCTAGAGATGATATCTTATTGTCATATATATCTTTATATCTTTGCTGAAGTTCATTTTTATAGTATTTTTTACTCAGATTCTTACAGGCTATGTATTCGTTTTTAGTTTCATCTTTGGGTTTGCTAATATTATTGTCGGACCTTATAAAACTTACATATGAGTACCATGAGTATATTCCTTGATCATGAAGTGACTTTGAGAGAGAGTAACACTCTTTAAGTAAATCAGATGAGAATTCACTCAAAAGTTGGTCTTCATACAAAAGTGACTGCGTGGCAATAAAACAATAAAAGGGGAACCTTCCTAATTCAGATGTAGAGGCAATGCTACTGGCACATTTCTTTATTCCAAGTGTAAATTTACAAAACTTATTGTGAATTATTTCAGGGGGACTCTTATCTATAAAATTGAGTTTATCCAAAGGAGAATTATTTTTTCTGGCTCTAGTTATTGCATTATACGAGTAGTATGATCTGTACACATCCATAAACCAAATTTCACAATTATATGTAAGAATAGGACGAACCAAAGAATCAAATAAAGGAACAGATAAATTCGCTGGCAATTGGTTTAGAACACTTGTATAGCTTTTGATAGAGTACATAACTTTAAGAGCTTTTTGGAAAGTGTTTCAGCAGATGACAATACGTTTCCATTTTGCGAGAGCAAGTTGCCTAAGAACTTAAATTCATTTACTGATTCTAAAATAGTGTGCTTGTAATTAAAAATTGTATTTTGGGTCTTTTTAAGACGGCGACCAACAACCATAGTCTTAAAATTGAGAATGGAAATGGGGAATATGTCAAAGAGACAACAACCCGACCAAAGAGCAGACAACAGCCGACGGCCACCAATGGGTCTCCAACGCAGCGAGAAAATCCCGCACCCGGAGGTGGTCCTCAGCTGGCCCCTAAATAAAATTGTGTACTAGTTCAGTGAAAATGGACGTCACACTAAACTCCAAAACATGTAAATGAACTAAAATTAAAAAACATACAAGACTAACAAAGGCCAGAGGCTCCTGACAGGCGCAAAAATGCGGCGGGGTTAAACATGTTTTGTGAGATCTCAACCCTCCCCCTATACCTCTAGCCAATGTAGAATAAAGAAACACATAGCAATACGCACAGTAAAACTCAGTTTAAAAGAAGTCCGAGTCCGATGTCAGAATAGGTAACAAAAGAAACTAAGCAAAATGACAATGATATATACATTAACAAAGGACTACTAGCAGTTACTGACATGCCAGCTCCAGACCTCAATTATACTGATTGAAAGATTATGCCTTCATCATATGAAAATCAAGTACAATCCCTCCCGTTAGGGATTTAGTATCATACCATCATAAAATATATGAGAAGAACATAACCCGTATCATGCCAACAACTGGTTTTAGAATAATAGTGTTTATTTCCGATGCAAAGACCCTATGAGTGAATCAATATTAGTACCAAAATATGCAATCCTTAATGACCCGACAACAGTATCGTAACTATATCCTTTCTTTTAGTCGTTTTACAATTAATAGTGAGTTGCCATTTATCACAGTAAGAAGAAAATTTATAGAAAATTTCCTGAAGACCTTCTTTTGACTCTTAAAGCTTAAAGTATCCACTTGCCTAACTCCTCGATTTATATCAAAGTAGTCAGTAAAACAATTCTTAATTTTCAGTGCTGACATTGTCTTAGAATACATACATTTAATCATATATTAATCATCATCTTGCCGACTTCTGAAGACAAAAGCTTGAAAAATTAAGCTTTACGCCACACAGCATCAAAAGCTTTGCGCAAGTCAATGGAGCATGTATAAATTTGTCTCTTACCAAGATATATGTATTTATTTATTTAAAGTTTTAGTACAAACAAACTGTCAGTTGTCCTCATTTTAGGTCGAAAACCAAATTGAAATTTACTGAAGTTGTCTTCGTATAATATAGATAAAGTGGTCAATGCTGACTTGCCATACCCAAATGATTTAAATAAAAATCATAAATGCGATTTAAAATCGGAATTGTTATGAGAATTAGTGTGTCTGCTAAGAATTTAATGTATAATATAAGAAAATCATTATATACTTACTTTAAACAAAGGAATCACATATAAACACAAATATCGACTAAACCAATGGTTTTGTACACCTTAAGTTGTGTACATACGAGTGATATCGATCGTTTCCTTGACAATCAATAGTTGAGGTTAATTATTGCGTAAACCCTGAGGGTTTACGCAGTATATATTGGACGATAGATGTAGTCTTTCGGAACACCGGATGTTATTCAGAACACTTCTGTTCTTTCTATGACCACCTTTCAAATACATGCGCAATAGCTTACTAATCTGTTGAATAGGCATTAGCATCTTAAGTTGCTATAGAGATATTTTACGTATGATCTGAAATTTATTATGATATAATATTTTCTTGCACACGATTACAAGCTGCTAATATTAACCTACATGCGTAGTATTTTAATTAGAGTCAAACGTTGAAACCAGCTGTGTTTAGATATGAGATAAGATTTCATGTAAACAATGCGCTTTATATTCTGAACGAGAATAATTAAAATAAAATCTTTAGAAAGAGTTTTAGTAGCATTTTATTTTAGATTTTAAGTTTAGGAAGATGTACATGATGTAAAAAGCAAGCTATTTATTTTTATACTGAAATTAAAGGGAAGTCTTTCTTACATATGATTAAATTACAGTTATTTTTGTGATTAAATATTGCAACTTTAATAAAAAAAATTGGTTATTAAAATGTAATTAAATAGATATTGAATATGAAAAAATAAAATAAAACGGAAACCTACAACTAAAATATATTTAAAAAAAATACACTTGACTATGCAAATGCTTTGTCGTTTTCGTTTGTTAATACAATACATGCAAACATTAATTTGTTTCTAACTTGAACCTGTTTAAACGAATTTTTTTCTACGTTTATAAAAGTATGTTTTTCAACAACATGAGCATGAATTATTGAAAGTTCAAATAGGATCAGAAAAGAATTATTAAACGATGTTTCTACTTCTGTAGCAGTTAGAAAATAACAACAAACGCCTCAAAACGTTTTCAAAACTTTAGTTAGTAACAATTGCACCCTAAAAGTGCCGCTTTAATTACGATCATAAATCTTAAAATTAATCATGCATGCAATTTCGGTAGACTTTATAGGGTCAGCGATAAGATATCAAATGTCTATTTTAGATACCGAGTGATGACAGATGCAGATAGAGATAAGAACAAATACTTTCTATTTATAGTTACCTTAGCCAGGAACTAATTATCACTTCTGTAGTAATTAATTTTAAAATGTTCCTCTTTATAAAACAATTTGGTGTCACGATATCTCAGTAGCATGAGTTCGAATCCCGCCGAGGAAGAATAAAAATTTGCGAATCATCTTTGCACTTTTAACTGCCATTGGATTAAGTTGTAAGAAACATTTAAAACCAGAAATATTCAATTTAAAACTAAAACGAGAAATATTCAATCTAAAACGAGTTCATATAAAGCACTTTGAATTATAGTAAAGTTCCTAACGTCACTTTTCTTCCGGTTATATATATATAACCCAAATAAAATAACTGTGATTTCGTTAATTTCAATGTATTTAACAGACAAGGTCTGTGACCCCAGTTTTATATTGAAATTGGATGGATGGATAGTTTCACAAAGTAACTAATGTATAACAAACTTTAACAACAGACTGTATCAACATGTTAACTGCAAAAAACTAAGTCCTTTATCAGTAAAACATGAAAAAAAATCATAATTTTGATCTGGATACTGTCTTTTGATCATAATAAAGCTTGTGCCCAATTGACGTAAAATCCGATGAAGGATAGACAAAATAATGATGACTGAAAAACTTTAACGTAAAAGTGTATCTTAAGCATAACTGCAATCTATTGGTGAAATATGGAAAACAGAAACAAATATTTTCAAAATTTTCCTATGGATACTGTCTTTGAGCTTCTGTCCAAATTTCATATAATTCCATGAAGATTCGATAAAGGTTTTGATGTATAAAAAAAAAAAATAAACCACAGATTAAACCTAAAAGTTGCAAGTTTATTGCTTAATTATGATTAATTTGTCAGAGAAAAGGATTTCTTGACCGGTTAAAAAAATCAATATCTTAGCCAATTTCTTACTTAAACACCTTTCCAATTAATTTCAAATTTCAAAATCAAAGTTTGTTCAAGTAATATCTTTGCATATAAATTGATACATTGTATGTGTCTGAAAGTTTCAAAAGATTCTTAATTTTGAAAGGTTATATGAATCTTTATTATTTTGTTATACCTGAGCTTTTGTATTATCTGAAATAAACTTGCCATGTTTGTTTAAAATAAAATGTTATTGGTATTAAATTGCTTTGTTTTTGCATTTACTTTTCTTTCACTTAAAAGATATAGGAAGATGTGGTGTGAGTGCCAATGAGACAACTTTCCATTCAAATGACAATTAAAAAATAAACCATTATAGGTCAATGTACGTCCTTCAACATAACCGACGAAGCCTTGGCTCACACTGAACAAACATAGAAGCACCAAGAAACTTGACATTGAATGACATATATAATTGGAGATTACTTTCTCTAGATTCAGCTGGTTTGAGTTAAAAAAAAATCAATTTTGGAAATCAATTAATTTTTCATTCAAAACAGATTCGCTTTAAAATTCAGAAGATGTGGTATGAATGTCATTGACACAATGTGGTACAATTAGGCAAAATGTAAATTTACAGGTTACATTTTTTCTTTCAATACAAACCATCTCAGTGATCAGTAGGTTATACAGTGCACCCAAATGACTAGACTAGTATAAGAGAAGAAGGATAGGTCAATATAAGAAACCTACAAGGCTACTTCAGTTCAATTAAAATATTTAGATTATTCTAATGAAATAATCAAATGTCAGAGAGAAAATGTGTTTTTAAAGTGGTAGGAATACCAAAGAGAACTCTCCAGTAAGATACAGTGTAGTTAAAGTAAGGAATTACAGGTTATAATACAGCCTTCAATATTTGGCTCACTTTGAACTGCATCCTACTAAGGGTACCAAAACACTGTTATAACAATTCAAACAACATGCTTCTGACAAAGACATGTGCTTATGAATATACCTGTTTTAAAAATTTTACATACATACCATAAAACATTAATGTAACTATACCATGTAAAAGGCACTTTTTAAAAGTTAATGAAAGAACATGTTCAAATATAAAAAGGAACACCTTACAATTTTCATAATTGTGAATTTAAAACAAACTCATGTTTAACAAAGGGTATTCAGTGATAAATTCAGTTTGTATATGTTAATTTTTTTTTAATTTAAATTTCAATTTAGTTTGTTTATTTGTAAGAACTTAAACTTTTCATAGCACAAATCACACAACTTTAAATTGCCAATGCTTACAACCCTAAGCATCACTAAAACCTTGCAGAGCTGGTGTAAGGATCTTAATAATACAATAACAAGTCCTTGTTCAAATAACTTTGAACATACACTACAGCTCAGGTGGATTCTGCTTTGTCTACCGGCCCACCAAAGGAGTGGGCACCGGGTGGGCAAAATTCTACCTTGTCTACTCTGCCCACCCATAGGAGTGGGCATGTAGTTCTTTTGTTTAATCTAAAAACATGCAAGTACAATCACTTGAAAAAGCAGATAAGCATTTGTAATCAATATTTTTACAAAAAGAGATTATAGCTAGAGTGGGCACGGGTGGGCAGGTGGAAAAAGCAAAATCAAACACAGGTTGTTGTGTATCTCAAATTCAAAAAAAAAAACAGCTATTAAGTTTCACATATTGCATTTCTTTTTATAAGCACAAAAACATTAATTTGTTATTAAGCCTAGAAACTAACTCTTTTCTTAAAAATATCTAATATTTAATACCAAACATGCATTTTGGGTTTACGATTGCATTTCTTTTTAAAGAAAGCAACTTGTTAGACAATATATGAAGCAACACGAGGAATCGTTGTCGATTTACTTCTTTGCGTCTGATTATCACAAAAAATAATATATATACCATTTAAATTACAAGAGAAATAATTAATTGTAGATCCTTAAATTCATACAGTGTACGTAAAAAAAGTCTACAAAATCATCATTTTGTTTTAAATTACCGTTTTTTTAAGCCTGTCCACAGGATTTTGTTTTAAAATGATGTTATTGCTATACACGTTACTGTTTTAATGAATACATTTGGTTTATCTCTCTAGTATGCCTCTCACCACAAGGATCCACTAAGGGCAGACATATTATGATTAATTCTCTGCTGAGCGCCAATATATTGTGGCACACATTGAAGCAAATATCACTGAAAGTATACATATACGAAACAACTTAATTAACTGGGCAAAACATATAATTACATGTTTCCAATATTTTTCTCGTTACAGATACCTTTTTTTTAAATATGAGATATTCCATGTCTTCAAGCCATTGTTCCACTACTAAACTATCTATTCTACTCACAAGTACACTTGGTACAATCAAAAACCTGACAATAAATTTTTCAAATAAGGCCTTTGAAAATAGAGGAATTAATTACTTTTGGAGTGTCAAAAATTCGTTGGAAGTACTTGATAAATTGCATGCTTATATTGGTGATTTCGAACCTGTTCAAAGTTTTGATTTTTCTACTCTATACACCACTTTGCCTCATAATCTTATTAAGAAAAAATTCACACAACTAATTAAATGGGCATTTAAAAAGTCAGAATGCGAATATATATGTTCAAACTCTTTTAGGTATTTTTTAAGTAACAACAAACAAAAGAACTATGTCAATTGGACCTGCTTTGATACTATAACGGCCCTTGAATTTTTACTAGATAATATTTTTGTTCGCTATGGAGATTCTGTATATCGTCAAGTTATCGGAATTCCAATGGGGACTAACTGTGCACCACTTATTGCGGACCTGTTTCTGTATTGTTATGAGTTACAATTTATGACTAAAATCAGCAAAGGTCCATCGAAACAACATCTGATAAAAAAATTTAATAACACTTTTAGATATTTGGATGATATATTGGCTCTCAATAATGACGACTTCAGTATGTACACTAAAGAGATATATCTTGCTGAACTTACTTTAAACAAAGCTAATACTAACAATGAACACCGCCCTTTCCTGGATCTTGATATCTATATCTTTAACGGGAAGCTTAATACCAAAATTTATGATAAAAGAGATGATTTTTCATTTCCTATTGTTAATTATCCATTTTTAGATGGTGACGTGCCCTTGTCACCATCTTATGGTATTTATATATCTCAACTTGTTTGATTAGCTCGTGTATGTAACAAAGTATTTGATTTTAACGAAAGAAATCTCTGTTTTACTGAAAAATTATTACACCAGGGTTTTCGATATCACAAACTAATCAAAACATTTACTAAATTTTATCATCGGTACAAGGACATCATTCGTAAATATAAATCAACATGCAGACACCTTATACGTTCAGGTATTTCACATCCAATTTTTTATGGTAATATTCTATACAAAGCACAAAAATGTCGACGTTCACCTTAAAAGCTAACCAAACCTTTAAACAGACTTATTCAGAAGGGATATAGTTATGATACTGTTGTCAGATCATTAAAGATGGCATATTTTGGTATTAATATTGATTCACTCATATGGTCTTTGCACCGGAAATAAACACATTTATTCTAAAATCAGTTGTTGGCATGATACGGGTTATGTTCTTCTCATATATTTTATGATGGTATGATACTAAACCCCTAACGGGAGGGATTGTGCTTGATTTTCAGATGATGAAGACATAATCTTTCAATCAGTTTAATCGAGGTCTGGAGCTGGCGTGTCAGTAACTGCTAGTATAGTCCCTTGTTAATTTATGTATCATTGTTATTTTGCTTAGTTTCTTAAGTTACCTATTCTGACATCGGACTCGGACTTCTTTTGAACTGAGTTTTACTGTGCGTATTACTGTGGGGTTTGTTTATTTATTCAACATTGGCTAGAGGTATAGGGGGAGGGTTGAGATCTCACAAAACATGTTTAACCCCGCCGCCGCCTCTGGCCTTTGTTAGTCTTGTATGCTTTTTGATTTTAGTTCACTTATATGTTTTGGAGTTTAGTTTGACGTCCATTTTCATTGAACTAGTACACATTTTGTTTAGGGGCCAGCAGAAGCCCGCCTCCGGGTGCGGGATTTTCTCGCTGTGTTGAAGACCCATTGGTGGCCGTCGGCTGTTTTCTGCTGTTTGGTCGGGTTGTTGTCTCTTTGACACATTCCCCATTTCCATTCTTAATTTTATTAGTTTTTATTTTTTATTTTCATGGTGCTTTTGTTTTAGATACTTCTTCGGTAAAATTTGATGAACACTTAAAAGATATTTTAAAACATGATGTAAAACTCTGTGTTTGAGTACTCAATTTTTCCAAATTTTTCTCGATTAGTGGGGGAACAAGAGGTAAACCAATCACAGATACCAAAAGCATAATACCTAATGACTACATGACTTATTTTGTGTATGTCCTTTTATTCAACCAAATATGTTATTGGAAAGAGATTCAGAACCATGCATAGAGGCGTGATCCAAATACAGATTTATTTAACAGTTACATCTTATACAAATAAAATAACTGTAAAAGCAATTGTTATTAGTTTACATATGGTATATAAAAATGATAAGAGATTCCTTTTTATGACTGATACATTTACCATATATACTGTGTGTGTACTATTCATGATAATACATTTATTCATAATTTTTATAAATATAATTTTGAAATGTTTTAGTCCATCTATTGGGATAAAAAATGGGGAGAGTTGAGATCCAAACGAACTAGTGTAAGTCCACCACGTCCAAAGTCAGCCTCATCAGTATTTGTCTTGTGTCATGTCTAAATGTTTCGTGTTGTTTGGAGATGTTTGTGTTGATCAGGTGACAGCTGATCTTTTATATTTTGCATGTTTTTAATGTTTTACCAATATATTTAGACTCGGAACAATTAAGAGCGTGCCATATAGTATAGACACCTGTCTATTGAGCGTCTATTGTTGAAGACTATATGTTGCAGACTTAATGTCAATTTGAGTGGTTGGGTTGCTTCATTGATGTATACACCACACCAAATGCTGTACTTTACGATACAATAAAAGTAATAAATAGTGATAGACTATCTTGTATAATGCCCTAAGTATATTTCTGTATTCTGAATTTTTCAAGTATTTAAGACGCCCTTTTTGCCAATTTCTCACAAGAAGAATATAAGTTTAAGCTTCATAAACAAGTTTATCAAACCAATAAAAAAATGTTAAGGACATCTCTCATGCGTGTTTGCTTAATAGATAAAAACATCACAAGAAGCTATTTGTGTTATAAAACTAATTCCTTATTAAAATACAATCACACATCCACGGTCAATTCATCTACGATAAGATTAAGAAAACGTTTTGACCAACTTATCATGAACATGCCGTTATCCTGTTCCTTGTCGCATTGATAACGAAGTCAAACTTTTCTGTCTTTATGTCGTACGTTATTATGTACTAGTTAGACAAACACCATCGTCGTACACGGGAAAATATTTACAATTTAGTTAGTAGTTATTAAATGTGGAAAATGTACCTTAGTTTTATTTATCCTAGTATTCGATATTCCATATTACAACATCATAATTTTCAACATTTATTATTTCCTTAAACATTAAAGAAACTTACCTTTACTTAGGTAAAAGTTATATATAGACATGATAGATATATATGGAGCCTTCCCTATCAAGCCATTCTGTTCAGTATTTGTATATTGTTCCAGGTAGATATACATGTATATAATATATACAAATACAAACAAATTTACATGACCAACATGTTGACAGTTAAATATATACGGACAACAAAAGGGTTTTAAAATTAGTTGTTATATCACGAACGAAGTCAAGCGGATATTAATTTATACTGAATTGAGTTACTGTTCTTTGAACGCTTTCTAATAACGTTTCAGTTGATGTACTTAATGCACTGAAGTTAGATTTAATTGTAAACTACGAATTCTTAAATCTTGTTCCTCTGTCGTGGTTCTGTAGAACAGTGGTGAAAAAATGCATTTTTTTCCCGTTTTACCAAAAGTACTAACACGATTTAAAAATAAAAACATACTTATATTGCATTTCACAAAGTTCCTTTAAGCATCCGAGTAACATTGTATAATTATTAGAACTGCCGCGAGTTATTTCAGAAGTTTGAATGTTAATTCATGGGAAAATGTCCGTTGCCAAGTAACTTTTGTAATCTTTGACTATTGATTGTTCCATTGAGGGTCAAAATAGTTGAATTTTCTTTTTCTTAAACTGTGAAAATGTGAAATTTTAACAAACGCAACGAAAAACTTCGAGTCATCGTATGAGGTAAAAATCGTGAGTCATCCGCTTGCACAAAAATGCATCCTTTTGCGCCACAACTCATTTGCGCCAATGCTACATTTGCGCCACTAGTTTTAAGGATTTTTTTTCGGATCGACTATTCATTTACATCTGTGGCTACGCATGCTTAGTTTTGTTCCGCGGTTTGGGAACGAAATTTATATGCTCTTGTGCACATGATTGATTGATTCCTTCATTTTGTGTTGCAGAATATCCATTTTCATCCTGTCTTATGCAAGGTTATTTATTTTCATTTCTTTCCAGGCCAGGATATTCATTTTCAAATCCTCCTACCCACACCCTGACCACAGAAAATCAAATGGTCGTCCCCTAACATCTACAGCTGAGTTCTCCTTATTCTCGTAAAGTTCTGATACTTTTCAACGGCAGAAGCATTTTAGACCGTCATGCCTGACCAAGATGAAAACTATATGCTTTGGTGATAATGTCTTGGAAAACCTCTTTAACGCCGACATAAAATTGAGAATGGACATGCATGCTTTCTTTAAAATCAACATGCATAGTAGTAAAGTTCATTCTGAGATTCTATCTTTCACAACATTCTTGAAGCAAAGAAAACATCTTTCGGTAACAATCTCCTGCTTGATTAAGCATTCAAAAGGTATCACACCAGTGGTATGCAATATCCATTCCTGAATCCTTGTTTTGTATTATAATTACTTGAAATACTTTTAATTTTTATTATTTTGTATGATAAATTCGTGCACAGACAAATTGGCGCAAATTAATTCCGTTAATTTACGAAATTGATACTTTAAAAAAATTATATTTGGCGCAATGATACATCTAAAAAAACGACAATTGGCGCAAAAGGACTGCTGCCTATCACGTGGAATAATCATCAGCAGTTCAGGCACCCCTTTACCTACAGTTACTGAAGCCAATTAAACATAACATTGAAAAGCATCACCCCAGAATTGACACAAACAAAACAGCAAAAAATGATATTAAACCGTTTGTTAATTTAAATCCAAATTTAATGGAATATGTGAACTTACAGTACCCATAGGAACACACAAGTAAACAGCATCGGAAATCTGTATTATATTTCAACTGATAATATATATGTAAATTTTGTCATTTTAGGTGAAGCATGCCATCAGCTAACTGGTATTCCAATTGGTACTACGTGTAATTGCATGTGTCTTTTTTTCACGAGATGGCCCGACGAAATACTCTCTCTAAAAATTCTATTTTATTTTTAATATACCACTAAAAGCTCATCCAAAACAACTTCGAAAGTGATCGTTGTTCTTTTTTAGACCTCGAGGTAACAATGTCTCATAAGTTTCAATCTTCATAGCAAACTGTATGGGGCGAGTTTCCATTTCCTGTCTCAGTTAATTTTCCTTCCTTGGTGGAAACTTTTACAACAAGGATATAGCAAATTGGTTATAAATTTTACTTATTGTTTTCCACAAATAAAGAGGTTTATCATGAGAGTGCGACTTGTAGGAATGTAATAAAAGCGCACTTTCATACCTAGATTTTTACGGAATATTATTTAAAAAGTGAATTTAGAAATTGCCTTTTCAAAACTTTCTCTTCGGCTAAATTATCTGATTAACCTCTTTGGTCCTCTTATTAAGCCAAGTTTGCCCTATATGCAGAAATATCAAACTAAAATCTTGGACTAAGAATATTTCAAGCAACTTTTATTCAGAATTACTGGAAAAATTAAAATAATAAACTGTTTCTTTTTAAAAGTATCAAAGTCAAACAAGACCAAGAATTCTATCTTAGATATCCAAATTTTGAAACTAGACATTTATTTACAAAAATAAGAATAAGTGACTACAATTTTCTTATAGAAAAGGGCAGAGATATCTCACTGTTTAACTCGAAATCACATGTCTAACCTGTAAAACCATAGAGTATGAAAACCATTTTTTTCTTATTATGTCAAAATAACAAAAATATACGTATGAATCTTTTTAATGACATTGCTATAGATAATCCTATATTTTCAAATATGTCCGATACTGAAAAACTACTGGTCGCCGTACGGCTTTCAACAAAACCAGTTACCCCACACCGTGTAGTCAGCTATAAACGGCCCCAACATGGAAAATTTGAAAAACATTCAAACAAGAAAACTAATGGCCTTATTCATAACAATTCAATTTACAAAAAAAAAAAAAAAACGATATGACAGTCATGAACCAACGGCAACCACGGTGTGACAAGCTCCTGACTTGGGACAGGCACTTAAAGAATGTGAGTGCTCAACTTTCCCCCTAACCAGGGACAGTGGTGTGATAACATAAGAAAAAAAACTGTAAAAATTCAGTTTAAAATGGCTTTTTACACATTGTGACTAGGATGGAGAGTTGTCTCATGGCATTCATACCACATCTTCTTATTTCTATTAACTCATTGGATCGGTACGAAGCATAAAAACAATAGACACAAAGCACCGATATAAAAGTACTCACAGTTACTGAAATCTAATTCAAAGCCAACTACAACTTAATAAATCATGTTCTCCCGAACTTACAGTTTACTTATATGACAATAAAGAATTATTATTACTAATGCTGTGAATTTTATTGACGTTGTTCATCCACTTTGTCTTTTGAGACAAGTAACAATCGCTGACTGTTTCTACTATAACATTTTTCGGCATTGGAATTATGTTGTTGCTCCCGTAGACAAGATCCAAAACAAAGTAATTTGTATGTAAATCGCATTATCTGAACTGCTTCATAAAGGAGTAGAGTATTAATAATTCCCTTGGAAATTTGGCATGCAATTCTCCTGCAAAACATCTGTCCAAGTGATTTCCCCAACTCTACATTCTATATATTGATTCACGGTTCCAATCTTCTGCATTAGTATTAAATCACTAACTATCCCCTTTTACTCAAGTATTCCTCATTATAATTTAAAGGCCTCTTTGTTTATCGGAAATGGATAGTTTAAATTTTGTTTCGTGAAAAATAGAATTTTTTGTACTTTGAAATATATTTATGTATGTTTAGTCTGAGACCAATACATATAAGCCCACGGTCTATTTTCAAATCAAATTTTATTTTGAAGCGATCAGGTTACTGGGTAAATTTCGTAATTTGGGAATTAATAATAATTGACGAACTAGTACATACAATGTAGTAATAACAGATGAAAGGATGAACATTATAAATATTTTATTGAATTAATAAACTTGGGAATTAGTATATAAAATGGTTGTGGTAATTTAAAGTCATTTTCGCCTAAAATGTTCATTGAATATGAATAAGTTGAGATCTTCCTACGGTCCTAGTCTAACACAGAAAAAAAACGTCCTCTCCCTCATATTGTGACATCACTGAATGAGACTTATCACCGAATCGCTATACTTCAGGCCGAGCAACTGACACAATGGGTGCCCTAGTGGAGCAGGATCTGCTTACCCCTCCGGAGCTTCTGAGATCTTTTGAAGTACAAGACATAAAATATAAACCTCTGGTAACTTACTTCACCTCAGTTGCTCATGAAGAGGGTGGTAAAGAGGGGGTGCTTGCACGGAAAAAACGTGAAATAAGACATAATTTCACGTTGAACGTGAAATGATTTCTGTCAGGAACGTTGCACGAAAAATAAAGCCTGACTGTTGTGAACCATTTTGTGACTGAGTCACTGTCTTCTTGTATATATAAACTTTCTGTTTTACTTGTTATTCCCGATTTAGTATACACATTTATGATGTAAATGGTTTACGGCTTTTAAAAAAGTATTTCTTGACGATCCCTGCCAAGTATTTGAATTTTATTTGAAAAATACCGAGCACGCAAAATAAGCATTTGAAAATCACGATGCACGTAAAATTAAATTAGCAGAAACGTTGAACGAGGCACCTGTCTTGCACGACTGAACGTTAAATAAAAAAGTAAAAACACGTTGAACGTGAAATAAAAAACGGCGATCACGTTGCACGAAAATAACCCTTTACCACCCTCCATGAATGCTAAGAAATTGTCCAAAATTTGTTGTTTTTGTGTGTGTCTAAGACGGTCTTTAAAATAAATATATGATGAAGATATAACTTCATTTTCTTTCAATTAGAATACCAATTTGCTAAGTCATGTATTAAAATTTGCATAGGAACTTAATTTTAAAAAATCTGTCTAGTCTTACCTACAAAAAACTATTCCGGAAGATCACGAAAAACCGTTCTCGGTTCGGAGCCTCGAAGTGGCAATGACAACAGCAGAGATGCAATGGCAGATCACTTATCGTTGTGCTCGGATAACATGAAGGATTCAAGAAGTATTAACGAGTCTCCAACGGATATATGTGATGAAAACAATCAGGATATTAAAGATGAACTTGAACCTGGATTTATCGAGGAGAGATTTCGTGTTGACAGAAAGAAATTGGAGCAAATGCTCCAAGGTAGGTCGATCATTTGTCAATATTGAAAGTAAAAGTGCGAGGACTTCCGAATTTTTGCATATTTGTAAACAATTGAAAGTAGAGTCAAACCCCCCTACACACCCTCTGACAGCAGCATTTGCACAATTGAAAATAATTCTAATAAATAAAAATTCTATTATTCGGACTACCAGGTCTTAGAAATCACAACAGAGAGTATTTTTTTCTCTGCATATGATAACTTGAGACGAATTATAGTTTATACATTTAATAATTTATAGTCAACTTTAACCAAGAGCAAACTTACCGTTGCAAACTGTCTCACCACAAAAAACGTACCAACTTATTTAAATGCATTCAACTTGATATGAAGTTGTGTTAAACATATTGAACATTTATTTTGAGATACAACGAAGACATAAAATGTTTTAAGGCGGCACATCTTTAAAAATGCATTAGATATCTGAAAATCAGACAAAATTTTACCTGATTGTTCCTTGGAAAGTTAGACATAACAGTTAATCACAAGCTGTTGAAATTTACTATACCAATCATAAATTTGATAAATGATTTAAGAAAGTTCATGATCACCCAATTAATAGCATGTATTTTTCCTTGCATCAGGCCACCAACAAACCCCTCATAGGGTTGTGCAAAGGTTCTTAAATGTACATGTACTGAGACCGTGGCACTCTCACTACATACGTGTATATGAGGCATTGGATTTATGTCCCCTTTCCAAGCGAAACCTAAGCTACATGTACATGTAGCTACATTCAATGGATGTACATGTACAATGTATACATGTACATTCCAGATAGCCAAAGGGACACCTCTAGATCTCTTTAGCATAGGTTTTACTGCCAGATTCGAGAAGTCCAGGAATAAATATATAATGAACATGTGTTTCTATATATTTTTGTACTGTAGTGAAACCATACAGGCTTCTCACTAGGATATTTTTAAGGGTGACTCCTGAAACTCATCACTTTTTAAAATGAGTTCTAGCTTGTTCTGATGAGTCCATAGTCCAGTTACTCCACAAACACAAGTAGTTCTGATCAGAACCGTCTTAATTATCTTACAGTACTTCCTTGAATGGGAGGATCTTTTATAACACTGGATTGTTCATTACAGTACATGTATATACAATAAAATTGAGAATGGAAATGGGGAATGTGTCAAAGAGACAACAACCCGACCATAGAACAGACAACAGCCGAAGGCCACCAATGGGTCTTCAATGCAGCGAGAAACTCCCGCACCCGGAGGCGTCCTTCAGCTGGCCCCTAAACAAATAAGTATACTAGTTCAGTGATAATAGACGTTATACTAAACTCCAAATTATACACAGGAAACTAAAATTTAAAATGATACAAGACTAACAAAGGCCAGAGGCTCCTGACTTGGGACAGGCGCAAAAAAGATATAACTTCATTTATGACAATGTACATTTATGTATACTTGCTAAAAAATGTAAATGTAGAAGCAACCAAACAAAAATTGTTTTCCCCTTCCATTTAAAACAAATGCTTATATATACAGTATGGATTTTTCTCATTGTTTAAGGCCATACTATGACTTAATTACAGTTGTTAACAAGCTTACAACACATCTCCTTATATTTATATTATGATAAAGTTATTTAATTTAAAGCAAATGTTGAAAATTACATTAATTTTATTTAATTTCATAGTTATTCGTTTATTATACATGCATGTACATGTATTTGCAATGTAAATAAGAGATTAATTGATTGCTTTTCCTTGCATTTACACAAACTGAAAGCCTGAATTTTGAGCTTTTTTTCACTGATTTATACAATCTTAAAAATAAAAAAAGATGCAGTTTACAATTTATATAGACATTCATGTATAAAGAATACAGATTTAACCTATAATGTCATACATGTACATTGTATGAATGCTAATTCAATGTATCTGTTCTTCTTTAATCCAACATTTTCTACATAAGGAAATGTCTGTACCAAGTCAGGAATATGACAGTTGTTTTCCATTGGTTTGATGTGTTTGAGCTTTTGAATTTGCCATTTGATAAAGGACTTTCTGTTTTGAATTTTCCTTGGGGTTTGGTATTTTTGTTATTTTACTTTTTTCTGTAATACATGTACATGATGTACAATGTACTAACATTTTTTATGTACTTTCAAATTGCAAATTTAAAAAAGTATCACAACTGAATTAAAAATGAGGAGCTGTATCAAAATGTATATTGAAGTTGTAACGAGAAATTAATGCTACATTGTACGCAAATGTAAGTCAATATACTAATTGAAAAATCAAACTGGCCCTGACATGCACCAATTGAAAGGAACAATACCAATTTCACAATAATCAATTCATTCTTGTATGATCTGTTGAATCAGTTGCAACATGATGTTAAAATTTATACCAATTGAAATGCAAAGGGGTTCAATGTGGTGCATTCTTAATTGGCAATGTGTATACAATGTACATATTCATGTAAAAAGGTAGATACATATGTATAAACATGTATACATGTACATGTACATATACATGTATGTTTATCCCTGACACTTTTCCACTAACTATGGGAAACTTGTATCTGTCCTTAAAAGCAATTTGCTCATTGATTGATCTGTTAATTATTTTACCAGTCAAAGTAACAAACTCTTAGTGGAGTTTTGTTAAAAACTTTGTTCATGTAAATGTTTTAGTTTATTAGTGGGTAAAATGTTTCTGATGTCAGACATAGATAGGGACTTGAGATATTATCACACCTGCTGATTCATATTATAGTAGAATATATCCAACTTCATATAGTAATCACATGTTTTGTACAGCTACAACAGAGCTTGGTAGTGTTGATGCACTTGTATGAATAAAAGGAAATGTGGGGTATATATACATGATATACATGTACAGTATACTGTAAATTAATCAAACAGCAACCCAATG
Source organism: Mytilus coruscus (assembly GCA_017311375.1). Taxonomy (NCBI): domain Eukaryota; kingdom Metazoa; phylum Mollusca; class Bivalvia; order Mytilida; family Mytilidae; genus Mytilus; species Mytilus coruscus. The sequence continues at coordinate 31,546,059 of CM029602.1, read as the reverse complement.
GCACAAAACACAAGACAGCTAGAGGTAACATGTTCCAGCATTTTCTATAGCTTTCTACTTACAATGTACCTTTAGCAACATAAACCGTACCAATTTTACTTAAATCATTAAGCATGTTAAGTAATATAATTAAGTGTCAAATAAAATTTCAAATTTCTCATTGCACATTTATGCAGGCAATTTCTTTTTGTCAGATACAAGTTGTTTTGCATTGAACAGGTTTTTATTTGAAATATTTGAAATTTCTTTTATGCAATATTTCACAAAATTGTAGTGTAAGGAGTCTGATTTCCCTCAGTATAAAAAAACATTATGTGAAAGTTTATTTCAAATTTTGGCATCAAACTCCGAAATGCATGCCAGCATTTGAAAGTCCAATTTTACTAGTAGGTGCTATAAATAACTGAATATTTGAATGTTTATATAGTGTAAAAGGCTACATTTTAAAGAATGAAGGAGCACTTTCAACCATGACCTATTGTTTTTGACTATTTGTATGTACATGTAGAAAAGTATTGAATTATTAGTGTTTAAATATAAAAGTATGTCACTTTGATATTTTAGAGTGGAATCAAATTACTTATACAGGATCTTATATCAAAGCAAAATTAATTGCACTGGTAAATTGATTGGGTGAATGAGTGCATTTTCTTTCAGTCTGTCAGTTTAATTATCCCAGAACTGATATAATTTTGAAAAGTTTAAAATATATACATGTACAATCTTAATATCAAACAAAAGAAAAAGAAATGACAGTATTTCAGTTATTGATAAAGCTTTTTTTCTTTCCTAAAAAAAATCATAGAAGATTAAACAATTTGCCTGAAATGCTATAGCCATTTGGACATTACTCATATTTAAATTGTACAAAGGTCACTCAACATTTGCAAACAGATTTAGAAATCTTTGAATGAAGTAAACAAAAAATCAACCTTGGTCCTGACTGGAAAGTTTAGGTTAACATGTAGTGGGTATTTTTTGAAATACAAAACCCAATCACTATATACATGATATATATTTGAACATGTATATTTCATTCTACATTTTGTATTAATTTTGCCATAAAGAATATTCACACAGAAAATACATGCAAAAGAACAAATTTTCAGTCTCATTATATTTTAGATTTCCAAATAATAATTAAGCTACATAGTATCTGTACATGTACATGTATATGAATGTATATGATGCATGAATGAAAGTAGATTATGGCTTTTTCATTCATGGTAAAAAAAAGTTTAATAACAAAGCAATTCTGGCTTACTACATGTACATATAAAGTTAATAGAAATGAATGACCTGAAATAGTTATTATTTACAATAATTTTTATTCCCGATTATTTTGGCTTTTAATCCTGTTTCAACAAGCTCACTTGGTGCTAGAGAAGTTGAAACTTGTTATGCTGAGATAAGTTTGAAATAAATTGATAACCTTATTTGGTTCATCATTTTCATTCAGGAAACCTTAAGCAGCATATATTTTGGGGCCTAATACATATACCATGAATGTAAATTTGTTCAATGTCCATGCAAAAAATTTTGAAAAGACCTTAATTTTCTTGCAGTAAATCTGAAATACTGTACAATGATTCAGCTGAATCCCTTCTTTTTCTGCTGGTCCAGTTCCAGTTACTACTGTTGATGGACAAAATTCAGGATAAAAATGTCAGTTGTCCCCATTTAATATTAAGAGGTTACATACTTTTAGATTTATTTTTTACATTTTATAGATATAAAATTTATACATTTATTAATGAAAGAAATAAAATTAACAGCAAAAATAAATTTCTGTGTTTACATTTGATGTCATGTTCAATACTTGGACAAAGAAAATAAGCTTCATTGACATAGCTCCACATGAATAGGTATATGTATTCTATCTTTAAATGTTTACTTTAAAACTCAATTATTGTAATTGTATTGTTTAGTTTAAAGTTCTAGGTTAGTAGATGTCTAATAAGACTGACCTAATATTAACTGGAATTACTTAAAGATTTCAAATATTTTTATTACAGAAATTGAACTGTTAAATATTGAGCACATCTGAGAAATATAGTTTAAATGAATAGTTTATGATATACATACTTGTACATGTATTATGTGTATACAATGTATATGCCTATAATACTTTTAAAAAATGCAACATCTTAAATTGAAGATGAAAGTTTGTGCCAGATTGAATTGGGATAACAAATTTTACATGGTGTACCAGGTTTCACGTAACTTAGTACATTACATGTACATGTATCTTGTATGCAAACAGTGACATTCATATATATGTACAAACTTTACAATGGAAAAGTTGTGGTTTATTATACTGTTAATTCATGCCACACAATCCCTGCACACATGTAAATATACAAGTGTTTTTTAATAAAATTTTTGTACATTTACGTACATGTCCATCTGAATTTTTGACGATTTACTTTTAAAAATTTTGGTTTGCGTGATTTGAAATGTACATGATTTTAGAAAAAGAATGTTTATTTAGAATACTTGCTGCAAAAATCGTTTTCCCAGTAAGGTTAAACAGAGTCGTGACATACCAAATGTATCTCGTGCAGAAAAAAAAGGTTTGCACATCAACTGCAGTATGCATGGATTTTTATCCAAACTAGATGTAAAGCTCTATGCCAGGAGGCAGAATGTTTGAACTGGAATTGTCATGGTATCAACAAGGGGAAGTGCAATTTTTGTTATTTATTCAAGATTTAATGCTCATCCTTTCGGATTTACTGATTAAATTTGTCAGAGATACCATAAAGATCCAATATAGACCTATCCCGATCAGGTTACATATAGGGTCACCTGCTTGAAATGTTTACGTCACAGACAATGTCTTTCTTATAATTTACACAATCCTGATTGATCTTCCGAGTTCCTTGGTATCAAGCTCTGAAGTGCTGTTTAAACAATTCAATAGCTTAACATAAAGACGCAAGTGTATGCCATAATTATATTTCAAAAGGATATCATCAGTGCACTTTTTGAAATAAAATAAATCATGAAATGTTTTTTTCTGATATTTGAAGAGATATGTTTCATTTTAAGATTTAATATGACAAATTTTCATACCTGTATAAAAATTCAGAATTATTTGAATGGACATGAAGATTGAAGATTCATATCAATGTAACACGATTGAAAGATGATATTTGATCGGTATATTATCATGTCAAGATATCTGAAACATTAAATATATTGCTTTATGTAGATTTATCTAATAATCTTATATTTGGAAAATATTAAAGTTGAATTCGTTCAATAAAGTTATGGGTTATGTTTTATATAACCATTGAACAGACATGACAAATGTAATAAAAATAGTTCATTTTAAAAACATTTATATACTTAAGCTTATTAAGTATTGTTAGCATGTTTAAATAAAGCTGTTTTAATTTCAAGAGTTGCATTAAACTATCAAAATTATATACAAGTGAGACATATCTCTGTGTCATCAGTTTATTAAAGAGAATAAATTATTCTAAAAACAGAAACATCAAAAATAGATTTTCAGATTGTAACAATCCTATTTATATTTATGCCCCCGTTGTAGCGGAGGGGGCATTAAGTTTTACCCTTGTCCGACTGTCCGTCCGTACGTCCCAAAGTTGGTTTCCGTTCTCTAACTTTAGATTGCCTCAACCAAATGTTATGAAACTTATTCACAACTCTTATTACCACAAAATACAGATCAAGTTTGAATTTTGATTAGTAACTTACTGTATTTGCCATTGGCCTAGCACTAAAAAATCAGAAATTTTTCTAAAATTGGTTTTCAAATCATGTTGATTTTCTTCTTTTGTCTGGTTTTTAAGTAGTTTATAATCTCCTGACATATCTGTGACCTGGACCTAATTTTGCATGCTAGTGGTCAAGTTTAGTTCCGACAGCCAAAAAAAAAGGTGTAGAACACACTAAGGCAGCAATTGAAAACCTGAAGTCAAAGAAAATCAGACCACTCAATGGCGAAATATATATGTGCGTTTGTTCTGAGGAGTACATGTACATGTCTTTCTGACATAAGTTATTAAACCGACATGTAGATCTCATTTTTCCGTTTTAATGCACCTCAGTTGCACCTATGTTTTTGGTTTGACCTTCCAACTGATTTGCCTTGAGCACCACTGATTAGTCTGATATTCAGTTAGCAAAAGGTGCATCAAGTGTACCAAATTACAAGCCTGGTATCTCTGATGAGTTTTTTTCATGGTCAGGTTACTTGTATATTATTAGGTTAGTTACTATACATTTAATTATAATTACCCCCAAGGGTGACTGGGGAATAGAAATATGGTCACTACAGATCTTCTTCCGACTGGCTGTAAAACCCTGGTCATACTGGGGAGTCCGTTTGGCTGTGCGGGATGTATCAAGTACGCAGCCACGTCCGGTCAGAATGGGGATATTAAATCTGATGCATCGTGTAGAGAGAGTGTCACGCTCTCTGCACGTTAAGAACCCTTGCAACAACTCTTTGAGGGGTCCGTAGGCCCGGCCTGTTGCAAGGCTAAATTTCTGCCCCTATCCAATTTACCCTCATTTTCTCATGGCAGTCCAAATTTTCCCGAACTTCAACCTAGTTGACCTCTATAACCGGACCTACCTATTGTATTTATTTCTAATTTGATCTCGTCCTAACATGCATGAAATTTTGCCACTGGACGTTAAGCAGCCAACAATCAATCAATTATATTAATATTGTATGCACAGTATTTTCCAAGTGTCAGAGTAGTACATGTATTATTTGACTCTGACTTAAGTTTGGCAGTAAAAATCTTGCTTAAAATAAATCTATTTCAATAATTGCTGTTTACATGTATACATGCAGTTGTGTTTATTTGTTTACTCTTGCTCCTCTTTTGGAATGATTTTGCATGTCATATTAAAATAGAAACTTGTGTCAATTCAAATATGCAAGGGAAGAATAAATATTGCAGTCACCAATTTTCAGGTGAATCATTCAATAATTAGTCCCGTGAGACATGTCAGAGGTGCATTAAAAGTCTCATACAAGGAAAGAGGTAAAAATCAATTTCATTAACACCTACAAATGTACAACTGATCTATTCAAGGTCTATGGAAATAATTGGTTTTTAGCAAGTATATGTATTTATATGGGTGTACATGTATATAATACATGGTATATATTAAAGATTGATTGGAATTTAAGTAGAATCTCAGTAGGAAATTAATTCCTTACGTCATTCCTTTTACTGTACAGGCTGTATATTATTTTATAGTACTGTTGTTAGGTTTTAAGACATACATGTATTGATGAAGTTAAAGTTTTAAGAAATTTTTTCCAATTCAATGAAGAATTATTTTTCAGTGTTTACAAGGTAGATTTTTGAAAAATTCAAATATATGCTAATATAGTACTTGAATTTCTTTTAACTGAATGAGATTGATCAGAGTTTAAAGTAATATTGTATAGATTATGTGGATATCAGGTAATAATGCATTTACATGTACATGTATTTGGATTTATAATCCAAGTATGATATTATTGTGATCCAATTTATAGAAAATTATACTACATGTATAAAAACAATTTTATTAATATTGATTGATTATTCGGGTTTTACGCCCTAGCAGTTCAAAAGGCCATATTGAGCATGCTGAGAGGCCATCATTATTAATACATGTATGACCAGCAATTATAATAATGACCTCTATTAAGACCCCGCACATGGCAGGTACGTTCTACTCCTCCAATCTTGATTGACAAGGATCGTCAGTTTTACTGCTGACTGTTGGTGGTTCTCTCGGGGCACTCTGGTTTCTACCACCAATAAAAAGTGACTGCCACGATATTGCCAATATCAACAATTTTAATCAATCAGTTTATCATCCATGGTTGTTGTTATTGTCATTGTAGATTTTTTGTCTGAACATTTAAAAAAATCTTCTGAAATTATTCAGACAATATAGAACTATGTATACATTGCTATCATCCTTATTATACTAACTGACCTACAATCATATGACTTGATGCAAAAAAGAGGGGGAAGACCGTCAAAATCATAAGTCAAAGAAAAACAACAATGAAAAGACAAAAAAATCCTCAAAACACCACCACTGCATAGAAAAGCTAAAGACTGAGCAACACAAACCCACAAAAACAGGGGTGAACTCATGTGCTCTGGGAGGGAAAGCTGTTCCTGTTCCACATATGGCACATGTGCAATGGTTGCATTTGGGAAGTACAGCAGTAAACCACTACATGTATATATAAAAAGTTTGACTTTGTTGGAAGATCTGTCCACACCATTACAGGCAGGTGTTATCCAATTAGTTTATCATTTATAATAACTTCTCAGTATTTGAAAAAAACATTAAGTTATTCTTTTGAACTGTTTTGGCTGTTTAACTGCTTAGGAGATCTGTGTATCATTTTATTGGCAATAAGCGTATTTTCTGTCTGATTTAAACACCTATATCATGGTTAAGTTATCTATGAATAAACCACAAATGTATGATGACTAATTCAAAAACAAGAAAAAAAAACTTCCTTTATTTGAATAATGGGATATATTTTGCAGTTGGCATGTGCATTGTGTGATGCAAAAATTACTGTTCCTTAATTACTGTTGATGAAGTGTGCAATTTCTCAAGAAAATTTAATATGCAGGTGTTCAGGTACTTGAAACAACTTTTGTTTTCCTTGATCTGTTGTCTTATCAGAAGCCTTTCTTTGAATATATATCCAGTGTACATTTTGTATCTCTGATCATATTTTTATGGGTCAGAAAAAATTAAAGAATAGAATTGGTCTAGTTTTGCATGTTTTAGCCACTCTCCTGCATTTTCTCTATTTACTCTCTCTGATAGCCAAGTACATGCATTTCATGAACAAGTACTGTAACAACAATTTAAACTTGACAGCTAGTGCATGTGCTTGGCCATCAAGGAGAGTATATAGAGAAAATGCAGGAGGGGGCTAAGATTGTCAATTAAAAAAAAATTATATGATACATGTTCATGTATTGTAAATTTATGTAAAAACATTTTGTCCTCTATTTATAAATGCATATTTTCTTTACCAGTGCTCCCTCAACTCCAGCTTAACCCCCACCTCTGATTCTGTAGCAACATAAAGTTATAGGGAATAAATTTGAAACTGAAATTGTTGTTTTGAGGAATGTAAAAAAAGAAAATGAATAATGATCACAAGTATGTAGCATGAAGGCATGGTTCTTATTTCAGCTGACAGAAAGATATGGCATTTATTACTTGCAAGCTTCTTAATTTGCAAGTTTTCTACATGGCCATTAAGTTTGAAGTACTTGAGACAATTTAAGAGATGCACTTTAGATCAGGGTTAACCTCAATTCATGGTATCTGTTTGACCTCTAGCTTTAAGCATTTGGTGTTTATCAATCATCTAGAAAAATCGATCTATATAGAAAGAAAATTTGTATGATACATGTACATGTATTGTAGTTTGTCATTGTGGACATCAACATGGAATTGGTAGTTAACATACATTTTCCCAAAGTTGTCTCAATTGGCTTTGTTGCCTGAGTTCTGGAAAAATAAACAGCACACTAAGAGTTATGAGAAATGGTATTCATGGCTTATATAATATTTCAGCAACTGATGTTGAAAACCCTTTCAAACTATAGAAATTTTAACATGTTTAACACTCCATAAGCTTTTCAAATTCTTCTTGTACAAAAGGCGTTTATGTTTCAGTGGAATTATTCATTTCTTGAGTTTTGTTATGTGTAAAAGACTTATATTGAAACCCATTAATTCTTCACAATTGGAAAATTAGTTCTTTGTGAACATAACTGCATTCAAAGATTTTAAGATGTTATATTATAAATGAATAAAAAGCAAAACTATTATTTAAGATTTATTGAATGTACAGTTACTGGTATAGAGTGATACAGTAATCCTTAGATTTATTCATTGTTTTAGTGTAATCATATTTTAATCAATCAATTGATTTTACTAACATTTTTCTATGTTGTCAAGACTTTTTATCATTTTATCAATATATATCATCATAATTCACTTTTTTGGTCTTTTGGAAAATGTTGTTTGTGCTGTATTTAGACCCCTCTACCAAGAAATTTGTTTTGCATGCACACGTATAAAAATTATAATTCAGATATATACATTTGTGTTTATATGACTGAAAGAGCGTTCATTTAACAGTAGACATGAATTTTATTCTCTAGTTTAAATTTAGAACCTACTATTCAACTTTAAATCTGTATTCTAAATAGAATTACATTTGCTATCAGAAATCTCACTAAAGATGCTAAAGAAACACATTAAATTGGTCTTTTCTTTGTGTGACACCACCATCATAAATATTTTCTTTTTGGCAAGCTATCCTCCATCAACTTGGTTTTTTGAGGAGGAAACACTTGACTTCCTGTCAGTGTCAAAGTACACTGCTCCTATGTGTGAAGGACTTCTTATATCTTCAGTCTGAAAGAAATTGCTGTTGGAAAAGAACTTGTACTTGCATACATATAGCTAGCTAGTCATCTTGAAACTATGTATTATTTATGCCAGAGTCTGTCACATATATATATATATATGATATAATTACTGAAGACTTTCAGTATTAACCATCCACTTCAGAATAAATTTGTGTAAAACTCATATTTTATAATGCTAGGGCTTTGTATAGCTTGCCTTACTATACTGTTTGGGTTTACTCATTGTTGAAGGACATACATTAACCTTTAGTTGCTTACACCCACATCATTTGGACTCTGGTGGATAGAAAACTGTTGTCTCATTGGCAAACATACAACATCCCCTTATTTTATATTTTGTGACTTGTACATCTATCCTGGTAAATATGTATTATGTTTTGTGGTCATCAGCTGGTATACTATGTCTGAATATTTGTTTTTTTATGCCCCCGCCGTAGTGGTGGGGGCATTAAGTTTTACCCTTGTGCGTCGGTACGTACGTACGTACGTACGTACGTATGTCCCAAAATTGGTTTCCGTTCTCTAACTTGAGTTTGCCTCAACCAAATGTTATGAAACTTATACACAATGCTTATTACCACAAAACACAGATCAAGTTTGAATTTTGGTGGCATCACTTTAACCGTTCTAGAGTTATGCCCCTTTGTAAATGGAAAAATTGCAAAATGTTTAGTTTCCGTTCTCTTACTTAAGTTTGCATCAACCAAATGTTATGAAACTTATACACAATGCTTATTACCACAAAACACAGATCAAGTTTGAATTTTGGTGGCGTCACTTTAACTGTTCTAGAGTTATGCCCCTTTATAAATGGAAAAATTGCAAAATTTTTTATTTTCTTCTAAATATCAAGTAATTTTTATAAGACCGCAAAAAAATTTTGCGGTCGTATATTGGTATGACGTTGGCGTCGTCGTTGTCGTTGTCGTCATTGTCCGAAAACACATTGGTTTTCGCACTCTAACTTTAGTTTAAGTGAATGGATCTCTATGAAATTTTACCATAAGGTTCAATACGACAAAAGGAAGGTTGGGATTGATTTTGGGGGTTATGGTACCAACAGTTAAGGAATTAGGGGCCAAAAGGGCCAAAATAAGCATTTTGTAGTTTCCAGACATAACTTGTGTGTTAGTGTATGGATCTCTCTGACATTGTACCACAAGGTTCCATATCACAAAGGGAAGGCTGGGATTGATTTTGGGGGTAATTGCCTCAAAATTTTAGGAATGAGGGGCCAAATAGGGACAAAAAACAAGCATTTTTCTAGTTTCAGGACAATAACTTGTGTGTAAGTGTATGGATCTTTATGAAATTGTACCACAAGGTTCCATGTCACAAAGGGAAAGCTGGGTTTGAGTTTGGGGGTAATTGCCCTAAACGTTTAGGAATTTTGGGCCAAAAAGGGGCCAAAAAACAAGCATTTTTCTAGTTTCCAGACAATAACTTGTGTTCAAGTGTACGGATCTCTCTGAAATTGTACTGCAAGGTACCATACCACAAAGGGAAGGCTGGGATTGAGTTTGGGGGGGATTTTTTTTCCCTTTTTTTCCTTTTTTTTGTTTAAAATTTTCCATTTTAAATTGGTTATTTCTGATTTATATATAAAGCAAATAATAATGATGTGGTTTGAATAGGTAAATTAAAAAAATTTTAAGTTCTTAGACCACATTCATTCTGTGTCAGAAACCTATGCTGTGTCAAATATTTAATCACAATCCAAATTCAGTGCTGTATCAAGCTTGAATGTTGTGTCCATACTTGCCCCAACTGTTCAGGGTTCGACCTCTGCGGTCGTATCAAGCTGAGCCCAGCGGAGCATTTTATTAAAATTGGAGTTATCTTCCTTGTCCATGATTATAGTTGAATCAACTACAATCAATGCTTTATACAATGCAATGTTTAATTTTGACTTCCACTGATAAAACACAGATCAAGTTGAATTTGGGTAGTGTCACTTTAACCATTATTGAGTTATGCCCCTTTATACATTTTTTTGTAAATCGAAAGATTGCAAAATTTTTAGTTTCCATTCTGTAGCCTAAGTTTGCCCCAACCAAACATAATGAAACCTATACACAATATTCATTACCACAAAACTAAGATCAAGTACAAATTTTTTGTTTCCGTTTTCTAACTTTAGTTTGTCTCAACCAAATGTTATGAAACTTACATGCAAAAATGCTTATTACTACATAATACAGATTAAGTACGAAATTTGGTGAGAACACTTTTACCATTCTTGAGTTATGTCCCTTTATAAACATAAAAATTGCTGAATTTTTTGTTTCCGTTCTCTAACTTTAGTTTGTCTCAACCAAATGTTATAAAACTTATACACAACTGTTCTAGAGTAATGCGTATTTACAAATAGAAAAATTGCTGAATTTTTAGTTTCTGTTCTCTACTAAAGTTAGCCTCAACCAAATGGTATGAGACTTACACACAATGCTTATTACCACAAAACTCAGATCAAGTTTAAATTTGGGTAGCGTCACTTTTATCTTAAATTGTTTTGCTTTAAATTAGGCCATTGTTGAAGGTTGTATGGTGACCTTTAATTTCTTAAATCCACTTATTTGAAATCTGGTGGATAGTTGTCTCATTTACAATCATACCACTTCTCCTCATGTTAAAATTGAATAAGGAAACAGGGAATGTGTCAAAGAGACAACAACCTGACCAAAGAGCAGAAAACAGCCGAAGGCCACCAATGGGTCTTCAACACAGCGAGAAAATCGTGCACACCTGGAGGCGGGCTTCAGCTGGCCCATAAAAAAATAAGCGAAAATAGACGTCACACTAAACTCTGAAACAAATAAATGAACCAAAATTAAAAAACATACAAGACTAACAAAGGCCAGAGATTCCTGAACTGGGACAGGCACCAAAATGCAGCAGGATTAAACATGTTTTGTGAGATCTCCCCGCTCCCCCTGTGCCTCTAGCCAATGTGGAATAAACACACAGCAATATGCACAGTAAAACTCACTTTAAAAGAAATCAGAGTCCGATGTTAGAATAGGTAACAGAAGAAACATAGCAAAATGACAATGATAGGACTACTAGCAGTTACTGACATTCCAGCTCCAGACCTCAATTAAGATTATGTCTTTTATATACTTGTAAAAATAGTTATACTGGATAATGTAACCTGTTGGATTATTCTTTCACCATGCTTCTGTTATCAGGTTTAATGATTCTAGATAGGAACTAAACTGACATTAAAATCTATTCTTTGAAGATGGTGCATAGCAGTAATAGTACATGGAAGAGATAAATTAGAAATTAAAGTCATTTGTTTATGTTAGGTAACAGGTGGCAAATCAGACAATTTATATAATTTTACACCTGTAGATTTCATTAATATCAATCGATTCATTGAATATGTGATGTACAAAAACAGGCTTACTAGTCTTACTAAGACACTAGAAATACCTCTCATGCCAGACTCTTACTTGGTAACAGACATCAAAAAAGATATCTGCTCTCTTATGGATTGACACAATTGTTTTGGATTGGGGTCTATAGTAAAACATGGAATAAATAATTATGAGGATAATACATCAAGCATATGTTTTTTTTCTTCTTCACAAAACCACTTTTCCACTAAATTGTTCACAATAACAACTGCATAAACATTTTTCTGTGAATGAGTCTAGAGAATAGAATATGTTAAATGGAGAAAAATTTGAACATGTAGTCTGCATTCTCTATACAGACAAATAATTAGATGTTTGTCTTGGTGTGGCCTGAAGTAAATGTTGATTTGCACTAGAACAAATTTATTTTGCAACATAAACTAAGCATAATTCTCCCTCACAAACGAGTGGCATTAGAATACATTAATATAAACTTTTGCTACATGTATTTGTCCACATTGTTCAATACTCATCTCATTATAACTGGCATAACTCGGTCATTTCATAATATGCTGAAAAAAGGATAAATCTGGTAAATATTAATGAGACAATTTCAATTTTATTTATTTTCCAAAGTATTTTCCAAAGTATTTTCATACTTCTGATATACATGTAACTGTCATTATATATAATATCAGAATAACAAATCTTGTTTATATTCCAGTCCATTCATAACCTCCATATTTTGGGTATGACATATAATTATGATTGACAAATCTTACATTATACAACTGAAATCAATGATTTTCGTATGAGTGCTGTGCAACAGAAGTATTTTCATATTAATATAAGAAAGGCAATAATTGATTGTTGACAGATTGTAATGAAGAAAGATTTGTTGTGAAGTGGTAATATATGTCAAAAAGTAACCAGTTTCAACCCTGATTTGGCTTCTTTTGAAAAGATTTTCAAAAGTTCGGAATATCTTAGGAAAAAGGGTTCAAAGCTACTACTTTATATTTTGTAGTTTGGATTGCAAGACATGCATGGTTTCAATAATATCAAAGTCATGGCCACTTTAAACATTTGCTGAAAATCAGAAGAATTTAACAGGCATGTTCTGTCACATAAATTTTAATGTTAATCTAAATTTAAACTCACTGTCAGTCATAACAAGTGTAGTCTCCAAAGGAGTAGTTTCATGGAGGGTTGAAATTGGCCCTAAGATTTTAATGTTCAAAATACAATAATTTTACACAGAATAGTTGTGATACTACTCTCAATACAGAATACCTTCTTTTTGGCACATCACATTATAATTTATGGAGTTACAACTCCTTATTTATGCATTAATTGAGTTGTATCGTCAGTTGTGGTCGGTCAAATTTTTCCACAATTTAAAGCAGTTTTTAGCATAATTTACTTTGGCCTCAACCCCTGATCCAGAAAATGTTTGAGTTTAGGGATTCAGTATAATCTTTGGAGCCTTTTGGTTTCAGAACATTTTGCAGGGTTTCCATTTTAGGTCCCAAAAATACACCAAATCATCGTATTTGGACAATTTTTCCAAAATATGCGGACTTATGCCTATAATGTACTCATACGAAGAAATTTGTTTTACCTAGCATTATTGCTTTTGAAAGCAACCCATTTAAGAACCAAATTATGACCTTTATGATATTTAATGATGAAGATGAAATTCAATGCCATATTTGGTCAAAAGTGAACCTTGTCCTTTCACAACCAATTAAAACATAATTATAAAAAATTTTATAAGTTGAATATTCTGTTATTTACAGATAATGTTACCTTTCTTATAAATTTTATTAATACTAGGTTACAATTTTTATATTTGTACAGGTTTTTAAAAGTTTTTTGGAAAATTTCTTGAGGCAAATTAATATTTTTAATAAGTAAACATTGTCACTTGTATTTTCAAGGTTATAGGTATAATAAGAAAGACAGGTCTGGGCATACAATCTTAAGATAGACCAAAGATGTTTATTTAGTTATGGAAAAAGATATAAAAGTCTTTTTAATATATAAAAACATCTAGAGAGTAGAGAAGCCAGTTTTTTATTTGTATTGGATATTTAAAAGGTATTATTTCTCTGGAACGGAAATACGCTAGATTTTTGCCATATTTAATGGATGACACATGTAATAAGAACAGACCTTTCAAATACATGTTGTAGCAAAATTATACCTTTTTATATCTTTAATCGCATTTATTGATTAGCAAATTGTTTGTACAATAAAGTAGCTGACTTGTAAATTATAAGTAAACATTACAGATCTACAACTTTTTGATAACAATTTTAAAAGGTTTGATTATTAAGCAATTTTATAGACCACTTGGTGGCCTGTTTGTTATAGAATTGATCCTATTGTACAGCTTGCATGTATACTTGTCACTTCAAAAAGTAAAAGTATATAAATAAAACCTCACTGAACCAAGTTGAAAAGACCAATAAATCAGCAAGATTGAAAACAAACAATAGAAAACTCATTGATTTGTGTTGTAAATGTTTGTATTTTAGCATTAAAACTAACACTTCCTGTAATTCTATTACATTTGCTGCTCCTATTTAAAGACTTTCATAAGATTGTTCATAATGGTTGTCATTTTGATATTGTTTATAAATATTATTTTAATGACATCACCACAATTTTGTCCTCCTGTTGACGACTATACAAGAGGCATTAATTGAACTAAGTTCTCTTGTGGGTACTGTTAACCACAGAAGATACAGTAACAGATATTTTGCCTTTGGTGAAGCAAGATCAATATATGTATTCTTTCATTGTCACACAGTATAAAAGGCAACTAACAGTAATATAGTTCTAGAAACTTTCTGGTTTCAGCCTGCAAAAGTGCTTGTAATCTTTAAACTTCACAGGCATTCTAGCATAATAAAAACTGTTCAGAAAATTACCAGAAAATATTTTTGGAATTTAGTGCTTTTTTGACAAAGTTTCAATTTTTGACTACTTTTAATTGAAATTTTTGATCCACTTTAGTACTGATTGCTGTTGCTAAACACATTTTTGATTGCATATTCATGAGAAAAACAAGTCAAATAATGAATTTATTAAAGTAGTATACGTAGGTGCAGACATTTACAACAATTCACTTTAGCACCTCTCAAATACTTTTTTTCCGAGAATCTTAAATGTGCATATAGCAAATCATGCTCCTTACAATACATGGACATCAGGTTTTTTATCCCTATTCTGACCAGATAAGGCTTCATTTTATATGTCCTGCACATCCAGACACACACTTGATAGGTCTTTAAGCGGAGGAGGTATATGTGACCATAATTCTATATCCCATGTACTGAGACACCCTTTACTGTAATGACAATACTACTACTATTATTTGGAACAAATTCTGAAATTTTGTGATTACTAAATATATTGTATATCACACTTAACTCTTGTGATGAATGCATGGCAAATCAAATCAAGGGGAAATCTGAGATTATGTTACATACATAAGAATAAGAAGCCTGATGCCTGATTGTAAATAAAATGTGAAATCATAATGTAAGAAATAATTAGTCAAGTCTCAACTTCAGAGGAGTATAAAGCAAGTTGGTGAAAACTTAATACATGTATATAGTCATACGTTTTCTATAAATCTGGTTTTTATGTCAGTTTTACGCACTGTGAATTTGATGCAGATATCCAAGCTGTTGCTGTACTTATACTGATAAATCAGAATTTTATAGATCTCCTTCTGTACAATAAATCACAGTTGAACCAAGCATATACATCATCTTATGAAAGAACTACAATGTATTTTTTTCACATGCAAAAGATGTAAAGGAAGATCTGAACTACATGTAAAAATGGTGAAATCTTTCAGGGAAACAGTGATAGCTATCTTTTGAATTACCTGCTTTTTATTACAGGTAGTGACCATGAAGAAGAAAATGCAGAAGATTTTTTCCAAAGGGTAAGGTTTAATATTGTGCTCTTTTATTCATAACAGAACTACAACCATAAAAGGTTGACTGTAAAGGACTACAGTTAATGATATTTTATAAAAGATGCATCCATTGAACTATCTAGTATCTTGATTGCAGTACAGAAAGTATTTCTTAAATAAATACAGAGGGCAAAGTCAAAATAAATGGTCCAAATTTATTTTTTTAACCAAATTTCAACATTATTTTAGTGCATTTAATTTTGTTGTATCTGGATACATATACATTTAAGTTAATAAATCCAAAAGGATATAAAAAAATATAAAGAAATAAAAAAGTTCTGAAACTTTATTGACACAAACCAATATAACAAATTTAAATCAAGTATACCTTTTTGGAATATGATTTCAGACAAACACTATCAAATATTTATACTTTTTTCACCCCAATGGTTTGCAGAGATCCAAACATTACTTTTGATGCAAAAATTATTAATCTCCTCTTTGATTATAATTTTTTTTTATGTTTTTGGCTATTTTTTGTATCAATTCATTTAAAGTTGATTGAAAAAGTTTTGATTAAAAAATGATTCATCAATTAGTTGATAAAAAAACTTCTCCATATTAGAATTAACCCTTTTTCAAATTCACCTAGGAAAAAAAATTGATAGATAAATCTTTTGATAAAGAAGATATATCAAATAGAAAATACATTCAATTTCCCCTGTTTTTGTTGCACTCCTGACATATTATACACCAAACAAAAAATACAGAAACTAAAACAAAATGCTCATGATTTTTTAAAATTTGTAATCATTGCTGGTTTATAAAGACCTAAATCTGTCATTTGAATGTTATTTCTATTTTAACTTATGCATCTTATGCACTTCAGGTCATATTAAATTGATTTCTATGACACATTATTATAAAAATGAGGTTAAGTTACCAAACTATGAACTAAATTCTATTAAATATTCAGCAGAATTGTTGTTTGACAACTTAAAAAGAGATCTGCAATCTTCAAAGTTTTTCTGAACTATTATTATTTTTTTAAATTATTACCTTTAAAGGTACTTTATTTCTCTTATCTTGTTGCACTCCTGACATTCAATATTTATCATATCAAAACAGTTATACATCATCAAAAAAGCCCATGATTTCTAGATTAAGTGTATATACCTTTCGGATTTAACATTTTAATTTCATTTAAACAATATTTTTGAACTATATCATACATATCACTTATTGTATACATAATTTCACGTCTCATCACATTTCGATACTTTTTTTTTTAAATGGCAGTCTTAGCAATGTTAAAATGGGCTGGCATTTGTGGCTTAATGTATAGAATACTCCTGCAAAATATCTTTGGAAAATCTCAAGTATTAAAAAAATTACGTTAAAAAAAGATGCCAAAATTGTCAGGAGTGCAACACTTTTTCTTGACATTTTGAAAAAATATTTTTTTTATAAAGACACAGGAACTTGTAATATGATGATATGTGCCATAGATTCTTATTTATATTACAACTATTATGTCTTAGTGATGATTTTAGCTACAAATGAAGCTTGTCCATTGAACCGTTTTGATACAGATGTGTTTTGAAAAAAAGTTGTGCCATGTCAGGAGTGCAACACAAAAATTAGTATTACTGAGGAATAGAATGATTTTTGCCTTAATGACTCACACCTAAACATAAACCAAAGTCAATCCTGTAAAACAAATATGTCCTTTCCAGAATAAATAGTTCATTTACCTGATTATTAATATAAATAATGTGTGAGAGTCTAGTAAATAAGGCTTCCCTATAAGTGTCAGGAGTGCAACTTTGAAGTTTAAAGACTCACACTGAAAAAATACAAAAGCCAATATATGGTTCTGTATTATTTTTCAAAAGATACTATACTAGATACAAGATTGCACCCAAAGAGTAGCCTGATAGACAAGGAATTTTTCTTTTAGAACCATTTCTTTGATGTCAGGAGTGCAACAGTTTTAAAATAACATTTTCTTGGAATTATATTTTAAGATAATCTCAGCTCCTTGTGACTTTTTTTTGCCTTCAAATATGTTTTCTTACTATGAAGCCTGCATGTATGAGTTATAATAAATTCTTAAAGGTGAATTTCAAAGCAGGATTTTGATCTAAAAATTATTGTTTGTCACAAGCAATTATATCTGAATGATGAATTTTTATATAATTTAAGAATTTAGCAAGCTATTTGTCATAAACTGTGTCTTTTGATTAGGAAATAACCATATTTCAATTTAAAAGTTTTATAATGGTTTCATGTAATACTAATTAAATTATTATAACAGTAATAACAAACAATTAATTTGGTTGAACTCCTGACATGAATTTACCATAACAAGCAGTTTTGCACAGATTCAATATTTTAATTTTAAAAAGTCTCACACATTTGGAGTTCATCTTGCAGATCCAAACTTAAAATGAATGAAATATGGGAAAAATAGTTGATGAAACTGAACTTACCAGACAGACTAAGGGATCAAAACACACCAACAAAGTCAACTACTTTAACTTTGATGAGCAGAAAATTGAGAAAAACTCTGAAAGAAGATCAACCTCAAGGACACAGTAAACAAATATAACCAAAGAAAGAACAGAGAAAACAAAACAAAGTAAAACTTAATCACAGACTTAGACCTGAAGACAAAAACACAGATGGAGAAAATGAAAAAAACAAAACAGAGAGATTGGCAACAGAAGAGAAGAAGAAAATTGACACAAGCCAAAAAAGTTGCAAACCCACAGAAAAATGTCCAATCGAGAAGCAAAAGTACAGCTGCAGATACATCTTGAGAAATCAGAAAGAGAAGACAAAGAATAGGGAACATTCTTCCTGACCAACCCAAACCTTGCCCTAAAACAATTGAATACATCATATCCACAGCTACACCAAGGCAGTTGTAATCAGTACTGATGGAAGTGTGCTAGAAATTGATGGGTGCTGAAGTGGAAACAAAGTTGAGAGACCCTTAATAGATCTGGAAACTGTTGAAAAGAAACTGGCATTTTTAATAAGATTAGACTTTTAGAGGCTACCTAAAAAAGTTAGAACTAAGGGACTCTTTGAAAATGCCATTTTCTTTTCAAGTTTTCAGATCTTTTAGGGGTTCCTCAACTTTGTTTATACTTCAAAATGTTCAAGACTCATCAATTTCTTGCACACAGCTGCCATCAGTTCTCATTAACTCTGACAACCACCTTGGTGTAGCTGTGGATATGATGTGCTCAATTGTTTGAGCCAAAGATTTGGGATGGTCAGGGAGATAATGTCTTATTCTTTCACTTCTCTTTCTGATTTCTCTAGGTATTGTTTCTGCATCTGTACTTTCGCTACTTGACTGGACAATTTTCTGCTGGTTTGCAACTTTTTTTAGCTTGTGTAAATTTTCTTCTTCTCTTCTATTGTCACTTTCTCTGTTTTGTTTTCATTTTCTCATATGTGTTTTAATTCTGGTCTAAGGCTTTTGAATTTAGTGTTACATTGTTTTGTTTTCTTTGTTCTTTCTTTTTTTATATTTTTCTAGTTTGTCCTTCAGATTTGGATCTTATTTCAGTGTTCTTCTCAATTTTCTACTCCTCAAAGTTGAAGTTGTTGTTGACTTTGATGGTGTGTTTGTATGCACTTAGCCTGTCTGATTTTATTCTAAAGTTTAGTTTCACAACCATCTTTCCCATCTTTCATTCATTCAAAGGTTGGGTCTTAAAATTGAACTCAAAATGTGGAAAACGGCTTGTTATGGTAAATTCATGTCAGGAGTGCAACACAATTAATTGTTTGTTATAACAATTATAATAATTTAATAAGTATTACATGAAACCATTATAAATCTTTTAAATTGACATATGGTTATTTCCTAATCAAAAGACAAAGTTTAAGACAACTAGCTTCCATAACTTGAAAATAATATGAAAATTTAGCATTCAAATATTTTTGCTTGTGACAAACAATAATTCCTGGATCAAAGTCCTGCTTTGAAATTTACCTTTAAGAATTTATTATAACTCATACATGTAGCCTAAATAGTTAGAAAACATGTTTAGATGCAAATAAGTCATAAGGAGCTGAGATTATCTTAAAATGTAAGTCCAAGAAAATGTCATTTTAAAACTGTTGCACTCCTGACATCAAAGAAATGGTTCTAAAAGAAAAATTCCTTGTCTATCAGGCTACTCTTTGGGTGCAATCTTGTATCTAGTATAGTATCTTTTGAAAAATAAAACAGAACCATATATTGGCTTTTGTATTTTTTCCGTGTGAGTCTTTAAACTTCAAAGTTGCACTCCTGACACTTATAGGGAGGCCTTATTTACTAGACTCTCACACATTATTTATATCAATAATCAGGTAAATGAACTATTTATTCTGGAAAGGACATATTTGTTTTACAGGATTGACTTTGGTTTATGTCTAGGTGTGAGTCATTAAGGCAAAAATCATTCTATTCCTCAGTAATACTAATTTTTGTGTTGCACTCCTGACATGGCACAACTTTTTTTCAAAACACATCTGTATCAAAATGGTTCAATGGAAAAGCTTCATTCTGAGCTGAAATCATAACTAAGATATGATAGTTGTAAAACAAATAAGAATTTAAGGCACATTCTTCCATACAACAATTTGCTGTGTCTTAAAAAAAAAGTATTTTTTCAAAATGTCACAAAAAAGTGTTGCACTCCTGACAAATTTGGCATCTTTTTTTAACGTCATTTTTTTAATACTTGAGATTTTCCTAAAATGTTTTGCAGGAATACTCTACACATCAAGCCACATCATTTGAAATTAATTTATTCAATCAAATGATCAGCATGATTGATAAATATTGCTTTATATGCAAGGAACCATTTATTTTGACTTTGCCCAGAGGTAAAACTTACCAAAAAGCATTGAAGCATGAAAAATAGGTCAGATATATATTTTTGTTGAAGGTTAATACAATTCATCAATTGTAGATC
The DNA here is from genome assembly GCA_017311375.1 of Mytilus coruscus. Lineage (NCBI taxonomy): Eukaryota > Metazoa > Mollusca > Bivalvia > Mytilida > Mytilidae > Mytilus > Mytilus coruscus. Next base: position 31,525,325 of record CM029602.1, on the reverse strand, counting down.
CTCCTTTATATTGAAATTGTTGAATTATGTGATTGAGGTATCTTTAAAATCCACCTTTGATACTTTGATATATAAACTTAATTTACATAAAAAAACATGGGTAATTTACTTACATGTTACTTCCCTAAAATCATCTTCACACCATTACTGTCTTCATGCTGGGACACAGGTCCATAAGCCCAGACTTTTTAAAATATCTATTTGGCTTGTAAGAATTTCTACTACAGACCAATTGAAACTATGCAAACTTTTCCAAAAATGAGTGTCTGGTCTGCGTCATGCAAAGGTCATGAAAACTGCACCAAATTATATGACTGAAAGTCGCTTGGTGTTTTAAAACTGATCTTGGATGACTTAAATAGTCCATGAACCATAATAATTATATATATACAGTGTTCCAGCTAGGTCGTTTTCACAGGGAGGTCCGCCCACCCTTTACCGAGTGCCGCCCTGTGCCCTTTTTCTGACGACCTGTGCCCTTTTTAAGACGCCCTGCCCTTTTTCGTAAGTCCATGCCTTTATTGCCGTAAAATTTTGATGAAAATACAATTATTCTACCTGTCTTCATATTTATGACAAGTTTATGACCCTCAGCTAATTAACATTTACAGCAGGTGTAATAAGTTGTGATTACAGATAATCCGCTTATCGACATCGGATGGGTCATTAATCCGTTAATTAAACTTCATAATTGACCATTGTAATAATTTTTCTCATTAAATTCTGTCAGTCAGCATTTCAATTTCAATATTTCTCAAAAGATGACACTTTGCGTTTAATGTATCCGTAGATCGTCTGTTGTTAATATGTCAAAGATTTTTTTTTTAAATTGATCTTTTAAACTAGTTTTAATCCAGAAGAAAGTAAAAACAATGCTTGACTGTACCTGTCATTGAATATCTATATCCAAATTAAAGTAATTAAAGCTGTAATCCATGATCACAAATTTACTGCTTTGTTTACATTTGTTGAAAGCCATGTGTTTTTTTGGCGGGAAAATTCGGAAAACCCCTTTAACAAGAAACAGTTACATTTCATTGTTATTTATAGACAGTAATATTTTCATTTTGATTAACTGCTAAGATTATTTCATTAAAAATGAATACTTTCTTGGGGTGAAACTGATAATACTTTAATACTCTACATCTAGGGGTGTGTAAAATGGAAAAGGGGCGGGGGGATAATTTTTATATATTTTTTATATATAATATTACAAATATAAGTTTAACAGTCTGAAAAGACATGGTTAAATGGATTTTAATTCTGAAAAACTCAATGTGGTTTATTATAATTCATTTATTATTTCTATCATAATCAGAAACACTGGGCTACATGTCTTAGGCATTTCAAACATATATTATTGCCTTTATAAGAACATTCAAGACTATTAATAAGTATGTACCTGTAGTAAAAATACCCTGGTGGGGCCTTAAAATTTCTACTGGGCCCTTGGAAAAAAGTTTTGGGATCCAGGTTGGCCCCTGGAGAAAATGTAAGGTATTGTTCCTGACTGTATTGCAGATCTAGTGTAGTATTTTAACTGTCATGCACAATTCATTTCACTAATGAAATAAAATAATTCTACAAAACGCCGCTGCGCTCTGCATTGCAACTTAACCTTAGACCTACCATGCATCAAAAATGTTCTAGGGAAGACTGAGCTAGTAATATACGTCCTTGCATGGTCCCTTTAATACTGTTACCCAAAATAAGGTTGATTTTCATCTAGCGTAAAAGTGACTAAACCCCCTCAAAACTCCTAGCTGAAACCCCTGCAGTTAACATAAGACAATGTTTGACATGCCCTTTTTGAAATATCAATCATCGTGCTAAAGTGCCCTTTTCATGATTGGCTCCCTGCCCTTTTGAAATCCTAGCTGGAACACTGTATATATATTTATTGCAAAACATGAAACCCTGGCTGGTTAAAATGCAAACATAGTACATTGTATACACAAGTGACAAGAAACATAATACATGATAAATGTTTTAAACAAGTCAAGTTGATATTAATAATATATATATAATAATTGATCAATGTGGACCTTATTTTCGCAATTCCATAGATTGCTTTATATAGTCTACAACACTAGACAAAATATCTTTATTGGGATCTAGAATAGTTTTAAGTTTAGAGTTTGAGTCAAGCTGGTTAAAATTAGGATAATGGGTTTTAATTGCATTTATAAGGGAATGTCTTACATTACTGTTAATTTGACAATGAAGGAAAAAGTGTTCCTCATCATCTGAAATAATGATACACCTAGTAGCATATAGTTCTGAATTCCTCAGTAAACCCATCAAAATATTACCAACCAGTTTCTGAAAATTACATTACAATGACATGCAATGGCAGCTTATAATTATAACTCCTTAAATTTGGTGAAATCAATAGAAAATTGACAGAGAAAGATTTTGAGAACAGATTATATATTGGTTTTGATTACGGAACATGCACTGCTATGAAATACTGCATGAGCAAAACCATTTGATGCTCTTCTTCATCTAAACAGTTGCTTGAAAAAAAATCTACAACAAGATACTTATTTACTGTGGAAGATACCTTTAAATGTGTTTTAATGTTTTATGTTGCTGGAACGATGTCTTATTGTCAAGTAAACACTACATCTCCCTTAATTCATTTGTTTCTCTAGCAGACCCAATATTCCCTTCAAATATTCCCCGCCTGTAAATTTAAGTTAAGATTTATCTTTTAAAAACAGTTTACACATCTCATGCTTTTAAAAGAAGAAAAAAATGGTGAATATCTTTAGATATAATATTGTAACAACAATAGTACAAGTAGTTAGAATTTGAATTTGTATAAAAGGCAAATACTCTGTTATGAAGTTGCATATTTGATTAAAAACCACATAGATCTAGATATGCTACATCGATTCGTTGCTCTACTACTAGTTAAACTTTGTAAGTACAGGATTTGTGACAAAGCTTGAAAAAGAGATAATTGAGTTTTATTTTCAATTCTTTATTGTACCTTCAGTCTTATCCATTGTTTGGCAGCAGTCCTACTACTAGTTGTAAACTGATATTGTTTCTGTTGTACCTGTAATTAGATAGCCATTGAGAGAGGGCTTAAATGAACATTTCATTGATTAGACCTTTTGTTGACATTCTTCAATAATAAATCAGATTTGAAAACCCAAATCTTTTTAAAGTATGGGGTAAGCTCTGCTATCAGTTGGTACATTTAAGTGCCATTCAGTACTTGTGTCGGAAGTCTTTAAATAGACTAATACCCCCATGTTGGTAAAAATATGACAGGCTTCGTTTATTCGTGTACTTTTATTTGTTTGTATACATATTAGTACAATAAAATGTATTGCTGTGCATTATACAGTCAAATATGCAACAGAAAATGAAAAATAAAATACACTGTGAAGTAAAAGTGAATACATAAGAAAACAAACACAAAAGTAAAATGATGTTGAAATAATTTGAGAAGATAAACTCTTCAATGTTTTATGAAATAACATGTTGATATCTTTACATACATTTGCACATATATACAACTACAAATTAAATTGAAGGAAATAGAAATGTAAATTTTCAGTTTAATGTATGTTTAATTGTTTATAATGATGAAAAAAGAAATGATAAAAACCTACTTGTCAATTTATTTCATTTACTTGTTCAGGAAGTTGTTATTTTCTCTACCAATAAAAGTGTTATATAGTAATCAAATTTTGGCAAATTCATCAAAAATATCACTTTTTATCAGAGCTTTTAAGTTTTTATGAGATATATTGTATTTTCAGATTATGGAAGAATCCAATACTAGAATTACATGGCCTTCAAAGTTAAAAATAGGTGCAAAGTCCAAGAAGGGTAAGTAACTGTGTCAATTTCTAACAAAAGAAATCTGAATGCAGAAATACTTTAGTTTCAAGATGGTTTGTTTTTTCATGTCCAATTTCATTTTACACACAAAATACACGTGATAACATCAGAAATCTATGCAGTGCTGGTATCAATATAACATAATTTTCATAAAAATATTATGAGTGATGTCACCTTTACTTTTTTCATAAGAGTGAAGGGATAACATTAGAAAGGTGGTGGAATTTTTGAAGGGGACACATATTAAAATCATTGTTTTGCTTTATTTGTCTGTATGAAAAAAATTAGGCCCATGCATAGAAAAATAAATTATGATAATAGGGTTCTTTTGAAAGTACTGTTATTTGTAGAATCAGATTTTATAGATTTTGTAGTTTCCGAACCAGTGCATGCCATAAATCACAAATTTTGGTACAAAAAAAATACCAGAATCCACAAATATACTTGAATTAATAATATTTCTACAGCAAGAGAGATTGAAAATAGAATGACCAAAATATCATACATAGGTTGATACATGTAATTGCAGACATCTTTGTTTGTTGATTAACAAATTGTTTTGAGGACATTTGTGGTTAAGTTCAGAATTTTGCTTGACAACAGGTCACTGCAGGAACAGTTGTTGTTAGGACTGTTACGTAGTATCATGCAGAAAGATAGTTTATGGATGCCATGTAGCTCAGTCTAAAGATATAGCTGTCTGTTTGTACCATTGTTCACTCTATCATATGTTGAACTTAAGATAAAGATGATAAAACAAAGGCAATTAACAATTACATATGTAAATGATAACACAAATTGATAGATCAAGAAAATTCTATTTTAGAGGCATTGCATACATTTATGTATCTCACAGCTTTAATCTGTATGCCTGGTTTTCAAGCATTGTCATTTGTAGCATGAATTCTCTTTCAAATGAAGAATGTATGGCAGTACTTTTAATGTTTTTCTCTTTCAAATAGAGGAGAAAAACTATTAAAAAAGTAATAGCAAACAACACTTAGTTGAGAGCATATTATGAAAACTACAATATGAGCTAAGGCTTGTTTTGATGGGGTGCTTTTACAGCTTGCTATGCTGTATGGTTTTGTTCATTGTTGAAGGCCATACAGTTACCTACAGCTGCTTACTTCTGTGTCATTTGTTCTCTGGTGGAGAGTTGTCTCATTGACAATCATACCACATCTTTTTATTTTTATATTCTGTTAAATTATTTCTAAATTGTTGTTATTTGTAAAGTAAGGTTTCTAACCATATATTTCATATGAGAAATCTTGAGAATCTTTTCCACTCCAATTTACAGTTTTTAAGTTGTATGTATTTCAAAGTGCACATTTTCTCTCATGAACTTTATGTACCAGTTTTACACATTCTCTTTTGAAAAAGATGTCATTTATGAAAATTATATGACTTTGAATACCCTCTTTATGAAGCCATGTGGTAGATTCGATATCACTTGTTCATGAATTGTGTTCATGAATAATTCATTATGGCATAAAGTCTTTGGGTATATTGCATTTGTGTACCAATATAAAGCCTTGGAGGGTAATTACTGATATCCCTCAATAAAGCCTTTGTGTATACTGGTATACCACTATACAGCCTTGGATGTATACTGATCTCCCTCTATTATAAAGCCATCTGTTATACTGGTATCAGACTGTAATGTCATACCATTTCTGTTTATCTGTTTGCCCTTTACACTTTTCCATAACATTTTCTCAGCAACTACTTCTGATAAAATGTGTCTTTTTCATTGGATGAGAACAACCCCAATGCATAGAAAGAAAATTTTGTATTTCATTACCATGTCCCCCAGGTGCCATCTTCTTTATATTTGGTACCAAGCTTCATATTAGCTACCCATTACATGTGATGAATTCTGAGATATATTTTGCTTTTAATTTCCATTTGATGAAATAACTATTTTGAAAGTAGGAATATCATTCAAGCAGAACAGAACTGTTTTTTTATACGACCGCAAAATGCGGTTGTATATTGATATGACGTTGGCGTCGTTGTCGTCGTCGTCATCCGAAGACACATTGGTTTTCGCACTCTAACTTAAGTTTAAGTGAATGGATCTCTATGAAATTTTACCATAAGGTTCAATACCACAAAAGAAAGGTTGGGATTAATTTTGGGGGTTATGTCACAAACAGTTAAGGAATAAGGGGCCAAAAGGGCCAAAAATAAGCATTTTTCTAGTTTCATGACAATAACTTATGTGTAAGTGTATGGATCTTTCTGAAATTGTACTACAAGGTTCCATATCACAAACGGAAAGCTGGAATTGAGTTTGGGGGTAATTGCCCAAAATGTTTAGGAATAAGGGGCCAAAAATAAGCATTTTTCTAGTTTCCAGACAATAACTTGTGTTCAAGTGTATGGATCTCTCTGAAATTGTACTGCAAGGTACCATACAACAAAGGGAAGGTTTGGATTGAGTTTGGGGGTGATGAATCATAAGGGGGTTCAAAAAATTTGAGGGGGGATTTTTTTTTCATTTTTTTCTTTAAAATTTTCCATTTTAAATTGGTTATTTCTGATTTATATATAAAAGCAAATAATAATGATATGGTTAGAATAGGTAAATTAAAAAATTTTCAAGTTCTTAGACCACATTCATTCTGTGTCAGAAACCTAAGCTGTGTCAAATATTTAATCACAATCCAAATTCAGTGCTGTATCAAGCTTGAATGTTGTGTCCATACTTGCCCCAACTGTTCAGGGTTCGACCTCTGCCGTTGTATCAAGCTGCGCCCAGCGGAGCATTTTATTATAACATTGTTTGAAAGTATTGATTGCTTGGTCTTTAGATGGTTATTTAAGATTTATTTATGCAGAGTGGATATTTAATGTAGTTGACAATACAATTGTTCAGACCTATGTGAATGGAGATCACATGAGAAAATTGTAATCACAGTTGTAAGAAAATCAAATGGACAAAGAAGAAAACATCACAAACTTGTTTAACATTCCAATTTTAAAAATATTAAACTTTTAGTTGTAGATTTAACCTCAGTGACCTGAAATGTCAACTTGACCTAAAAATCTATGTATTGTTGAATATTTAAGATTTAAAACTTAAAGAGGAATTTACATGTATATACGTAAAGCCAAGTATAGCTGATTGAAAATTTGAAAAAAAAACCTTGCAGTATTTATGTAAAAAGGACATTGTTATTGTTCAGTATCAGGTCTCTAGGATTCCAAATACACATCCCTAACTGGGGATCCTCTTGGGTATGAATTCAAAATTTTGGAATTATTTAAATGTAAACAAATATAAGTTCAATTTAATTTTGTACATGTATAATACATTATAGTTGTTTGTGTATGTTGAGAAATTTTGTTGCGTTGTTTCAATCAAAAATATATTTTCCTTTAAATGAAGGATAACAAATGATATTTGGGGACAAAGACACCCCCACTCCCACAAAAGATATAGAGAAAAAAAGGCGCCATAAGGTTATGTAACAAATAATAGAAATGAAATTGTGAAATAATTTTGAAGTTTTGCGGCTGCTTACATTTTGTATAGACTAATGATCCACATTACATAATACAAAGATAAAACCTATATTTTAGGACTTAACCCAGTAGAACACTCTATTTAGTTGTATTGAATGCTGAATGTTTATAAACAAATTTGTATAATAGTTGTTGTTACTAAACTAGACCATAGTATGATGATACTTACAAGTATTTACTGTATATTATAACACTAAATCAGTATATAGATAACTTTAAAAAAAGATATATAAGTTATGACTAAACATGGGTAAATATTAGAAGCCACTGGTTATACGTCCAACAATCAGGTGTTAAAGAATAAACAAAATTATTAATATCAAGTCAACTTTTTGATAGGGTTTTATATGCATAAAAAATTCTGTGAATAACTAATTTAACCTTTGAATGGTAACCATTTAGACTTTACAAATTCATGTTGGAAAGTAAAATTTTTGGAGAAAGTTCAGTAGCTGATCCAGGACTTTCTAATGGGGTGAGGTTTCACAGGCAATCTCCCAAGAAAGGTGGTTATAATAAAAACAGAAAAAATATTTAAAATTTTGATCTTAAAAAGGGGGGGACTTACCCTTAGATATACCCCTGAAGTTCTTCATTTTATCAACAATTGGAAGTTTTGTAACTTCATGTAGCTTGATAGTTCTATAGAAAAAGTGATATTTTTATTAAATAAAGTATTAATACAGAGGGAACTTGGATATAGCATATTGCTTACTTGTTTAATTACCGTCTCCAGGAAGTTCCCTTTATCCAATCATGATTGAAATCATAATTTCTGCAGCCCTAATCTTTTACTAATTGGTATGATTGGTATCTAGGATGCTAGCCAATCATTGTTCTTGATTCATTTAAATTATCCAATCAGATTGTTAATTGCAGTCTTTGTTTTATCACAAGCGCGCTCTTGATCACTTTTGAATTTGCAAATCCTAGATACCAATCATACCAATTAGTAAAAGATTAGGGCTGCAGAAATTATGATTTCAATCATGATTGGATAAAGGGAACTTCCTGGAGACGGTAATTAAATAAGTAAGCAAAATGCTATATCCAAGTTCCCTCTGTATTAATACTTTATTTAATAAAAATATCACTTTTTCTATTGAACTATCAAGCTACATGAAGTTACAAAACTTCCAATTGTTGGTAAAATGAAGAACTTCAGGGGTATATCTAAGGGTAAGTCCCCCCCTTTTTAAGATCAAAATTTTAAATATTTGTTCTGATTTTTCACTATAACCACCTTTCTTGGGAGATGTGGAGAAATTCTCAAATTGTGTGAAATTCACAACAAATATTCCAGACAGGACGTTGTTTAGATATTCCACTTCCTGCTATAAAAAATTCCCCTTTATGCCCCTGACAGGCTTTATTATTAAATTTTAAAATGGTACCAGCTGTCAAAACCCCTACTCCGGCCTTTTATATCGACATGGGGAAGACACTATCCCCTTAACCTATGCAGTGTTTTTGGCTAGGCTTAAACTGTCCTATCAGTTATTGGTTTTGACGCCTCGCTTTATTCTGGACATTGTTTTCGTAGAGGAGGTGCCACGTTTGCTTTTCAGTGTGGTGTTCCAGGGGAACTAATTCAGTCTCAGGGAGACTGGAAAAGTGATGCATATAAGGGTTATTTGGACCCCTCTCCTTCCTACAGATTGCATGTTATGAAAACTTTTGCTAATGCACTTAAACTCTCTATTTAACAAATCACTACATTATTCCTACATTGTACCTGGTTTGGGCAAGTGTTTGGAGTACCACAGACTTATCAGTGAATTGATATTTGCGAAACAGTTGACTTTTTATGATTCTTTCATTGTTCATTGGCATTGTTTATTATATAATGAAAGAAATTAATAAAACTGTGGTTAGTTTGCCCAAACCAGTATTATGTCTCATTTCAACTTATATTTGTTTATCTGGTCCAGCCTGTGCATAACGGTTAAGGTACGAGATTCTGTTTGGCTTCAGTAAACATGAGCTCTTCAGGGTCTGGTCTTACATCCAATTGTGTTATTGGCATGGACCAGAGTATAGTCGTTGCATGCTGGATGCATATCACATACACACATACATTACATGTAATTCTCTCAGAAACCCATGAGGAGGTGGGTGGGACCAGTACAAGTGTATCTGGATTAATGTGATATTTTTATTAAATAAAGTATTAATACAGAGGGAACTTGGATATAGCATTTTGTTACTTATTTAATTACCGTCTCCAGGAAGTTCCCTTTATCCAATCATGATTGAAATCATAATTTCTGCAGCCCTAATCTTTTACTAATTGGTATGATTGGTATCTAGGATGCTAGCCAATCATTGTTCTTGATTCATTTAAATTATCCAATCAGATTGTTAATTGCAGTCTTTGTTTTATCACAAGCGCGCTCTTGATCACTTTTGAATTTGCAAAGCGTGTGCAGGCTGCTTTTCATATTCCAGTTACTATTCAATTTTATTCCCACCTGCCACATACCTCGCAATACTTGTATGTATGTTGATTTTGTTTTTTATGACTATATGTTTTCATTATATGTGGCACCTATTTGTAGATTTTGTTTTGTTTATTTGATATATGTTGTATTTTTAGTGAAATCTTTTAATTTTTTTTTTAATTTCATGTGTATTGGTAGTTTAGTTTCCATTTTCATGTTGATAACCACAGTTGTTTGCCTTTAGCTTCTTGTATGGAGTACCACAGACTTATCAGTGAATTGATATTTGCGAAACAATTGACTTTTTATGATTCTTTCATTGTTCATTGGCATTGTTTATTATATAATGAAAGAAATTAATAAAACTGTGGTTAGTTTGCCCAAACCAGTATTATGTCTCATTTCAACTTATATTTGTTTATCTGGTCCAGCCTGTGCATAACGGTTAAGGTACGAGATTCTGTTTGGCTTCAGTAAACATGAGCTCTTCAGGGTCTGGTCTTACATCCAATTGTGTTATGGGCATGGACCAGAGTATTATAGCCTTTGCCTGCTGGTTGCATATCACATACACACATACATTACATGTAATTCTCTCAGAAACCCATGAGGAGGTGGGTGGGACCAGTACAAGTGTATCTGGATTAATCATTTTGATATGGCTTTAGATTGATGTAAGCAAACTATCAGTGATGGATAAGAAATGAAGTTATATATGCAGTACATGTACCTTTCAAGGAGCACATTTGTTACATGTAACTCTTCAACTGCCTTAAAAATCATCTGAAAAATGACTGTTGGAGGTTGGTAAAGTTTAGTGTTAAATCATATACTGATATTTAGGAGCATTTCCATGTCAGATCAGCTGATTAGTTTTCTGAAGAGTGTTAAGATAACTTACAGTTATTTATGAAACCACAAACTTGTTTTTGCAGTTTTTCTGAATTAGAAAATTCCATTATTGTCTTTTCTTTGAAAATAGAATTAAATGCTGGAAAATTTCGTTAACTCCCAACATAAGATGTTTATCACTTAATAAAACAATTTATCAGTATGTTTAATAAAGAAAGTTCAATTTAGGAAATAAGCAGATAAAAAAGACTGAATCAGTATATAATAATTGAATTCTAAAGCTTTTGTATAATATTCAAATTAATGTCGCAACCAGTTAAGGTCATCAACAAGGGTGTAGCATTTCACTAACATTAATCTTTATGAAATTTAAGTAATTCTATTATTGTATATATATTAGGTTCCCAAGTTAAGCTCAACTGTTTTTAATTGTATATAAGTTGAGACACTTTAATAATAGCAGAAATATATTGATGTATTGTTAGAATTAACAATAAATTATTGCTATCCATTTTCATAGGACAGAGAAAAGTAAATATTGATATATTTATTCAATAGAAGAAAAATGTTTTCTGGAGAAGTAAATGTTTTATACATATATGCACATGAATAAAAGGAGCTACGATGATGAAAATGAATAAAACAGAAACTGTACATTATAATAAAATCAAATAGGGTATTTCTTAAAATTCTTTAATTTTTGTGGATACCAATTTTTGTGCATTAAAGAACACATGTATTTTTGATTTCATGGTTTTGTATGAGACTGCACACAAGCCTATGAAAATCCGTCTGTCCATCCGTCCGTCGTCAACATGTCGGACATTAACTCAAAAACGCTTTAACCAATATGCATGAAACTTTGGTGAATTATTTATATCTATTGACGTGAGCTCCCTTTCGTTTTTTATAAATTTCGGATTTACCGTTTCCGAGCTTTGGGGTTTTATTCATTAAAAAAGGGGGGATTTTCCAGTTTGTGGACAATAACTCAAAAACAATTTCACCAATTTGCAAGAAACTTTGGTGAATTGTTTATTTCTATCGACATGAGCTCCCTTTTGATTTTTTTAAATTTTAGACTATACGTTTCCAATTTATTGGGTTTTATTCATTACAAAAAGGGGGATTTTCCAGTTTCAGACAATAACTCCAAAATGCTTTCAGCATTTTTTATGAAACTTTGGTAAATTGTTTATATCTATTGTTGTAAGCTCTCTTTCGATTTTAATAAATTTAAGATTTTATGTTTCGGAGTTATAAGATTTTATTCATAAAAAAAGGGTTGATTTTCAAGTTTTTGGACAATATCCTTAAAGCGCTTAGAGCAGTTTTCATTAAACTTTGATGACTGATTTATATCTATTAAGATAACCTCCCTTTAGTTTTTTATACGACTGCAAAATTTTTTTGTGGTCGTATATTGGTATGACGGCGTCGTCGTCGTCGTCGTCCGAAGACACATTGGTTTTCGCACTCTAACTTTAGTTTAAGTGAATGGATCTGTTTGAAATTTTACCATAAGGTTCAATACCACAAAAGGAAGGTTGGGATTGATTTTGGGGGTTATGGTACCAACAGTTAAGGAAAAAGGGCCAAAAATAAGCATTTGTGTAACTTCCAGACATAACTTGTGTGTTAGTGTATGGATCTCTCTGACATTGTACTACAAGGTTCCATATCACAAAGGGAATACTAGGATTGATTTTGGGGGTAATTACTTCCAAATTTTAGGAATTAGGGGCCAATAAAGGGGCAAAAAACAAGCATTTTTCTAGTTTCATGACAATAACTTGTGTGAAAGTGTATGGATCTTTCTGAAATTGTACTACAAGGTTCCATATCACAAAGGGAAAGCTGGAATTGAGTTTGGGGGTAATTGCCCAAAACGTTTAGGAATAAGGGGCCCAAAAAGGGGCCAAAAATAAGCATTTTTCTAGTTTCCAAACAATAACTTGTGTTCAAGTGTATGGATCTCTCTGAAATTGTACTGCAAGGTACCATACCACAAAGGGAAGAGTGGGATTGTTTTTGGAGGTAATTGCCTCAAAATTTTAGGAATTAGGGGCCAAAAAGGGGCAAAAAACAAGCATTTTTATACGACCGCAAAATTTTTTTGTGGTCGTATATTGGTATGACGTTGGCGTCGTCGTCGTCGTTGTCGTCGTCTGAAGACACATTGGTTTACGCACTCTAACTTTAGTTTAAGTGAATGGATCTCTTTGAAATTTTACCATAAGGTTCAATACCACAAAAGGAAGGTTGGGATTGATTTTGGGGGTTATGGTACCAACAGTTAAGGAATTAGGGGCCAAAAAGGGGCCAAAAATAAGCATTTTTGTAACTTCCAGACATAACTTGTGTGTTAGTGTATGGATCTCTCTGACATTGTACTACAAGGTTCCATATCACAAAGGGACTACTGGGATTGATTTTGGGGGTAATTACTTCAAAATTTTAGGAATTAGGGGCCAATAAAGGGGCAAAAAACAAGCATTTTTCTAGTTTCATGACAATAACTTGTGTGAAAGTGTATGGATCTTTCTGAAATTGTACTACAAGGTTCCATATCACAAAGGGAAAGCTGGAATTGAGTTTGGGGGTAATTGCCCAAAGTTTAGGAATAAGGGGCCCAAAAAGGGGCCAAAAATAAGCATTTTTCTAGTTTCCAGACAATAACTTGTGTTCAAGTGTATGGATCTCTCTGAAATTGTACTGCAAGGTACCATACCACAAAGGGAAGGCTGGGATTGATTTTGGAGGTAATTGCCTCAAAATTTTAGGAATTAGGGGCAAAAGGGCAAAAACAAGCATTTTTCTTGTTTCAGGACAATAACTTGTGTGTAAGTGTATGGATCTTTCTGAAATTGTACTACAAGGTTCCATATCACAAAGGAAAGCTGGGTTTGAGTTTGGGGTAATTGCCTAAACGTTTAGCAATTTGGGGCCAAAAGGGCCAAAAACAAGCATTTTCTAGTTTCCAGACAATAACTTGTGTTCAAGTGTATGGATCTCTCTGAAATTGTACTGCAAGGTACCATACCACAAAGGAAGGCTGGGATTGAGTTTGGGGTGATGAATCATAAGGGGGTTCAAAAAATTTGGAGGGTGGGGGGATTTTTTTTTTTTTTCTTTTAAAATTTTCCATTTTAAGTTGGTTATTTCTGATTTATATTTAAAAGCAAATAATAATGATATGGTAGGAGATACACACCAAACAGGATGTGTAAATTATTATATAATAAGTATTGTGCAATAGCAAGAAATTTTCAATTGCACAGTATTGCACAAAAGCAAGAAATCTTCAATTGCACAGTATTGCACAATATCAAGAAATCTTCAATTGCACAGTATTGCGCAATAGCAAGAAATATCCAATAGCACAATATTGCATAATAGCAAGAAATTGTCAATTGTACAGTATTGCAATAGCAAGAAATATTCAATTGCACAGTATTTCTTGACCAATTTCAATGGGTTTTATTCTTGAATTCTTGGGGTTCTTTAATATGCTGAATCTAACCGTATATTAAGTTTTTGGATTTTGGGCCCGTTTTAAATTGGTCCACATTGAGGTCCAAAGGGTCCAAAATTAAAACTTTGTTTGATTTCATCAAAATTGAATTATTGGGGTTCTTTGATATGCGAATCTAACCGTGTATTTAGATTCTTAATTTTGGTTCCGTTTTCAAATTGGTCTACATTAAGGTCCAAAGGGTCCAAAATTAAACTTAGTTTGATTTTAACAAAATTGAATTCTTAGGGTTCTTTGATATGCTGAATCTAAACATGTATTTAGATTTTGATTATGGGCCCAGTTTTCAAGTTGGTCCAAATCGGGGTCCAAAATTAAACTTTGTTTGATTTCAACAAAAATTGAATATATGGGGTTCTTTGATATGCTGAATCTAACCATGTATTTAAATTTTTGATTTTTGGGCCCCGTTATCAACTTTGTCCACATTGAGGTCAAAAGGGTCCAAAACTAAGCTTTGTTTGATTTCATCAAAAATTGAATTGTTGGGGTTCTTTGATATGCTGAATCTAACCATGTATTTAGATTTTGGATATTGGACCATAAAACAATAGGTGAATGTCCAATTTAAAATTTTTAAGTTCTTAGACCACATTCATTCTGTGTCAGAAATCTATGCTGTGTCAAATATTTAATCACAATCCAAGTTCAGTGCTGTATCAAGCTTGAATGTTGTGTCCATACTTGCCCCAACTGTTCAGGGTTCGACCTCTGCGGTCGTATCAAGCTGCGCCCAGCGGAGCATTTTATTATAAATTTCTGATGTAACATTGAGGAGTTATTGTTTATAGTCTGACAACAGATTTACTAAGTATTGCGTAACAGCACAGTGTATTGCACAACAGCAAGAAATCTTTAATTGAATATAAATTCAATTCATATAACCAATTTCAAGTTCTTTGACTACATTTATTCAGAAACCTATAATATGTCAAATATTTAATTACAATCCAAATTCAGACCTGTATCAAGCTTGAATATTGTGTCCATTTTTGCCCCAACTGTTCAGGGTTGGACCTTTGTGGGCATATCCAGCTGCACTCAGCGAAGCAGTTTATTACCGATGAAGTACTGAGGTCAAAATTACCACAAGTTGATTAAATAAAAATAATCAACAGGTCAGGAAAAGTATAAATTGGCTAAGAATTACTATATAGTAGGCATACTTGTGTTTATAAAACTTTCACATTAGCCTGTAAATTGTTAGCGATAAGAGGATATTGTGAATATTTTTTGACATTTTTATACGACCGCAAAAAAATTTTGTGGTCGTATATTGGTATGACGTTGGCGTCGTCGTCGTCGTCGTCCGAAGACGCATTGGTTTTCGCACTCTAACTTTAGTTTAAGTGAATGGATCTCTATGAAATTTTACCATAAGGTTCAATATCACAAAAGGAAGGTTGGGATTGATTTTGGGGGTTATGGTACCAACAGTTAAGGAATTAGGGGCCAAAAGGGCCAAAATAAGCATTTTGTAACTTCCAGACATAACTTGTGTGTTAGTGTATGGATCTCTCTGACTTTGTACCACAAGGTTCCATATCACAAAGGGAATGCTGGGATTGATTTTGGGGTAATTGCCTCAAAATTTAAGGAATTAAGGGCCAAAAAAGGGGCAAAAAACAAGCATTTTTCTAGTTTCATGACAATAACTTGTGTGTAAGTGTATGGATCTTTCTGAAATTGTACTACAAGGTTCCATATCACAAAGGGAAAGCTGGAATTGAGTTTGGGGGTAATTGCCTGAAACGTTTAGGAAATAGGGGCCAAAAAGGGGCCAAAAATAAGCATTTTTCTAGTTTCCAGATAATAACTTGTGTTCAAGTGTATGGATCTCTCTGAAATTGTACTGCAAGGTACCATACCTCAAAGGAAGGCTGGGGTTGAGTTTGGGGTGATGAATCATAAGGGGTTCAAAAATTTGGGGATTTTCCTTTTTTTCCTTTTTTTTTTCTTTAAAATTTTTCATTTTAAGTTGGTTATTTCTGATTTATATTTAAAAGCAAATAATAATGATATGGCAGGAGATACACACCAAACAGGATGTGTAAATTATTATATAATAAGTATTGTGCAATAAAAAGAAATTTTCAATTGCACAGTATTGTGCAATAGCAAGAAATCTTCAATTGCACAGTATTGCGCAATAGCAAGAAATATTCAATTGCACAGTATTGCACAATTGCAAGAAATATTCAATTGCACAGTATTGTGCAAAAGAAGATACTTTGTATAAATTGCTTATTTCTTGACCAATTTCAATGGGGTTTTATTCTTGAACTCTTGGGGTTCTTTAATATGCTGAATCTAACCGTTTATTAAGTTTTTGGATTTTGGGCCCCGTTTTTAAATTGGTTCACATTGAGGTCCAAAGGGTCCAAATTAAACTTTGTTTGATTTCATCAAAAATTGAATTATTGGGGTTCTTTGATATGCCGAATCTAACCGTGTATTTAGATTCTTAATTTTTGGTCCCGTTTTCAAATTGGTCTACATTAAGGTCCAAAGGGTCCAAAATTAAACTTAGTTTGATTTTAACAAAAATTGAATTCTTAGGGTTCTTTGATATGCTGAATCTAAACATGTATTTAGATTTTTGATTATGGGCCCAGTTTTCAAGTTGGTCCAAATCGGGTCCAAAATTAAACTTTGTTTGATTTCAACAAAATTGAATATATGGGGTTCTTTGATATGCTGAATCTAACCATGCATTTAGATTTTTATTTTTGGGCCCGTTATCAACTTTGTCCACATTGAGGTCAAAAGGGTCCAAAATTAAACTTTGTTTGATTTCATCAAAATTGAATTATTGGGGTTCTTTGATATGCGAATCTAACTGTGTATTTAGATTCTTAAATTTTGGTCCCGTTTTCAAATTGGTCTACATTAAGGTCCAAAGGGTCCAAAATTAAACTTAGTTTGATTTTAACAAAATTGAATTCTTAGGGTTCTTTGATATGCTGAATCTAAACATGTATTTAGATTTTGATTATGGGCCCAGTTTTCAAGTTGGTCCAAATCGGGGTCCAAAATTAAACTTTGTTTGATTTCAACGAAAATTGAATATATGAGGTTCTTTGATATGCTGAATCTAACCATGTATTTAGATTTTTTATTTTTGGGCCCCGTTATCAACTTTGTCCACATTGAGGTCAAAAGGGTCCAAAATTAAACTTTTTTGTTTGATTTCATCTAAAATTGAATTATTGGGGTTCTTTGATATGCTGAATCTAACCGTGTATTTAGATTCTTAATTTTTGGTCCTGTTTTCAAATTGGTCTACATTAAGGTCCAAAGGGTCCAAAATTAAACTTAGTTTGATTTTAACAAAATTTCATTCTTAGGGTTCTTTGATATGCTGAATCTAAACATGTATTTAGATTTTTGATTATGGGCCCAGTTTTCAAGTTGGTCCAAATCGGGTCCAAAATTTAACTTTGTTTGATTTCAACAAAATTGAATATATGGGGTTCTTTGATATGCTGAATCTAACCATGTATTTAGATTTTTATTTTTGGGCCCGTTATCAACTTTGTCCACATTGAGGTCAAAAGGGTCCAAAATTAAACTTTGTTTGATTTCATCAAAATTGAACTCTTGGGGTTCTTTGATATGCTGAATCTAACCATGTATTTAGATTTTGGATATTGGACCATAATAGGTGAATGTCCAATTTAAATTTTTTAAGTTCTTAGACCACATTCATTCTGTGTCAGAAACCTATGCTGTGTCAAATATTTAATCACAATCCAAATTCAGAGCTGTATCAAGCTTGAATGTTGTGTCCATACTTGCCCCAACTATTCAGGGTTTGACCTCTGCGGTCGTATCAAGCTGCGCCCTGGAGCATTTTATTACCAATTGTGTCTGTTTTGTTCACGTTGTCAATATAACGGAATTTGATACGACTGTCATACAAGTGAGAGGTTTGGCTAGCCATAAAACCAGGTTCAATCCACCATTTTCCACATAAGAAAATGCCAGTACCAAGTCAGGAATATGACAGTTGTTATCCATTCGTTTGATGTGTTTGAACTTTTGATTTTGCCATTTGATTGAGGACTTTCCTTTTTGAATTTTCCTCGGAGTTCAGTATTTTTGTGATTTTACTTTTTTCAATGAGTGTTTACCAGTTTTTGGAATTTTGTAAACATTTGACACTTTAATTAAATATCTTTCTGATGTGTATAACATCTCAGCTGACTCATTCAGTATGTTCAATCTCAATGCCATATTTTTACAGACATGCTCCACTTGCTAATCTTGCACAATCTTTTTACAGACTCCTCATAATGACAGAGATTTACTTGACAGTGCTAAATGACTACAACACTAGAAATACTGTTTATTTCTAAATGTCCAGTAACATGATCAGTTCTGTCATTGATATAAAAAAATTAAACAACTGAAGAATATGATCCAGTCTTTTATGTAGAAAAAGGATAAGTTTAGATGAAGAAATTACCTACATGTAAATTTAATTAATAAACTTTTAGATTGGAAATCTTCAAAATTGTTCTGATGTTTTTGTATGCTTTGAAAATAAAGTTAAATGAAACCAGTACTTCATCATACACTCTTGAATGCTAAGTGGTGGGCATATTAGAATTTCAATTCATGAAATTGCCAGCATGTTTTTTTTTCTTATTAGAAATTGGTTTAGACAGCAGACATTTGGTATTCTTTGTAAAATATATACAAAAATAATTCAGTGTACTTTGAATCTTTTCAAAGCTACATGTATGTGCTGGTGAGATTAGGGTCATACCCAAGTTATTTTAATACCCCGCTTTAAAAAAGTGGGGGGTATATACTGTTTTACCTCTGTCTGTTCTTCCGTCAGTCCATCTGTCAGTCAGTCAGTCGACGTCTGTCCGTCCCATGAATATTTGTTGTCGCATTTTTCTCAGGAACTACTTGACAAGGATTTCTGAAATTTGGTTTCAGGGTTTATATAAGTAAGCTAACGGTGTGATGTGTTTTCAGATTCATCGCTCAACAACTTCCTGTTTACCGAAATATTTCAGCAGGGGTATCATCAGTGAGCAGTAGCTCACAGTTTTACTTGTTATTTCTTTGTTGTTTTCTATAAATGTCTGTAAAGGAAGGTTGAAACGTCTTGCACATAACTTAACTGTCTAGAACTTGGACATTCATGATAATAGTCTAAATTCAAGTAGCAGCTTCTGATTAATTCAGACAGGCTTTAGCATATTGTATCTTTTAAGAGACAGGGGTAAATGTTGCTTCATAGAAGAGGAAAGCATTTATATATTGTCTCAGTTGACTGTTTCAGAATCTAATGCATTATGGGTAATATTTTCAAAGCATACATAGAACACCGACACATTGTGATTGGTTAGTTAGGTCTTAACTACTGTAAATTCAGAAATTATTGCCAGGTTTTTATTAATGCGAATATTACGACTCCTTGAGTATTGCAATAATAGGAGAACTTGCATTCTGATATATAATGCATATATTTGTATGAAGCTTTTCCTAAAATCGTAATTATTAAACTTGCTTTTTTGTTCATTATTCAAAAATCGCAATAAAAAATGCATGCAATAATTTATGAATTTACAGTATCAACATCTAACAAAGGAAGTGATGTTACCGTAATTAAATTTGGTGTGCAAATAATAATGCAATTATCGGTACTCAAAATTCTTAAAGATTCCAAATTCTAACAGTTTTTTAAACTGAAAATGTTTAACAAAAATACTGAACTCTAAGGTAAATTCAAAAAGGGGAAGTCCAGAAAAACTGACAAAATGAAACTAACTACTGATGTCATATATATCGCAGTACCAGTAAATATAAAAATAAGCCCTATTTATATGTAAATTGATATTTCTTTACAATAATGTTTAAAAGTTGAAAAGCCATTAGAAGTATTTTAATGAATATGTATTATTTCTGCCAAGAAATAAAGTTTATTTGATATATTGATTCGGCCAATTATTTACATGTTCTAATTTAAACTTAATCCTATATACAACTGAACTGTCAGTAAGACATAATGCAGACTGACTCAAAATAATTACACTGCTAAAAACTCTAAATATTTTGACATGGATAAACTGAACTATTTTTAACATGCATGTATATTTAATTTGGGGCAAGGAGGTTCTTTGAAGTTCAAAATCCTGATGTGTATTGAGTACAATCATAATTGCATGGCAGACCTTTCCTCTCTAATTAAAGTTCTAGAAATCATTACATATTTGTAGATGTTGTCCTCATTTGGCTGCCTTCTTCAGCTCATGTGTTACCAGGGTGGCTTTTTATTTTCTTCATCTTCCAAATAAGGGACAGAATTCAATATTGAATGTATATATAGTCCTGGGTATGTTGTGCCAGTGGCTTACGTTTCAGAATGATCAATACGTTAGTCACTTTATATGTCTTTATATGTGTCAACCCTGATTTTGTAGTTTACAGTAGTATCTGCTACATTAACATTGAAAATCACACTTTATTTCCTTATGAATTTCACCTTTCACTTTAAAAATTAATTACTATTGCATGTTTTTTACTTACAAAGCTGTTTTTAGCTGCATTTAGCCCTCTCTATTTTTTGGTATTTTTACAGTTTTTTTTTTTTTTAAGTGAAAACAAACTTCAGTTGTGACCGTGGTACCAGTCTTATAATTTAGTATACCATGCGGGTTTTGTCTGGAATGAAAAAAAACTTCAGTTGTGACTGTGGTACCAGTCTTATAATTAAGTATACCATGTGGGTTTTGTCTGGAATGAAAACAAACTTCAGTTGTGACTGTGGTACTAGTCTTATAATTTAGTATTCCATGTGGGTTTTGTCTGGAATGAAAACAAACTTCAGTTGTGACTGTGGTACCAGTCTTATGATTTAGTATACCATGTGGTTTTTGTCTAGAATGTAAACAAACTTCAGTTGTGACTGTGGTACCAGTCTTATAATTAAGTATACCATGTTTGTTTTGTTTGGACTGAAAACAAACCTCAGTTGTGACTGTGGTACCAGTCTTTCAATTTAGTATACCATGTGGGTTTTGTTTGGAATGAAAACAAACTTCAGTTGTGACTGTGGTACCAGTCTTATAAAAGAGGGACGAAAGATACCAGAGGGACAGTCAAACTCATAGATCGAAAACAAACTGACAACGCCATGGCCAAAAATAAAAAGACAAACAGACAAATAATAGTACAGATGACATAACATAGAAAACTAAAGACTAAGCAATACGAACCCCGCCAAAAACTGGGGGTGATCTCAGGTGCTCCGGAAGGGTAAGCAAATCCTGCTCCACATGTGGCACCCGTTGTCTTGCTTATGTTATTACATATCTGGTAAATAGTCTTAATTCGGTAGGTCACATTCGTGAAAAGGGAAGGGTATTGTAGGTACGACATAAGGAACATATCCGATATCATCTGTGAAACGGTTATTCCATAACGGTCAACCAACTCGTGATGGCGTCCATAAAATTTATGAAGGGATGATTTCAACTTCACCATTTGGAACTCTTAGTTTAATAGCTTCCTTGTGAGCAGCAATCCTCTATCAAGGAAATCATGATAGGAAATACAAGCCCGGGAATATCATATCAATTGGGAGATACATACTTCGTATGCAAGCGCTGCTGGAATGTTGCTACATAGAAATGGAAAGTTCACAATTGGGAAGCTGAAATCATCTCTTTTGTCGTAAAGTTTTGTTTTCAACCGACCCTATAATTTAGTATACCATGTGGGTTTTGTCTCGAATGAAAACAAACTTCAGTTGTGACTGTGGTACCAGTCTTATAATTTAGTATACCATGTGGGTTTTGTCTGGAATGAAAACAAACTTCAGTTGTGACTGTGGTACCAGTCTTATAATTAAGTATACCATGTGGGATTTGTCTGGAATGAAAACAGTTGGAATGTAAAATTAAGTATATTAAAGAACACTGAAAAAAAATATAAAAAGTTGTTGTCCAAAAAAATTGAAGTTCTTGTGTGATAAGATTTGTTGATTGAATACAATTTTTGGAAAAAAGATCAATAGTAAAACACAATTATCTCATGTAGGAGACATTTAAGGCTATGAGAGAAAACCTATGCAAATTAAACGTACATTGTAGATAGCTCAATAATATTGGGATATTTTCCCCCACTTCAGAAAAATATGTTTTTCTTATAAAAAAGTATAATTAATTAATTGAACTGCACAAAGAATGAAAAGGAATTAATTTTTATCTGGATGGTAAAATTCATTTGATGTGGTAACTGACACTGTGGTGTTTACTTCTTCATGAGATACATGTAGACAAGGTTTCCTTAGATATAGGGATGTTAATTTCACATAAAAATATGTTTTATGGCCTTTAATCTCAGGAAATCTTAACTCTGTAAATCACTTATCTTGAAATTAAGATACAGAGGCTGAACCTTTGAATGTTGGCATAAAAACCTATCTGGTATCAGACAGGTAAACATTTCTCAGTTAGCATGATTAGGATTGAAACCTTTAATGAGTAAACAGTTTACCAATACTGAATAGAAAATTCAGCTTTGTTTGTCTGGTTGTTTTTGTTGTCCTGTTCATATTTACTAGATCACTTGACATGCTTGAGTCTGACCTTGTAAATATGATATAATTTAGAGCCTGTGAATTTTTTGCCAACTCATTCTTTCAATTTAATAAAAAATGTGAAGTTGAGAAAATCGGAATGGATAAAATTGACTTTTCTTTATATATTTCATTGTTTTGGGGTCTGGCTTTGTTTAATCTTTTATTACATAGCCGGACATTTATTGAAATTTAATACCCAGTATCATTTATTATTTCTTAGTTTTGTTCAGGAGTAGCAAAATTATAATTAACTAGGTTTAAACCATTTAGAAAATTTATAATCTGAATGTATTTCCAGCAAGTTTTCTTTTACTTTCCTATTAAATAAAATGTCATTTTGAATGTTTTTAATTTGTATCAGTATGGAATGATTTAAATTGCTTTTTCAATAAGTAATGATACGTTGTCATCAAAAAGTAATCATTCATTCAACAAATTGACAGTTAGTATTATTTGCTAGTTATGATTAGAAGAAGTAGGTACTTATTCCTTATCTAAGTCAAAATTTGTCAATTATACCACACACAAAGGCATCTATAACTAGCTTTAGTGGAGTTCTCTATGGGTATCACCCTTGGATTTCCTATCTTACAGTCATTTTTATACAAAATGTTTTATTTTATTAAATAAATGATAATTTTGCTGTTTATTTGAACTTCGTGAGATAATTTATAATCACAT
Organism: Mytilus coruscus; assembly: GCA_017311375.1. Taxonomy (NCBI): domain Eukaryota; kingdom Metazoa; phylum Mollusca; class Bivalvia; order Mytilida; family Mytilidae; genus Mytilus; species Mytilus coruscus. Next base: position 31,501,822 of record CM029602.1, on the reverse strand, counting down.
CCTGTGAATGCTGTGGTGGTGAAACTTTTCAGCTTAATATTTTATCTCACAAGTTACATGTAAAAATTAGAATATAATTTGAATGCTGATGTACATGACATAATTGGTGTTCTTTCCAGATTGAAAATCTCTCAAAAATTGCAGTGGTGATAACAGTTACAAAACTTTTGTTTGAAAAAGTGTTGAAGTTTTAAAGGTGCAAACACATATGTCATGTATGATGAAACAAATTTTACTTTGAGATATGGTAGTCACGATGCAGATGTTGAAAAGTTTAATGCACTTAAGCCCATCTTTTCCAAATTTTGATCGAATTACAATATACTTTTTCATTTATTCGATGTATTCCATTTATTCCATTTATTCCAGTAACTTTTTCAATGGTCCTATCAGAATTTAAATAGGCCTTAAACACAGATTTTAATTTGGGTGGAATATTTAGGTAATTGTTAAAAAAAAAGGCCAAGTAGAGTTCTCCAAAAGGTTTTATTAGCTTTTTACTTCTTTAAAAACATGCATACAAAAGACTAGAGAGCACAGAAAAAAGCAGAAATGTAGTGTATCCCTTAGTTTGCATAGCATAGAAATGAAAATACAAATGTGTACCTTTTTCTCTTGTAGATCCTCACATTAAAGTGGTTGGTTATCCTGAGGATGTCAAATCTGCCAAAGAACATATTATGTCCATATTGGACACGAAAGTAAGTACTATGCTTCCATTTGTTATTCAGACATCTTCCATTAAAAAGGTACACTTTGAAAGGTCTATTCTGTAATAAGCTTAACTTCATTTTACATTTGAGGGCTAAATTTGTTTTGGAGTTTAAACCATTCATACTTGTGACTATCTCTTTTATTAGGTCTCATTTTTTTCTGCTACAAGTTTCAATGAGCAAGATCCTCGTGGGTAGTTAAGGTTGTTAATCACCCCTGTAGTTGCAAGAGGGCTGGGCTTATATGAATGGACTAATGTACCTGGACTATAATGTGAGTTGTAAGTTAATCACAGATGTTATTGCTTACTGTGCTATTTTTCCTTACATGAGATATCACATTATGTAAACTATCCAAAAGGCAAGACAGGATTTTGCTTGATTGTTAAAGAGAAATTATTCAAATTTTGTGTTTAATCATACAGATTTGAAAAGGGTACTGTAATGGAAAATCATTACCCTTACTTCTATTTGTCATTCATATGTCATATGTGTTTTATGTGAAAAATTTCTAAATTTCTGTCAAAAGGTAGAGAAGTCCATGCATACATCAGCTTGAAGTACCATATATCAGTAAATCTAAATTTCAACAGTTGCTTAAAGGATATCTGATTAAACTCTGCTTTTTGAGAGTGTTTACATTTTTATAAACATGCATGCAAAATGTTATAATCGGGTAACAAATCTCTCTTGTGATGACAAGTTAAGATATGTAGGTCAATTTAGAGTTAATTATGTCTAATGACAAACCTTGCAAATGTAGATTCTTATGAAGTCAAGGTCTTCCCAAAGACAAGTAAATCTTATAGTGCTTTTGAACCCAAGAGATTTTTAAAGTAACAAATCATTAAAATCAACTGAAAAACTCAGAAATAAACTTAAATTAGTTGGAATGAGATAATTATAGACACTGATAGTTAAGCAATCAAACTACCTAATTTCTCAACATTTACAGACAGTAAAAATTGTCATTCCCATCATTATATGTCCCATCTATTGCCTAATGTCTGTAAACTTTTTTTAAGGTTGCCTTTTCTGAGACCAATTAAACTTGGCCACCTTTATCCATAAAGTGCATATATATTTATTTGAAAATATGTTTAATTAGCTAACCAATTATCCAACATTGGTTTATATTCGTAATAATATTCCAGTAAAGAAATAAGGTATTTTTGGGGATCAATATACTCTAGACAAATAAGACAATGTATTGTTGTTATATGTTTGGTTTTGTTGAACCCTTGCTAAAATCTAAACCAGAAAGTGGCTTTACTGCTTTTTTGTTGATCAAACAAATAGATTTGTTTAAATACCGGAATTGTTTTTTCTTACCAAGACCACAGGGGAAATCAATAGGAAAAAGCTACTTCTTTGAACCTTTTATCTAAATGATCCTTAGGTTAATAGAGGAATCATTTGTACTTTAAACACATGAGCAGTTCAGACTCAATCCTTTGAACTTCTAAATTTAGTTTTCAACCCTCTATCAATTACATTTGTAATGGACAAAACATCTTAAAAAATTAATTACAGCCAATACAAGAATAAAAAAAAAAACCACATTGACATGGAAAACAGACTGCCATGATTGATCACAGCTAAAAAAAGACAATGAAACCATGTCCTTTTACAGAAGTTATTTATTTGTATTAGTTCTGTTTAATAGTTTTTTGTTTCTTATTGACAGAATATATTTTAATGACTAACAAAAGTGCACATACATTGGTTTTATAATATTGTAAATGATAATTAAATGACAAGAATCTTTTGAAAGCTGTTCCTGCAATTTAAATACCATTATTTAAAAAAAAAAGTAATTGAGTTGTAATGAATGATTATAACCTTCGAACATGAAGACATTTTGTGAGAATTTTTCACATACATTTTCAGTGTTAAAAAATTATGTAATTAATTTTTCATTTGAAGTTTTAAGTTTATACAGTTCAGTATTTAAATTGATTTAACATGTGGAAGGCAGTTCAATTATTGATTCAAAGTTAATTGTAGATTAACTAAGAAGACCTTGTGTTTTGAATTTTATGACCGCATGAAAGTACGGTGGCGACAAAATTTAAAGTTTATCATTGAAATCTTTATGAACAGCATTGGTATATAGGAGTATAGTTCCAATCAGGGTCATTTGTAAGCTGTATATCAAGATTGTATCTTCTTTCCTATTAAACCCAATATTATTATGAACAATAGCAAAATGTAATTGGATAAAATGAAACTAAAAGATTTTAAAATTCTCTAAAATTATAGTTGCTTTTTAGTGTGTCTTTGATTTGTACATATGCTTTGTCAATTTCATGGAATATTTTTTTTTTCAAAGACATTTTCTAAGCCTTCATAAAGACCATTGTGAATAAAAAAATTTTTGAAGAGGTTCTGTTCCTTATAAATGGTTGTCAGTGGTTCTTAGGGTACTCTGACTTCATACAGAACTGTTAACCGACATTCTTGAATTTTGATTGAGCAATGATTATTTAATGTATGAATTTTTTTAAATTCTGTGCATGCTATACATTCATTATGATCATTATATTAAATTTTGTTTGAAGTCTAAACCAGTCATTTAATTTTATCTCTGGAGAAATATAGTTAAAATTTATTTATCATTATTCATGTTTGTTTCCAATTAAGACTTAAAAAATTGGCCAGATAGATCAATATTATAAATATGGTATTTTTTTTTTCAGAGTAATAGAGTTACTTTGAAAATGGATGTATCCCATACAGACCACTCCCATGTTATTGGCAAGGGAGGTAACAACATAAAACGGGTAATGCAGGAAACAGGATGTCATATCCACTTTCCAGACTCCAATCGGGGCAATCATGTTCAAGAAAAAAGTAATCAGGTACATTGTGATTGTAGGTATGGAAGTTTTAATTAAGAAAGGTTGAAAATGAAATAAAGTGCACTGTTTTGTCTTATGTTCCTTTGTGACCATAACACAACTGGGAATAGGACATTGGTATAAACAAATCATGTTAAAATACTTTGAATCCATCTGGAACAAAGTTTCAAAACAACACAGTAATATTCATACTTTAATATTGTTATGTTGTTATGGTAAAGAGCTCAAGGTATTAAAGGTAAAGAATCTGAGCTAATTTTTGTACTCGTTACTTTATACACCATCCTTACAATTGTCTGTCAACCATATAATTCTTGATAAATTTTACATGTTTAATACATAATAAGTAATAAACCTGTGAATCTACCAATAGAAGGAGATGTGTAGTAACTGATGATGAGTAAACAACCCAACAATACACATTAAGCGCAATAGACATATACAGATCACCTATAGTACATTAATGTGTTTATGTGGTTTTTTTTTTCAATTTACGTGTCTGACTTCATTTGTAAAGGAATAAACCCTGTCCTTGATATTGGAGTAAACCCTGTCCTTGATATTGGAATAAACCCTGTCCTTGATATTGAAAAGTGTTAAGAATAAAAAAGATGTATATGCATCAATGAGAAAGTATCCAAAGATAAAATTCCAAAAGACAACATGAGATGGACATGAGATGAACATGAGATGAACATGAGATGAACATGAGATGCAATCTTTAATAAACAATGTTGCCTTTTATAATTATTTTTATGTGTAAAAAAGTAGCTAATCTGCAGCCTTGAGTCATGTGAGTTGGTAACAAATTTTTTCATCCTTTTAGGTATCAATTGCTGGACAACCTGCAGGAGTAGAAACTGCTAGGGCTCAAATTAGAGTAAGTACTATTAAGTGAAAACTACAGTAGAAATGTGTTCAAGTACAAGACATTAAGTTATTTAATTTTGGAAACAATAAATTTCCAGTGTCTAACAAGGCATGTCTGGGTCCAAGATGACATACAATCTTACTTGGGGAAGTTTGTTGGACCATCTGTATTATATAGGGAATGCACATGAGATCAATCTCTTGAACGGGGGAAATTTTTTTTTTTTTTTTAAATCGGCCCTTTTTATACGACCGCAAAAATTTTGCCGTCTATTATTGGTATGACGTTGGCTTCGTCATCGTCCGAAGACACATTAGTTTTTGCACTATAACTTTAGTTTAAGTGAATGGATCTCTATGAAATTTTACCATAAGGTTCAATACCACAAAAGGAAGGTTGGGATTGATTTTGGGGGTTATGGTACCAACAGTTAAGGAATTAGGGGCCAAAAAGGGGCCAAAAATAAGCATTTTTGTAACTTCCAGACAATAACTTGTGTGTAAGTGTATGGATCTCTCTGACGTTGTACCACAAGGTTCCATATCACAAAGGGAAGGCTGGAATTGATTTTGGGGGTAATTGCCTCAAAATTTTAGGAATTAGGGGCAAAAAAAGGGGCAAAAAACAAGCATTTTTCTAGTTTCATGCATGAATATGACAATAACTTGTCTGGAAGTGTTTGGATATTTCTGAAATTGTACTACAAGGTTCCATATCACAAAGGAAAGCTTGAATTGAGTTTGGGGTAATTGCCCAAACGTTTAGGAATTGGGGTCAAAAGGGGCCAAAATAAGCATTTTTCTAGTTTCCAGACAATAACTTGTGTTCAAGTGTATGGATCTCTCTGAAATTGTACTGCAAGGTACCATACCACAAAGGGAAGGCTGGGATTAATGATGGGGGAATTGCCTCAATACTTTAGGAATTAGGGGCCAAAAAGGGGCAAAAAACAAGTATTTTTCTAGTTTCAGGACAATAACTTGTGTGTAAGTGTATGGATCTTTCTGAAATTGTACTACAAGGTTCCATATCACAAAAGGAAAGCTGGGTTTGAGTTTGGGGTAATTGCCCTAAACGTTTAGGAATTTGGGGCCAAAAAGGGGCCAAAAAACACATTTTTCTAGTTTCCAGACAATAACTTGTGTTCAATTGAATGGATCTTTCTGAAATTGTACTGCAAGGTACCATACCACAAAGGGAAGGCTGGGATTGAGTTTGGGGGTGATGAATCATAAGGGGGTTAAAAAAATTTGGGGGGGGATTTTTTTTTTCCTTTTTTTCCTTTTTTTTTCTTTTAAAATTTTCCATTTTAAGTTGGTTATTTCTGATTTATATTTAAAAGCAAATTATAATGATATGGTAGGAGATACACACCAAACAGGATGTGTAAATTATTATATAATAAGTATTGTGCAATAGCAAGAAATTTTCAATTGCACAGTATTGCACAATAGCAAGAAATCTTCAATTGCACAGTATTGCGCAATATCAAGAAATCTTCAATTGCTCAGTATTTTGCAATAGCAAGAAATATCCAATAGCACAATATCGCGCAATAGCAAGAAATTGTCAATTGTACAGTATTGCGCAATAGCAAGAAATATTCAATTGCACAGTATTGTGCAAAAGAAGATACTTCGTATAAATTGCTTATTTCTTGACCAATTTCAATGGGGTTTTATTCTTGAATTCTTGGGGTTCTTTAATATGCTGAATCTAACCGTGTATTAAGTTTTGGATTTTGGGCCCCGTTTTTAAATTGGTCCACATTGAGGTCCAAAGGGTCCAAAATTAAACTTTGTTTGATTTCATCAAAAATTGAATTATTGGGGTTCTTTGATATGCCGAATCTAACCGTGTATTTAGATTCTTTATTTTTGGTTTCGTTTTCAAATTGGTCTACATTAAGGTCCAAAGGGTCCAAAATTAAACTTAGTTTGATTTTAACAAAAATTGAATTCTTAGGGTTCTTTGATAAACTGAATCTAAACATGTATTTAGATTTTTGATTATGGGCCCAGTTTTCAAGTTGGTCCAAATCGGGGTCCAAAATTAAACTTTGTTTGATTTCAACAAAAATTGAATATATGGGGTTCTTTGATATGCTGAATCTAACCATGTATTTAGATTTTTGATTTTTGGGCCCCGTTATCACCTTTGTCCACATTGAGGTCAAAAGGGTCCAAAATTAAACTTTGTTTGATTTCATCAAAAATTGAATTCTTGGGGTTCTTTGATATGCTGAATATAACCATGCATTTAGATTTTGGATATTGGACCATAATATGTGAATGTCCAATTTAAAATTTTTAAGTTCTTAGACCACATTCATTCTGTGTCAGAAACCTATGCTGTGTCAAATATTTAATCACGATCCAAATTCATAGCTGTATCAAGCTTGAATGTTGTGTCCATACTTGCCCAAACTGTTCAGGGTTCGACCTCTGCGGTCGTATCAAGCTGCGCCCTGCGGAGCATCTTATTACGTAAGATTAAGATGCAAGTGTTAACACAAATAGACTAAATATATTAAAGCTGGTGGAAAAGTGTTGCATAGGTTGTTTTACCTAATAAGGTGGTTTAGACATAACAAACCATACCAACTTTGCCAGAGTTAACTAACAAACCATATCAACTTTGCTAGAGTTAACTAACAAACCATACCAACTTTGCCAGAGTTAACTAACAAACCATACCAACTTTGCCAGAGTTAACTAACAAACCATACCAACTTTGCCAGAGTTAACTAACAAACCATACCAATTTTGCCAGAGTTAACTAACAAACCATACCAACTTTGCCAGAATTAACTATCAAACCATACCAACTTTGCCAGAGTTAACTATCAAACCATACCAACTTTGCCAGAGTTAACTATCAAACCATACCAATTTGCCAGAGTTAACTAACAAACCATACCAACTTTGCCAGAGTTAACTAACAACAGTAGAAAAAGTTTATCTCGAAAACTGGCATAGATGTACTTCTCAATCACTTCACAGATGGCAAACAAAACTTCATCAAATTTTAAGTGAAAAAAAAAAAAAAATTCAAGAAAAAGGATATCCTGTTCAAGAATCTAATCTTAGCATAACGTTATGGTAATAAGAAAGCCTATCTACTCAGCATACCATAATTAAGTAAAGTTAAGTGTCTGTGGTTTATATTTATGGGGGAAAAAGCAACTTTCCCATCCTTTGTAAAAGTTCAGATTAACCATAATATGAGGAGTTCAAAAAGAATTGTAAACAAACATAACTGCAAATTTGTTATGATTCATATAGTTATAAGTGCAAAAAAAGAATTTGAAAATATTGGTACATGTATAACAAATACCATTCCATACAGCTTTTAAGTAATTCTCCATACAGTTTTTAGAAATTCTCCATAGAGTTTTTAGGAATTTCAATGAGTTAATTAGAGAAAAAGATTCTTCATTTCCAAATTTAGGCAAAATTCCCCAAAACATTGACTTACTGAATCACTTTTGCTTCCCAAATGGCTAAATTCCAATCCTTAACCAACTTCTCTTAAAATTCATATTCCCAACTGATTAAGAAAATATAAAAGGGACAAATGGAATAGATAAATTGTAATTGATATGGTTGTTAAACTTAATTTGACACTCTGGATTCAGTTTTTTCATGGATTACAAATTTTTGTGATTGAGGAAAAGGATTGAGGAAAATTGTATTTTCTCAGATTATTAGTGTACAATACATAATAAGTATTTTACACATTATAGATTTTGTATTTCATTGAACATTTAAATTTGTGGTTAACCTATACCTATGAAATCCAAGAAAATGAGTATCCCAGGAATAATAACTAGTCCACAGTATATAGGTATCACATTTCCCTAATATACCTTTCAACTATGTCCAAATCCAAAATTAAATTAAATACTGAAACCTGTCTTAAATAATCATTTCAGATTTGAAATTATTTCCCTATGAAAAGTGGCAGCATGTTGTATTAAAAGTGATTGAAGTGCTGACTTTAAAAGATGGTATCTATGTGACAAGGAGTCTATTTAGATTAAATAAAATGCTCGCAGGGCGCAGCTTGATACGACCGCAGAGGTCGAACCCTGAATAGTTGGGGCAAGTATGGACACAACATTCAAGCTTGATACAGCTCTGAATTTGGATTGTGATTAAATATTTGACACAGCATAGGTTTCTGACACAGAATGAATGTGGTCTAAGAACTTAAAATTTTAAATTGAACATTCACCTATTATGGTCCAATATCCAAAATCTAAATACATGGTTAGATTCAGCATATCAAAGAACCCCAAGAGTTCAATTTTGATGAAATCAAACAAAGTTTAATTTTGGACCCTTTTGACCTCAATGTGGACAAAGTTGATAACGGGCCCAAAAATCAAAAATCTAAATACATGGTTAGATTCAGCATATCAAAGAACCCCATATATTCAATTTTGTTGAAATCAAACAAAGTTTAATTTTGGACCCGATTTGGACCAACTTGAAAACTGGGCCCATAATCAAAAATCTAAATACATGTTTAGATTCAGCATATCAAAGAACCCTATGAATTCAATTTTTGTTAAAATCAAACTAAGTTTAATTTTGGACCCTTTGGACCTTAATGTAGACCAATTTGAAAATGGGACCAAAATTAAGAATCTAAATACAGTTAGATTCGCATATCAAAGAACCCCAATAATTCAATTTTGATGAAATCAAACAAAGTTTAATTTTGGACCCTTTTGACCTCAATGTGGAAAAATTGATAACGGGCCCAAAAATCAAAATCTAAATACATGGTTAGATTCAGCATATCAAAGAACCCCATAAATTCAATTTTGTTGAAATCAAACAAAGTTTAATTTTGGACCCCGATTTGGACCAACTTGAAAACTGGGCCCATAATCAAAAATCTAAATACATGTTTAGATTCAGCATATCAAAGAACCCTATGAATTCAATTTTGTTAAAATCAAACTAAGTTTAATTTTGGACCCTTTGGACCTTAATGTAGACCAATTTGAAAACGGACCAAAAATTAAGAATCTAAATACACGGTTAGATTCGCATATCAAAAACCCCAATAATTCAATTTTGATGAAATCAAACAAAGTTTAATTTTGGACCCTTTGGACCTCAATGTGGACCAATTTAAAACGGGCCCAAAATCCAAAAACTTAATACGATTAGATTCAGCATATTAAAGAACCCCAAGAGTTTAAGAATAAAACCCCATTGAAATTGGTCAAGAAATATGCAATTTATACCAAGTATCTTCTTTTGCACAATACTGTGCAATTGAATATTCTTGCAATTGCGCAATACTGTGCAATTGAATATTTCTTGCTATTGCATAATACTGTACAATTGACAATTTCTTGCTATTGCGCAATATTGTGCTATTGGATATTTCTTGCTATTGCGCAATACTGTGCAATTGAAGATTTCTTGCTATTGCGCAATACTGTGCAATTGAAAATTTCTTGCTATTGCACAATACTTATTATATAATAATTAACACATCCTGTTAGGTGTGTATCTCCTGCCATATCATTATTATTTGCTTTTAAATATAAATCAGAAATAACCAACTTAAAATGGAAAATTTTAAAGAAAAAAAAGAAAAAAAGAAACCCCCCACCCCCAAATTTTTGAACCCCTTATGATTCATCACCCCAAACTCAATCCCAGCCTTCCTTTGAGGTATGGTACCTTGCAGTACAATTTCAGAGAGATCCATACACTTGAACACAAGTTATTGTCTGAAACTAGAAAATGCTTATTTTGGCCTTTTGGCCCCTAATTCCTAAACGTTTCAGGCAATTACCCCAAACTCAATTCCAGCTTTCCTTTGTGATATGGAACCTTGTAGTACAATTTCAGAAAGATCCATACACTTACACACAAGTTATTGTCATGAAACTAGAAAATGCTTGTTTTTGCCCTTTTGGCCCCTAATTCCTAAACGTTTCAGGCAATTACCCCAAACTCAATTCCAGCTTTCCTTTGTGATATGGAACCTTGTGGTACAATGTCAGAAAGATCCATACACTTACACACAAGTTATTGTCATGAAACTAGAAAATGCTTGTTTTTGCCCTTTTTGCCCCTAATTCCTAAAATTTTGAGGCAATTACCCCAAAATCAATCCCACCATTCCTTTGTGATATGGAACCTTGTGGTACAATGTCAGAGAGATCCATACACTAACACACAAGTTATGTCTGGAAGTTACAAAATGCTGATTTTTGGCCCCTTTTGGCCCCTAATTCCTTAACTGTTGGTACCATAACCCCAAAATCAATCCCAACCTTCCTTTTGTGATATTGAACCTTATGGTAAAATTTCATAGAGATCCATTCACTTAAACTAAAGTTAGAGTGCGAAACCAATGCGTCTTCGACGACGACGACGACGCCGGACGACGACGACGACGACGCCAACGTCATACCAATATACGACCACAAAATTTTTTGCGGTCGTATAAAAAGCTATTGTATTTCTGCATTTTGTACATTTCAACTATTTCTTGTTGATATCACCAGCATATGAAGGTACAGTTGTCAATTTCATGGCTGTGAAAATATGGTAATAAACAGTAAGTCATCTGTTTCACTAGAGATAACTCTCATTCTTTTCCCATCAGTTGTAACTGAAAAGTCATAAAATAATTATAAACAGCTTCTTATTACTCTTGTTGTGTAACATTTAACAGATGATTATTTACTTAGAAAATAGAAGGTGGTTTTGTAAAGTAAAAATCAGCTATAAATCAGTAATGGTTGGCAGGAGGATTCATAGAATAAAAAAATGTGTTGATTTTAATCAGTTAGATGTACCTCATTAATACTAGTCCAGTGATCTCAAAAATCAATTAAAACAGCAAAAAAAAAAAGAAGAAAGGAAACTGTAAAGTGTAATGCAGAAATAGCTTTCGCTGTTGGTTTAAGTACACATAATTAGTTTTGCCTTTGATTAGGTGCATTTACACCTTTTCTTAAACAATTAATTGGTAGATAGTAACATAGCACATAATTGTGTCTTTGGTGAAAGTCCTCAATTTTTGCCTTTAACAAGTTATAGTTTTGATTCTAGTTTTTGGTTGTGTTATGGTTGAATTCATTCTAAACTATTTTGGTTGTGTCATGGTTGAATTCATTCTAAACTATTTTGGTTGTGTCATGGTTGAATTAATTATAAAATTGTCTAGACTAACAATTAAGAGCATTTTTATACCCAAGGGGGGTGGGGGGTGCATATGCCCTTCATGGATCAACTAAGACATGTTCTTTATATGGGTGTATAACATGGGAGATTGTTTAGTAGAAATGTTTGACAGGAGATGTTCTGTATACCTCAATGAGTTGCAGTATCACTATTTTGCGGGCTGCGGGTTGCAAACTGAACTACAGAACAGAGTCAATTTCATAGACATTTTGTTCTACAATGTACTATGTTTGCATTTTAACCCGCCAGGGTTTCATGTTTTGCAATAAATATATTGTGTAAGTTGAAGTAAATATTTTATATATAAAAAATTCATGTTTTAGGAACTACTGCCATTAGTGTTCATGTTTGAACTTCCTGTAACTGGTCTAACACCTGATTCATCTTCACCATTGGTACAACAACTTCAGCAGCAGTACACAATATCTGTCACGTTCCGTCAGAGACCCAGAGCATACACAACTACTGTAGTTGTTAGAGGCACAGTCTGTAATGCTAAATCTGTAAAGGAAGGAACATTAAGACTTATGGAACAACTGACAGCAACTTCTGGGGTATCTACAGATAGTATATTCATACATTTGAGATTTATTATTTGAATAAACTTTCTTTTTAACTATAGTATATATATAAAGTCTTGATAATGCAGGAGTCTAATATGTTCATTACATATTCTTAGGTTAACAATTACATTAATATAAATAAGAAGATGTGGTATGAGTGCCAATGAGACAACTCTCCATCCAAGTCACAATGTATAAAAAGTAAACAACTATAGGTCAAAGTACAGCTTTCAACACGGAGCCTTGGCTCACACCGAACAGCTGTTTAAGTGAAATAATCTGAAAAATGTTCAACCAATGCCTTTTAAGATTATTGTCTTGTCTGACAAATGTTGAATAATCTACATGGTTGGTCTGTTTATCATATTCTTTAAGCAATAGGGTCAACTATTTTTATACGACCGCAAAAAATTTTTTGGGATCGTATAATGGTATGATGTCGTCGTCTGCGTTGTCGTCCGAAGACACATTGGTTTCTGGACAATAACTTTAGTTTAAGTGAATGGATCTCTATGAAATTTTTGAAGAAGGTTCAATACCACAAAAGGAAGGTTGGGATTGATTTTGGGGATGATGGTCCCAACTGTTTAGGAATTAGGGGCCCAAAAAATGGCCCAAAACAAGCATTTTTCTAGTTTCAGGATAATAACTTGTGTATAAGTATTTCGATTGCTCTGAAATTGTACCACAATGTTTAATACCACAAGTAGAAGGTTGAGATTCATTTTAGGGGTTATGGGGCCAACAGTTTAGGAATTAAGGGCCAAAAAGGGGCCAAAAACAAGCATTTTTCTAGTTTCCAGACAATAACTTGTGTGTAAGTGTATGGATCTCTCTGACATTGTACCACAAGGTTCCATATTACAAAGGGAAGGCTTGGATTGAGTTTGGGTTAATTGCCCCAAACATGTATGAATAAGGGGCCAAAAAAGGGCCAAAAACAAGCATTTTTCTAGTTTCCAGACAATAACTTCTATGTAAGTGTATGGATCTCTCTGAAATTGTACTACAAGGTTCCATACTACAAAGGAAAGGCTGGGATTGAGTTTTGGGGTTATTGTTCCAAGGGGGGTTTCATTTCCCAATTTTTTGAAGGGATTCATATTTTTTTTTTTTTTTTTCAAAATTTTTAAAATTTAGAATTTTTGAAAAGTTTCAAGAAGAAATCTTCAGTTGCACAGTATTGTGCAATGGATTTATAAGATCTTTGACCACATTTAATTTGTGTCAGAAACCTATATTATGTCAAAAATTTGATCACAATCCAAATTCAGACAGTATCAAGCTTGAATATTGTGTCCAAATTTGCCCCAACTGTTCAGGGTTCGACCTCTGCGGTCGTATCAGGCTGCGCTCAGCGAAGCATTTTATTGGTGTATGGAATGATTGTAATGTGTACATGCATGCTGTGTGGCAGGGTTCATATTACCTTGAGCTGAATTTCATGGATCATTGATAATGTTGAGTTTCTGTGATACCTGTAGTGAAACCTTTAATGTAAAGACTTCTGCTTGTTATATGTTGTTAATTTTGACAAAATGGAGGTCAAGTTTGATATTTGGTATTTTCACTTTTGCCTTCCTGGAGTTATTGTAGTCCATTGTAATCCTTAGTTTATTGGGAAATCGGACTTTTTTTTTTTCAATGCAATAATTTGAGGACCATTCAACCTAGCTTTTCAAATTTTGATTTTTTGTTACTGATGACAAAACGGAGGTCAAGTTTGATATTAAAAAATTTTATCCTTTGTCGTTCTGGAGTTTTGGTACTTACTTTATTATGGAATAGCATTTTATATAAAAATAAGGAAATATGATATGATTGCCAATGATACAACTATCCACAAGAATTCAAATTATGTGGACAAGAGCAATTATAAGTCAATGTGTAGCTTCAACATAGAGAAAAACCCATACTGTATAGTCAGCTATAAAAAGCCCAGAAATGTGAAACAATTCAAACAAGAAAACAAACAGCCTAATTTATAATAGTACAATTTAAAAAAAAAAAACAATTATGACACACATGAACTTAAGTCAACCACTGAATTACAGGCTAATAAAGAATTTGTGGTGGATAAACCTGTTTTGTTAGTGCTTTTATGTCATTTTCATTTTTATAACTTGACGCTTGAACCAATCCTTTTCAAATTTTTAAAATGTGTTGTTTCTCAAAAAAAGGTCTGTATTGGATTAGAAATTTTTTTACTTTAGCCATGCTGGTATTCTGATCCTTGATTGCTTTTGCAATGATATTAATAAATGTAAGAAAAGCCCAGTTTGCTGTCATCTTAGCAGCCTTTTGTTATAAATTCTTATGGTATAGACACTTATCTATTGTGGATGTATTTTCTGTGTTTGTTGATGTTTTTATCGTATATTGGTATGACATTGGTGTCGTCGTCGTCCGAAGACACAGTGGTTTTCGCACAATAACTTTAGTTTAAGTGAATGGATCTCTATGAAGGTTCAATACCACAAAATGAAGGTTGGGATTGATTTTGGGGGTTATGGTACCAACAGTTAAGGAATTAGGGGCCAAAAAGGGGTCAAAAATAAGTATTTTTGTAAATTCCAGACAATAACTTGTGTGTTAGTATATGGATCTCTCTGACATTGTACCACAAGGTTCCATATCACAAAGGGAATGCTGGGATTGATTTTGGGGGTAATTGCCTCAAAATTTTAGGAATTAGGAGCCAAAATGGGGGCAAAAAACAAGCATTTTTATACGACCCCGGTCGTATATTGGTATGATGTTGGCGGCGTCGTTGTCGTCGTCGTCCGAAGACGCATTGGTTTTCGCACTCTAACTTTAGTTTAAGTAAATGGATCTCTATGAAATTTTACCATCAGGTTCAATATCACAAAAGGAAGGTTGGGATTGATTTTGGGGGTTATGGTACCAACAGTTAAGGAATTAGGGGCCAAAAAGGGGCCAAAAATAAGCATTTTTGTAACTTCCAGACATAACTTGTGTGTTAGTATATGGATCTCTCTGACATTGTTCCACAAGGTTCCATATCACAAAGGGAATGCTGGGATTGATTTTTGGGGGTAATTGCCTCAAAAATTTAGGAATTAGGGGCAAAATAAGGGGCAAAAAACAAGCATTTTTCTAGTTTCATGACAATAACTTGTGTGTAAGTGTATGGATCTTTCTGAAATTTTACTACAAGGTTCCATATCACAAAGGGAAAGCTTGAATTGAGTTTGGGGGTAATTGCCTGAAACGTTTAGGAATTAGGGGCCAAAAGGGCCAAAATAAGCATTTTCTAGTTTCCAGACAATAACTTGTGTTCAAGTGTATGGATCTCTCTGAAATTGTACTGCAAGGTACCATACCTCAAAGGAAGGCTGGGATTGAGTTTGGGGTGATGAATCAGAAGGGGTTCAAAAATTTGGGGAGGATTTTTTTTTCCTTTCTTCCTTTTTTTTTCTTTAAAATTTTCCATTTTAAGTTGGTTATTTCTGATTTATATTTAAAAGCAAATAATAATGATATGGCAGGAGATACACACCAAACAGGATGTGTTAATTATTATATAATAAGTATTGTGCAATAGCCAGAAATTTTCAATTGCACAGTATTGCGCAATAGCAAGAAATCTTCAATTGCACAGTATTGGGCAATAGCAAGAAATATCCAATAGCACAATATTGCGCAATAGCAAGAAATTGTCAATTGTACAGTATTGTGCAATAGCAAGAAATATTCAATTGCACAGTATTGCGCAATTGCAAGAAATATTCAATTGCACAGTATTGTGCAAAGAAGATACTTTGTATAAATTGCTTATTTCTTGACCAATTTCAATGGGGTTTTATTCTTGAACTCTTGGGGTTCTTTAATATGCTGAATCTAACCGTGTATTAAGTTTTTGGATTTTGGGCCCCGTTTTTAAATTGGTCCACATTGAGGTCCAAAGGGTCCAAAATTAAACTTTGTTTGATTTCATCAAAAATTGAATTATTGGGGTTCTTTGATTTGCCCAATCTAACCGTGTATTTAGATTCTTAATTTTTGGTCGCGTTTTCAAATTGGTCTACATTAAGGTCCAAAGGGTCCAAAATTAAACTTAGTTTGATTTTAACAAAAATTGAATTCTTAGGGTTCTTTGATATGCTGAATCTAAACATGTATTTAGATTTTTGATTATGGGCCCAGTTTTCAAGTTGGTCCAAATCGGGTCCAAAATTAAAAATTGAGTTTGGGATAGATAAATCATAAGGGATTTCAAAAAATTGGGGGAGGGATTTTTTTTTTCATTTTTTTCCATTTTTTTTTTCTTTAAAATTTTCCATTATAAGTTGGTTATTTTTGATTTATATATAAAAGCAAATAATAATGATATGGTTTGATTTCATCAAAAATTGAAATATTGGGGTTCTTTGATATGCTGAATCTAAGCTTGAATGTTGTGTCCATACTTGCCCCAACTGTTCAGGGTTCGACCTCTGCGGTCGTATCAAGCTGCGTCCAGCAGAGCATTTTATAGGGTTTTAGTCTTAAATAATTTATAACTGGTAACCATTTATATGTAAGGAAACAGAATTTCAAGTTAAACAAACAGACACTTGCACCTACTTATACAAACAGCTGAAAGAAAAACTAATCATCAGTTGTTTAAAGATTTCTCATATGCATGTACTTAAGATTAAATTTCCATTCAATCATCTTACACAATACATGCAGTATTTTGCTTACGAAAAGGTGTTTAATATGTAAATAATCTGCAAGTAGTTGTTACAGGAAGAGGAAAGTGGTTAAAAGAAAAAAATATGCTTATGGTTAATTGACATGCTTATTTCAAATGCATTAATTACATATTGAAGCAATTTGCACCTATCTTTAATATTAAATCAATAGACTAGACATCTGGAGAAACTTTTCTTAATAAAATCAATTAGTGCATGTGTGTTTTTGAGGATAAGGTACTTTATAAGTAATGAGCTTAATGGTTTCAAAATTCAGATGATCAGGTCTATTTGTAGAACTGCACGTTGAAGTTTGTAGTATAGAGAAAAGGACTTGGAAATCATTATGCTTAGTTTTATGTTTTGCCATTTTGTTTTTAATCAGACAGATATAAAAAATGCTGTTTTTAATTTTTCAATTCCAAAACCTTTATGCACTTTATAACTTTGAAACTAACTGAAAAGTTTCTTGAACTAGAACATTGGGTAACCACGCCGCATTTTTGCCCCTGTCCCAAGTCAGGAGCCTCTGGCCTTTGTTAGTCTTGTATGTTTTTTAATTTTAGTTCATTTATATGTTTCTGAGTTTAGTGTGAATTCCATTTTTACTGATCTAGTACACATTTTTGAATAGGGGCCAGCTAAAGCCCGCCTCCGGGTGCGGGATTTTCTCGCTATGTTGAAGACCCATTGGTGGCCTTGGGCTGTTTTCTGCTGTTTGGTTGGGTTGTTGTCTCTTTGACACATTCCCCATTTCCATTCTCAATTTTAT
The DNA here is from genome assembly GCA_017311375.1 of Mytilus coruscus. Taxonomy (NCBI): domain Eukaryota; kingdom Metazoa; phylum Mollusca; class Bivalvia; order Mytilida; family Mytilidae; genus Mytilus; species Mytilus coruscus. The sequence continues at coordinate 31,484,125 of CM029602.1, read as the reverse complement.
GTATACAGAGAAATCTGAAGGCTGCAAAGTCCATCCATGTGGTGTATTGTAAATTTAAGTAGTTTCCCTAAATCCTTCTTTGTTATATTGAAAACTCTGATAATAGAAAAAAAAAATGTTTCTCATTCACATGGAAAAATGCCTACTGGTATATTTTAATGTAAGACAATTTTTTTGCTGTTATATTTTCAGGTATCTTTACCAGTAAGCATGCAGCTGGAGATAGCACCACAACACCACCTCTTTATTATAGGCAGAGGGGGTATGAATATCAAACAGATTATGCAACAAACTGGTGCCAGTATACATTTCCCTGACCCCAACACAGTGACACCACCCAGAAAGGGTACAGTTTACGTTACAGGCAGTATTGAAAGTGTATTCATGGCAAGACAGCATTTAATTGTAAGTCATAAAGTTAATCATTAATTTATCAAGTAAAAGGTTACAAGCAGAGTGACTCCAGAATATGATTAACCCTTCATTGGAAGATACTAAACCAGCTATGTGAAAAGAGAAATAAAAAAAAACCTACGAGACAGGCATATGAACATATGAAATGATAAACAAACAATCTCTTTTTCATTTCATCGTTCTAAAAGCTTGTTTTCTAAAATAACAAGAAAGTTTCCAATTGGCCAATTGATGTTTTGAGTGGTGCTTTTAATTATTTTATTACTTTGTCAGCTGACATTATGTTTTATGTAGATAAATTGGACAATGAAATGTGTATGCAGTAAATAAGCTTCTTGTCTATTTGAATTTGAAATTAACTGAACAGATCATAAATTAATTAAAAACTGTTCTGTTTAGCAGAAATATTATTTTACAAATCTAATAACTGATAATCATGATAATTTAAATTGGATTTTATATTTAAAATTTTATATGAAATGAAAAGGACATACTCCACTGTGAAATATCAATTTTGCCTTAGAAAGTTATATTGTTAGTTTTTATAGATTACTGTTTTTATGCCCCCGCCGTAGCGGGGGGGCATTAAGTTTTACCCTTGTCCGTCTGTACGTATGTACGTCCCAAAATTGGTTTCCGTTCTCTAACTTGAGTTTGCCTCAACCAAATGTTATGAAACTTATACACAATGCTTATTACCACAAAACACAGATCAAGTGTGAATTTTGGTGGCGTCACTTTAACTGTTCTAGAGTTATGCCCCTTTATAAATGGGAAAATTGCAAAATTTTTAGTTTCCATTTTCTAACTTAAGTTTGCCTCAACCAAATGTTAGGAAACTTATACACAATGCTTATAACCACAAAACACAAGTGTGAATTTTGGTGGCGTCACTTTAACCATTCTAGAGTTATGCCCCTTTATAAATGGAAAATTGCAAAATTTTCATTTTCTTCTAAATATCAAGTAATTTTTAAAATTGGAGTTATCTTCCTTTGTCCATGATTATAGTTGAATCAATTACAATCAATGCTTTATACAATGCAATGTTTAATTTTGACTTCCACTGATAAAACACAGATCAAATTGAATTTGGGTAGTGTCACTTTAACCATTATTGAGTTATGCTCCTTTATAAATCGAAAGATTGCAAAATTTTTAGTTTCCATTCTGTAAATTAAGTTTGCCCCAACCAAACATTATGAAACCTATACACAATATTCACTATCACAAAACTAAGATCAAATACAAATTTTTTGTTTCCGTTATCTAACTTTAGTTTGCCTCAACCAAATGTTATGAAACTAATACACAATGCTTATTACTACATAATACAGATTAAGTAAGAAATTTAAAGTGGTGACACTTTTACCATTCTTGAGTTATGTCCCTTTATAAACATAAAAATTGCTGAATTTTTCGTTTCCGTTCTCTAACTTTAGTTTGTCTCAACCAAATGTTATAAAACTTATACACAACTGTTCTAGAGTTATGCGTGTTTACAAATAGAAAAATTGCTAAATTTTTTGTTTCTGTTCTCTACATAAGTTAGCCTCAACCAAATGTTATGAGACTTACACACAATGCTTATTACCACAAAACTCAGATCAAGTTCAAATTTGGGTAGCGTCACTTTTACCGTTCTTCAGTTATGTCCCTTTATAACTATATGATATGCAAGCGGGGGCATCATCTGTGTCCACATGTGGACACTATCCACATTTATTTATGTATCTATAATACAATCAAAATAGATGTAATGAACTTGTTAAAAACCATAATTTCCAAAAGAACATTTAAGTTGAATTGAATAAGTTGATTCATGTAATCTTAAGTTGATATGGTTAACCAATGTCTTCTTATGCTGTTCAAGTTAATGATTTTAACATTATTCAGTATAATTTTAAGGATTAAAGTAAAGTTTTAGAATTGTTCTTTATGCCCTCTAACATTTCTTCATTAGTCTTAATACCTTTAATTTAAGATAATTGCCTAATTCCACATATAACAAACATTTATGCCAGACATGGGTGATATGTTGCTACCCAGAAAAAAAATATTTACATTTGGAACACTGAAATTATCACCGTTTCATAATCTTTCATGTATAAGCAATGCTGAATTTCCTAGTGAAAAGTATATTTGAAAAACAACCATGGGATTCATCTGACAAGAATTATCACACAAATTTACATACTTAATTATATTACAGGGTTGCCTCCCTTTGGTTCTTATGTTTGATGTTAAAGATGAAATTGAGATTGACCAAGGTATGTTTGCTAAAATATGGGGAAAAAAAAATTAAAAAAGGAAGCAAAGTTATTCTGAATGGTACATAAATTCCATGACTATTCATTTAAATGTATATGATTCTGAAACCACATCACATTTTGAAAAAATTGTAGATTTAAAAGGATCACAATTCATAATTTTTGATCCTGTGGTTTTCAGGGCTTGTAATTTGATATAAAAGATGTCAAGGCTTGAAAATTGGTGTACAAGATTTATACTTTATTGGTGATTGACATTACTTTTAAAATTCTGTTTGTGATTTTGTGATGGTTGTGAGTTAAAACAGGAATTTTCACATAGACAGTTCTAAGTATATATTACAGGGTTGTTTCTCTTTTTTTTAACCATCAAGAGACAATGTTGTCAGAATATCAGTTAGATTTGATAAAAATGGTATTTGTGACACAGTATTGTATTGTCTGGTCATCAACCAAATCTTAGTGGAAAAGGGAACACAGTTTATTAATTCATGAGACAAAATCCATGCATTCACTTAACAAAATGCAAAGGAAAGGAATGGTGCTTTTATTGCACTTCTTAATCTCAAAGTAACAGGCTTTTAACTTGGAGCAATAGCTCACATCTCTCTCGAAGTACAAGAAGCCTGGGCCTGAATTGAATTGAAGCACTTAAGTGGATTACATTAACAAACCAGGTCAATAGATATAGAAAATAATGTCATTGGCCTGACAAAGTAGTCATAAAATATGGAGACAATACAAACATTAAAATAAGCACCAAGTATTTTAAGTTATTTGTTAGAAAATTTGCAAGGAAATAATGTAAGAATTGGGTTAATTGTTTGGATGGACAGCATAAAAATTTCACTACATGTATAGACAATGACCAAACTATATCATAGACAGAAAGGAAAAACAGTGAAGTGATATACTTAAGCTGTTAAGAGAAGTTATATTATGAACAAATATGTCAGTCAGCCTGTTAAAGAAAAAAACCAATTGTACTTGAATGTCATTTATGTTAACCCAGCATCTCATTATTTCATAATTATTAATTAACACATATACATGTATTGTAATTTCAGGAAAGATAACCCAGTTGATGGAACATTTAGATGTATTTATTAGTGTTAAACCAAAACCAAAACAACCAAGCAAGGTAACTAAATGTTAAGTCTATTTTCATTTTGATTGGAATTTTCTTTAATTTTAATTTTAAACTATCACATTATGATACACCTACACTGAAATTGTAATAATTTTATCCCAGAATAATAGTCCAGTTGCAAAAAGACTGGAGCTAGTACTAGACCTGGTCTACATATGAAACAAAATTGTTAGGAAATAACCAATGTGTCCAAAGAACAGAACTTTTTATTCCCATACCGAGGGGCATTATGTTTTACGGTAGGTGCATCCGTTCGTCTGTCTGTCCGTTCGTTCGTCCGTCTTTCCCGCTTAAGGTTAAAGTTTTTTAGGTTAAAGTTTTTTAGGTTAAAGTTTTTGGTCAAGGTAGTTTTTGATGAAGTTGAAGTCCAATCAACTTGAAACTTAGTACACATGTTCCCTATGATATGATCTTTCTAATTTTAATGCCAAATTAGAGTTTTGACCCCAATTTCACAGTCTACTGAACATAGAAAATGATAGTGAGAGTGGGCATCCATGTACTATGGACACATTCTTGTTTCATTTTATATCTTTACATTTGTTTGAGCATTTTCAACAATGAACTGAAAACCCAAGCTCTTATCAAATGATCAGGATTTTACAAGAGTCTCTCTTTGACACCCACTTCATATTTTATAGAAGGAAAGCATGCTTTTTGCCTCAGTTTATCATCCAAGGCCTGATGATAGGACTATGATCATAATAACTACATTTCAGGCAAAAAGACTTACAAAAGGTTACATGACAACCTTTGTAGAAAAACTTGTCAAAGAAAACTAAGGCTGAATTGAGCACTTACATTTTATATATTTTATATGAAAATTAAAATATCTTATGAATTGATAGATATAAAGACATTTAACATTTACAAAAAAATCACATTAAAGTATTGTATATTCAGTCCTGACTTTATTCAGAATTGTGGTGCAAAAATTTGTCTTGATATAAGAATATGGACTTATATTAAAATCCACAATTTGAATGGCTGAAAAAGTATGAATTTGCTTAGTTTATAAAGCCATTTACAGAATCTAAATTGACTTAAAAATTACAAAGTTATATGGGTTTTAAATTGAATTTTGTTCACTGAATTGTTTGTTGTTTTGTTTTTTTCTATACAATAGATCGTTATTTATCAATATAAGTTATAATGACATCACTATTGAAATTGATTAATTTTCTTCGTATTATATCATTGCAGAATAATTGATAAAAGTCATTATTAACAGTTTCGTGTGTTATAAATCAGACTTTATTTATTTTTTTTTTATTTTTCAGTCTGTGATTGTTAAAAGTATTGAGAGAAATGCACCAAACATGTACTTAGCAAGACTGACCCTGCTGGGTCTGAAGAAAGATGAGAAGAATTTCCCTCCGTCCTGTTCTACAAATAGTCCTTTTCCAAACCTGTCTCCAAATAATGGCCTGGGCCTGTCGGCATTAGGTATGTGTGCTGTCCAATTAAGTGCTAACCTAGTGATGTCCTCAGAACATACGTTTTTGAATGCATTCTTATTTTCACAAGAATTTATGTCTAATTTTATTGTTTATACATTCAGGCATATAACAGTTTGTCTTGTTAGAATAGATGATCGTTGAACCTTAAGTTGGTCTTTTTTTCTTATATATAGGAAAAGATCTGAAAGAAATGTTCAGCATATCTGTATGTGTAAAATGTTGATTTTTTTTACTTCAGGTTTGTTTGGTCCAGGATTGATATCTGTAAATACAACGAATTCACTGCTGATGTTAAATGGACACAGTCCAAACACCTTAGGAAGTCAACAAAGTAGTCCCAATGGACAAAGTCCACAAGTCAACTGGGTTTCTGCAGCTCCATGTAAGTGTAGTAACTTAGTGTTTAAGGTTTCTAATCAAGTGGTAACTGTTCTTTTCTGCTGAATCTGTTAATCCTTTACTTTTGTTTTTGGTGTTATAGTTCTTTATATTTAACTAACAACTATAATGATTAGTAATTTCCAGTTGGAAATGTTACTTATATTTCATATGACAGAAGACATCATGTTTGGTTCTACACTTGCATGCTTTTTTTAACCTGTTAAGTTAAGTTAAGGAAACCAAATTCTTTATTCTATTACAAGAGTTAAATTGACTGAAATGCACTTGAAACAAAATGTATTGCCTAAAATCTAAAGATGTTCAGTCACTATTTAGACTCTATTTTAAGTCTGTAATTGGTTTTACAGACACTGTATTGGTGTATGTTAATTATGATTAATAAAAATTATACTTTTAGGTATATATCCTCCTATGATGGTGTTAAACACCCCGGTGGTACCTACATCCGTCCAGTCACAGTTAGAACTCCTGTCTCAGTGTAATGCTGAATTATCGAAAGAATTAAGTCAAAATGGAGGCATTAAACAAGCCTCTGTCTCAGTAAATCAAGGTAAGTGTTGGTAATTGGGTTGTTTTTTTGGTAATTTGAACATAGTCTTTCACTAGAACCTAAACCATACTTCTGTTAATCAGTTTTCCTGCAAGTTGGCTATTTCAATTTCATTTCACCAAGACCAGTTTAAGAAAAACAAGTATTTAAACCATTATTGCTCAGATTAAATAGATTAAGATTTAAACTGTAATAACCAATGGAAGAAAACTGGAAAACATTTGCAAGGGTTTGATAGATTACTACAATGCTTTACAGTTATTGATTCAGGATTTTGAAAAAAATTGGCCCCACCAAGCCAATGTTTGGAGTGGGGCTTGTAAAAAGTCTATACATAAACCATAGTTTTATAATGGGGCCCTACCACTAGATCCCAGTCTACTTTAATAAAGGGCTTTAGCAGAAATGAATGCTCTGTTGAGGCAGGAGGCTAATTTTACAGAGTTTTTAATTATTTGTTTCATAAGTGTATTGTGATCGTTATTTTTTTTTCAACATAAAACTTGGACTGATTTACCATATCACAACAAGGGGAAACATAGACCCCCTACCAAAAAAATAATAATCCCAAATTTAAAAAAATAACAATAAAATAAAAGCTACTTAAGCTTTGAGTTCACCTTAACTAACTTTTTCCCTGTGAAGTCTTTAGGTTTAATTAGTTTTATTTTGTAATGGATGTTTTTTTTTATAGTGCCAAGTAACAATCAAAGTGAATCAAATAGTCCCTCCAGTAGTCCCCATGAGAAAGGTCAGATGGGCAGAAGTCAGTCTGCTGGTAAGTAAAAGTAGCAAAGTCTGTAGAAAGTAATCTAGTTTTTACCACACTCCTTCAAGTCAGGCTGAACTAGCCTTTTTGAATTGTTATGTCTACCAATAGCCAAATGTGACTGGACTCACCAGAAGAAATTGTTAACCCTGTTTATTGTAAGAAAATAGTTAGTCATACATAGAATAGTTAGTAAGTAGTTTATTTTTCAAAAGTGAAAAAAGATATTTGGTATTGGTCATTGAGACAGCAACCCTAATACAACAATAAATTCAACAGATGTCTTATTCAATAAGTGCTATATTGCTTTCAGTCAAAGAAAATTTGATTAAAGGAGAAAGTTCATTGTAGGCCTTATTTTAGCTTTGTGAGTTACTCAAAATATAAAGACTTGAATGATATAAAAATAAGATGTAGTATAATTGCCAATGAGACAACTCTTCACCAGAGACCAAATAACATACTAGTTAACAACTATAGGTCACTTTACGGCCTTCAACAATGAACAAAATCCATACAGCATAGTCAGCTATAAAAGGCTCCAAAATGACAATTCAAAAGAGAATACTAATATACAGCAACAAATGAAAACCACTGTATTACAAGGCTCCTGACTTCTGACAGGCACATACAGAATGTGGTGTGGTTTAACATGTTAGGGGGCACCCAACCCTCTCCCTAACCTGGGACAGTGGTGTAATAGTACAATATATGAACAAACAATAAAAATCAGTTGAAAAGGGCTTAACTCATCAGATCGATACAAAGAGAAAAACAAGTAACAAAAACAGACTGGACACCATTATTGGTTACATTTTAAACTGGCTAAATATAAGCTTTTATTAAAATGTAAACATTATGTTTGCCATGATGACACAATTTGATGTGATGTAATAGAAAGGATTAAACTAATTTTAGCAAAAAATAGATTAATTTCAAGAACATTTTTAGATTTGGTGTAGATCACAAGCATCATTAAAATGATTTCTGTCAGCAAGTAGATAACCACAAAATATACTTCCTGTACAAATATTATTTTGGGACGAGGGATGTGCTCTGTGATATTTCATGGCATGTTTGAGTCAACAGTCATAATTTTTTTCTCTTGATATTTTAATGAATTTACTGTCTTTTCATGGCTGTGTTACCCATTAAGAACAAGTATTGTAAACTGAAATAAAAACAATTTTAAATTGTATTTTTGTTTTGATGACTGGTGTTGTTTGAAAGTTTTCACGATTTGATTGAAGTTTTGTCTGGTAAAGATACATGTACAGATATCAATCCTGGTTATGTTAATTCAACATTGATGCCAACCAAACCTATCAAAAAAGCAAGCCATATTTACAAAATGTTATATCAAAAGTCATCGTTTCAGTTGAGAAATCATCACTTTTTAAAAACATTGAAGACATCTGAGAGAGAATGCATCAGAATCCTTTTACAGAGGAGTTCATTACTGATCTTCCAAAAGTATACCAAACATTAATGGGTTATTATAACTTTATGAAATGGACCTTAACTGTTAATATTGAGTGAAAGTAACTACCATGTATTGCTTCACATAGCATTCCAAACAGATGAGACATGAGCAATTAAAACATGAAATCAAAGTTTTACAGAAAAAAAGTTGGAACAAAAATGCATAAAAAAATTACACATATAAGATTTGCATATTGATATCAATATAGTATGAAAACTAATTATCTCTTTGTGTATTTTAGTAGAATTATCCAACTTTCAGAAGAGTCCAAATTCATTTAGTGGTATGATAACACGTGAAAATTATGAAACGGATCCTAACAGTAGTGCTCATACACATGATCTGTTGGGTTTAAGTAAAACAGTAGATAATCAGTCACAGAAATCCTTACAGCTGGACAGTAGTCAAGGGAGACGATCCTTAGAAAGTAGTCTCTCTCATGAACAATTAAGGACAAGTCTCTCTTGTGGACATTTAGAAAATAGCCTGAACAGAGCACGTCATGAAAGTAACTTAACTCAGCATAACTTGGAAAGTAGTTTGAACAGGAACAATCTTGCAAACAGTTTGAATCAAAGAACTCTTGACGGCAGTCAAAATCGCTCTGGTTTTGAAAGCAGCATTAGTCGACAGACACTTGAAGATAATTTAAATCAAACTGCACTGGCAAACAGTTTGGGAAGACAAGCTCTGCAGGACAGTATTAGTGCATCATTGTTAGCAAACACTCTAAATAAACAAATGTTAGATGGAAGTTTGAATCGAAATAGGTTAGATAACACTCGTAATAGACAGTTATTAGAAGGTGGTTTGAACAGGGCTGTACTAGAAAATAGTCTTGGAAGACAACCTCTTGAAGGAAGTTTGAATCGAAATATTCTAGAAAATAGTTTGGGAAGAGCAAAGTTAGATGGGTCTTTTCACAGAGCTGGTCTCATGTAAGTAAGATTAGCTTATATTACGCACAAAGCTCATGTAATGGAGTTCTATAGAATTCATATTTTAACAATAGAATATCAGATTCTTAATTTGCACCAAAAAAAATGACACTTTGAAATTTGAGCTTATTCTTTCTGTCAGCAAGTCTTTAATTGAAGGGACATCATATGTCAGTGGATGTTTAGGAACATCAGTCAATTAATTCTATTTTTTCAATGTTCTTTTACATAAAATAAATTGCATTGACTATATTCATTTGTGATATACGGTCATTGACCGTATATTGTCTTGTTTAAGACATTGACAGTGCTTTTCCATAGTGTTTTATTTATGATGTCAATAAAGAATACAGGTTCTTAAATTTTTAATGTTCTTAACTTTTAATTCAAAATTGACGGTTTTTGCTTAAAATATTTCATTTGGAACAGTTGTAAAAATTGCAGTATAAAAGAATAAGAATAAATTGTCTTTATCTATTTTTTCTTAGCTCAAACTGGATAGAAATGCATGGCAAAGCCTCACATTCTATCTGTTTCTAAGCCTTGTACAAATGAATTTCATATTTCAAGACAATTTAAAATAAAATGTAGAAGGTCCTATAACAGTAACACTTCAATTAATATAAAAATAAGATGTAGTAAAAATGCCAATGAGGCAACTCTCCACCAGAGACCAAATGAATTAGTATGTATAGTTATTTATACATATGTATTGTATTTTGTTTAATTACAGGAACACAGACCATGTTCCTGATGCAGAAGCATTGGGACTTCTAGAGAATCATATTCATGGTTTGGATCACAAAGATTCCACATTGTTTCCTTTTCCATTTGCTGTTGATTATGAAGAAAGAAAACTGTTAGCTACAAAAGGTAAAGAAAATAGTTTTGAAATAATTAGACCTCAAAAAGATTTTTTTTTGTTTGTTTTTTGGGGTAAAGATGGCATGAAATGCAATCAAACCCTATTGTCACTTTCTTGATAGCTTTATTTACAAATGAAGATGTAACTCCAATTCAAATTATTGCCTAAATGTTACTTTAAACAATGCAGTGTTTAACTTTTAAGTTTAAATTGCAAAATGAAACAGTCTTACCCTTCACTGCTCACAATCGCTTTGATTGTGTTTGCCACAGTTAGTTCCTCTAAAAGTGTCAAGCAAGCTAGGTATTTTATTTCTTAAGAATATCAAGCGTCAAACTTCAATGCCATAATTTTAAAAATAATGTCTTATGGCTGTTGATGTACATGTTTAAGCAAATCAGTAGGGATAACATTGTAATAGTCAAGTATATTTAAAAATAGTTTTGTATCTCCTTTGACAAAAGAAGTAGCAAGACTTAAGTGTGCTGTTTCCATGTCAGCATTGTCATCAAGTCTTTATAATTAGGTTTCACAGGCAAGACATATGTCTGTGTTAACAGTTTTGTTTCTTAAAAAGAACAAAAAATATAGAAAAGTTTTAGGATCAAAGCTTTGTATGACTTCTATCGAGGTTCTATATTATAAACAGGTCAAATTGAAAGTACATCACTCTCAAATTTCAGAGCAATAGAAATAATTAATGCTCTTTTTAAAATAAATATGGTTACCTGGTGCATGATGTGTAAAAGGATATTTGCGCCAGTAAAATCAAGTTTTACAAAGGTAAAGCTTAAAATACAATACAGTTATCTCCATTCTAATGCCACATATTTAGATAAATTCCATTTTAGTAAATATTTTTATTTCTTGAATACTTGTCAGGCATAAGCCCTAAATGTATATATACTTTTGGGACACTTCTGAATTGTTTAAATATTGACAAAAAGAAGATTTCGAGGCACAAAATGTTATTTTTTTGTTTATTTTTTTTCAGAAATTACATACCAAAAAAATTAGGTTTCAAAATGGTGGCTTTCTTTAGTTACATACTGGTAGAAAGTGGAATCTAACCCTTCAAAATATTTGTCAACGTCCAATAAAAATAATCATTCTAAACAAATTGCATTAGAATGATAGATTCCTGTATTTTCAAAATGATTTATATGAATATAAAGATTCAGTACTTGTTTTTTAAATGAAACATATACATAGGGGTATTTGTTTATTTGCTTATTGACGTTGATTGTTCAAATTTTAATTTGACAGCTATGCAAAAGAAACCTGAGGGTGAATCTCGTACACCAACTGATTTATGGTCGGGGATGGGATTTTCCAAGTCAATGCCTGCAGAAGCTATCAGAGAGCGACTTGCTAGACAGTTACAGAGCATGCAGCTGTGTGACCCAAATATGACTACCACGTATGAGGTATTGAAAATTAGAAGCATATCTTGTATTTATAGATAGTCATGGTTTCATTGTTTTTTTTATTTCTATATATTGTAATTCCCTAACACAAGTGAGGTTTTCTCTGTGTGTATTTAAAAAATAGCATCTCACAGATTGTCAAAGAAGATCACTTGTGTGACATTGGTTGCATTCAGATGTAGTTTTGACAATAAAGACAAAATTTGAGACACCATCTTGAACTGCTGTCTGTTGACATATGGTTACAGAGTTTATGGTAGATCGGGTGTCTTTTTTATGAGCATTACTTGGCATGTTGCAAAATTACTTTTCTGTTTTGAAAATATTTTACCAAGTATCATTCAATATACAACAGAAACATCTAAAACTTGAAATTTTTACATTAAACTATCAAAAATTAAGTGTTGTTAAGATATTTAAAATTTAAAAATCAAGGGCAGATAATTATATTGAATTCGATAAGGACAATTTGTGTTTTTATAAATTTTTCCAAAAAATGACCCCTATTTTTATTAGCTCACCTGGCCCGAAGGGCCAAGTGAGCTTTTCTCATCACTTGGCGTCCGTCGTCCGTCGTTGTCGTCGTAGTTAGCTTCTACAAAAATCTTCTCTTCTAAAACCACAGGGCCAAATTTAACCAAACTTGGCCACAATCATCATTAGGGTATCTAGTTTAAAAAATTTGTCCAATGACCCTGCCAACCAACCAAGATGGCCGCCATGGCTAAAAATAGAACATAGGGGTAAAATGTAGATTTTGGCTTATATCTCTGAAACCAAAGCATTTAGAGTAAATCTGACGTGGGGTAAAACTGATTATCAGGTCAAGATCTATCTTCCCTGAAATTTTCAGACAAATCTGACAATCCGTTTTGGGTTGCTGCCCCTGAATTGGTAATTTTAAGGAAATTTTGCCGTTTTTGGTTATTATCTTGAATATTATTATAGATAGAGATAAACTGTATACAGCAATGATAATCAGCAAAGTAAGATCTACAAATAAGGCGTCATGACCAAAATTGTCAGTCGACCCCTTTATGAGTTACTGCCCATTATAGTCAATTTTTAACAATTTTTCGTAAATTTTTGTAATCTTTTACAGAAATCTTCTTCTCTGAAACTACTGAGACAAATTTAACCATGCTTGGCCTTAATCATTATTAGGGTATCTAGTTTAAAAAATTTGTTCGATGACCCCTCCTTCCAACCATCAGGGCCGACATGGTTAAAAATAGAACATAGGGGTAAAATGCAGCTTTTGGTTTATATCTCTGAAACAAAAGCATTTAGAGCAAATCTGACATGTGGTAAAAATGTTCAGCAAATTTAGATTTATCTGCCCTGAAATTTTCAGACGAATCCCACAACATGTTGTTTGGTTGCTGCCCCGAGTTAGTAATTTTACAGAAATTTTGCAGTTTTTATACCCCACGCAACGAGTTGCGGAGGGTATAATGTTTTTGACCCGTCCGTCCATACGTCAGTCCTGTTTCTTGTCATCGCAACTCCTCTCAAACCACACAACAGAATTTCACGAAACCTTTTTAGATAATAAGGACATGCTATGTAGTTGTGCATATCGACAGGAAATTACGATTCAATTCTTTTTCTAGGAGTTACGCCCCTTTGAACTTATTTACTTTAATGTACTACTGCAACAATTTGTCATCACAACTCCTCTCAAACCACACAACAGAATTTCATGAAACCTTTTCAGATAATAAGGACATACTATGTAGATGTGCATATCGACAGGAAATTACGATTCAATTTTTTCCCAGGAGTTACGCCCCTTTGAACTTATTTTCCCAATATACTACTGCAACCTTTTGTCATCGCAACTCCTTTCAAACCACACAACAGAATTTCATGAAACCTTTTCAGATAATAAGGACATACTACGTCAGGGCTCACACAACTTCAGAATCTTAGGAGAAGTGACTTCTCTTTTGAAACTGATAGGGAGAAGTGATGAGATTTGAAAGAGAAGTGCTCTTTCATGGCGCCACAATGTTTGGTTTATAAAGGTCATATGTAACTTATTTTCTTTTATATTGTTCAATTCATATCTGAGTATACAATTAAATTAACAGTTCAAATTCAAAGTTGTTTAAGTTTAGGTTCTTGTTAGAAACTACCAACTAAATATCTAGCACTAAAAGATTTTTTGTGTCAAAAGGTAAAGAAATTATAATATATGAATTACAATTCAATTAAAACTATCTTGTTTATCATGTTATGAAATTCAGTGTTTCTCATCAAAAGATATACAAAGTTAAGTTGGGCCATAATATATTGATATTAGTAGTTAAGCAACTTTAATCAATATTTTGAAACAATCCATATAAATTATATGGAATTATATACATTAATCAATTAGATCTAACCAAAAGTCTGTTTATGCGTGTGGAATGCGTAATTTTCCTTTTGGGATCAATATTCTACTGTCAGCTTTTCCATTCATGCGTCCGTAGTTATTATTGTAAAATACGGATTTCGGTCATAGCTGGTCGGTTCTGATCCGTAGTTAGTAAACGATTAATGGCGGACGAGGAAAATTTATAAAATAAACGATGTTTGACAAGCTATTTGAAAAGGAATACGACGATTTTAATGCAATAAATGGATTAAACATTTACTGGAGGCAACTTTTATCACTTTCAAATGAAGTAACAAACTTATTTTGCCGAAAGTTAGATTGATGTACGTTCTCTGAGTAACAAGTACCGAGTGCATGCAGTGATAAAAGTTGTCTTTTATTAAATAACCTGCTACACACTGTAAAGTCAATGCTTAAACCTGTTTTCTTAAGAAAATGAATCGTTTGTGTCTGAATTTCTTTAATAATCAATAAAAATTGATGTTTTATCAACTTGGTAAAATTGAAAATGTCCGATGACGAAAGCGACTGAAAGCGAGTATCGTAAACAACAGGCGACTTGTTTTCGCTTTTGAGGTCGGGCAAAGCGGTGATGGACGGAAAGCGACTTCTTCGCCCTAGTCGCCTGGTAGCGTGAGCCCTGCTACGTAGATGTGCATATCGACAGGAAATTACGATTCAATTTTTTCCCAGGAGTTACGCCTTTGAACTTATTTTCCCAATATACTACTGCAACCTTTTGTCATCGCAACTCCTTTCAAACCACACAACAGAATTTCATGAAACCTTTTCAGATAATAAGGACATACTACGTAGATGTGCATATCGACAGGAAATTACGATTCAATTTTTTTCCAGGAGTTACGCCCCTTTGAACTTATTTGCCCAATATACTACTGCAACCTTTTGTCATCACAACTCCTCTCAAACCACACAACAGAATTTCATGAAACTGTGTAGATAATAAGGACATACTATGTAGATGTGCATATTGACAGGAAATTATGATTCAATTTTTTTTTCTGATACAATTTTTTTTTCTTACACATATTTTATTTCTCCAATGACAATGTGGGGACGTGGGGTATGTGAGCGCGCTCACTAAGGTTCTTTCATTTGTTATTATCTTAGATATCATTATAATATCTAATATCTAATAGTATTAATTATGATTTTAACCTTATTTTACATAATTTCCAAAGCATCAGTAAATCAGGTGAGCGACACAGGCTCTTGAGAGCCTCTAGTTTGTTATTATCTTAGATATCATTATAATATCTAATATCTAATACTATTAATTATGATTTTGACCTTATTTTACATGATTTCCAAAGCATCAGTAAATACAGGTGAGCGACACAGGCTCTTGAGAGCCTCTAGTTTAATATTTCCAAAGTACTGATAAAAAGCTATTCTCTCATTGAATTTTAACCAATTCTATTGATTTATATTTCCTCAGTAAGGAAAAATTAAGTTTCCCCATTATAACCCATTTAACATAAATGTGATTTCATTAATTTTAATGTATTTTAACAAAAAGCACGGTCTGTGACCTAAAGTTTTTATATTGAAATTTGAAAGTACATTAACCTAGAAGTCTTTTACAGAAGTTTTAAGAAAAATCTATCATCTAACATTTAAACACCCCAGCTTCCTTAAAATTCTTACTTGATGACTTTTTTTCACAAAAAATATTACGTACAAAACTGAATGTTATACTGTAATGATCATGACTTGTGAGTTCTTTTACTGTTTTTTGTTGTTTTTTTTCTGAAAAGAGCACCTTGGTCGGAACAAATAAATTTTTATATCTGTCAATAAATTAGATTTTATTACTATGTTCCCTAAAATTGTGTCTGACCATAGTGCGTTTCCTAAGTCTGTCTGCATATATTTGGTATGTAGTTTTAAAAATGTGTGATTCAATAACAATACAAGATTAAAACATATTGTTTTACACCTTTCCATTTATCCTCTTGCATTAAAAAATTCACATAAATCTTCATATATTTATTTATGTCAACATTATTTTGTATGCAAACTTTTTTTACACTTTCCATCAGGATTTTGATTTTTTTTAAATTAAAAATTCACAGATTGCTGACATTTGATTTTAAAAATATTTGACACATTAAATAAATATGGTAAAAATACATGGTAGAATTGTCATGTTATTATGTATGAAAGGGAGATAACCTTATATGAAAAACTGATTTAGTGGTGGAGAATAGAAATTACCTCCCTTTTATTACTTATCATACATGTGTATTCATCTTTTTTTTCAGTCTGCTAATGAACAGCTTGCAGAGGAGATAGAAAATGATCCATGGAATGATCAACAGACAGTCCCTCATAAAAAACCTATTAACCCTGCCCCAGGGGAATACCCAAGTCCAAGGAAAAAATGTAAGTAGTTTTAATAATAAACAAATCACTGAGGTAAATTCCTTAACCAACATTTATTGACAGTGTACCAGGTTTGTCTCTAAGAAGCATATTTCTTGACATAGTAGTCATCTAGGCAAACATTGTATGGCAATTGACTGTTATCTAGACATGTCATTTTTATAGGGGCATTATGTTTTTAGTTCTGTGCGTCCATCTGTCTGTCCCGCTTCAGGTTAAAGTTTTTGGTCAAGGTAGTTTTTGAAAAAGTTGGAAGTCCAATCAACTTGAAACTTAGTACACATGTTCCCTATGATATGATCTTTCTAATTTTAATGCCAAATTAGAGTTTTGACCCAAATTTCACAGTCCACTGAACATAGAAAATGATAGTGCGAGTGGGGCATCTGTGTACTATGGACACATTTTTGTTTCAATGTGCTCTTGGGAAGACCCTTATAAATCTTATAACTTTTGCTGGCATCATACAAGTTGAATAATGATTGTTCCAGAATACATGGGACCCAAAGAAGGTACTGTAAATTCAGAAATTGTTGCGTGCATTTATTATTGCGATTTTTCAAAAATGGACATGAATGCAATTTTAATTATTGTGATTTCAGAAAAATCTACGTACAGATCTATGTTTCAGTTATCAAAATGCGAGTTTTTATTATTGCGATAGTCACCCAGTCGCATTATTTTCATTAATAAAATCCTCGCAATAATTTCTGAATTTACAGTATATTGAAATGAGGGAACCACTCATGGAAACAGCTTGACAGATTAAAGGGTTTTTGATCATGGAAAGAA
The DNA here is from genome assembly GCA_017311375.1 of Mytilus coruscus. Lineage (NCBI taxonomy): Eukaryota > Metazoa > Mollusca > Bivalvia > Mytilida > Mytilidae > Mytilus > Mytilus coruscus. Next base: position 31,466,819 of record CM029602.1, on the reverse strand, counting down.
ACATTTAAATTCCCTACCAAGAAAAGCACTAAAGTGGGGTTCCAAAATTGTTTTTATTGAATACCATAAATGAAAGAAAAGAAAAAAGAATTCGTGTATTTGACAAAGCAAAAAGTATATGGAATAAATCTTCACAAAGTTACAAGAAAGATGATGGAGTATTTGGAAATTTAAGACCTTTAATCGAACTGACATGTGCATACAACATATTCAATGAAGATTTAATTGCTGTTCAACAATCTGGTTAGGCTGTGGCTACTTGAAGTGCTATGCTAATGTTCATTTTTATACCCCACGCAATGAGTTGCGGAGGGTATAATGTTTTTGACCCGTCCGTCAGTTCGTTCGTCCGTCGGTCCTGTTTCTTGTCATCACAACTCCTCTCAAACCACACAACAGAATTTCACGAAACCTTTTTAGATAATAAGGACATACTATGTAGTTGTGCATATCGACAGGAAATTACGATTCAATTCTTTTTCTAGGAGTTACGCCCCTTTGAACTTATTTACTTTAATGTACTACTGCAACAGTTTGTCATCGCAACTCCTCTGAAACCACACAACAGAATTTCATGAAACTGTGTAGATAATAAGGACATACTATGTAGATGTGCATATTGACAGGAAATTATGATTCAATTTTTTTTTTCTGATACAATTTTTTTTTCTTACACTTATTTTATTTCTCCAATGACAATGTGGGGACGTGGGGTATGTGAGCGTGCTCACTAAGGTTCTTTCATTATGAATGTTAAATTTTAGTATTTGATGTGATGGAGACAGTTATTAAAAGGTGGAGAAGAAGGGGCAATAAAAATCATACAATAGGGGAAATCACCCAAGAATAAAAAATCCTATCATATTGTTTTGTTTTGATGTAGTTTTGTTATTTTTCAGATGATATGTGTTTAAGTAGTAGTAACCATGTTGATAGTGGCGCCCTACCACAAGTCAAACCATGGTGGACAACTAGTATTGAACTTGCTGAACTTTTCAGTAAACTGGGGTTAGGCAAATACACTGATTTGTTTCAGCAACAAGAGGTAGGATCCTGTTGTATACAAATAAAGGGGACAATCTCAGATGCAGTATTATATGAGCTGTGTCAGATTGAAATCGACATTATGTAAATGAATATCAACACATCTGTTAACCTATTACTAGTCAAAAAAAATTCTACAGAAAGTCTGTAACTGTTTGAAAATTTAGTTGTCATAAGAACCCTACAAAACAGACCAAAATTCATCTTTTATTTCGTATTTCATATTCTAAATTCAAAGTCTTATACATGTACATGTATACGTGCACTTGCATAAAGTTGGTTTCTATCCGACACAGCTCATATAATGAAGATTTTCTTAGTTCACAAACATGAAACATGTGCTTAGTTGCAAAACATGAAATTATCTTTGCAAAACTTACAAACAGGAAGAAAATTTTGTTTTTTATGCCCCACCTAGGGGCATTATGTTTTTTTTTTTGTCTGTGCGTCTGTCCGTTTGTCTATCCCGCTTCAGTTAGATTTTTTGGTCACTTCAGGTTAAAGTTTTTGGTCAAGGTATTTTTTGATGAAGTTGAAGTCTTATCAACTTGAAACTTAGAACACACGTTCCCTATGATATGATCTTTCTAATTTTAATGCCAAATTAAGAGTTTTGACCCCAATTTCACGGTCCACTGAACATAGAAAATGATAGTGCAAATGGGGCATCCGTGTAATATGGACACATTCTTGTTTCATCCTGCAATTAGTCTCCCAAAATAGTTTTGTTCTTTCATGATTGCTACATATTATTGGAAGAATTTAATATTGCTAAGATCTGACTTCAAAGAAGACACCAGTACTAACTGTTTTCTGCTTGAAATAAATGCAGGGATAAGGTCACTTGATCTGTATAGTGTATGATAAATATCACTGAATGTTTTGTGTAATAAAATGGATCATTCCAGGATAAATTGATGTTGCTAATACATATGTTCACAAGTAAAAAAATTTCCTTATTATGTAAAACGTATGGAATAGATTGTTGCTTGTGATGTCTTAAATTTTCATGAATAAGAAAACTACTTTCTCTATTATAAAAGTATGATTTTATATCTAATGGATTTGCTATAATAGTCGTAATGTTGAATTTTTCTAAAATGCAGAAGTATAAATACTTACAAATAAAACAAAAATGAATCTACTCTGGTTATATTGTATATTATGCTTTCAATCTTGTGAATTATTAATCGAATTTAAGTATTGTAAAAATTGTATTTTCAGATTGATTTGTCAACATTCCTTACATTAACTGACCAGGATCTGAGGGAACTTGGAGTGTCCACTTTCGGAGCAAGAAGGAAAATGTTACTTGCAATAACAGGTACCTGACGTGTGACCATAGATATGGAAATGACTTCCAAAAATATAAAACACTATTTAAATCATCTACCACCAGGTTTTCATGTGTAATTTGCCTTTCAATGAATTTTAATGGAATAAAGGGAGGTTGAACAGACAGCTACTCAGTTTTGAATAAATACACTTGTTTCACATTTATATCAAATAGGATTTCCCCTACTTTTTTTTTTTTTAAATTTATAAAGAAAAATCAGCAAGATTTTTAACATTGAAAACCAGGTAACTCATAGATTTCAGCATGAGTTGCATGATTTTAATCCCTTGTCAGGAATGTTAAAAAATGATCGTGAAAAAAACAGCCCGAGAACAGGATTTTATGAAAGGAGTCCGTTCACTAACTCTAAATTTTTGGCCAAAAAAATCTGATTTTTATACGACCGCAAAAAAATTTTGTGGTCGTATATTGGTATGACGTTGGTGTCGTCGTCGTCCGAAGACACATTGGTTTTTGCACTCTAACTTTAGTTTAAGTGAATGGATCTCCATGAAATTTTACCATAAGGTTCAATACCACAAAAGGAAGGTTGGGATTGATTTTGGGGGTTATGGTACCAACAGTTAAGGAATTAGGGGCCAAAAATAAGCATTTTTGTAACTTCCAGACATAACTTGTGTGTTAGTGTATGGATCTCTTTGACAATGTTCCACAAGGTTCCATATCACAAAGGGAATGCTGGGATTGATTTTGGGGGTAATTGCCTCAAAATTTTAGGAATTAAGGGGCAAAAAACAAGCATTTTTCTAGTTTCATGACAATAACTTGTGTGTAAGTGTATGGATCTTTATGAAATTGTACTACAAGGTTCCATATCACAAAGGGAAAGCTAGGTTTGAGTTTGGGTAATTGCCCTAAACGTTTAGGAATTTGGGGCCAAAAAACAAGCATTTTTCTAGTTTCCAGACAATAACTTGTGTTCAAATGTACGGATCTCTCTGAAATTGTACTGCAAGGTACCATACCACAAAGGGAAGGCTGTGATTGAGTTTGGGGGTGATGAGTCATAAGGGAGTTCAAAAAATTTGAGGGGGGATTTTTTTTCATTTTTTTTCTTTAAAATTTTCCATTTTAAATTGGTTATTTCTGATTTATATATAAAAGCAAATAATAATGATATGGTTTGAATAGGTAAATTAAAAATTTTGAAGTTCTTAGACCACATTCATTCTGTGTCAGAAACCTATGCTGTGTCAAATATTTAATCACAATCCAAATTCAGTGCTGTATCAAGCTTGAATGTTGTGTCCATACTTGCCCCAACTGTTCAGGGTTCGACCTCTGCGGTTGTATCACACTGCGCCCAGCGGAGCATTTTATTAGATAAATCATTAAGAAATGAATTATTGAAATAAATCAAAAGCATGGATATTCAAGTCAGAATGGGTCCCTCACAGCACTTCAAAAAAATGGTCTTTTGATGTAAGATGTACTTGTTTTTTCTTCTAGATCTAAACAAAAGGAAATCCATGATGAATAATGAGAGCGGTAACTATGAGGGAAATACAACCCAACAACAGACCCTGAGCACAATGCCTCAAGCATCTTTAATGAGTCAAGCCCCTTCAACATACACACGTGTAAGAGCACCACCTGGGTTTGGACCACAACCCCAACATTTGCCAGTTACTTTGAATAATGCTCCATTTTCAGCCAGTGAAATTCAAGGACTTTCATCACATAGTCTCAGTAGTAGTGCTGGGAGCAATCTTTTCGGTAGTCATGGTCCAATTGGTCTGGGATCACGACACATGTCATCAAGTTCACTGTCAGCAAGTGCCAGTAGTATGAACTTTCGTGAAGGTGGTGTAGATAATTTAAGATCCACAAACAGTTCTAGATCTGATCTTGCTAGTCTGAGTGGGAGATGGTGACATATTCTTCATTTTTAAGTGTAAATTATGCAGAAGAATGAACATATATAAGCTGTGTAATTTTTTTATTCAATACAAATCTCTAATTTAATAGGGGATAACGTTATTTTACAGAAATAAATTTCATGAATGTAGTATCAACTATTCCTGTAATTTCAAATTAAAATGTTTCTCTCTCATTTCCTCCAAATTTGCCCCTTATGAATTTCTTTTTCAAATTTGAATAATTCTTGTAAAATGATAGAAAGAAAGAATAAGTATCTACCTATGTAGTTTTACATAGGTAGAAGTGTGGGTCAATGATCAGCAATCAAAATATCGTGGCATTAATTCTGTTTTTTTGGAGGTTGTATAAATTTTAATGTCTGCAGTAATACAATAGGATCATTTGTTTTCCCAAAACAAGATGGTTCATACATATATGAAATAACACAATTTACATAACCGTACAATATTTTATATGCTTAAATATGTGTTTTGTTATTGCATGGAATAACATATTTAATGTTAAAACAACCATGTATATCAAAATTAACTTTTAATCATTTATATATGGTTGTTGCAGGCAACAATAAGTTTTAATTTAGCCATTTTAACTTTATTTAATGGCTTTATTTACTCTTGAATGTTTCTAATCTAAAGACAAAGTCTTCTTACAAAGGGTTTTACAATGTATGTATTTTGTTAAATATATATATATATTCATACCTGAAAATCTAAAAACAGTATTTCTCTACAAGGTGTTATTGTATTTTAGATTAAGTTATAGTTTCTTCAATTAAATTTTGTTAAGTTGTAGAAATAGCAAAATAAATTGGTTACCAAACATTATTGCAACTATTAAATAGTTCTGCTACACACATACGAAATTTACGCTGAAAATACACTTAACAGTACATTTTTACTGTTTTGTTCAAGTTTGTGCTCGATTCTATTGAAATTTATGTATTCTACATCTGTAGTCAGATGATCCTGAATTATGTCAATCTGCATTGCCCAAAAACTCAAAAATATACAAAGAATCCATAAATTAAATTTAACTGATTGTTTAAAAATTTGTTACATGATGCTTATGCTGTCTTATTTGCGCATTCCAGCTGTTTTAATTTTCATATTTCTATCTCAGTGAAAAAAAGTCCCTAAAGCATTCAAACTTTTCAAATGTGATAATGGATGGGGCTATGAGGCCTATGTTTGGACCCAAAATATGTAAAAAGTAGAAAACTGTTATGTTTGCAAGAAATTTTAATGGAATCAAAAGGTATATGACAATGTTTTCTAATATTCATTTTGAGGTACTTATTTAAACAGTAAGGTTTTTTTTGTTCACACAATACACCTTAAAGATATTTGTTTAGTGAAAAAAAAAAACTTAATTTGTTTAGTGAAAAAAAAACTTAATTAGCAAGACGTTATAAAACATTAAGGTACAAAATGAAATCCAAACCTTACCATTCATTAAGTCAATACTTTTTTTAAGAGATAACCTGTTCAAATAATCTATGTAGAATATTAATTTGTCAGTGAGTGGGGCAATATTCAGTTTTGCATGTAAATATTTGATAGTGTTGCAATTATATATGCAAATATGATGTGATTTCAGGACTTTAATCAAAGAAATATTTGAAAGCATATATTCCAAATATCCTTGATTTTCATAGTGAAATTTCTTCCTGACATAGCATGTTCCTTTTTTTATAAAAAATAAATATAGGTCCAACTTAAGTCTTGATGTAGCACTTACCTTTATTATCCAACATCAGCTGCATATAATGTAACTATTGTATATATATAGAGTTTTATATAAAGATGTGATACTATATGCTGTGATGTCTTCTTTGTAAATATTATATTACATGTGTAATGGCTTTTATTTGCTTGGTTATTTTTTATAATGACAAAAATCTTGAAGCTTTATCCCAAACAGTGGACCTCATAATTGATATTGATTATTTTGTTTCATATGATTTGTCTATTTACCCATCCAGAACTGAGAGTGGGGAAAAACAAGGAATCCGTCTAAAGGAAATAATGGAAGCAGATGAGGAAAGAAGGATTTATCGTACAAAATTCAGTCATTATTCATTTCTGTGGAATTACATTCTTGAAATGTCTTAAATATGCAAGCATGAGTTGTTTCACTATCATATCAAATATTGTACTATGTACACACTTATACAGACTTTTTCATATTCATAATTTTCTTAAAATTTTCATAAAAGTCCTATGATAATTATAAACTTTCAGTCTTTTTGGTATGTAAAAAGTTATATGAATATTTGGCTGAAAGAAGACAAAATTTGAAAAGAAAACCTCTCGTTTTATATACTTGTATGATTTATCAATAGGTGTTAAACTGCATTCATACAGTATGATCTTATATATATCAAATTTCTTTTTTGCTTTTACTTTGTTTTTTCCAATATACAACATGTACAGATAGGTATGACTAGATTAACTTTTCCTTCTGACTGGCTAGGATTGAATAGAAATTGCATTATAAATTTGTTAAATTAACTCTTTTTGATCATTCAGTGAAGTTTCTAAGCCATGTTTATAAAAAGGATGTATTAGATATATTCTTTAGATATTAGAATTGTTTTTCTCTGGTAATGCTGTTATTCTAAGTAGTCATGACATATTATAATTGATAATTCAGTTTTATATTAACATCTCATTGTTAGCTTTATGTAATATTTATTTGTTAATGTTTTATTGTTTGTTTCTAGTCTGAATCATTTTGTCTCTTGATAGTCTAACTCATTTTGTCTCTTAATAGTCACATGACTTTCTTTACAGATTTATTAGCTGATGAGTCCAGGACTTTTTTTCATGCACATATCATAAATTGCATAACAGTTTGACAGTACTTTTAGTGATTATAAGATTGCTAATTTATAGGGAATTATTTTTTCTAGAGTTTATAGAATTTTAAGTTAGAAAAAAATAGCTCAATTTATCAATGCCATTATCATGACGTGTATAGCCATGTATATACCATTTTATCACATGATTTAAATCATTTTGACAATCGAAAATTAAATGTTATCTTTGACTTTTTGACTTAGGATAATTATTCAGTCCATTTTACATCTGTACTTATTATTCATTTCTGTTGAAGAAAGGTCATTTGACAGATCTGTCCTATAAAACTCCAAAATGTTAACAAAATAATCACATACAAGTAATTCCAGGATTCTGCTGTATGTAATGAAATCCTCTCTTAAAGTAAGCATTCATACATATATGTATATGTATATGTGAAATAGTCCTAAGAATGAAGAAAGACAATTGGATTGATGATGCAGAAACAAAAGCTATGAATAACCTCAAAGAATTTTTAGTTAATCATAGACATTACAAACACACTTCCTCGAATAACTGGACAATAAAGGTGCATTTGTAGGATAAGTCACTGCTGTCTACTCTTTTGAATGTAAAAAGAACTGTACATTAAAAATTTAAATGATTTTAAAGACTTTTAAACAACTTTTAAGCTACCTATTAATGGCTGCTTTCTTTCCTTAAGCTGATAACAGTAAACAAACAACGATTAATCAATTTTTACATTACTGTTATTGTTTTACATTAATAATATCAGAAATAAAGCGTAGGTTGTAAATTTTGTATAGATTTATCATTTATCAGAATGATTATGTATTTATAAGTTTATTTTACTATAACATAGATATGTAGCTCCAATAAATATTGTAGAAAAACAAATTATGGTATGAAATTGACTCAAATTCCGTCCAGTGCTCACTGTTCTTGAGCAAAACAATGTCTGTGATTATTTTTTCTGATTGCCATTTTTTGCCAATATATGCAACATTGAAATTTTATGAACTCGACATCATTTGGGTATAGAGAAATTGAAATATAGTTTAAAATGTATTATACTAATTGGTTCATTAATTTCAGTGCTGTTTTAATTCAACCTTGCATGCAATTTTTTGCTATATTTGTAAACACATTTTGAACTGTAAATTATTTGTGTTAAGTTAAATAAGTTTGTTTAAATTTTTTGGAACCTTATTATCACTGTCAATTTAAAAAGAACATTAGGATAAATATATTAATAATGGGTGGATCTACTGTAAATGAATATTTTGGAAGTGTTTCCATTAGAACCCTCTTTCAGTTGGATAAGAGGACTCCTCTCTTGCCTCTCAAGAATATCACCGTTACTAAATATAGTATTAAACAGAAGAATAAAATCTTACTGAATAGCTGGAAGCCATTTTGGGTGACATTGTGTGATGTTGTTTGCTTTTATGATTCTGTTACTTATGAATCAATATGAAATTATGCACCCTGGAGAATGATAAAGGGTCCTTTTAGCCTCGAGTTTCCTGACTAGAATGATTGCATAGAAATAATTTTATTTGTTTTACATTGCTGCAAACATCATCAAATTGCAACCCATTTCTTCAAATTTCAAGCATTTAATTACAATACCACTAATCCTTCCATATCTGATATCACCAAAATTACAAGAAAGGGACACCAAAGTTTTGAAATTGAAAAGCAAATTTTACGAACAAATTTTACGAAATGTATGCATTTAGACACATGCACACAAATGTAGCAAATAACTTGTTAATTTCATTAATGAATATGATAAGTGCTAATTGTTTTTGTTTTTTTTTATTGTTTTTGTTTATATTTTATCATGTCGTTTTGCATCAAAGTGAATAATTATATCAACTATTTATACATATCTTTATAATTTAACAAATCACTGACTCCATTCATAAATGAAATTAGTGGTTTCTATTACAATATCTTTGTCTTTCATTCAATTTGCTAGAAGTATCATTTCAAAGAACTACATGTTGAAAATTGTTTATTGGTTCTGTTTTGAGGGATATTTGGCAGTTTGGAAAAAAAATATTGACAAAAGTAAGTAAAATGATTCAATTTGTGTTCCATCTAAAGATAATCATGCAATTTTACATTTACTTGACCTGTTGTAGGTAAAATTGTCTTTTTCGTTTCTCTTCAAGTATTATAACATTTATCTGAAATAATTGAACACCTTTGTTCATAATTTTTTTTTTTTTTTTTGGTATTTAGATCACAGAACATTATTTTGTGTGCTAAATTTAGATTATATTTTTGTTAACAGTAGTACTCTCACTATAATATTTGTGCAAGATATAGGAAATTTATAATGTGTACTCGCAATTTTTTACCTCAGTATTTTAATGATTTAATAATTAAATATTTCCTTGAGATCTAAAACATATTAATCATTCACACACCTACCAAAGAAGGTCAAAAGAAAATTTGAAAAATTATAAAAATAATGATGAATTGGCTTCACAAGATTTTTTAATTGGAGTTAAATGTACATAAATATCTGATTAATTTTCACCATATGTTTTAAGAGTTTTTTTTTTTTAAATAGCACACAATTAAAAAATATAATTTCCTGTTGATTTGAAGAACCAAAAATTAGAAAAATTGTCTTCTGCTCATAACGCTGCTCAACAGAACTTTTTGACATTTTCCGTATAAACCAGTGACATTTTATAATATTGATGGATTTAAATTCATAATCTTTATTCCTTATGTTATTATACATATTTTGTATTTGTTTTATATGAAGGTCCACTGGGATATGTCCATTGTGATTCAACATTTGGCTGTGGAGAGGTTGACAAGATTCTAATCAGTAATTAAGTAACTTGTACCAACTTTTATAATAAATAGGGACTACATGATGATCACACTTATTTAGTAATTCATGAAAACTTTTTACAATGATATTAATGCCATAAACAATATATTTTGAAAATAAAGGGATGGTGTTTTAATTATTTATGAACATACCGGTAGATTTTTAGAAAATATACAATTCCCAAATTTCTTGATTAGTCATTTTCATATTTGTCTGAAGAGATAATTTAAGGCTACTCCAGAGAGGGAGTGATAAAACTTCCATTACTAGTTTGGGGAACAACAACATTATTTTAATATTTTAAATGTTTTCTGTATTCTGTAAATGCATATAACATTAACCAAACTGATGAAAATACCGACACCTACTGTGGAGTTCTGACCCTTTCATGTATTTATTTATGGAAAAGCCTTTATCAAATTGTAAAAATCTGATAACTAAAACTAAAATTTCGAGTCTATATTTATTGTTCATCTGAAATCTTGCTACAAAAATAGTAATCAAGTTCTTCAATGTACTATTTTCATGCCCCCGCCGTAGCAGATGGGGCATTAATTTTTACCCTTGTCTGTCTGTACGTCCGTCCATCCGTACGTACGTCCAGAAATTGGTTTCCATTCTCTAACTTTAGTTTGCCTCAACCAAATGTTATGAAACTTATACACAATACCTATTACCACAAAACTCAGATCAAGCATGAATTTGGGTAGCGTCACTTTTATCATTCTTGAGTTATGTCCCTTTATAACGTAATATGCAAGCGGGGGCATCATCTGTGTCACATGGACACATTCCCCATTTATTTAATAATGAATAACTATGAAATGTAAGTCAACTATTTTAAGTTTAAAGAAAATTTATTGAAGCTTTAGCCTTTATATACTAGAGCTTTTGTTCAAGGACATTTCTAAATGAATGGTATTTTTTTTATTTTCACTTGCAAAAATTTTACTGAGTAATAGTCAAGAATCTACCAAAAGCAACTCAAGTGATCTGTGGGTTATTTATGTTAAAGAATTCCAGGAAAAGTTTAATTATTTTTTCTGAATGTGTCCAAACTTTAAATATGATAAATTGTCAGTTTTAATAAAATCATTTGGTTTTTTTTCACACTGATATCATTGTCTGTCAACCTCTACATAGGTTTAAATGAAAGGTAAATGGCTGAAACAGATTGGCTTAAGAACCGTATCAGCACGAAGGTTGTGTACAGAGGCTTGTTTCTCTAAGGTTAACAAACAACTAGAGTCCTGTTGTGAAATGAATAAATGAAAAGATGTGGATAACCCTGAATTTTTTTTTAGAGTAATTAGTTTTGGTCAAGTGCTGTCAAGGCTTTTTATCCATGTACTGGGAATGTATTTACTTTTGTGGGTACCAGTTTTTGTGGTTTTGCTGAAGTCAGCAAACGTGCAATGAGGAAATGTTTATTTTGTTGAAGATTTAAATTCTAGTTTAACCTTGACTCATGAAATCCATAAAAAATTGAACTCCAGATGTAATGAATCTGGGTGGACATATTTAAGATGAAGAGATACCAGTGCATGGACCATTGCAAAGAAATATAAGTTTTTTTTTCTTTTAAATGGAAGTAAAGTTGAGTTTTATAGCTCAAGACTAATAATGGTGGTGATCTATTAGTCACTTACATACTTGAAAGGCATGTATGTGATGAATAATATACATACAATTACTGTCAAATTTCTTTTTTGAAAGATGTTAACCTGTGAGAAGCAAGCTTAAAGCAACCAAGGAAAGTAAATTAGGACACCACTTTATTCAACTGCTGTCAATCAAATGGGCACCATAAGGTAGAATTATGCATGGTTGTATTATTATAGCTGCTGGCATAGTTAAAACCATATTTATAGTATATATATTTTTTCTGATAATCATGTTATTGAGTATTCTTGCTTTTGAAAAAATATGAAATAATAAAAAAAGTTTTATTGTATGTTGATTTTTGCCTGTTCACTTTTGTTTCGCTACATCCTTGCCCAGATGAAGCTTCAATGTTGAAAATTCTAAGGTAAAAAAGTGAATTTAATACACTTTTTCATGTAATCTAAAGAAGGAAAAATAAGTATTTATATTTTTGGTGGAAAAACACAAGCTTTGGGGTTATATCTGAATTCTCAGTCCATTAAGTACTACTCCTAACTGGCTTGATAGATATTGAGGAAATTTTATGCAGTTGTAGAGCACTACCTTGAGGATGCATTTAAAGGAATATACTAGTAGATCAGGTCCTACATGTTAAAGAGGAGACAATATGTGCTAATTGTCTCTTATGAGTGCAACTCCTCCTAAACGTCTAAACACCACCTTGGTGGTCTTGTGTTTGTGGGTTTGAACCGTGGCCGGGTCAAACCAGACTTTATAATTAGTATTTGCTGCTTCTCCGCTAAGCACACAGCATTGAGGAGTAAGAACAAAAACTGGTTGGCATAGAGCCAGAATAATGTATCCGGGTAAGTTGACACTTCCTGTGGACTGTTACCTTGTGAACTAGCACTTTAAAAATCTGGCTCAGTGTGTTGGTCTAGTACAATGCAGGGTTAATTTTGATTGAGTTAAGCCTTCCAATTGATGTTTTATCGTGTGTTTTTCTATGTTGTGATGTTATACTATTGTTTCAGAAAAAGGGAGAAGGTTTGGTACCATTAAAACGTTTAATCCCGCTGCAAATGTTTGCACCTGTCCTAAGTCAGGAATCTGATGTACAATAGTTGTCGTTTGTTTATGTAATTTATACGTGTTTCTCGTTTTTTATATTGACTAGATTGTTGGTTTTACCGTTTGAATGGTTTTACACTAGTACTTTTGGGGCCCTTTATAGCTTGTTGTTCGGTGTGAGCCAAGGCTCCGTGTTGAAGGCCGTACATTGACCTATAATGGTTTACTTTTATAAATTGTTATTTGGATGGAGAGTTGTCTCATTGGCACTCACACCACATCTTCCTATATCTAATTAATAATCATATTACATTAACATGTTCTCGTCCTGAATATGCATATTAATTTGCTGCTGGATGTTAAGCAGCCATCTATCATTAAAGGACTAAACATATATTGATAACTTTATACAATGGAAGAACGCTTCCTGAGGATGTGCTCTGATGAATATTATCCTGGTCCTGCCTGTCAAAGGGAGATAATCCAATATGTTTAATTTAAATATCACAATATGTAGTAATGCATGTAGTCGTTCACAAGTGCAACTCCTAAACAGTTGAAGGATATTGATGAAATTTACACATTTAAAGAACACTACTTAAGGATGGCAATATCTTAATATTATCCCTGCCCAGCAGGTTTGATAGGAGATAATATAGATTATAGTTGGTTTTTCAAATGAGAAGGTGTTTCTCAGCTACAATGTCATCGAATAGGCGACATTATATTATTATAATATTATTATATTGCCCTGAAAATATGGTTAAATTCTTTCAAAAAAGACAGGCGAGACAAAAATTACAGTATTTTAAGACAGATATATAACCTTTATGATCAGAATGAATGGTAAACTTGACAGCAAAGATGCACAAAAAATTATGACCAAGAAAGTTATAAAAAGATGCTGAGCATGCACTTCAAAAGACTGGAAAGCAAAATTTCTCAGAATGAAAGAAACGTTCGTAAAATGTAAGTGTTGATATCACTGCATATAAAACTGTTAGACGATGCTGTTAAAATTGATGAAAAGCTGCAAACCTATCTAGTCACTGTGAAGTGCTGCAATGTTTACATATAAGCAGCACATAATCAGTAACAAGAAAGGCTGTTAACTTGTAAATCTTTAGACAGTAGTACTTTCAGAAGTTAAGTGATAACTAATTTCTGAAGAAAATAGAAACTACACGACAGAAAAGAGGAAAACTGCACTTCCATTTGACCAGTACAACAAGCCCTTACAAAGAAATTAACATTCTCCCACTCCCAAACTAAATTCTTTACATACCACTCTCAATATTATTCATCCTCTCAATTCTTTTTCTCCCTATAGAACATACATCTTTACATACCACTCTCATTATTCACCCGCACCCTCTCAATTTTTTCTATTCCTCCTATTTCTGTTGAATTCATACTAACTTTGGACACCTATATAAGCTATGTGTTAGATACCCTATGTAAAGTTTGTTAGTTGATGAAAATATTTTTAATCATGAAGTACCAGGCTTGGAAGACATTGAAAAGAAGATCAAAACTTTCTGACATGAAATATGGAATTTATTTTTAGTATTGAGCCAATTTTGAAGCTGTAGTTTTTATTTTCAATATTAAATGGTTATCACATCATTTCTTAAAATCTAAGGTAACAGCCAAAGTTACAATAAGCCAAAATGTGTGATGTAAATTTTATAAAAAGAAATTATCCTTGAATGATAACCAAGTAAAAACAGATAAAAACAGTAAAACATCCCCAATTAAAATTTGGATAAAAACAGTAAAACATCTCTAATTAAAATTTGGACAAAAACAGTAAAACATCCCCAATTAAAATTTGGATAAAAACAATAAAACATCCCAAATTAGAAATTGATAAAAACAAATAAAATACCCAAACCCTTTTAAAAGACAATAAAATGACCCATTTAAAATTTATATAAAAACAGTAAAACATCCCCATTTAAAATTTGGATAAAAACAGTAAAACATTCCCAATTAAATTAAATAAAAACAGTAAAACATCTCCGATTAGAATTTGATAAAAACAAATAAAATACCTAAACTCTTTTAAAAGACAATAAAATGTCCCATTTAAAATTTATATAAAAACAGTAAAACATCCCCATTTAAAATCTGGATAAAAACAGTAAAACATCCTCAAGTAAAATTTGGATAAAAACAGTAAAACATAACCAACTATGTAAAAGTTTCAAAAGTCAATGAAACACGATGAGGGAGTGGGGCTATATAATCTCTATGGAAATGAGACTTGCAAATGCCAATACATTTGCATAACAAATATCATTGACTTAGCATTGGTGGTTCATCTTAAACTGATCTTATTGCAATCTAATACATGTAAACTAAGCAAAAATTTCAAAGTTAATAGACCATGATTGAGGGGGTGGGGCAAAATAATCTCCATGGAAATGAGAAGTGCCAATGCTAATACAACTGCATACCAAATACCATTGACCTACCACTAGTGTTTCACCATAAACTAGACCTAATCACAAACTAATACATTGTTGACACTGCCACCACCGACGCTGGAAACATCATACCTATGTCTCTTTTTTGACTCCGTCAAGGCGAGACAAAAAAGGAAATAAGGCGAAGGTCATAGGGTAAACATGTATTAATTTACATGGGAACTAAAGACAAAGTGAATAAGAAAATTACACAAAGCAATAGGTATCTGATACCTTAAATGGCAATTACAAAGTGGAAAGGTTGACTTTCCTGTACCTGTGTATGGCAAACCATTTGTATATTATTCAATTCCAAGATATTTTATAAAGTTAGATATAATTATATCTTGTATTCTTAATGAGATATCTAATTTACTTTGAAGTTTATAAAATATCTTATGCACTTATAAGATATTTTTAACTTTAAAAGATAATCGTTTAAACACAATTAGATATCATATATCGTTAATAAGAAATTTTATATGTTTAAAGATTTAAAAAAAGTATATTGAGATATCTTATATATTTTATGAGATATTTTGTATACTTTATGAGATATCTTGTATAGTTCATAAGATATCTTTAAAAGTATAGAAGATATATTATTTACTTTATAATATATCATATTTATAGTACAGAATATCATTTTAGTTTATAAGATATCTCAATCAGTTTATTATATATCTCATTTAATATATGAGATATCTTAAATATATGAAAATATCTCATCAAGAATTTAAGATATCTTTTTAACTTCAAACTAAATAAGATATCACATAAAGAATATTACATATCTTATATACTTTGCAAGATATATTATTCAATTTATAAGATATTGTTTTAGTTTAAAAGATATCTTATTTAGATTATAATAATACATTATTTAGTTTTAATATATCTTTAAAACAAAAGAACATATAAGGTATCAGTTAAGATAAACAAGATATATGTTTTACTCAATAAGATGTCTTTAAACCTAAAACAGATATTTAATAAACTAAATACCGTAAATTCAGAAATTATTGCGTGCATTTATTATTGCGATTTTTGGAAAATGAACAAAAATGTGAGTTTAATTATTGTGATTTAGGAAAAGCTACATACAGATATATGAATCAGATATTAGAATGTGAGTTTTTTATCATTGGAATACTCAAGGAGTTGCATTATTGGCATTAATTAAAACCTTGCAATAATATCTGAATTTACAGTAAGATATCTTTATAAAATGTTTAATAAGATATCTCATCTAATATATAAGATATCCTATTTAATTTATAAGATATCTCAATAAGTTTATAAGTTTATAAGATCTCTTTTAAATTTTATGAGATATCCTGAAATTGGAATAAATATAACAGTTTGCCATACCTTAGCCACTTACAGGATCAAAACCTGAAAGTTGTTCAAGCATACTAGAATTAGAGTAGTATACTAGAATTGTAGTAGCATACTAGAATTGGAGTAGCAAACTAGAATTGGAGAAGCATACTAGAATTGGAGTAGCATAATACTAGAATTGGAGTAGCATATTACAATTGGAGTAGTATACTAGAATTGGAGTAGTATATTAGAATTGGAGTAGCATATTAGAATTGGAGTAGCATACTAGTATTTGAATAGTATACTAAAATTGGAGTAGCATACTAGAATTGGGAGTAGCATACTAGAATTGGAGTGGGATACTAGAATTAAAGTAGCATACTAGAATTAGAGTAGTATACTAGAATTGGAGTAGCATACTAGAATTAGAGTAGTATACTAGAATTGGAGTAGCATACTGGAATTAGAGTAGTATATTAGAATTGTAGTATACTAGAATTGGAGTAACATACTAGAATTGGAGTAGCATACTAGAATTAAAGTAGCATACTAGAATTAGAGTAGTATACTAGAATTGGAGTAGTATGCTAGAATTAGAGTAGTATATAATCTTATATTGGTTCCAGATATACAATATACTTAAACCACTTTTAATGATTTTACATATAATACAAAATGTCTTTCAGGGAATAATTCATTTAATAGTTGTTAAAGACAATTTTGTAACAATATTGGAAATTTTACAAGTTATTGTGGAATTTTTAACTAAAGGACATCTTTAACCAAATGTATTTATTTGAATCTACATAAAAACTTACACAATTAAGATTATTTTCAACATCAGTTTTGTGGGTCAATGCCACTGCTGGTGGACGTTTCGTCCCCGAGGGTATCACCAGCCCAGTAGTCAGCACTTCGGTGTTGATATGAATAACAATTATATGGTCATTTTTATAAATCTCCTGTTTACAAAAGTATGAATTTTTCAAAATACTAAGGATTTTCTTATCCCAGGAATAGATTACCTTAGCCGTATCAGGCACAACCTTTAGGAATTTCGGGTCCTCAATGCTCTTCAACTTTGTACCTGTTTGGCTTTATAACTATTTTGATCTGAGCATCACTGATGAGTCTTATGTAGATGAAACGCGCGTCTGGCGTATTAAATTATAAGCCTGGTACCTTTGATAACTATTTGTGAAGAATGTCTCTTTTAAACATATTTGAGATAAATACTAGAAATTTGACAAAATAAAAAAGTTTTGAGCTATCTATAAGCATTTACAATTTAGTAATGTGTATACAAATAAACTAAAATACTGTTATAACTGTGCCAGTGATCATTTTATGAATTTTAGTACAGATTGAAAACAGATTGTAAAGGGTTCAGTAGAATCAGTGGCCTGCCCACGACTACTGCTGTCAGTGTATTTATCAGTAAAATATAGTAAATAAACAAAAAGTCAAAATTTTGCTCAGTATTCTCTTTTGATTATAAAGAAGGTTCTGTCCAATTTTTTTTTTAAATTTTCATGTAGGTTTTTGACAAAGTTAGTGACTGACTGTACCAAAATATTGACTGCAAAAAAGTTATATAAAAATAAGAAGATGTGGTATGATTGCCAATGAAACAACTCTCCACCAGAGACCAAATGACATAGAAGTTAACAACTTAAGGTCATCGTACAACCTTCAACAATGAGCAAAACCCATACCACATAATAAGCTACAAAAGGCCACTAAATGACAAATGTAAAACAATTCAAACAAGAAAACTAACGGCCTGATTTATGTACAAAACAATGAACCAAAAAAAAATACGATATACAGAAACAAACGACAACCACTAAATTACAGGTTCCTGACTTGGAGAGGGGCATACAGAATGTTGCGAGGGTTAAACATGTTTGCGGGCACCCAACCCTCTCCCTAACCTGGGACAGTGGTGAAACAGCACAACGTGAACAAACTATAAAAATTCATAAGGGGTTCCCCGGATCCCTGTGTCTCATCTGTGATTGCTGCTGTCAGTGTAAAAGTGTAATGTTGACTTAAAAAGTGAGTCCATTCATCAGTAAAATACAGAATTTAAAAACAAAATTCAAACTTTTTCTTTAGATGCTATTTTATGGTCTTAAAGATTAGCTTCTGTCCAAGTTTCATAACAATCCATGAAGGTTTACAAATGAATCATGTCAAAAAAGTTTAATCCCAGACTGTTTGTAAATGTTAACTGTAAAAAGTCCATCTATCAGAAAATACTGAAAATGTAAAAAAAAAAGGTTTGACAAAGTTATTGATGACTGAAAAACTTTAACCTCAGACTAAATCTGAATGTTAACTGTAAAAAAAAAATTAGTCCATTTATCAGTAAAATATGGAAAAATGAAAAATATTTTAAAAATTTTGCTCTGGATACTGTATTTTGGTCATAAACTCATCAGACAATGCATAAAAACATGCAACAAAAACACAGACCGAAAGTGGCAGGGTATTTATACATCCCCTTAACAAAAAAGACTCCAGGTACAGATCTGAGAGTACTCACAGTTACTGACCGCTAGTTCAAAGCCAATAAAAAATTATCTAAAATCATGTATCTAAGACTAAAATATCGATCAGTACACATCCAATATTTTATGGATTTAGTGTAAAGAAGTTATTAACAGTCAGAGAAAAATATGACCTTGTGCAATGCCAAAATACAGCTATTATGCCAATATTTATTAGTAAAAAAGCAGTCAAATTAAATGGAGTGTAGTCGAAATATTGACCCTTGATACTAATTAGTATAATAGTACCAGATAAAACATGGAATCAATAGATATTAGTCCAAGGTAAAATATGGAAAATGACCAAAACATTTTAATCGCTTAAATTTACTCTTGAAAATGAAATGGCAATTCTTTATCATGTAAACTATGCCAAAGAAGTATGCAACCATTGTATATATATATATATATATATATATATATACAATGGTTGCATACTTATATATATATATATATGTCTGACAAATCCAAAGCTAATGAACCAAGACTGAGACGCATTGCCAATGCCAATGCCAATGCTAATACAACCTAATACCAAGTAACATTATTAAGTCGTTCACTTTAAACTGGATGAAACACAAACTTTAATATATAAGCAATACAAACATTTCAAAGTCAATGAACCATGATGAGGGAACAGGACCATATAATCTCCATAGAAATGAGACAAGCAAATGCTAATAGGATTGCTATGTTTTAACAGAAAAAAGTCTGATCTGTTGTGAAAAAGATTTTGAGGGAAATTACCAATGAAAAATGTTTCTATTTCTATTTGCAAATCTTATGGCCATCACCAACAAATCCTATTTTTCAGTGTTAGTTTCTCCCCTCTCCAACAATTTTTACAAAATTTGAAGAAGCTGCTTTAAGTGATCTATTATTTTCATATCTTTAATATGTATGAAACATTTGCCACATTACAGTAAACATGCAATGTCAGGGCAGCTGTATAGCTGATTATGGTATGGGTTGGGCTCATTGTTGAAAGCCGTATAGTAACCTTTAGTTGCTTAAATCTGCATTATTTGGACTCTGGTGGATAATTGTCTCATTGGCAATCATACCACATCTCTTTAATTTATGACAATTGATACATGTAAAAATCAACCAATCAAGTCTCCTACCTATAAACTTTGCTTTAAGTCTTCTCTAATGTATGACCTCTCCTTTAAACCAATTTCAAAATTCATAACTGCTTCTCCTGAATATAAATGACATGCATTGGCTATCTTCATATTTCCTTTATAACATTGCATTTAACTCTGGAGATTTTTCATTTGATTCAGTCGCTATTAATCATTTCCTGCAAAACATAAAAAAATGAATTAGGATTAACAAAAGGCATAATTTTTAAAAATATTTATATAAAACTTTGCAGTTTTGGTAGTATAATAAAAATAAACACTTATAAGTTTTACAGTATGATAATAGCATTAAATTTACGTGAATTCAATATTTTCCGAAATGGTGCTTAGCGGGCTGATGTGAAAAATTTATCAACTGCTTCCGGCTATTATTGAATGCCTTTCGTAATGTTATCGCATGGCATTCCGATGTTACTTGGCAAATTCCTGATAATACACCTAAATGATAAATTTTCAGTGAAAAACATAACAAAGTAGAGTACAAAACAAATATTGAGAAACAGGAAAATATATTATGTAAAATGCAAAACAAATGATACAATAAATGCATATTTCAAAGTTTCCAGCATAATTTAGGAAGTTACTTTACAAATGATGACTTTTCACTTTTTGAACTTCTACTTGAGAACCACTTAAAAGGATCAAGATATTAAACTGTTATTTTTCTCCATTGTTGAAGCATATGATAAAAAGATCATAACATGTCATTTTTCATATCAGATGTATTATCAGCCCTCAGTCAATATCAGCCCTCGAGCCTTCGGCTCTTGGGCTGATATTGAACCTTGGGCTGATAATACATCTGATATGAAAAATGCCATGTAATAATCTGATATAATGACCCTGCAATACAAATACAAATAATTAGTGCAAAGAAAGATAACTCTGTTAATTTTAGATGAAAAAAATACAGTACTCAAATATTTTCCTACAGGAAAACAGTTTAAACTAGTTCAATGTTTTAGACTTATAAAATTTGTATAAAGAATGTAAACCATGAGAAATTTTGAACTCATCATAAATTATACATCTTAATATTTAACATATTAAGTTCTACCAAATATTCTACTGATAGCCATTTTTCAGGTCATTCTATTTAAGTTAACATTGTGTTCAGTACACATAAAGCAAAGTGTACAGCAACATAACACAATAACCTTGCTAAAAATAGATCATAGCCGAGATTAAGACATATGTTAAGCACAAAAACACACATATAAATAAAATACAAAACCTACCATTATGAGGTACAAAGGTCCTGTATGCCGTATATACAAAAAAACATAATAATAACTATTATTGTTAATAGTTATGTATGTATATATATATATATAAAAATATTTTGTAGCTTGAACTACACAAAATTTGAGTTAAGTTTAACAAAATTTATTGATGTTCTATAAAAATATATGTTTGTAAATTGTCTAGAATATATCAAAATATTTTTGCCGCTTATTGTACATAGCAATTCTTAAATCAAAACAAATAGTTGTTTTAGTTAAATAGAATGAAGTTCAGGATTTATTCCTTTGGTTTTGGGTAGAACTGTTTTTCATCTCTCTCATTAAGTCCATCAGGTTCAAGAGTACGTAGCTGATGCATCCAGAACCTTTCTCTCTGTTTTCTCCTTTGGGAGTCCCAATTTTGGTGTACCTCAATTATTTGAAAAGTGATATTTTCAAAAGTATGCCCTGTTCTTAAGAGGTGTCTCGTAATTGGACAGTTTCTTCCTTTTGTATAAAAAGACCGGTGATTGTTAAGTCTGATGTTGAATTTCGTTTCTGTTTCACCAACATACTGCAGCTTGCAAGTTCCACAAGTAAGAATATAAATACTATTTTCCGTTTTGCAATTAGATGTAACATAGATGTTGTATCGCTGCTTTGTTACTGTGCTGCTGAAAGAGTGGTCAGTGTTGGCGACTTTACAGCACATACAATTGGTTCCAATTCCAATTGTATGTGCTCGTCAAACTGAACTGCTATCATTAGCAGTTTATAAGCTGTTATTTACCAGTTCTTCATATTTTTAGCAGTCTTTAAGCTGTTCATAGCATTCCATCTAATAGCAGTTTGAGAAACTGCCTTATTTCACCATTTCTTAGCATTCCTCTTAGCATTCATCTTAGCAGTCTGGATCTACTTTGTCAATTGGACAACAGTTATGACAGCAGTTCAATAGCAGTTTGATAGCAGTTTTGGTTTTAATCTTTGTTATAAAAATGCTTGGATCTGGCTGTGTTTTCAGCTTGATAGTAAACCTTTATTTGAAGGTTATTTGATCATTTTCAAATGTGCATTTTGGCTCCAAGCTGTGTGTAAATACTTGCTAGTGAAAAACTGTATTTTTGTCAATTATGAAGTTTAATTTGGGCTAAATGGAATAATTCTCACACCTGCAGTACAGTAAGTTGAAGTTAAAGATAATGCATGTGTATTTTCTGACATAATTTTGTAGGAAAAAACAGAAATAATACAGAAAGCCCCCAAAAAGGGGGATAGTTGTTTATTCAAATAGAATATCTGATGATGATAGGATTGTAATAAAATACTAGCATATACTAACAGTGCAAGATGTTATTTGAAAATAAAAATATGAATATTTTAATATAATTTTGTAAAAAAAAAAAAAAAAAAAAAAAATCATATTCAAAAGTTGAAAAAGGGGAGGGAATATTAGGAAACCTATGTCACATATAGCTGATTGTTTAATATTGACCAAACAATCCATTTAATGAAGTTAATATATGTTACTTAAATTTTTTTAGAAAGTGGAAACATAATGAATATATTACATGTATTAAGAAATATTTTGTTTAATTCCAAAAAGAAAGAGGAGATAACTGTTTTCATTTGGTCCACACAAAATATATATAGTAGAAGAGAAATAAGTAGTACATTTGGTAATTAAATAATAGTAAAATAAAATAACTTTTAATCTGAAAATCACTTAGTCAAGGTAATAAATAGTCTTTTAAGTAACCACTCTTACTGAATAAGTTGCTTTTATAAGCACTGATATTTAAAGTGCATTATAATTCTTAACTGTTCCTATTATTCTGCCACTGACATAATTAATAAGGGTATAAGGCCAGGTACAGGACTCACAAAGCATGTTTACACCCTTAACAAGTCTGATATTGGATTAAAATAGAGTCATTTGATTGCAGCTACTGCTCAAATCACAAATATAAGTTGGTGCAACTTTTTGAAATTTCAACAAGACTTGCAGTAAAATATTAGAATTTTATTTTTGCATTCATATCTTGTACACTGTATATTCATGTATTCATGTGTACCTTTGTATTTCAACTTTTGACAGATCTGATAGCATTCCTTAGCAGTTTAGAAAGCCATATTAGGATGTACAACTTAGCAGTTTCTATGAATATTCATTTTTGATAGCTGTTATTATAGCAGTTCTCATGAATATTCAGAAAAGATAACAGTTTTGAGAATCTCATTTAAATTTTTCGTCAAAATAACTGCTAAATAACTGTGAAGGCTAAATAAACTGCTAAGAAACTGCTATGGAATGCTATTGGAATGCCTATATGCAAATTAACTATTGCCTTGAATTTGGCAACTGTGAATGCTAATGAACTGCTAAAGAACAACTGTCGAGTAACTTACTGTACTGCAGGTGTGAGAATTATTCCATTTAGCCCAAATTAAACTTCATAATTGACAAAATACAGTTTTCACTAGCAAGTATTTACACACAGCTTGGAGCCAAAATGCACATTTGAAAATGATCAAATAACCTTCAAATAAAGGTTTACTATCAAGCTGAAAACACAGCCAGATCCAAGCATTTTTATAACAAAGATTAAAACCAAAACTGCTATCAAACTGCTATTGAACTGCTGTCATAACTGTTGTCCAATTGACAAAGTAGATCCAGACTGCTAAGATGAATGCTAAGAGGAATGCTAAGAAATGGTGAAATAAGGCAGTTTCTCAAACTGCTATTAGATGGAATGCTATGAACAGCTTAAAGACTGCTAAAAATATGAAGAACTGGTAAATAACAGCTTATAAACTGCTAATGATAGCAGTTCAGTTTGACGAGCACATACAATTGGAATTGGAACCAATTGTATGTGCTGTAAAGTCGCCAACACTGACCACTCTTTCAGCAGCACAGTAACAAAGCAGCGATACAACATCTATGTTACATCTAATTGCAAAACGGAAATAGTATTTATATTCTTACTTGTGGAACTTGCAAGCTGCAGTATGTTGGTGAAACAGAAACGAAATTCAACATCAGACTTAACAATCACCGGTCTTTTTATACAAAAGGAAGAAACTGTCCAATTACGAGACACCTCTTAAGAACAGGGCATACTTTTGAAAATACCACTTTTCAAATAATTGAGGTACACCAAAATTGGGACTCCCAAAGGAGAAAACAGAGAAAGGTTCTGGATGCATCAGCTACGTACTCTTGAACCTGATGGACTTAATGAGAGAGATGAAAACAGTTCTACCCAAAACCAAAGGAATAAATCCTGAACTTCATTCTATTTAACTAAAACAACTATTTGTTTTGATTTAAGAATTGCTATGTACAATAAGCGGCAAAAATATTTTTATATATTCTAGACAATTTACAAACATATATTTTTTATAGAACATCAATAAATTTTGTTAAACTTTTACTCAAATTTTGTGTAGTTCAAGCTACAAAAATATTTTTTGTCATGCATCCGATTTCACCTTGAGAGATGCACACGCCAGATGAAGCTAATTTGTTTAGCGAAATATTGCGTGAATAATATAAAATATAACAACTAATTTTATAACACTCATTAGTGTGTTAAAGTTACATTCTTAGGCACTTATATAATTTAATGTAGTAACTGCATCAGTTTATTTACAAACTGATCCACACCAAGGATTTGTATAGTGAGAAGGATTGGAATCTCGTGGACTATTGAATTGCCTGTATTGAAATAAGCTGAGTATGATGAGATTTTGCGAGATTTACCGTGATGCATCTCGTTTGTCGTTTTCGTCCACCATTAAAAGTTGAATTTATGTCATTTCAAGATAAACTCGGCGTTTTGTAAGTATAATATAACAAAATTACATGATGTGATACTTTTAAGTGTAACTTTATGACAGTTCTGATTCAAAAAAATGTTTATATCTTTACAAAACACATTATCTGCATCTAAATTTACTATGCATTTTTATCTGTTGGTCATCGTAATAATCCCACCCAAATAGGCGGTCCAAACCACAACTTTAATCTCAATCTCCTCCTTCATAATAAGGATTTGTGTTGAGAAACTTAAATTATATGAAATAAATGTGTGGTGCGTGCATATTATAAACTATATTGTGTAAGGAGCTTTCGTTGTTGTTATTTTAATGGTTATTTCAGACCAACCGTCAAAAATCGTCCCGCGTCAGTGCAAAAAAGGGTGGCCTGATAAAATATCAATAAAGTGCCACAATTGGTCGATTTCAACAATAAAACGTAATTATATCAATTTATTATAGTTTATTTGTTGTACTTTCTAAAACATTTGGCTTGCAAAATGATAACGTGTGATATTATCATATTTTTAAAATACCGCTACGGTTGCTAGATGCATCCAAATGTCGTTATTATGGGCGGGACCAAATTAACATAAATAAACTTCCTGTAATCCCTCGAACGTGATGAAAAATGTTTAGAATACATAGTTTGCATCTGTCATTTCATGGACATTTACACCAAAAGGTATTGTTTTTTCCTTTAGAATTGATGTGAAAATGTACTGGGAAATTCCTTTATGCCTTCAAGGGTTTACAGAACCCTGCTTCAGCACCACATCAACTGAGTATATCATTAGTCATACTGCACACAGGTCATAGCATATTTTGGCAGTAGTATAAAGTGAAAATAGAGGGACACTATTATTTTACAAGTTAAAGACGTGTTCTTACTATCGTATTTATATTAAGACTGTCCATCTCTCCAATCTTTTGGTATACCTCAGGCCTGTAACAAAGGTAACAGGAGATAGTTACATTTGTACATGTGTATATATGTGCTTAAAAGTGTGGGGGATAAGGGTATGATTTCAGTCCGACTAATTCAGTTAATGCAATAAAAAATATATATTGCCGTCTTCAGGATAAATCACAAGCGCTCGTCCCAGGCCTGTACAATTTTTCTGAGGCTTAACCTGCCCAAATGAATAAAAAGAAATTTTATGAAAGACTAATTTTCAGGCTTTGTTGTCAAAAAGTGTTCCACGATACACAAAATCTCTTCACACTCATAAATAAAAACCGAAAAGAAAAGAACGGTCCATGCACATGTATGGAGAATTTGAAAGTAAAATTTAGGCACTTCATCAAGGAGCAGTTATAAAATCTCATCTCACTACTAAAACTCTTCATATTGTCAGGACTCTTGGGTATCTGGGTTCATCATTTGAAATATAAAGAAATACCAAAATAGTCAAAAATTTTATGTTGTCAGATCATGGTGAAACATTTGATATTCTTGGGATGGCTACATGTCTAAAGTACATAATTAATCCTTGTTACCCCAATACAATCAACGGTTGTGTACTTGTATACATGTAGGATGCATAATGTGCCAATGCGGACTTTAAAATTCTAAACTTTTTCTGACCAGACTCCATATTCTACATAAATTCATGTCTTGTATTTTATTATATTTGTGATGTATTATGAACTGTGTTATTTTGTTAATGTTCATGTAAACCATCAACCCCATGATAACTGGATTAATTTCAATAAAATACATATCCCAGCATTATTACAGTGAACATGTAAATTACATCTGTTTAAACAGTAACAGATTATACATACATGTTACCAAGCAGTGACGAGTGCCCAATTATTCGTTTTTAAATTCCTGCAAAATTCTCTAAATGTTATTTGATAAAACATAATTATTTTGCTTTTATATATGGACAGCTAGGAGAGTAGCCTGTGTATAATTGTTTAACATCATATTTGCATTAAGTTTTTTACTTTCAGATGTAAAAGATATTTTGTGTTTTAATAGTACATCTCTGAAGACAATAGTTGGTTATGGCTGTGGATAATAATCAGGTAACTACATTATTAAATATATATAATAATACTGATACCAGAATTACTTTAAAATCATTATTTTCACAATTTATAAGAATCATACCAGTGTGCCACATCTCTTAATATTTTTACAGAAATTCTTAGTGGAATTCTAGCTAGCTTTGACAGCTTTCAGCACTAGTACTAGTACTGCCACAAAATGTAATTTTAGATTCTTATTCGTTTTAATTTGTAGTAGGCAGGTGTATATTGTTTTACATGTTATGTTTTATTTTTTTGCTTTGAAATTAAATGGATTAAATTATAATTATTCAGGAAACCCTAATTATATTTTAGTCTTAAATGTCTTAAAAAAAAAAAATGTTTGCTTTTTCAGGATACCAAAGTTAAAGAAAGGAGACATGTTTCATTGTAGTGAAAGTGCAAGAAATAACACCATATTCTGACTTACAAAATGATCACTCATACTGCATGCAATACAGGAAAGGCATCAAACCAAGCCTATAGAAGACATACATTTGTAGAATGTATTTTCTATGAAGTACACGTCGCAGAGGATACTTTATATACCAAAAAATCAAATACAAATTGTGCCAGCTCCTTTGACAAACTTAAGACGGAAGTTAACCAGAGTATGAAATCACCATTATTAATATGTAAAATCCAACCAGTGACTATATATTTATTCAAATAGTGTCATGAATGGAATTTAAAAAGGACATGGAAAATTAACATGTTTTAATATTGCTTTGTGTGTGTGAATAAAATTTGTCAGCAAGAACAAACTTCTTTTATTACAAGACATCCAGAATACATGGTGTCTTCATAGCAGGTATCAACATTTCTGTGGTTGGGTGTTCCCAGAT
The DNA here is from genome assembly GCA_017311375.1 of Mytilus coruscus. Classification (NCBI taxonomy): domain Eukaryota; kingdom Metazoa; phylum Mollusca; class Bivalvia; order Mytilida; family Mytilidae; genus Mytilus; species Mytilus coruscus. The sequence goes on along the minus strand of CM029602.1, from coordinate 31,438,767 downwards.
AGTTTAGTTTGTAACAATGTTCCATTTTTCGTCTTTCATGTTTGGTTCATAAGGAATGTAAAATAATATTTCATGTGGGTATAAAAATAAGGAGATGTGGTACGATTGCTATTAAGACAACTATCAGGAGATCAAAGGACAAGGATGTAAACAAAGACAGGTCAGTGTTCACTAAGATAGGTTTTCTAGATACAATGTAGGTACTTTTGAAAGTTGATAACCAATTGATTTATTGGGTCAATGGAATGAGGGTGGGGTGATGTGGGAATGAAATTTTAGCTTGGTGAGAATTAGTAGAAGAAAAAATGTTGCCCGTTCAAGATGAAAATGAACAAGCTGCTGCATTTCTGCCTCACATTACGCATGAAAAATTATGTAAAAAAGTGAAAATGAAGCTATGCGACATAAACAATCTGAGCAACAGATAAAAATGAAATAATATTGACTATTTGTGAATAATCTGTCCAAGAGAAATCCTGCCTTACCCCCTAAAAATGAAATGATTGTCCTCTTATATATTGCTCTTAATCACGGTGTAGAATGGTAACGGACTTATCGGGTTTTTTTCGGCGTTTCCGCACTAATCGGGTTCGGCAACGGACTTATCGCGTTATCAGATGACAACATTTGGCGTAAGTGGTTATTTCTTTCAACTTGTATTAAAGCAGAATTGATATTTCCAAATAAGCTTGATGTCACGGAATGGGAAATTATTTATTTTGCTGGCTAGCTAATCATATATTCATGGGAAGCTACGATTTATTTCAAATTGTTTCCACCAACGTGGTATCGAACTTGAAAACAAACATTTTCATGGAAAGATGTCTAATTGAAGCGTGTTTAAGCATGCTGTTTTCTTTTCAAGTAAATTTTTGGTTATTATTCACTAAATGTAGACATTTTCCCTTTCGGAACTGTTTCATGCACTATTAAGGTCTTAAATGATGGTTAATTTGAAAATTAGTGGCACCGGACTTTTGTGTTATTAGCACCGGACTTTTGTGCGCAAATGAATATGGAGACTCCTATCTTCTCAGTCAGTCTATGTGTTTACTTCGCCTGGGTTAATCACCTCTTACTTTATACATTAATCACACATCACGCAATGATATATTTTATTAATCCACAAACAAATGTGTGGGATTCTATCAGTATCTCGTCTTCATAGCAGGAATTTAAGGTTTCTAGTCCATATAATTATGACGTCTGGGAAGGGAATTCTAAATTTTTGCCTTGACGCCCTTCTGCGACGATGTAAGGCGTCAAAGAAAGAAAAAAATGTAATAAATAGCCTTTCTAGACGTCATAATTATGGTACGGCTTCAACAATGAGCATAGTCAGCTATAAAAGGCCCCGAAATGACAATGTAAAACAATTCAAACGAGAAAACTAACGGCCTTATTTATATAAAAAAAAAAAAAATGAACGAAAATCAAATATGTAACACATAAACAAACGACAACCACTGAATTACAGGCTCCTGACTTGGGGCACAGAAATAATACAGAAAGCCCCAAAAGGGGATAGTTGTTTATTCAAATAGAATATCTGATGATGATAGGATTGTAATAAAATACTAGCATATACTAACAGTGCAAGATGTTATTTGAAAATAAAAATATGAATATTTTAATATAATTTTGTAAAAAAAAAAAAAAAAAAAAAAATCATATTCAAAAGTTGAAAAGGGGAGGAATATTAGGAAACCTAGGTCACATATAGCTGATTGTTTAATATTGACCAAACAATCCATTTAATGAAGTTAATATATGTTACTTAAATTTTTTTAGAAAGTGGAAACATAATGAATATATTACATGTATTAAGAAATATTTTGTTTAATTCCAAAAAGAAAGAGGAGATAACTGTTTTCATTTGGTCCACACAAAATATATATAGTAGAGAAATAAGTAGTACATTTGGTAATTAAATAATAGTAAAAATAAAATAACTTTTAATCTGAAAATCACTTAGTCAAGGTAATAAATAGTCTTTTAAGTAACCACTCTTACTGAATAAGTTGCTTTTTATAAGCACTGATATTTAAAGTGCATTGTAATTCTTACCTGTTCCTATTATTCTGCCACTGACATAATTAATAAGGGGTATAAGGCCAGGTACAGGACTCACAAAGCATGTTTACACCCCTTAACAAGTCTGATATTGGATTAAAATAGAGTCATTTGATTGCAGCTACTGCTCAAATCACAAATATAAGTTGGTGCAACTTTTTGAAATTTCAACAAGACTTGCAGTAAAATATTAGAATTTTATTTTTGCATTCATATCTTGTACACTGTATATTCATGTATTCATGTGTACCTTTGTATTTCAACTTTTGACAGATCTGATAGCATTCCTTAGCAGTTTAGAAAGCCATATTAGGATGTACAACTTAGCAGTTTCTATGAATATTCATTTTTGATAGCTGTTATTATAGCAGTTCTCATGAATATTCAGAAAAGATAGCAGTTTTTGAGAATCTCATTTAAATTTTTCGTCAAAAATAACTGCTAAATAACTGTGAAGGCTAAATAAACTGCTAAGAAACTGCTATGGAATGCTATTGGAATGCCTATATGCAAATTAACTATTGCCTTGAATTTGGCAACTGTGAATGCTAATGAACTGCTAAAGAACAACTGTCGAGTAACTTACTGTACTGCAGGTGTGAGAATTATTCCATTTAGCCCAAATTAAACTTCATAATTGACAAAAATACAGTTTTTCACTAGCAAGTATTTACACACAGCTTGGAGCCAAAATGCACATTTGAAAATGATCAAATAACCTTCAAATAAAGGTTTACTATCAAGCTGAAAACACAGCCAGATCCAAGCATTTTTATAACAAAGATTAAAACCAAAACTGCTATCAAACTGCTATTGAACTGCTGTCATAACTGTTGTCCAATTGACAAAGTAGATCCAGACTGCTAAGATGAATGCTAAGAGGAATGCTAAGAAATGGTGAAATAAGGCAGTTTCTCAAACTGCTATTAGATGGAATGCTATGAACAGCTTAAAGACTGCTAAAATATGAAGAACTGGTAAATAACAGCTTATAAACTGCTAATGATAGCAGTTCAGTTTGTGACACATACAATTGGAATTGGAACCAATTGTATGTGCTGTAAAGTCGCCAACACTGACCACTCTTTCAGCAGCACAGTAACAAAGCAGCGATACAACATCTATGTTACATCTAATTGCAAAACGGAAATAGTATTTATATTCTTACTTGTGGAACTTGCAAGCTGCAGTATGTTGGTGAAACAGAAACGAAATTCAACATCAGACTTAACAATCACCGGTCTTTTATACAAAAGGAAGAAACTGTCAATTACGAGACACCTCTTAAGAACAGGGCATACTTTTGAAAATACCACTTTTCAAATAATTGAGGTACACCAAAATTGGGACTCCCAAAGGAGAAAACAGAGAGAAAGGTTCTGGATGCATCAGCTACGTACTCTTGAACCTGATGGACTTAATGAGAGAGATGAAAAACAGTTCTACCCAAAACCAAAGGAATAAATCCTGAACTTCATTCTATTTAACTAAAACAACTATTTGTTTTGATTTAAGAATTGCTATGTACAATAAGCGGCAAAAATATTTTGATATATTCTAGACAATTTACAAACATATATTTTTTATAGAACATCAATAAATTTTGTTAAACTTTTACTCAAATTTTGTGTAGTTCAAGCTACAAAAATATTTTTTTGTCATGCATCCGATTTCACCTTGAGAGATGCACACGCCAGATGAAGCTAATTTGTTTAGCGAAATATTGCGTGAATAATATAAAATATAACAACTAATTTTATAACACTCATTAGTGTGTTAAAGTTACATTCTTAGGCACTTATATAATTTAATGTAGTAACTGCATCAGTTTATTTACAAACTGATCCACACCTAGATAGATTGAATGTTGATTGTTGCTATTTTTAGACACTATATATATCTTTTCACTAAAACTTAGATATTCATATATTTTGGCTATAAAAACAGGTTTAATCTACCATTTTCTACATAAGGAAATACCTGTACCAAATCAGGAATATGACAGTTGTTTTCCATTCCTTTGATGTGTGAGCTTTTGATTTTGCCTTTTGATAAGGGACTTTCTGTTTTGAATTTTCCTTGGAGTCTGGTATTTTTGTTATTTTACTTTTGGCTTAAATACTTACAAAATGATTATCTTGACTGTGTCGATTAGTTTATCTAATTTAACCAATATTTTATATACATGCATGTTTATGGTTTTTAATCTTTCATATCTATGGTGCACCTTTTAATCTGAAATCATTCATACAAAATCATCTATACAATACATTCATATCAGTATATTTGTAGGATAAATCAATTAGAGAAAACTGACCTTATTTAATGAAATCAAAGATGTCCACCAAATATGAATACAAATTATATCAAGAAACAGCATAGCACCATTCAGTTCAAAATATAAGCAATTTCTAACCAAACAAAAGAATTTCCCTCAAAAAAAGACATATGACTTAATTAACCAATTATCACAAAGAAGATAGAGTTTTCATAACAAAAACTAGTAAAACCTAGAGACTTAACAATTACCCAATCTATCAAAACTCACTGAGCCATAAAGAAGTCTTACAATAAATATAACCACTGATGCATGACTAAAACCTACTCAATAAGTACTTTGTGTGTTTTTTTTTTTATTTGCATGTGCTGATTTTGTGTCAAGGATGGATACCCCATATCCTTTGTTTTTCTATTAGAATTAAAAATCAACTTATCAGACACATAATATCAAAATATCAAGCATGATATAAAAAACAAAAGTATCCAAATTAACATAGTACCACATATACATCATGATGACATTGATAGTCTTTTGATTGCTTAATGTTCAGTGGCAAGCATTTCATGCATATTCAAGAAGCAAACACATTAATAAAAATAAATATAAAGTGGACCGACCGCGACGGGAAAGAGGTTAAGCCAACTCCCTTTGAATTTGTTTAAACAGCATTGCAAAATTTTCCAATTAAGTTGAGCCAATTCCTTTTTAATCTATTTTACACCAGTTGTTTTTTAAAAGTCTTCCAAACTTCACTAAAATCCCAATATGACAGATCCATATGTATACTTTGAGGTTGCAACAACATAAGTTACTACTTTTGAAAATGTTACCAAAATGTAAATGCCAAAAGAAAGCTCAAAACTGCAATTTGGTAGATTTTCAATTTTTAATCGTAATCACAAAAATAAGACATTTAAAGTCAGTATATGCAATACAATTAGAAACATAAGCTCTGAAAAGCTTTTAAAACCGACAAAACAAAAGCACAACAAACAAAACATACATATCAAGTCAAGCACACATACAATTACAAGAGTTCATATAATGCAAACAAACAACACAAGTTTTTTCAAGCAGCTTAAGCACACACACTGAAGTATGAACTTATGGAGTAAAACACAAAAGCAAAGGTAATAGGGGTTAGTTAAGTAACTTATATAAGCACAAAATAGCAGAAGCACTATAACAAAATAATTTGCCATGCTGAAAACAAAGCATTAAACTAAAATCAAAGAACAGAATTAACTGGTTTTGAAGGTGAAGTATTGAAATGAACTGCCAGACCAAGAATTTATCAAGTTCTTGAATTGATTTTAAGATGATTGCTTCCCCAGCTCATCTAGCAGCTCATTCCAAAGTTTGCATTCTATTTCAATACCTTCTAAATTGAATTTTAAGTTTTTTTTCCTACAGCTATCTCCTAAATTTTTCTGGATTAGCTTTCACTTTATTTATTGAGAAGCAATTATTTTTGCTTTCATCTTTTAGCATGTTTAGAGTATTAATCAATTTATCTGGGTTATTATCTGCATAGGAAAGGGTCTTGTCATCTACACAATTATAGAGTTCACTTTTATGAATAAAGTAGAAAACTAATGCTTTAAAAAATATATTAAATAATGTCTGCCCCAATATAGACCCTTGTGGCACCCATTAATAATTGTTTGCCAGAAGCTTCTTAGAAATTAGCTAATTAGAACCTACTTTTTAGTAGAAGCAGATCATGGGGTAGGCAATCAAAAGCCTTGGACAAGTCCATTAATATAGCTGCTACATATTTATTCTGATCTAAAGCCTTTTCCAAGTCTTCAATTATTAGGTCTTTCCACTTTTCCGTGGAAAGACCTATTGATTTTGTTCTGATTATTATTTTTTTTTTTTCTTCTGCCTAATTTTTATCTTTCGTTGTGTTCTTGTTTTATAAGATGTCGCTTATATATTTGGAATATGATATCGTACAGTTTATACGCTTTTGAAACTAACACTGCTTAACCGAACACTTTACGTTGTAAGAGTTATCTCCCCAAACACTGTTTTTCTTGTGGCCACTACTCCTTCGCAACCATAAAAGTTTACGACAAATTTATTTTACCATATTGCTCGTTACATCTTCAGGATTAGGATGACCATTTGGACCGAAGCTATCCGAAGACTCCATATGAGAGTTATTCCCCCTTATGCATTTGATATAAGTGATATGCATTTCTAACTGGTAAACCATAAGTGATAGAGAACTAGGGTCTTTGGATTTGAGGTCCTTGGTCCAAAAAAATGAAAATTAGGTCAAGGTCAAAGGTTAAGGTCATATTCTAAATTTTTGATTTTAGCTTATTTTCACTTCTTTCCAAAAACCGTGTAAGATATCGACAAATTATTTTTACTAAATTGTTAGTTGCAACATGTCGTAACACGTAAATTTTGATTGCAAGGGTACGTTGACTGTAAAGGAGAGTTTTCTCCCTTTTTATATTTAAAATTACATGTATGGTGGTATAACCCATTTACCAAGTATAATAGAGACCTAGGGTAATTTGATTAAAGGTCCTTGGTTTATAACCTTGAAATTGAGCTAAAGGTCAAAGTTGAAATTGACGTTCTAGATTTTGACCTTTACCTTAACTTCATATTTAGACACGATAAAGCCATGGGACTCTTTTCATTAGGTTGCAATTTACATGACCTTGAAAATCCAACCGGAAATGACTTGTGTAAACCAGAAGTAGCTTTGTTTTGTACTTATTTGATGTAAAAGTATAAAGAACCATATATTTTTGGAATCAGTGTCAAGTAAACTATCAAATAATACCGGAAGTGACATTTTTCAGACCGGAAGTAACAAATTATCTCCCTTATTTCAATAAAATTTTTTAGAAACCATATATTTTAGGAATCAGCGTACATTAATGTATCATTTGACACTGTATATGACACTTTAAACCGTATTTTAATATTTTCATATCAAAATAAATCGTAAGAAGTGGAAAGACCTCCAATTGTTCTCTGAACAAATGGTTTTTAATATTTTTTAATAAAGTTGTTTGACATCCTTATCCTTTTCAAAAAGCTGACACACAAAAAATGTGAAAAACTTTTTATGTTTAACAAGTTGAGTTGCCATAGACCTCTCAAATCATGGGCAATATACTTCCCAGTCTATATATAGTTTCCTTTATCTAGAGTGTTTGATTTTTTTTGTGCGTCCTTTTATTATATATTAGTTTGTCCCAAAGAAATAGCTGATTCAAATGATTTATTTAGAAACTCGGATAGTATAATTCAGATTTAGATAGTTTTAATATTTTTGAAGAAATTCCATCTTTTCCTGATGCCTTTTTAATATTAATTTTGATTGATTTGTTTTTGTACAAACTCAGAATTTACTGGGCTAAAATACAGTTCTTCTCTTTCTGGTTTGTTTTCTTTAATTACTTTAATGCTTGGATAATGTTCATGAATAATTGTATCTTTTGAGCCAATATCTTTGGCAATATTTATAAAAAAAATTATTAAATATTTCAGCAACTTTATTTTGATTATAAATTATTTTGTTACTATTTATTGGTTAAGAAGACCTTGATTGTTGGCCAAAATCCTTGCTGCTTGGTCCTCCTACACTATGATCTTTCCATGAAATAGTTTCTGATGGATTTCTTTTCTGTTTTAGTAACCAAATTTCTTTGTTTTCTATAAGGTTAAATTATCCTATTTGCTTCATTTTTATCATTTTGATATTTGTTATATGCCATCCTTTCTTTTATATATATATTCCCTGCATAAAGTTTGATTTATGAAAGGGGCAGGTTTGTTGATGGCTTTCTTTTTTTTTTTTCATAGGTATATGTTTGTCAACAACCTTAATGAAGTTTGACTCAAATTTTTTATATATGCTGAATTAATATCTGATGATTCTTCTATCATAGCAGTTTACTTACAATTTTGCCTTTGTTGAAATATTTGTAGTTATATTGTTTTGTCGATCATTTTGTAGATCTTCTCCTGCTGATCATTTTTCTACGCAAAGTTTCTCTTTATCTATTATAGTTTTCAAAATTCAAAGGAAAACACAAAAAATGGTAAAATCATCAATTAGGGGCAATAACTCCTTTAAGGAGATGACCAACGATTTTGGACTTGTTGTCTTAAATGAGTTCTTGTCTTGCTCTGGGTCAGATAGCTAAAATAAGGAGTTGTGGTATAATTGCCAATAAGACAGCTATACACCAAATACTAAATGACATAGATGTAAGCTGCTATTGGTCATCATACAATCTTCAACAATGAGCAAAGCCCATGCCAAGAAATCCTCGCTAAAAAGTCCGGTCGACCTCCTACGGCACCCATTAGTAGTTAAAGATTTGATTTCATTCAACAAATTAATTTATGACCTGCATATACGTGTCGCTTAGAACACAGCCATATAGCAAATGGTCAATATTAATCATCCGTGTAATTTGCTCTATGGGATGTTTGCAAAATTTCAACGGAGGCAATTTCTCGGCATGGGAGAAAGGAAGAAAGACCATTCACAATTTGTTTAACATTTTTTTCTCTCTTTTAATTCAATTTAAAAAAAAAAATAAACCTTTCAAATGTAGAGCTCATAAATAAAATTATTCCCTGTGAACCCCCTTTTCCCTTTTTTGGCGTTCTGCATTTTGAACCCTCGATTTAAGCTTACCAATCTAATTAAAATTAAAACCTTGCTTTCTAACAGATCTATTCATGTACCGGACCGGCAACTCTCTTTATTTAATAAGAAAATCTACAGTTCCGTTATACACATGCATGTTGTCTGCTTGGAGTCCCCGCCTAAAAGAGGAAATAGCCTAACTCCAAGATAATATATTCCTGCATCACGTGTTTTTACCATGTGGAGCTTACATTAGAATAAATACCGAATATGGAAAGTGAAACTACAATTCAAAACATAAAGTCCGAAGGCACAAAGAAGAAAAAGTTCGTTTTTTGCAAAGGGTGCCTGGGTAATCCTCTCTGTGTTCAAACTATATATGAAATATTTGCCACTGCCCTTGTCTGTTCTATGAATTCTAACCCTGAGTTTTTCTATCTGTTACAGGAGAAAGGAAGAAAGACCATTCACAATTTGTTTAACATTTTTCTCTCTTTTAATTCAATTTAAAAAAAATAAACCTTTCAAATGTAGAGCTCATAAATAAAATTATTCCTGTGAACCCCCCTTTTTTTTGGCGTTCTGCATTTTGAACCCTCGATTTAAGCTTACCAATCTAATTAAAATTAAAACCTTGCTTTCTAACCGATCTATTCATGTACCGGACCGGCAACTCTCTTTATTTAATAAGAAAATCTACAGTTCCGTTATACACATGCATGTTGTCTGCTTGGAGTCCCCGCCTAAAAGAATGAAATAGCCTAACTCCAAGATAATATATTCCTGCATCACGTGTTTTTTTACCACGTGGAGCTTACATTAGAATAAATACCGAATATGGAAAGTGAAACTACAATTCAAAACATAAAGTCCGAAGGCACAAAGAAGAAAAAGTTCGTTTTTTTTTTGCAAAGGGTGCCTGGGTAATCCTCTCTGTGTTCAAACTATATATGAAATATTTGCCACTGCCCCTTGTCTGTTCTATGAATTCTAACCCTGAGTTTTTCTATCTGTTACGGGAGAAAGGAAGAAAGACCATTCACAATTTGTTTAACATTTTTTTTCTCTTTTAATTCAAATTAAAAAAAAATAAACCTTTCAAATGTAGAGCTCATAAATAAAATTATTCCTGTGAACCCCCTTTTTTTTTTTTTTTTTTGGCGTTCTGCATTTTGAACCCTCGATTTAAGCTTACCAATCTAATTAAAATTAAAACCTTGCTTTCTAACCGATCTATTCATGTACCGGACCGGCAACTCTCTTTATTTAATAAGAAAATCTACAGTTCCGTTATACACATGCATGTTGTCTGCTTGAGTCCCCGCCTAAAGAAGGAAATAGCCTAACTCCAAGATAATATATTCCTGCATCACGTGTTTTTTACCACGTGGAGCTTACATTAGAATAAATACCGAATATGGAAAGTGAAACTACAATTCAAAACATAAAGTCCGAAGGCACAAAGAAGAAAAAGTTCGTTTTTTTTTTGCAAAGGGTGCCTGGGTAATCCTCTCTGTGTTCAAACTATATATGAAATATTTGCCACTGCCCCTTGTCTGTTCTATGAATTCTAACCCTGAGTTTTTCTATCTGTTACGGGAGAAAGGAAGAAAGACCATTCACAATTTGTTTAACATTTTTTTCTCTCTTTTAATTAAATTTAAAAAAAAAATAAACCTTTCAAATGTAGAGCTCATCAATAAAATTATTCCCTGTGAACCCCCCCCCCTTTTTTTTTGGCGTTCTGCATTTTGAACCCTCGATTTAAGCTTACCAATCTAATTAAAATTAAAACCTTGCTTTCTAACCGATCTATTCATGTACCGGACCGGCAACTCTCTTTATTTAATAAGAAAATCTACAGTTCCGTTATACATGCATGTTCCATTCTCAATTTTATGTTGTCTGCTTGGAGTCCCCGCCTAAAAGATGAAATAGCCTAACTCCAAGATAATATATTCCTACATCACGTGTTTTTACCATGTGGAGCTTACATTAGAATAAATACCGAATATGGAAAGTGAAACTACAATTCAAAACATAAAGTCCGAAGGCACAAAGAAGAAAAAGTTCGTTTTTTTTTTGCAAAGGGTGCCTGGGTAATCCTCTCTGTGTTCAAACTATATATGAAATATTTGCCACTGCCCTTGTCTGTTCTATGAATTCTAACCCTGAGTTTTCTATCTGTTACGGGAGAAAGGAAGAAAGACCATTCACAATTTGTTTAACATTTTTCTCTCTTTTAATTCAATTTAAAAAAAATAAACCTTTCAAATGTAGAGCTCATAAATAAAATTATTCCTGTGAAACCCCTTTTTTTTTTTTTTTTTGGCGTTCTGCATTTTGAACCCTCGATTTAAGCTTACCAATCTAATTAAAATTAAAACCTTGCTTTCTAACCGATCTATTCATGTACCGGACCGGCAACTCTCTTTATTTAATAAGAAAATCTACAGTTCCGTTATACACATGCATGTTGTCTGCTTGGAGTCCCCGCCTAAAAGAAGGAAATAGCCTAACTCCAAGATAATATATTCCTGCATCACGTGTTTTTACCACGTGGAGCTTACATTAGAATAAATACCGAATATGGAAAGTGAAACTACAATTCAAAACATAAAGTCCGAAGGCACAAAGAAGAAAAAGTTCGTTTTTTTTTGCAAAGGGTGCCTGGGTAATCCTCTCTGTGTTCAAACTATATATGAAATATTTGCCACTGCCCCTTGTCTGTTCTATGAATTCTAACCCTGAGTTTTTCTATCTGTTACGGGAGAAAGGAAGAAAGACCATTCACAATTTGTTTAACATTTTTTTCTCTCTTTTAATTCAATTTAAAAAAAAAATAAACCTTTCAAATGTAGAGCTCATAAATAAAATTATTCCTGTGAACCCCCTTTTTTTTTTGGCGTTCTGCATTTTGAACCCTCGATTTAAGCTTACCAATCTAATTAAAATTAAAACCTTGCTTTCTAACCGATCTATTCATGTACCGGACCGGCAACTCTCTTTATTTAATAAGAAAATCTACAGTTCCGTTATACACATGCATGTTCCATTCTCAATTTTATGTTGTCTGCTTGGAGTCCCCGCCTAAAAGATGAAATAGCCTAACTCCAAGATAATATATTCCTACATCACGTGTTTTTACCACGTGGAGCTTACATTAGAATAAATACCGAATATGGAAAGTGAAACTACAATTCAAAACATAAAGTCCGAAGGCACAAAGAAGAAAAAGTTCGTTTTTTTGCAAAGGGTGCCTGGGTAATCCTCTCTGTGTTCAAACTATATATGAAATATTTGCCACTGCCCCTTGTCTGTTCTATGAATTCTAACCCTGAGTTTTTCTATCTGTTACGGGAGAAAGGAAGAAAGACCATTCACAATTTGTTTAACATTTTTTTCTCTCTTTTAATTCAATTTAAAAAAAAATAAACCTTTCAAATGTAGAGCTCATAAATAAAATTATTCCTGTGAACCTTTTTTTTTTTTTTTTTTGGCGTTCTGCATTTTGAACCCTCGATTTAAGCTTACCAATCTAATTAAAATTAAAACCTTGCTTTCTAACCGATCTATTCATGTACCGGACCGGCAACTCTCTTTATTTAATAAGAAAATCTACAGTTCCGTTATATACATGCATGTTCCATTCTCAATTTTATGTTGTCTGCTTGGAGTCCCCGCCTAAAAGATGAAATAGCCTAACTCCAAGATAATATATTCCTACATCACGTGTTTTTACCATGTGGAGCTTACATTAGAATAAATACCGAATATGGAAAGTGAAACTACAATTCAAAACATAAAGTCCGAAGGCACAAAGAAGAAAAAGTTCGTTTTTTTTGCAAAGGGTGCCTGGGTAATCCTCTCTGTGTTCAAACTATATATGAAATATTTGCCACTGCCCTTGTCTGTTCTATGAATTCTAACCCTGAGTTTTTCTATCTGTTACGGGAGAAAGGAAGAAAGACCATTCACAATTTGTTTAACATTTTTCTCTCTTTTAATTCAATTTAAAAAAAATAAACCTTTCAAATGTAGAGCTCATAAATAAAATTATTCCTGTGAACCCCCCTTTTTTTTTGGCGTTCTGCATTTTGAACCCTCGATTTAAGCTTACCAATCTAATTAAAATTAAAACCTTGCTTTCTAACCGATCTATTCATGTACCGGACCGGCAACTCTCTTTATTTAATAAGAAAATCTACAGTTCCGTTATACACATGCATGTTCCATTCTCAATTTTATGTTGTCTGCTTGAGTCCCCGCCTAAAAGATGAAATAGCCTAACTCCAAGATAATATATTCCTACATCACGTGTTTTTTTACCATGTGGAGCTTACATTAGAATAAATACCGAATATGGAAAGTGAAACTACAATTCAAAACATAAAGTCCGAAGGCACAAAGAAGAAAAAGTTCGTTTTTTTGCAAAGGGTGCCTGGGTAATCCTCTCTGTGTTCAAACTATATATGAAATATTTGCCACTGCCCTTGTCTGTTCTATGAATTCTAACCCTGAGTTTTTCTATCTGTTACGGGAGAAAGGAAGAAAGACCATTCACAATTTGTTTAACATTTTTTTCTCTCTTTTAATTCAATTTAAAAAAAAAATAAACCTTTCAAATGTAGAGCTCATAAATAAAATTATTCCTGTGAACCCCCCTTTTTTTTTTTTGGCGTTCTGCATTTTGAACCCTCGATTTAAGCTTACCAATCTAATTAAAATTAAAACCTTGCTTTCTAACCGATCTATTCATGTACCGGACCGGCAACTCTCTTTATTTAATAAGAAAATCTACAGTTCCGTTATACATGCATGTTCCATTCTCAATTTTATGTTGTCTGCTTGGAGTCCCCGCCTAAAAGATGAAATAGCCTAACTCCAAGATAATATATTCCTACATCACGTGTTTTTACCATGTGGAGCTTACATTAGAATAAATACCGAATATGGAAAGTGAAACTACAATTCAAAACATAAAGTCCGAAGGCACAAAGAAGAAAAAGTTCGTTTTTTTTGCAAAGGGTGCCTGGGTAATCCTCTCTGTGTTCAAACTATATATGAAATATTTGCCACTGCCCCTTGTCTGTTCTATGAATTCTAACCCTGAGTTTTTCTATCTGTTACGGGAGAAAGGAAGAAAGACCATTCACAATTTGTTTAACATTTTTTCTCTCTTTTAATTCAATTTAAAAAAAAATAAACCTTTCAAATGTAGAGCTCATAAATAAAATTATTCCCTGTGAAACCCCCCCCTTTTTTTTGGCGTTCTGCATTTTGAACCCTCGATTTAAGCTTACCAATCTAATTAAAATTAAAACCTTGCTTTCTAACCGATCTATTCATGTACCGGACCGGCAACTCTCTTTATTTAATAAGAAAATCTACAGTTCCGTTATACACATGCATGTTCCATTCTCAATTTTATGTTGTCTGCTTGGAGTCCCCGCCTAAAAGATGAAATAGCCTAACTCCAAGATAATATATTCCTACATCACGTGTTTTTTTACCATGTGGAGCTTACATTAGAATAAATACCGAATATGGAAAGTGAAACTACAATTCAAAACATAAAGTCCGAAGGCACAAAGAAGAAAAAGTTCGTTTTTTTGCAAAGGGTGCCTGGGTAATCCTCTCTGTGTTCAAACTATATATGAAATATTTGCCACTGCCCCTTGTCTGTTCTATGAATTCTAACCCTGAGTTTTTCTATCTGTTACGGGAGAAAGGAAGAAAGACCATTCACAATTTGTTTAACATTTTTTTCTCTCTTTTAATTCAATTTAAAAAAAAAATAAACCTTTCAAATGTAGAGCTCATAAATAAAATTATTCCTGTGAAACCCCCCCTTTTTTTTGGCGTTCTGCATTTTGAACCCTCGATTTAAGCTTACCAATCTAATTAAAATTAAAACCTTGCTTTCTAACCGATCTATTCATGTACCGGACCGGCAACTCTCTTTATTTAATAAGAAAATCTACAGTTCCGTTATACACATGCATGTTCCATTCTCAATTTTATGTTGTCTGCTTGGAGTCCCCGCCTAAAGATGAAATAGCCTAACTCCAAGATAATATATTCCTACATCACGTGTTTTTTTACCATGTGGAGCTTACATTAGAATAAATACCGAATATGGAAAGTGAAACTACAATTCAAAACATAAAGTCCGAAGGCACAAAGAAGAAAAAGTTCGTTTTTTTTGCAAAGGGTGCCTGGGTAATCCTCTCTGTGTTCAAACTATATATGAAATATTTGCCACTGCCCCTTGTCTGTTCTATGAATTCTAACCCTGAGTTTTTCTATCTGTTACGGGAGAAAGGAAGAAAGACCATTCACAATTTGTTTAACATTTTTTTCTCTCTTTTAATTCAATTTAAAAAAAAAATAAACCTTTCAAATGTAGAGCTCATAAATAAAATTATTCCCTGTGAACCCCCCCCCTTTTTTTTTTTGGCGTTCTGCATTTTGAACCCTCGATTTAAGCTTACCAATCTAATTAAAATTAAAACCTTGCTTTCTAACCGATCTATTCATGTACCGGACCGGCAACTCTCTTTATTTAATAAGAAAATCTACAGTTCCGTTATACATGCATGTTCCATTCTCAATTTTATGTTGTCTGCTTGGAGTCCCCGCCTAAAAGATGAAATAGCCTAACTCCAAGATAATATATTCCTACATCACGTGTTTTTTTACCATGTGGAGCTTACATTAGAATAAATACCGAATATGGAAAGTGAAACTACAATTCAAAACATAAAGTCCGAAGGCACAAAGAAGAAAAAGTTCGTTTTTTTTTGCAAAGGGTGCCTGGGTAATCCTCTCTGTGTTCAAACTATATATGAAATATTTGCCACTGCCCCTTGTCTGTTCTATGAATTCTAACCCTGAGTTTTTCTATCTGTTACGGGAGAAAGGAAGAAAGACCATTCACAATTTGTTTAACATTTTTTCTCTTTTAATTCAATTTAAAAAAAATAAACCTTTCAAATGTAGAGCTCATAAATAAAATTATTCCCTGTGAACCCCCCCCCCCCCTTTTTTTTTTTTTGGCGTTCTGCATTTTGAACCCTCGATTTAAGCTTACCAATCTAATTAAAATTAAAACCTTGCTTTCTAACCGATCTATTCATGTACCGGACCGGCAACTCTCTTTATTTAATAAGAAAATCTACAGTTCCGTTATACACATGCATGTTCCATTCTCAATTTTATGTTGTCTGCTTGGAGTCCCCGCCTAAAAGATGAAATAGCCTAACTCCAAGATAATATATTCCTACATCACGTGTTTTTTTACCATGTGGAGCTTACATTAGAATAAATACCGAATATGGAAAGTGAAACTACAATTCAAAACATAAAGTCCGAAGGCACAAAGAAGAAAAAGTTCGTTTTTTTTTGCAAAGGGTGCCTGGGTAATCCTCTCTGTGTTCAAACTATATATGAAATATTTGCCACTGCCCCTTGTCTGTTCTATGAATTCTAACCCTGAGTTTTTCTATCTGTTACGGGAGAAAGGAAGAAAGACCATTCACAATTTGTTTAACATTTTTTTCTCTCTTTTAATTCAATTTAAAAAAAAAATAAACCTTTCAAATGTAGAGCTCATAAATAAAATTATTCCCTGTGAAACCCCCCCCCTTTTTTTTTTGGCGTTCTGCATTTTGAACCCTCGATTTAAGCTTACCAATCTAATTAAAATTAAAACCTTGCTTTCTAACCGATCTATTCATGTACCGGACCGGCAACTCTCTTTATTTAATAAGAAAATCTACAGTTCCGTTATACACATGCATGTTCCATTCTCAATTTTATGTTGTCTGCTTGGAGTCCCCGCCTAAAAGATGAAATAGCCTAACTCCAAGATAATATATTCCTACATCACGTGTTTTTTTACCATGTGGAGCTTACATTAGAATAAATACCGAATATGGAAAGTGAAACTACAATTCAAAACATAAAGTCCGAAGGCACAAAGAAGAAAAAGTTCGTTTTTTTGCAAAGGGTGCCTGGGTAATCCTCTCTGTGTTCAAACTATATATGAAATATTTGCCACTGCCCTTGTCTGTTCTATGAATTCTAACCCTGAGTTTTTCTATCTGTTACGGGAGAAAGGAAGAAAGACCATTCACAATTTGTTTAACATTTTTTTCTCTCTTTTAATTAAATTTAAAAAAAATAAACCTTTCAAATGTAGAGCTCATAAATAAAATTATTCCCTGTGAAACCCCCCCCCTTTTTTTTTTTTTTGGCGTTCTGCATTTTGAACCCTCGATTTAAGCTTACCAATCTAATTAAAATTAAAACCTTGCTTTCTAACCGATCTATTCATGTACCGGACCGGCAACTCTCTTTATTTAATAAGAAAATCTACAGTTCCGTTATACACATGCATGTTCCATTCTCAATTTTATGTTGTCTGCTTGGAGTCCCCGCCTAAAAGATGAAATAGCCTAACTCCAAGATAATATATTCCTACATCACGTGTTTTTTTACCATGTGGAGCTTACATTAGAATAAATACCGAATATGGAAAGTGAAACTACAATTCAAAACATAAAGTCCGAAGGCACAAAGAAGAAAAAGTTCGTTTTTTTTGCAAAGGGTGCCTGGGTAATCCTCTCTGTGTTCAAACTATATATGAAATATTTGCCACTGCCCCTTGTCTGTTCTATGAATTCTAACCCTGAGTTTTTCTATCTGTTACGGGAGAAAGGAAGAAAGACCATTCACAATTTGTTTAACATGTTTTTCTCTCTTTTAATTCAATTTAAAAAAAAAAATAAACCTTTCAAATGTAGAGCTCATAAATAAAATTATTCCCTGTGAAACCCCCCCCTTTTTTTTTGGCGTTCTGCATTTTGAACCCTCGATTTAAGCTTACCAATCTAATTAAAATTAAAACCTTGCTTTCTAACCGATCTATTCATGTACCGGACCGGCAACTCTCTTTATTTAATAAGAAAATCTACAGTTCCGTTATACATGCATGTTCCATTCTCAATTTTATGTTGTCTGCTTGGAGTCCCCGCCTAAAAGATGAAATAGCCTAACTCCAAGATAATATATTCCTACATCACGTGTTTTTTTACCATGTGGAGCTTACATTAGAATAAATACCGAATATGGAAAGTGAAACTACAATTCAAAACATAAAGTCCGAAGGCACAAAGAAGAAAAAGTTCGTTTTTTTTGCAAAGGGTGCCTGGGTAATCCTCTCTGTGTTCAAACTATATATGAAATATTTGCCACTGCCCCTTGTCTGTTCTATGAATTCTAACCCTGAGTTTTTCTATCTGTTACGGGAGAAAGGAAGAAAGACCATTCACAATTTGTTTAACATTTTTTTCTCTCTTTTAATTCAATTTAAAAAAAAATAAACCTTTCAAATGTAGAGCTCATAAATAAAATTATTCCCTGTGAAACCCCCCCTTTTTTTTTTTTTTTGGCGTTCTGCATTTTGAACCCTCGATTTAAGCTTACCAATCTAATTAAAATTAAAACCTTGCTTTCTAACCGATCTATTCATGTACCGGACCGGCAACTCTCTTTATTTAATAAGAAAATCTACAGTTCCGTTATACACATGCATGTTCCATTCTCAATTTTATGTTGTCTGCTTGGAGTCCCCGCCTAAAAGATGAAATAGCCTAACTCCAAGATAATATATTCCTACATCACGTGTTTTTTTACCATGTGGAGCTTACATTAGAATAAATACCGAATATGGAAAGTGAAACTACAATTCAAAACATAAAGTCCGAAGGCACAAAGAAGAAAAAGTTCGTTTTTTTGCAAAGGGTGCCTGGGTAATCCTCTCTGTGTTCAAACTATATATGAAATATTTGCCACTGCCCCTTGTCTGTTCTATGAATTCTAACCCTGAGTTTTTCTATCTGTTACGGGAGAAAGGAAGAAAGACCATTCACAATTTGTTTAACATTTTTTTCTCTCTTTTAATTCAATTTAAAAAAAAAATAAACCTTTCAAATGTAGAGCTCATAAATAAAATTATTCCCTGTGAACCCCCCCTTTTTTTTTTGGCGTTCTGCATTTTGAACCCTCGATTTAAGCTTACCAATGTAATTAAAATTAAAACCTTGCTTTCTAACCGATCTATTCATGTACCGGACCGGCAACTCTCTTTATTTAATAAGAAAATCTACAGTTCCGTTATACATGCATGTTCCATTCTCATGTTGTCTGCTTGGAGTCCCCGCCTAAAAGATGAAATAGCCTAACTCCAAGATAATATATTCCTACATCACGTGTTTTTTACCATGTGGAGCTTACATTAGAATAAATACCGAATATGGAAAGTGAAACTACAATTCAAAACATAAAGTCCGAAGGCACAAAGAAGAAAAAGTTCGTTTTTTTGCAAAGGGTGCCTGGGTAATCCTCTCTGTGTTCAAACTATATATGAAATATTTGCCACTGCCCCTTGTCTGTTCTATGAATTCTAACCCTGAGTTTTTCTATCTGTTACGGGAGAAAGGAAGAAAGACCATTCACAATTTGTTTAACTTTTTTTTCTCTCTTTTAATTCAATTTAAAAAATAATAAACCTTTCAAATGTAGAGCTCATCAATAAAATTATTCCCTGTGAACCCCCCCCCTTTTTTTTTTTGGCGTTCTGCATTTTGAACCCTCGATTTAAGCTTACCAATCTAATTAAAATTAAAACCTTGCTTTCTAACCGATCTATTCATGTACCGGACCGGCAACTCTCTTTATTTAATAAGAAAATCTACAGTTCCGTTATACACATGCATGTTCCATTCTCAATTTTATGTTGTCTGCTTGGAGTCCCCGCCTAAAAGATGAAATAGCCTAACTCCAAGATAATATATTCCTACATCACGTGTTTTTTTACCATGTGGAGCTTACATTAGAATAAATACCGAATATGGAAAGTGAAACTACAATTCAAAACATAAAGTCCGAAGGCACAAAGAAGAAAAAGTTCGTTTTTTTTTGCAAAGGGTGCCTGGGTAATCCTCTCTGTGTTCAAACTATATATGAAATATTTGCCACTGCCCCTTGTCTGTTCTATGAATTCTAACCCTGAGTTTTTCTATCTGTTACGGGAGAAAGGAAGAAAGACCATTCACAATTTGTTTAACATTTTTCTCTCTTTTAATTCAATTTAAAAAAATAAACCTTTCAAATGTAGAGCTCATCAATAAAATTATTCCTGTGAAACCCCCCTTTTTTGGCGTTCTGCATTTTGAACCCTCGATTTAAGCTTACCAATCTAATTAAAATTAAAACCTTGCTTTCTAACCGATCTATTCATGTACCGGACCGGCAACTCTCTTTATTTAATAAGAAAATCTACAGTTCCGTTATACACATGCATGTTCCATTCTCAATTTTATGTTGTCTGCTTGGAGTCCCCGCCTAAAAGATGAAATAGCCTAACTCCAAGATAATATATTCCTACATCACGTGTTTTTACCATGTGGAGCTTACATTAGAATAAATACCGAATATGGAAAGTGAAACTACAATTCAAAACATAAAGTCCGAAGGCACAAAGAAGAAAAAGTTCGTTTTTTTGCAAAGGGTGCCTGGGTAATCCTCTCTGTGTTCAAACTATATATGAAATATTTGCCACTGCCCTTGTCTGTTCTATGAATTCTAACCCTGAGTTTTTCTATCTGTTACGGGAGAAAGGAAGAAAGACCATTCACAATTTGTTTAACATTTTTCTCTCTTTTAATTCAATTTAAAAAAAATAAACCTTTCAAATGTAGAGCTCATAAATAAAATTATTCCCTGTGAACCCCCCCCTTTTTTTTTGGCGTTCTGCATTTTGAACCCTCGATTTAAGCTTACCAATCTAATTAAAATTAAAACCTTGCTTTCTAACCGATCTATTCATGTACCGGACCGGCAACTCTCTTTATTTAATAAGAAAATCTACAGTTCCGTTATACACATGCATGTTCCATTCTCAATTTTATGTTGTCTGCTTGGAGTCCCCGCCTAAAAGATGAAATAGCCTAACTCCAAGATAATATATTCCTACATCACGTGTTTTTTTACCATGTGGAGCTTACATTAGAATAAATACCGAATATGGAAAGTGAAACTACAATTCAAAACATAAAGTCCGAAGGCACAAAGAAGAAAAAGTTCGTTTTTTTGCAAAGGGTGCCTGGGTAATCCTCTCTGTGTTCAAACTATATATGAAATATTTGCCACTGCCCTTGTCTGTTCTATGAATTCTAACCCTGAGTTTTTCTATCTGTTACGGGAGAAAGGAAGAAAGACCATTCACAATTTGTTTAACATTTTTCTCTCTTTTAATTCAATTTAAAAAAAATAAACCTTTCAAATGTAGAGCTCATAAATAAAATTATTCCCTGTGAAACCCCCCTTTTTTTTTGGCGTTCTGCATTTTGAACCCTCGATTTAAGCTTACCAATCTAATTAAAATTAAAACCTTGCTTTCTAACCGATCTATTCATGTACCGGACCGGCAACTCTCTTTATTTAATAAGAAAATCTACAGTTCCGTTATACACATGCATGTTGTCTGCTTGGAGTCCCCGCCTAAAAGAAGGAAATAGCCTAACTCCAAGATAATATATTCCTACATCACGTGTTTTTTTACCATGTGGAGCTTACATTAGAATAAATACCGAATATGGAAAGTGAAACTACAATTCAAAACATAAAGTCCGAAGGCACAAAGAAGAAAAAGTTCGTTTTTTTTGCAAAGGGTGCCTGGGTAATCCTCTCTGTGTTCAAACTATATATGAAATATTTGCCACTGCCCCTTGTCTGTTCTATGAATTCTAACCCTGAGTTTTTCTATCTGTTACGGGAGAAAGGAAGAAAGACCATTCACAATTTGTTTAACATTTTTTTCTCTCTTTTAATTAAATTTAAAAAAAATAAACTTTTCAAATGTAGAGCTCATCAATAAAATTATTCCCTGTGAAACCCCCCCCCTTTTTTTTTTGGCGTTCTGCATTTTGAACCCTCGATTTAAGCTTACCAATCTAATTAAAATTAAAACCTTGCTTTCTAACCGATCTATTCATGTACCGGACCGGCAACTCTCTTTATTTAATAAGAAAATCTACAGTTCCGTTATACACATGCATGTTGTCTGCTTGGAGTCCCCGCCTAAAAGATGAAATAGCCTAACTCCAAGATAATATATTCCTGCATCACGTGTTTTTTTACCACGTGGAGCTTACATTAGAATAAATACCGAATATGGAAAGTGAAACTACAATTCAAAACATAAAGTCCGAAGGCACAAAGAAGAAAAAGTTCGTTTTTTTTTGCAAAGGGTGCCTGGGTAATCCTCTCTGTGTTCAAACTATATATGAAATATTTGCCACTGCCCCTTGTCTGTTCTATGAATTCTAACCCTGAGTTTTTCTATCTGTTACGGGAGAAAGGAAGAAAGACCATTCACAATTTGTTTAACATTTTTTTCTCTCTTTTAATTAAATTTAAAAAAAATAAACCTTTCAAATGTAGAGCTCATCAATAAAATTATTCCCTGTGAACCCCCCCCCTTTTTTTTTTTTGGCGTTCTGCATTTTGAACCCTCGATTTAAGCTTACCAATCTAATTAAAATTAAAACCTTGCTTTCTAACCGATCTATTCATGTACCGGACCGGCAACTCTCTTTATTTAATAAGAAAATCTACAGTTCCGTTATACACATGCATGTTCCATTCTCAATTTTATGTTGTCTGCTTGGAGTCCCCGCCTAAAAGATGAAATAGCCTAACTCCAAGATAATATATTCCTACATCACGTGTTTTTTTACCATGTGGAGCTTACATTAGAATAAATACCGAATATGGAAAGTGAAACTACAATTCAAAACATAAAGTCCGAAGGCACAAAGAAGAAAAAGTTCGTTTTTTTTTGCAAAGGGTGCCTGGGTAATCCTCTCTGTGTTCAAACTATATATGAAATATTTGCCACTGCCCCTTGTCTGTTCTATGAATTCTAACCCTGAGTTTTCTATCTGTTACGGGAGAAAGGAAGAAAGACCATTCACAATTTGTTTAACATTTTTCTCTCTTTTAATTCAATTTAAAAAAAATAAACCTTTCAAATGTAGAGCTCATAAATAAAATTATTCCTGTGAACCCCCCCTTTTTTTTTTGGCGTTCTGCATTTTGAACCCTCGATTTAAGCTTACCAATCTAATTAAAATTAAAACCTTGCTTTCTAACCGATCTATTCATGTACCGGACCGGCAACTCTCTTTATTTAATAAGAAAATCTACAGTTCCGTTATACACATGCATGTTGTCTGCTTGGAGTCCCCGCCTAAAAGAAGGAAATAGCCTAACTCCAAGATAATATATTCCTGCATCACGTGTTTTTTTACCACGTGGAGCTTACATTAGAATAAATACCGAATATGAAAAGTGAAACTACAATTCAAAACATAAAGTCCGAAGGCACAAAGAAGAAAAAGTTCGTTTTTTTTTTGCAAAGGGTGCCTGGGTAATCCTCTCTGTGTTCAAACTATATATGAAATATTTGCCACTGCCCCTTGTCTGTTCTATGAATTCTAACCCTGAGTTTTTCTATCTGTTACGGGAGAAAGGAAGAAAGACCATTCACAATTTGTTTAACATTTTTTTCTCTTTTAATTAAATTTAAAAAAGAATAAACCTTTCAAATGTAGAGCTCATCAATAAAATTATTCCCTGTGAACCCCCCCCCTTTTTTTTGGCGTTCTGCATTTTGAACCCTCGATTTAAGCTTACCAATCTAATTAAAATTAAAACCTTGCTTTCTAACCGATCTATTCATGTACCGGACCGGCAACTCTCTTTATTTAATAAGAAAATCTACAGTTCCGTTATACACATGCATGTTCCATTCTCAATTTTATGTTGTCTGCTTGGAGTCCCCGCCTAAAAGATGAAATAGCCTAACTCCAAGATAATATATTCCTACATCACGTGTTTTTACCATGTGGAGCTTACATTAGAATAAATACCGAATATGGAAAGTGAAACTACAATTCAAAACATAAAGTCCGAAGGCACAAAGAAGAAAAAGTTCGTTTTTTTGCAAAGGGTGCCTGGGTAATCCTCTCTGTGTTCAAACTATATATGAAATATTTGCCACTGCCCTTGTCTGTTCTATGAATTCTAACCCTGAGTTTTCTATCTGTTACGGGAGAAAGGAAGAAAGACCATTCACAATTTGTTTAACATTTTTCTCTCTTTTAATTCAATTTAAAAAAAATAAACCTTTCAAATGTAGAGCTCATAAATAAAATTATTCCTGTGAAACCCCCTTTTTTTTGGCGTTCTGCATTTTGAACCCTCGATTTAAGCTTACCAATCTAATTAAAATTAAAACCTTGCTTTCTAACCGATCTATTCATGTACCGGACCGGCAACTCTCTTTATTTAATAAGAAAATCTACAGTTCCGTTATACACATGCATGTTGTCTGCTTGGAGTCCCCGCCTAAAAGATGAAATAGCCTAACTCCAAGATAATATATTCCTACATCACGTGTTTTTTTACCATGTGGAGCTTACATTAGAATAAATACCGAATATGGAAAGTGAAACTACAATTCAAAACATAAAGTCCGAAGGCACAAAGAAGAAAAAGTTCGTTTTTTTTTGCAAAGGGTGCCTGGGTAATCCTCTCTGTGTTCAAACTATATATGAAATATTTGCCACTGCCCCTTGTCTGTTCTATGAATTCTAACCCTGAGTTTTTCTATCTGTTACGGGAGAAAGGAAGAAAGACCATTCACAATTTGTTTAACATTTTTTTCTCTCTTTTAATTAAATTTAAAAAAAATAAACCTTTCAAATGTAGAGCTCATAAATAAAATTATTCCCTGTGAACCCCCCCTTTTTTTTGGCGTTCTGCATTTTGAACCCTCGATTTAAGCTTACCAATCTAATTAAAATTAAAACCTTGCTTTCTAACCGATCTATTCATGTACCGGACCGGCAACTCTCTTTATTTAATAAGAAAATCTACAGTTCCGTTATACACATGCATGTTGTCTGCTTGGAGTCCCCGCCTAAAAGATGAAATAGCCTAACTCCAAGATAATATATTCCTACATCACGTGTTTTTTTACCATGTGGAGCTTACATTAGAATAAATACCGAATATGGAAAGTGAAACTACAATTCAAAACATAAAGTCCGAAGGCACAAAGAAGAAAAAGTTCGTTTTTTTTGCAAAGGGTGCCTGGGTAATCCTCTCTGTGTTCAAACTATATATGAAATATTTGCCACTGCCCCTTGTCTGTTCTATGAATTCTAACCCTGAGTTTTTCTATCTCTTACGGGAGAAAGGAAGAAAGACCATTCACAATTTGTTTAACATTTTTTTCTCTCTTTTAATTCAATTTAAAAAAAAAATAAACCTTTCAAATGTAGAGCTCATAAATAAAATTATTCCCTGTGAACCCCCCTTTTTTTTTGGCGTTCTCCATTTTGAACCCTCGATTTAAGCTTACCAATCTAATTAAAATTAAAACCTTGCTTTCTAACCGATCTATTCATGTACCGGACCGGCAACTCTCTTTATTTAATAAGAAAATCTACAGTTCCGTTATACACATGCATGTTGTCTGCTTGGAGTCCCCGCCTAAAAGATGAAATAGCCTAACTCCAAGATAATATATTCCTACATCACGTGTTTTTTTACCATGTGGAGCTTACATTAGAATAAATACCGAATATGGAAAGTGAAACTACAATTCAAAACATAAAGTCCGAAGGCACAAAGAAGAAAAAGTTCGTTTTTTTGCAAAGGGTGCCTGGGTAATCCTCTCTGTGTTCAAACTATATATGAAATATTTGCCACTGCCCTTGTCTGTTCTATGAATTCTAACCCTGAGTTTTTCTATCTGTTACGGGAGAAAGGAAGAAAGACCATTCACAATTTGTTTAACATTTTTTTCTCTCTTTTAATTCAATTTAAAAAAAAAATAAACCTTTCAAATGTAGAGCTCATAAATAAAATTATTCCCTGTGAACCCCCCTTTTTTTTTTTGGCGTTCTGCATTTTGAACCCTCGATTTAAGCTTACCAATCTAATTAAAATTAAAACCTTGCTTTCTAACCGATCTATTCATGTACCGGACCGGCAACTCTCTTTATTTAATAAGAAAATCTACAGTTCCGTTATACACATGCATGTTGTCTGCTTGGAGTCCCCGCCTAAAAGATGAAATAGCCTAACTCCAAGATAATATATTCCTACATCACGTGTTTTTTTACCATGTGGAGCTTACATTAGAATAAATACCGAATATGGAAAGTGAAACTACAATTCAAAACATAAAGTCCGAAGGCACAAAGAAGAAAAAGTTCGTTTTTTTTTTGCAAAGGGTGCCTGGGTAATCCTCTCTGTGTTCAAACTATATATGAAATATTTGCCACTGCCCCTTGTCTGTTCTATGAATTCTAACCCTGAGTTTTTCTATCTGTTACGGGAGAAAGGAAGAAAGACCATTCACAATTTGTTTAACATTTTTTTCTCTCTTTTAATTCAATTTAAAAAAAAATAAACCTTTCAAATGTAGAGCTCATAAATAAAATTATTCCCTGTGAAACCCCCTTTTTTTTTGGCGTTCTGCATTTTGAACCCTCGATTTAAGCTTACCAATCTAATTAAAATTAAAACCTTGCTTTCTAACCGATCTATTCATGTACCGGACCGGCAACTCTCTTTATTTAATAAGAAAATCTACAGTTCCGTTATACACATGCATGTTGTCTGCTTGGAGTCCCCGCCTAAAAGATGAAATAGCCTAACTCCAAGATAATATATTCCTGCATCACGTGTTTTTTACCACGTGGAGCTTACATTAGAATAAATACCGAATATGGAAAGTGAAACTACAATTCAAAACATAAAGTCCGAAGGCACAAAGAAGAAAAAGTTCGGTTTTTTTTTTTGCAAAGGGTGCCTGGGTAATCCTCTCTGTGTTCAAACTATATATGAAATATTTGCCACTGCCCCTTGTCTGTTCTAGAAATTCTAACCCTGAGTTTTTCTATCTGTTACTGGAGAAAGGAAGAAAGACCATTCACAATTTGTTTAACATTTTTTGCTCTCTTTTAATTAAATTTAAAAAAAAAAAAAAAATAAACCTTTCAAATGTAGAGCTCATCAATAAAATTATTCCCTGTGAAACCCCCCTGTTTTTTTTGGCGTTCTGCAATTTGAACCCTCGATTTAAGCTTACCAATCTAATTAAAATTAAAACCTTGCTTTCTAACCGATCTATTCATGTACCGGACCGGCAACTCTCTTTATTTAATCAGAAAATCTACAGTTCCGTTATACACATGCATGTTCCATTCTCAATTTTATGTTGTCTGCTTGGAGTCCCCGCCTAAAAGATGAAATAGCCTAACTCCAAGATAATATATTCCTACATCACGTGTTTTTTTACCATGTGGAGCTTACATTAGAATAAATACCGAATATGGAAAGTGAAACTACAATTCAAAACATAAAGTCCGAAGGCACAAAGAAGAAAAAGTTCGTTTTTTTTGCAAAGGGTGCCTGGGTAATCCTCTCTGTGTTCAAACTATATATGAAATATTTGCCACTGCCCCTTGTCTGTTCTATGAATTCTAACCCTGAGTTTTTCTATCTGTTACGGGAGAAAGGAAGAAAGACCATTCACAATTTGTTTAACATTTTTTTCTCTCTTTTAATTAAATTTAAAAAAAAATAAACCTTTCAAATGTAGAGCTCATCAATAAAATTATTCCCTGTGAACCCCCCCTTTTTTTTGGCGTTCTGCATTTTGAACCCTCGATTTAAGCTTACCAATCTAATTAAAATTAAAACCTTGCTTTCTAACCGATCTATTCATGTACCGGACCGGCAACTCTCTTTATTTAATAAGAAAATCTACAGTTCCGTTATACACATGCATGTTGTCTGCTTGGAGTCCCCGCCTAAAAGATGAAATAGCCTAACTCCAAGATAATATATTCCTACATCACGTGTTTTTTACCATGTGGAGCTTACATTAGAATAAATACCGAATATGGAAAGTGAAACTACAATTCAAAACATAAAGTCCGAAGGCACAAAGAAGAAAAAGTTCGTTTTTTTGCAAAGGGTGCCTGGGTAATCCTCTCTGTGTTCAAACTATATATGAAATATTTGCCACTGCCCTTGTCTGTTCTATGAATTCTAACCCTGAGTTTTTCTATCTGTTACGGGAGAAAGGAAGAAAGACCATTCACAATTTGTTTAACATTTTTCTCTCTTTTAATTCAATTTAAAAAAAATAAACCTTTCAAATGTAGAGCTCATAAATAAAATTATTCCTGTGAAACCCCCCTTTTTTTTTGGCGTTCTGCATTTTGAACCCTCGATTTAAGCTTACCAATCTAATTAAAATTAAAACCTT
This sequence comes from Mytilus coruscus, assembly GCA_017311375.1. NCBI lineage: Eukaryota > Metazoa > Mollusca > Bivalvia > Mytilida > Mytilidae > Mytilus > Mytilus coruscus. The sequence continues at coordinate 31,410,366 of CM029602.1, read as the reverse complement.
GCTTTCTAACCGATCTATTCATGTACCGGACCGGCAACTCTCTTTATTTAATAAGAAAATCTACAGTTCCGTTATACACATGCATGTTGTCTGCTTGGAGTCCCCGCCTAAAAGATGAAATCGCCTAACTCCAAGATAATATATTCCTGCATCACGTGTTTTTTACCACGTGGAGCTTACATTAGAATAAATACCGAATATGGAAAGTGAAACTACAATTCAAAACATAAAGTCCGAAGGCACAAAGAAGAAAAAGTTCGTTTTTTTTGCAAAGGGTGCCTGGGTAATCCTCTCTGTGTTCAAACTATATATGAAATATTTGCCACTGCCCCTTGTCTGTTCTATGAATTCTAACCCTGAGTTTTTCTATCTGTTACGGGAGAAAGGAAGAAAGACCATTCACAATTTGTTTAACATTTTTCTCTCTTTTAATAAAATTTAAAAAAAATAAACCTTTCAAATGTAGAGCTCATAAATAAAATTATTCCCCGTGAACCCCCCCCTTTTTTTTTTTGGCGTTCTGCATTTTGAACCCTCGATTTAAGCTTACCAATCTAATTAAAATTAAAACCTTGCTTTCTAACCGATCTATTCATGTACCGGACCGGCAACTCTCTTTATTTAATAAGAAAATCTACAGTTCCGTTATACATGCATGTTCCATTCTCAATTTTATGTTGTCTGCTTGGAGTCCCCGCCTAAAAGATGAAATAGCCTAACTCCAAGATAATATATTCCTACATCACGTGTTTTTTTACCATGTGGAGCTTACATTAGAATAAATACCGAATATGGAAAGTGAAACTACAATTCAAAACATAAAGTCCGAAGGCACAAAGAAGAAAAAGTTCGTTTTTTTTTGCAAAGGGTGCCTGGGTAATCCTCTCTGTGTTCAAACTATATATGAAATATTTGCCACTGCCCCTTGTCTGTTCTATGAATTCTAACCCTGAGTTTTTCTATCTGTTACGGGAGAAAGGAAGAAAGACCATTCACAATTTGTTTAACATTTTTTTCTCTCTTTTAATTCAATTTAAAAAAAAAATAAACCTTTCAAATGTAGAGCTCATAAATAAAATTATTCCCTGTGAAATATCCCCCCCTTTTTTTTTTTTTGAGTTCTCCATTTGAACACTCGATTTAAGCTTACCAATCTAATTAAAATTAAAACCTCGCTTTCTAACCGATCTATTCATGTACCGGACCGGCAACTCTCTTTATTTAATAAGAAAATCTACAGTTCCGTTATACACATGCATGTTGTCTGCTTGGAGTCCCCGCCTAAAAGAAGGAAATAGCCTAACTCCAAGATAATATATTCCTGCATCACGTTTTTTACCACGTGGAGCTTACATTAGAATAAATACCGAATATGAAAAGTGAAACTACAATTCAAAACATAAAGTCCGAAGGCACAAAGAAGAAAAAGTTCGTTTTTTTTTGCAAAGGGTGCCTGGGTAATCCTCTCTGTGTTCAAACTATATATGAAATATTTGCCACTGCCCTTGTCTGTTCTATGAATTCTAACCCTGAGTTTTTCTATCTGTTACGGGAGAAAGGAAGAAAGACCATTCACAATTTGTTTAACATTTTTCTCTCTTTTAATTCAATTTAAAAAAATAAACCTTTCAAATGTAGAGCTCATAAATAAAATTATTCCTGTGAACCCCCCCTTTTTTTTTTGGCGTTCTGCATTTTGAACCCTCGATTTAAGCTTACCAATCTAATTAAAATTAAAACCTTGCTTTCTAACCGATCTATTCATGTACCGGACCGGCAACTCTCTTTATTTAATAAGAAAATCTACAGTTCCGTTATACACATGCATGTTCCATTCTCAATTTTATGTTGTCTGCTTGGAGTCCCCGCCTAAAAGATGAAATAGCCTAACTCCAAGATAATATATTCCTACATCACGTGTTTTTTTACCATGTGGAGCTTACATTAGAATAAATACCGAATATGGAAAGTGAAACTACAATTCAAAACATAAAGTCCGAAGGCACAAAGAAGAAAAAGTTCGTTTTTTTTGCAAAGGGTGCCTGGGTAATCCTCTCTGTGTTCAAACTATATATGAAATATTTGCCACTGCCCCTTGTCTGTTCTATGAATTCTAACCCTGAGTTTTTCTATCTGTTACGGGAGAAAGGAAGAAAGACCATTCACAATTTGTTTAACATTTTTTCTCTCTTTAATTCAATTTAAAAAAAATAAACCTTTCAAATGTAGAGCTCATAAATAAAATTATTCCTGTGAATCCCCCCCCTTTTTTTTTTTTGGCGTTCTGCATTTTGAACCCTCGATTTAAGCTTACCAATCTAATTAAAATTAAAACCTTGCTTTCTAACCGATCTATTCATGTACCGGACCGGCAACTCTCTTTATTTAATAAGAAAATCTACAGTTCCGTTATACACATGCATGTTGTCTGCTTGGAGTCCCCGCCTAAAAGAGGAAATAGCCTAACTCCAAGATAATATATTCCTGCATCACGTTTTTTTACCACGTGGAGCTTACATTAGAATAAATACCGAATATGGAAAGTGAAACTACAATTCAAAACATAAAGTCCGAAGGCAGAAAGAAGAAAAGTTCGTTTTTTTTGCAAAGGGTGCCTGGGTAATCCTCTCTGTGTTCAAACTATATATGAAATATTTGCCACTGCCCTTGTCTGTTCTATGAATTCTAACCCTGAGTTTTTCTATCTGTTACGGGAGAAAGGAAGAAAGACCATTCACAATTTGTTTAACATTTTTCTCTCTTTTAATTCAATTTAAAAAAAATAAACCTTTCAAATGTAGAGCTCATAAATAAAATTATTCCTGTGAAACCCCCCCTTTTTTTTTTTTTGGCGTTCTGCATTTTGAACCCTCGATTTAAGCTTACCAATCTAATTAAAATTAAAACCTTGCTTTCTAACCGATCTATTCATGTACCGGACCGGCAACTCTCTTTATTTAATAAGAAAATCTACAGTTCCGTTATACACATGCATGTTGTCTGCTTGGAGTCCCCGCCTAAAAGATGAAATAGCCTAACTCCAAGATAATATATTCCTACATCACGTGTTTTTTACCATGTGGAGCTTACATTAGAATAAATACCGAATATGGAAAGTGAAACTACAATTCAAAACATAAAGTCCGAAGGCACAAAGAAGAAAAAGTTCGTTTTTTTGCAAAGGGTGCCTGGGTAATCCTCTCTGTGTTCAAACTATATATGAAATATTTGCCACTGCCCTTGTCTGTTCTATGAATTCTAACCCTGAGTTTTTCTATCTGTTACGGGAGAAAGGAAGAAAGACCATTCACAATTTGTTTAACATTTTTCTCTCTTTTAATTCAATTTAAAAAAAATAAACCTTTCAAATGTAGAGCTCATAAATAAAATTATTCCTGTGAACCCCCCCTTTTTTTTTTTTGGCGTTCTGCATTTTGAACCCTCGATTTAAGCTTACCAATCTAATTAAAATTAAAACCTTGCTTTCTAACCGATCTATTCATGTACCGGACCGGCAACTCTCTTTATTTAATAAGAAAATCTACAGTTCCGTTATACACATGCATGTTGTCTGCTTGGAGTCCCCGCCTAAAATAAGGAAATAGCCTAACTCCAAGATAATATATTCCTGCATCACGTTTTTTTACCACGTGGAGCTTACATTAGAATAAATACCGAATATGGAAAGTGAAACTACAATTCAAAACATAAAGTCCGAAGGCAGAAAGAAGAAAAAGTTCGTTTTTTTTGCAAAGGGTGCCTGGGTAATCCTCTCTGTGTTCAAACTATATATGAAATATTTGCCACTGCCCTTGTCTGTTCTATGAATTCTAACCCTGAGTTTTTCTATCTGTTACGGGAGAAAGGAAGAAAGACCATTCACAATTTGTTTAACATTTTTTTCTCTCTTTTAATTCAATTTAAAAAAATAAACCTTTCAAATGTAGAGCTCATAAATAAAATTATTCCTGTGACCCCCTTTTTTTTTTGGCGTTCTCCATTTTGAACCCTCGATTTAAGCTTACCAATCTAATTAAAATTAAAACCTTGCTTTCTAACCGATCTATTCATGTACCGGACCGGCAACTCTCTTTATTTAATAAGAAAATCTACAGTTCCGTTATACACATGCATGTTGTCTGCTTGGAGTCCCCGCCTAAAAGATGAAATAGCCTAACTCCAAGATAATATATTCCTACATCACGTGTTTTTTTACCATGTGGAGCTTACATTAGAATAAATACCGAATATGGAAAGTGAAACTACAATTCAAAACATAAAGTCCGAAGGCACAAAGAAGAAAAAGTTCGTTTTTTTTTGCAAAGGGTGCCTGGGTAATCCTCTCTGTGTTCAAACTATATATGAAATATTTGCCACTGCCCCTTGTCTGTTCTATGAATTCTAACCCTGAGTTTTTCTATCTGTTACGGGAGAAAGGAAGAAAGACCATTCACAATTTGTTTAACATTTTTTCTCTTTTAATTCAATTTAAAAAAAATAAACCTTTCAAATGTAGAGCTCATAAATAAAATTATTCCCTGTGAACCCCCCCCTTTTTTTTTTTTGGCGTTCTGCATTTTGAACCCTCGATTTAAGCTTACCAATCTAATTAAAATTAAAACCTTGCTTTCTAACCGATCTATTCATGTACCGGACCGGCAACTCTCTTTATTTAATAAGAAAATCTACAGTTCCGTTATACACATGCATGTTGTCTGCTTGGAGTCCCCGCCTAAAAGAAGGAAATAGCCTAACTCCAAGATAATATATTCCTGCATCACGTTTTTTACCACGTGGAGCTTACATTAGAATAAATAGCGAATATGGAAAGTGAAACTACAATTCAAAACATAAAGTCCGAAGGCAGAAAGAAGAAAAGTTCGTTTTTTTTTGCAAAGGGTGCCTGGGTAATCCTCTCTGTGTTCAAACTATATATGAAATATTTGCCACTGCCCTTGTCTGTTCTATGAATTCTAACCCTGAGTTTTTCTATCTGTTACGGGAGAAAGGAAGAAAGACCATTCACAATTTGTTTAACATTTTTTCTCTTTTAATTCAATTTAAAAAAATAAACCTTTCAAATGTAGAGCTCATAAATAAAATTATTCCTGTGAACCCCCCTTTTTTTTGGCGTTCTGCATTTTGAACCCTCGATTTAAGCTTACCAATCTAATTAAAATTAAAACCTTGCTTTCTAACCGATCTATTCATGTACCGGACCGGCAACTCTCTTTATTTAATAAGAAAATCTACAGTTCCGTTATACACATGCATGTTCCATTCTCAATTTTATGTTGTCTGCTTGGAGTCCCCGCCTAAAAGATGAAATAGCCTAACTCCAAGATAATATATTCCTACATCACGTGTTTTTACCATGTGGAGCTTACATTAGAATAAATACCGAATATGGAAAGTGAAACTACAATTCAAAACATAAAGTCCGAAGGCACAAAGAAGAAAAAGTTCGTTTTTTTTGCAAAGGGTGCCTGGGTAATCCTCTCTGTGTTCAAACTATATATGAAATATTTGCCACTGCCCTTGTCTGTTCTATGAATTCTAACCCTGAGTTTTTCTATCTGTTACGGGAGAAAGGAAGAAAGACCATTCACAATTTGTTTAACATTTTTTCTCTTTTAATTCAATTTAAAAAAATAAACCTTTCAAATGTAGAGCTCATAAATAAAATTATTCCTGTGAAATCCCCTCTTTTTTTTTTTTTGGCGTTCTGCATTTTGAACCCTCGATTTAAGCTTACCAATCTAATTAAAATTAAAACCTTGCTTTCTAACCGATCTATTCATGTACCGGACCGGCAACTCTCTTTATTTAATAAGAAAATCTACAGTTCCGTTATACACATGCATGTTGTCTGCTTGGAGTCCCCGCCTAAAAGAAGGAAATAGCCTAACTCCAAGATAATATATTCCTGCATCACGTTTTTTTTACCACGTGGAGCTTACATTAGAATAAATAGCGAATATGAAAAGTGAAACTACAATTCAAAACATAAAGTCCGAAGGCAGAAAGAAGAAAAAGTTCGTTTTTTTTTTGCAAAGGGTGCCTGGGTAATCCTCTCTGTGTTCAAACTATATATGAAATATTTGCCACTGCCCTTGTCTGTTCTATGAATTCTAACCCTGAGTTTTTCTATCTGTTACGGGAGAAAGGAAGAAAGACCATTCACAATTTGTTTAACATTTTTCTCTCTTTTAATTCAATTTAAAAAAATAAACCTTTCAAATGTAGAGCTCATAAATAAAATTATTCCTGTGAACCCCCTTTTTTTTTTTTGGCGTTCTCCATTTTGAACCCTCGATTTAAGCTTACCAATCTAATTAAAATTAAAACCTTGCTTTCTAACCGATCTATTCATGTACCGGACCGGCAACTCTCTTTATTTAATAAGAAAATCTACAGTTCCGTTATACACATGCATGTTGTCTGCTTGGAGTCCCCGCCTAAAAGAAGGAAATAGCCTAACTCCAAGATAATATATTCCTGCATCACGTGTTTTTACCACGTGGAGCTTACATTAGAATAAATACCGAATATGAAAAGTGAAACTACAATTCAAAACATAAAGTCCGAAGGCACAAAGAAGAAAAAGTTCGTTTTTTTTTGCAAAGGGTGCCTGGGTATCCTCTCTGTGTTCAAACTATATATGAAATATTTGCCACTGCCCCTTGTCTGTTCTATGAATTCTAACCCTGAGTTTTTCTATCTGTTACATGCCAAGAAATCCTCGCTAAAAAGTCCGGTCGACCTCCTACGGCACCCATTAGTAGTTAAAGATTTGATTTCATTCAACAAATTAATTTATGACCTGCATATACGTGTCGCTTAGAACACAGCCATATACCAAATGGTCAATATTAATCATCCGTGTAATTTGCTCTATGGGATGTATTCAAAATTTCAACGGAGGCAATTTCTTGGCATGCATACTTTATAGCAAGCTACAATAGGCAACGACATTAAAAAACGTTTAAAACAAATAAAATTAGAAAACCTAGGCCTGATTTTGGCTGAAATAATAAACTAAAGAATAATTATGACAGACAGCAACGACTACCAGCGACTAAATCACAGGCTCCTGACTTGGGACAGGCACTTAAAGAACCTGTGGCATGGAGGGAGGGGGTAAAAATAACAGACGTTTGTGTCATGTTTGATAGTATGCAGTCGGTGCTTTGCTTGTTAGAGGAATTTTAATCAATTATTATCTAGGGTGAATTCAATAACATAAACGGTACCAATTTTTCTGCACCAGATGCGCATTTCGACAATCAATGTCTCTTCAGTGATGCTCGAGGCCAAAATATTTGAAAATCCAAAGCTTAATAAAAAGATGAAGAGCTATAAACCAAAAAGGACAAAAAAGTATAGCCAAAGCAGGGCAGGGAATCAGAGCTTTGCATGAGGGAGATACATTCCTTAATTTTAAATAATTTCAAAAATTTTGTAACAGGAAATTTCAATAACACAAAATCCGTATTTTCATGCCAGTACCGAAGTACTGGCTACTGGGCTGGTGATACCCTCGGGGACTATCAGTCCACCAGCAGAGGCATCGACACAGTGGTAGTAATAACATAAACGGTACCAATTTTTCTGCACCAGATGCGCATTTCGACAATCAATGTCTCTTCAGTGATGCTCGAGGCCAAAATATTTGAAAATCCAAAGCTTAATAAAAAGATGAAGAGCTATAAACCAAAAAGGACAAAAAAGTATAGCCAAAGCAGGGCAGGGAATCAGAGCTTTGCATGAGGGAGATACATTCCTTAATTTTAAATAATTTCAAAAATTTTGTAACAGGAAATTTCAATAACACAAAATCCGTATTTTCATGCCAGTACCGAAGTACTGGCTACTGGGCTGGTGATACCCTCGGGGACTATCAGTCCACCAGCAGAGGCATCGACCCAGTGGTAGTGATAACATAAACGGTACCAATTTTCTGCACCAGATGCGCATTTCGACAATCAATGTCTCTTCAGGGATGCTCGAGGCCAAAATATTTGAAAATCCAAAGCTTAATAAAAAGATGAAGAGCTATAAACCAATGAGATCAACTCTGTAAAGTTATCATCTGTTAAATTGTTTATGCAAAAGCTTGGAACGAATGAAATGAATATTTCAAAAAAAAAAATCAAAATCATTTAAACCATTTAGGACTTAATAGGGGGCATAACCAGGCAGGGAAAAGGGGAAGGGGGTTAAAATAGTGAATTGTTAATGCCCACAATGATCAAATCAAAAACAGTATATTAGTGCTAGCAATTGAGCATCTGGATTACATTGAGACATCTCAGTCCACAGACCATTTGAGGCAGCTTAAGATAAACTTACAAAAAAAGAAGAAAAATTGGGCACCATATAGAAATTTAATATTAAGAATACAATATTATATCACTGTTAGTCCGGATTTCCGTATACATACATGTATGATACAAACTAGGTCTTATACTTTGATATTTCCAATTCAAATTTCTTTACATTTTCCCATTGCCATAGCAACATATTTCAAAAACACCATCACTGATAAAAAATGTTTTTCATGATTGGCAGCGGTAACTTTACTTTATGTTTGAAACGAAAAATAATTTCTTAATCACAATTTTGCTCTAGGTGGCCTGCAAATGTGTTTATATTTGTTTGTTTTTGGTACACTTTTGCAGAGAAATATATATACATATATGTCTCTGGCCTTTAATACTCGGAACTAAGGAAACATTTTTTCTTAGATGTAAGACGTGAGGACATGATTTCAATTACAAGAAAATTTGTCTCTTTAACATATGACACAGCAAATCATTTAAGAACATTTTGAACTGAAACTATAAATGGGTGAAAGGCATTGTGTTATTATACAAATCTTGGTCTTGTTTACCGAAGATGCCTATAGTGGCGACTTCATAAAACTAGAAAGTTATGATCCAACAATCCGCTTTTCTATTACCTAAAAAACTTGTATTTTAAGCCTGTTATCTATGATGAGTTTCTTGTGATAGGATATTCGCAATCATTAGGGATGGCTTGTTTTATTTTGTATTCTCTGTGACCATTTGCCAGTTTGTCAAACACATATTTCTGTCACCCTTTTCTCAGGTACTTGACGCGATTGGCGCAGTGATGAGTTGTATTGTGAGAGAGTTTTTCAGATCTGTCATGTCTGTGAGATACCTACTTCCTATTTTGGAATACTTATCACTATCACAACAACCTGTTTATTTTGTTTTTATTAAAATAAATGCTATATCAAAACAAAACATCAAATTATTTATGTTTTATTCATAATCTCATACTTTAACAGGTGTTCAAGAGAATCTATAAATACATTTTAAGGTACATGCTGGTACTAGTATAAGAAATGAAAAATTTCAACAAACATGTTGACAATATCTTACACTCATTAAGGTTCATGATAAAAAAAGGAATTGAAGAATATGGCCGTGTTTACACCACAAAATCTACTCTGAATACAGACAAACTAATGACAGTTGTTTTCCATTCGTTTGATGTGTTTATAGCTTGCTGTTCGGTGTAAGCCAAGGCTCCGTGTTGAAGGCCGTACTTTGACCTATTTACACATTGACTTTTGTGACTTAGATGGAAAGTTGTCTCATTGGCACTCATACCACATCTTCTTATTTCTATTGAGCTTTTGATTTCGCCATTTGATATGGGACTTTCGGTTTTGATTTTTCCATGGTGTTCGGTATTTTTGTTATTTCACTTTTTATCTTCACATAATGCATTATAGTTCGGTATTTTTATTTTACTTTTTATTCATCTAGTAAATTTTTAAGGCATGGCTGGAACTAGATATAGAAAAGTTATATGTAGTTTAGGTTCTAGAAAATTAAAAACTTACCTGGAATTTTATGTGCAGTTTTATCCAGTCTGCAGAAGATAGCAAAATAAACAAACACCTGAGTTTTATTTGATACGGTCCACTCAGTTACACAGTTTAATCACCTATTGTTTGCAGATGTCCATTGTTCATCTATTGTCCATTTAAATCAATACAACTCACAACATATATTAAATGAGGAGAGCTTCTCAAACCTCTTTCCCAACTTAGTTTATTTTGGCAGCTTCTGGAGCGGAATGAAAACTAAAGGCTCTAAAGAGCCTGTGTCGCTCACCTGCATCTTCAACAATGGTAACGTTTTTAGTAAAAATCATCATGAAAGGGGAATAACTCTATTAAGAGTAAACTGACAGTTTCAGTTATGTTCACATGTTAGTAGATCTTATCCTGCTGATGATTTTTCTTTTTTAAAGTTTCTATTCAAAATTGAGAATGGAAATGGGGAATGTGTCAAAGAGACTACAATCCCGGATTAAAGAGCAGAAAACAGCCGAAGGCCCCCAATGGCTCTTCAACACAGCGAGAAAATCCCGCACCTGGAGGCGGGCTTCAGCTGGCCCCTAAATAAAAATGTGTACTAGTTCAATGAAAATGGACGTCACACTAAACTCCAAAACATATAAATGAACTAAAATGAAAAAAACATACAAAACTAACAAAAGCTATTTATTTATTTTCAAGATAATAGGCAAAATATGCATAAAATGTAAAAAAAAAAATCATTTAAGGACAATAACTCAAATAACGAGTCAACCGAAGATTTCTCCACATTTGTAGATCTTGCCTTGCTGATCATTTGTGCTATTGAAGTTTATATCTATCTATTACAGTTTTCAAGATAACTTATGCAAAAATGGGGAAAATCGTCATTACAGGACAATAACCTCAATAAGGAGTCGACTAACGAATTAGTAGTGTCGACTTATTTGTCGATCTTGTCCTGAAGATTTCGATTATTTTACTTATTTGTAGATCCCGCTGTCGTGCTGATCATTTTGCTTTTTGAAGATTCTGTCTATTTATTATAATTTTTAAGAAATCAGGAAATAACGCAAAATTTGATAAAATCGCCATTAAAGGGCAATAATTCTATTAACTAAGTTGTCTGACGATTGTGGTAATGTTGACTGTTTTGTAGATCTTGTCTTATTGATCATTTTTGCTTTTTAAAGAGGCATTAGGTACGAGATATAAAGAAAATTCAAATATGATTTTTTTGTTCAGTCATAAATGAAAGTGATATAATGAAATAATAATTCGCTTTTAGCAGCCAGTCTGGTTCAATTTTGTCAAAATAAGCTAACAAACATCGCTGATGAATTATTCACTTGCAAGTTGAATGAAACAAGGATGAACCATTTGGTTGACTGAACCGATCCACAAAACAATCATTCTTATATAGGTAAAACGATGATAAACATACTTTTTAATCTACGATATGAAATCAAACAGACCTTTAAAATCCAATTACACGCGTGGTCGCTATCTGTTTATATTTATGTTAATATCGGGTAATATGACCGTCGGCAGTCTTCGGAGGTCATCTCGATGGTTAATTAGATGACGTCTAGACAAAAATACACACGAAATGTTGATACATATCACCCAGTCCATGCATTGTTTTAAAATTTTTTATTTTAGACTTTTTATAATTTGGATATACGTTTTAGTATGTTATATATCAAATATGAGAGTTTAAGTCAAATCGGTGAACATGAATTTGACAGCTAATGCCCCTTTAAATTTTCTATTTATCTATTATAACTTTCGAGATAATAGGCAAACATTTTTTTAAAATGGTAAAATTCATCATTTAAGGTCAATTACTCAATAACTCCTATAAGAAGTCGTCTGACAGTTTTGACTTAAATAGACAATAGGTAGATCTCAACATTCTGAACATTTTTGTCCCTGTCGAATAGCGGCTTTCGAAATAAGTAGGCAAAACTACATTTTACCCTTAATAGTTATGTTCTATTTTTAGCAATGTCGGCCATCGACAGCCGAAGTCATCGAACACCGTTTTTTAAATTAGATATCCTAATAATGAGAAGATTTTTGTAAAAGTTAACGAACAACGGACGACGGACGCCAAGTGACGAGAAAAGCTGAATTGGCCTTTTGGACAGGTGAGCTAAAAATGAATAACGAAATCCAATGATGTTTTTAATATTCTGAAACTTAAAATGCATTTTAATTTTATATATTTAGGTCCAGCCATGCTCTAAAACTTTTCCAGGGGCACAGGTTTGTCTGTACTCAGAGTGAAATTTGTGTTGTAAATACGCCCATATTTGCTACAAGGTTTTGATGAACATTAACCTTGACCTTCAAATTTTGAATTTACAGTATACAAACCTCAGACTTTGTTTCTAGGTCAGTACAATTCTTCAGATTGATCGATCAGTAACCAAGTGTCAATCTAACACAGCGGCAATGATTATATAAATGAATTGCTGAAAAACCAGAAATCTCAATACTGAATTTCACAACAGCAACTAAAATGCATGTTCGGGTTTGAGTGTATTAGTCTTGCTATACGGACAGTCGACATAAACATATGAATGTGTCGCATATAATAATATCCAAGCAAAAAACCTTTCACAGATAATTATACAAACATTTAGATGAATGGACAGAAAGTCACAGGTAAAAACAATTATGCAAAACAAATATGACAAAAAGTTACAATGATCATTTTATGTTCAATATATATGTATACATTGATATGGCAAAAAGTGGCAATTTATATTGCCTATAATATTTACAAAGTAACAAGACAAAACGTAACATTTCATATTTTCACTAGGATAGGACTAAAAAAATATCACATTTTTGCACACATTCTTATGATACATTTAAAACAAAAAATCAATGACCTCACTGTAGACACTGGGTACAAAAAATATTTTATATAAGAAAAGAACTATGCCAACTAAGGAAACGAAGAATAACACATACGATTTAAAAGATATCAACTTACAACGATTATACCGCCTCGGTGCTAACATGCTTGCAAGTGTATTAGGTCTTAGATTCGATCCCTGGTAGTGTCAAACCAATGATACTTGAAAATTGGTATTTGCAGCTTTTCTACTTAGCACGTGAAAAATCCGACTCATTTTGCAGGTCTAGTACAAAGCAAAGTTCAAGATTTATATCACCTTACACAGTTTCGTCCTAACTGCATATAACAGCCAAACACCACCGTACAATTATCATTACTAATCATAAAATATATTAGGAATATATAAACCTGAAATAAACTATAAAGATATCAGCTGTTTCAGGGTGATTAAATGCAAGGCAAACATGCAACTACTATAAGCAGTATAGATACATCGAGGGAACTATATAAACAAAATTTGAACAGTTATTTCGTAGTGCATTTATTTAGACAAAAACGCAAATTAAAAAAAAATCGTACCTGCTATATCTATAAAAGATTTTTACAGTGTAATGTACTACTTTTGGGACTAATCATATCAAAATTATAGAAAAGTCTAGCTGCTCTTACTCAAAATATGGACTATTTTATGTTAAGGGGTCTACAATTCAGTTTGACAGCCTCAGACATACTTATTTTTGACCTTTTCAAACTAGACCAAATCGCTACTTTACCTAAAAATTCATGCCCCCTACTTACTATTTTATGAATAAAATATATAGAAATGAATTTGGAAGGTGTATGAAAAAAATTTGCAAGTTTTACACTGACCACACTAGGGACTCTAGACAACGAAAATCAAAGGACGATAACTGTGTCCCCGTACCAGTAGCGAATGTTAAAACAATAGTTACTGTAGTAAAAATATAATCGGTTAGGTCTGAACTATGCGTTATCTGACGAATATCCATACGGAGTAGTGGACATATGGAACAGCTTGCCAGAACATGTTGTAACAACCACCAAAGTGAAGATATTGGAAAATAGACTAGAATAGGCCTTGAATGTTTGTCCCTAATATTTCATTAACTATGTATTTACTTTCAGGTATCACAGATCGAATTTTTTCGTTCATACTGTGTTAATTTACGTTTTTGATTGAGTTAAGCCTTCCAATTGATGTTTTATCGTGTGTTTTTCTATGTTGTGATGTTATACTATTGTTTCAGAAAAAGGGAGAAGGTTTGGTACCATTAAAACGTTTAATCCCGCTGCAAATGTTTGCACCTGTCCTAAGTCAGGAATCTGATGTACAGTAGTTGTCGTTTGTTTATGTAATTTATACGTGTTTCTCGTTTCTCGTTTTTTATATAGACTAGACCGTTGGTTTTGCCGTTTGAATGGTTTTACACTAGTACTTTTGGGGCCCTTTTTAGCTTGTTGTTCGGTGTGAGCCAACAATTATAAATATTAAACAAAAAACAAACATCAATACTTTCTCAAATGTTATTAACTCTGGAATTTTGAAGTAACTTCTTTATCATCATTAGGATAAATCGAAATCCTTTAAATCATAACTTTAAAACACATGGAAAATGTTTTTTTCGTAGTTTACTGATAAAAGCAAGAGTCAGGAAGACATATCCCCGATTAAAAAAAAACTGTTTGCCCTTCTACAGTTATCACTGATCACATCTTAGTCCTTCAGTCCTTATGTATAGTTCTCTCATTGGCAATCATACATGCTGATGACACTTATTGTTCCTGATTGAAATACAATATAATCATAATCTAGGTACTTAAAACACGGAAAACTATGTATTATAAAATTTATAAGAGAAATTAAAGCAATTCGATTAGACGCCGTTCGGAATTGCTATCATGAGCTAATGAATCATGCATGTATATCAAATCTAAAACGTACTTGCTATTCCATTGAATGATTATAAATCAGAAAGTTGTCCTTAATTTGCAAAAAAGGCATATTCGAGCTAAGTTTTTAGTATAACACAAGACCATACACAATGTAACTGAATTTTAAGACAAAACAATGCTCGAGCAACATATATATAATTAAGATCGCCCGCGGTTTTTGGTTGGGTTCGAGATGCTCAGTTCTTAATTTTCTATGTTGTGTTTTGTATACTGTTGTTTGTCTTTTTGGTCTTTTTCCGGTTTTGTTTTGCCATGGCTTTGTCAGTTCGTCATCGACTTATGAATTTGAATAGCCCTTTGGTATCTTCTGACTTTCTTTAACGCTCATAGTGAGAAGAGTAGGGCTAATTTCCCCTAACTATTTATCCCAAAAATGTACGAGAAGGACATCGTTAACTAAAACAATATTTGAAGTATATCCATGTATAGTTTTTCGGATACACATTGGATCATTATGATGAGCAATGTCCTTCGATTCATAGTTTGACAAAAACGTGTAAATGTTGCAATTTTGAATAAAAACGTAAAAAATAAAAACGAAAAAGTTGACAGACGACAAATTTGAAAATTATACTGCTTTATAGTTTTCACTGTATGAAAAATAAACCGATATTTTGCCTCATGCATTAATAAAATTGAATCTTTAGAAGGCACACCCTTTTTTAAATTCAAATTCAAATTCAAATCATTGCCATATAAACTTTAAACAATAAGTTTGTGGCAAAATACAAAATAAATAACAATATAACTGAACTTCACATATATATATTCACATATATATATATACACTATCATTTAATAACAGTAAATAGTCCAGTGTCCCCTGTCCTCAGTTCTAATGACTTTTTGATGTAGGAACCCAATCATAGTGATATATAATCATAAAATAGGCATTTTAATATCATCCGAGATACACATTGCAGCCTTCAATGAAGGATTTCGATTCCAGTGACAGCACTGCAATAATTATAGGTACAATTTAAGTTTTTGAATTAATATATGTGAACAGAAGTTGGTGAATAATTTAGATTAATCGAACTTGATGAAAAAGTATAACAAAAATACCGAAATCTGAAGTAAATTCAGAATGGAGGAAGTCCATATCTGACAAAATCAAACATTAGACTTTATCAACCAACGGAACGAATTAAAAACAACTGTCCTATTCCTGCCTTGGTACAGGCATTTTCCAAAGAAACTTGTGGGTTATACCTGAATTTATATTATCGATAGCTAAACCGCCACCTTGTATGACAGTTGTTAAAGGTCCCGTTATATTGACAAACTTGGGTGAGGAACTTTAAGACATAATAGGTTAATGTGTCAATAAGTGGGACCCAGCAGTCAAAACTGTGTAAACATACATAACAGATATACAACACAACTGACTAAAAAATTCAACCAAACACACAAATAATCCCAACAGACGCAAAAAAAATTTTGTAGTTGAAAGTAAATCTGACAAAGACGCCACCAAAAAAATCTTTGAAGTTAACAAAGTGACAAACTATTTACGATATAAATGAGATGAAAGATAATTATATAAAAAAGATGAAATGTTGTAAAATACCTTATGAATGTTGTAAATTACCTTATAACATACATGTACCATACTGTAAATTTTTTAGTACACCTGTGTGCGGTTATGCGTGATTAAAATAAGCACAAACTTATATTTAACTGTTAATTAGGTTTCATACATTGGAAATTGAACTGTAGTAGATTTTGTAAATTAGTGTATATTGAATTAACATTGATACGGATAATACATAAACATATTATTTTATAACTTAATTCCCTCTCAAATAACACAGCTTTGATATTGCAATTTTATATATAAGTAAGTTACCATGACTTTTGCTGTTAACTTTTCTGATTTGCTGAAGTCATTCATTGCTCCTCGTTTTCCAGATTGCACCATCAATTTTAATTCTGTCGGGAGAGTTAGGGAGAAACTCTACAAGGCTAAGGTTCCGATTAATCGTGTTGTGTTCCGCACTTGAAATTGTCAATTGTCTTTTGTGGTCCCCTCTGTAGCCGATTGGAGAACTCGGAATGTAATCGGGTTGATCATTGTTCCGATCCAAGGTGTAGTTCTCCTTATCTGACATTTCCGATTCTTTATTAAAATTTCTCTTCCCAACCCTCTTATGGCTGTTTGGGGAACTTGGGGAAAAATCTATCGGGCTATGCCCCCGGTCAAAAGTGTTGTTCCTTTCATTCAAAGTTGTCAATTTCTTATTCAGATGTTTGTGCATGTTCCTTGTGATGTCGTTTGGAGAATCTGGTATGCATTCTCCCGAACAATGGCTTTGGTTCAGAATATTGTCAGATTTCTCAGTTATCACGTGTTCCTTCTTGTCAAAATTAAAGCTAATGGGAGAAGTGGGCATGACATCTTTTGGACTGTGTTTTCGATCTAAAGTATTATTGTCTTTTTTCGCATTTGCCAGTCCATTCTCGAAATATTTTATTCGGTCAATAGTTCGCCAATTTGGGGAGTATAGAACCTTGTCTGGTTGTCTTTGGTGCTGATTCAGGATATTGCTTTTCCATTTACGAACCGCATTTATGTCTATTTTTCCGTCAGAGTCATATGTTTCGTCGAATGAATGATATTTGCTGTCTCTTTCAAAATTTCCCAATTTCTGAGAAAAATTTGTACCATCTTTCTCTGAATCACTATTATTTTGTTTCTTAAACGAAGAATCTCTCTCCACTCTCACACAAGAATAACTATATTTCTTATTCTCACATGCTGCATTGTTCTTTTTGTCGTGTGCATTTTTCGCTTCCTCAATCTCAAAATGAATTTTATTGCTATTGCTGTTGTGATTGGAATTTTTCTTATCTTTCTTCTGTTTCTCGCAGGTATAGGCATTGTCTGTCTTTGATTTTCCTTTTACCCCGGATTTGTCTTCTCTCCTTACCGATACGTTGACTTCTGTTACGTTTTCTGAGCTTTCTCTTCCAACTGACGTCGTGATACATGTAATGCTTTCAGAGGTGAGATCTAACTTGACTGGTGTTTTTTGTTTGCAAGTTTGGTTAACACCATCTGACGGAAAAAGTAACCCTTCGTCTTCAGAATATGGGAACGGTGGAAGTTTTTCAATGTTTGCACCCTTGTCCCAATCGCTTGAATGTTTCACATAAAACTCAAAATCATTGCTGCTACTTGTTAAGTCGTTTATGGAGAGTCGTCGAGACAACAGAAGCTGGACTTGCTGTCTTCCCTTCTTTTTTCTCCACGGAGTTAAATCAATTAAATTCTTTTCCCCTCGAAACTTTCTTCTGTAATTGTAAATAATTAATTATGGGAGAATAGGATGAATATACTCACTGCGTAGCATCACAACCGGATATAGGTACACCCGAAGCGGTGAAAGTCAGGTAAGGTCAATTTCTTCTTATTTTCATATATTCTACGTTTTGCTGACAAGTAAAGTTTTGCGATACTGATAAATAATAATGTAGCTACTATCTAGGGCTGATTATGATCCTTAATTTGCCTTCTCTCTCTTCATATAGTCAGAATCGGATAGACGAGTTCAAACTTGTTTGAAACACATTTATCCTTCAACTATTCGTTTGACGTTTTCGTAGAACAAAGGTATATCATATTTAAGCTTGAACAGCACTTTATTTCGAAATAAACTATTGTTTACACAGAAAAATCTAATGTAAATAAAGCGAATAAAGTGTACGGCGAATAGCGGCAATAACCTGTTTACTGTACGGGGATTAGAATACTAGAAGGTACTTTTTGCTGTCATTGTTTCTATGCTTCGGGGGTACCTATATCCGGTGGTGATGCTACACAGCGACACTGAGGATGACTAAAATTTATATTCAACAAACTTGTCGATATATATAACTACTTTACTTCTTTTCGTTTCCCCCCTTACATTTATGTTGAGTTTTCAATATAAATAACTGCTAATTTTAGGCACCAAAACTCAATTTCATGGGTTATATATTGAAAAAAAAATCGATGCGGTATTACTTTCTTTTTATTATTATTTTTTCTTTCCACTTGTTGACTTTACGATTGAGATTGATTGATGGGTGTTTGCTTGCTTAACGCCGCATCAGCGCAAAAAGGCTACATCGCGGCGATTTCGATTTAGAGAGTTCATTTGATGATTAGTTAAAAGAAGGTGTATTATACGTTAATAAAAAAAACAACTGCATGTTCTAGCAATCGTTTTTTTTCCGAGAGAAAATATCGGGCGTACAAACAAAAACAAACAACAACGAATAACACATGGTCAGGATAGCCTAACAGTGTACAGGGCACACAATTTGGTGTAAAACTGAGTAATTCACTAAATTTATGCTAAAATTGTAATTATATAATTTGAAAATTTCACGCACCTGAAGCAAGACACATTCTTATCATACATGAACTAATATGTTTTTATTAAAAAGTCATGATAGGCTAGCTATTGAAGATAGTAATGTTTACAACCTATTTCCATTCTCTTAGCATGTCGATCGTTTAATAGTTTCAATCAGTTTTGTAAGGACTGGACACCGTTTCATTCGGTATCATTCCAAAACCTGGTTTGTGTGTGTGTAAGTTACATACATCTATTCAAAAGAAACGCGCAAATGGGTCTTTCGTATTTTAGACATGGGTTTTCAAAAACATGAAGGCCTTTCAGATTTGTCCTTTATATGACATTGATGACAGAATACAGAGCTAAACAATGTGTAGTATACATACCTCCTATAACAGATCAGAGCAATGGCCAAAGACACTAAAATCCCGAAAGCCAGGACCGCTGCATAAACTGAAACAAAATAGAATTCTTAAGAAATTTTCAATGATTTTTAAATGAACATTTATCAGTACGATGTTGCTAGTTTGATAAAAATAAACGGTACCAATTTTACTGCACCAGATGCATATTTCGACTAGTAATGTATCTTCAGTGATAACCGAGGCCTAAATATTTAAAAAACCAAAACTTATACAAACGTTGAAGATCTAATCAAATTAAAAAGGACCTACAGTATAGTGAAATCCAGATAGGGAATCAGAGCTTTCCGAGAGGGAGATATATTCCCTAAATCAAAACGATTTCCATAAGTTTATAAATCACCACATTTCTACAAAACGGTATCCGCATTTTCATGCCAATACCGAAATACTGCCTACTGGGCTGGTGATACCCTCGGGGACTAACATTATAAAAGTATGCTCCCTACAATGTTTATCAAAAGAATATTTGCATCATATTCAATAACTATTTAAAAGATATTTTGATGTGAATTGTACAGAATACAAATAAAGGTACTTTGGGTCTACTATTGTATGTCTTAAATAAATAAGAAGATGTGGTATGATTGCCTATAAGACAACTCTACACCAGAGACCAATGCCATAAGAGTTAACAACTATAGATCACCGTACGACCTTCAACAATGAGCAAAACCCATACCGCATAGTAATCTATAAAAGGCCACGAAATCACAAATGTAAAACAATTCAAACAAGAAAACTAACGGCCTGATTTATGTACAACAAATATAATATACAGCAGTATAACGACAACACTGAATTACAGGCTCCTGACTTGGGACAGGCACATACAGAATGTGGCTGGGTTAAACTAGTTTGCTGGCGCAAAAACCCTCCCCTTAACCTGGGACTTTGATTTAATAACATATCTTGTAATTTTAAATCTAAACATATAGTTACCCAAAATTAGGTTCAAATATTCTGTAGTAAAACTTATCACTTAAAATTGAAACAGCTGCCATCATGATTTCAGATATTATATTCTAATCTTTTTTTTTATATTTGAATAATTAAAATAGAATTGATTATTTGAAATGTCTTTCCGAATTCACTTAAAACACGTAGTACTTACATATACTTAAGATTCTATAACACTTTGCGTGAAGAATTTCTACGTCAAGCGTCACTTGTGTTGTGTTGTCGACATCGATAGAGTCACACTCACCAAACATTGTTCTGTTTCTTAATTAAAAATACCTGATAAAAAGAAATGATTAAAAAATAAGGTTGTTTTCTGTTTTCTCCCCGCCATAAATACCAAAAAATCCATTACCTTTCGCGCACTATTACAAATATTAATCGATTTCGATATGTAAACGTAGGAAACAATTAAAATAACATCTGTCTCATGTCCACACCACATCAAGCAAGACGCACCCAATTCTGAATAATGTCTTGTTACGCAGAAAAAGAAAAAAAAAATTAATCTCTTTGATACGTTTACAAAATTGTACTTACTACCGAGTAGAAATCATAATCTCCAGTATCCTTTCCCCCACAAGTTATCAATATGTCATCAAATTTGTAGATTTTTCAGAAAATAAAAACATTCATGCTAATAAGTTTGCATCCTGTATTATTCACTCCGATATATTCATTGGAAATATGTCTATTGCGATAAATAGATGTCATATCTGGATTCAAGTACAAATTAATATTTTAAGGCAATGGCAAATGATTTTTTTAACAAAACAATGATTTTTTAACAAAACAATGATTTTTTAACAAAACAATGATTTTTTTTAACAAAACAATGATTTTTTAACAAAACAATGATTTTTGTCTGATTTCATAGTGAATTTATGTTTGAATTCTATATGTCTTTTTTTCCATTTCTTTCTTATCATGAAGCCTATTATCTGGTTAGTTATCAATGAGTAAGTTTCTCATCACATCAAAGACAAAACAAGTAAATATCCTACTATTAATAATAAAGAGATGTGGTATGATTAACAATGAAACTACTATCCATCAGGGAGGAAAACACGTGATTCAGCAATTACCATAAACTGGTACTTAATTATTGTATTCTGTAAAACCCTTCTACCTTTACCTTTTCTTTATATAGCATACCAAAGAATCTTGTAAAACCGATTTTTGTTTCATCGTCTGTAGATCTACTACGAAGGAATCAAGCAATACTTTCATTAGTTATGCAACAGAAGACTTTCATAACGTATGCATCAGAGCGTCATACGAGCAAGACTTTCATAACGTATGCACCAGAGCGTCATACAAACAAAACTTTCATTACGTATGCAACAGAGCTTCATACAAACAAGACTTTCATAACGTATGCAACAGAGCGTCATACGAGCAAGACTTTCATAACGTATGCATCAGGCCTTGCAGTCATAAAACTTTCGAGTACGATTTTCGTACTCAGACTCAGAAATCAACCAATCAAAATCATGGATTTGGTGTTTCGAGCACAAATTTTGTACTCCGAGTACTGAGTAAAGTTTTATGACCGAGAGCCCTGAGCGTCATACGAGCAAGACTTTCATAACGTATGCATCAGAGCGTCATACTAGCAAGACTTCTATTACATATAAGCTTACGAGGTAGAGCAGCATACAAGAAAGATTTTCTGTAATTTTACAGGAGCGTGGCATACGAGCAAGACTTCCATTATTTCTGCAGGAAAGCGATATACAAGCAAGAGTTTCTTTACTTATGCATCAGAGCGGCTTACGAGCAAGAATTTAATTGTGGATGGAGGAGAGAGGTATACGAGCAAGACTTTTATTGTGTATGGAAGAGAGAGCCATACGAGCAAGACTTTCTTTGTTTATGCAACAAAGCGTCATACGTGCAACATTTTGTCGTTTGTTGCTTTATATCACATACGTATTTCGTTCATTGTTTTTAACATAATCAGGCATTGAATTTTTCTCGTTTGAATTGTTTTACATTTGTCATTTCGGGGCCTTATATAGCTGACTATGCGGTATTGATCTTGTTCATTGTTGAAGGCCGTACGGTGACCTATAGTTGCTAACTTCTATGTCATTTGGTCTCTGGTGGAGAGTTGTCTCATTGGAAATCTTACCACATCTTCTTATTTCTATCTTTCTTTACTTATGCGACAGAGCGTTATATGAGCAAGACTTTCTTTCCTTATGCAGCAGATCGACATACGAGCAAGACTTTATTGTGTATGGAACAGAGAGGAAAACGAGCAAGACTTTCTTTACTTATGCGGCAGAGCGTTATATGAGTAAGACTTTCTTTACTTATGCAGCAGAGCGGCATACGAGGAAGACTTTCTTTGTTTATCAAACAGAGCGTCGTACGAGCAAGAGCTTCTTTACTTATGCAGCAGAGTGGCATACGAGTAAGACTTTCCATTACTAATTCAGCAGGGCGTAATACGAGCAAGACTTTCTTTACTTATACATTAGAGCGTCAGAGGAGCAAGGCTTTCTTTATTAATTCAGCAGATCTGCAAACGAACAAGATTTTTTTACTCATGCAGCAGATCGGGATACGAGCAAGACTTTCTTTATCAGTGCAGCAGAGCGGCATAAGAGCAAGACTTCCTGTTGGTTATGTACCAGAACGTCTTACGAGCAAGATTTTATTTACGCATGCAGCAGAAGAGCGACATTTGAAGTAATAAGGAGTTTTTAACCTTTTTTAACCATTTTTGACTAATTTATACAGATTGTTTATATGCAGTGTTGTTACACCGCTGTCCCATTTGAAAGGGGGGTTGAGCGCTCACATACATGCTGAACCCCGTTTCATACTCTATATGCCTGTTTCAAGTGGTTGTCGTTGGTTGCTCTCTTTGCTATGTGTGCTGTCATACATCATGGTTTTTTTTCATTTGAAATTATTCACATTTTTTCATGTTAGAGCCTTTTATAGCTGCGGTATGGATTCTGCTAAATGCTCATTGCTAACGCCCTCATTGGGGCACGAACCACATTAAATAATCCTCATCCAAAAAAATAATGAAATTGGTTTAATATCGATCGTGTTAAGACCAAATAAGCCAAATAAAAACCTTATGAGTTGTTCTATTTTTTTTTAGCAATTTTGTCCCAATTTTTATAACTGTCTGTCAAACTAAGAAATTGAATATTTGGCCTTTTGTCTCCCAAAAAATTAATATTTCATACAAGTGGTGCCAAGCACGGAAATAATATGCTCGTGCAAATCTACATATATCCGTTTGATATAAATCAACCCGGAAATATTCGAAAAAATAGTTTATTGACAATTGTAATTTAAAAAATATATATAAATACATGTATTATCATATGATCAAAAGTGATAATAAACTTTGCACTCGACCTTTTTTTGTAAAACTTAAATGAAGGAAATGCATTATACACAATCATTCAAAAGCGATTTTACCTTTCCTCGAGTACATTTTTTAAAGTATTTTTATGATCTAATTATTATCACCGATTATTGTAATTTATCAATATTGATAGAGATATAAGTCCCCACGAAATCCATAAATTTAAAATAAATCACATTTCTAATTTCATATGAAAAAAAAAAGCTTCTACAAAAAGCCAGCGCTATTGCAATGTGACAGATTCATAAAAAGAACACTTAGTTTGGCTATAACCTATAGAATTTTGAATGTTCTGCTGAAAATAAAGCAAGAATAATTAAAAAGGAAAATAAAAGCACAAACACACACATACAAAAGAAATCTCCATACAAAAACTATAATATACTTTGCATGTAGAATAAATGTTGTTCCATATATAATAACAACTTTGATACTTTTAATTTGTTGTAGCGAAAAGAAAAGTCCGCTGCGTTAAACAAATAAATTAGTCAGATGTGTTTCTGTACGTAATGATGATCTTCTGTTTTGATATTGAAACTTGAAAATCCCCAGATTACTTTATCATAATATAAAGGATAAATATCAAAGCGTTAACGGAAATCTTCAACGCAAGGCTATGTTATCTAAATATATTAAAATAATTGATACATAGAGGTCACTTTAAGTTCACAGATATTTACAACATCAAGAGAGTTGAAAGATAGAAAAATGTATTTACTGCTAAAATCATAACATCAAATCACCATTCTGATAATGTGAAAAAAGTATAACTAGTCTCTTAAGGCTTAAATGATGGCGCACAAATCGAGGATAAATAATTTAAGCATATGCTATCCTCATAAAAAAAAAACGATTTTTCAATGATAATCTTATGCTTGTTTAAAAAAATTTTTTGAGTACACTCAATTAAAACCTTAATAAAACGAACAATTGCAAACAACCCAGGGATTAAAAATTTTTGTTACAGGTAACTAGCCCAGGACTTGTTTGCAGCAGGATTTTACTAGCCCTGTTGGAAGAACTGCTAGCCCATCAAAACTGACCTGCTAGCCCGAGAATGACTTATAAATCACAGTTTGCTGCATAATTAAAGTGGGTGTCCCTTATTTTGAAGGCGGCATTATACACTGTATTTAATAATTTTTGTTGACCTAGCTGTTTTTTATTCTGTTGGTAAACAAACACTGGTGCTTATCCTAACTTAGTTGTTCCAACATACAAAGCAGACTTTTTATTGGCGTGCTCGGGAAAATAACGGCAATATTCTCTGTTTTTTTTTTTTTTTTTTTTTCATCAGCAACACGGCCGACCTTGCCCAGGGGAATCTTTCTTTCCGGGAAACTATTCCGCTTTTCCCGGTCGTATTTGGCATTTTGAGGATGAATTGTCAGTCTCATTACCCATTTCATCTACAGTTTTTCGTTTTAAAACTGACGAAGTTCCTGGGGTGCCCGTACTAAAATATTTAGAAATATTTGGTTTCATGGATTGGTTTCGTGTTCAACAGTTGTCCGACAAGACAGGTCAATACCGATCAATACATCATACCCCCAGTACCGTTAATTGAAAATCTCGGCATAAGAAATGTACAATACCCCCCCCCCCCCTTTGTACTGTTGTACTGAGAAATCGATATTTAAAGTACGAGAATTGCGATCAATACATGATACCGGGCCACCCAGAGTTATTTGTTCTATTTTTAAAATATATACAACAGGACCTGTACAAACCAGTTCAAATTCTTGGAATCCCGGATTACTTAATTGAATCTGATTGGCTAAGATAGAATAGTGATGAAGGGATTTTCCACTTTCTATTTTGAAAACGCCAAGAATTTTTTGTTACTAGTCCGTCGGGCATATTGGGTTAAAAATTTTGATTGCCCGAGGCGTAAATGCTCAAGTCCCGGGCGTCGGGCTAGTGGATTTTTTAACCCCTGCAACCAGAGACGATCAAAATACAAGATATTAACTGGTGTGTGTGTTAATGGGAGGTAGCAACCCAATAGCCCTACAAATCTAAAAAAAAAAATCCAAGATGTCTAGGCACCGTATTCAAAAATATATATCATATATGTCGAACCCTTAATAACCCGAAACTGGAGAGCCTCTAAGAGATCTTCTTGGTTTTTTTTTTCAGATGGAAAAAAAAGTTTTAGATAGGTATGATTCTTCAGGCGTAACACGAAATATAGTCTTAAAATGAAGAAGAAAAAACTTGAGACAAAGACTTATTAAAAAACGTCTCATATTAAGAAGAATTTAAGAAATACATTGATTTTTGGCTTCATTTCTCTCTCACATGTATATCATTCAAAAAACCGGCCTTTGAATTAATATGTCCCAACAGATATATGAACTATAAATAAAAAGATCAGCCATGGAATAAATCATATTAATCCCAATACTACTTTGTCGATAATGTCATTGTATGATATATAAAAGTGACTTGCAAATAATAATGACCCACTAGTAAGATACATAGGGCTGATATAATGCATCTTTATTTGCTCATTTGTAGAGTGGTTCATGCGTGAATTTAACTTACTAATTGTATGACCAGTGACTTTTATGGATAATAGGATACAGTAGAAGAGCTAATTGACCATTTGGGAAAAGTTAATACGAGCAGTGTAGCTGATATGTTGAGCGTTCTGTCACAATGTATACGAAAAAAACCTCTGGCACTTTTCTGTTTTCTTTATACAAAATATTTTCACCTAGTCTCATCACTTTGGGCAGGTAATATACATTAACTGCATATTTTTCATGTTAAATTCGAATAACTGTGTATTGCATTTAATTGGCAATACCGAAACAACAAAAATAACTTCGCTTTTAAGCTTATCTGGTCTATAATGTTAATACAAGCTATTGCCAACACTTATGTCCTTTTCTTTTTCTACCAGTTGCAGTCTAAATTTCGAACCAACCATGACGGTTGAAGCACTTTTGCTGAAGCTACCTCCTGGGTTGGAGGATTATTTGTTTTGGTTATTTCCAGCCATGTTATCTTGCAAATAACATGATCCTCTCAGTGATTGCCTCAACGTGCATATTGTGTTTGCATCTTTTAAAATGGACTGTTAGGCAAAATAAGTTAGACAGCGTCTTTGCCTGTTATTGATTGACGTTTTACCGCATCTGTGTGCATCAATGCAAAGATGATGTGTTAATTCCAGAGATTCTGTTAAAAATTACGCAAACAACAAGTCTTAGGGGCCTCTTAAATATGCAGTGAGGTTTAAGCTTTTGTTGCTAGTTGATGACCTCCCTATGATTTGAAATGACGAACAGCAACAGAAGTGTCGTTGAGTTTCTTCAAGATTATGTAGGAACTTCGTGTCATACATAAAACACATCCCTTCTTTTTCAGTTTAATTAATTTCTTTTTTAAAATGTACAGATAGAGTCGATTATAACTAATTTGTATACAAAATTACAAAAAGATGTTTGTTACATCGCCCATTCATTGTTCTGCATTTCCAATTAAAGAGTCATTCAGTAACCATGTGTATTCTATGAATGTTATGTATCAAGTGAACCTGGGTTTATAATTCACAATTAAAGAGATAGGGCAAATTACCCTGAATATATTTCACATCATATCAACAAAAGTCAGTTCAATTTCAACTTTAGCATTTTTTCATAGTAGTTTGAACATTTAAGTAAATTACAAATGCTTAATTGGTGTAATGAGAGTACCCGAGGGTATAGATAGCCCAGCTGTCCGTACTTGGCTGGCCCCCTTGGGTAGTATAGCCCCTCAACTATTGATAAATAAGTGACATTCAGTTTTGGTTTTGAGCGTTCCTGATGAGGTAAATCCAGAAACAATTTTCGGGTTCACTAAATTTACAAAAAGTTGTTTTTATTTACTAGCACCAGTAGCACCGGGTCGATACCGCGGCTGGTGAACTGTTAGTTCCAAAGCGTATCCTTAGCCAAGTAGTCAGAGCTTTGCTTCTAACATGATTCATACCATACATTTCTAAATTGATTCGTTGATAGATTTAGATATTGTTACGAAACTAAGGTTCCAACTCTTTCAACCAAAGTTGATCTAAGATGAATTTGACTATTCTTTTGATGCCCCTTTCTGAGCTCCTCGGGTTTTTATACATCCTTGGCTTTCGAATATTGGTTTTGAGCGTTCTTACTAAAAGTAAATCCAGAAAAATCTTCTTACACAACGTGTGATTTCTATTATTTATTTGCTAAAAACTATAATTTTGCAAAATTTCAGTATATATAAAAAAAGATAAAAACAAATACAAGAAGAATATATTCGAAACTAAACGCAAAATTCTGTCATGTATTGCTTATTTATTTCTACGGTGTCATTCAAGTCAAATTTTAACAAATATATATTAAATGTGCAATACTGTCATTGAATAGAGGTTCCTTCATAATATTAGTTCCAAATGAAAAAAAAAAAAAAAAATCTGTAATATTATTTCCAATGGAAGAAATATCAAAGTAGAACAAATATACGTTGACGATACAATTTTAAATTGTCTTTAAGCCCAATGTATAGCGCCGAACAATATATTAACAAATGTATACGTGTGTATTTGTTCAAAAACCTTTAAAGTACATCGTCTTCATATAGCTTGTCGATTTTGACTCTCTGTGTTAAACAAACACAATTGATAAATCCTTTCTCTCATTTCTATTGCAACCATAAACAAAATATCAAACATGATGGCATATTTTTATTTATGAATAAACTTTCTCCTATGGTTGTGGCCTGTTATCTATTTCCCGCATGAATAGATATTACTCGTATCACACTGAAAGGAGTGTGATGCTAATTTGGTTTGTCTATACTGCAATGTGATGTGATGCCAGTCTGAGTTATACCGAAAGCGGATTTATATTTCAAGAGAAGTCGCGAAATCGAAAATATTCACCTCAACAAAGATAACTTTTATCAGAAGAGAAATAGTTTTTTTATAAATCGTGATTTAAATTGGATATCGCTTGATTTCAACTTTAATCGTTATTTAATTTCAATGACTAATGATAGACTGGCCAAAGGCTCGTATATAATTAAATTGAAATTAAATAAATCGAGTTGATATATCCAATTCTCATTCGTTATGAAACCCATTATAATAATAACAGATAAATATCATGCATTACCACAAAAAAACAGACAACGTAAAAACAATTTTCATATAGATCAAAAGTAAAAACAATTTTCATATAGATCAAAAGTAAAAACTCATTTTTAAGCAGTATCAATCTTTAAAAGGTAAACAACTAAATGATGATTGCCATTAATCAACATTATTCATGTGAAAAATAAGTGTACACAATAAGATATGTACTAGTATATCATTGTTTGACATAGCGCTTTTTTCCACATAAAATTAAAGACAAGAAATGACTTTTACACTGACACAATGTGACAGTTATTTACTTTTGTGATCACAAACAGAGTAAAAAAAAGCGATTTGTAAAAGCGACAATAAAAAGACTAATGTTAGACATTATTCAAGGAATGACTGTAATATTTGTTCTGTTTATGAAGAAATAACATCAAAAATGGAGTGGACACTGAATAACCCGCGTAGCGCGTTATTAAAAAGTGTGCACCACATTTTTGAGGTTATTTCGAATAGACAGAACAAATATTACAGTCTCCCTTATAATTAAATTCTAAATTCTATTTTTAAAGAGTAAATCATGAAAAAATGTTGATAACGTCATGGTCACATGACAAAATTATGTGCATGAGCTGATAGACAAAAAACTGTCAGCCAATCAGAAGACGTGTTACGTCCAAAATTAAACTATACAGTAATATGGCCAAAAGAAATTTAAAAAGAATATGATGAAAGTTCATCCTCAAGGGTATCATCAGCTCAGTAGTCATTGCTTTGCACTGACAAGATGTTATTTGTATAACATATTCTTTTTCAAATTCTCACATATTGTTAGAAACTAAGGTTCCATCTCCCTCAGGCAATTAATGAAAGTTGACCTTAAATGAGTTTTTCTATTCTTTCTTTGTTATTTTTGGTCATATGAATTTGAACGTTCCCGATAAAGGCAAATCAGAAAAGCATTTAGGACGCACCTTTTTATAAAATGTTATTTCATTTTATTCACTAAACATTTTCCTTTGCTTTGTTTTTATACGATACACTAGTGTACCGCGTCTAAGCCAAGATAAAATGGCATGTGACATAACAAGAAGGTTGTAAGATTTGTCGTCTTGTAAATAGAAGAAAACGTACAAATCATGTAATACAAATCTGAATTTAATAATTCATGTAATGGGAGAAAATAAAAATAAAGACTATCAATCAATCTGTAAATATGACATTTTATGCAATGTAAATTTTGCGACAATGGCGTTCGTTTCAAAAATAAATGATGGCTTTTTCATATATAAAAATGCTTTAATGATTAAAAAGAAACTACTATTACATAAGTTATACCTCATCATGATAAATAGCGCGTTTCATGTAACGTTGTAAAACATTAACATTAACTTCTATCTACGATTGTATAAACGATCATCGTGGGCGTTTGACGATGCTTAAGGACATATCATTCAGACATTTATGTTTTTTTAACTCTAAATTGAATAGTTCAGCATGATCATTTAACCGATTTTTTGTAGAACTTATGCGACTTTATCCTCTATGAATGGTAAGATATTTACCAAACTGGAAAATTCACTGGAATCCTTAGACTTTAAAGTAGTCTTGATGTTACCGCCACATTTGAAAGTTTTTTTTTTATCCGTGTCACTTTCGATTTAACATAAGCCATGGTACCTTGAAGTTTGGGGTTTCAATTGATGTCTGATCAAAACTATGATCCAGTCATAAAATATTGTTCTGGCATTAACTTAAGAAAGGAACTAAATAGTTGAAAACTAAAAGAAGGGAAAACACCAAACTGGAACGTCATTGTATCTATGACCTAAATTGACCATATTCTATTGTCGAAAAAAACAAAAGTTTAATTGATAATCATCCTTTACCCATATTATAATAAAGTTTATAATGATGCTGATTATGACAATTTAACCGTGTATTTCTCGAAGCAATCATTTAGCACAAAAAATAATAAGAAATGTTTTTTATCTTGGTACAACTCTGTTCTTCAGAAGTATTTTATGTTTTGTAAGTAACAACCTCTGCATAGATGGAGTATAAGAACGTATATCATATACAGCTAGAATATCGTCCATCTAATCTATGTATATCAGTGAATGATGATTTTTATGGAGTAATTTTATATATTTATCATCTTTTAAAATTTTTACTGTGTCACCGCAACTTAAACATATAGGTGGCATTTCTCTAAATATTGACAATGCAATTTCCCATAGGAACTCGTTTTACGGCTAAAACTGTACCACTTTTACTATGAAGTTTTGAAAAAAATCCTATCCTAAATGGAAAGTTCATATGCACTACAATTTTTTTCAAGGGTCAAAATATAGGGCTGTGCGGCATATTTTCAACGTTAATATGCCCCGAACTTCTAAGAGTTTAAACTAACACTAAATTTCTTAACTATCCCTACCTCGACTGTAGGATTACCACAGATTTCAATATAAACAATATGCATATGTATACTTACTGGTAACATTCCCAAGTTATGTCCCTATGAGATGAAACATAGAGATCATAACTGGGAACCAGTATGTAAACAAAATTAATTATCTATGAATATTCTATATCCCCCCCCCAAAGAGGCGTGGTTTGAGAAACAGCTGTATTTACAAAGTGCAACCTATAATTCGAAAACTTCTCTGAAGGACGGCGTGATTACAGTGGCGGATTTACCGGAGGGGGGCACAGGGGGCACGTGCCCCAGTCGGGGTCACCAAAAAATGTTCTAACATAGTTTAATTGCTACTGTATCTGCTTATCTAGATAGAAAATCAAGACACAGCTTGATTTGACTTCCTAAAGTGGTCGTTAATTAACCGCAGCTTCAACATGCGTGATTTATGACAACTTATCGATGGGTGTGTAAATATTGACACCTTTGTGTAATGTCTATATCCAAAAGCATTTATGTAAACTACATGTACATGCTGATTGGAATAAATACGAGCATATTTATTGGTTTCTAATACAATATTACAGAATCAAGATCGATTAACAAGTGAAATCTTCTGATCAGGAAAGAAATTACCAACTAAAATCGGTCTTGAAAGAATATGTAAAAATAGATGTTTAGTGTCAAGAATGTTAGTATCGATATGAGATACGTCTTTTTCACCAAACACTCACATTGTATACGGTTTCTGGGGAATGTGCCTGTCTCAGAACAGTCTTCTTCGGATTTTATTAAACAACAAACGATTTTTTTCAATGCATACAGCATTTTTTTTTAACTGATTGTCGTGTTTTTTTCCTCTTATTTTTTTATGGACCCCTCCGCAAAACATGAATGGTCTGTGCCTTATATATAATCATTAATAAAATTATATTGTATCATAGAAAACCTACTTATATTTGAGATGAAGAACAGCAATAAAAGCTTATTATGTCACGTGTTTTTTTTTTTTTTTTTGCTGTGCATGTGCTGATTTTGTGTCATGGATGGATACCCCATATCCTCTGTTTTTCTATTATAGTACAGTAATATGTGTATATTTTTTCTTGTTTTAATTATCATGTATATATGAGGGTATGAATAGGTTACCGTGAATTAGGGTATGAATGGTTTACCGTGAATGAGGGTATGAACGGGGTTTACAGATTACAGAATAATGGTCAAAAAGTTAAGGCTAGAAAAAAATGGGCCCAAAAAATATAGAAAACAGATTAAAGCTGTGATGAACTGTAAAGAATAGAGGACAATTGGCAACAAATAAAAGAGTAGAAAGAAATGGACCCCAAAATAATGAAAAGGTATAAAAATGAAGACCCGACCCCCTACCTCTCCCTCATACGACCACCGTCATCCCCAATACATGACACCACCACCACCCACACTCGCACATATGCATATATAAAAAAAAATCTTTAATTTTGGTTTCATGGTGCCCCCCAGACATCGAGGTTCTGGGTCCGCCCCTGCGATTTCATATCAGCTTGTTAAATATTTTGAGCCTGCTTCCGTAACTGCAAGCATTCTTTTTTACGGTATGATAGTATTTATCGTTGTTTTTTATAGACCCTTATTTAGAGTAAGATGGGTTTTCTGTCCCGATTTACATTGTATTTTCTTTTCTATGCAACTTAATCTACTGATCGAGATTCTTTATGAGCTTGCATTCAGACATCTAAACGAGCTTGCATTCAGACATCTAAACGACATACAGTTTACGTCACCATCATTATTAACGAGATACATACTTTAGACAACATTTTAAAATACATGTGGGTGAGGGTAATATTATGTAGGTAAGGAAACTCATTTTCTAATATAACGTAGAACTATTATTCCTGTAAACGGTCATACGGTATTAAATTGTTCATTTTATTATTTTTTTTATATAATGTCTTTTTATTATCTTTTATACAGCTACATATCCAGAGGTTAGTGTGTTTCCTGTACCTATTATAGGTGTATGATTTTTTATGTACCAT
Organism: Mytilus coruscus; assembly: GCA_017311375.1. Taxonomy (NCBI): domain Eukaryota; kingdom Metazoa; phylum Mollusca; class Bivalvia; order Mytilida; family Mytilidae; genus Mytilus; species Mytilus coruscus. Next base: position 31,376,980 of record CM029602.1, on the reverse strand, counting down.
TTGATTTATTTGAAAGAAAACACTAGTTAACCCCGCCACACGTGTGTGTGCCTGTCTAAAGCCAGGAACCTCGTTAATGATTTTCCTTTTTTCAAATCTTAATGTGTTTTGTCATTTTGGGAAATTTGGTGGTGAAGAGAGATCTTTCATAGTCTCTGTTAAATGAATATCCTACTTTTCTAGACCTTGGGTGTTTTAGAAGAGAGGCGAAGAATACCAATTAAAGGGATATTCAAACTCATAAATCGAAAACAAACTGACAATGCCATGGCAAAAATCGAAAAAACGACGAAAAGAAAACAGCATTACACAAAACACAGCATAGAAAACTAAAGACTGAGATACACAAACCCACCAAAAACCAGGGATGATCTCAGGTGCTCCAGAGGGATGAGCAGATCCTGCTCCACATGTGGCACCTGTCGTGTTGCTCATGTAAGTACAATAGATATTGAAATATTGTATCGACACCTGTTTATCATTGAAGACCGTATGTTGACCCCTTGATGTTTTTCATGTTTGCGGGTTGCTGTCTCATTTACCGTATTCCTACCTCTATCTTCATTCATTAATCCATATATAAAGATATAACGGTATTACAAAATGCAACACTTTTTATAAAACCGACGAGAAAACATTGAGATTATTGTTTTAGTACAGTAAGACAACATGTTTAAAAGCATTCGTATGTAATGAACCAACTATTTCCTGGTTAAGTTTTTTTGTGGTAGATTGCCAATACTCTTTTGTAGGATATTAATTTTATTGCTTCGTCTTTGACATGTTGGCGAGCTATTACAGACTTTCAATGTCCTAGTAATAGATGTTGACAGGAAAAGTTCTACGTTATATTAGAAAACGAATTTCAATATCTACATAATATTGCCGTCATCCAAATGTAAATTAAGCATTGTCTAAAATATGTATCTCATAGATATTGGTGGTGACATAAACTGTTTAGATGTCTGTTACAACTACCCATTTACTGAACTTTAAAATTTACAACAGTCGTCTTCAGATATACAATTATCTACATTTTGTAGTATAGATTTCAATCAGAAAGACAATCAAGACAGACAATTTTGACGCCGTGTCTTATCATAATTGGCTTTAACAATTTCTTTCAGCACGTTTTCAAACCATTATGGTAATTTGGGTTTGACTTGTGCTGACCATTTCATAAATATAAACCTGTAACTTTGTTCCCTATTGTATTGATAAAAATGTTTGTACGAAAATGCACACTAAAAATGTCAACACTTATTTTCGTTTTAGAAAGCGACTGGTGCGGCCCAGGCATCTCTCATTATTTTCAAGGTTATAAAGTCAGATAGTTGATTAAAAATATGATATTAACCCTAGAACAGTAGATTTCATTTAACCAAGGGGTAAACACAATTTATGTCATATGTTATACATGTCAACAATCTCTGACGTAGATCATATATATCAACAATATTCGTGATAGATCATACATGTCAACCTTCTCCGTCGTACATCCTACAAACAACCTCTGACATAGATCCTATATGGCAACATCCTCTGACATAGAATAAGATCCTATATGGCAACATCCTCTGACATGGATCTTACATGACAAATTCTCCGTCATGTCATCATTCTTTTCATAGATCCTAAATGTTAAGAATTTCTGATATAGATTCTACATGTCAATATCCTCTGTCATAGATCCTACATGTCAACTTCCTGTGTCATAGATTCTACATGTCAACATCCTCTGTCATAGATCATACATGTCAACAATCGTTGATGTAAATTCTATATATCTACTATCGTCCATCCGTCTTTGCTGTTTCTGTCATATCCCTAGCCCTGATAATAGCTGATGGATATAATAGAAATCATATGACGAGACCTGCATATATTTTCCCATGCTGCGTCTTTTAAAGCTTTGTATACGATACGAGGGTTTTGTTCATTGTTGAAGGTTGTACTGTTACCTGTAGTTTTTTACTTCCTCGTCCTTTGCCAAAGTTTGGTCTCTGGTGTATATTTCTCTAATTGGCAATCATACCACACCTCCTTATTTTTATATAGCAATGAATGGTTTTCCCTGCCTGCGAACCTGGTCCGGCTCGTTTAAAAATTATGCAATTGTTCTATATGCTTGATGCATTCGATCATTGTTTTAATGATTTTGCTGATATCTAAAATATCTGAATTTATGTGAAATGACACTTCTTTGTCAAAACCTGTATCTTTCAATTTATATTATAAAATGAGCAATGGACTTCCCAACCTAATCAAAGTTTGCCTAATTTTGTTTTTGAAGTTCAAGAGTTGTTAGACCACTTTCCCAGTAATGTCCTTCATCGGAAAAGTTTGTCAATTATGCGCGCCTTTATGACGTCATTTACAAGATAGAAGGGCCCGCCTGTATCCCTGCACTATTAAAGTTCATCAAGTGTCTTCGTGATCTTCATTATGCAAGATAAACTAGAAATAATGTTTGTTCCGTAGGTAGGTTTAAAATTCCATAATGACAGCAGTGCTGATAATCAATTACAAGAATTTAATTTGCTGAATAATTCGTGCAATATAGCATCATATTTTTTCAACCGCTCACTCAACATGGGAAGAAAGTGACGATGCCCCTAAACGCACGAAAGATGTTCACCAAAACCAAAGTTTTTGACGGAAATGCAACGAACTCGAAAGTAGTCTAATCACGTTGGATAAAACGTTCATTTTGCTTCAAAAATATGTACTCCTCTGTGATTGGGTATTAAGTTGTTTTTCATTAAAAGTCGTCCATTTTAACACTTAATTTTATCGAATTTTCTGGTATGAAATTAAAATATTAAGTATCAATTTCCCGAAACAAAGTGTATTCTAATCGTCGAACATCATTATTAAAATGATTTGTTTTCACAGCCTTCTTCCGTTTGCCTTGACGTGTTTTTCGTCAATTATTTTAACATTATGCGATGACTTTGCAACTCAATCATCATGTTTTATCTTATCCCGTTACCATTAACAGAAATCCACACTAGATTTAAGAACGTAAATGTATTAAGTTAAGGGATCATTACAAAAGTGATAAAATTGCAAAGATTTTGACAAAAGTTTGATTTATTGTTGTATGCTTAACGTTGTGGCAAATGTTTCTTGGGTATTTAGGCCGAGAACAGATATAAATAATAAATCTATTAGGTAGGTTCTGCAACGTGGGTCGACCAGGATAAAGGGAAAGAAATTTACTCTCCCACTAGAAAAGAAGTTAGATAGGACAGAAATTGTCCTGCATCAGTCCACCTACTGATTTATCAAACAGTTGGTGCAAGGGATTCTTTCACTCGCAAAACGCTACTCTCTCCCAAAACGAGGCAACGGATTAAATATTCAAATTCCGACCGAACGCTATTAAAGTGTATTTATACAGCCCAAATATCATATGAAAGCCATTCTTTAGCATAGGGCTTACTGACTGATGGAGGGTTTACCTTAACTGCCAAATGGTTTTAACATATCTAAATTATCATTTATGAAATGACAATGTCGGGTCACATACTGTATCTTTCGAATAATATTGTAAAAAGAGTATGAGACCAATCAATTTTATATCATTTTGGTTCATGTCAAAAATTGTTGATGTTATACAATTGCCATTATTAAATTAATAAAACGTTTTTATTTTCTGAAAAATGTGTATTTTCTGTGATGGAGTATAAATTGTTTGTCATTTAAAGTCTTCCATTTTTATAGCTCATTTTATCGAATATTTTGGTACATTATTAAAATCAAAATGTCAACCATCAGTTTTCCGAAACCACGTTTATTTTGTTTGTCGAACATAATTAATATAAATGATTTGTTATTACATATATCTTCCGCTTGCTTTTACGTGATTTTCCTCAATCATTTTACATTTTGCTATGACTTTGCAACTTAGTCATCATTTTTGTCTTAACCCGTTATAATTCAATGAAATCTGCACTTAGTTTAGAAAGGTTAAAAGTATTGAGTTATGGGATTGATAATGCCAAATCATTAAAAAGTTTCCAAAATTGCAAAGATTTTGACTGAAGATTGATTGATAGTTGTTTACTTAACATCCAGTGGCGAATATTTTTTAAATATTCAGACAGAGAACAAATTAACAATAAATGAATTAAATAGTAAATGGTAGGAATCTTAGATTGCCATTGGAAACAGTGTTTGTTGGATAGGATAGAAATTTGCCCTGCATCAGGTCACCTAAAGACCCTTCAAAGAGTTGGTGCAAGGGTTCCTTTACGCAAAAAAGTGTCATTCTCTCCCAGCACGGGCTACATATCTTAAGTTCTAATTCCGACCAGATGTGGCTGCGTATTTATACATCCCACTTGCAAATGGATGCCCTTCTTTGGGATGGGTTTGACTGCCGAGTAGAAGGGTTTTACGTATCCCAAATTATGACAATTTTTATTCACAAAATGCATCTATCGATTAATATTGTAATCAAGTATGTTTCATTTTGATTCTAATGCCCAAGAGATGTTGATGTGATATAATGTCCAATAAGGAAAAGGTTTTCATTTTCCTTTCAAAATACGTATTCTCTGTGTTTGAGTATTCAGTTGTTTATAATCAAAAGCCTTCTTCTATTCTTTTCATTTAATTTCATCGAATTTTCTGGTATAAAAAATACATATTCAATATCAGTTTACCGTGACCACGTTTATTCTAATCGTCGAACATTAATTTTAATGTCTCTGTCGAATACCTCCGTGTTGGATTTAGCAGTAAATATAATCCGACTGTGGTTAAGGTTTCCAAGTCTTGCATTTTTTGCCGTCGTTTGATTTTCTTACCAGTTCGACTGATCGATTATATAAATGTTTGAATAAGAGGCGGAAGAAACAACGGGAACATTCAAAACTGAATTAAGGAATATTTCTCCCTCATGCAAAGGCTCTGATTCCTTGCCCGGCCATTGGTTTTACCTTTTGTTCTTTTTTGTTTTATCAGCTCTTCAATTTTGAATAAATCTTTGGACTTTCAAATACTTTGGCCTCGATCATCACTGAAGAGACATTAATTGTCGAAATTCGCATCTGGTGCAGAAAAAATTGGTACCGTTAATGTTATTACATAGAAAACTTAAGACTTAACAACACGAAACCCACCAAAAACTGGGGTGATCTAACTAAAGGTGCTCCATAAGGGTAAGCATATCCTGCTCTAATAGTGGCACCGTCGTGTTTAAAGACCGCATTTATTGCTTTCTGTTTCAAGATGTGTGTTAATTTGGATTTTCCAAAGTAAATAGCTATAGCAACCACATGATAATTAATTAAAAACAGGGTGACAAATGAAAATGTTCCCATTTTAAAAAATGAGATCTACTGCTTGCATAAAAGATTATTTACTAACTGATGTGCCACAGAAAACATAAATTTAATCATCCGACATTGAATCTTTTTACCATCTGTCGAGTATGTAAAGGGCAGTAGGATATCCCCCCCCTTTCTTATGGCGTTTAATTATTTTAATAACGTGCACTACATTAAACGGACTTCATCAACAGGGTTTTGCTCCTAACACAAACAAAACAACCCATAAGGTTCATAAGGAAGAAAGCAGAAATCGTCATAAGGAAGAAAAGCGGAAATCGTCATAAGGAAGAAAAGCGAAAATCGTCATAAGGAAGAAAAGCGGAAATCGTCATAAGGAAGAAAAGCGGAAATCGTCATAAGGAAGAAAAGCAGAAATCGTCATAAGGAAGAAAAGCGGAAATCGAAGTCGCACAACTTTTACGAACACTATGATGAATTGGTTGACTAATACAATTTGTCCGTGTTTCAACACGCGAGAGACATGTTTTCGTGGTCTTGATGATTTTCATACGGATTACGTCCCAAAATGTTACTTTTTACTATTGATTTAATTCTAAACATGACTTCTAACTGACCACACGCGATCCATTGCACAAGCATCAATCACCCTGTCAATCTTTTAAAAGACCAAACAATAAATGGACATTAAAATCTAATGTTCAAAGGTATGTTATATATAACATATTTACAAATGTAAAAAAAAAATAATTCATACATTCAGAACATATATCTTGCAATTACTTTAATTCTGCTATTTATTTAAAATGAGCAAAATTATATTGATTCGCTACCACCCTCTATAATCTTCTAAGAACGTATTAGGCCGTTTTTTAGCTAAACTAAGTGTGGTGTTGGTGTCACAACACGTAAACTAAACTCTACTACGTGTGGTTTAAATCATGTTTTGATTACAATGCAGTTGATCGTCAATGTAGGTCTTGTGTTTGTTAAGTGTACATAAAACTATAATAATCAGAAAAGGGATGTTATTATCAATATGAACCAACTTATTAGCCCAAAACTCAAAATAATGATGTTATCAAAATATAGAAAAATATAGAATTGAGAATAGAAACGGGGAATGTGTCAAAGAGACAACAACCCGAACAAAGAGCAGAAAACAGCCCAAGGCCACCAATGGGTCTTAAACGCAGCGAGAAAATTCCGCACCCGGAGGCGGGCCGTATTTACCAGAATTGAGCTGTCTAAGGGCAAATATTGTCTGCATACCTTGACTGGAATCCATAAACAATTAATAAAAGATAGGCATACCTGGATGAAAGGCGGGAAATTTATACAGCAACATAAAATAAAGGTATACTGAATTGGAACCGAAATATAGCTTTGTAACCAGCCGCCTCAATATGGACTTCGACTGCAAGAGTTATTTATAGTGCACTTTCTCCGCACGGGGTATTGAAATTAACGTCCCCATTCGAACCGGATGTGTATCTATATATCCCACATATCCAAACGGACGCCCCGGTTTGGCTAGGTTTTACTGCCTGTCGACGTAGACCAAGATTTCCTTGTCGCTTCTTTCTCTCTTTAATGTGCAATGCGATGCGAAAGAACAAGGAAGGTTTAAAATGTATAGAAATCCTGCGTTGCTACAAAATAAACCTGAATATTTTGGGGCCTTTTATAGCTTGCTATGTGATGTTGGCTTTGGTATTGTTGGGAGGCCGTACGGTGACCTATAGTTGCAAACTTTTACGTCATTTGGTTATTTGTGGAGAGTAATACCATTGGCAATCATACCACATCGTCTTAATTTTATAATTCAATGCGTATTTTCTCTGGTTACGCACTGCTGTTGCATGATTTTTGTTATATTGTAGTCGTGACATTCTTATAACTCCCGAAGTACTCCAAATCATAGGAACGGATTCATAACTGCAACAGACGTTGACAGAGAAATTTCCAATATTATTCTATGTAATATACATTTTTCAAAATACCTTGCTATGTACAACGCAATCTGATATAAGTGAAGTCAACCATACAGTTACTTTGAACTAAACCGTTGGTTTCCCCGTTTGAATGGTTTTACACTAGTAATTTTTGGGGCCCTTTATAGCTTGCTGTTCGGTGTGAGCCAAGGCTCCGTGTTGAAGACCGTACTTTGACCTATAATGGTTTACTTTTATAAATTTTGACTTGGATGGAGAGTTGTCTCATTGGCACTCATACCACATCTTCTTATATCTATGAAAAAAATTAGAAATGTCACATAAAAATGATGATGATCGCGATCATTTTCTTAAACTTTCTTAAGGAACTTGATCCCTTTCGTCATGACTTGAAGCACTGATAATGAAGGAAGGTAATGCGTCACCTATTTCTAGATTTTGGTAAATTCATATAGCTGTAGTTTAACTGTCAGATAAAAAAAATGTTTTCAAAACATGAAGAACGCCAAGTGCCACCAATAACATTAACGGTACCATTTTTTCTTTACCAGATGCACATTTCGACAATAAATGTCTCTTCAGTAATGCAGAAACTATCTATACCTGTTTTGGTCAATTTTTTTAAGTAGACACTATCAGCTTCTATTTTTTTTTCCATTCTGGGGTCAAGTGGCCCTTTTAAATTCCCATTGGCTTATGTTTGATTGACAAATAAACTGTCAACTACCCAAGTCGTGTTTGTAGCATTTATAAACTCACGATCTGGTAAATAAACTCAACATAGATACAAGGACTCAAATTTTGTACACCAGACTCGCGTTTCGTTTTTAAAAGACTCATCAGTGACGCTCGAATCAAAAAAAAAAAAAATGTTAATTAACTGAAGAGCATTGAGGACCCAAAATTCCGAAAGGTTTCGCCAAACACAGCTAAGGCAATCTATTCCTGAGGTAGAAAATCCTTAGTATTTTGAAAAATTTAAAACTTATTAACAGTTAATTTATAGTTATGACCATATCAATGATAAACCACTGTCACAAATTGAACAAATATGACAGCTATGGTACTTTCAATAGACTAATTATAAAAAGTAAAAAAGCAAAAATACCGAACTCTAAGGGAAATTTATAAAATGGCAAAATCAAAAGCTGAAACACACCAAACGAATTGAAAATAACTGTCTTATTCCTGGCTTGATATAGGCATTTCCTTATGTAGAAAATGGTGCATTAAACCTGGTTTTATAGCTAGCTAAACCTCTCACTTGTATGTCAGTCGTATAGAATTCCAATATATTGACAACAATATGTGAACAAAACAAACAGCCATGATAGGTAAAAATGTCAAAAATTGGGGTACAGCAGTCAAAATTGTGTTATAATCTTAATCACTATAAAAACTATTTCAACAAAGAAAAACAAAATGGCATATATAAGGTTACTGAGTTGTGAATATGTGGAATGGATAGTCTACAGAAAGGTTGCTATTATGAAAGTGCTTGAGGAAATTCCCTTGCACTAAATTTCATAATATGTATCATTCTATTGACGAACCATTACTTAGTTTTGCTAAACTTAATGGCTTGAATTTTCAAGGCGATTTTTTTAATCCGCAAAACGTTTTTGTTTCACCACATTTCAGTATTTCCTGCCTGTGTGTTATGTTTCGAATTTGTACGCTTTATAATTCGGTACGGAGTTGTTCGTTATTTGTAGTCTTTCTTTTTTCTATCAATATTCGTTTAATCGAATTTTCTAGTATGAAATTAGAATATAACAAAACTTTTCCAAAACACATTTATTCTAATCGTTAAACATCATTAATTTGAATGATTTGTTGTTACAGTTTCCTTCCACTGTCTATTACGCATTTTTCCTCAATTATTTTAGCATTATGCAATGATTTATGCACTTCAGTCAGTATGTTATTTTTAAAATAATTTAAATGACTTTAAAGTGGTAACGAATTTAGGTTAGGAAATATTTCTGCCCAATATTGACTGTGAAGTTCTAAAAGAGTTAAACATACGCAAGGCTAATTTGTATATACATTTTAACAACGTTAAGGGCAACCAGATTAGTTTCAAATAAAAACACTTCATGTGTGTCATCATCTGAATATTAGTACTTTAAAGAGAAACTGAATTCACAATTTCAGATAAATGAAAGGAGATGTGCGGTAAATGTCTTGTTGTTATATTTTTGTTGGGTTGCTTGTCTGTCTCAACAGCAAAATAAAAATAACAAGAAAGACAATATTATACGATAAAACATACCAAGCTCTGAATCGTGCAGTCTATAATATAAGTTGAGAAGTATTAAAGCGATCTCAAAAGTACTCATTTCGTGACGACGTTCAATGACCAAAATGCCAAGAAGAAGTTTATTTTCGTCAGATCGGACTGCTAAACGCATTAACATAACCAATTTTTCAGAAGCAATCACTTGGATTTTGCACATGGGAAAAATAAATGAGAAACAATGATCTCAAAAAGATGAAATCGGGGAAATATAGGAAAGGGTTTGCTTTGTTTGGGTTCTAGTTATACAGTGTGTATTGTCCGTTTACTAATGCAGAATGCTTGTTAATTTTTTTCAGTTTTGTACAAATGGACCAAACTGTATTCGCCTTACAAATATTAGTCAACATTTAAGATTGTATTTCTCTATTTTATAGCTACAATCTTTGTACCGTAATGGGAAATTAAATGCGGTTCTGAATTGTGCGTTTGCTGTCAACATGATTAAATGTATTATGGCAGAATATATTTTTCAAATCAAATTACCAGGCTTCAACTCTTTATGCACCAAAAAAGAATAGTTTTTTTCAGCACATCCATCTATTTTCAAGAATGGTATCGGAGGACATATTCCTTCCTGTAGGCAAGTTTTAATAAATCGATTTCTTCAAAAACAAAAAAAAAAAACAGTCATGGGTCTTAACTCCTTAATAATAGGCAAAAAAAAACAAACTAAAAAACCATCACCTTACAAACTTTTTTTAAACTATAAAAGTAATTCTGAATTTGTTCTTTTTATTCCACTTTTGTTCAAATAGCTCTTCATGTTTTAATGTATCTATAAATTCTTAGCTTCCCTATGTTTGGGTTTGAGCGCTTCTGACGCACAAAAATTATTGAGCGTTATTTTCATAGTCTGAAGCAGAAATGCTAAAGGTAAAAAAATATAACCCTTTATCAAACCAGGGGTTTTCTAGGATTTTTTTACTATTTCTACAGAATTTCAGGCCTTGGGCAACTGAAACAAAAGTAAAGGATTTATCTAGTTTTTAAGGTAGGGTGATTATAATAAATTACACATGTTTGCGTGTGCAACTTTGTGTGATGAGGCATACGTACGGTTGCCAATAATTGCTTACATCCACTTTATTTGAACTTTGGTGGATAGTTGTCTCATTGGCAATCATACCTCATCTCCTTATTTTTATAATGAAGTAACAAATACGTTTTTTATGGCATTTTTAGTGCAAAGTGCGCGTATCACAGTAGATCTCGTTTACCATGGAGCATAGTACTGGGCACATCTGATTCTTCTTTGACAGTCCATTTCATAGAAATTTGATTTGATGTCTTACGACACTCGTTGTGCCGTGTTGGACAGCAGACTTTATTTTTGAAGATTTGTTTTGTATGATCAAACATTATTATTTTTACAATCTGACAAATATATAATCTAATACTATACGATATATATTATGTCCGATCGCATGTTATTGCTTATTATACTTCTATTTGTAGATATGTTGTCATTACGCATTTTAAGAGAATTTTGGAATGAGTTATGTTTTTGATTTTATACATAATAGTATACCACGATGCCACGTTGGTGCTGAGCACATGATACTATGCACAAAGATTATAATTGAACAAAATAAGCAACACTGTTTTCCTTCAGTTTGAATAGATGCACTTTCAACACAGGAATTCAGAAAAAAAGCATTACAATTATTTCTCGCAGTTTCTTTTTAGAATTCTGGACTCCCTAACTGCTTTTTTTATATACATGCATTCTTTATGGGCCTGTAATTCAGTGTCGTTGGTTACCGTCTGTTTTAACTTTGTTTCGTTTAATGATATTAACTGAAATCATGCCAATTTCTCCAATGTATTTTTTCATATCTTGTTTTCATGCACCTTTTATTGCTTACTGTACAGTATGGGTTTTGCTCATGGTTGAAGGCCGAATGGTGACATATAGTTTGTGTAAGCCCTTCACCTTTGATGTTTAGTAGATATTTGTGTGGCAATCATACCATATCCCCCTATTTTCATATTGTCTTATTCACATTTGATAAGAAAATACACAAAGTGTGTTCAAAATAAAAAAAAAACTTCATCCAAGCACACTTTCTTCACAATATAAAACATCTTTTTTTTTTACATGAAATGTATTAACAATGGGTTTTAACATACCAATACATGTTCTGATAATGGACAAGAACATGCCGATGAAGTTTTCATCCCAACTTTCCACTATAATCAATGGAAATATCATCTATTAAACCCATTTTCATGTGATTAGATAAAATATCCCTCGGTAAATAAATTGGACAAAATAAGTTCGTTCAATCCTACAGTTTAAACGAGAGGACAAGAGCTAAATTTTGTTGAGTTACTAATAATTGAGTTAATTTTGAATTGGAAAACAACGTTCACTGGTACTTTTAAACTCGGTATATGAATCTTTGACTTGTCTATTCACACTTTTGTCTCTATACGTTATTGTTTAAGGTTACCCCAATAAAGCAATTCTTCTAACACAGCAGATTTTGCATTTCTTGCTTATAGGCTTTTTAAAAATTGTTTATTTTCTATTTGTGATTTAGTGGTTCCTACTGGGATTGAGGAAGAATCTTCAGTTTATGAAAAACATTATTTAGTTTACATTTATTATATTAAAGACGTAAATGACAAATACTTGCAGAAGTTTCTTTGTTGATTGCATTATAACCGCAAATTTTGTAGAGCATATTTTACCAAGAAATAAAGTGCATCAGAATGGCGCGTGGTTACTGTCGGATAACATCAAAAAGCAACACAGAGTTGGTGTTTTTGCTACGATGTTATTCATTTTAAATTGATATATAATTTAAGTCATTTTCATTTCGTGCACAATTTAATTGAAAATAATTGCCTTGTTTGTGTTAAATATACATAATTTCATTCCAAGTGATTACTTTGCTATCAATGATGTCGTGTGCAATTTAAAAACACCATTTATTCAAATAGACTTTTCGTTAGATGATTTTTTATTGAAAGAAATGGTAATCAATTGTGCATCAAAGTTGAGGTTACTTTAGATTTAATTTATTCTTTGTGGATTGAATAAAACACAAACGTCATTTTGTGATTAATTTCTTTTTCTTTTTGGAAATTGATTTATGTATAAATCGAATACGGTCAAACGTAATTAGTACATATATGATAATCGAGGACTTGATTTGATCAATTTACCTGATATTATTTTCAATGAATCAATTGTCTCAAATCATGAGGATCCAAGCCATATTCTGAAAACTCTGAATTACATGTTATTATATCTTGAACTTAAAAATCTTGCAGGAATTATCCGTTATTCCTTCAAAATGTAAGGTGTGGTTTAAATGGCTGCGCAAACCAGGTACGTTCCTTCTAAGAAAAATGTATCTTGTGAGTCGCACTCAAATGGTTGACTGTGCTATGGAAATATGGTCAACCCTAGTCTTCTATTCGGCTGTAAAAGCAATGCTACGTCTGTGCAGATTGTATAAATTCGAAACCACAAGGGACGTTAATCCAATGTCCCGTGTAGAAAGAGTGCTACGCTTCCTTCACGTTGATTAACTTCTGCATCACGTACCAAAGGGGTCCTTCAAATACCTGTTGCAAATTTACTGCTCCTTTCCCTTTCCCAGTGGTAGTCGAAATTTACGCCCTATGTCCTGGTTCATCCACTTTGCAGAACCTATACATATTGTCTTTACTGGCGTCCTGCCTATGCACGAAGCAATCACCACTGCATGGATGTTATCCAAATTTTTCTATAGCAACTCTGTCAGACATTGTTTTGATACTTTTTTTTAGTATGTTATAGGCCAAATCTGATGGATTTCGTGTTGCAAATATTGAATACGATTTACAATTTCTTCCATTGTTTCGAACTCTGTTTTGAAACCTTACTTAGCATATGCCTCAGTCCGTATAGAGAATACACACTAGCAATAAATATAGTTGGTAGGTTCTGCAAGATAAGTGTCGACCGTGATGGAAAATGAGGGTATATTGAATCGTCGATGTTTATATTTTAGCATCGCATAATGTCATGCTTTTCTCTGACTTCTTATGACGTCTTCACAAGAAATTAGTTACAGGCGTACTGATAAAAATTTAAGTCTGGGAAAACATGCATGGATTATTTATTACTTGAATTTGGGACTTGAACCAACTTCCAGTTACTAAGGAGAGTACTCTTAGAACTATACTTTGAATCTTTCGTATTTCTGTTGTTTGTTTTGTTTTTGTTTAAAACCGATGAGTCCTACCTTTTTCAACTGATTTTTACAGTTCTAATGTTATGCTGTTATACCACTGTCCATATTAAGGGAGGGTTGGGTGCTCATAAACAAGTGTAACCCCCATGCATTCTTTATGGGCCTGTAATTCAGTGTCGTTGGTTACCGTCTGTTTTAACTTTGTTTCGTTTAATGATATTAACTGAAATCATGCCAATTTCTCCAATGTATTTTTTCATATCTTGTTTTCATGCACCTTTTATTGCTTACTGTACAGTATGGGTTTTGCTCATGGTTGAGGGCCGAATGGTGACATATAGTTTGTGTAAGCCCTTCACCTTTGATGTTTAGTAGATATTTGTGTGGCAATCATACCATATCTCCCTATTTTCATATTGTCTTATTCACATTTGATAAGAAAAAAACACAAAGTGTGTTCAAAATAAAAAAACTTCATCCTAGCACACTTTCTTCACAATATAAAACATCTTTTTTTTTACATGAAATGTATTAACAATGGGTTTTAACATACCAATACATGTTCTGATAATGGACAAGAACATGCCGATGAAGTTTTCATCCCAACTTTCCACTATAATCAATGGAAGTATCATCTATTAAACCCATTTTCATGTGAGTAGATAAAATATCTCTCGGTAAATAAATTGGACAAAATAAGTTCGTTCAATCCTACAGTTTAAACGAGAGGACAAGAGCTAAATTTTGTTGAGTTACTAATAATTGAGTTAATTTTGAATTGGAAAACAACGTTCACTGGTACTTTTAAACTCGGTATATAAATCCTTGACTTGTCTATTCACACTTTTGTCTCTATACGTTATTGTTTAAGGTTACCCCAATAAAGCAATTCTTCTAACATAGCAGATTTTGCATTTCTTGCTTATAGGCTTTTTAAAAATTGCTACGCTTCCTTCACGTTGATTAACTTCTGCATCACGTACCAAAGGGGTCCTTCAAATACCTCTTGCAAATTTACTGCTCCTTTCCCTTTCCCAGTGGTAGTCGAAATTTACGCCCTATGTCCTTGTTCATCCACTTTGCAGAACCTATACATATTGTCTTTACTGGCGTCCTGACTATGCACGAAGCAATCACCACTGCATGGATGTTATCCAAACAACAATCAATATATCAATCTGTGCATTATTACTGGGAAGTGTTCAATAACGAGATATTTATACAATTGTATGGAGAAATAAATGAATTTCTGTTACAGTATTTCTGGTTACCTTTTCTTTTGACAGGTTAGTGTGAATTTGAGGTTAATTAAATGATAACTGTGGCCACGTTGTAAAAGGAGAATTGCTATCTTAGACTGTTAGGTTATGAATTCCTTTTGAACAGGATCTTTATGTCAATTAACTTCAAAGAGAGTCGCTAAGTTATCATCGTCTCTCGCTATCTTTTCTCACTGGAATTCGTAATACAGAAAAGTGAAAGTTGATAAAAAATATCTTTGGGTTCTTTCAATTAAAAATATATGATTGTCTTTGATTATCGTATTAGACATTTTTATCAGAAAACCGTTCTCAGTAATTGACATCAAGACTTAAAGAAAAAAAGCAAATGCTCCCTGAATGCGTTTTATGTTCGAACCATCTGCTAAAGAAACCAACAATGATTATTTTTTTTGTTATTTGGTGTAAATACAGCATCAGATATTTTCTTAGAGAAAGTACAATGTAGGAGTAAAGTACTAGAATTTGTTAATTCGTTTCGGATGCTGATGCTGGCAAAACTGAAAAGTACAAAGACAGGATGAAAATGAATAGTCTGCAGAACAAAATGCTGGAAATATATGTGTACT
The DNA here is from genome assembly GCA_017311375.1 of Mytilus coruscus. NCBI lineage: Eukaryota > Metazoa > Mollusca > Bivalvia > Mytilida > Mytilidae > Mytilus > Mytilus coruscus. The sequence goes on along the minus strand of CM029602.1, from coordinate 31,361,390 downwards.
AAAGTGAAAAGCCGTGTTGATTGAAATAATTTGATCCATCACTAATGTCTACAGAATTACTATTAAACTTGTTCAGTATGTGCTCCTAGATATTGAGCAGTATTCAACTAGTTAAATCATGTATTCTACCTCTGCACTACACATTTAGCCTTTACTGAGTATACTCGAAGAGTTACGGTCGTTCACGTTAACACGTCTAAAATAAACCGTGTTCTCTTTAAAACATAGAAAGACCGACTTAAAGTCTATCTCCGTCATACAGTTTGTTTTCATTACAGAGATAAATAAACAAGAGTGTGTTAGAATAACTAATGGAAGGTAAAATGAACCACTTCATAAAATTTAGCGGTTAAATCGAAAACAAATTTGTATACTCTTTATTCGTGAAAAATCACCGAAGAAGTTAAATGCTCGATAAGAACATAATAATGGGTCTGTAAATTTTCTTAAATAGAAACTTGTATGCCCGCTGAGAACTCTTTCATTTAGAAAGTACATTGTAAATTAGAATTAAGTGGTCGATTAAGCACGCATAAATTTTATTCCACTTTTTAAAAGTAAATTTTACCATTAATAGGATTCGGAGAAGTCTGTTGAACGCTGACAGATTCTATCTGTAAAGATTACTTGCTTCACTTCAGGAGGTAATAACATATATAATTCACAAAATCTTATATATACTTTGAGTCATAGTGTTTGTACAAGTAAAAAAAGCCAAATTTATCTACTCGTATTACATTTCGTAGTACTAATTGTGTTTAAAATAGCGTAAAACGTATTTATTCATAATATTTTGTGTACCACTTTACACCGTTGGTTACGATATAAACATTAGTAATTAAATTTGAATTTCAATATCATGAGTATAAATATTGACGTTAGGCACAATAATGCGTCTCAATCGGTAACGACGTTATTTGACGTTTTCCACAGATATTCGATGACGTTTTTTTCTTTTTTATTTCCTACTTTCGTCGACACACGATTGTTTGTTGTTTATATAGATACATCTAAATGTGTGAGTGAGATACAATATGATAGGTTAAGACATGTAATAAAATGCAATTTGGTGAATTGAGTCTTACTTAAAAAGGTTAAATATGATAAAATAGTCAACACTAGACCATTTTTAATGCTTTGTAAATTAATTGTAGTCATTCAATATAATTACAGGCCTATATATAATATCATAATGCAACACTTATTGTGGTGTCACTGTCGAGTTCCGCAAATACATACAGTGAAACAGATAACATATTACAATTTTACGTTGGACGATTTTGAAAAGAAATGCTTATTTTTAATCCAATTATGATAGACCCGTTTGACAACTTTCGAACCTCGGTCGAAAGAACCGTGCTAGTCATAAATATACTTTTTTTAACGAGGATTTCGATTAAACTGATTGTCATTTTTACCGCAAATGTTTATCGCGGCGTTTACAATCACGAAAAAGCACTATACTAGATACTTGATATCAAATATTTCCATCAATGATGATGCAACTGTTAAAAGCACCGAAACTCGACATTGGAAATTATTTCAAGATATTTACTAAAAGTCGTTGCGTATGAATTTTTTGGAGCGTGAATGTCGGTTTTGAAATCTGACCATGGTGAAATATATTCAATTTTTGCAATAAAAATTAGTTAGGCTGTGAAACAGCGTAAATTCTATAACGAAACCTTTAATAACGTACGCTATAGAATATCCATGCCAATTGTCGATAATTTCACATCCTCCTGAAGAGCGCAAACACGCCCGTAAAGGCTGTTATACGGATAGTTTGTTACGTGTGGCATGCAAAATTCTGACGTTTTGATAAGAGTTCTGTCGGTATTATGAACCATTAATAAAAAATTACATCATTTTTTTATAGATTTTAAGAAACGAATACTTAATCTATAGATTTAAAAAAAAATGTAGATTATATGTTATGATTTTCATTTGATTTCGCCGCATTTACGCAACAACGTGCGTAATGTCATTTTAGTCAACAGAGTAAAGTGGTAGAATAAGATTTATAGATATATCTTATGTTTCATTGCACATGTCAAACAGTTTCTGTTTTGAACCTATACACATCGTCTTTGTCATCGACACTTTTTACTTCAACATTTTGTTTTCATCGCACCCAATAACAAATAATACAGTATCGAGAGTCTGAGTGTCTTATTAATAATATACCATTTTTTTCAATCACTGAAATAGTGCTACCATCAGCAAACAGATAAGTGTTATGATTAGGATTATATAAAGGCAATTAGTTTATCAATATCAATAATAAAAATAGGACCTAAAACTGAGGTACCCTTGAGATACATCTGTTTTTAATTTGATACATTTGAAAAAGTATTTAAGATGGCTATCGGCTAAGTAGGACTGGGATGGACAACGTACAACCCGAGGTCAAACAGATAAAGAACACGAACAGATAAAGAACAACGAAGACTAGGATAGCGTTGAAGGACTTTCAAATTCTGATTTATGAAACACGATAGGATAAAACTGATCTCTTGGAATGTAAATGGTGGCTTACAAACAAAACTTGATAATAAAACATTTGTATATTTTTTATGTACATATGATCTAATTTTTAAATTATTTTTCATTCAATTTACCTGGTTGTTATTGTTATTCTATTGAAGGAGGAGGTAGTGTGATTTTGATTAAAAAATGTTTTTCTACTGTTATTGTTATTGAAACATGTATTTTAGACTCTATCATATGGTTGAATATAAAGAAGAGTAAATCAACCAAAGACAAAACTGTATACATTGCGTGTGTTTCTTTTGCCCCGTCAAATCTAAATACTATTAATTATATGACTGTGATTTTTATAATGAATTAAAAAAAAAAAACAGTATTGAGTTATACTCTATGGAAAATGATGATATTCATGTTACTGATAAGAACCGAATTTGTGGCGCTTTTGAATATGTAGTTGATAGTGTTCTTGCGATAAGAGTCAACAGCTATGGACCTAAAATAATTAGTATGTGTAAATCATCAGGCTTGAGGATAGTGGATAAATGATGGGCACAAAAAACGGATTTTTAAATGACTTCACATCATACTGTGGCGCAAATGGTATGAGCGTTCTGGACTTCTTTTTGTACCTTTATTCTATTTTCCGAATATAAAACAGTTTATTGTACCAAACTTAACAACTTTTTCGGACCATGCGTTTTTACATGTAGAACCAAATCTATTAAACACCATGCGAAACCCAGGCTTATGTTCAGGTAGCGCGGGAAAAGTAGAACCTCATGTTAAATACAAATGGAAAGATCAGTGAAAAGAACTTGGTAGTGAGTGTATTCGTGTCAATGGACAATATCATTTGTTTACAAGGATCGTAGAGACTTCGAAAATCAAAATAAAAAAAATAATTAACACACGATGCAAGGAACTTTATCGATGTTATATCGACTATTTACATGTATTCAATCGTTCAATATCAAAAAGGACCCAAAGGAAAATAATGTATCGTTACATTCTTTCTGTGAACTTTCTAAAAAATTGTCTTCGGTTAATATAGACAATACATGTGACAATGATTTATTTATAATAACACTGACGGCGATTGTGTATTATCCTGAACTTGACGAAAAAATTGCAGAGGAGATTTAAACAGCCATTTATAGTTTAAAGCGCAATAAAAGCCACGGAGTAGACGTTATACCGAATGTATATTTTATTGAGTATAAAGATGTGTTTATGCCCACATTAGTCAAGGTTTTTAATGGTATTTTACAGTCCGGAATATTTTCTACAAGTTTGGCTATTGCTATACGTGTGCCTTTTTTCAAGAAAAGAAACGACGACGACCCAAATAACTACAGAGATATAAGTCTTGTTAGTAATCTCGCAAATCTATTTACCTCCGTATTAAACGGCAAAGATTGATGGACTGGTCCGATTATTTTGATGTCGTAACTGACGCCCAGTTCGGCTATCGCCCAGGTTTTGGAACTGTAGATGCTATTTTTGCTCTTAGTTTCTCTAATTTGAAATTGAAGTTGTTGATAATTTTACCTACCTCGGAATACTGTTAATGTTACAACAGAATCTATCGGAACAAGGTAGAAAAGCAATGTTTGCTTTAAGAAGAAATATCAAAAGTATGTATTTAAACTATGTCACTTTGTTATTACTTTTTGATAATTATATCAATTCTTTATTGAGTTATGTAAGTGAAATATGGGGTGCACTCAAAGCCCCGGCCATAGAGAGAGTGCACTTAAACTATATAGTAAGAATATACTTGGTGTTAAATTATCTACTAATAATGTTATGATATATCACGAACTAGGTAGATTGCCTCTTAATTTTACAAGCAAATGCAACATTTTCAAATATTGGTTTAAATTGCTGAATACTTCATTCAAACTGTATATTGAAAAACTGTTATAATAACATTTATAGCGAATTAGAAAGATGTCCAAATAATACGTGTAATTGGTTGTATTTTATTAAGAATGAACTGTTTGTATAATTTTGTAATAGAACAGGCAAGGGAAACAGTCATTTTTTCGAACAATCGTATAAAATTGTGTTGTTATGATAATTTTTACTACCACTGACATTATGCAGGTGTTTCCATAATTTACATGTATCACTGTGATTATTACCTTACTGGAAATGGGCGGCAGCTGGAAATAGCAGAGAATACATATTGCATACACAATTACGACACACATGTAGTTCCCTAAAAGCTGATTTATACAGAGTAAAATTAGTAAATGATCTAAGTTGTGTTTGAAGGTGTCCATTAATTAGAAGATTCGATATATTTTTTCTTAGAATGTCCTCTCTACATAAATTTTAGAAATCAGCTTTTTGAAAATATCCAACAGTTAGTTGCTATTTCCATAGAACATGTTTTATTGGAACAGACGAAATTAGTGTCGGAACAAAACACAATCCTTTTTCAGAAACATACATAGTTATATATACGCCATTCAAAACGATTCTTTGATGAATATTGCTGTACTTTAAAATGTACTCGTATCCAACTATTACTGTTTAAACATAATATATTTATTGTAGATATTTTCCATATTGTACTGAATTATATAATTGCTGTCATCTTGATTTTTTGTATATTGTAATTATTTGGAGAGGATTATGTTAAAGTTTTTTTTTAATACGGCGGAAGAAATTTTAGCGCATTGACAGGACATTTTAGCGAAAAAAATCGGACGTTTTAGCGCAAGAATTTTAACGCAATTTAGCGAAAAGTTAAATGATCAGTGCCCATTTTAGCGCAAGATTTTAAACCCCTTTTCAGCGAAAAATGAAATTATCAATGCTCATTTTAGCGACAGAAATTATAAATAATAAATAATAAATTTTGATAGAATTAATAATGCACAATATTATGTCCATCACAATACAGTACTAAAAGTCTAAAAGGTTAACACAATGTTACAAGTCCGTTCTAGCCTGGAATTTATATCCTAGAGAACGTATGTAAAATGTTCCTCGTATTCCTGTGCAATATTGTTAATAAAATTCAATAGGAACTGTTTCTTCTCTTTAACATGTCTAGTTAAGGTGCACATTCATCTATACTTCTAATCTTGATGTTTTTGTTTGCAATTTGATGATAATATCCAGAAAAAACGTATAACTGTAGCCATCACATATTACACTTTTCTTTCCTCTTTTTGTTTTAACAACATTTATTTCCACGATGAACCAAAATATAATTGCAAACAACTTAAACATTAAGCCAGCATAAATGACTGTTTATTGTTTTTTTTTTCTGGTGAGTCTTATTTACCCAGGTAGGTTTGCGCTAAAATGGGCTATCGCAAATACAGGTGAACGGTTTAATGCTGCGCTAAAATGGGCTAAAATGTCTGCGCTAAAATGTCCCCTTAGCTACCTCATGTTTGCAGTATACTTTTCCGCAAGTTAATTGTTTTCTGTTTGGTATTAAATTAATTATTAAGATCCATTTTGTTACATCTGGTGATCCGTTTATTTGGCAATCGCCATGGCAGTCAGCAGTATTTAAGTGTATCCGTTGTTCGACCTGCTAGTCAAATGTGTTTTGTTAACACATACTTTTTCATTTTTTTTGGTCTTTTGAAAATGTTGTTTGTGTTGTATTTTGACCCCTCTACCAAGAAATTTGTTTTACATGCACACGTATTAAAATTGCGGTTTTTATCCAACGCAATCATAGATTTGAACGTTATTTTCAATTTAGACTTTTTTATATTTTTTCGTTTGGGCTTGTATTATATTTGCCTTCGAGTTTATATAATCCGTTCATCATATTTCGACTCTTCAAATTTCAAAAGTCTTTCCTAAATTGAGGTAAATTATATGGCCTTCCAAATACCGTTTCGATTCCTAACATCACTGAAGAGACATTAATTGTCGAAATCCGGATATGGTGTACCAATTTTTGCACCTCATGTTTGCGGTATACCATCTTTTCCGCGTAAAACGTATAGATATTAGTCAACGATCTTTCTTACGAGGGCGCTGGATCGATACGAGTAACGAGTGTACAAAACAACACCAATATTAAGAAAAGTAAACAATAAATGTAAGTATCTATAAATATTTCGGATAACAGATATCCTTCATCAGTATGATTATGATGTAAAATGAATCATATCAATCGATTCTGATTTAACTATAACTATCTTGAAATTTATACAATTCTAAAATTTCAAAAATGACGTAGGTTATATAGGTATTTACAACAGAGACTGCATAGATATGCTTTTAATAAAAAAAAGTAATGTGCGATATGAACTGGTATATTTCTAAAATTTCAAAGGTGACGACAGTTAAGATATTATAACAAAGACTTCGTACAAAACAGCACTGACCGATTTGAGCTGGTACAATATTTCAAATTTGACGACGGTAAAGTAATTACAACAGAGGCTGCGTATTTAAACATCCCAAATAAATAGCAGTTTGATAATGATAAAAGAAAAAAAATATATAATTTTGACAAAGGTTAAGTAATTGAACGTGGCTGCGTACTTATACATCCCAAATGAATAGTACCCTGCGATTTAAAATGGTATTACTGCGCAGTCTCTGTTCCTATTCCTTTACCTTTGTCAACTCTAAATTCTGAAATTTTAGAGTTGACAAAGGTAAAGGAATAGGAACAGAGACTGCGCAGTAATATGTTATATAACCCAACTGAAAAGCACTGCGCGAATTAGAACTACACCTTTTCATTGATCCCATTTAGTGCCAAAGTTGTTAATTTTCTTATCCAAAATCTTTCCCGAGTGAGCCTATCCTCCCTTGACCAAACAGTGTTGTGAACTATGATTGTAATGGTCAGTCGCTTGAGTTCTGCCTTAGTGTGACTAGGGGATCTCAAATGTCGACTGAGAGGAAGGTCTGGCCTGCATTCATAGTCGCTACGATGGCCGTTCATTCGTTTGTGAAATGGCTGTTCTGACTCGCCAACATACTGTTTACCACATTTACACTGTAGAAGATACACAGCATTTGTAGTCTTGCAATTAACATTGCAAAATATGGTGTATTCCGTATCAGTGGATTGACTGTTAAAAGTCTGGGTATTCAGTATTTGTTTGCAAGTCAGACATCGTTTGTTTCCGCATCCCTTGCAGGAGCCCACAGACGAAAAATCAGCTCTAACCAGCAAGTCTTTAAGGCTTTTGGGCTACGGAAAGCCAGTACAGGTGGCTCGGCTAAGATTAGGATGTTTTTCGAATTCGTTCCAATTTTCGTGGATTAGGTGTGATAACTTGTCAAATTTGGGATGGTAAGTCAGCACAAACGGCACTCTTTTGTTGACCTTTTTTGTCTTTACATTGTAAAAGTTCATCTCGGCTGATGTTGTAAGCACGAGAGAAAACTTTATCAATGTCTTTTCTTTTGTAGTCCCGATTTTTTAGGTGACCGCGAAGTTCTTGTAGGCGCCTTTTTGCAGTTTCATTGGTGGAGCAATACCGTTTTATTCGTATTGCCTGGCAGTAGGGAATGCTCTTGGTGCAATGTTTGGATAACTCAAAGGAGAAAGATATTGAAGTTTGTCTGTGGGCTTACAATGCAGATCTATAAATATGATTCCATCCTTCACTTGCGTAGTAGTGTCAAGAAATGTGATCTTAGAGTCAGAGATTTCATAAGTGAATGTTATTGAGGGATGAACATCGTTGGCATGTTGAATAAACAGATTGAGTTCTTGTTCAGTATTATCCCACTTCATGTTACCTCTCTCTATACTAACATCCCCATCACGATGGTATTGAAGCCTGTAGGGAAGTCTGGAACTCTCGCAACACCTTACATCCACCAACTGAATGTCTAGTCCAGCTGCTAACTTTGGTATTGAAATGAAATAACTTCACATTCAATGGTGAACACTTTCTCCAAGTTAATGGAACAGCAATGGGAACAAAGATGGCCCCGTCTTATGCCAATATTTTTGTGGGGAAATTAGAACAGCAAATTCTTAATTCTTCTCTTTATCAACCTCTCTCTTGGTTCCGATTCATCGACGATATTGACATGAAATGGGATAATACTGAACAAGAACTCAATGTGTTTATTCAACATGCCAACGATGTTCATCCCTCAATAAAATTCACTTTTGAAATCTCTGACTCTAAGATCACATTTCTTGACACTACTATGGAATCATATTAACAGATCTGTATTGCAAGCCCACAGACAAACATCAATATCTTTCTCCTTTGAGTTGTCATCCTAAACATTGCACCAAGAGCATTCCCTACTGCCAGGCAATACGAATAAAACGGATTTGCTCCACCAATGATACTGCAAAAAGGCGACTACAAGAACTTCGCGGTCACCTAAAAAATCGGGGCTACAAAAGAAAAGACATTGATAAAGGTTTCTCTCGTGCTAACAACATCAGCCGAGATGAACTTTCACAATATAAAAACAAAAAGGTGAACAAAAGGGTGCCGTTTGTGCTGACTTACCATCCCAAATTTGACAAGTTATCACACCTAATCCACGAAAATTGGAAAGAAATCGAAAAACATCCTAAACTATCCAAGATCTTTCCCGAGCCACCTGTACTTGCTTTCCGTAGGCCCAAAAGCCTTAAAGACTTGCTGTCGAGAGCTGGTGTATCCTTGAAATCAGGCTCTTCGTCTGTGAGCTTTTGCATGGGATGCGGAAACAAACGATGTCTGACTTTCAACAATCAAAGTTCATTTGTAGATCGGATAGTAAAGAAATAAAGACTTGGTTGCAGTCATAAAATCATTTTTATGTTAGAACCTATTTCCCTTTTGACAAAACATATGTGTTTTAATAATGCGAATGTTTATTAAATATCAAGTATAATGATAACGCAATTATATAATTCATGCTTTGAGACGGTCCCTGTACGTGTTGTGTATGTAGTTTTAATACAGTGTGCTGTTGTGCATTGTGACAATCGTTTATTTAACATATAATGTCCCAGAATAAACTGATTATTTCTGGACGTTTATCACGTGATATTTTGTATTTCAATCATAGCCTGGGAAGATGTCGGAAAGCACGAATAAAATTAACCTGAGACTACTATTATAGTAGTCTGAGAAATTAACAAAACGATATTTCTGTATATATATTTATTTTAGGTCGGAAACACAGTGGTCGGAAAGCAGAAAGATTATTATACAAAAGGATTTTTCTGTCAAAAATATTTAATTCCATTAATAGATACTACCAGACCAAGAGAATATTCATTAAAATTATTAAGTTTAAACTGAGACTAAAATTATCCTTGATAGAATATAATTAAAAATGTTTATATACGTGTTTTATGTCCCACAGGTTTGAACAGTGAATACATTTATGAAAATTATATGCAAGACATGAGCACCAATGGGCAAGGATGCGACTAAATAAGTTAGTATCTAAATTTTAAACGGTAGTGAATGAAAATATACTTTCATGGATTCAATTCATTAGGATTTTAAATCCTTGCATCTCACAAAAAACGTAATTATTATTTTACAATAATCATTAAAAAATTAATGGTGTGCAAGAATCTACACACAATTACATATTTTCAATAAAGGTGTTTTAACATCATCACTATCTTATTCTATGCATTGTCAATTATTTCAAATCAAAAGCAAACAAAAATTCAGCAACATTCAGCAACATTTTTTTGGTGACCAGTCAGCGGTCTCGGGTTCACGTATTGCTTTTCTTTTTTTTTTAAGAAAGTAACTTGTTTTAATATTGGTGTTGTTTTGTACACTTTTTAGGCGTTTATATATATATATATACATGCATCTAGAATATAAATAGACTTTTGGTGAACATATATAAGTTCTCTCAATAAAAGACTCAATTTCTTGCAGTTACAAATCATCCCGTCTGAGCGTATTTAGTTGTTTTGATGTATACATTAAAAGTCAACCCCAGTCTTACCAATTCTGTGTTTTCTATGTAAAGTGTACATCCGAATATAAATTTCTTTAATCATAACCGTCTTTTACAAAAAAGTATCACTCATACATAAAATATGCTAAAATTAAGTAATCTACTTCTATATTTCAGTGAGTATCAACTAAAACTCATCGACAACATATTAATCGCATGTTTTTGTCCAATTAAAATACAACCGAAATGAATTACAAAAAGCATTAATTCTTTGCAGTGTTTAGAAATGCAAAGACATAAAGTTTAATCCTAATTACAAGAAATGGACATTTATCCACGCGTTTGCATGTGTCATCTGATTACCATTTTGAAAACTTTACTTCGATATTACATAAGTCTTTGATATTGTGCACAATACTCATTTCTAAAAAAAACAATTGTCCTAATACATTTTCAGCAAATGTCTTTGTCTAGATTTTTCCTGATATATTAAAAAGCAAGATTACTTATTGTCACGTAGAATAACACACACCTGTACGCGTTCGAAAGGTTAAAGTATAGATATTAGGTGGTAACTTATTTGTACCTATCTCAAGGTTGATCGGACAGACGTGTATTTTGAGATTTTTAGATATCAGGAGTATCTGTAATACAGATATATCAATTAAGACAGATTATTTTACTTCGAGATCAAAGGAATTTAGATAACATGAGTCATCTGTATATTGCTTTTTATCGTTGACAAATTTGTTGTTATTTATTTTTGTTTGTTTACACAGATGTATGTTTCAAATAAAGATAGCAATATGTTTGTATTCACATACATATGAATGTCACTAATAAGTGAAAATTCCAGTCGATTTTCGTGCTTGAAAGTATTTTTATATAAAAACTCTATTCAAATGACAATTAAACACGGAATTTGGGAAACAAATTCATTTCTACTACTCACCATATACTTGAACTTTCTGTTTATTTCAACTTGGGCGAATAGTAAGCTCAATTTAAAATCATACCACGTTTCTTTATTTTTCTACATATGCATATTACATGGTTAAACTGCATATGTGGTCTCTAAATCATGAAACATGATGAATCATTATTTTAACACTTGCTGAATATTGTAAAGAGTAATATAATTAGAAAGACACGTTAATTTTCCTTTAGAGTAGGGAAAACGGTAGTTTTTCTTCCTCCATAGGCGACTATGCTAACATTTTCTCAATTTGCTACTTTTTATAATAAAATTCTGGACAAGACATGTGTGTGTGTGTGATAATGAATATAATGATGGCATGACCATCTTCCAAGAGAGCTTGTTTTATAGTATCCATGGCAACCGTCATTTTACATCAAATTTAAGAAAATTTGATAGCCTTTTGGAAGAATTATCAGGAAAATATTCCACGTGTTTCAAAATATATATTATTAATATACACACTGCAGTTATTTATGAATATATTTAAAAATATTATATCCTTACATCCAATCACAGCGCTCCGAAGTTGATTTTCCTTCACCAGCCTTGGATATACAAAAGGCCAGCATAATGCCAGGTGAATGAACCATTACTTTACCCCCTATTTATGGAAGCAATTTCGGTGATGAATATTAATTTTCTTTTTTTTTCGGGATTGTAAATTTTATCTAATGCTTTTCCATTGTTCTTATTGATTGAAGTCTTGTGAGCTATTTTAACTGGTTTGTGACATTTTGATAAAATTGTCTGAGACTAATCTACTTGCTTATTAGAAACAACCGATTTACTTCTAAAACGAGAAATACAGTTTCTAAGATTCAACAATTCAGCGTATACAATAATTGATTTTCATGATTTAATACAGATATAACTTTATTGTTTTAATACCTAGACATCATTTGCATTTCACGCCTGGCTTGGAGATGACAAATCCAAATATTGGATTGTCATTCTGGCCACAAACATACGTAGACGAATGCATGACTGTCAAAGAGGTTTGGAAAATTATTGGTTTCATCTTATCTGAAGCATTGCCCGTCGTCTTTGATAGGAAAGTGACATCATGTTTTAGTCTCGGTGCAATCAGGGTTAATAACTGCAAGAAAATGAGATGATATAGCTAGGGAGTTACTAGATAATGACTTTCATTTCCTTTTTATTCCGTTGTGTGTAGTATTCATACTATTTATTTCATTGGTTTTGAGTTTTATAGAAAGCTATTTTTCTGGAGGAGTGAAAGTAAAGAGATTTAAGAAATCATGTTTTCACGAAGTTGTTGAAAGTCTTCTAATATATAAAGGTCATGTTTTTCTCTGACTGTCAATGACGACATTACACTAAATCCATTAGATGTTGGATGTGTGATGATTGATATTTTAGTCTTAGATACATGATTTGTTTATTAGTGGTGAATGGCTTTGAACTAGCTGTCAGTAACTGCGAGTACTCGCAGATCTGTACTTAGTATCTTTTTGTTGCAGGGATGTATAAATACCCTGCCACGTCTGGTTTGTGTTTTGGTTACTTGTTTTTCTGCTTTGTATCGATCTGATCAGTTAAGCCCTTTTCAACTGATTTTTATAGTTTGTTCATGTGTTGTACTGTTATACCACTGTCCCATGGTAGGGGGAGGATTGGGCGCATGATAACATGTTTAACCCGTCATATTCTGTATGTGCCTGTCCCAAGTCAGGACCTTGTAATTCATTGTTTTTACATAAATCAGGCCGTTAGTTTTCTCGTTTGAATTGTTTTTTATTTGTCATTTCGGGGTCTTTTATAGCTGACCATGTGGTATGGGTTTTGTCTCCTTGGCAATTATACCACATCTTCTTATTTTTATATTAGGTTTCCGTGTCGTATACAAAGACTAAACACTTGTGTTTTGAAAGGTGTCTTGTTTATTTTGCAGAAAAACCCTAATCTAAACTAAATCTTTGGCAAAATATTATTCTTATTACCTTTTAATACTGAAAGAGCTTCGGCTTCTGAAACCTTACATTTTGCCTAATTGTTTTTTTACAAATGTCAAAAACAAATCGAAACTGCAATTCTAGCCATTCAGAATTGGTAAAAAAAAGTAACATGACTGGTATAGTAAGATAAATCAGACATTTGTAAAATAGATGCCCGTTTGTGTGCTAAGAAGAAAGATTTGTAAAAGCACCCATATCTATTCTAACACGAGGGAATATTAAATCTTGTTTTTTATATTATATTGCATTATTAATTAACTACTCTGTTATTGGACTTAATATGAATAAAACTGCCTATGCAATATTAAAGTGTCAACTCGGCCAATACAGAATAACTCGGCCAATATTGATTTTTGTCTGTATTGGCCGAGTTCTGATCCGGGCCAATACAGGATTTCGGAACGTCTCTAGTTTTTAGATCGAAAGTCATGATAAACACAAACTAAAAGTAAACAGTCGTTTGGAAGACGCAGTTTTCATTTACTCACCATAAACATGTCGAAACGTTCAGTGTGGCATATATTTCAGGCTAAAGGCAGTCAAATTCATTTAAAAAGCATTTTGAAAGCATATAATTGAATTATTTCAGGTTTGGGCAACGAGAAGATTATCACAAAGTTATTTCTTGTCGACGACAGGTACAAATCGAATAACTGTTTACTTTCGCTTCTCATCTTTTGTAAACTGTCATTTATTTTTCAATCCGAACCAGGCATATGCATTGTGGAAGGGTGACCTGTAGTTGTACAAATCTTCGTGCTTCGGTCAGTTTGTTTATGGATAGTTGTATCATTTTCAAACATATGATATTCAACTCCTACATTAATTTTTTTGAATAATCAATTTGTTTCTGCATTACACATGCAATGGCAGTACCTTTCCAATTACTATTTATGAGTTGTGTCTAAATATGAATTGTAACACTTTTATATAGTGACTGGGAAGGGTAGAAAAATTCATCAGATGAGAAAATGTAGAAAACCCCCTGAAATTAAACAGCACCAGATCATTTGATATTGCAGCTTATAAATGGGAACTCAGATTTGGATAGTTCTACTCCAAGGTAAAAAAATGTTTATCTCTTGTGAAATGAAATAAAAAAACATTGTAACACTAGTTAATTAATAAAGATATTATGACGTGATTATTTTTGTATTGGCGTTGTTATTGGTCCTCAGCCAGCTGTATTGGCCTTCGGCTTCGCCTCAGGCCAATACAGCAAGCCTCGGACCAATAACAAGGCCAATACAGAAATAATCACGTCATAATATCATAATTCTATTTAGCACAGGAGATATGTCCTCGACTAGTTCTTGTTGTAATTTTGTTTTGCTGATAATATTTTATATCATTATACTTTCACTACGTTAAGCAATTACTTCAGTTTAAATGTAAATTGTTTTAATTGTCTAACTTGAATAATTAGTACTATTGCTAATATCCTGTCAATGTAATACACTTAATTGATCTATGATTGATAAATCGATAATGGCTCTGAATTCACCTAGGAATTTCCGTACTTGTCAACGGTTCCAATGCATTATCTCATCAGCCAAAAAATCAACATAAAAATTATGTTATAATCATGACTCCGCGCATTTCCTGAAAGTGAAATGGAATTTCCTCTGCATTGTTATTTGAAAGAAATCGTTCTACACATAAACAGTAGATGTTGTGAGGCTGTTTTAAAAACAATCAAGAGATAATGTTTGAAAAGGACAGAAAGTGACAACATTAATAGCACAAAAAGTCAAAAAAATTATTAGACTTTTTACATTACTTTCAATTAATTAAAATGAAAGATATTTCTTGCAATAATTTCTTTTTATAAGAAAAATTCATTGTACAGGTTCAGATTCTTTTACTTATATAGCATCTTTAAATAAAGATTTATCAATTGTTATCATACATGTGATACATTTCTTGGCACAATGCAGCCAACCAATTAACAAGACCTTTTAAAAGCTTGCTTAAACAACAATTTTATTTTACAAACTGTTTGATCTACAACTGGCATCTCAAAGTTCAAAGACTTAACAAGAAAAGGTTGTATTTACAGGTCAAGGGGCTGGAGACTGTGAATATGAGAATTTTAATTCTCCCTTTTAGACCGGGTTTTGCATTTAGGAAATAAAAGAAATCTCATAGCACTATAAAAAGTGACAGATACGGTTTTATGATACCTTTATTTTAGCCGTTATGTGTTTAACAATTTATGTTGTTGTATTGTACATATGTAAATCCTAAGAAGTAATATTATGAAATAATTGATTTGTCTGTCTATCTTTTATGGTTTAAGAAAATGCAAAACAATATTAATTTTAACAAAATAAGTCATTTGTAGACAAAAAACAACCATTACATTAACTTTCAAATGGTAATCTTGGTCACTATGACTGTAAGCCAGTCTGAGACTACATTCAGTCGATATTTTATCCTTCGTGATCACCCTAAAGAATGTTTCAACCAACTGACTATCATTAACAACAACACGGCTTAGTCCTAGGAAACGGATAATTGGAAGTTTGTAGTACAGACTACATATGTTGGATGTATAGATACACAGCCACGCCTATTTGCCCCTTGTTATCGAAACTAAAACAAATGCCATGCAAGCGAGAATTGTTGCAAGTGTATGCTCCAGTATCAAATTAAAGAAATGCGATATGATTGCTAATGAGACAACTATCAACCAGAGACCAAGTGACATGTACGTAAGCAACTATAGATCACCGAACGGCCTTCCAACATTGCGCAAAGCAAATAGCATATGGTAACCTCCACACGACCCGACAAAGACATGAAAAAATGTATAACAAATGGTTTGATTTATGATAAAAACAATAAACGAAAAACAAATATGACAGACATCAACCATTAAATTATAGGAAATCAAAGCCAATACTATACATTTGACAGTCGATCTCCTTTTGCTTGCGTTGAGAACGTTTTAATCGAATGGGATTTATCCAACCTGAGCCATTGTATAATAACTTAGATTTTTTTATACATACCTGTAAGTTTCATATTTTTCCCTTGTTATTGTTGATTGTAATATCTGATGGTCGATTTTACAGTGATTAATGTTTTCCTCATCTTTTACTTATTCTATAATAACCCATGCATGGTTTGACTGTGGTTAAGAAATATGGTTACCTGGAATTATCCCGTTCGGAAGTAACGTTTCGCTGCGCAGGATGTATAACTACGTAGTCACGTCTGGTCGGAATAAGGACGTTAAATTATAATGGCAACACTTCTTCACCGATGTTCTAATCCGATGCTTTGCATAGGCTGAGTGTCAAGCTCTCAGCACGTTATAATTAAAAGAACTCTTTTGCAACAACTCTTTGACTAATCCATTGGTAGCCTATTTAAAAATGTACAAGACAACATGTCTGCCCCTATCCAAAGTAACCTCCTTTTTAAACGACTTTTAATCTTTTGCCTTTCATCCCGGCCGACCGACTATACATAGCATGTCTACTGGATTCATTGTCAACTTGTTCTTGCCTGAATATACATGAAAAAGTTACCGTTAGTTAAGCCAAAGGAAAGTTACAGCTGGTTTATAAAGCAAACACCAATCAACGAATCAATCATGATATCAAAAGTTATACTGTATTCAAGATTATACAAAGAAATGTCTGTCTTTTCGCTGTCCGATGTTCAGATTGTTTGAAGCTTATGCTTTCTAACTGATAAATAGATATAAGAAGATGTGGTATGAGTGCCAATGAGACAACTCTCCATCCAAGTCAAAATTTATAAATGTAAACCGTTATAGGTCAAAGTACGGTCTTCAACACGGAGCCTAGGCTCACACCGAACAGTAAGCTATAAAGGGCCCCAAAAATTACTAGTGTAAAACCATTCAAACGGGAAAACCAACGGTCTAATCTATATAAAAACGAGAAACGAGAAACACTTATGAACAACATCAACAAACGACAACTACTGAACATCAGATTCCTGACTTAGGACAGGTGCAAACAAATGCAGCGGGTTTAAACGTTATAATGGTACCAAACCTTCACCCTTTTTCTGAAACAATAGTGTAACATCACAACATAGAAAGACACACTATAAAATATCAACTGAAATAGCTTAACTCAATCAAAGGACATAGTAACACCATTGAACATACACTGAACAGATAAATTTGACCTATGATACATTGTAAATTCAAAATAAATAAACTGAGGAAGAATAATAAAAGTAACATGTTATATCGGTATGAAATGTTAAACAATTTAAGAAAAACAATATGCTCGAACAAAATATCAGCCATTTGCAATAACTTTAAACACAGGTAAATAAAATAATTTTGTTGTTAGGTATATGTATACAGTTACAATAGAGAAAGGAAATATTTTAACAAAATAAATAATTTTGATGTTCATAGTACGAAGTGGAAATTTATATTAGTACCAAACACTTATCAAAGCTGGTATATAGACCAGATATAACCCTAAATAACATTAAATAACAAAAAAAGTATTACAATTAGTATCAACAGGTCAAATAAACAAAAAAAGTACGATTTGAGAGTACTCGCAGTTACTGACAGCTAGTTAAAAGCCAAAACAATTAATAATAAAAAATCAAGAATATTTGTTATCCAGCATAATTGTATCTCATGATGACTTAGTGTTATCAACGTCAAGCTTATAATTTATATATATTATACAAGTTTTTAAAACTAGAGGCTCTAAAGAGCCTGTGTCGCTCACCTAGGTATATGTGCATAATCAACAATGGACTCTCTCCAACTTTGTAGACAAGAAAAGAGATCATGACAAAAATTTCGTTTTTATTGATCTGGTATTGCTGATAATTTTGTCTGTTTAATTTCTCTCTATCTTCTTTAGTTTTTGCTCAAAACACAAAAGAGGGTAGTTTTCAAGATAAAAGGCAAAAGTGAAAAAAAAATGGTAAAATAACTCCTATAAGAAGTCACCTGACAGTTTTGACGCCAATAAACAATTGGTAAAGCTCAACATTCTGAACATTTTTGCCCTTGTCTGAATTTCTCTAATTATAACAGTTTTCAAAATAATAGACAAAACTTGAATTTCACCTTATGTTCTATTTTTAGCCATGTCGGCCATCTTGGTTGGCGGGAGGGGTCATCGAACACATTTTCTAAACTGGATACCCCAATAATGATTGTGGTCAAGTTTGGTTAACTTGGCCCAGTAGTTTCAGAGGAGAAGATTTTTGTAAAATTTAACGACGACGGACGACAGACGACGACGGACGCCAAGTGATGAGAAAAGCTCAATTGGCCCTTTGGGCCAGGTAAGCTAAAAAAGAAGAAAGAAATTGCAACGAAATAAGATAAAGCCTTGATGATGTAAAGCATAACTAAATTTTAATTTTGATGTATATCTCCCTTTTTAAAGAAAACAAAGCAGTCTATTTCAAAATAGACAAATGTACTTAGCGGCACATTATCTAATATGTTTAAGACAAACTATTGCAAAACCTTCAATTTGATTAAGTTTGAACTATATTAGGGTTCAAAGAAACACCAAAAGAAGGTATACTAAGACATCAACCCGCAAAAAATGTCTTTGGTGACATAGCCATATATATCTGCAATGAATTTAAAAGACACTTTTAATCTTTTTCAATATCAATTGAAGGTGAATATTTGGTCTGTAAAAGGTCGATTGTGACAATTTTTATGCATATTACCCAATTTTTCTTCAGTATTAACTGTTTATAACTTACTACATAATTTGTTATTTTTTTATGAGAAACAATAATCTTCTTCATAGGGGACGAATGTCACCAGTGTATGAGCAGAAAGTTGATGAACCAGGGTCAGAACGTCTCGTCCTTTTTCTGAATAACTTCATAGGAAGATACCAAGACCTTGTTGATAAATATTCCGCATCAACTTCATAAATGATACATGATGATCTTGAAGTATAGATTCTAAGTACTGAAAATAAAATAAAACGGAAACCTACAACTAAAATATATTAAAAAAATACACTTGACTATGCAAATGTTTTGTCGTTTTCGTTTGTTAATACAATACATGCAAACATTAATTTGTTTCTAACTTGAACCTGTTTAAACGATTTTTTTCTACGTTTATAAAAGTATGTTTTTCAACAACATGAGCATGAATTATTGAAAGTTCAAATAGGATCAGAAAAGAATTATTAAACGATGTTTCTACTTCTGTAGCAGTTAGAAAATAACAACAAACGCCTCAAAACGTTTTCAAAACTTTAGTTAGTAACAATTGCACCCTAAAAGTGCCGCTTTAATTACGATCATAAATCTTAAAATTAATCATGCATGCAATTTCGGTAGACTTAATAGGGTCAGCGATAAGATATCAAATGTCTATTTTTAGATACCGAGTGATGACAGATGCAGATAGAGATGAGAACAAATACTTTCTATTTATAGTTACCTTAGCCACAAACACTTTCTATTTATAGTTACCTTAGCCAGGGAACTAATTATCACTTCTGTAGTAATTAATTTTAAAATGTTCCTCTTTATAAAAACAAAATAATTATTTTTTTGTGAAAACAATCAGATAATGAATTTTCGGTTTTAATAGATTATGTATAAATTTGATATTTAGGTTTTTTATGCATGTAAAATAATTTTATGAAATTTTGAAGTTTGTTTTATTAATGATAATTTTTTTAAAATTTTTTATCAAAAGCAACAAAGCTTTGTTTGATCATTTTGATAATGTACTGATATAAACGTGTTCTCTATAAATTAATTAAAAGCTCCTGGTCAACAGTACTAATTATCACTTCTGTAGTAATTAATTTTAAAATGTTCCTCTTTATAAAAACAAAATAATTATTTTTGTGAAAACAATCAGATAATGAATTTTCGGTTTTAATAGATTATGTATAAATTTGATATTTAGGTTTTTATGCATGTAAAATAATATTATGAAATTTTGAAGTTTGTTTTATTAATGATAATTTTTTTAATTTTATCAAAAGCAACAAAGCTTTGTGTAATCATTTTGATAATGTACTGATATAAACGCGTTCTCTATAAATTAATTAAAAGCTCCTGGTCAACAGTTCTCATAACTGTGTAAACTAAACTTCCCCTGATGTCTTATATAATCGCTACGGTGTATGGGTTGTATGTGTTTCTTTGTGGTGTTAAATTAGCCTTGCAAAAACAAATCGGTTGTTGTACTAATTAATTAGTTAACAAGACAGTAAGTGAGTATAAAATTATCCCACTAGGCTACGATCGCACTACGATCTGTGAAAAAAATGATCGTACAGATCGCAGTAAGGTCGTAGTACGGTCGTGGTGAGGTCTTCATGATCGTGATGAGCGTGGCCAACTTTGAACATGTTCAAAACAATCGTGGTGCGGTCGTGGCGAAATCAGGTCGTAGTAGAAGCGTAGTGAGAGCGCAGTAAGGTCGTGGTAAGATCGCAAAGGTCGCTGTACCATCGTAGCGACAGCGTAGCGAAAGCGCGATTCTAGTCGGTAAGACTGCGCTACGATCTCACAGCGACTTTACTACGACCTCACTACGACCATCACGTTCTTACCGCGACCCAAACACGCTTCCACTACGACTATACCATGTTTATACCACGCTATACCACGCTGTTCAAGACCATAGTACGATCTTAGCACGCCCATGCCGTCCTCATCTCGCTGTTCTTACGACCCGACTACGTTCATACTACGATCCTCATGCTCTTTGTTATTGTCATATAAAATTTATAAAAGCTGTCCAGCTTTTGTTTGTCTGTATGTTATTTGGAACTCTTGTCCTTTATCTCAAACGGCTCAATCATTCTTGACACATCTGTGTCATCCCTACTATCGTTCACTAAAACATCGTCATTTGATCTTGATGGACCAGCAATAAGTTGTGATTCAGGTTGGATTGGTCGGTCCGACATATATCTTCTGGATCAAGATTCGTTACTATCAGATTTCCCTCCTTCTCTACCTGTACCCTTATACTTACGTAGATTTTGGTAGCATGACTGCGTTTTTTCCGCGAAACTCTATGTATCAATGAGAAAAAGAATGACTGATATAGTAATTATATGGAACACGATATTGACGTTATTGCTGGGGGCGTAGTAAGAGCGCGGTATGAACGTGTTATATTCGTAGTATGGTCGTGGTAAGAGCGTGCTATAATCGCAGTAGAAGCGTGGTAAGAGCGTGTTGCAATCAGATAAATCGTAGTATGGTCGTAGTGGGGACGTGATGAGCGTAGAAAGATCGTGATAATCGTAGTGAGGTCGCAGAATAAGCGTGGTGAGAATGTGGTATAATCGTAGCGGGATCGTTGTAGAAGCGTAATGAAGACGTAGTACTAGCAACGTGATTGAAACGAAAGTTTACATTTTCATGCCGCTCATACTGCGAGCTCACAACGATCTGAAATTATTTTCGATCGTGGTGAGCGAGGTGCGATCGTGGTCTACATTATTTATCATCTTAATCACGTGTTATAGTATTCTTTGTATTTGTCTTTGCATATTTTAAACCTTTACTGTTTAGTCCATTTTCTGGTATATACTTTTGGCGTGGCTAGGTATTTATACATCCCGCCATTGTGTTATTGTGCTATGGTCATTTTTGTATTCTTGTCTTTCATTTTTGCTTATGTACTTTGTCTATATACATGCCATTTTGTTTTTCTTTGTTTAAATAGTTATTTGTTTTTATAGGATTATAACACAATGTTGACTACTGTTCCCCAATTCTATATGACTGCCATACAAGTAAGAGGTTTAGCTAGCTATAAAACCAGGTTTAATCCACAATTTTCTACATAAGGAAATGCCTGTACCAAGTCAGGAATATGACAGTTGTTTTCCATTCGTTTGAGCTGTTGATTTTGCCATTTGATAAGGGACTTTCTGTTTTAATTTTTTTTGGAGTTCGGTATTTTTGTTAATTTACTTTTTGATATTGTGAAATTGTGGTGAAAAATAGGGATATTTCTATATCCCTATTCAATATACCCCAATTTTCCAATGGCGTTTTTAATTTCCCTTCCATCATACCGGATTACCTCCAATTGAAGTATTGTTAATTTGTTCTCGCCATCAAAAATTTGCCACTAGACGCTAAGCAAAGACGTAAACCTTTTCGGTGATACTAACCTAGGCCTCATGAATGGCCGGAGGTTCATCTTTTTAGAGCGTCCTATCATAACTTAAATGAAATATATACTCTTTATAAATTTCGTTCTTCCGAAGCGCTTCTGAATCGACCTTCATTAGGAACGCTTAAACCTAAACATATGAAAGCGAAGGATGAGTAAATACGCGGCAATGTTAGCACAATATGACCAAAAAGGCCAGTAAAAATATTTAAAAATGACCTTTCGTAACTAATTTTAAAAACAAGAATTTAATATATCTGGATTTAATCAAAATACAATAAAATATTAATTTCACCTTTTTAACATCGCCACAGAGGTCCCCCGTAGAGGTCCCCCATTCCAGAATTGTGTTTCTTAAATAGTGTCATAGCATTTATTATTTGTTTTTATACTGCGACATTGTTTGAATACTTTACATTATGTCATTTAGCTCCTATAATAACGTTTATTCTGACTTTCCAACGCTTAGGTGTGACCGTTCCTTATGAAGGTTAATCTAGAAAGGCGTACGCAATTCATAAAGAGTTTTTTTTTTTTTAATTGTAAGAATTGATATTCATGAAGTAAAAACATCTATGGAAATGATACTTTTGTCGTTAACTTTACCGTTAATATTTTTTTTTTTTCATCTTTTGACCTCACTTAATTCAAGGTTCGGCATAATCTGTCGTTTTCCAAGGACACATTTCAGCAGTAATCAAAGATAGCAAGCATGCTTAATCTACTACATTGATGTAAGTGGCAAAAATAAATAATTGTTTGTTTGTATATCTGTTCATTTATGTTTATTCAAGGTTGTTTGTGTTAATGAAAAGAGATGAAAAAGAAATCAAATAGGAGGAAAAGAGTCTTGATTGCTTACATCCACTTCATTTGAACTTTGGTGGATAGTTGTCTCTTTGGCAATCATACCACATCTCTTTATTTTTATATTACTAATATAATGAATTGACCAAAATTGTCAATGAAAGATAGAGAAAGCCTATTATTTGTAAAAGTTATTGTAGTGATAAACAATTGTAATCAATAGAAAAAAAAAACATTTCAGAAGATATATCTGGTACAAATGTGTTAAAAGAAGAAAACAATATTGCATATGATTAATTATTTTGCTTCAAACATAAAACAAGTTTAATGATTAATTAAACAAATAAAATTTAATTTATTAGTGGTCAAATGAATAAGATTAAATAAGCTGGTTTCTTAAGTAACAATTACATAGAAATCTTATTTAATATGTCATATTAATATATTTAATAAATTATTAATCTTTGTACATTCGTACGTAATTATAAGTTATACCCAAAAATTAAGAAAAAAATCAGTCACATCAACATGAAGTTTTACTGCCTCCTTTTGGTAAAGCGTCGTGATCGTTTTCCTTTGAGTTCGGTATTTTGTTGATATCTTTTTTTAATAACATACTTACGTGTAGCTGAGATAAAAAAAAACAACCCATTTATGATACGTTTGAACAATTACCAATCAACAGGTGTACCGGACTTGGTTTTCGCCGTCTTGTTAGGTTTATTGATCTCCGACGTTTACTTTGAGATTTATAATATTCGGCCTCTCATTCCACTGAATATATAATATTTTAAAACAAGCATTTAATCATCATATTCATCGGTATTTTGAATTTTTAACTCCTCAATAATTGAATTATGGAAGGTGATTGCCGCCTCAATTTTCTGCATACTTATTCTATATTAGTTTGGTTATCTGTTGATTAATGTGACAATCTTTCTTCTTGCCTGCATATTGCTTTGACAGTCGTATTTCTATTTATCTCAGCGATAAGTTCAGTTGTCAATTTTTAGTTATTCTATTTCCTGTACATATTCGTTTGTAAGATTTGAAGTCTCTTTCACACCCTTAATTTATTTACACTGACATTTAATCTTACTTTGTACATAAAATTACGTAATGTCAGAATGTACAATTGCACACAATCAAATCATATTAGCAAAAATCGAATGTTAACTCCATCGTCTCAATAAGACGACAAGGAGCAGTGAATTTAGTGCAAATTACTTCTCCCGACGACCTGAGAACCGAATGAAAACACTGCATAACATGTAAATTCCCCAGTCGGAAATAAAAATGGGCTGTTGGTTTTACAAGGGTATAACATATTTAAAAAAAAACATTTCTGTTATAAAATTTAGAAAAACAGTAAATACGTGCATCATGTTTTAAATAAAATAATCGAATCTTCTGACAACTTATGAATCAGGGATACGTCGTTACGCTTATTGTAATCATTACTTTTACAACTGCTTTGTCTGAAAGGTAGGAGCAATGTCGAGTTTCTATTAACAAAAACAAAAAACTTAAGGCGACGAGCAGGTGAATTTAAACGAATCGAATGTCTATTGTCTAATTTTCTACAAATTTCAAGCTACGACCAAATTATTCAATAGCGGAAATATTACTATTAATGCGTGTAATTTATTATATGATAGTGGTAATTTTTCTTAATAGTATAACTGTGTTCGTTAGAATTCGCGACTTTGTCAAGAAAAAGTAAAATTCATTCTAAAATGTAGTTTGAAATAAGCAGTCTCGAACAAGTTCGAAAACCAGTGCCGATCACCAATTTTTAAAAGAGTTTTGCCCCTTGGAAATATCAAGTATATGGAAAATTGCATTGTAATTTTGTTCAAACCTACATGTTTTAAAGAAATTTATAAAAACAAGTTAAAGAACCAAAATAAAAAATTAGACAGATAACATAGGTACAACGCGGGGGACATTGGATCTCTGTTCTTTTATTCTTTTTCTTTAAATTGTCGTGGATTTCCATGACGACCACACATTACTGTCCTTACTTTAGACAGAACATAGTGATAAAAGATAAAATAGGGCAAATAGTTTTAGTTAAAAAAAAACAACAAAAAAAACAGTCCACCTATACATGTATGTAAATTTAGAGGGACCAAAGTAGATAACGGCGCTGAATTCAGGGTCACACCTGCCTGCAAAAAAAAAAAAGATCTTCTGTTGTGCTTTAATACAAATAAAAAACGTTTAATTCTACAAACGAATGAAATATTAAAGTTTCATCAAAGCAGATATTAAGCGATGAGTTTTATACAATATTTAAATAGAAATATTATCAGTGGGATATTAAATATTATCAGTGGGATAACTATAGATTTTAAAACATTAACATAGTAAAAAAACTACATTTGACCAGCGATTCTAAAATATAACTAGAGGCTCTAAAGAGCCTGTGTCGCTCACCTTGGTCTATGAGCATATTCAATAAAGGACACTCTCCAACCTGGGACTATTATACTAACTTTATAATAGTCCCAGCTCCAACATTATAGACGAGAATAGAATTCATGACAAAAATCTCTGTTTTGTTGATCTTGTATTGCTGATCCTTTTTTTCTGTTTAGTTTCTCTCTATCTTCTTCAGTTTTTGCTCAAAACACAAAAGAGGGTTAAAAAAAATCCTCATTTAAGGGCAATCACTCCTACAAAGAGTGACAGTCTACTAACTATATCAGCAAAAATTAACTTGTTAGTAGATCATGCCTTGCTAATCATTTTTGTTATTTAAAGTGTCTGTTAATCTATTATAATTTTTATCATATAAGGCAAAACGCAAAAAAATTGGTAAAAATCGGTATTAAAGGGCAATAACTCCAATAAGGAGTCGTATGACGAATTCCCTCATATTGTCTTAATTGTAGATCTTGGCTTGTTGATCATTTTTGCTTATTTAACTTTCTATCTATCTATTATAATTTTTAAGTAATAAGGCAAAAACGAAAAAAAAAAATGGTAAAAATAGTCATCAAAGTGCAATAACTGTAATTAGGAGTCAACTGACAATATCAACTATGTTGACTTATATGTAGAACTTGTCTTGTTGATCATTTTTGCAATTTGAAGATTCTCTCTATTTATTATAGTTTTCAAGATAATAAGCAAAAATGAAAAAAATTGTAAAATTTGTCATTTAAGGGCAATAACTCCTATAAGAAGTCGTCTGACAGATTTGACGTATATGAACAATTGGTAGAGCTTAACATTTTGAACATTTGTGCCCCTATCAGATTTTCTCTATTTATAATGGTTTTCAAAATAATAGACAAAACTTGTTTTTTACCCCATGTTCTATTTTTAGCCATGTCGGCCCTTCTTGGTTGGCAGGCGAGGTCATCGGGCATATTTTGAAACTAGATACCCCAATGATGATTGTTGCCAAGTTTGGTTAAATTTGGTACTGTAGTTTCAGAGGAGAAGATTTTTGTAAAAGTTGACGGACGACGACGGACGCCAAGTGATGACAAAAGCTCACTAGGCCCTTTGAACCAGGTGAGTTAAAAAGGGAGTAAAATCTAAATAGTACATGATTAACAATAAAATTACAACGGGACCAGATTAAGTTTATCGAATACATATATTCGTTTGTCAATGAGTTTTTCCACTCGTCAAAGTAACTCTTTTGTAAGACCAACCGGACACAATTTTAAGGATCATTATACATCAAAAGTTTACCCGTGTAGTTTCGGAAGAGATATAAACGATATATAAGATACGGAAATAACATCAATTGATGACAAGAGGTTTCATTTGAAATTTTGACAAGGAGTGCTAAAAACATTTTTCAAGTCCCTCCTCCAATCCAAAAGAAAAAGAAAAAAATGCAAAATTACTCCTACGATATTGTGTCCATGGGAACTAGCTGTAAATATATGTCTAGTTGATGTGTTAGGAGTTTAGCATAGCTATTTTTAATCTATTTTAGGCAAGGTGTTGTATTATAGAATTATCGTTGGTTTTAATATCAGATTGGTTTTAGTTACATTCCATTGTTTGTTTAGAGATTTGTGTGTGTTTTAATAATTTCTTAAATATGTCATACCTCAATGAACTTGTTGATGAAAAATACCTTAATCGATTTTCGGTAATAAATACATACTGCATGTGGGTTCATTTATGTGGATACCAATTTTCGTTGATTAAGGAAAAAAATATTTTGTGGATATTTCATTTCGTGGTTTTGCCAAATTCTGCATACAAACCTGTAGAATATTTGTTGAATATTTAAATTCGTGATTTACCTATATCTACGAAATCAACAAAAAATGATATAAAAAAAAATAATAATGAATCCACAGTATTGAAAGTAACAATTTGATGTTTGCTTAACTTT
The DNA here is from genome assembly GCA_017311375.1 of Mytilus coruscus. Lineage (NCBI taxonomy): Eukaryota > Metazoa > Mollusca > Bivalvia > Mytilida > Mytilidae > Mytilus > Mytilus coruscus. The sequence goes on along the minus strand of CM029602.1, from coordinate 31,333,749 downwards.
CAGTGGCAAACATGTCAGACACAGGCGGAAACCCAGCTGAAACTTAACAAAACAAAAGGAACTTTTTATTAGAGAAGATTAAAAAGGCAAAGTTGGTATATTTGAATTGTTTACATCTGTTTCTATGGGCTTTAAAAGTTTAAATGAAGGTGCATGATGTAGGATTTTATGCATCTTTTATACCTGTTTTACTTAAAGTATAGTATGGAGCTTCGAGATATTTGTAAACTTTTAAATTAAAGACAAGTTTTCACAAAACAGTCGATTGTGGTAGGTGCAAATACATGTGGATCTTTTTTGTACATAAAAGACAGTCCAAAATAAAAAAGGAAAATCCAAGAATGTCCTTTTTAGAGGTAAAAAAATGCTGTTATCGTGAAAATGCCTAATTTTTCAAATTCGTATGCTAATATTCTGCTTTTGTTTGGTATTTTCTTTAGAAAATCGGTGTTGGAAGAAATTTCTTCTCTGGTAAATGGAATAAGTTGACAAAATTACACCATTAACATGACAATTTTTTGGAATATATATGTTAAAATTTCATTTCAAATTTTACACAACAGGTATATCACAATTAAATGAAAAAACAGCTACCTATAAATGAATAAATTGGAATGCAAAGTTTTCAAAACAAATAGTTCACTACATTTTGTTCATAAAAAGATTCCATCCTCCTTGGAAGAAATTTCTTCCAATAATCAAGAAAATGTAGTTAACTTCTATTTATATTATTGATAATAAAAGCATCTTGTTCACTTCATGTTGTATCCTCTCTCAAATTGGAAGAAATTTCTTCCAAGTACTATTAAACAAGTTAAAATGTCTTCCAATAGATATAGAACATGTAATGCATTCATAAATACTTGACTATTTATTGAACGCAAATAGTTTAATTCATTTCTATTCCTCCTTGGAAGAAATTTCTTCCAAGCACTTTTCAACAGTAAAACATTTTCTAAATTTACACAAAAAGTTGAATTATCGCTTTCCACAGCAGAATTTTCTTCTTTTAGTTTAGTAAAAGTTAGAATTGATTACATTTACGATATTCTGTCATTCTACTCCATTTCATATAAAGGCTCCATCAGTTCTTGGAAGAAATTTCTTCCAAGTCCATTCACAGTCTAAAAAATAATTCACTTTATATAAGTCAAATAAATTGACGTCGCTGATGGGAAGAAATTTATTTCAACTATATTTAAAGCAGTTAGACAAAGTTCACTTCATTTCATGTAAAGACTTCATCACTTTTTGGAAGAAATTTCCTCTCTAAGTCCATTTACAGCAATAAGAAAAAATAAAATGCTCCGCTGGGCGCAGCTTGATACGACCGCAGAGGTCGAACCCTGAACAGTTGGGGCAAGTATGGACACAACATTCAAGCTTTGAATTTGGATTGTGATTAAATATTTGACACAGCATAGGTTTCTGACACAGAATGAATGTGGTCTAAGAACTTAAAAATTTTCAATTTACCTATTCAAACCATATCATTATTAATTGCTTTTATTTATAAATCAGAAATAACCAACTTAAAAGGGAAAATTTTAATGAAAAAAAAGGAAAAAGGAAACCCCCAAATTTTTTAAACCCCCTTATGATTCATCACTCCCAAACTCAATCCCAGCCTTCCCTTTGTGGTATGGTACCTTGCAGTACAATTTCAGAGAGATCCATACACTTGAACACAAGTAATTGTCTGGAAACTATAAAAATGCTTGTTTTTTGGCCCCTTTTTGTCCCCAAATTCCTAAACATTTAAGGAAATTACCCCCTAACTCAAACCCAGCTTTCCCTTTGTGATATGGAACCTTGTAGTACAATTTCATAAAGATCCATACACTTACACACAAGTTATTGTCCTGAAACTAGAAACATGTTTGTTTTTTTGCCCCTTTGTGGCCCCTAATTCCTAAATTTTTGAGGCAATTACCCCCAAAATCAATCCCAGCCTTCCTTTGTGGTATGGTACCTTGCAGTACCATTTCAGAGAGATCCATACCCTTGAACACAAGTTATTGTCTGGAAACTAGAAAAATGCTTATTTTTTGGCCTCTTTTTGGCCCCTTATTCCTAAAAGTTTTAGGCAATTACCCCATAACTCGATTCCAGCTTTCCTTTTGTGATATGGAACCTTGTAGTACAATTTCAGAAAGATCCATACACTTACACAGAAGTTATTGTTAAGAAACTAGAAAAATGTTTGCTTTTTTGCCCCTTTTTTGGCCCCTAATTCCTAAAATTTTTAGACAATTACCCCCAAAATCAATCCCAGCATTCCCTTTGTGATATGGAACCTGGTGGTACAATGTCAGAGAGATCCATACACTAACACACTAGTTATTGTCTGGAAGTTACAAAATGCTTAATTTTGGCCCCTAATTCTTTAACTGTTGGTATCATAACCCCAAAAATCAATCCCAACCTTCCTTTTGTGGTATTGAACCTTATGGTAAAATTTCATAGAGATCCATTCACTTAAACTAAAGTTATTGTGCGAAAACCAATGTGTCTTCGGACGACGACGACGACGCCAACGCCATACCAATATACGACCGCAAAAATTTTTTGCGGTCGTATAAAAATACTTTAGTTTGTTTAAATAAATTTCCGTCTTTGTTGTTAGAAATTTCTTCCAATTACTTTTACTACAATATAAGACATTTCTTTTAACAGTTTTTAAGATTTCCTGGAACACAGTTATCTAACTTGAAATTTAGTTCCATTTAATCCAGTATTCAAATACAATTTCTATCAAATTTCTTTTTGAGATTTTAAGTGATTTGTTCAGGATAAAATAGGTGTATTTTCCTCTCCTCAGAACCTCTCTGGCTTCACCCATACCGGTGTCCTTATGTTTTGTTTTGCTTGTAGAAGGTTTCTAAAAAATGATTTGAGGGTAAATGTCAAACTTTATTTATGTTAACAAAATCGTGTTGAAAAAGTGCAGGTGAGACGTTTAATTTTCTATTTGATATAATTGAGAGATAGGGATAAATAACAATTATAAGGCTAAATGTTATGCAATTCTTTCAAAAGCAGAAATTTCCTCCCATAAACATCATTGGTTAAATTAATTAAATAATTCATTTTAAGATGCCCAAACAACCCATAATTCCCTGTAGCAGTTTATGAATACTCCAGTGTATTATCCCAGCGTCCCATTTTCCTGTAGCAGTCTATGAATTCTCCATGCAGTTTATTCCTCTAACACTCATAGTTCCCTGTTGCAACAGAGGCGGATCCAGTCATTTTTAACAGCAGGTTCCGAACCCAGGAGAAAACCCAAGGGGGGTCCAACCATATGTCCCTATTCAAATGCATTGATAGTCTTAAAAGGGGGTTTTCATCCCCCGGAAACATCCCTTCCCCTGCAGGGATCCGCCACTGTGCAGTATGTGAACCTTCAGTATATTGTCCAACCCTAGTTTCATGTTGCAGTACATGAACTTTAAGTCTATTGTCCCACACTCCTAGATTCCTGTTGCAGGTTATGAATCCTCCAGTTAATTGCCCAAACGGCTTATTTTCTTGTAGAAGTCTACGAATCCTCCATTGCTGTTCATTGCCCCAACGATCCTAGTTCCCTGTTGCAGAATATGACACTACTAACTGGCTCCAAATCCTTGCTATCGTCTTCAAATTTTACATGTCCTAATTTCTGAAGAAGAAAAAAATATAATCATTTTTTTTTTTTTGGTTATTGCACATAATTTTTATCCCGTTTTTCTCGATGGATAGTTGTTTCATTGGCAATCATACCACATCTCCTTATTTGTTTTATATTAACTTAATATCCTCTTCGACATTAAGCTGTAACTTGAAGGGGCAGGATCCTATGAATTATCATACAACATTCGTTATACAGGAAAACGGTATAGTTTCTCGAGCAGATATAAATATTTTAATCGTATTTTTATCCGTAATGAAAACACGAATAACTTCATAAAATAATAATAATTGTAGATAAATTTATTTGTTCGTTCCCTTTCCTTTTTCAAAATCATTAGATTGCTAAATAAGTTATCAGGCCAACATATGCAAAGCATATCGTTTATACATATATAAAGTATGTGTTGATGTTTAATATGGAAAAACGGCATCATTGACCCCTTGGAGGCTCCTAATCGTCATCAAATTATTCTTTTCTTTAAATCAAAAATTTAACAACTTTTTTAAATAGTACTTAAATTATGTGTGTACATACCTTTACATGTATCGAATAATTCTTTAAACATCGTATAATGCCATCTTAAGAATTTTCATCTAATTACGCATTTTAGTCCTTCAACTTTCCACACAACGATTTTCAAGTTCCGAGTTATCAAATAAAGTAATTAATTATTCATAACACCAAATCCGGTGATCATCCCGCAGATATATCACTCAGCTTGACTCCTAGATTGCACAATTTACGACATGTCAATATGCGACTTTGATGTACATGTTCTTATCATGGATGTCAAAACAGATTTGATACACCTATATTCTAATTGAAACAGTATGGAAATCAGTAAAGTAAAAAGATAAAATACAATAAAATTATTGCGAGTTTTCGGGGTTTTTTTATTTGCATTTTGAATGTTAAAGAAATTAATTGTAGTGCTAGGACTTGAAAGCAACGAAAATATTCCCTTTTTTATTTATAGATAGTACCTTACAATTTTAGCTAATAATTACACATGTATAACTTTACACACAGAGAGAGAGAGAGAGAGAGAGAAGAATACATTCGCACCATTTATGCGCATGTGACAAATGAGAACTATAAAACCTATATTAAATCTGCTGACTAAAGATAAATATATCGTTGTTTATGTCAAAATATATTCATAATATTGCTTCCCTTTTTAAATAGAACGTTGTGTTGACGAATTATGTCTCTGTTTAATATTTCATGCATCAAGCAAGTTATATACCGTGATGTATAAGCGAGAGACGGGCTTCTTCTTTGCTTGCCCAGAAATACATCTGTCAAAAATAACCGAAAATGTTTTGCTATAGATGGCTTCAAAACAATTTCGATTTCAAAAGTCTCTTGTTTTAATCTTTTTTATCTTATGATGCATACTTAACTCCTGTCTATCCGTCATTACACTCTCCTTCACACGAGTCATCGTTGCAAGTACATATAGTCCCTTTTAATAGATATAGGAAGATGTGGTATGAGTGCCAATGAGACAACCATCCATCCAATGTCGTTTTATAACACAAGACTGAAAACACATGAATAAATAGCGGATTTACGTTTTGATTTATTCAGTGTCGTTTGTATACGTTCAGTGGCAAATATTTCACATGAATATCCCATCAAAGATGTGTTGCAAGACTAGTGTTATCTAACATGCAGATATCGTAACATTTATCGTGAATACGCTCTGTTCTGGATTTAACGTCCTTCAACCGACCTTGAAATAACTCGAAAAAAAAGTTTGTTACAGACATTGAAAATGAACAATGAAAAATGCAGGATAATGCAGGAAATAGTTATGAACAATAGTGAAAATACATTAGCTGGTTAAACTTATTATTTCATCCTCAACTAAAACCCCCACTAAAAATCAAATAGTTGTCTCCAGAGGTCCTCGATTGACATTCAACAATGAGCAAAACCCATATCGTATAGAAATCTATATTACTATAAATAGTCCAACATGCCGATATTTTTTAATATTGCAAATTATATTGATGATTTTTTTTTATAGATTATTATTCGGAAAGGACTACATAAGTACGATCATTTTGTGCTCAATTCATTATTTGAATTTGTTTTATTTTTTGTATACATTCATGACAAGAGAACCGGAATTCCTTTAGAATGTTGATACGTTTATTATGAGATCTTTAAGATAGATTTAAGAAAATGTGGTGTGAGTGCCAATGAAACAACTCTCTCATCCAAGTCACAATTTGTAAAACTAAATCATTATAGGTCAAAGTACAGCAAGCTATAAAGGTCCCCAAAAATGACTAGTGTAAAACCATTCAAACAGGAAAAAAAACGGTCTAATTTATATAAAAAAAAAAAAAAACGAGAAACGAGAAACACTTATGAACCACATCAAAAACGACAACCACATATAAGAGCAATATAATACTATGTTAACGTATATCCGCAATTTTCCTTAAATCAATTAAAGAAATTTCCTTTACGATGTGTCTCCTATTGTCATTTTTTATCTTGTATACTCAACCGGAAACTACAAATTAAGCAATGTAAATTATAATGGTTTTTATGGAACTTTTAAATAGCGACTTAATAAAAGTATATTAATATTGTTGTTATTTCTGTCATAATACTGGCATAAAATTATGGTACTTATGGATTTCTAAAGTATGACCAGGTATGTGGAAGCGGTGCATATATACTTATTGACGATGCTATTATTTTTGTTTTACATAAACTGAACTAATGTGTTAATTGAGCCGAAGTCTTATCATCAAACACGTCACACTTGGTGGACAACATGCGTCCTAGCATAGGCGGGTGATACGGAACAGACGAATTTGTAAGCAATTAACACATTTTATACATGTATGTAGTTTTGAACAGCAGTGTTCGAAATTCGTGCAAACATCGATCGATGCTGTGTTTTGCCATTGAGGAGGTTATATTGAAATAATGAAACTTCTTTGCCTGCGTATTCTCAAATGGTAGCACTAAGTCTTGTGGTTGCATCATATATACTAAATTGGTGAGTAAAAATTTCACTTTTGATATGAATATTTAAATTAAATTTACCCTTATTTGTTGACGTAACTTTTGTCACATTTGAATTTGATATGGATATCAATTGAAGAGGGCAAGACATTTATTAGTTTACCCTTTCAAAACATTAAATATCAAAAGATGAAGTATCCCGAGAAATTGTAAAATTTACGGAAACGGTCGCATGCGCTGTCCACAATTTATCAACTTTTGAAAATGAGTAATAAAAATATGTATGAGGCATATATTTCTTACAAAATGAATAGTAGGCGTGAGCTTTTGTCAAATTGCTCCAAAAATGTGGACAAATAAAACAAAATATTAATTATTTGATATTTACGGGTGTGAATTTAAGCCTGAATGCAATTTAAGTACTCCCGTTTCCGATCTCATTTCACGGTCACATGTATATGATAGCATTGATATCAAAACCCTCTTATCATTTGGTGTCATCATTGAGGTGATGGAATTAATATAGAAAGGTATGGTTGAATTTCCCTTAAAGACATCTATTTAAGGTTCAGATTTTTCTTAGAGAAATCTATTAAGATTTATTCTGATCCTTAAATAGATTTCCTTAAGAGAAATTCGACCACAACTTTCTAAGGGTCTTGATAGGAGACAATGATATTCTGTAATTTTTCAGGTAATTTTTCCCTATTCTTTATATCTTTTTAACAATTTTTCTCTATTGTTTTATTTTTAGGTAAATTTTACTGTAGATTTGGCCCATTTGTCTGTTTTTTTTTTTTTTTGTATACCCCATTCATACCCTCTTTTATATCTAGCGGACTCGGAGAAAAATTTCTCGGGTGGAACTTATAGCCGTTTTAGTCCAAATAATTATGACGTCTCAAAGGCTATTTAATTTTTTTGCTCTGACTAGCATTTCAAGACGTCATAATTATTCAAAGGGAATGGAAACGCGGCTCGAGATCTATTGGGACTCCCGTGGAGCTATAATCTATATGACTCAGTCGGAAGTTAGTATGATCAAGGAAGTTATAACCTCCTTGGTATGATTAATAATATAAAGATTTATGACGGAGGTCCATTCCCTGTCATATATGTCGGTCATCTAAATTCACTGGGTCATCTTGCTTGAGAAGATAACAAGGAGAGAAAAAAAACCAAGTCAAGTATGAACTAGTATATCATGTAAAAGCTAAGGCCTTAGGTACAATGTATCCTTTTGATTACTTTTGTGACATACGTTAAATTTGCAATAAATTCTTATGAAAAGTTTTATTAAAATAGACCTCGGTTTGAAATTTGCGAGAGTTTCATCCGGATTACAAAACAAAAAATGCAGTTTTTTTTTTTTTTTGTAAAGGCTCGACAACCATAAAAGGCAAAACAAAATAGTTGATATCATTATAAAGCTGAAACTTTTTTCTAGAACTTTGGCTATTTTTGATGTTTCTTGTAAAATTTCTAAATTTTCTACGATTTTCCAAAACTTTAGATTGGAATTTCATTATTCTGTCAAAACGTGTCTTTCAATCAGGCAGCGTAATAAGATTGTTTTTCAAATGTTGAAAAGTAGAAAGAACAAAGTGACATCCTGAGATATCATTTTAAAAAAGAAACATTTTCCTACAAGTTGGTCTAAATAACGAATGCTTAATTTAATTGGTATATTGTAAATGATTCTATTTCGAAACATACTGAAAATTTTAAGTAGTGCGTAAAAAAAATACACCAACACACTATATTCTGTTAAGGGTGAAATAGACATGGCAATAAAATACAATTCAAAAGCTTAATCTTTTTTCTATAACATGGTGTTGGTTATATGAAAATGGTGCTAGAAACGAATTTTCTATGATTTTCAAAATCCTTTGTTTATAGTTTACATTGACGCCATTGTGTTCAGTCATGTTCCAGACCGAACGAAGTCTGAAAATACAGACAACAAATGTATAGACTTCCACTTTGAAATCGACTGTCGTTTTAAACACGATTTAATTCATTTTTTTTCAAATATTACTTTATTTGATATTGCAGTTTGCCATAACTAAGCGTTGTCGCAAATTACCATAAGACATCATATCAGTTCTTTCCTTTTCTCTCACAGAGCAGTATAGTCTAGAAGTCACAAAATATGCATAAGTGTTAAAAATACCAACAAATATGTGGATGTTGGAAATTGTTAACTGTATCTAATCAAAAAAATAATTGCACTGCGACATCATTTGGCATATGTGCTAGGCGTGATTCGTTGTTAACATCTTAAATATATACGAAAAAAGTTAGCGTATCAATGATACCTGCAATTGGATATCCCATTCCGGTTTTTATTAAACACCTGTAATATATGTTCTTATATCTAGATAAAATACTACATCTGTTCACGTACGTCTTCCCTTATACTTTTCTACACCAGTCATGTTCCAAAATTAAAAAAAACAAAAATTCACTTTTTGCATGGCTTTTCTTTTCAAAATCTATAATGTCGGTTTTCATCTAATTGTTGCAAAACGTCATGAAATATCAAGACGAGGAACAAGAATAAAAACGTTTTTCAGAAGTAACTTTGTATAAGGATGTTTTGTTATTGTTGTAATTTTTTTATATATATATATATATAAGGAATTGTGTATTTTAATTCAGGATTAAATGACCAATTTCGATAACTACTGCCAGATAAGTTATGAGCCAGTTAGAGCGACGGGATGTAATTAACCCACCGTCCGAGACAGAGATACATCATAAAATATATTCTTTGAAGTCGGCCGCGTTTCCAATCCTTTAAATATACAATTCCGTAATGAGACTATAAAATATATTTAAGTAATCTTTTTAGTTAAATAGAAATACATGTAGTTAGTTTTAATAGGAACAGATCATTTTGGATTCTTGATGGTTCATTTGCGTTAATTTGATAGAAAAATTCTCCAGAAAGATAAAAAGATTTTATCTTTTTAGAGCATGAATGTGCATACACTCCTCTCCTGGTAAGACTATTAAAGATAACGATCTTGAAAATTGGTACTGATCTTTATTGTGAAGAAAATGTCCGTTACATTTATAGATAAGCTGTAAACAACAAAAAATTTTAAGCAAAAAGAGAATTGATATTTCTAGTCTTTAATGTTGGAGAGTGGTCATTGATTAAGATGCACAGAGATTTATGTTGATACATATATCTTTAGAACCTTTCGTTTAATATACATGTTATTATATATAGTTTTTGTCTCGTCTGTGACGAAAGTCGCAGTATGCGAGACATACATTTTGGTATTACTATCCGACAGTGGCGGCGTAACTATTTGTATTAAGCTTTATATTTCAGAAGGTAGAAGATCTCGATGCTTCATATCTTGTAGATACCTTATGACACGAAGTTTCTGTCAATCATATGTCGATCCAATATGTCCTTGTCCTCATTTGTATTGTTCAGCGTCTGCTTCAAAAACAAATTGAGTTTTTTATTCATGTGAATTTCTCACTTATTATGATTCATACTATTAGGATAACTATATTTGATTGATTGATTGTTGGTTGCTTAACGTCCAGTGGCAAATATTTCATGCATTTTCAGGACAACAACTATATTTGGTATATGGGTTCCTTGCAACGTCTACATGTCAGTCAGACAGGGTTCATAATACCTCGACCTCATTTCATGGATCAGTGAACAATGTTGAAGTTACGTGGTTAGGTCTGTTTCTAGAATACTTAGAGCAGTAGGTCAACTATATGTGGTGTATGGAATGACTGTAATTATTTGGTTTATTTTGACATAGACCTCATTTTCATGGTTCATTGGTCGACGTTATGTTTTTTGTGTTTTGATAAAGTTTTTTTAAGTACTATAAGCAGTAGGTCAACTTTACTTGTTGTATATAATGACTGTAATGGGTACCTGTCAGTCTGGCAGGTTTATTTTGACCTTAAACCTCAATTTCATGGTTCATTGGTCGATGTTAAGTTTTTGTGTGTTGGTCTGTTTTTCAAGTACTATAAGCAGTAGATCAACTTTACTTGGTGTATGGAATGACTGTAATGGGTACATATCAGTCTAGCAGGTTTATTTTGACCTTGACCTCATTTTCATGTTTCATTGGTCGATGTTAAGTTTTTGTGTTTTGGTCTGTATTTCCAGTACTACAAGCAATAGGTCAGTTATATTTGGTTTATGGAATGATTGTTAGGTGTTTATGTCTGTCTAGTAGGTATCATCTAACCTTGACCTCATTTCATCGTTCTTTGGGCAATGTTAGGTTTTTTGTGTTTTGGTCTGTTTTTCAAGTACTATAAGCAATAGGTCAACTATATTTGATGTATGGAATGATTGTAAGGTGTATACATATGTTTAGCAGGTATCATCTGACCTGATCAAGTTTCTGTGATGCTTTAAGTAAAACCTTTATTTTTAAAACTTTCAACATAAAATTAATGCTCAGTAAATCAGGCGACACAATTCAGCGTGTGCACTCTTGTTTTAACAAGAGACATAAACTTTTCTTGTTTTTAAATTCACAGAATTGATAAAGTATGACGATAAAATGACTTTCAAAATAATAATGTTTGGTTATACAGGACGAACTGCATAAAGAAGCTGGAAATGGCGAGTTAGGAAAATCATTAATATTGCAGACTTAAAATTCCATAGAAGGATTTGGAATCATCATTGATGCTTGACAGCTCATTGTCAGTTGAATGTTAAGATCATCACTACAATACCTTATTCAAGACTTGAATGTTACAAAAGGAACAGTTTCCACAGAAGTAATGGTAAGAAACCTAAATTTGGACATGGAAAGCTTTAAAAGTGTTTTGGTGGTTTTTTTTAATGAAAAAGAGGCACGTAAATAACGTTTACTGCCACATGAAATAAAGCTAAGAATTTTTATCAATTATGGACTTTTGACCAGGTTAATACGTTATATGTGGACCTGTTAAAATTATATTGACCTAGGACGAAGTCATTTCTGTTTATGGATGACTTTTTCTTTATATAGAGAAACAAAATGGAAAAATACCTGATTAAATAATGGAAAGAATATTCTAGGATTCATCAATTTTGTTGATATCAATGTTATCGTGTATTTGGTGGAAGTAATTGAGTAATGGTTTGTCAAGGTCTACATAAAACCTTAAAAATTGCAGTTATATTTCAACGAGCCAAAGTTAATTAACAAAATATGTGACATAGCCCATTTACTGTAACGTGACCTTAACATGTTTAAGTGGTGTATCATGCAATACTTTCAAATTTTTGTCTCTTTGGTTTTAACAGATTATATAAGTTTTACAAATTTAATTTCTGATGGTAAGTACTAGAAGATTATGTTATGCAGATGCTTTTGATAATCTTTATGTTTGAATCAGATAACATAATTATGTGGTACTTTTTTTCAGATAAGAAGAAAAGGCAAATAGGCAACAGAAAAATAAAACATTCATATGTTTACTGTTAGCAGAAAACTGTAGGAAGAGACAAATCAGAAATCTTTCACAGCTACTTTAGATTTTTTCATCACTTGGCGTCCGTCGTCGTCTGTTAATTTTTACACAAATCTTCTCCTCTGAAAAAAACTGGTCCAAAGTTAACTTAACTTGGCCACAATCATCATTTGGGTATCTAGTTTCGAAAATGTGTCCGATGACCACGCCTGCCAACCAAGATGACCGACATGGCTAGAAAAGAACCTACTAGAGATAAATTGCAATTTTTGTTTCTATTACTTTGAAACCCATTTTAAAAGAGTTAATATGACGCTGCAAAAATGTTCAGACTGTTGTGCTCTACCAATTGTCTACATACGCCAAAACTGTCAGACGACTTCTTACAGAGTTATTGCACGTAAAGAACATTTAAGTTTAACCGTTTTTTTTTTTTTCATTTTGCCTACAATGTATCATCTTGAAAACTTTAATAGATAGAGAGAAGCTTTTAACGCAAAAAAATATCAGCAAGACAAGTTCTACATTTTAAAAGTTACATAGTCAAAATCGTCAGTCGCTTCCTTATTAGAGTTAATACCCTTTAATGGCGATATTTACCAATTTTTGGCGTTTTTTGCCTTATATCATAAAAATTTTAATAGATTGATAGAAACTTTATTAAGCAAAAATTATCAGCCAGACAAGAGCTACAATTAAGTTTTATAAAGGAAATCATCCGACGACTCCTTATTAGGGTTATTGTCTTTAAATATGATTTTTACAATTTGTTTGCATATTGGCTTATATGATAAAAAAAATATAATATATAAATAAAAAAAAATATAATATATAAATAAAAAAAATATAATATATAAATAAAAAAAAAGATATGATATATAAATAGACACTTTAAATCACACAAATATCATCAAAGCTTGATCTACTAACTAGTCAAATTTTGCCGATATAGTTATTAGACTGTCGCTCTCTTAAGGAGTGATTGCCCTTAAATAAAAATTGTTTACCATCTTTAGTGTTTTGAGAAAAAACTGAAGAAGATAGAGAAAAACTAAACAGACTAAATGATCTGCAATACAAATCAACAAAACCGAGATTTTTGTCATGAATTTCTCGTATACAATGTTGGAGATCATAGTCCTTTATTGAATATGCACATAGACCATGGTGAGAGACACAAGATATTTACAGCCTCTACTTTTTAATGGTTATAGTACTGTAATACATTTATCTGTAGTAGATTGTAATCGTTGTTCAATGAATTGTTCAGATTGCATCTTAGAATGACAGTACATATTCACATGTATTGTTATTGTCGGAGACGTTATTGTCTGGTTTCAAATTCGTGACAGACCATTATTTCAACAAAATGAAGTGACATATTTGTTACTCCTGTAAACGTTCTTGGAAGAAATAATTTCTTATCAGTGACAGAAATTTATTTGAACAAGTTTTGTTATGGCTGTCAATACATTTGGAAGAAATTTCTTCCAACCAGTGACAGAAATTTATTTTAACAACATGAACAAAAAAAACCTCATTGCTGTAAATGCACTTGGAAGAAATTTCTTCCAAGAAGTGGTGGGTTCTTTATATGGGATGAAATGAACCTTTTCATACTACTGTAAAAGTACTTGGAAGAAATTTTGTTTTGCTATACATATACCTGATTGTAAATGTATTAATTTATAGGAAGAAACCATTACATAGGGACAAATAAAATGAATAATTTTAGTTGAATAATTTGTGAGCAATTTTATTATTTGCTAAATTCAATTGAAGAGATATCCGCTGTAGAAAGCAATAATTCAATTTAAATTTACTGTTGTAAAGTACTTGGAAGAAATTTCTTCCAAGGAGAAACAGAAATTTCATATTTCTATATGTATTGGTAGTGATTTTGACTGGTTTAATAGCACTTGGAAGAAATTTCTTCCAACTGGAGAGAAGATACAAAATGACGTGATCAAGTTGTATTTATTAATCACAATTGTGATTTTGTTTTTTTGAATTAATTACTCTTTCTAAAAAATGAACAAAATGTAGTGTACTGTTTTTTTTAAACTTTGCATTCCAATTTTTTAACTTATAGGTAGCTGTTTCTTCATTTAATTGTGATATACCTGATGTGTAAAATTTGAAACGTAATTTTAACATATATACCCCAAAAAAATGTCATGTTAATGATGTATTTTTGTCAATTTATTCCATTTACCAGAGAAGAAATTTCTTCCAACACCGATTTTGTGCAGAAAATACCAAACAAAAGCAGAATATTAGCATACGAATTTGAAAAATTAGACATTTTCACAATAACAACAAATTTTTATCTCTAAAAAGGACATTCTTGGATTTTCCTTTTTTATTTTGGACTCTTATAAGCATAAATTCCAGCGAAATAAAATCCACAGAAAGATAAAAGATTTATCTTTTCAAAGCATTAATTTGCATCTCTGCCCCGGCGTTAGTATTTTTTGGAGGTAAAATCTTATAATGAGCAATAATTTCATAGAAAAGAGAAAGCCGAGTACACCTTTTTATGTTTAGGCGTGTTTGTGTTGATTGTTTTGTCTTGAAAAATTATAAAGCAAAAATATTTGATACATCATCTCGCTTCAGATTATATTGTTTTTATATATTTAGGATACTGGTTGACATAAAAATATTAAAAATTCACAGTACTATAAAGTGAAATATATGGATCAAGTGAAATACCTTTCTATTGAGTCATAACAACATATTAGGTGTGTTTGAATAACAAATTTTTACTAAAAGTACTTGACGACACACTTAACAAGTGGATCTTTAAAAGCATAACTTCAAAAAAAAAATTCATTTTGTGTGTGTGTTATCTAGGGTTATTAGTCTTCAGCCTCGGAATTTTTTTAGCCTGCTTTCCACGAAATATTAAATAAGATTTTTTTTAAATGTTTTTGAACTTTCGAAAATTCTCCCTGACAACCGATCAGACAATAGTTTAGAGTTGACTAAAGGCATAAAAGTACATTATTTACTAATGCTCAATAGTGAGTAGATACATTTGTCTTTAATCTGGCATACAAGGATCGTAATAATAATACTATGTGGATAAATTTATCGGTTTTCAAGAGCTAAATTGACAGCGCGTCGCCTTCACAATGGCTTCCATTTTTACGATTGTAAAAATAAGTTGGCATAATGGGGAGATAATTTTGATGAAGTAGAATTCTGACTTGGGCATATTCAGGACGAGAAGAAATTTACATTAAATGTAATAGGTTGACTCTTCCAAGTGGATCGACCAGGACGAAAAGCGAACATTTGTGACAACTAACGGTGAATGAGTGGTATGTCGGAAAGAGGTAAAAAAATTTCCATGAAATAGGTAACATACGGACTCCTCATAGAGTTGTTGCAATGGTTCTTATTAGTGCAGAGAGCGTGGCACTTTCCCTGCACAATTCTTGAAACTGAAAATGATGAAATAGGAAAGTTGAAATTTCTCATTTTTAAAGATGTATTTCAAGTTTAACGTTATCTCGGTCCAGCAAAATATTTAATTTTTTACTTTTGTAAAGTATCATACTAGTCAAAACATTTTTTTTTGCAGAGCCGTACATTACAGTGACAGTTTCTAACTTCAATTTGGTAAAATAAAAGGAACCGGAGACATCAAAGAGATAATGCAAAATCATAGGTCGACGAAGAGAAAAACAACAGTAAACAAAATAATTATACATAGAAATCAACAGGAATCCCGGCAAAATACGGGGTTCTCCAGAAGGGTAAGGAGATCCTGCTTCACATCTGGAAATAGATTGAAAATAAAAATCAAAATGGCCGGCTACATTTACAGAGCCGAAAATTAATCAATTCCCCTATTATACGTGTACAATGTAGGTACATATTTTGTACAAACAGGAACTTTCCTCATCAGGAATCACCGTGGTTATATTAAAAACACTTAAGTATAAATTAGCGTGAATAAAAACTGCCCCACTGACAACAAGTAAAAAAAAGTCAGAAAGTAAGAAGAATTTGGATCAAGAGTGCACACGCTGAAATATCTCGTCTTCTTTACTAACCATTGATATTATATTGATAGCCCTAAATAGAAAAACTTTACTACAATTATCACATAAATTTAACATGATCCAAAAAAATAAGGTCAAGGTCATATAAACCAAACAAGAAATACATGTATACCTTACAATCGTTCAATACACTAGATATAGTTGACCTATTGCTTATAGTTTCTAAGAAACAGACTTAACCAAGAAAACTAAACATTGACCAATGAACCATGAAAATGAGGTCAAGGTCAGATGAACCATACCAGGCAGACATGTACAGCTTACATTCCTTCCATACAGCAAATATAGTTAACCTATTGCTTATAGTGTAAGAAAAACACATCAAAACACAAAAACTTAACACTGAGCAATGAATCGTTAAAATGAGGACAAGTTCAAATAAAAACTGCGAGACTGACTTGGGCATCATAAAATATTTCCATACACCAAATATAGTTGACCTATTGCATATAGTATGAGAAAAATAGACCAAAACTCAAAAACTTAACTTTGACCACTGAACCATGAAAATAAGGTCAAGGTCAGATGACACCTGCCAGTTGGACATGTACACCTTACAATTATTCCATACACCAAATATAGTAGACCTATTGCTTATAGTATCTGAGATATGGACTTGACCACCAAAACTTAACCTTGTTCACTGATCCATGAAATAAGGTCGAGGTCAAGTGAAAACTGTCTGACGGGCATAAGGACCTTGCAAGGTACGCACATATCAAATATAGTTATCCTATTACTCATAATAAGAGAGAAATTAACATTACAAAAAAATCTTAACTTTTTTTTCAAGTAGTCACTGAATCATGAAAATGAGGTCAAGGACAATGGACATATGACAGACGGAAACTTCGTAACATAAGGCATTTATATACAAAATATGAATCATTCAGGTCTTCTACCTTCTAAAATATAAAGCTTTTAAGAAGTTAGTTAACGCCGCCGCCGCCGCCGCCGGATCACTATCCTTATGTCGAGGCTCGACAAAAATCAGCGTCTTGGACTTGACGGTTCTCCAACACAATCTTTCATTTACCATCTCCTCCATAACACAGCAAAATGTATGGTCATACAAAATACTATACAACGGTAAAATGGTACGGCAATCTAGCAGCAGATATATATATATATATATATATATATATATATATATATGTAAGTGCCTATAAATAGCAGCACATGACATACAAATCTATGGGAGTGTGGATTAATCAGTACAGAGATTAATTCAATTACACAAATAAAATTATAGATTGCCTAACAATGTAATTTTAACACACTATTTAGTATGTAAATATAAGAATGTTTAAAATATTTACAAAATGATGAAAATAAACGCAATATTTCGCTAGACTAACTAGCTTTATCAAGCGTGCATCTATCCAGGTGAAATCGGATGTAGATGATAAGAAACTTTGCAGCTCAATGTATATGTTGCACTTGAATTTAGCTGCCTTGAAAATAATACATAATTTGGATGAAGTTCAAGATTTTACAAAATTGGTAGTTGAAGTTAGCAACGTCCATTGGCCAATATTACAGGATAAAAGGACGATGCTGTGTACTAAATTATTCTTTATCTTTCCTGTATCTTTTCTCATCTTTTCGTTAAGACCATCAGGTTCTAAAGTGTGGAGTTGGTGGATCCAGAAATTTTCTCTTCTCCTTCTCGCCGTGGTGTCCCACTCGGTGTTGACTTCTATGATTTGGAAAGTAACATTATCAAAAGAATGTTTCGTTGAACGAAGATGTCTTGTGAGAGGACAGTTTTTGTTGGTTTTGTACCATGAACGATGGTTATTGAGCCGAATATTAAATTTGTGTATTGTTTCTCCCACATACTGAATGCCACAAGTGTCACATGTTAATATATAAATTGAGTTCTCCGTTTTACAGTTGGAATTTGAGTAGATGGTATAATTTTGTTTAGTAACGGAGCTGATGAAAGAACTGCTTGTATTGGCAGCTTTACAACACAAGCAGTTCCTTCGACCACATTGTTTGTAGCAACCGGGAGATGGAGTAGGCTGCTTTGCTAATACAGATGTCACTAATTTGTCACGGATGTTTTTATGTCTTATGAAGGCCATGACTGGTGGTGAGGAAAATACTTTTTTAAGATTTGAATCATTTTCTATAATTTTCCAATGCTTCTGAACAATGGAAGACACATTTTTAAAATCAGGATGGTAAGTGAGTACAAGGGTGTTCTGTTAGCTGCTTTATTCTTCTCTTTGTACTCTAGAAGTTCTTGGCGACTAGTTTTGTTTGCTCTTTCGAAAGCGCTATCAATGATGTTGTTATTGTACCCTCGAACAACTAGATGTTTACGTAGTTGTCCAAGTCTAGCATTTTGCGTATTTTCAGTAGAGCATATTCTCTTGATTCGCAATGCCTGGCTGAATGGGATGCCACGGGAGCAGTGTTTAGGATGGCAACTTTTAGGAGAAAGGAATTGATGTTTGTCCGTTTGTTTGGTATGAAGGTCCGTTATAATGGTTCCGTTCTTGATGTAACTCGTAGTGTCGAGGAAGTTTATTTTCTCCATAGATGATTCATATGTAAATTTTATTGAATGGTGGAAAGAGTTACAGTGTCCTAGAAATTCATTAAGATGTTCTTGTGAATCTGTCAATTTGAAATCAATATCGTCAATGAATCGGAACCATGATAAGGGCTGGTATGGAGCACTAGCCAAGAGGCGTTTTCAAGTTGGCCCATAAATATGTTGGCATATGACGGGGCCATTTTGTGCCCATACTAGTACCGTCTATCTGGAGATAATGTTTTTCATTGAAAGAGAAGTTGTTGTTCTCTAGCACTAGTTTCAGAAGTGTAACAAGGCACTCAGTTGGAGGATTTTTTTCACTACGAGTGTTCCATACCTCTTCACACGCTGCTATTCCTTCGTCTTGTGGAATGTTGGTATATAAAGAAGACACGTCCATGGATGCAAGTATAGTATTGCTTGGTAGAGGATTGAGGCTTTCCATTTTGTTTAGATAATCAGTCGTATCTTGAATGTAAGAGGGTAGTTCTTTCACATGAGGTCTTAGATAATGGTCTACAAATTCTGATATCTTTTCAGTTGGATGACTATTTGCTGAAACAATTGGTCGACCTGGATTGCCCGTTTTATGTATTTTAGGCAACATATAGAATCTTCCGGCCTTTGCTTCGTTCTCAAGAGGTCGGAGATAATCAAAGGTGTCATTGTCTATATGCTTTTTGTCGAACATCTCTTGAAGGATGGTGTTGATCCTTCGAATAGTATTTAGTGTTGGATCTGTGGTTAATTCTTTATAAAAAATGGAGTTTGAAAGTTGGCGATTTCCCTCTGCTATGTAATCTGTTTTATTCATGACAACCACAGCGCCTCCTTTGTCGGCAGGTTTTATTACGATATCCTCTTGATCTTTTAACGCTTTCAAAGCAATGCTTTCTGACTTGGATAAATTATAATTTCTTGTATTTGTTATACAGGACTTTATATCAGACCTCACGTAGTTAATGAATGACTCCAAATTATCATTTTTACTCTTAGGTGGTTTCCATGAACTTTTTTCTTAAATTTTGGGATGGGCGTGACTTCTTCATTGGTGTCAGTATCTGAATTTGTTAATCCAGCTTCTTCAAGGTTTTCTTGCCCTATTGTAGAAAAATCTTTCAAGCGTAAACGTCTAGCGAATTGGTCTAAGTCCTCGTCTAGCTGAAAGTTATTTACATTTGATGGGATAGGACAGAAGTTTAAACCTTTACTTAAAAGAGATTCTTCAGCACGTGTAAGTTCTTTAGATGACAAATTTACAACAATGCTCTCAGTTTTTTGTTTCCGTCTTTTGAATTTTCTTTTTCTAGGGACCTTATGGTTTGTTGTATTGATATCATTCATATCTTGATTTAAATAGACAGTGTGAATTTTATCTCTTTGAAATTTATTCCTTTGTTTTTCTTTATGTTTGGATAGTTCAATTTTTTCAATATCTGCGAGGCGACGTTTAATTATTGGTAAATCGTCACGTGAAATGTTACTATTGTTGATTATATCTGATATTTCATTTACAATTTGTTTGTAATTTGTGGTTGTAAAAGAAAGTAACAGTTGAAGTAGCTGGATTGAACAGTTAAACAGAATTTCATTCCAACGGCTCATGAATCTTTTGGATTTATGTCCCGGTGCCTGGGGACTCACTTTGATGTTTAAACCTTTTGGTACAGTTCTACTTTGAATATATTTTTTTAAGTTTGATAAATGATGTTCAGTTTGTAGTTTCTTTTAGTTAAAGATCTTAATTTCTTGAATGCAGTGCGCTATCCATGTTGTAAAGATAGCGATAGATTTCACAAATGTTTGTGTAATCCATTCAAATCTATCGCTATCTTTACAACATGGATAGCAGAGGAAATCGCCAACTTTCAAACTCCATTTTTATAAAGAATTAACCACAGATCCAACACTAAATACTATTCGAAGGATCAACACCATCCTTCAAGAGATGTTCGACAAAAGCATATAGACAATGACACCTTTGATTATCTCCGACCTCTTGAGAACGAAGCAAAGGCCGGAAGATTCTATATGTTGCCTAAAATACATAAAACGGGCAATCCAGGTCGACCAATTGTTTCAGCAAATAGTCATCCAACTGAAAAGATATCAGAATTTGTAGACCATTATCTAAGACCTCATGTGAAAGAACTACCTCTTACATTCAAGATACGACTGATTATCTAAACAAAATGGAAAGCCTCAATCCTCTACCAAGCAATACTATACTTGCATCCATGGACGTGTCTTCTTTATATACCAACATTCCACAAGACGAAGGAATAGCAGCGTGTGAAGAGGTATGGAACACTCGTAGTGAAAAAATCCTCCAACTGAGTGCCTTGTTACACTTCTGAAACTAGTGCTAGAGAACAACAACTTCTCTTTCAATGAAAACATTATCTCCAGATAGACGGTACTAGTATGGGCACAAAATGGCCCCGTCATATGCCAACATATTTATGGGCCAACTTGAAAACGCCTCTTGGCTAGTGCTCCATACCAGCCCTTATCATGGTTCCGATTCATTGACGATATTGATTTCAAATGGACAGATTCACAAGAACATCTTAATGAATTTCTAGGACACTGTAACTCTTTCCACCATTCAATAAAATTTACATATGAATCATCTATGGAGAAAATAAACTTCCTCGACACTACGAGTTACATCAAGAACGGAACCATTACAACGGACCTTCATACCAAACAAACGGACAAACATCAATTCCTTTCTCCTAAAAGTTGCCATCCTAAACACTGCTCCCGTGGCATCCCATTCAGCCAGGCATTGCGAATCAAGAGAATATGCTCTACTGAAAATACGCAAATGCTAGACTTGGACAACTACGTAAACATCTAGTTGTTCGAGGGTACAATAACAACATCATTGATAACGCTTTCGAAAGAGCAAACAAAACTAGTCGCCAAGAACTTCTAGAGTACAAAGAGAAGAATAAAGCAGCTAACAGAACACCCTTGTACTCACTTACCATCCTGATTTTAAAATGTGTCTTCCATTGTTCAGAAGCATTGGAAAATTATAGAAAATGATTCAAATCTTAAAAAGTATTTTCCTCACCACCAGTCATGGCCTTCATAAGACATAAAACATCCGTGACAAATTAGTGACATCTGTATTAGCAAAGCAGCCTACTCCATCTCCCGGTTGCTACAAACAATGTGGTCGAAGGAACTGCTTGTGTTGTAAAGCTGCCAATACAAGCAGTTCTTTCATCAGCTCCGTTACTAAACAAAATTATACCATCTACTCAAATTCCAACTGTAAAACGGAGAACTCAATTTATATATTAACATGTGACACTTGTGGCATTCAGTATGTGGGAGAAACAATGGACAAATTTAATATTCGGCTCAATAACCATCGTTCATGGTACAAAACCAACAAAACTGTCCTCTCACAAGACATCTTCGTTCAACGAAACATTCTTTTGATAATGTTACTTTCCAAATCATAGAAGTCAACACCGAGTGGGACACCACGGCGAGAAGGAGAAGAGAAAATTTCTGGATCCACCAACTCCACACTTTAGAACCTGATGGTCTTAACGAAAAAGATGAGAAAAGATACAGGAAAGATAAAGAATAATTTAGTACACAGCATCGTCCTTTTATCCTGTAATATTGGCCAATGGACGTTGCTAACTTCAACTACCAATTTTGTAAAATCTTGAACTTCATCCAAATTATGTTTTATTTTCAAGGCAGCTAAATTCAAGTGCAACATATACATTGAGCTGCAAAAGTTTCTTATCATCTACATCCGATTTCACCTGGATAGATGCACGCTTGATAAAGCTAGTTAGTCTAGCGAAATATTGCGTTTATTTTCATCATTTTGTAAATATTTTAAACATTCTTATATTTACATACTAAATAGTGTGTTAAAATTACATTGTTAGGCAATCTATATATATATATATATATATATATATATATATATATATATATATTCTATATTCTATAGTATTCAATATAGTAGCCGATTAGGTGAGAAAAAAGTTTGAAGGTCTCTGATTCAAGAATGTGTCACTAAATAATGTGTCTACTTAACAGTTTTTTAACCAGAAATTTATGTCAACTACATCTTTTGAAAGAACGCACTGTAGTTGCTTATTTAACTAATTCAATTATAATTCTGATACATGTGCAACTTACTATAAAAGAAAGAAATACTATCACGATTTAAAAAAAGTCACATCAATTTCCATGAAGTTATGGAAATACAAACATGTGCATTATCAAGAGAAAAAAATGTTGTGCTTTCATAAAAATTAACAAGTCTCCTAGTGCACTTAATTTTTATAATCATCACAAGATAAAGGTTATAAACGTGCATCAATAACTGTTAATGTTTAAGGCCCTTTGCTTTGTAAACTATCACCATAATAATACTAGCAAATTGTTTTAGTAATCGAAATATTCTAAACTTTTATGCTATAATGTGCTATTTTATTAATTAACAGCCAATATTCGATAGACGTTATATTGAAAGATAATTAAAATGGAGTTGTACAACCTGTCATCGTATCATCTTAAAAATGATGTACGATTTGAAATATTTCTGCAGCATAAACAAAAAAGTCATTAATTTCGTCGTATCTCCAATCTTATTGAAATGTTCATTGTCTGTTCACAGTATGGCACATCTTGATAGGCTGATCACATCGTCACATATCCGTTTGTTTAAGTTTTTCGCTTGTTTTAGCTGTACTACAGGAGGAATATTGATCCCAGTCTGGTAAACGTTTGTATATAGACCAGGTGTTACACTGTAGCTCAACATTTTGATTTCTTACTATCACAAGTCAGTATCTCAACTTTTTATTATTATCAAAGTCTTCATAAATTGTTTGAAGACAGTTTGAAATAATTAAATACAATACGTAGGAGAAAGAAATGACGTCATTAATTTAATTTGGAAGACTAATAGCTATAACTACAGGAAACTAGTTTATTTCTACCTTTAATTGCATTTCTTTATTGAAAGGAGACAGTTCTAAGAAGAAAACGGATTTTTTTTTATTCGGTGAACCCTGCTATAAAATAGTAAATAAACTTTAATAACATATCTAACAATTGTGTAGAATATTGGGAAAATGACGACGGAGAGCAGTTTGGGTCTAGATTTAACAACACGGAATTCAACAAATAACGAGACCTATTTTGATGTTCTCTCTCATCCCGTGTATAGGACCGTGATATACTCATTGACACTTGCTTACTCCTTGGTATTTCTCTGTGCACTATTTGGAAACTTAATGGTAGTTTTGGTGGTGTATAGAAATGCTTCAATGCACAATGCCACAAACTATTTCATAGTTAACCTGGCTATAGCGGACATTCTGGTGGCATTATTTTGTGTCCCTTTAACTCTTCTGGACAACTTATATCCAGGTAAGAACTTTTTTTTTAATGTAAACCATAGTTTATGCAGATACAAAGAATTGAACTTTAACTTTTATTCAGTAATCTTTGTAGACGACTATTTCATTAGCATATATAACAAAACATCTTCTAATTTTACATGTGAATTTGATTAACGCGAATACACAATATTTTGATTAAGACCCAGTTAGATACTTTTGTTAGAATATTGTTATTAAAATTCTTTTATATAAAGTTGTAAAATATGGGCGAGGAAAACAAATAAATGATCGAAAGAGTTTATTTAAACTTCTGTAAACAATTAGTTGCAAATATTCCGCGAGAAAATATTTTCGGCCTCTCTGACTCTCGAACTATGTTGAGACTAATTTTATTACATAATGAAATACTAAACTTTTGAAAATAGAAACCTTTTAAATTACACACCGAGAAGTATTACACAATACACAATTACATTGAAAATTGGAAGCGTTATGACATGTAAAAGTAAATAAAAACTCAAAATAATGCAAATTTATATAAAAAAAAAAGAACCGAATTTTTAATAAAATTTGTGTCCGTGGGAAACGGGTTGACATTCACCTCATAGTTCTTAAATTATTCTATTTTGTATCTCTCTACGCCTTTCTACTATATAAAGATAGATTATCAAGATATAAATATAAATATATCTATGCAAAACTTAAAAAAAAAGGTGACGTGATATGACTTCAAATGAGACCACAATTCACCAGAGACTAAAGGACGAGCAAATAAAACAAATATACGTCGCAGAACGGCCGTCAACAATAAGCAAAACCAATAAGGTATAGTAAGCTATTAAAAAACTCGGGGTAACAAAATGTAGAACAAAGCATATAGATCAGTAGTAAGCATAAAACATAAGAAAAAGAGAAAGGACAGTTATTCAAGACCTTACTATAATTAACAAATAGTTAATATAAGTTTACCTTACCAGAGACATATATATGTTTCTGACCTAAATATACCCTTTCTTCTAGTCATTTCAAATGCAGAAAAAAATATATACTGTTACCTTAATATAAAGTTTCAATTCATACATGAAAGATTGAACGGCATGTAAATTGAATTTAGAATTTTTTTTTTTTTAATTTTCATTTGTATATCAATGTAAAGTCATGCTGATATTATTCCTAGCTGCAAACTTCATATCAGCAAATGCACGAATATGAAATTTTGGGTGAACGTCAATGAAATAAATATCAACAGCATAAGGTAACCAAAATAGACACGTGTGGTGATATAGATAGACTCAACATAGATACCAGGCTTAAATTTTGTACCCCAGACACGCGTTGGTTACAAAAGACTCATCAGAAAATAAAAAAATTGACAGAAGCTATCGAAAGTGTAATTTTCACACGAAATAAATTTCAAATATATTATAATGACAAATGAAAACCATTTGACCTTTGTTACAGTCTTATGTTTATATGTAATTCATAGCTTTTCTAATATCAGGGTGGTTTAGATCTTGACATAATGTATTATGCCATTTGTCTATCGCTGAAGAACGACTGGATCTTTATCTGTCTGTTCGTTTTTCCGTGCAGTTGAGTCGCTGTCTCATTGGTGATTACCTTGGACCTACTTTTATTCATATAAAAAGAGTTTCCAGCATGCACTTTTTTTTTTTCATTTTTGTATTGAGCATGCACAAATGCAGTCTTTCATGAGCCTGTAATTCAGTAGTTGTCGTTTGTTGCTGTATAACATATTTGTTTTTCGTTCATTATTTTGTACATAAATTAGGCCGTTAGTTTTCTCGTTTGAATTGTTTTACATTTGTCATTTCGAGGCCTTTTATTGCTGACTATGCGGTATGGGCTTTGCTCATTGTTGAAGGCCGTACGGTGACCTATAGTTGTTAATTTCTGTGTCATTTGACTCTTGTGAGAGTTTTCTCATTGGCAATCATACACATCTTATTTTTATATTTGTCTGTCAATAAGCATTTCGATACACCCCTTTTTCACTCATAGGATGCGTTCTATGCGAAATCAAATAAATTCTGTTGTAGACGGTGTACTGTCAACTTACGGTGCATATTTCATATTCGTGTTTGTCCTGCAATTGGACGCATAGATACAATAATTTCCCATTATTATATCGCTATAATATAAATCACATATACCTAAGGATCATTGGAAAATTCACAGTACAAGCCAGCTGCTTCATAAGTTTATACGTGTATATTTAAGGTAGATCATTTGAAACTGCTTAATTATTCATTGTTATCGGGAATCGACTGATATTACAATCATATTCAACCCAAACAGTAATATACATGTTTAGTTGTAGCAAAATAACAGATTGAACCATTATTTTAAAGCCAACAACACACGAAACAACTTAAACATACCATGGATGCAACAGAAAATATTCATCAGTCTGTTTGATAAATCACTGAAAACGCAAAGAAAAAGATGAATATGATTATTATCACATGATTTGAAGCAAACAAGGTGATGCTGAATATATGCAACAATAAAGTGTTATAGTCGTTGATTTATTGATAAATCTAAGTAAATCAGATTTGATAACGGTTATAACTCTATTTAAAAATCAACTTTATCTGCAAATTTCGATTTCAGATACATTGTTATATTTATATCTCCATAAACATATAAAATACATCTTAGTGATTTATTTTGAATTGATTTCAATGTTTTTACGAATTGTTTCAATTTTCAAATGACCTTTACCTGAATATGAACACGATTAAAGGGCATCGTGCGAACAGTAATAATTGACAGACCACGTGTAAGCTACAAAACATCAAATATAAAACAACATTTTGCTCAGTTTATACGTTTTGTAATTGATACGATATTCCAGGGATTGAATAGTCTAAATAAAAGTTTGCTACTTACAAGGAATCTATCGAACAAAATCTTGGTGAACTTAAGTCCGTGGCAACTGATGTCAGAAGTTGGTTCTGTTTAAAGGCTTGTAGAGTTATTATTAGATTTATTTATTTCAATTTCATTTTTATGATAATAACGACGTGTCAACAGATTTATCAGCAAAATCGATTCTGTCTTATAATACAACACGTGCATATCAGAGTATTCCCTTTAGCATGTATTACATACCGTATGGATAGTGACGGGACACAAAACTTCCATATATATGAAAATTTCAATGACATAACGAGACAAGAATATTTTGTGACCGAGACATGATACTTGCTGTTTAAGAAAATATACGGTATAGCATGACATGTTCCAGACTCCAAATAATTGACCACATAAAACATCAATTACACAGGACAACTGACGTCAATTATCAAAAGTTGGCCAACGTATTGACACAATCGTAAGTTGACTGACAGAGTCACAATTTATCATACAATGCTCTTAGATCCCAATAGATCTAATAGAATTCATTATTGGTTGTGATCAATGTATGCATTTATTAGCTTTGGTATACCACAGGCTTATTATTTGTCCTGCCATTTTGTTCAGTGCACTTTGAATAACTTACAATGCCGTCACTAAAAGTCTTTGTACATTCAAATTTACCATAGATATCTATCATGTGCAGATGTTCTTCAAATACCCATTCTGATAACATATTCGGTAAGGTGTAACTGAATTCAAGTTCTAAAGCATAGAATGAGAAAGGTATTTGTATCATTTGTAAAAAGTGTGTAAATGCAATTGTCTGGATTATTCTATTAGTAACTTTTTTTGTTAATGTAGAATGCATATACATCCATTTTAAATACCGTTCAATATCTTAAAAATATACAGCATTATGTGTGTTCTATAATGTTCTAACAACGTTATGTCGTATTTTCGAACATATTACCAAATTATAAATTCCTGAATGTGGTTCAAAACTTTATTTTTTTATAACTTTTATAGATAAATTTGAAAATTTACAAAATGTAAATATATCAGCAAGAAGGATATTCCAAAAATGAATAAGAAATTGTTTACCTTAAAAAAATATTATTATATAATGTAATATTACTTATAACAACACCTCAGATACCGCCCATTATTTTTCTGTCTTGATATGGGTTTCCTAACCATGTGTATTTAAAAAAGAAGATGTGGTATGATTGCCAATGAGACAACTGTCCACAAGAGACCAAAATGACACAGAAATTAACAACTATAGGTCACCGTACGGCCTTCAACAGTCTTGTATTCCTTTGTTCGTGTTAGTAGTCATCCTGTTGATAAAGTGACTGTGGGTGTTTTTTTGTTGTTTGGGTTACCTTTATTGAAATATGTTCTAGATAGGTAAAGGATGAGAGATGGGTGCACGTAAAACTGGATTAACTCCACCACAATCGTGTGCCTGTACTAAGTCAGATTAATAGGCCATGTGTTGTTCGTTGATGTGATCTGTTGTGCTGTCCAATAATTTTTGGTATAATTTTTATTATAATTCTTGTGTATTATGAAGCTTTAATAATTTCGGATTTCTACAAACCTTAACATGTTATGTAAAATGTTTTCTTTCTTTTTTCTTCCCTAATCCTTATATGTAATGAGGCTTTAATCACAATTCGAAATAAGCTAAATTAGCGTAGGTTGTATATCTTGACTTTCTCATCTCGCGTAAAGGGTACCAAAGGGATTGCTATTTCATTAAATTCGGTTGTTGAACAATGCTGTTTTCTTTGTTTATGACGGCATTTCCGACAACATCTAAGCCTATATCAGTATTAGTGTCATTGAATATTAGGAAAAACAAATATTGTTTTCCCAAGTGAAGGCGTTGATTGATGTGGTTGTTCCTGCAAAGTTCCTTTCCTCGGTTTACTTGCTTCTTAAGTCGTCAACCATTCAAAGGTTTTACCAGTTGTAATTCCGAATTGCGTTTTTTGCCTGAAAACGATTTCTGTCTCTTTGAATTTAAAAATGTGTTAACTATTTTGGCCCTCAATGTCAAGAGTTAATGTACAGTCTATTATGTATTTTCAAAAGTTCAACCCCTTTTCCTCACATCCGATATGGGATTAATTTATAAATGCGTACCCCCCTCCCACTAGAAAAACGTAATGAAATGTGCGATTGATAGACATTAATACATAACACATCCTTCTAATATTGTTTAACTATCACATGAAGACGCATATTCCAATTACAAATAAATAGTTTAAAGACGGATGCTGTAATAACGTTAACGGTACAAATCCTGCACTAGATGCACAGTTTGACAATAAATTTCTCTGCAATTTTGCTCGAGGCCAACAATTTGAAAATTCAAAACAAATATAATAAATTGAAGAGCTGGTAAGACCAAAAAGGACAAGAAGTATAGACATAGAAGAGCAAGGAATCAGAGCTTTCCATGAGGGAGATATATTCCTAAGGATAATTTAAATGATTTTTAAAATGTTTGTAACACCAAATTTTAATAACATAATATCTGTATTTTCATGCCAGTACTACTGGGCTGGTGATACCCTCGGGGACTAACAGTCCACCAGCAGATGTATCGACCCCGTGGTAGTTATAAAATTAACGGTTCTGGTTTTACTGCACCAGATAAGCATTTCGACAATAACTGTCTCTTCAGTGAAATTTTTTTTGAAAATCATAAACTAATAAAAAAAATCGAAGAGCTAAAACCCAAAACTATGTTGAGATTACAGTAATGTATGCGTTATTATGACAAAAGGTGGAATTTAATACACAAATATGAACAGTTTGAACACCAAAGGTAAACTGAGCAGAATTAGAGGCAGTATAATAGATCAAATAAACACTTTTCTTGGATACATGATTTTTGATGAGTTGTTATTGACTTCGAACTAGCTGTCAGCAAGTACTCTCAGATCGGTGCTTTGTGTCTTTAGTCATTTGATAGTTGTTTGCTTGTGCTTAGTATCGATCTGCTTAATATTATGTTGTGCTGTTACACTTCTATCCCAGGTAAAGGGAGAGTTGGGCGCCTGCGAATTTGTTTAAATATTCTGTAATTTAGCGGTTGTCGTTTGTCGCTGTTTATCATATTTGTTTTTCGTTTATTGCTTTGTACATAGATCTGGCCGTTGATTGTCTCAATGAATTCTTTTACATCCAATTATGTTAGGACCTTTTATAGCATGCTATGCGGTATGGGTGGATATTTGTCTCATTGGCAATCCTACTACAACTGCTTATTTTTATACATCATAAATGTCGTGCATCTGAAGCGCTTTTCTATTAACATATGAATGCGACAGATGTGTACAGAGTTTCTGTAGCTAGATAGAAAAGTCGGCTCATAGACGACTTCTAGCATTTAGTTTAGGTCCTTGTTGTAAGAACTTAAGAAATTTCAAAATATATAATCAGAATAAAAAAAAAACCCAAAGAGTATGAACATAAAAATACCTTTGGAGGAGGATGTTATGGTGGATTATCACATACAGAAACAATTATCATCCGAGACGCAATGTATTTTCATAACTTAAAACTAATATTAAAAAGAGGGTAGATTACAACAAACATTATATTTTCAAAATACTACAAGATCAACAAGTATAGTATCAGGTACCTTTTTATGTGAACATTTTTGTAACGATCTTGCCGTCACATGCGCTCAAAAACATCTAGTGTCGCCTCTGCAATTACATTTGTAAGTGCATATAAAATGTACAATACAACCATATCGGTACTAACATTGATTTTGTTTTTGAAAAATTAAACCTCACTAAATATATATTGCTATATTTATATATAGTTATAGAACTCATGATCCTAAATCCTGTTATACTGTACTTGTTTTTTGGCATTACACAAGGTCATGTGTTTCTCAGACTGTTTATGACGTCTTTACACTAAATCCGTTGGGTATGTACTGATTAATACTTTAGTTTGGAAGAAAATGATTTATTTATAAGTTGTACATGTAGGTGGCTTTGAACGAGCTTTCAGGAACTGCGAGTACTCTTATATCGGTGCTTTGTGTCTTTTGTTTTTCTGTTAATTGTTTTTGTGCGCCATACGGATCTTTTAAGTAATGCCTATTGCAACTGATTTTTACAGTTTGTTCGTATGTTGTGCTGTTACGTCACTGTTCCAGGTTAGGGAATGATTTATTGCTCGCAAGCATGTTTAACCTCGCCATATGTTTTAAGTGCCTGTCCCAAGTCAGGAGCATGTAGTTCTGTGATTGTCCTTGGTTCATGTCTGTGAAATTTGTTATTCATAACTTGTTTTGATATAAATTATTTAATTTAGGCCGTTTGTTTTCTCGTTGGAATCGCTTTACGTTTTACGGGCCTTTCATATCCGTCTGTATGGTATGGGATTTTTCATAGCTGAAAGCCGTACAATGACCTATAATTGCTTATATCCACTTATTTGAACTTTGGTGGATAGTTGTCTCATTGGCAATCATACCACATCTCCTTATTTGTATATATAATATATGCCGAAAGTATATCGTCTTTCATTTAAATGCAATCCAGTTTCACAATAGCATCGAAGCAAACAATAGAGAAAAAACTGAAAACCAGGTCAAATTGGACTCAACAATTTATTTGTCAATAGATGATTTAAATGTCAGCTATTCAAACTTACCTCATACTTCTTCTTTCCAGCAAGGAAGTGCGTTAATTAATTGCAGGCAGATTTCCGTCTTCACATTTTAATTTCAATCATTAAAGACAAGTGTTTGACTCAGCAGTTGAACTCAAGTCCCCATGGAGCGCACCAGAATTAACAACTGATTATAGATTTAGGTTCTGATGGATGCTTGTTTTCAAATGTCAAGATGTCAATATTGGTTCATGAATTTGAAGGATAAGTTGTGATACAATGATGAGGACGAAAAGCTACATGCATATTACTAAGAGGAAAACTGTTTACGGCATTTATAGTGTAAAGTTAAGCCTTTTGGTTTTTTGTCAGCTAGAATATAAAAAAAACTTATTCATAATTCCTCTACTATAGTCCTTTCAAAAGTATGGAATTGAAATTTCGTAAAGCAATGATTCTAACATATGCTTCAAACTTTAATCTTCATATAAAATTAATTATTGACAATACAAAATTTAAAACAAAAGTGTATTATGTTCTTTTTATATGGCTTGCATATATGGTTTTCTTTCGAAACAGAACTTTATTATTCAACGTCTATTACAGTAATGGCTGTACCAATTAGCTTCATTCTGTAGTGTTATTACAGTGGTACTACATAAAAAGAGATACAAGTTATCACCGAAAAACAATAGACCACACCAACCACCAACATCTACTCAGGCGTACAAAGAACAAAAGCAACATGCATAAAAACAACAATAAACATTATCAACACTTCGTTCAGATGGCCTGACTTGTACAAAAGTATAACAAGATAAGGGTAAAAAATATAACAAGATAAAAATGAACCCTAAGTTAGATCTTAGATCAGTATACATTTATTGCAAAGTAGTGGAATCTACTTAGAAAAAAAAACATTGTTCTTGATGTTTTTTCTTAATTGTACAAAGATTGAATGCAGAGATGAACTACTATCATTTTGTATAACTTTAAAAAACAAGGATATCCTCCAACAGGAAAACATTTCCACAAGAGGATGACAACTTTGATTACTCAGTTAAATCCAAGCGAATATATCTGAATAATATACCAATCAATCATTATACAGCTACCATCAATTGCTTTACAAAATTTATTTTATTAACCCTAAAAGCGAATTTAAAATTGTTCAGCAGAGATATTATAGGGCAAATTGCATATTACTGAAATTTAAATAGAGCTTTCATTGCAAATACCTTTTTGAACATGGTTTTCTGTTATTTACAATTCCCCGATGTGTCATGCATGAATTCGGGAAGCTCGTGATTTCTCCAGGGTATACATTGAACAAAGTATCGTAGGTCATACATTAGCATGCTCATAATAAAATTTGTAACAAAACATTTACACAAAAGATTGTTTGTACACTATAGTGAGTGAGAAAAATCGAGGTGCGTTCGACTCACACCTTAATTGACTAAGATTCATTTGTCAGTTTTCCTGACTAATATCTAGGTTTTCTCCGGGCATTCCGGCTTCCTCTACCAATAAAATCTGGCCACCACGAAATAGCCATTGCGTTGAAAATGGCGTTAAACACCAAAATTCAAATCAAAATCAAACTTCTTTCATTACATATGTGCAACACAGTACAAACTTACCAAAATAGCCTCAATTTGAGATTTTGTCATATTTGGATATGAGCAACAGCTTTACCCAAAGAGATATTTTGCTGCAAAATGTATTTTAAAAAGATGTTTATAATATGATTAAAATATCTATTTGGGTAAAGCTGTTGCTCATGCCATTTTGTTTTTTTTTTTTGTTGTTGACATATTTTTTTGTTTTTATAGTGATTAAGATTATAACACAATGTTGACCGCCGTACCCCTATTTTTGACATTTTTACCTATTATGTCTGTTTGTTTTACTCACACATTGTTGTCAATATAATGGAATTTCATGCGACTGTCAAACAGGTGAGAGGTTAAGCTAGCTATAAAACCAGGATTAATCCACCATTACATAAGGAAATGCCTGTACCAAGTCAGGAATATGACCGTTGTTTTCCAGTTCGTTTGATTTGTTTGAGCTTTTGATATTGCCATTTGATAGGGGACTTTCCGTTTTGAATTTTCCTTGGAGTTCGGTATTTTTGTTATTTTACTTTTTTCATATATATTTTAAGCAAAAATATAAAATTGTCATTTTAGGTCAAATATTACGTCATAGTGACACCAAGAGTGACCTTTAAGCATTATATTGTCTAGATTATATTAACATGTTCATTTATCAATAAAATTAATATAATTTAAAAGGCTTGCATTGGTTGACTATTTTTATCATGCGCCTTTCTTAAGACTGCCACTAAATTAGAGGTTATTTTGGATAGGAGCAAAAAATGCTAAGAACAGGCCACTTACGGAGCCATGGAAGAGTTTTCGCAAGGGTAATTCAATTTGCAGAAAGCGTGACACTCTCTGCACAAAAGTCCACGGATTTGACGTCTCGATCGAACGTGGCTGCGTATTTATACATCTATATAAATTGATGGTCATCCTCAAAATACCATACGCAATCATTTTAAAACAGTATAGCTACAACCTTTAGCAATAAGTCTATTATGCCAAAATATAAGATGACAATTTCTAAAACTGTTAGCTTTAAATAAGATATCAGCGAAAAAACTGAGTGAAAAATACCATTTTTTTAATTTAATTCTCGTCAGAAAAAATATACGAACACATTTAGATCAATATCATTAAGAAGAACATGAACTATTAATCACCATTACATGGGGAAATAATACATCACTAAAATTTTACAAGACTTTTTAAGCTCAACAGTTTCTGTAAACAGTTAC
This sequence comes from Mytilus coruscus, assembly GCA_017311375.1. Lineage (NCBI taxonomy): Eukaryota > Metazoa > Mollusca > Bivalvia > Mytilida > Mytilidae > Mytilus > Mytilus coruscus. The sequence goes on along the minus strand of CM029602.1, from coordinate 31,299,245 downwards.
AAAAACATAAAAAAAACTGTTTTATAGATCGTTAATTACAGTTAATAACAAAAAATCGCAACATTGCACGTACTATTATTGTATGATTAGAACTTGAAAGACGCACTGCATTTATTTTAACAACAAATGTTACTTGCTACAACAAACAAAAGTATTTTTAATGGGCAGGTGAGGGTATGGTAACACCACTTTGAACTTGAAAATCAAAACATATAACATCCTTCAAATGTTCATAAGTCATTAATTTTGCTGCTAGACATCCTTTTATTAATATTTATTTAATTCTTACTTACATAATATTATTTGCTTTAGGGATAAAAAAAACTACTTGCATTTAATGCAAACTGCTTTACCCAAAATGATGCTTTGCTACAAGATGTATTTTTAATGATATGAATGTTTGCAAAATATCTTTTTGGGTTAGGTCTTGGTTCGTATCTATTTTGTCCAAAAAGTATGTGTAAAATGGCATTGATAGGTGAAATATTTCAATTTTCGAAATATTAGTGACATATTAGTGACATCACACTGGCTTTTTCTGTACTTCAGTGTTACTATTACGTCAACCTCTTAATTCATTAATAAAATTAACAAAATGTTAAAAGGCATTCAAAATTTTGCCAGTTTTGCAATTTCAGGGGCCAAATAATTGTTTTATTGTACTTCCTTTGTCTGTACCAAGTCAGGAACTTGACAGTTGTTTACCATTCGTTCCGCAGTTTGATAAAGTCTAACGTTTGATTTTGTCAGTTTTTATGGACTTCCCCCTTTTTTAGTTTACCTTGGAGTTCGGTATTTTTGTTATATTTTTTTGCAATGATATGACTTAACAAATGAAAGTCTTTGAATATCGTTCACTTAAATAGCTACCAACCAGATAGTTGTTGATTGCTTATTGCCCAGTTGCAAATACTTCATGCATATTCTGGACTAGAACGAATGAGTAATTTATTTGATAAAATAGGTAGGTTCTAAAAGGTTGTTCGTCCATGATTTAGGGTTAGAAATTTGGACTGCCTCTGGAAAATGAGGGTTTGTTTGATAAGAACAGAAACTTGTTGAAATGTTTTTTTTTTAATTTACAGAGAGCGTGACAATAACTCTTCTCGATAAATCAGATTTAACGTCCCAACTCCGACCGGACGTGGCAGGGTATTTGTACATTTGTACATAAGCAAAACAGACACCCGATCGTAGCAAGAGTATAACTGCCGGACAGAAAAGGTTCGGTGATTACCATATTTCTACACCCCAGTAAACCAATGAGATGTCAATAAATAAAGTGCACTCATCATAACTTGTTTTCTCCAGTTAAAAACAAACAAATTTTATAGTACATTTTAAACGTTATTCGATTTGCTCTTTACGAATGTCTTCAAATAATTCCAATCGTCTTGTTCTGTCAAAATGTTTTACATAAATAAGCAGACAGATATTATCATTTCCGCGTCAGAAATTACTGCATGTCAAATTTGTGCTAAAAATACCAGATGTTTGTAAAATAATGATTCTTTAAAATGATTTACAACTATTACTCTACAACAGAGAAGACACAATAAAAGTACATTGTTTCTTATAGTATTGACGATTGCCTGAATCTACCCTTCAAATCTGATTACAGCGTTATGCTGCTAGTTTTTACGATTTCTAGAGATGGAATAATTTAATAAACGTAATTCTGCAATGTGATTTCAGAACGACGATATCACTCCCTTTCCGTTTTCCGCTTGATTTACCTAATTGCCGCAGCTGATTTGCTCTTTTCGTATTTTATAGCTTCCGGCGGAAGTAGGTTATTGACGTACAGGCATTCTTATTTACGTTTCCTGTCCAGTAACCGTATTGGAAAGTCATTTATTATGGTAAACTCAATCTATTTTATATGATAATTTTAGAAATATCTAAACTTGGCCAGTGTGATAAACAAACTTGAGTGTATTTATGATTCGCAAATACGACATATTTCGTTTCAATGAAAGGAGATGTAAGTTGAATGCAATTTAGACAGCAACCAAAAAATGCTGTTATATTATAAATAGCTTCGTTTAATGGTATTTAAAGACTATAAACATTGTTTTTTATTGGTTTAAACATCAGTGAAACAATAAAACATAATTATTGTTTAAAACGACAACAGTTCAGTATTTCATATTTAGATATAGACACTTTTCTATACAGTATGCAAACACTAAGTAGAACCCGAGTCTAGACAGTTATGGTTTTATTAACCAGAGAATACCAAAGATCTGACAGAAACATCTTATTCCTTAATGAAAAAAAACATAAAAATATAAACAAAGACAATCACTTACGAGGTTCCTGACTTAAATCATGAAAACATTGTATACTGGACAGATATATATATAGGATGTATTCAAAATTTGGCCCGACACACCAGTCGAAAAGAGGTAAACAAGGCGAAGGAAATTTCTTTTCGAGTCTTATATTTTTCAATAAAGATGTTTAAGTCAAACATTCGATTCAAGTCCATTATTCTTTCTATATCAAGACGCTTGTTGTACTACTATCTCGAAATTGTGCTCATCTCGGAATTTCTGAGATAGCCGAACAGATGTACCTACAAAGTAGGAATTGCGCTTATCCCGGAAAAAATAATTACGCTTTTACCGGTTAAATTTTATCAAACAAATAAGTTGTATAATATCTTTATATTATCCTTTCCTATATGCACAGTATTACATATATCGTAGAGCTTTGTGTTTCTGGCAGCATTGGATTTTTTAGGCCGGTATGTCTCATAGCCAAACTCAATATTGCTGTAATAAGAGATTTTTCATCAGGGCCATACTACCACTTGTAGAGATAGACAGAGCCTCTACTATGCTCCATACCAAAGATACACCAGAACTTCAGAAGTGTGGCTGAATACTGCGGTGGAGTGTACCAAATTTGTCGCAAATCAAATTTAAACTTGACAGTTACCGACTCGCCATACTAAGATATTCTCCACTTTGTCGATAGTACCACATGTAGAGGTAAAATAACCTCTACTATACACCACAGATACCATAGACCTTCAAGAGTCTATATGCATATCGTTATGTCGTGAAGATGGTTGCATCATACTAAAGATTCTATTCATGGTCCTTAATACAAGAGGAAGGGGTAGACATTGCCCCAATATATGCAGTCAGACACTTGAAGGTCTATGGTGTCCGTAGAAGAGGACCATAAAAATTTACTTTGCATCGTTCCACAGGTACACTAGACCTCCTCGAATTTTGTAGGATACGATCGGATGAGGGGTGTATCCGGTTCTTAGCTGGCCACCTGGCAACTGTTGAGTAAGGCTGTGTGACATTCTAACATACATTGGTAACAATTTTCGTCGATTGAAGAAAAAATAGATTTTTGTTTGTGGTTTTGTCAACGTTTGCATACAATCATGTTAGAGTTTTATACTTCGTTCGTGGTGCATTATAGGGGCAACACCTACCTCTACCTCTGGTACTACGGTGTAGGTGGAGAAACTCTTAGTATAGCCAGCCGGCAATAGTTGCATTGAACAGTGTGACATACTGGGTACTACTGCACCGTTCCACCCACCCTATACTGTCAGACGCCTGAAGATCAATGGTTTATTTAGAACGATGCATATTGGACACAATTTCTACCCCTATTATTGGCAAAATGGCCCAAGTTGAGAATGTGCGCATGTTAATCTAGTTTAACATAAACACGTTTGGTGACTACCAATTTAGGCTAGCTTATCCATGCGTTGTTCGTTGTTGTTTTTCTTTGTATGTGTTTTATCTTAAAGAACTCGGATGTAGTTTAATGTTGTAGTCTGTTGAACTGTCTAATATTTTTGTAGTTTCTTTTAACCTTCTATGCATTCTATGATCGCCTAACGCGAGGGAATGTGCTTGATCTTTATATGATGAAGACATCATCTTTCGATCAGTTTAATTGAGGTCTGGAGCTTGCATGTCAGGAACTACTAGTAGTCCTTTGTTAATTTATGTTGATCATTGTCATTTTGCTTAGTTTCTTCTGTTACCTATTCTAACATAGGACTCGGACTTCTTTTGAACCGAATTTTACTGTGCGTATTGATGTGTGTTTGTTTATTCCACATTGGCTAGATGTTAAGGGGGAGGGTTGAGATCTCACAAAACATGTTTAACCTCGCCGTATTTTTGCGCCTGTTCCAAGTTAGGAACCTGTGGCCTTTGTTAGTCTTGCATGTTTTTTTAATTTTGACAAAATTGATAGTTTCTTCATATCTACTCATACAGCTTGAATATCCTGACGTTTTGTACAAAATTGTAAGCCTAGTATTTTGGGGTTTTTTTTTTTGTAGGAATAATTGTAAATAGTTGTTTGATTCATTTTACGACATATAGTCTAGTTATGCAAAGGGAGAGTTACGGTTTACATAAAACTGGTGTAGCCCAAACAACATGATGTGTCTGTACCAAGGCTATCTGGATAATGTGTTTTGTGTTGTTAATTGTCTTGAAGGTATATCTACTTTTGTGAGGATGATATGGTCTGCTGTACTGTCCAATATTATTAATTGATTGATTGATTGACTGATTGGTGCTTAATATTATTAATTTCTGTTATCTTTTTATATACTATACATTAATATTATAATTGTGAGTCGAAATGGGCTTAGGGACATTTTCAGAATTTAAACGCTATTTTTTATGGGCTTATTTCCAATTGAATAGCTTTATGCAATGGTTACTGCTACAGTGCAGTTCAAGTGGTTCAGAGGTCTATTTGTGATTTAGATACTACTATTTAATAGTTGTGCTCCCTGAAATATTGCTTTCATGTGGAAGTGCATGAATTTGTAATGGGTCACAATTCTCAACTAAATAAATCGCCACATCAAAGTGACGAATACAAGCTAACAGATATCATCGTGTCACATATCGGATTAAATATCTGTTGTCCTTAAAGAAATATTGTCAACTTTATGTTACTGCATTAAATCTTTAAAATTTATCGGAGTCATATTTAACAACTGAAAAAGTTCTGTCAGGGGAGTTGTTTAAATATTCTCTTGTTACTTTTCTAGTCATTTGCGATATTTCCGTGAATAATACAAAAAATGAAAAGTGACATACGTTATTTAGAAGCGCATATGGTACACCCCTTGTAAAGTTATTTTGTTGCAAATAAGTCGGAATTATTAGTTATGTTGTGTGTAATAAGCTGGAATCAAATCATCATGTGGAGTCAACTTGTCGGAATGATGAAGAAAAAATTGCATTACAATGCCGACTTGCTAGAATAAATGTAATGACAATGTAATAAGAAGTCGACATGTTGAATTCAACTTGTTAACTGATTAAGTCGACAACTTGTTTATTTGATGGTGAGGTAAAACCACGTGACCATTTTGGAAAAACATAGGTCTATTATTAAATCGATGTCCATATCAGTCGTTTTTTTTAATGTGCTTCGGGTGTTTGAAGCTATCCATTGAGTTCAAGTTCAAATTAAAGTTCGAGTTGATGTTCAGAGTTATTTGTTATAAAAAGGGGGAACGGCAGTCAAATAATAGAAAAAAAGTACTAAAAAAAAAATACAATATTTCGGAGACATTACTGAGTCCGGCTGTTTATTTTCCTTAGATCTTACATACACTACAATAATAACAAACACAAAGCAATGCATTTAGCCGTGCAGACTATTTTAATTTTTTTTCCCCCACTAATTTGTCATGTAAATTATTTGATACTCTTATAAGACCTATTTTGACATACAACTCTGAAATTTGGTATATGGATAATTTTCAGTCAGCTTTTATGGCATCTAATAGAGCTGCTGTAAATAATACTTTTTGTGATACTCTTGCATTAGCAGAAAAATATCCCTTTGAGAAGGTTAATTCTAAAGTTTGTAAAGCATTATCAGTAGACTGAAAAAGAGAGTTACTAACATAGGTGCTAGATCAGAATTAGGTAGATTTACTTTGGACTCTTATATAAAAACTCAAACATTCATGTATTTTTGAAATTAATCCCCTGGTTAAAGAATTTCTACAAACAAATATAAATTTACGTTCCGCAGGAATTTATTCTTATACTCATTTGCAGATAAAATTTTTAAAGATATGAAAATAAACCAAGAAAATTACTCTATATTAATGTACCTTATAAACAATAAAAAACGTGTTAAATGTAACATTAAACAGTGTGTTTCAGAGGAATATGAAAAAAACTACTTTAAATAAACTTTCAAAAATGGATTCCTCATCTAAACTTTGTCTTTATGGAAAATAAAAAAAAAAAATAATTGTCAATTAAATTGCAATAATTTTATACATAGGCAGTTAATCTCAAAATTTAGACTTAGTGATCATTCCCTAGGCATTGAATTGGGAAGGTACAGAAACATTCCAAGAGCACAAAGATTATGTAAAAAATGTGGAATGCTAGATGACGAATTTTATTTCTTTCTGTATTGTGACATAAACATATCTCATTGGTACTCACACCACATCTTCCTATATCTATATCATTGCGTTCTAATTTGTTTGCTTATCTAAAAGACTATGTACCATTATTTCAACATCTTGATGCATTTAATAAACTAAAACACATTCTAAACCCCATTCCTGAACTTGTTTGTCATATTGGAGTCTTCATTAAGCAGTCTTTGGAACTGAGGGGTTCAGACTCATGTGAGACAAGCTTATGATGGTGTTTTTTTACATAAATTTATAATTGAACTCTTAAAATATGTTCTATTATTCTATATATTGTATTGTATTACATTGTATTGTATTGCATTGTATTGTATATAATTGTTTGATTGTATTGCTTGACCCTTATGGGTGTAATTTTGCAATAAAGATTACTAACGGAGCAAGTGTAAGGCACGCCTCAGGACATTGATGCCGAACTTCATCAAAAACAAAATAATATATAAATATCAAATATTATAAAATATTGAAGTTTAGTGTTGAACGTCTGCGGCTAGAATGATTTTCAAACAAAAAAGAATGTTAAAACCCGCTTTCACCTCATTAACATAAGAATACTTATTGACACAATCCAAATGATTGGTCCACGTAACCATGTTCAGAACTACACATAATATAAATTGCTTCGCTGAGCGCAGCTGGATACGACCGCAGATGTCCAACCCTGAAATTTGGGACCAAAATGGACACAATATTTACGCTTGATACAGGTTTGAATTTGGATTGTAATTAAATATTTGACACATAATAGGTTTCTGCCACAGAATAACTGTAGTCAAAGAACTTAAAAAAATTGGTTATATGATTTGAATATATATTCAATTTTTTGCTTTTGTGCAATACACTATGCTGTTGTAAATTGACCCCCTCCCCCTAAATAAAATTGACCCCGTTTTTTTTTGCTTTTGTGCAATACACTATCCTGTTGAATATTAATCCCCGCAAAAAAATATTTGAAGAAATTTTCTTTTTAATTTCTGAAATCTGAAATGAGAAAAAATAGTCCCCCCACAAATTCTTATTCACCCCCCTTTCCCATTTTTTTTCACCTCCCCTTTTCCCTTTTCCAAAAAAAATCATTCCCTCAAGATATAGTCATAATCTTAATTCGAATTTTAATAAAGTTTGCAACCATAATAACCCATTTAAATACATCATACAAGTCTTAAAATATAAAATGACATACAAAGTCATGGCTAAAATTAATATTGATTAATAGAACTTAACTTTTAAAAATAAATTGACAGCTAATCACCTCAAGGATAACCATCATTTCTTTATTCATAATTTACAAGCAGTGTAAGGGAGGTAATCAAATATTGTTGTTTTAAATAGGGATTGGATTAGCCAGGGGTAAAAATTTTGTTACAGGTAACTAGCCCAGGACTTGTTTGCAGCAGGATTTTACTAGCCCTGTTGGAAGAACTGCTAGCCCATCAAAACTGACCTGCTAGCCCGAGAATGACTTACAAATCACAGTTTGCTGCATAATTAAAGTGGGTGTCCCTTATTTTGAAGGCGGCATTATACACTGTATTTAATAATTTTTGTTGACCTGTTTTTTATTCTGTTGGTAAACAAACAGTGGTGCTTATCCTAACTTAGTTGTTCCAACATACAAAGCAGACTTTTTATTGGCGTGCTCGGGAAAATAACGGCAATATTCTCTGTTTTTTTTTTTTTTTTTTTTTTCATCAGCAACACGGCCGACCTTGCCCAGGGGAATCTTTCTTTCCGGGACACTATTCCGCTTTTCCCGGTCGTATTTGGCATTTTTGGGGGATGAATTGTCAGTCTCATTACCCATTTCATCTACAGTTTTTCGTTTTAAAACTGACGAAGTTCCTGGGGTGCCCGTACTAAAATATTTAGAAATATTTGGTTGCATGGATTGGTTTCGTGTTCAACAGTTGTCCGACAAGACAGGTCAATACCGATCAATACATCACACCCCCAGTACCGTTAATTGAAAATCTCGGGTACCGTTAATTGAAAATCTCGGCATAAGAAATGTACAATACCCCCTTTTGTACTGTTGTACTGAGAAATCGATATTTAAAGTACGAGAATTGCGATCAATACATGATACCGGGCCACCCAGAGTTATTTGTTCTATTTTTAAAATATGTACAACAGGACCTGTACAAACCAGTTCAAATTCTTGGAATCCCGGATGACGTAATTGAATATGATTGGCTAAGATAGAATAGTGATGAAGGGATTTTCCACTTTCTATTTTGAAAACGTCAAGAATTTTTTGTTACTAGTCCGTCGGGCATATTGGGTTAACAATTTTGATTGCCCGAGGCGTAAATGCTCAAGTCCCGGGCGTCGGGCTAGTGGATTTTTTAACCCCTGATTAGCTCCCATAGACTGCTTTTAAATTGTCTTAATTGTCCTTTAATCAGAAAAAAACCTTGTTTTCCCCTTTTGGCCTCTAATTCCTAAATGGTTTTAGCCATAACCCCCATAGTAAATCCTAACCATCCCTTTGTTGTATGGAAACTTGTAGGTATAATTTCAGAGAGATTCATACACTTTTACACAAGTTATTGACTGGAAACTACAAAAATGCTTATTTGGGCCCCTAATTCCAAAACAGTTGAGACGTTAACCCCCTAAATCAATCCCAACCTTTCTTTAGTGGTTATAAACCTTGTGTTAAAATTTTATTGATTTCTTTTTACTTATACTAAAGTTTTTATCCGGAAACCATCTGTCTTCGGACGACGCTGACGACGACGACGCAGACGACGACGACAAAGTGATACCAATATACGACCAAACATTTTTTTTAATTTTTGCGGTCGTATAAAAAAAAACCGCCATAACATACCGTTCTTAAAAAACGTTCCTTTTAGACAACATTTTCCCGCTATACTCCGAAATGCGGAAAAATACATTTCTCCAATGGAATCAGTATTATAATAAATTCGGTAAGGATTCCACGGAACCCTCTGTCTCGCCTTCGAATGCTGATGTCTGTGTAAAATGTAATGTTGACTGTAAAAAGTTTATATCTCTGTAACATACAAGATTTGAAAAATAGTTTTTTTTTTTTGTAGATTCTTTATCTTGATCTAAAAGATTAACTTCTATACAAGTTTTATAACAATTCATGGAGAGTTACACATTTATCAGGACAAAAGTTTTATTAACTGCAAAAAAAAAAAAAAAAAATAAGAAGATGTGGTATTATAGCAAATATGACATCTCTCCACCACATACCGTGGCAAATCACGGAGAAGTTAACAACTCTATGTCACTGTATGGTCTTCAACAACGAGCAAAACCCTCACCGCATGGTAAGCTATGAAAGATCCCGAAATGACAAATGTAAAAAAAAACGAGAAACATAACGATCTAAATGACGAAGACGCCGACGCCATGTCCGACGACGAAATAAAGGTTTGTTGTTTCTCATTTCCGTGACATTAATCAAATGACTTGAACTTCATTGTCAACAAATGAAACACTTTTAATCAACTCTCACTCAAGTTACAGGGAAACGACGGATAATATATGTTTCAATTTTCGTAACCAGAATTCCGTCCTCTTTTCCTCGAGGATGACCTACCACATTAGACCAAATAACTGGGTTTGTAATTTCACGAATAACACGAGAGGTGACTCACGTTGTGCAGGATCAGCTTACTCTACCGGAGCATCGAGATCTACGCCGGATTTTGATGAATATATATTTGGCAGTAATACCGAGTGCTGACATCCTCTTTATTTAAACTCTGGCGGCTAGTTGTCTCATTGGCAATCACCACCACCACATCTCCTTACTTTATTTATTAGTGACGTTGGCGTCTTCGTCATTTTGATCGTTAGGTTTCTCGTTTAAGTTGTTTTATATTTCATTTCGGATTCTTCATAGCTTACTATGATGGTATATCAGTGCGTTAAAGGTTTTGTTCATTTTCTTATTTTTATTTAGCTAGCGGATCCGTTCCCGTTCGCTTCCTTTGTATATAATTCACTGCGATTCTACATAGATACTACATGTAGCTAGGAACAGGACAGGTTTTTTTGCAGTAAATAAAACTGTTTTATCCTGACAAGTAAACAAACCTCCATGAATTGTTATGAAACTTGTATAGGTGTTAATCTTCTGGATCCACGAATTTATTATCATTATGATACTGCTTCTGTTTGAAAACTAAGGAAAATAAACGGCCGGACTAAGTGGTGTGGGTATATCCCCCTTATGACCGAAATATTGTTATTTTTTCAGAACTTTTTTTCTGATATGAGACTGCCGTATCCCCTTTTCATACCAAATAGCTCTGAACATCAACTCGAACTTTAATTTGAACTTGAACTCAATGGATAGCTTCAAACACCCGAAGCACATTAAAAAACGACTGATATGGACATCGATTTAGAAACAGAACTATGTTTTTCCAAAATGGTCACGTGGTTTTACCTCATCATCAAATAAGCAAGTTGTCGACTTAATCAGTTAACAAGTTGAATTCAACATGTCGACTTCTTATTACTTTGTCATTATATTTATTCTAGCAAGTCGACATTGTAATGCAATTTTTTCTTTATCATTCCGACAAGTTGACTCCTCATGATGATTTGATTCCAGCTTTTAACACACAACATAACTAATAATTCCGACTTATTTGCAACAAAATAACTTTACAAGGGGTGTACCATATGCGCTTCCATAATATTAGTTATTTAAGTAGACATAGATTTTCAAATAAAACTTGGTTAACAATGTATAATTTCGGTCCAACTTTTTCAGACGATGAATTTGAAATTTCCAATGTTAACTTTCTTTTTAAAATATTCCTTTCTATAAGAAAATAATAAAATTACCAAGAAACAAGCTATTAAGAATAATTGTTTTTTCAAAGACAATGGGCAAACTCGAGAAAACAAAAAGGTTCTGCCTATTTTCACCCTTGGATTGTCGAGGTTAATTATGCAGCATCTACGACAAATAATCAAATTGAAAAAATCAAATTTCAACTGTAAAAACAGCTGGATCAAATCAAAGACTTTAAAGTTGACATTTTTTCTGCATCCCAACTTAGCACGTTACATAGGAAGTTAAAACCCGTTTCAGCGTGCCATTGTAAATTTACATATCATGTTCTTATTATATTAACGTTTTATCGTCCTGAATATGTTTTTTTGTTTTATATATATATATTTGCCACTTGATGTAAAACAGTCGGCAATCAACCAATGCATCTATCAGATATTATGACTCTTTCGGACGCTAGTTTAGTATTCTCGACTACCGAGGAAATATAAACAAGTACCTCTATGTCATTTGGTCTCTGGTGGAGAGTTGTCTAATTAGCAATCATACCACATCTTCTTGCTTCATATGTAGTCTTTAAAATTTAGCGATACAAATTGTACTATTTACAAAAAATCTACCCGGAAATATGTGTTTAGTTATAGCGAAGTGTGTAAAGTTGTTAATATCAGTGACAATACACCTACTAGTAGGGTGCCCAGTCAACGAATTTTATCGATTTGGGTTAACGGAATAACACACGGCTGTATTTGATATCATTGGAAAGGGGAGAACAAGCCTCATCGAAATATACAGTGGTCACGATTTTCTTAAATTTGGGTCAAAGGTCAAAGCTCAAATTTCAAGGAAAACGCAGAGTTACGTTTAGACAGCTGGTAGCCCCTACATATATGCGTTTATATCAAAATAAATTCAAATAATTCAAAGGATTATAACTATAGTTTCTATATTAAGGACTAATTTGATATCTGTGTTGCCAAATATGGTTCGAGATTGACATTTGTACTTATAGGGTGCACATTTACAATTTTCATTCAGCTGTTAAACAACAGTGACCTTGACCTATTAAAATTTCTAAATTCGGATTTTTTTCGTAAGATTCGATACAAGTGATCTCTAGAGATGTTTTTTAGATATTAACATTTATAAGTTGCCCTTCCAAAATGTTATTTTTCCGTCTTTTGATAGAAGGTGTTCGTAAAGTTTTTCTGGGAAAATATCCAGTTTTCTTTTGGTGAGTGTAGAAGCACATACAATTGTACTTAGTTCCAAAACTGGTGAAATATTAACGTATAATGGATTGAATTAGCAGGTCTGAGTATATCTTTGCTTTATAGAAATACGAAAGTCTGTAAACGGTGAAAAAGGGGGTGGGTTGTCCGTCAAAGTTATGAAAACAAAATGACAATTAAAAGCAGGTTAATCACTCCATCTTATACACTTATATGCCTTATTTAGCATAAATTGGTCTACAACTGACATGAAGTTTATCTACAAAGAGAGGGTTGTAAAAACATCAATCTAATTAAAATATAGATCTGATTTAGTTACCTCATATGAGCTTATATATACGAGCACGCCAGTTAATATAGATAAGGATTTTAATCAGATTGAAACAACATAGAAAAATTACCTAAGCTAGCAGTAGCTATCAAGTTTCATTGTCTTCTGTTAAGTCGAAAGCTCACCGACCAAGCTTAGGTTAGAGAGCTAATTTCAGTTGTTCTTTTATAAATCGGATTCGAAGGAAGTTGCAGAATGCGAGGCATACAGCATACAATCTAATTGTGGAGGCCGCAACACCGTTAACTATTTGTATATCTTCATATACAAGAGAGTAGAGGAATCGGATTATCATTCTTTGTATATATAGATCCATTGTGTTACGAAGTTTCCGTCTGTCATATAATTATTTTCCTTGACCTCATTTTCATTGTTTAGTGACTGCAAAAAACTGTATAGCTTTTTTTCTTCATGTGAATGTCTCACTTGTGAGTTTGAATGGGACGTCCCTTTGGTATCCTTCGTATCTCTTTTATCATGAGTTCTAGGATAACTATATTTGGTTACTAATATATGGTATCCTTACAAGGTCTACATGTCGGTCATACATGGTTCACTTGACCTAGACCTCATTTAATGAATCCTAGAATGGATCAGTGAACAAGATTAGGTTTTAGTGGTCAAGTCCTTATCTCAGGTACAATAAGTTGTGGGTCAAATATATTTGGTGTATGGGATGGTAGCAAAGTGTACATGTCTTTGTGGCCGAGTTCATCTGACCTTACGTCATTTGTATGTAACATTGATAATTATATTTTATGTAATACTTGTATAATATAAAAATAAGGAGATGAGGAAATAAGCAGTTATAGGCAACCACACGGTCTTCAACAATGAGAAAAACCCATACCGTATGGTCGGCTATAAAAGGCCCGGATACAAAAAAATGAAACAATTCATTTGAGAAAACTAACGGCCTAGTTTATAAAAAAAAACAATATACCAACAAAAATAACAGACTTGAAACAACGACAACCACATCAAATACCGACTCGATCCAGACTTGGAACAGGCTCCGTGTTGAAGGCCGTACATTGACCTATAATGGTTTACTTTTATAAATTGTTATTTGGATGGAGAGTTGTCTCATTGGCACTCACACCACATCTTCCTATATCTATATACAGAATGTATTGATTGATTGATTCAGTGATTGATTGCTTTACGCCGCATCAGCACAGAAATGATATATCGCGGCGAGAATTTATACAATCCTTTTCTCTAAGAATTTCGACATAAAAAATTCAGTCAGTTAGTAAAACATACTGTACCTGTATAATCCTAGTTTTTACGGTAATGATGTTTATGGTCATACTTTTCTCTGACTATAAATTGATAACGTCCTTTCATTAGCTTTCGGTAAGGGAACGACCATTTGATTTCGAAAGGAGATGGGGAGGAGGATTTTGAAAATCAATAACTTGGCCTAATCAATAACTTGGCCTGGTATGAACTGAAAATCAATGACTTTGCACAAGATCGGATAAAAATGAACACGCTGCAACATGAAATGCAAGATATTTGAGGATATAAATGTGTACAAAAGTGAAAATAAACTTTCGTGCTGCAATGACTCGGAAAAATAATAAAAAAGGGTAGGAACAGACGAAAAAAAATGGTCACTCCGGAAAATTTTTCCTGCTGCTAGCTTGACTTCAGTGGTTTGCTCGAACTAACCTATTGCCAATTCAGCTTTGAAATTATTGCAGTTGTTTCTGCTGGTGTATAATTCATAGCAGGAACGGTGATACATTTTTGTTGTTTGTCACACCGAGGGGGATTTAGGTCGAAAACATAACAAGACCATAACATAGACTTGATGTGCCATATTCCGGATGTGAAACGAAACCGACCGATTTTATTCTTATACTACAATTATAACAAAATCTATTCAACAAAAAGTTTAACGTATTGAAAAGCAGACAATAAACATATTCCTCCGAAGAAAATAATAATTTACAAAGTTAGCTGGCTATTCAAAACAAATAAATCAACCACACAACAAGCAAAAATGAGAATTGTAATGAGTGACCACTGTCCTTGTTAATGACCTAATAGTGTAAGCAACAAAATGTTTATGTCACGGGATAATCCGTGTTTAATCAATGCCAAAATGTTGACTTAATTTGTGTTTTTAATTGCTTATTTCTTCAAAACTACTTTTATTTCACACATGATGAAAATGTGGTAAATTTAGGGTAAAATTTTAGTCTCACAAAATGCTGAAATAATTATACTAAAATAACTTAAATACTTTCCGTTTTTGTTATATGATATATTTAATGTATAAACTGTATTATAAGTATTATTTAAACCACCAACAAAGCGCGCAATAAATTTATTTTTCATGTTAAAGATTTCCCGTACAATACAGTATCTGCGGGTACCCTGGAAAAACACGAAATTTAGAAAATCGTGACCATGGGAACTTACGACGACAATCATGATTGTAAAATATAATGATTTTCCTATAATTTGCCAAAAAATTAGCCGTGTGTTATCCGTTAACTTAAACTCGTTCACTAGAGGACTTTTTAGACATTGGGCGCCCTACTATACGTCATGTAATTCCGAATACACTCATGGCCCCAGTTTCTATGTAATAGCAGGAGACCTTAAAATCGTCCATAACCGAGAGTTGAAATCATTCCTCAGTAAAGGACCTAAATATCGCCCCCGTCAATTATTAATTGGAATGAGTGTCGTAACATCATCCACGACTCACTCCGTACTTACTGCACGAAATGGATAAAACGAGACAAAGCTGAAAAAATCATTAGATTCGTTTTTTAATTCAGTAATGAACATAGTTGATATTCGTATTAAACATTTTAAAGAACATTTTTTCCTAACAACAACCATAATAGCCCTATTTCTCGTATCATTCAGCTAAAAAAACTCGTCAAGGAATTTGTTTCTGTCCCGGCTGATAAGGCTGCCAATAATATCATTATTGTTTGACGTAAATATTACATTGAGGTTCTGCAAAATGAAATCACGAATTCACCAACATCCCAACTGACTCCATTTTCGGAAAATGAAATCTGCAACAAACATAAACTTTTACCTACCTCTTTACAAGCAGAACCAAATACAATGAAAGTTCCAACTTTGTACTGGCTTCCGAAACACAAAACATCTTACAAATATAGATTTATTTCGTCTTCAAGCCATTGTTCCACTACTAAACTTTCTATTCTACTTACTAGTACACTTGGTTCAGTCAAAAACCTTGTAATAAATTGTTCAAATAAGGCCTTTGAAAATAGTGGAATTAATTACTTTTGGAGTGTCAAAAATTCGTTGGAAGTACTTGATAAATTGCATGCTTATATTGGTGATTTCGAATCTGTTCAAACTTTTGATTTTTCTACCCTATATACCACTTTGCCTCATAATCTCATTAAGAAAAAATTCACACACCTAATTAAATGGACATTTAAAAAGTCAGAATGCGAATATATATGTTCAAACTCTTTTAGGTCATTTTGTAGTAACAACAAACAAAATAACTATGTCAATTGAACCTGCTTTGATACGATAACTGTACTTGAAATTTTACTAGATAACATTTTTGTTCGCTATGGAGATTCAGTATATCGTCAAGTTATCGGAATTCCAATGGGGACTAACTGTTCACCACTAATTGCGGACCTGTTTCTGTATTGTTATGAGTTACAATTTAAAATCAGCAAAGACGCATCGATACAAAACTTAATAACACTTTTAGATATTTGGATGATATAATGGCTCTCAATAATGACGACTTCAGTATGTACACTAAAGAGATTTATCCTGCTGAACTGACTTTAAATAAAGCTAATACTAACAATGAACACTGCCTTTTCCTGGATCTTGATATATATATCTTTAACGGGAAGCTTAATACCAAAATTTACGATAAAAGAGATGATTTTTCATTTCCTATTCTTAATTATCCATTTTTAGATGGTGACGTTCCCTTGTCACCATCTAATGTTATATATCTCAACTTGTTCGATTTGCTCGTGTATGTAACAACGTATTTGATTTTAACGAAAGAAATCTCTGTATTACTGAAAAATTATTACACGAGGGTTTTCGATATCACAAACTAGTCAAAACATTTACTAAATTTTATCAACGGTACAAGGACATCATTCGTAAATATAAATCAACATGCAGACATCCTATACGTTCAGGTATTCCACATCCAATTTTTTATGGTAATATTCTTCACAAAGCACAAAAATGTCTTCATTCACCTCAAAAGCTAACCAAACCTTTAAACATACTTATTCAGAAGGGATAAAGATACGATACTGTTGTCAGGTTGGCATATTTTGGAATTAATACTGATTCACTCATCGGGTCTTTGCACCGGAAATAAACACATTTATTCTAAAACCAGTTGTTGGCATGATATGGTTTATTTTCTTCTCATATATTTTATGATGGTATGATACTAAACCCCTAACGGGAGGGATTGTGCTTGATTTTCATATCATGAAGACATGATCTTTCAATCAGTTTAATTAAGGATGTTTGCTTGTCAAGTTTTGGAATTTTTGTCAGATTTTCGAAATCCTCTGGTTTTATCCATTTGAATGCCTTAAAAAATTTTGCCCATGGACCCCCATTTTTCTTTTTATAAATCTTTTACATATATAATTATAAGCCATTTGTAAAAGTCTTATAAAATCTTATTTATTTTTTAATAGTTTTTGAGAACTTTAACTGGTCAATGATAAAGCTATGAAAAATCAAGAGAGAACATTTTCCTGCCAAAATTCCAATGGCTAATATCTCGAAAACAAGCACATTGACCCCTATATTTTTTTTGCTTTTTTGGTTCCTCAATTAATCCCCTATCAATATATACTAGTTTTATGGAAAGTTATTTATTTTGAAACTGAGCAGCAAACTTCCTTAAGGTCTGGAGTTGGCATGTCAGTAACTGCTAGTAGTCCTTTGTTAATTTTTGTATCATTGTCATTTTGCTTAGTATCTTCTGTTACCTATTCTGATATCGGACTCGGACTTCTTTTAAACTGAGTTTTACTGTATGTATTGCTGTGTGTTTTTTATTCTACATTGGCTAGAGGTATAGGGGGAGGGTTGAGATCCCACAAAACATGTTTACCACGCCGCATTTTTGCGCCTGTCCCAAGTCAGGAGCCTCTGGCCTTTGTTAGTCTCGTATGTTTTTTTAAATTTTAGTTCAGTTATATGTTCGGAGTTTAGTGTGACGTCCATTTTCACTAAACTAGTACACATTTTTGTTTAGGGGTCAGCTGAAGCCCGCCTCCGGCTGTGCGGGATTTTCTCACTGTGTTGAAGACCATTAGTGGCCTTGGGCTGTTATATGCTCTTTTGTCGAGTTGTTGTCTCTTTGACACATTCCCCATTTCTATTTTTCAATTTTAGATGCGTATTACAATTTTCTGAGAATAAGATTCTAATATTCTCCACTGGATGTTAAACCGTCGTCAATCAGCCAATATATCTCCCGGATATGTAACTGCTGTCCAGTTTCTACTTTCGACTATTTAGGAACAATAAGTTTATAAATTTCTGAAATAAGCGAACCTAGTAGCGTTTCGACTACATTGTATTTAGGAAACGTTTAGTTTATAAAGTTTCAGAAATAAAGGAACAAGTTTTAAATTTCTACTTATAAGGAAATCATACATGTATAAGATTTTTGAATATGTCTTATGTTGAATTTATTCTGTTATAAGGCAGAAAATATATTCCTATTTATTAAGTATAACCAAAATCCAGTTATCACTAAAATGCGAATTGAATTATGGTACTTAACCACCAACAGCATATCATCTCGGATCGTTGCAGTCTATTTCCTGTTCCATCAAATTTAAATAACTTATCTGTAGGATCAACTTTTGCTACATTACCAGAATAAAGAGATATATCTGAGATAGCAGAAGTCATTATTTCCGGGTAAGCAGCTGTAGTGAAACTATGACTAAATCGGACATTTCGGGGAAAGCAGACGTTAGGAAAAAACGCCGCATTTAATAAAGCGCCCAAAGACTATGAAGGGAACAAAAGGCAAACACGTTTTTAGAAAGGGTTAAAAAAGAAATACACTAGTTATCAACCCATCAAAATCCAGGCTACACATCTAAAAGTTGAGGGATGCACAGTCTTCGGACTGAATGCTTTCCTACTACCTGAACAAGAGGCATACACATTTTTACAAAGGAGGAGACGGTATTAGAAGTTGAATGATGCTCAGTCTTCGCACTGAATGCTTTCCTTCTACCTAATTGGAAGATATATATTACTAACTCTGTAATAGTTAAGTCCGTTGATTATTTGGGACATTTCGAAACCCAGTAAATAGTCTTTCAATCCTGTAGAGTGTCGGTTTTGAACTCTTTTATTTTAGTAATTAGTAATTAAATTTTGCATGGTTATCAATCATGCATATTGGCACATATGATTAAAATAGTAAACACTTATCTATAATAGCCGAAATTCCTGCGATTTCGTTATATATGAAACCGCACACGTGACCTAAGTTATTCCACATTTTATCTGGTCGTTCACCATGCTCACTGTTACATGTATAAGTGTTTGGTGTCATTACTATTGTAACGTACATGAACACATAGGGACAAATCGAACATTTTAATAACTTATGGATATTCATACTAAGTAGGGTAATCCAAAGAGTAGAGAATGCATGTATTGAAAAACGGAGATATCCAAATCATCTATTTTCGAATAATATTGATTTACAAGGGGATCTTTAAGGGAGGGTGTGGGTTGAATGGTTGTCTAGCTATTCCTACCTAGATAGAAGAAGTTAAAGAACAGAAGACGTAAAACATCCAAAGGAGACAATAATACCAAGAAAAAACTACCCTCTGATGATAAAAGTAATTATACATGCAGGTTAACACATTTTAATCGATGCTTAATTTCTATGAATTATTTTTAAAAAAGATGGGAAGTATTTATAAATAATCAAGAGAGCAACCCTATCAAACGACACACTCACCAATTTACTTCTTCTACAATGCACATTTCATTACAATACTTTAAGTTTTGAATCCTCCCAAGTCTAGCTATAATAGAAATAATAGTTGTGAATATATGTAAAGAATTGTCTAATTAGCAAAACATGAATTCAGATATAAATTAAAACAATGAGCAGAGTCAGAAACAAACTTCTTATATTTGTTTTCATTTTTGACTATTTATACTGTGCAAGTTGATTAAATAACATGCAACAAAGTGAAATAAAACGAATTTATTTTTGTTGAACGTTTCGAAAGTTACGTTGGAAATTATACAAAAAAAATAGCCTTAAATACAGATTTTGAGGAAATTTGCCAAATCTTGTGGATTTCAAAGCTAATAAATCCTACTTTTACGTTTTTGATATGTTATGGTCACATTAGGGCCTTGTCCAACCTACTTCTTTTCCTAGAATCCTCAAAGTTAAACGTTGATTAGTTGATTTATCGGGAATATCGTCACGAGTGACCAGTATTAGGTCATGTTTACGCTAAGTGCTTTATTTACATTTCAACCAACCCAACCTTAATCAGTTTTGAATGACAAAAGTCACATAACATATTGTTCAATATAAATAAGCACACGGGTCGATTTAGTTGAAAGCAATGGAATTATTGTTGATAAATGAAAGATATATACATGTAAACAATAACAAACAATATTATATCAGATTGTATGCTTCATAACCGTTTTTGTAAAATGTTAATTCTATTATATTGATTTTGTGAAATCTTATTTAATGGTATTGCTGCATTTATCATCCCTTTATAATATTGAAAATAATGGCGAATCTACTATGTTTAGAATTTCAGGCGCTTACAATAAGTCTTTTAACATATCCTCCTTTTGAGTACTTTTCCCAAAAATGTAAAAGAAGAGTTAAAAGTCCAATAGAAACCAAAATACAAAGGAAGAAGATTGTGCTACAGAAGAATTAAGTTTTTGTTTAACCATCTTAACTTATGTTCGAAATAAATGTTTGAAAGATATTCTTTTCGTGTACAATATCAATGAACAAACAGTCCCCTATTTCATGCAGATAACAGAAAATTACACGCTACACCTGTTGCAGTTCCGTGCTTTAATCTTAATATATTGAACAAATGAATCATTGAATTAATTAACATGGGCTTTTATAAGATGACCGACGATTAAACACATACATATCTTGGCTTTAACATTATGACAAGTATATCGTTTCATTCTAAGTATCAAAATCTACATTTTCTTTTCTGAGATCAGTGTGGATATACTTTTCAAACAAAATTTCCACATTTTTAACCCGACACAGCGAAATGATGTTTCCCCCCATTTCATTGAATTATTTTAGCTTATTTTTTAAATACAAATGCAACACAATAAAACCATTTCTTTCAATTTGTTCTTGTCGTGAAAATGTGTAATGTTGTTTCAACAGCAGGGGTACCTGTCGTATAAAGTTATTTGTTTATAATTTCCAACGTTTAAGTTTTCTTTATTTCCTGTAAGATAATGCGTATTTTGAAGTATGCAGTCAATATTGCATGAAAACAATCAATACGTCAAGATAAGAAAAAGAGTTGATAAATACAAAGTAAAAGATTGAGTACTAACCTTGTTAACCCAGTAAAAATTATATCTTAATCATTTTAATAAGAAAGGGCGAGAGTGAAAAATTTAAAACATTTTGTAATATTTATGTCCTGGTATTGATTAGAAAATTTGAAACCTGTTTCATTTTTATATTTTTTGATAATAAAATATTAGAATAATGATCAATTACGTTGTAACTTAAGCCACTCACTAACAGATAAAATTAATTGGGTAATATGGATTAATTGTTCATCGGATTCTGAGCACTTTCTCGCTAACAAAAGTGATCTGAGGCTCATATCTAACAACATCTATCTGCATAAAACTTGGCCATCTATAATGTTTTGATAAAGTCTTCACTTAACGATAAGCGCCTGGATTGTCTAGTGGTAGAATGCTCGCTTCAGGGGCTCGATCCCGACCAGGCCAAACTAAACTACTTAAATTTTGTATTTGTTGCTTCTCAGCTAAGCATCAAGTGATGAAGTGTAAGAGCTAAGACTGGTTGGGAAAATGTGTGCGGG
The DNA here is from genome assembly GCA_017311375.1 of Mytilus coruscus. Classification (NCBI taxonomy): domain Eukaryota; kingdom Metazoa; phylum Mollusca; class Bivalvia; order Mytilida; family Mytilidae; genus Mytilus; species Mytilus coruscus. Next base: position 31,277,311 of record CM029602.1, on the reverse strand, counting down.
CAGGCAGCCACGTCTTCATGGATACTGGTGCCTTGTCAACTAGCACGTTTAACATCCGGATGAGCGTGTCGATCTAGCACAAAGCAGTTTTCATTTTTACCTAAACATGTTCTAGTTCTTTGTTAGCACATACAAACGACTTCTCGCATGCCCCTTGTTCTAAATTTCATAGTACATGTATATATATACCTTTTCATAGACTATAAACTTAACATCATTTGCCACTTAACGTAAAACGCCAATCCATCCATCCATATAAAGTAATCATATTAATTAGTTTAATATTTGGCAATTTGTACTAGTTCATTGAAAACATTATTGCAATACATTGAAACAAAACCTAACAGTGAACCATTGAAAGGATACAATAAACAAATTAATGTCGACCTAAACACGTCAAAATAAGTATTATAGAACAAAAAATGCTTTACACGCATTATTACCTGTGATCGAAACGATAATATTTCAATTAACCCTGTAACTCTGGTCTGTAATTTTTCATTTATAATTCTCGAAACAAATTGGTTAATGTATTATTATTTGATTGCAGGTTGGCCTTTCGGACCAGTGCTGTGTAAAGTAACACCGTATTTACAGGGTGTTTCTGTATGTGCCTCCGTTAATACTTTGGCAGCGATAGCAGTTGATAGGTACGAAAAATAAACATACAATAATTATTATATTACAAAATACCAATGTCTATAATGTGACGGCGTGTATAACTTGTATAAATGTGTAAGCTCACAGATTATTTCAAAATAGTCGACTTCTAAGAACACGTTGTTATTTTTTTTCGTGATTGGCAATTTGCCTATAGAATATAATGGTTCACCAAATGTCTTAAGGAACCAATACAGAAACGTTAATGTTAGCATATTAGTATCAATTTAAATCTATTTTAAGTCTTGGAGAACATGGTTAATTTATTAGATGAATTTGGACTTTGAACTAGCTTTCAGTAACTGCTAGTACTATTGTACTTGTGTCTTTTATCTTCTATTATTTGCACTAAGTACCAATCTGATGAGCCCAGCCGTTCCTAACGAATTTAACAGTTAGTTATAATACTCATAAGTCGGGGTTTGTCTCTTTGACATATTCCCCATTTCCATTCTTAATTTTATCATAAAGATGTTTAACCCACCACAATATTTATATACCATTAATAACGTCCATTAAAAACAGATCTTTCAGGTGCCATTTATTATTTCTTGTAATCATCCCAATTTACTTACTCAAAGGTTAAACTTGACATTCATTCCTATACAGAAACGAAGGATATAGCCAAGCGAACACCCTGTTTTTATACGTGCAACATTAGAAATTTAGAATAGACAAAGCTTGCAAATTTGTTCCACTTTTTAAAATCGTGTATAGCAATTTCATTAAATTAAAGGCGAGTTGCAATGGTAACACGTCATGATCATTTACATGTTTCACAAAATAGCTGTGTTTGATAGTTTAGTTTTCAGTAAATCACTCCAATTGTTTTGTTAAATATTTTCATTCATTTATTTTAGATACCTTGCAATTTGTCGTTCACTTGAGTTCAAACTGACTGCCCGGAAGATAAAACACATAATAATTATCATTTGGATACTTTCAATGAGTATAATGACACCGTGGGCAGTTTTCTACACAACATTGGACTACAAGGATTCAAGCGGACAAATTATTCCAATGTGTTATCCGATGTGGCCTAGTCCGAAAGCTATGAAAGCTTATTTTATCGGAGCGACGCTTTTGTCATGCTATATTATACCACTAATTTTGATAATCGTTTGTTATCTGTTTATTGGAGTAAAAGTATGGCGACGGGACCAACCTGGGGCAAAAAACGCTAGCGCATGTGTGATTTATAAATCGAAAGTGAAAGTCGTTAAAATGCTTGCGGTTGTTGTTATTATGTTTGCATTTTCATGGATGCCTTTATATGTAGTAAATTTTGTGAAAATAATTTCACCTCAGGACAGCTCAAAATCATCAAGTTATCCGGACTATCTAGAAAATATTATCATTCCAATAGCTCAATGGCTCGGGTCATCTAACAGTGGAATGAACCCTATTATATACTGTTTTTTCAGCAAAAAATTTCGATATGGTTTCCGCGATCTTCTGACATGTTTTAAGCATAGACATGTACTCCACGACAGTTCAACACGAACATATATGTGCGTGAAATCTCATATTGAAGATATATCATCATCTCCTGTTTCAAAACGAAGTGCCTCTCCTAGACCTGGCAGTACAAGTCCTAGACCCCTTGGTCATAGAATTGTATACAACTCACGAGTCTAAGATAATTAAACACCTACAATCAATCGTATTAGATCAGGTTTAAGCTGATAACTTTGATTTTAAATCCTATCTATATAATAGAATTAGATAGTAACAAAAGACGTCGAACTAAACGACAAACATCCATAGACGATAGTATTAGTTTTATCAAATGATATAGATGTTATGTTTTGTACAAACCTATAGAGTTTGTGGGATACTTTTGTGTTGTAAAATTACTTGCGTATCAGTAATAGAGAATATAGTCTGTTTTTCGAGCAAATTAAAGCATGAAATTCAATATAGTTGCAAAAATCTTTTTCACCAGCGGATTCTTAACACCTAATGTAGTAGATTTTTAGTTCATCTGGCCTAAAATGCCATGCGAGCTTATGCTATCATTTTGTGTCAGTCATAGACCGTCGTCGTAAACCTTTAAAAAATCTTCTCCTCTGAAAGTATTGGATAAATCTTATCAAACTTGACCTAAATGTTCCTTAGGGTATTTAGTTTGGAATGTGTTTCCGGAATTTTGATCCATCATCAAACATGGCCGCTGTTGCTAAAACAGAAAATAATGGTAAAATGCAGTTTTGGGCTTATATTTCAAAAACTAAAGCAGTTAGAGGAATCTGATTTAGGTAAAATTGATCTGCAGGTCAAGGTCTATCGCCTTAGATATTTTCAAGAAATCAGACAGCACATTTTTGAGTTATTCCGCCTGAAATGTCAATTTTTAGTAAATTTTCGCCAATGAACCCCATATAGAAGTACTTGTCCTTGAAAGACTTGATAATCGTTTGCAGTTCTTTTTTTTTCAGTAATAATCATAGATAGAAAAAAAAAATTGTGACAGGCAAAGTTTTCAGCAAAATAAGATCTGCAAATAAGTCAATTGACCGAAATTACCAGTTGATCGCTTATATGAGTTATTGCCCTTGAAAAATGTTTTTAGCTTTTTTTTTTTCATTTTTTGCAGAAAGAGGGAAAGATGTTTAGACCAATAAGATCTACAAATAAGTCAAAATGGCTTAAACTGTCAACTAACTTCTTTTAGGAGTTATTGTCCTTAAAAGATTTTTTTCTTTTTGTGCTGTTTTTGCAAAATCTGTAATAGATAAATATTGAAAATGACGGTAAATATTTTGCTTTATGCCACTGTTTTGCAGTTTATTTTCCATACTCTTATCCTCCATACAGTGTCGAAGGGCTTGCGGAAATCTGCAAATGAGCAATAGAATCGGTTTTTTTTCCAATCAATAAAACTCATCAAAGATAGGAGGCTTATAATTGTGTACGTAAAAAGACGGATAAAGTGATATTAAGTAATGTAATACGAACAAATTATCGGTTGTAGAAAAGAGGGACGAAAGATACCAGAGGGACAGTCAAACTCATAGATCGAAAACAAACTGACAACGCCATGGCCAAAAATAAAAAGACAAACAGACAAATAATAGTACAGATGACACAACATAGAAAACTAAAGACTAAGCAACACGAACCCCACCAAAAACTGGGGGTGATCTCAGGTGCTCCGGAAGGGTAAGCAGATCCTGCTCCACATGTGGCACCCGTCGTGTTGCTTATGTTATTACAAATCCGGAAAATAGTCTAATTCGGTAAGTCACATTCGTGAAAAGGGAAGGTAATTGTAGTTACGACATAAGGAACATATCCGATATCATCTGTGAAACGGTTATTCCATAACGGTCAACCAACTCGTGATGGCGTCCGTAAAATTTACGAAGGGATGATTTCAACTTCACCATTTGGAACTCTTGGTTTAATAGCTTCCTTGTGAGCAGCAATCCTCTATCGAGGAAATCATGATAGGAAACACAAGCCCGGGAATATCGTATCAATTGGGAGATATATACTCCGTATGTAGAACCTGCTCGATTATAAGCAAACAAGGTTTACCTAGAGTTTATTATCGGATCAGACTTCGAGTGAGATCTTAGTTCTGCAGCATATTTTTCTTGATACTGTCTTAAATGTTTACTTAGTGTTTTTTTATACTCTTTAGTAGTACAGTTTAAAATATTTTGATCTCATCAGATTTATCATTTTTTTATGTACTTTTCACCTTCTGAAATGTATTTCATTTTTCTTTTAATTCTTTATTTAAAAAATCATCGTAGATGTTGTACGCCAGACGCGCGTTTCTTTTACAAAAGACTCATCAGTGAAGCTCGAAATAGAAAAGACAAACATTGAACCATAGTTTGTCATTAAATTTAGGTGGCCTTAATGTATATTTGTTCACTAAATACTGTAGTTGCGCTATTCACTATGAATGCACAAAGGTTATTGATATGACTAATTACCTGCTTCTTCAGCATACTGTTAACTTCATCCATCGAGTTGTGAGGCTCATCGTTTATAACCGTTTTTTACCGTATCAGATTTCCAATGTACATGATGATTTGCCTGTGGATTTGAAGTTAAGCTTTGCTAATGATTTTTAAAATATAAGGAGATGTGGTATGATTGCCAAAGAGACAACTATCCACCAAAGTTCAAATGAAGTGAATGTAAGCAATTATAGGCAACCGTACGGCCTTCAACAATGAGAAAATCCATACCGTAAAGTCGGCTATAAAAGGCCCGACATGAAAATATGAAACAATTCAATTGAGAAAACTAACGGCCTAATTTATAAAGAAAACAAAAAAAAAAAACAAATATAACAGACATGAACCAACGACAACAACTGAACTACACGCTCCTGACTTGGGATAGGCACATAAAGAATGTGGCTGGGTTAAACATTGTTTGTGGGCGCTCAACCATCCCCTAACTTGGGACTGCGGTGGAATAGCACAACATAAGAACAAACTATAAAAATCAGTTGAAAAGGGCTTAACTTATCAGATCGATACAAAGTAGAAAAAACATCAAACAAAAACAGAGACCGGACGTGACAGAGTATTTATCCATCCCTAATCCCTAACAACAAAAAAAGACACTAAGTACAGATCTGAGAATACTCGCAGTTACTGACAGCTAGTTCAAAGTCAATAACAACTAATAAAAAAAAATAATGTATCTAAGATTAAAACATCAATCAGTACACATCCAGCATCCAATGGATTTATTGTAAAGAACTTTAAAGAAAGATGAACTCTAATATCAGAAATCATGTGGTCAAATTCTATTATTTCGAATTCTGAAATTATCTCAAAACTGAGAAAGAAACAAATAGTTTTACCGTGCTAGCATCTTTTCTTAAATTGTTCGTTTAGAAATTATTAACTATTCTTCTATTTTAATAAAAGATTCGTTAGAAGAATATTTTAAGAAGTCTGAACTCCGGCGGAACATAAGTACAACCAAGCAAGATACTTTTACCAAAGGGAGCTAAATCTTTCGAAATATCAATCCATTGCACAAACTCGGAATCCGATTTTAAAACCGTAATAATTGTTATAACTGTTTTTGAAAATTATAAAGATACCACCTGACTTGTTTCTAAATTTCCTTCTGTTTTTGGGAAAATAATCATATTCTTGAGGGGTATTTCTAACACAACAAAATTATCTCATGTTGTTTCTGTAAACACATAAATGTTGCAGTGTTTAAAATCCGGGTTCAGCAATTTTGACTTTATAACACACACATTAAGATGAGTTATTTTCAGTTTATCAATGCACCTAGTAAAACTGTCCAATGAGTTGCAAATGTCCTATCTTGAATTTCAATTGTATCAGATTCGGAGCTGGTACTTTTGGGTCTTGAATGAATAGGCGAACTGTTTGCTGCTTCTCTATGTTGTGAAACATTGGGAGCTAAGTGGTTTGTAATTACGCTGCCTTGGTTATATGGATTTATTTGATCTTTTCGGGGTTATACAACAGAACATTGATACACTGTTTGTAACGTACAGGCCTTTTATAAAAAAATGCTTTCCGAGACGTTTTTTTAATTTTCATTATCGGGTAAAATTCGCGGCGCCAATTTCTATCTCTGGAGGGAATAGTTCACTCATACCGAAAGTTGTACCTCTTAGACGATATGCTTGTTTTAAAACGTATTCCGATTGTATGGATGAATCGGTAAACAATCGGGCATACTCTGTTTCTACCACGTTTACCAACTCTATGTACATCTCCGAGTGTTACCAAGTAATCTACAGTCGGAAAGCAAGCCCTTAGAAACGACCGTTGTTGCTACTTTCTTAAGACAACAATGGGACTGATATCAAAACCCGCCATTCTGAAATTGCGTTAATTTCGCGGAAAAAATAATTTGGCGCCAATTTGGAAATTTTTCTTTTTTCTGTTTCTTACTTGCCATTACATTTTTTTTCGATTTTTTAAGCATGGTTCTTATTATTAAAGAAAATAATACTTAAACATGTCAATTTGGCCGTCTTTTAACAATTACGTAACGCCGTTGATCGTCGTTTATAAATAATGCGAAATTATCTGTTATTTTTCCTTCTTTTTTTCACAGATAAACAAAGATTATATATACTATATAAAAAATTAATAATACGTATCTCGAAGTTAAAAAAAATCAAGTCTAACGTTCTATCACCCCTTAGGAAACCCCGTTCGAACTAAATTCCAAACGAAAGACATTTTTTGACATTGTAGTTTTTGGTCTTACACATCGATGTCAACTTGCATCTGAACACAATGTACACACATTTAGTGTGTTTGTTTGAAAAGCAATGGCGAGTTCAGCTGTGAATATTTGATTGGATTAATTATTCTCTTTAAGTCAGTGAAATGTTTGACTTAACTAAAACAAGGTATGGAAATTTTATACTGTCTTTGCACAACCTTAACTGCTTAATTAAGATTACTAAACAAAACTCATTCATTATTTAATATGAGGAAGGCGCTACCTTAAATGCCAGCTTTATACAAGGACTATGTCCTATATATATATTGGTTGATTGTTGGTTGCTTAACGTACAGTGGCAAATATTTCATGCATGTTCAGGACAAATGTCCTGCATATATTTTTTGGACTAGTATTTTTTTTTTCTTAAAAAAATATTCCGATTCCCAAATTGATGAAAAAAATATACTCTTTTCAAGCAGAGGACCAAACAAATATTCTGAATCCAGATTTTCCCCATACCTTCTAGTGTTATATAGATAATATGAGGAAGGCGCTACCTTAAATGCCAGCTTTATACAAGGACTATGTCCTATATATATATTGGTTGATTGTTGGTTGCTTAACGTACAGTGGCAAATATTTCATGCATGTTCAGGACAAATGTCCTGCATATATTTTTTGGACTAGTATTTTTTTTTTCTTAAAAAAATATTCCGATTCCCAAATTGATGAAAAAAATATACTCTTTTCAAGCAGAGGACCAAACAAATATTCTGAATCCAGATTTTCCCCATACCTTCTAGTGTTATATAGATATAAGAAGATGTGGTATGAGTGCCAATGAGACAACTCTCCATCCGAGTCAAAATTTATAAAAGTAAACCATTATAGGTCAAAGTACGGTCTTCAACACGGAGCATAGGCTCACACCGAACAGTAAGCTATAAAGGGCCCCAAAAATTACTAGTGTAAAACCATTCAAACGGGAAAACCAACGGTCTAATCTATATAAAAACGAGAAACGAGAAACACTTATGAACCACATCAACAAACGACAACTACTGAACATCAGATTCCTGACTTAGGACAGGTGCAAACAAATGCAGCGGGTTTAAACGTTTTAATGGTACCAAACCTTCACCCTTTTTCCTGAAACAATAGTGTAACATCACAACATAGAAAGACACACTATAAAATATCAACTGAAATAGCTTAACTCAATCAAAGGACATATTAACACCATTGAACATACACTGAACAAATAAATTTGACCTATAATACAATGTAAATTCAAAATAAATAAACTAAGGGAAGAATAATAAAAGTAACATGTTATATCGGTATGAAATGTTAAACAATTTAAGAAAACAATATGCTCGAACAAAAATATCAGCCATTTGCAATAACTTTAAACACAGGAAAATGAAAATAATTTTGTTGTTAGGTATACGTGTACAGTTACAATAGAGAAAGGAAATATTTTAACAAAATAAATAATTTTGATGTTCATAGTACGAAGTGGAAATTTATATTAGTACCAAACACTTATCAAAGCTGGTATATAGACCAGATATAACCCTAAATAACATGTATTCTGACTAAATAATTTTGATTGATAGCATTGAAGCACTTCACGTGTAAAAATTTGGCTCAAACAAAAACCATACCTCCCCTTTGAAGATAAATGGTTGCTCCTTATTGTTTTCTGCTGAAAATAAATTTATTTGTGATTTATATAAATGACAATGCTCACAATCATTATCTTGTGCATTTTCATATCCATTTTCTTTCTTTGCAAATTTTACAAAATTTAAAACATTAAGACATTTGTTTAATTTCAAAACTATGAATACTGTTATACAATCCATAACTTTATTAAATTAATTTTTGTTGTTTTTTTTAATTTTGATGAAAAGGTGGAGGATTTAGAATATCTTTTCATCAATATCTAAAAGTTGTAGCTGTTAAGTATTGCAAATAACACTTTTTGGTTTTTGAATTATTTTTACTTTCTAAATTAGCTGGATGTTCATATTGTATTCCCAGTTTCCTGGATCTCATATATATGTGATCAGCAAAAGGATCATTCTGATTGTCAAAAGAAGAGTTTGAATTTACAGTGAGCCTGTTTAGAATAATGTTTTGATCAGGTTTTTCATTTTCATCTAAGCTTAAGGAACCATAAATAGGATTGTTAAGTTGATAATCTAAAGATTTTGCTATTTTCTATGATGCTATTTAAAATTTGAGGGGAGAACACTGCTCAGCAGTATCAATGTATTCCTGATCATTTTCTGTTTGTGGGTTTCTACATCAATTTGATGTACTAATTCAGAGTCAGTTTTATGTCATTTCTTGCATTTTGTTTATTATTAGCTTACTTTTGAAGTTTTTATACGACAGCAAAATAAAGTTTAGAATGGAAATGGGGAATATGTCAAAAATTTGCTTTTGAGTATGCTTACATGTCGCTGTTGTTGTCCGAAGACACATTTGGTTTCCGGACAATAACTTTAGTTTAAATAAATGGATCTCTATGACAATGTTTGAAATTGTATCAGAAGGTTCAATACACAAAAGGAAGGTTAGAATTGATTTTGGGGGTTATGGTACCAACAGATTAGGAGTCAGTGGTCAAAAACAACATTTTGGGTTGTTTTTTCCATAATTTTTGGGGTTTTTCTTCAAAAATTTACCATTTTTACATTGATTGTTTCTCATTTATATATAAATACAACAAAAACTGACATGGCAGGAGATACACACGAAACAAGGTGTGTAAATTATTCTATCGATAATTTGTGCATTTTTCCTTTGATGTGTACTCCTTGATAATGTCGACGTCAGTATCAGTGGACTGGTCATGATAAAGAAAATATATTGGGTCTGTTCGCACCGCAAAAGGATCTTCTTTCCCTTTAATTCACAAAATTGCACATGATTGTTTCGCAGAAACACACAAGTTATTTCGTGAATGAAACACTTGTCATTGTTTGAAACTTTCAGTAATAAAAAGTTAGTTTAGCCTTTTTGAATGATTCACTGATTGTGTGAAAATACGAACAGAAAATGTACGATAAACCTGATAAAATTGCGTTATCTGCAGAATTATTGATAGCTTTCCTTACTATTCACAAGGACATATAACTAACATATCGTCCATGCTATTCCCCATCTGAGTTTTATTCATACATAGTCTGTCATGGCTGGTGCTGTTCCAAGTTGTCTTTTTTCTGCATGCTTCTTGAGAAATATTTGTTTGACCTGGTCAGTCACTATAAAGTGTTACAATTCATATTTAGACGCAGCACATAAATAGTGACCAAAAGGTACCGCTTTCACATGCATGACATGAGAGAATCCAGAAAAATTAAATGTACACATTTTCAACATTTTGTGGGACTTTAATTTAAAATTGAGGAGATATGTAGTTGGAGACTGCTGCTGAATAGAAATGTTCAGGTTCACCTGATACCTGTTTTCAAATTAGTCCTTATTAAAGTTTGAAGGGTCCAAAATTAAAATATGTTTGAATTCAACTGACATAAAAATTTTTGGTGCTTTTTATATGCTAAATCTACATCTGCGGTTGTATCAGGCTGTGCTTGGCGAAGCATTTCATTGCTTTTTTTTTTGTACTTTAAATTTATTTTAATTTGGGCATGAAAATTAACTTGTAGTTGTGAAGTTGCTAACATTTTAAAAAGATGATAATTAGATAACTTCGCATGGTGACGACACTGACGTTTTCGTAGATTTACTTTTTCCCGGGAATTCTTCATCTGTTGATATATTCTCACTGTGAACAATTTGGGTATATTTAAATATATTAACCTATGTTGAAAGCAGTGTATAATGTCAAATCATAACAATACAAATTGTTCAGTCTCAAATTGGGTACTCGGTGGAATTTGGGTACTGTGACGTTATAGCCACAAGTGTTTATTGCTTTAATAGGTTAAAATGTGCACCTGATAAAAGTATTCGGTAGAGTGAAAATTTTTTGATCAGGTTTAAACTGACGCATAAAATATACAGGCGACTGCGGGAGGCAATTCTTTATATTGCATCCAAATAATGGGTCGGCAGCTTGAATTTCAAAGGATGTAGCCCACATACTTCCAAGTTACATGCTCTATACCTATCAAAAGTCATGGTATTATCATGGGTTATCATAACTCCATCTTCCCATAAAATCCAATTTTGGACAATATGGGAGCATACAGTATATAACTAAATGTATCACTCAGACTCAAGTCTCCTTTTACAGCTGTTTTATGTCAGATTAAACTTAATAGAGAGTGAAAAAAAACAGTCTCCATCTCCTGGGACTGTTTAATTAATGACAAGATTTGTTGAGAGTTGTCAAAGGAAGTACAGTCTTACTGAATAAGAAGATTGTGAATTTGAATATATTTTTTTTGTTTAAAACTTTTGTTAAGTTTTGAATTTTACCTGCATTTTTCTGTGAGCATGGTGAGCTACAGGAATAACCGTGGTCACATTCAACCGTTTAACCATCTTCATTATCACTGTAACTTGATATGGGAAATTCTGTAGCAGATGAATAATAGTATCCAAGTCATGGTCAACCTGAATTTTACTACCTCCGGCTACGTTTCTCCCGAAATTTATTGCTTGCAGAGGGTTTTTCTGTGTTCCCATGGCTGGACGGAACTTTTACACTATAAATGTTATCATTAATTATGATATTGTGACTTTTAAATGAAGTACCTGTGATTATTTAGGAAATTTGCTTTCGCTGTCACTGATAATGGAAAGATGAAACAGACGATGAAACATGGCGTCAGATGTTGTTGTCCAAACTTCGGTTATTTCCGTTGTACAATAAAATTTAAATAAACTACACAAGTTACCAAAATTTCTTAATTCTTGTTTTTGTAAACAATTAAAAATTCGTGTCGTATTTAACATCTAACTTGTTCCGTTCTGTCCCTTTTTTTCAAGATCGCGATGAAACGATAAACTCGGCAGCCATTAAAAAAAATAATCGTACGAGATTTAACGAGAGTGACGAAACTTTTCAGATGGGTCGTGTAGAGAGAGTTATCGTTCTTTATTCCAAAACGATGCTTCTACCATAAGTGCCAGCTAAAGCTGGCATATAATATTATAAAAAAAATTGTGATGAAGGAATCCTGCAAAAGTAAATGAAAAAGCCTTGTCCTAAATTTGAACTTAAAACAATCTCTTTCAGACTAGCATTTTAATCACTCTTATTCAAAGCATGTTCATACTGACATGAAGTGTGACTTACTTTTGACTTGTGATCTAAAACATAATTGTTGACTTAGCACTCAGAAACTTCTCTGAAATACTTTTATATAAATATAAAATGCATAGTTATTATTTTTTTAAATAGAAGAAGAAAATATTAGACCGAGTCTTTTTGTTCTAATTTATTTTCAAGTTCATGATTAGAACCATTTATTTATTGGTTTAGTGGTTTTTTTTATAATTTGAGTCCATTCATTAGAACTTGCATGGAATCAATGAGACAAAATTTATTGTTATATTTAGTTTGTTCATACACTGATTGCAAACTAATTTCCTTTTATTTCAAATAATGAAGAATTTACATTCAGAATACTTTCATTATGATCTCTTTTAAGTTTAAATGAATAAGGTAGGACCAAGTATCAGTAATGAAAAGGAATTCCTGTTTTTGATCATTTTAATCCTGTCTTGATCCATTATTCATGAATATTTTGGCTACCCCTTGTAATAATGTAGTAGAAATTTATTTCAGTGTTAAAATAATTTGGCTACAACAGTAAAAATACTTACCAAAATATAAATATTACCTAAATTAACTCTTTGAATAATAATATTATGGCACATAGGGCCTATTTCACTGAGACTGAGTTCTGAAAAGTGATAAAATGTCTTTCTCTAATTTTTTTGCACATGTCTTTAGTATCAAAATATATTTAATAAAATTATTTGAATAATATCCACATGTGAATAACAGCATATGGTGCTTAATATAATAAAGTTTGTTCATGAGAGTGTCAAACAAAGGGACGTAACTCGTAAATTACTATCGGCCCTGCTTCGTCAGAAATATCGACACATCGAAGTGGCACATTTGCGTATTACAGCGTATTAAGTGGCACAATTTTGACATATCATAGTCCAAGTTATGTTACATAACATAATTTAAATTCAGCATAGCTTACCGAGAAGTTAAGAAAGAAAATTACGATTTCAATTTCCTGTGACCAATTTTTGGTCAACACCTAGACTTTGAAGACACATTTTGAGAGAAAAAATGAGTTTAATCCATAATTGAGTGGATCAATATATTTCTTATATACTCAAGAATGTTCACTTAAAAGCAAATTAGTTTTAATTCATGCAAAAAACTACAATTTCCAAATAAAGGGCTTCACTTTTTTTGGTAAAAAAATGCCCATATATGGTAATCACATGACTTCCATTGTTGCTTTAAGAAATGGGGTCAAACCGGGGTCAGCTTTCCGACTGCTATGCCTAATTTTCTTTGTATGCACGTGTGTATCATTGCTTCACACTCCTCGTTTGGATGATATGTTAGACCGTTAAAACTAAGTGTTTTTTTTTTCTACGGCATTTAACCCTGTTGCTACCGCTACTTTAATAAATACAACAGCATGACGTCATAAGCCCAACCACGACGTCATTCGATATATGACATCACGCCCTAATGACATTACATTAGATACCCATTTAAGATCATTAAAGATGAATCTCGCACTGTTTAATCTTCGATGTTTTATTTGACAGAGGTACAGTAATGAACAGATGCTTGCATGAATTTAACATATGGACATACGAGTCCCTCCGGCACAGCATGTGGTCACATGTATCTGTCCGGCCGCAGGAGGGCCTTAACCCTCTTGCTGCCGGAAGGACACATGTGTCCACACCGGCTGTGCCGGAGGGACACATATGTCCACATGTTTAATATTATCAAACTTCTGTTCATTACTATATCTCTTTCAAAAAATATCGAAGATTAAACAGTGTAACATTTTTCTTTAATTGTTCTCTAATGTAATGTATTAGGGCGTGACGTCATATATCGAATGACGTCGTAGTTTAGCATGTGACGTCACAGACATTCAGCTGTCTTATTATCTGGCACAGAAAATAGAACTATATTAAAGTAGTGGCAGCAAGAGGGTTAAATAGTTTCGCGCATGCTTTGATATTTTGTTTTCCTGTTTTAAATCAGCCTTCATCTTTTCGATATCAAGTTTATTTTAGTTGCATTTTTCGGTCACATTTTCGACTACGTGGCCCATTCCTTCAGAGCTTTTTTCAATTTCTTTATTATCTTGTTGAATTTCAGCCATTTGTTTTAGTCTGTTCCATACGTTGGACATCCGAAGTTAACTGCTATTTATATCATCATTTGTTTCGACCTCCATTTCGATTTTTGATTTTCTGTGGTTTATAGAAAGCAAAGTATTTAGAATTTTATTCAGAACTTCCAAGTTTTGGGTTTAATATCGGCCTCCAACGTATTTCTACTTTAACTATCCAGCGTTTTGTATCGTTTGTATTCATTGCGAAACGTTGTTTTAAAGACGTTATCTTTGTAGTAAGCGAAGAACAATATCCTAACAATACAGGTTGCACATTATGACGTTAACGTTATGATAACAACTTCCAGTAACAATAGTCAGCTTTTCGAAATCTCTCAAATTTGCAGTATAAAACTATTTTTGTAATATGCACAATAACTTACTAGGAAGCTTGCGGACAAATTTCTCTTTCTAACTTGGACAGTAAACACAATTAATTCGTATTTTTACTAGACCGAACAAAACAGCGGCTGTCCACAGCAACGTACATCCGGAACCAATTCTATGCGTGAATGATATGCATTACATTTTCATCAATTTCGATTCTGACATTCTTTTATTGAATTACCTCAAACTCTTAAGGATAAAAAAGTTTTTTCTAGATGTCACTCATAAACAAGCATTACTTTGTATAGTTGTCTGCAGTGCATTTTGACAAAATCTGATTACATAACTCGCAATGTGATGTCTCATGCGGAAATAAGGACGTCGCCAGGATGTAAGATTTTCCCTTTGTAAATGAATTGCATAATTGGATATGAATTGCTCATCTAATAGGAAACATTATCTTCGTGTCACAATTACTTTGAATACGAGTAGTACTTGAGAATTGCAGAAAAAAAAACCATCTCGCGAATGAACATAGTCTCGAGGCTTCACTGGTTTAATAATTTACAGTTAATATAAAGACTCAAAAATGAATTGTGTTTGTGAAGGCTTCTGATTGTGTACATTTACAGTGGTTTTTACATTTAAATAGAAAAATTCAATTGTGCATAACATTCCGTAAGAACAATATTTCTAAATATATATATTTCAGGGGTGGATCTTATATTTATAAGAAAATGATAGACAATGTGTTTAGGGTAACACCACGGCAAACGGGGGGCTTTCAGGGTTATCCTCCCCACTCTTCCGTTTCATTCTGTAAATGTCTTTCATCAGTTCGATTATTAAACATTATTTTGACCTTCGTACAGAAAGTAGTGAGTATTTCATTCACAAACGTTTTGGGCCATGTCAATATATATGTGTGAGTTTACGTCAACTAGGCAGCAAACTAAAACAAATAGTAATCAAAACAATGAAAGTCAGAAGATGTTTATTTCGTTTATAATGGACCAGTGCCAAAATTGAAAATGACATCATATGATATATTGCATCTATACTTATTGTTGCATATCTGTTGAAGGCAAAGTAAAAGTGACTGCATAAGGTTAGCGATCAATATTTACCCCGAATTATTTCAAATACAGAATTGTAAGAATGAACATGAAATAAGATGTTAAATACTATATCTGACAGACTAATTAACGTTTTATGAACGTCTGAAGGATGTTATTTGCTAGATTTATAATTCTTTATGATTTTTGAATTCAAGGGCCAAAAAAGGAGTTTTATTATACCTTCTCATTTTACTGCGTGACAATTGCGATTTGCGAACAGCTATTCTTACCTTCCGGTCTCGGTATCAATACAGCTAATTTCGAATCTATAACAGAGCCAACACAGAAGCAGCCAGTTTAATACAAATGACCGAGAACCTATTATAAGGCCAAAACATAAACAGGTAGTTCATATTAATATAAGACTATGATACAGCTGTCTTTTGTTGTAAGACAGTACATATGTCGTTTTGCCCCATTTGTACTATTCATCTTCTGGTTATTTACAGTTGTAAACAGGAGGTGGTTACCGATTTAGCCATGAATTGTTTGTTTCTGTTTGTTTCGTGTGATTTTGGGCTCCAGCTTTTAAAGCGTTATTGCAATTAACACCCAGTCTCCCATAAAACCATGCAAAACAGTCCACAAGGGGTCAACAGATTTGATTCAAACTTTGTGTGCTTACAGAATATTATGAAAGAAGTCCATAAAAATATTTCATCTGGTTCCCATTACATTCAGCTTGGAGATGCTGAAATGTACCGGAAACCAGTTTTTCCATGTTTGAGGCAGTATTTTCTATGAAATTGACCAATTTCAACACCCTGAAACTTATAGATGCGGAAAACAACGAGATAAAGAATGATGATTTATTGAATAATCAAGTATTTAAGCTTTAGAAATTCACCAGTACATACATTTTCAAGAAACAGTTTGTGGATTATTCCAAGGAGATAATCCAGTAAAAATATTTTCTGAAAATCATAAAAGTACATTTTTAAAAACTATCCAGCCTTTGGTCCATTAAAAATATAAGGAAAACTCACTTTGTTTTTTTAATTGGAATACTTAATTATGTATTTTAGATATCAATCGTGCTGGGGTCTCATTTCATATTTTCTAGAAATCTTCAAGAAAAATGCCTAAATTTACAAATTTTCCTTAATTAGTTTAAACTAGCAATTGTAGATAACTTTGAAACTTAAGCGTTTCTTTTTCAAAAACACTATAGCATTTAAAAAAGTAGGTCAAAGTAACAATGCTCATAGTACCATTGCAAGTTATGATGCAATACATATTGATTTTCAATGGTACAAAGGGAAATAATTCAATAAAAATGAATTTTCTAAAATTTTAAAAGTACATATTTAGGTAACTACACAGGCCTTGGTCCAATAAAAAATATGAAATTATCAGTGAAAGAGGTTATTCAGCATTTAAGCATATACAATTTGTGGGCTCTTGTTCAAATACTTTCTAGAATTCAGTATGAACAATGCCTAAACAGCAATTACGCTCAATAAACCTGTAGATATTTTATATGACAATCAAAGTGTTACTTTTTAAAAGCTTTATCACATTTAGCAAAACCAATAACAGCAAGAATGAACATACATGTAATACAATGATAATTTATGCAATGACTATTGATTGTCTATTGATATGTACAAAGGAGATAATCAATCAAAATGCATTTTCAAAAACATTAGAAAATATCAACTGTTTTTCAAATTCAGCAGTTTGCTCTTGATATATAATTAGTAAATCTATATTTCCCTTTGTTTCATAGAGTAAAATATAAAAATAAAAGCATACCAAGTTTTTAGACAAACAAAATTGTGGTTTATTTCTATGATTCTGTTGAAAATGTCAAAACTTGCAATTTCTTACAACAAAATTTGTAAAATATCATTCTCTACAAATATGTAGTTTTAAAGTGTATATTTGTCTAGGAGGTGTCATTACATAACAAATAACAGTGACAATAAGTATTGATTTCTATATGACCAAGGGGAGAATCCAAAGTTATAAAATACACTTTATAGATAATTAAAGCTGTTATATTTTTATACTACTTTAGTATCTAGAATTTAACCATCAAAATTACACAAATTTAAAATTGTGCTAATATATATACCTGCTTCTGTATTCTATAAAATATTTCCATATCGTTCTATTTTTGTCACTTTTAGGAATAGTGAAAGTTCAATGTTTTTTAGTCTAATGAAAAGCTGGTGTTTACACAAACATTATACATGATTTCTAAGACAATCAAGCATAGTAACAAAGGAAATGGGGCATGTGCCAAAGAGACAAAACCCGACCATAGAACAGACAACAGCAAAAGGTTACCAATAGGTCTTCAATGCAGCGAAAAATTCCGCAACTGGAGTAGTCTTTCAACTGGCCCCTATACAAATATATATGTAACACTCCCAAACGTGCCCTTTCCCCCAAACGTGCCCTTTCCCCCAAACGTGTCCGATTCCCCCAAACATGTCTATTTTCCCCAAACGTGTCCATAATATTCAATATCCCCAATTGTCCGATTTCAGAACCGCCAAACTTGTCAGACAATTGTTATTCGCCAAAATGTGTCCACTATTACACGCCAGAACAGCTCACGTCTTTTAGCGTTAATACACTCATTTCCGACTGAAATAACGTTTACGGCTATTCTATGATGGGGGACACAGTTGATGAAGTGGTCATTTATTATAGCATTAGTTTGTTCAATGCCGGTTATTGATGATTATTATAATTGTAAATTCAATCTATAACATATGAATTAACTTTTGACTGTATTTGCTTATTGGCCAGTTGCAAGTATTTCATGCTCATTTTGAGCGAACATACAAATAATTCTTGTACAGTTGAATTAATCGTTTACTATGTAAATTAGTTTGTACTAAGTACAAACTAATTTTCATAGTAAACGATTAATACTATAAATAAACCCCAATGATGCTTTTATATTAATCCGAATATTGCATGGCGGGCTTTCAGCAGAATTGACTTCCTTTTTTCAACTCTCAGTGGTATTGTAAAAGCTCTTCAAATCATAAACTGGTTGTCAGGTTTTTTTTAATAAATTTTAGGTTTCAAGCAGCACTAAAGACACACGAACAAGAGACATAACGTCCAGTGTCAAATATTTATGCATTATTTAAACGATATTAGGTTTGTAAAAATACATTTGTCCTTTTGGGGCCTTTTATAGCTGTTTATGCGGTATGGGCATTACTTATTGTTGAAGGCTGTACGGTGACCTATAGTTTTTTGTATACTTTCTGTGTCATGTGGTCTCTTGTGGAGAGTTGTCTCATTGGCAATCACACCACATCTTCTTTTTATACTGTAGATAGGTTCTATTATCATACCAGGAATTGAGGATTGGACCTAAATGTTTACGGGTATTCGTGATTAACACTAGTTAGGATTTTAATTAAAGAAAATCAAGAGCGAGTAAAACAATTTTTTATGACTTCAGTTAGAATTGCGCAGTGAATGGAAATTCTCCTTACACAAGGAGCATGGCTGCTTACATTTACATCTAACATAGCTCAACGAACGTCCCCACTTTTACCCAGGTTATTCTGGCGGTTAAGAAAAAGACCTAAAGTCATTTTCTATTTTTAATGAAATAGCAAGATGAGTATACATTAATGAAAAGCAATAACCAAATAACCTACGTATTTATAATATTGACACGAATGACATTTCCAGTAAAAATAAAAATATGTACACATTAGGGGATTGGACACGTTTTGGAGCTAGTTTATAAAAAAATGGACATGTTTGGGCGTTTATACAAATGACATGCTTTGGCGCTGTTTTATAACTTAGACATGTTTTGCAGTTCAGTAAAGTCATGTGGACACGTTTGGTGGAATAGGACTTGTTTTTGGGGAGGGACACGTTTCTGAGTGTTACATATATACTAGTTCAGTAATAATGGACGTCATACTAATCTCCAAATTATCCACAAAATTAATAGTCCATATAGGATCCCATCCGTATACATGTACCGGTACATGCAATATAGTATATGGTCCATAACACATGTACCCCAGACTGAACACAAGTGGTCTGGGCTTTCAAGATCAGACAAGAAGTATATCACTAAGGATTCATACTATACCGTACATGTACTTCAATTACTGCTAGTATTTTTGGAATGCTGTGCAAAATACTTATACAGGGTGGTAAGAAAATGTATTATAAACTTTATGGTAACACCCTTGTTGGAGTAGGGAATGAAGGATCAGACATTTATGGTTTTACTTTAAATTAAAGTGACACTGTATCATGTAACCTCTTCTTTCCTAATAAAATTCCTTCATTTAATTTCTTTGAAACATGAGAAACAATGTATCTTACCATCTCCAACTAAAACTATTTTCCCCACAACAAATATATCTCAACCGCTCTGTTAAAATTAATTCCCCGATCTGCTTTCTGCTTGGCCAGTCCGTGCAGGGGATGTTTGCATTAGTTGGTGGTTCCTCTCTTCCAGTAAATACCATATTGATCACGATGGCTTTGGCATATTGATAAATTATTTACAAATTCAGAGGATACAAATAAACCGGCTCGTGATAATATTAATGTTGATTCTGATATATCTATTTGATCTGAAGCATGGAGAGATCTCAAATGTTTGAATGTACTTTTCACACAGTCAGTAATTTTACATACAGTTCCTCATGTGTATTGTAATTTTAGAAGCCCCACATGGGACATTGTCATGTCTGTGAAATAGACATGCATATGGACCAGCCATATACAATTTATAAAAAACACTTCTTTTCTTCTTCAGTGTGTATAATCCAAAGTAGGCTGAATGTCAGTAAAATATGTATCAGAGTCATGTGCAAAACGAAAATCTGTCTGCTGTCAATGTTTTCTGTATGTTATGCATGTACATTTTACATTCTTATTGAAGAGTAACAATAGGAAGATAACTCCTTTACAAAATTATTTATTTGTTTAGGTGTTTTATGTAATGGGTTTACACAATTTGCAATGCTATCATAAATACAAACTACATTTTAAAGTTTTTAATGTTTATTTTAAAAAAAATGAAATAAAACCAGAAAAATAACCAAATGTGAAAATTTAAACTTCATTTTACATCTTTTTGTGTGATTTTAAATTAACAAGACCTATCAAGCATGATGAAAAAGTTCTGAAGTTGTAATCAAATGAAATAAACATTTTCATAATTTTAAGGATAAAATAACATAAAGTTGTTATCAGTTTGCATGTTTAAATACATGAATTATTGAGAAAAACATGTGAAAACCACAGATTTTAAATCGGTTGCCATGGTAACAGTGTTAGAGACCCCAGCTCAAAAATCTAAAACATTAAAGCACAAATGCTAATCTTTAAATAAATATTTAATATATTTAAAAAATCGAAGTACTTTATGAGATTTCAAGTCATTTTGGTGGTCTTTTCAGGAATTAAAAAAAAATGCCAAAAAGGCACTTTTTATACCCAAAGGCCCAGAAATATAGGGACATTCAAACTATTACATTATGTGGAATTTTGAAGGACAAATGATGCTTGTTGTATAAATCAAATCAAATATTAGCTGCAATTAACCATATTTAGCATATTTAGGGCGACAGAAATGTGAAATTTTCATGGGTTTTGTGGAAATTATGCATTTTCCAGTAAATGGCACTGCAAAGTTTATAAATAGCACCAGATCAAATTTTAAAGATGGATTTTTTTCTTTTGGCTATCTTAACATATGTGCAAAATTTCATTACATTTGGTTGACATGTCATGTGGACCCACTAATAAGCTTTTGCATGGCTCTATCAAAGACAGGGTGTTAAGAACATTTTGTTTTTCATATCTGAAAACAGTAAACCGTTTTATTTATATGTTCCAAATCTAAATTAGCTTCAATGATTCTATTTCTTTGGGGAAAATATTGTTCTATTATTCTGTTAGCTACATATGGATAAAGAAAGTATTGTAAAATATGAGCATATTGAAAAATTAATATATTCGTTTCTAAAAGAGAGCGAAGGATACCAAAGGGACATTCAAACTCACAAGTCAAAATTAACCTGACAACGCCATGGCTAAAATGAAAAAAATCTGGGTGATCTCAGGTGCCCCGGAAGGATAAGTAGATCCAGTTCCACATAAACACCTGTAGTGCTACTCCTGTAATAGTCGATAGCATGATATATTTTCACGGATTGTTGTCTCATCAGGCATGATCACTTTCTTGTGACGTCACATTAGTGAAAATGCAGTTTACCGATGTTCTCATCTCACAAACCCATTACGGAGATAAAATCAATTTAAAAACAAAAAACAAAAACAAAAAACGAGGAAATCAATCGGTTTCGCATTTCGTGCAACCTGCTCAAAACATAGACATTCGATACTATCATTTATTGAAAAGAAATCCAGCATCAGTTTGCCCTAATGATATTTATATTCTTGGAAAAATTCTCCCACACAAAATAAAATAATAATTTTCTTCTTCAAGTTAAATTATTGGTTGATCTGTCAATAGATTATAGCCGTGATCGCCTTTCCTTTCAGAGTGGATATACACATTTACACTTGTTTTAAAATTTGAACTACATACGGTACAAGTGATAGTTGAAATTCCAATGGCAAAATAATTGCAATTATGTTTATTGATGGTTTCGAGAATTGAAAAATTTTATTTTTTTTAAAATAGGAAAGTACCACCATGTTATCAGTATATGGTATCTAAAATGTAGTATGTTTCCTTATAAAGTATTATTCGGATGTTTATGTCGCCATTTCATTGACCGTCATTAAATATTAGTATAGGGATGTCAACTCGATGAAGAATTAATTTTCGAGTACTCGTAGGTTTAACCGAACGATATTTGAGAAATATCTAAATATTGGAACACTATTGTGCGCTTTAGAAAACTGTCCCAGGAATTATTTACAATAACTAATAGCTCATTTACTTCATGTACTATTAAGTAAACAATAATCTCATCAATAATTCAACAAATACCTATCGTATGTAAATCAAATCAGATCAAACAACAGTTATATCTTGTAATCGTAAAGAAACACATTTACAAAGGTGTGATGATTAAATTTGACTGATGCCTTAAACCCTTCATCTAGGATCACCACAAGGTGCGACAAATTTGTTTTATGAAGTCATATGATAGTGTAAACTATTTCTAGGAAAGTTTATTTCGCAACTTTTAACTAACAATCCCTCATGCAAAACTATTTGCTATGACGGTACCGATGTGACTGGAATGATCGATATATTCTGTGGTCACAACTTTCATCAGATTCAGAAATCTTGCACTTGTACGAAATACTAATCTGTAGATAACCCTTTACAATCATGTTCGATGTGGCCAAGGTTATGTTTTGATCAAGTGGACTATTCACCTAACTTGTCTAATTGGTCGTTTTAAGGTTGACAATGTGTTGTTCATCAGAAGGATGTTTCGCTGAAGTACGGTACAACATGTTTGTGGTTTCCCAAAATACGTTAGCTCAACTTCACAAAATTGACATTTAAAATATTTCCAAAGAGAAGATTTTAGAGGCATTTGAAACGACAATTAAGGACAAACATACGAAACATTTTTTCAATTATCGTGATTAATCAGTAAATTACCGAGAAAATCAATTTTATGAAAATTAAGGTACAACGTCATCGAGTCACCAATTAGTCGATTATCACTTTGATATTCGATACTTGGCAGAACCGATCGATACTTACGTATTCGTTGAAATCCCTAAATATTAGTGTCACATATGACCACGGATATGTCCCTCTTGTCTAACCAACAATTGAGTCCTCCGTTCCTTGATTGTAGTATCACCACCATCGAATACGACTCATCACCGAATGTGTACTTGCTATTAACAACATGTAGGATCACATCTGTCAAATCTCTGTTTTCTTCTGTTTTCCGTTTTCTTTTGGCTATGGTTTTGCCTGTTTATCTTTGACTCTTGGTTTTAGCTGTTCCTTGGTATCTTCTCTCTTTTCTTATATATGACAATTCAAGTGATCTTAAAAAAGAATGAAAAATATTCGTAGTTATCGCCACTAATCGAATCACCTGCAGCAAAACTGTGTGCATTTATGCATCATACAGCGTTTTGAATAGCATTACCTTTGTCATTCTTTTGAAAATTTTAAGTTAAGATTTAGAATAAAATGAATTTTATAAACGAAGAAAAACATTATATGTATTTGAAATATGTACTTTTCCTTATCCAAGTAACAGTTACAGACGCTTGTTAACCTAAAGGTGGTACTGTAGGCTTCTGATTGGACATATACTCACAAGAGTTACAACGATAACATCATAAAATCTGTAAGATTGACAGAAACAAATTAATATATACAAACAATGTCTACGTTTGTGATGATGATTAAACAAACGCCTAAACTTTAGGATAGTGAACAAGTTAATTAATTATTCATTCACTACTGCATCTATAAACAATATTTTTAAAGAAGACATTAAGCATACTAATCCTAGGTATTTATTGTTACTTTTAAAATGCTTCTTATTCTGATTGATTAATTTGGTCAAGGTTTAAAAGCTTGCGTACTTTTTAAGACAAATTTATCAGTATGTATGATAATGAATAACTTCTTTCGATTAACTACAATTAAGTGCTTTCAATTTTTTTTTTATCTCTCACTTACAGGCTACATACCATCAATAATCAAATTATAAAAGTTTCACCATTTGTATTTATAACAGTTGTTAAGAATGATTAAGAATCGTCATTAAAATATATGTGCAATAAAACTTGATTTTTATAAATTTATTGTCAAAATGAAATGACAAATAAAAAAGGAAAATATTTGTGTTTAACGCCGATATAGCAACCCTTCAACAACGTTTAACCAATAAAGACATCGTCTCAATGAGAAAAAGAGTCAACAATAACAAACAAGTGTCAAAAACAAACGATCAGCTCCCAAGAGAAACTGCACCAAACACAAACGTTTCAGAAGTTCAAAATTTTGTTATTATTCAATCAACTCCTCTATATTAGATCAGTAGAATTACAAAAAGTATAAAACAATCAAATGAAATAACACTATTTAGTTTAATCGATAGAACATAGAACAAAAAGATTAACCACAGCTTAAGTAAAACAATACAAGATGATGCTGCACCAACGAATATTTGCATTAAGTAAAAGAAACCTCGTAGATCTTACATGGTATCCGCTTGCACGGCTACTATTACGTTTAAAATCATTACATCGTTCGCTGTATTTCTAAGTAAACTTCATTACCAGTGCAGTGTAATTAAAAAAATATGTTCTGAATCAGTTTAAAGATTGAATGTGATGACTAAAAATAAAGAAATCGATATTTCTGACGAGGGGCACAGTAAGTCGTTATCGGATTACCACTAATTTGACGATATATGTTGTTACCGCAAATTGCTGGCAACCGAACTGTCAGTGATATATAATTAAACATAACACCATAAATAATGCTCATATCGTGATTATGACAACCGTACTGTCATATATATATATATATATATATATATATATATATATACTGAAGATAGGATTAAAACAATTTGGAAATCACCGTGGAAACACAGGTGATCAGGTGATGGATCGAAACCCTTACATTGTTCATCTGTAGTAAATGATCCTATTCATAAAACAAAATGTTTTTGATGCAGCGAATTATGCCAGATTGACAGTAAACCAGAATAATGTTTCACTGTCAACCACCATAAAATGGAGGTTCGCTGCCAAGCTGTGAGCCAAACACATTCACCAATAATCAAAGCAAACTTTAAGTTTACTACGAGTGAAGTTGCTCACTTAGAAACATTGAACATACGGTTATCTACATTAATACATTTACATAACAAGATTGATCATACAAAGTTTGTATTTGGTTACAATATTGTATTTATATTAAAGAGACAAAAACATATTTCATAGATATAGGAAGATGTGGTATGAGTGCCAATGAGACGACTCTCCATCCAAGTAACAATTTATATAAGTAAACCATTATAGGTCACTTATATATCAGTTGAGGAAATACATGACCATTAGTTTTAAGCATGAAAAGCCAATACCACCTTGAATTGTATTTAAAAAATGTTATTTCCTATAACTGACAAATGCACCCCATCAGATTTAAACATGTTTTCAGTCCTGGAAATGTCTGGATAGCGTAGATAATAACCACCTGATCCCAATATATAATTCGCTACTGCATTATTTACTCTGTATCTGCATTTTCCATTGCCTAGAGTATCTCCATTTTAAACGAGGCAACATTTGTGACCACACAATTTTAGTGTCAGGCAAGTCCTTTGAAATTAAGGTCATAGCTTGTATCAAGTTCTCTCTTAAATCTTTAGTTTTATATTTCCTAAATCATTAGCACCTACATGTATGACTAGAAATTTAGGGATCTTCATATCTTAACATTATTTCAATGTGTCTTCTAAGCTGACTTGTAACCATGCCAGATTTTCCTTGCCACCAAATTTCTGTATTTAATCTGTCAAGACACAGGTTAGTCGCACCAGGACGTTGCCTTGATTCAATAAAGGCATTCTCCACTAATGAAGACCCCATAATCCAAATCTTTGCAGGTTTACCTATACAAATTTTTGTTATTTCTTTTACATTTAACAAATAATATATACGATTTAAAATTAAAATTGTAAACAATATAAAAGCTTTATGATGGCATCAGGCAAACCTCCAAGTGACAAACTAGTAGCACAACCAATGGGAAATGAATGAGAACTATAGTGTTTATAATTTACCCCGACTCTCTCCAATGATTTTTCAATACTGTTATGAACTGATAACGAGTTACTGCTTCACCATTGTAGTGACAAAAAGTGCTCTTGGTAAGGGAGGTCTATCCACGAGAAAAGTCTTTATCAACTTGCATGGGCAGGCCTTTGAATTTGGTTGTGATTGAAATTTAATTAAGGCACCTGTACCCAACTGGTCAGTATTTGATGAAGGTACACGTATTTTTAAAACCTCAAAAGATGACTATGACACATCAGATATAGAGATAATATGAGCCGATTTGCCATTACTTACTGCTAATTCCCTATTCTCAAAAGACCGTGATAGGCTAATGAGAAGGCAGCTTTAAACAGCTTAACTTCATAACTAGAGGAACAAATAATGGGAAGAATTTTAACTATTAATAGTAGTAATTCTTTGGTAATGGGCAATCTTGAATCCTTAATGTTTGGCCTCGACCGTTTAATTCCTCCAACATTTTTTAATAATAAAGTTTTGAGTAAAATCTTCAAAATCATTCATTCTACTGAAAAACTTATCCCTGCTAAATAACACTTAATAGAGGAATGGGTCTAACTTGCTTGAAACAAATAAGCTATAAAATTGCATAATTCATACAATGGTATGGGCCATACATTTGATAAAACAAACAATTTTCTGAACTCATTAAAGACCAACACACCTCTTTGATATGTCGTAAAGGTACTAGGGCAACTGAACTTTCTATAAGGGACCCAATTAAATGTTTGAAATTAATGTCAAGAAATCTTCTGGTATTCCTGCTGGGGTACTTCTGGCTGTTGGAACCAGAGCTCTGAAGCGTGACATCTGAAATCGAGAGATAGCATCAAACTACCTTGTTTTTTAACCTTCAATATCCACAGCTTTAAACTGTACATTATTCATCATTGTCATTAACACAAATGGACGAATCAGTTTCATTATTTGTTTATTTTTTGACGACAATGCAATATTGTCAATATTAAAAAGGATCTTTTTTTTTTTTAGATTTTCTGCCCATAAATACATGGCAAGCACAACTGCAACCAACTCCAAAAATGACATATTCCTCAATATTTGTAAATCTTTCCATGTTTCAAGCCACCTAAATTGTGTCGATGACCCATGGAAAAATGCCCCACAGCCCAAATTAGGGTTGCCAGAACTATTGGTGAATAAATTTCATTTCATTAGATTCCAAATTTTGTCTGGGAAGAAACACTGGCCGTTAAAATGTTCAAGGAACTGCAACCACAAAGCTATATCTGACTTGACCTCTGTAATCAATCTTATTTTATGAAACGGCTTCCTTGCATACCCCATCAAATCATAAAATCTACGAATGAAAGCACGAGATAATGGAATGGCTTTAGAACAAAATGTCAGTAACACCGTCACAGATTCCAACTCTTTAAGTGAAATTTTTTCTAAAAATAATGGTTCAAGTAGCAATTTGAGCTTTTCTCACTTTTCTGGTGAAATCAAAATCATCATGAGTTTGGTGTCAATAAGGAAGCCCAAAAGGGTAAAACGGTAGTTGGAACCATTGTTTTATTTTCTGCAATGGGAACACCCAACTCATTACAAACATTCATAAATGTATCCATCAACACTAAACAATCATTTGTGTTTTCAGCCCCATAAAAGTAAAGTCATCTAAATAATGATCAGTTGATCAGTTGAATTTAAACCGGACTGCGTTTCAACAACCCACTGAAGAAAAGTTGCAAAGGTATTGAAGAGTTTACCTGAAAGCGAGCAACCCATAGCCAACGCTTTGTCCACGAAGTAATAACCATCAAATTTAATGCCCATTAAATCAAAATCAGCAGGATTTACAATTAATAAACGGAAAGCCGATTTTATGTCCATTTTGGCCAAGAAAACTTTACTACCCAATGCATAAATCTTATCAAGTATACTGTCTAAAGTGGAATAACTAACTTTGCAAAGTGCGGGGTCAATATAAGAATTTACACTATTATCATCAGGGTGCAATAAATGATTTATTAACCGCCATCCCCATCTGATTTTGAAACTAGACCAATTGGTGAAATACGTAAATTGAAATTGGCAATTTTGAAAAGGGCATAAAATCCTACCCAACTCTTATTTCTGTTGTTAATTTGTTCAAAGTTTTCCATTTAAAATGCTCTGCAGAAAGCAAATTTTTGACATAACATGTTCTCTGGGTCCTGTATATTGTAAACGAAAGCCAAGAGAAAATCCTAAATACAATTCTTCAGCTGCCTCCCTGTTGGGATAATTTTCAAGGAACTCTTTCAACCTTTTAAATCGTATTGAGGTATGCCCTAGTTCCCATAGATGTGCCAGGAGCTCTCGGTCTTGTATATTGCTGTTGCCTGAATACAAAATTTTGAGAAGACATTAATCCAGATTTTGAAAATCTCGAGTTGACATATGGTTGTCTTACCTAAAATTTGGTCTTATTTGCGGAGGCAAATAATTATATTGCTTTAATTGACAGTTTATAATTGAGTGACCACCATGACACTGTATACATGCATGACTATATTGACAAAATGAATTGAAACATTTGCCGTTATAATTGAAAGCGTAGCACTTCAACCTTCTATAAGCAGAAAATGCATTATAACCAGAAGAAACTACTCCCGAATTATGTGTGCCACTACTATCAGCCGTATATAACAACCAAAGCTCTGGATCTACTACAGCCCATGAACTTGCTGGATCCAGTGCTTTGCGCAACCTAAATTGCTCATCGTACAACTTCCAACCTAAACTATTAGGGTTTCTCTTTGCACCCAAACGTACAACCGACATGTATTTAAGTAATTCTTGTAATCTACCTGAATGCACAGTACAATATACACTAATAAAAATGATAAATGCAGATGTCCATTGGTCAACAGACCCAATTTTGTTTTGTGTATTTTCTGCTTGTACAATAAATTCACCCCCTCAAAAAACAAGCTATTGTGTAGCCTGCTGAGTATTGTTAGTTAACAAAATGCCTAAATCAATAAATTCACTTTTCACAATTTTTTCTCTAATACTTTAAAAACATTAAAAGCTATATTAGCATGCATGCTGGGTATCTGAATAGGGTGATCAATAGTACTAAATGGCATTGTAAAGTTTGAGGCACCATTAGTATTACCTAAAGAATGTTCTGGAGGATCTTGACTGGTTACTGTGTTGAACTCTCTTTGGGCTGGTATTCTAGAGTATATAAGAGTATTAAATAATTGAAAACAACACGTTTAATAATTTCATGCGTCCGAAGCGCTTTTCTGGAATTACCTTCATCAGGAACGCTCAAAGCCAAACATTTGAAATCCGAGGGATGTATAAGTACCGAAACAGTTGAAGAGCTATTAGCTGTGCTCGTCGAATCGACTGGACACGTACTTGCACTGGTAAATATGCCAGCCCCTGTCTGTGAATACAACATTGGGTATGTCCCAGCAGAACTGGTAACTGGTATAATTGGTATAAATGGTGTAACAGTATCAACTGTAGGCAACTGTGGTGCAGGTTCTGACGTAGTAGTGGGTACTCTCTGGTTAGCCTTTTTCCTTGCTGATGCTGCAGCCACTATTGGCAGATTTTTTCTCTTCCTGGCAGACCGCCTGAGCTGTGCAGACAAGACTCCTAAAAGATAATCAGAATTTAAGAACACAATGTAAAAATTAAAATTTTATCTAATTTCTGAATACTCCAGAACTTCAATATCTACAAGAACCGAAGACTAGCTTTTCAATATACATAAAGATAATAAAGATATTCATAGTATGATTGATTATTGCTTGATTAAATGTCCAGTGGCAAATATCACACATGTGTAATTATAATATGAAGCAAATTACTGATGCAAAGTTTAATTGTTAATAATCAGTACAGCTAGACTATTGTTGAAGACCCATTGGTGGCCTTAGGCTGTTGTCTGCTCTTTGGTCGGGTTGTTGTTTCTTTGACATATCCCATTTCCATTCTCAATTGTATATATCAAGTTACAATTCATATTCAAAAATTGTTAAAATATTCACAATTGAATTAGAAAATTTTTTTATTACAAGACGGCCAAAATAAATTGAATAGGCTGTGACCCGTTTATTATTAAAAATAATAATAAGGTTGTGTGTATTGCATGCAACTCTGTACTCCATTATCAATGAAGGACACCTATATTTGATGATCCATCTTAAAATTGCTTGTGCTTTCTCAGTATATTTCATGTCATAATTACTTATGGCGTTATGTTATTGCGTCACATTATGTACCGATTGACCTCGTGTACACCGGTGAAACTCGTTTATAGAAAAAGAAACAACAGAGATTAGTATATAATTAATGTGGAATCTTGTTCAACACACATAATTTACGCAAATAATACACATGCATGTAATGCATAACTAATGTTAATTGTGGGCGTGTATCCGCGATGATTCTCCTTCCACCTGATAATGGCCACAATCAACGAACTGAATATTTTGCCATGGCTTCGGTGCGCATACGAACACAAGAGGTTAAATCAAAACTCATCATATGACTTATAAATCATATTTTCTGCTCATTCTGGGCGCCGTGTTTGGCAAATAAAGTTTGTTGTTTTGTTTGTTTTGTTTGGTTGGTTATTTTTTGTTGGTTTTTGTTGTTGTTGTTGTTGGGGGTGATTTAAAGAAAATAAGAATTTACTTTTGACTACATCATGTTGAAAAGAGCTTCAAATCTAAAATTATTGTCGCAAATTAAAGAATATTAGCAACGAATAAATTTGAAATAGAATTAAAAATTTTAATAAACCATGTGGTCGCCATGTTCTTCTATAGGTCAGTCACGTACATGTATCCTTGTTTGCAAAATTAATATCTATTGTTTACTACTTTTACTACAAATCTAAACCAAACCTGTCGCCAATTTAAGAAAATTAAAAAAGTTAATATTTGAAAGAAAAAAAATAATTTGATTTCAGCCATGTGGTCCCCATGTGCTTCTTTAGTTCGTCACGTACAAGTGTACATGTCTCCTTGTTTTGGAAAATTAACGTTAATATTTGTCTTTTTTGTTGCACGACGCCTCGCTTATGCATGTAAAGCTATAACATATCCTTTCAAAAAGGTAAAATATTACAAAATACTCCCTGACAATTTCTTTTGAATTAAAATTGCTTCTGATAACAATAAGTTTTAACATATGCAGCCTCTCCTGTTGGATCCGAATTAAAAAAGGATCGTGACGTCAAATTGTATGGTTCACTAACAAACAATGAAATTAGAGTTCTCTTAAACTCACTAATAACCAAACCAACCTAATAGTACAGCGCTCCGTGATAACTGAATTTAAGTACAGGACTTAAATTCTATTACTGTACCTACAGTAATTTATCTAATAAAGATGTCTTACGTAAATACAAAACGTATTTGTTGTGGTATTAATTCGGTGTGTTCAGAACAACAAATCAGTAATTATAATCATATATAATAAGCGTTTGTAAACGTGCAATCAAATATTCGATAAAGAATACTATTTTGACATTTATTACAGTAAAGAACATAAACGACTGTTTGTCTTATAAAACGAGCCGTTTGTCTAAAATTTCCATCACTACCGTAAATGAACATCTAGGGCTATTCGATTATTATTGCAATTTCCATACTCTCAGAATATATATGCATAATTTTGGAATCAATTGAACATAAAGTACTAGAAACGTTACCCTATTAGCACATTTTATGATAAAGAAAGAAATAAAGACATAACAATAATAAAAAGTTGTTCCATAAAGAGAACACTGTGTTTTGATAACGTTTGTGTCACATTGTTTGTACAGAATGTCTTGTAGTCTGAAATAAAATCGACGAGTTAGCTTCGTTTATGCTCTAATTCTATTTCGATTATGCTCTAATTCTATTTCGATATTTCCAATGATGTCACACACCTATTCTACTATTTGATAGAACTGGAAGTAAATTTAAAACTGTTAGTGACATTATGATCAAGGATATTTAACATCGTACTAGTAAACAAAAATTCATTATGATTTGTGATTTGCAATAAAAATTATCAAAAATACAACAATATTCTCATTTACACTGTCGTTTGTCTAATAATTCCCAAGGCCTAGTGGTCTCGTTGTAGCGTAATCGCCTCGATTGCGGGAGGTCGAAGGTTCGAACCCGACCTGATTAAACCAAAGACTTGAAAATTGGTATTTTTAATTCTACGCGAAGCACTTGGCTTTAGGAGTAAGAGCAAATACTTGTCGGCTCATATGTCTTCCTGTGAACTGTTACTTTGTGAACTAGCACCTTAAATACCGCATCAGCGTGTCGGTCTAGTAGGAGTAATACCATGCACCATTATTTTCCCTATTAGTCTTTGTTAAATTGGCACTTTTCAAAAGATTGTGCAGAATTTATCTTTGTTTCAAATACAGAAATACTTGACATGAGAAAAGTTTTATCCTGTCCAGTACTACAGATAAAATTTCACATAACATTTCGTAGCATATAAGATAATAACCATCACTGGAAGTTAACAAATCAAATTTCACCCTTATTTTCCTGTTTACAAGCTTTGGTAACCATGTAATCTCAAGTTTCCAAAATATTTTATAGAAACACCAAAAAAAAAAAGAATGGTACAATGAAACACCTAAGATGTATGTTTATGACTCAGAATGTTTTACTGCAATGAAATGTATGATTAATTTCATACATCTGTCAAATTCAAGGAATATTTTTTCGATCCTTTTCGTATGAAACCGGATGTCAGTGACGTACTATGGTTTGTTGGTATTACATCTAGTACAAAGCAGGGTTTATATTCATATCACAATTTCATGTTCTCCACTTGTAATGCACTGGAAGTAAAACAGCCATACTTCATCTCATCACAGCTGATGAGCGCATTCGTGTCACATGTTGATGCTTTTATTACGAATAAAGATATTGTTATACGTGCTGAATGAAAAATTCAGACTGGAAAAACTCTCCCAATCCCTATATAATCATGTAACAAAATGTGCAAATACAATTGCGCAGACTGTCCTTTAAATTTCGAAAAGACACGTATAAAAATACCGTTTTATGAAATCGAAATTTTATGGGCAAAATCGATATTTTACTCTAAACTTTATTGTCTCAATCAGTTTCTAAAACTATTAAAATTGAATCACCTGTATTACCAATGTTATTTCAAATGATCGGGCGGAGCTTACGTTTAAATTTGCATAAGGACAGTCTATTTGTGTGTGATAAGGATGATTACCGTTATAATTATTAATGATTTCTAATCACCTATCAGTGTCACCGAACAAATCTTAAAACAAAACGGAGTGTATAATATGGGATGAAGAAAATTATTTATTTTAGAAATATAAGTATTCATATGTGCTTTAGCTAAGTATTTCAAATTATCGGCTATTGTATTATTCTGTTTAAAACGTTTCTAATTTTGAGATTTGTATTCAAAGTGCATTAAAAAGGTATATATAAATATGAAATATGTTCACCGTATTTTTCCTTTCTTTAAATATGATCATAATACACAGCTTAAAAAAAGAACGAAAACATATAAAAACATGGGTTAGAATGGCAGTTATTCTGACAATTCTGGTGGTGATTTACTTGCATTGGTTACTTAAACCTTTTAATTTCCTTTTGTTACATTTTTGTCAAATTAAATAATTTAAGGAAAATCTCCAAGAAAATTCTTCTTGCTGTTCAATAAAAGAAATCAATAAGGTCGAAGTTCCATTTGCAACTTTTTCCTCTCATTCCGTCACATTTGTTATTTTATTAAATACTAAGCCGTCTTGCAAATGTCCTTTTCTATGAA
Source organism: Mytilus coruscus (assembly GCA_017311375.1). Taxonomy (NCBI): domain Eukaryota; kingdom Metazoa; phylum Mollusca; class Bivalvia; order Mytilida; family Mytilidae; genus Mytilus; species Mytilus coruscus. The sequence continues at coordinate 31,243,068 of CM029602.1, read as the reverse complement.
ACACAATTTGCATATATGATAGGGTTTGAATTGACACGTGCCCGTACACAACACAATTAAGAACAAAGTAGTCGAAATATTTGGCTTTACATACTGTCAAATTAGACTTCAAAAATAAATATAGCTATCCGTTAATGTGTACGACAGAACTTATGTTTTCCTCTATATTAGTTAAAGTGTAAATAGAATTTGAGAAACATTCGTACATTTCTTATGAAGTGAGACCGATAATTCAGTTTATTTGTGACAAATATTCGAATGTTTGACATTTTCAAAAATCTGATCAATTTATGACATTACGAAGTTCGTTTGGTAACCCTATAACAGTGCATCTTTTCTTAGATCTATAGCTGTTGAATCTCCCAGTTAGCAAATTATCATTGTTTTGGTTCGTTCGTCCGTCAATCCTTCCTCCTACCACACGTACAACATATTCATCGAATAGTTCATCATTTGTCAGTATCTAATGACATTGTGCACCTCTTGTCTTATTTTTGGATTCAACTGAAGTGTTTAGTAGAGTATGTACCATATCTGCAAAGACGACAAATTGGTTAGACAACTTCTGGTAAATAACTAAGTTGATTCCCATTTAACATTAGAATAGTCGTTATTAAAAATGTTGATAAGATAAATCAAGTAATTAGACACCATGCAATAGAGGATTGGACATTGAATCTTATTCAACCTTTAGACATTACAAAATTTGCAAACCATCGGACATGTAAATTTGCTAACACTAAAACTTGACCAAAGACATTTTGAAATTGAAACAATTTTTAAGGACAACTAATAGACAAGACTGTTACCGGTAGAAACAACAGACTTTGAAAAATTAAAACGTACAACATTAAAAACAAAAGCAAGAGCAATACAAACCTCTTTTCACATAAAATACGGTTGATCGTAGGTGGTGCGTAAGGGTAATCAGAACCTGATCAAAAGGTGACACCCGCCATAGTGAGAACAAAGCCAGTGGTATCACAATTGAGCACAAGAGGACGGGATTCTGGTAACGACAACAGGAATATATCCGTGATCACCTGTGACAAAGATATTCAATAACAGTCACTCTACTCGCAATGGCGTCCGTATATCTTTCGAAGGGTAACATGGAACCCTAGGTTCGATAGCCTCTTTGTAAGCAGTAACCATGAAAGATATGATAAGAAACGCAAGCTCTGGAATATCGTATCAGCTGGGAGATATATACTCCATATGCAGACACTGCTGTAATGTTTCAACATGGAAATGGAAAGTTCACAATTGGGAAGATGAAAATATCCCTTTTGTCGTAAAGTTTTGTTCTCAACCAAACTTCATTGTCAAGTCAAGACTGAACTGTTCATGCGGTATCCTTTATTTTAAGTTCGATGGGATAGATGTGTTCATTTTGTAAAAAATATTTCCGTACTCCTAACAACAAAATTATGATATTAAATTTACCTGTGTACGTTATTTTATTAAACGCCATTTTGTCCAAGGTTACAGTTGTCTTTTGACATTGTTTTACATCTCCCTTTTTATTTAAAATTGTATTAATATTGTGTCATAGATCAAATTTATTCGTTCAGTATATGTTTACTTGTTTTCGTTAATATATCTTTTGATCGAGTTAAGCCATTTCAATTGATATTTCATAGTGTGTCTTTCTATGTTGTAATGTTGCACTACAATTTCCGGTTAGGGTGAATGTTGGCGCTTTTAAAACGTTTTAACCCAGCTGCAATTGTTTGCACCTGTCCCAAGTCAAGAACCTGTTATTCAGTGGTTGTCGTTTGTTGATGAGGTTCATACGTGTTTCTCGTTTCTCGTTTTTTTAATTTTTATTTAGATTAGACCGTTGGTTATCCTGTTTGAATTGTTTTACACTAGTCATTTTGGGCCCATTATAGCCAAGGCTCCGTGTTGAAGGCCGTACTTTGACCTTTAATTGTTTCCTTTTACACATTGTGACTTGGATGGAGAGTTGTCTCACTGGCACTCATACGACATCTCCTTATTTCTAACAACAATAACAAAACTAATTAGTGAGGGGACATTATCGATATAGCGAAACATCAAGTTATTAAATATATAGGATAATGCAAGCCTGTTTGGATTCTTACTGAGAAGCTCCTGTATGAGTTCTGCCTCATAAGAATAATGGAAAAATTCGTCAAGAAGAGGACCACGACTGGTATTCAAAGGAATTCCGGTTATTTGTTGAAAATAACACGTCCTTCAAATGTAACAAATATAATGTCAATACCAAATTAAGCGTCATGATGTCAATTTGGTATTTTCGTTGTTGATTTGGACTAATATTTTTTCTCTATCCCAATCATATGACGTTTTGATTTTTATCTCAATAGATACGTTACGAACGCTAGGAAATCTACATAAGTGGTACGGTCACCAAATGTACCACCTATCGTGTTACTTATGTAAATACAAGCCTGGTCTAATTTGATAAGTCACATTCGCAAAAATAGAGGACAATCGGAACATATCCGTCGTCATTTGTTAAACAGATATTCCAAAACGGTCAACCAATTCGTCCGTCAAATTTTCGATGGAATGATTTCAATTTCACAATTTAGAACTTCCTTGTAAGCAGCAACCCACTATCAAGGAAATCATGATAGGAAATGTTTGATGACTTTAATATCTATTTTAAACATTGTAATTAAAGGAAATTAAACTAATCAGAAAGCAAAATAATCTTTTATAGAAAAGAAAAAGAAATTTAATATAGAAAATGAGATGCAATTAAAATAAATGAAATGGGATACAAATAGTGTAAAGTAAATAACTAATCACAAAATACAAAACAAAATAAGTATTTTATCATTACCAGGTCTCATTTGTTTAGTGATTCGGTGATTGAAAGCAACTTTATTGGTATTGTGACAGTGTTTCTAAGCTGAATTGTCACGAACCCAGGGTAAATGATGATAGGTATTACCACAAGGAGACCTTATGGTAACAATGTATTCAACACCAAAAGCCTAAAATAAATACACAAGATGCATTATGAATACTTGTTTTTTCCAGTGTGCTTTTCATTATTTTTTCTGTATAATTAATATATACATTTTAACAATCAAAGACTTTTGTGTTTATGCACATGACCATCTTCTTTCGGTATTCAACATCAATGAAGCTGGTAATGAGATAACCAATACCTATAACATAAACAATGACATATATGAGTTTAGGTGTATTTTACGCAAATAGAAATACGTTGAAAAACTAAACAAGGCTGAAGAACACAAAACACTTAGAGGAAAAACTTGGTTGCGACCTTCTAGGTTTTATTGGCAAATGTAAAGAAATTCGGAGCAAGGACCCATCACTTATTGTTGAAAATAAGTTAACGAACAAAACACACACTGTGTCCAGTATTCATATTTTAACAGGGTTGATTATTGTGAGGTTGAAAACTAACGAAAGTGCAGATAAAGGATATTATTTTCAATACGGAACTAAAAATCTTTGAGGTCCCTTTTTGTAAATGAAAATGGAAAAATTCACTGCATTCTGCATATACACAGTCTAATGATACTAGTAAACCTCTCCACCATATGGCCGAAATATACAGTAAAATGGTATTTCAGGATCAGCATTTTGTAAAACACTGTACTATGTATATTTCAATATAGTGTTGAAAGCTTTTAATGTTTTAACAAATGTACATTTTAAATCGAGGTAATTTTAGATATTCTCTTGACATTGTAAAAGCATAAAGATATAAAATCTTGCCATAATTCCTTTCGACAGAGTAAATATGATTTAAAGTGAGTTTTTAGCATTTATTTTTTTTTTTACTGTTAAGACACAATCATAGCTATCAGTTTTCACATAAAACTTTATCTTCCAGTTCAAATTGTACCAGGAGGATTAATAACTCAATAGGCACTTATTTTAACTAGGGAAAAGCTATTTGTAGAACTGAAAGACATTAATGATTTTGTTCGATTACTAAAAGTCTATAATTCAGAGCATACGTACAAATCATACCTTCATTAAAAGTGAAAATTCATTTTCAAGTGCAACGGAATTAATGAATAATGAAAAATCCTGTTTGTTAAAAAATTAAGTTGTATTCCATCATTCGGGAATCCTTGCCTTAAAATGGCATAATCTCATGAGGACAAAAGCAAACAATAACAGGGAAAGTACAGTGAACCTTGTCTATACTCTCGGCATGAACAAATATCAAACAACATGTATTTAAAAAGAACGAAGGTGAAACGCTTAAAATTAAATACAAAAACTAGATTTTAGGTTTATTTAAACACCCGCAGATCCAAACTGACGTCCGTTCAGTGCGGGTTTGACTGCTACAAATGTCCAATTCACCTTACTCCTACACATGTACATAAACCCTAAAACTAATCGAAGTTCAAAAGGAAGTAAGAAATGAGGTTGAATACTTCTAAATGGCTATAATGTGCTACATGTTGACGTGAATATACGAGGTCAACTATAGGGTACAGTTGTAGTGTTGTATAAATTGACATTGGCGTAGGTGGCATATCTTTATAAAGATTCTGTTTAACTTATTCACATCTTTCCTAGGCTAGGGATAGAAACATATATTGTACAAACACGTGTCTATTGTTGTCATCCGTATGCTTAATTCAAAATATCCTTTGTTTTTGTTTTGTTGTCGTTCCTTTCTTTAAAATTGACATCTAAAAATACTCTAAGAATTTCTAGAGCACTAGTTAATTAAACTGGTCAGGATACAAATGTGTTTAAACAATAATTGATGAAAGATATACATAATATGTCATAAATCAATGGATATTTTATGCCCCTTTACATACATGAATTTATCTTATGAGTCCTTACGCAAGCATCAGTAAATAACTAGCTGGTATCCGTAAATAACTCTTCACAACTCGCATCAACTCTGAGACATTCGTAATGATCCATGAAAGGAGATGCAATTTTTTACATGTAAAAATGTTCTTATGATTGTGCACGGATTGATTTTTCTGTAAATAACTCGTAACAATCGTTTAAAGTTTAGTAAACCGCTGGCAATAACCCGTAACCATCCGTAAACTGCTCTCAAGAATCCTTAAATGACGCGTAACAATTTTTTAACGATTTGTTCACGGAATATTACGAGTGCTTACGTCAATACTAAATTGATCTTAGACTGAAACGTTCAATTTGATTTTAACATCATCTGAAAAGTCTGAACAATAGATTATTCAGTCATGTTCAGTTAATTTTTCAGAAATTTTTTCAGACTTAACCACTGCGGTTAATTCAGTACTGTTCAGACAATTCGCTTGCAGGCAATTCAGTGCTGTTTAGTAGTATCTTTAAAATACTATTCAGTTTGTTGTTGATGTGAATAATAACTACTGAAAAGTCTGGAAAATAAACTTAACAGTTCTAAATTGACCGCAAGCAAATTGTCTGAACAGTACTGCATTTACCGCAATGGATAAGTCTGAAAATAACTGAAAGCATGTTAATGACATAATAATCTATTGGTCAGTCTTAAAAGCATCGTGAAGATCAAAATTACCGTTTCAGATCAAATAGGTTTACTTATTCGTGTTGTTTACGATTTCATTCGGGTCGTGTTACGATGGCTTTACGGATTGTAACGAGTTATTACGAGCACTTTACGTGTAGTTACGAGAATTTTGCAAATAGCTATGCATATTTTACGTATTTTTACGTATTGTTTACGATTTTGGAAAGTTATTAAAGCTGCAAAATCGTAACTTTTCGTAACAACACGTAAAAAGTCGTAACTAACACGTTAAAGCTTCGATGAAAGGAAACGTTCCGTAATATACTCGTAACAATCCTTAAAGAACTCGTAAAATGCCCGTTAGTTGATCGCAGTTATCAGTGACAACTAATATCAAATCGTGGAATTTCGCCGTAATTACATCGGAATAACTCGTAATAAACCATAAATAGCTCGTAATAACTCGTAACAACTCTTAAATCGGTCGTTAAAATGGCCAAATCGTGAGGAATTCGTGAATTTGTGCGATTTGTTAGTAAGAGCTCGCAAGAATAATTCGTTTAAATGCCCCATAAGCCATAATAGAATTACGAAAAAATAAATATATAATTCTTTAAATTAGATATCTATTGCAAACTAACACTACGGAATCCAGTTTTAATAGCATGAGCGAATGTTTCTTCTCGTCACATTTGTTTTGTTTGATTAAATTATATTGAGTCTTGAAACTTCTTTTTATTTGAAATAAAATTTACATACAAGACGCTTATTGGATTGATACGTACCAAAACACCGCAACCCAATTAAGAACAAAGATGCTTAAATATTTAAGTGTTGACTAACCTTTATATACTGTCACATTAAACTTAATAAATATTAAATTTTATTATCTGTTGATTTGTACGATAAAGCTGCTGTTTTTTTTCGCCTATTCAATAAAGGCGTAAATTGCATTCAGAAACAACATTCTCCAGGCCTACATTTCATATTAAGTGTGACGGATAATGACTTTTATTTCCTATTTGTAAGTGTAACGTATTTACTAGAATGTTGGCATTCTCAAAACGAAAATCAATTTAAAACACATCACGAAACTACCATCACTGGTCTTGATTCTACCTCCTTTGAAAGACATATATATATATATGTCTAACAAAGGAGGTAGGAATCGTGTATTTGTGATTTGCTATATTTACAGGTAGACTTGCTACAATTCCCTTTCTATTATTTCTTTCTTACTAATTTATTTGTTTACTGAAAACTGCCAGTATACTGATTGCCCTTTGCAGGTGTCAGTATAATGGAAATCTCTTAGTTATAGCAGTAAAATTGTTAAAGGGCAAAATTGAAAAAAAGAAAATTAAGAAGGGACATGTAGCAATTCTAACGGGTCATAATCACATCTGAACTTCGTCACTATACAGGAATGACGCTACTAAATTCAATCATTGACCAAAAAAAAAAAAAAAAATTTCAAGTAGTTTCCTGATGTAGGAAGAACACTAGGACGGATTCGACCAGGAAAATTTTGAAAGCTGAGAAAACTATGCACCTTATAATCAGCATGACTTTATCAATGACAATACGAATACTACAAATTCAGGCTGATAGTAGGTAATTTACTTCAGTCGAGGGTGTGTTCAAGTGCCTTTTAAAATTCCCAGCAAGCATAGTGTTATTCCTTACGTTCTTTCGTTCATTCATCTGTCCATCCGTCTGCACCAGATATCAGTAGCTCTTCCTAACACACTGACTGGAATCTACTTATAACAAGAAATCGTCAGTACCAAGTTAAATTATCCGGGGAGGGGGGTCCAACGGAAAATAAGGAATATATCAATAAACATGAGGTTTTGTTTTTCGAAAATGCAGCTCCTTTTTAACTGGTTAAGTGGGTTTCAATGTAATATTGAAAGTAACTTTATTATAAAACGCCATTGTGTACCTTTTTGTTCAAAGTTCATCGGATTTATTTATTTGGTTTTGCATTTGATAACATGGGCATAACCATATCTGCAAAAATAAGACATGGCAGTTGGCATTTTGTATCCATAGAACTACTTATTAACTATAATTATATTTCATACACGTGAAAGTGATATGCATTTGAGCTTACAATTTTGTCTTATATTTTTATACACTTACAATTTCTCTGGAGCTGTTACAAATAAAAGACATAGTGCTTTGAAAGAACAAAAAGAAGGTGTGATGAGAGGCGTTATTGGCCCCTGAAATTGCAATAATAGAAAAGTTATTCTAGCCGTTCAGCAAAGTTAATTATACTAATAAATTTACAAAGTGAGATAGAATCTGAAATGAATAGAACAGAAATATTGTTGTGGTATCTCTTAAACATGTCAACACTAACTTGTTGGATCGCAATTTTATGCAGCTTTTCAACTAAACTAGATATATAGGCAATTCTACTAAATTTTGAACCACAAAATGGACAATAAAACAAATTTTTAAGAAGCGTTGTCTGTTTTTCTAAGATATAACACGTCTTATTTCTTGGTTTGCCATATGTAATAAACATTCAATATTTAATAAAACTCCTAACATTAATTTCTTTATATTATGGAAGATATTTCTACTTCGCTGATCAGATTTTTTAGGATACATAATACTTATAGTTGTAACTTACAATTATAGTTTGTTTTACATTAATAGCTTGAGTCATTCATTTTTAAGAATTTAAATCTCCAGAAATTAAAAAAAAATATTGTTTTACATTTTTTATGATCACATTGTGGGAACGGAACTGTACGGATTTTTAATTTTTTGGTCATTCGGGAGATTGTCAAGCGGGGCTCCGACATTCAAAAAAATAACAAGTTGCTAGACGGAAAGTTTGATGAACTCAATTTTTACAATATAACGGTTCTGCTGCAAGATTTGGTAACGAAAACATTCTATATGTAGATATGAACCAATCAAATAATAATAACGATATATGCATCCAAATGTTTTCCTTAGAATGGTGGAGCTCCGAGTAAATCGATCAAAACTGTCACACAACAGCGATAAAAAATGTAAAAAAACATTGGAAAACCAATCGTTACTACCAGAATTTTCACATGTACCTTTTCTGATATATAGGCTTAGGGAGCTACCATTTGATTTTTATGGGGTGGCTAGGATGAAAAATACTGTCCTGCCTTTTTATTTTCCCTCAATTCGGCCCTGCCTTTTATTTTTCACTCTATTCGGTCCTGCCTTTTTTAAGTTTATCCTGACTTTTTTACATAAATTGTCATCCTGCCTTTTTTTGCAAATAATCTCATCCTGCCTTTTTTTTACTCAAAACTCCTGTCCTGCCTATTTTTTCAAATTTCATCCTAGCCCCCTTCCCCATAAAAATCAAATGGTAGCTCCTTACCTGTCTGAAAGATTAAAAACCATTGTCCCAGTAGAAATCCAAATATATTCATTATCTCAATGTCGGATATTTTAATTGACTGTACAATCGCTTGCGAGTTTACTGTACAATCACTTGGGCCTTTCCTATACAATCGTTTGGCCAACTTCATAAAATACATTGCATATGCTTTTCATTGTTTGTTCCTTGTCTGCCCTATTATATATTTATCTATGTTATTTTAAATAAAATGAACATTCAGTCATTTTGCCGATTAAGATTCTATTAAGGAACCTTTTTTAGATCTTTTAAGGCACGCTTATAGTGTTTATATCAGAGACAAAATCAAAATTCGAACAATTGGTATACAAGACAAAATAAAAGGACAATACAAATGTAAAGATATCACTTATAAAAAAAGTTATGCTCGTACGAAACAAATAACCGAAAAGGTGACTAGGTTCCCGAAGAGTAAGAATATTGTTGTTTACTTAATTTATTATTTACTAACAGTTTATATATATAAGAATAATATATACGTATATAAACAATACAACAAAGAATGATTCATCAGATCTGAAGACCGTGGAATGATGACAGCTATTCACGGAACCAAGAAAAGACACGTATATGTCAAAAAACATGATGTGTTTATTACATGCTATAGCTACTGGTGATACAAAACTTCCATAAAAATAAATTGTACCATGGATCGGGGTGTTAGTTGTTGTCTAAAAGATAGAGAAAACACAAACTCCTTAAGTTTCATGAATTTTTTCATAATAAAACTCTTGAACGCTTAAGCGGTATCACCCTCCCGAAACTTTTCAATATTCATAACTATAACATCCGACGAACGAACGACACACAGTTTATTAATGAGAACAACATTTTATCATAGCTCATTTCTATCTTCAATATAAAAGTAAGGAGATGTGGTAAGATTGCCAATGAGACAGCTATCCACCAAAGTTCAAATGAAGTGGATGTAAGCAATTGTAGGCAACCGTAAGGCATTCAACAATGAGAAAAAATCCATACCGTATATACAGTCTTCTATTAAAGGCTCCAACATATAAAATATAAAACAATTAAATTGAGAAAACTAAAGGCCTAATTCATTACAAAACAATTTTCGAAAAACAAGTATGGCAGACATGAACCAACGACAACCACTCAACTACAGGCGCCTAGCTTGGAACAGAGACATCGTGAAAAGATGCATGTTCGACTGATTTTTTTTAATGATTAGAATGATTTAATTTGAAAACGAGTTCATGGACCTTTTTTTTAAAAGGCCTTTGGTTTGATTATGTATGAAGATTATTTGTGCCAATTTTATGACATTTTTTAAATCAGTTAAATATACAGCAAGAAATATAGATTCCACCACTGCAACAAGTGTGTTACGACATTTCTCCACTCGAGACAGTTAAATTTTAGCGAGACTTGCCGAGCTTTTTAAATAATTCAAAATTAACTGTTGAGATTGGAGAAATACCGTAATACACGAGTTATAGTGGTAGAATCTGTTTCTTCAATGATTTTTATCCTGCATTTTCAAAGATTTGCAGAAAGTTGTGTTGTTAATATGTGACGTCATCAGGCATTGTCGCCTTTTTTCTTGACGTCACAATAAGAGATTCAGAAGAAACCAAGAAAATTTGACGTCATAATTGAATTTCGACCAATCGTTTGCCGGGAACAGATATTTCACTAGTGAGGAGAAATATTTTTTTCACACCGATCAAGACATGTGAAAATAGCACAAAAATTAGAGAAATACCATTCTTTGACTTAATCATGAAAATGTGATAAAAATTATTGATTTTCAAAGAATTGTTTCACAAATGCAAAACACGCTTATATAGAGAAGATATTCCAGATGCTTTTGCAAAAATCCGCTTGCGTTTATCTTAAAAAAAAAAGTTAGGAATGTCATTCTTAAGGATAGAAATGGCCAAGAAACCGAAATTTCCAGTAAATTTCTTAAATTTTGACCCAATTTATCTCTAAAAGTAGCACATGAAGGTATATTTTTTATGTCTCATCTGAATTGACTAGGTGAAAAATAGCTTATATGCAAACTTTCATCAAAAAATCACCGTGAGATCAAAACTGTATCATATGCCCATAAATCGTAACATGTATACTGAGTAAAAACAAAACCTCATGCCAGACATATTTTGCATTGGATTGCAGTAGTTTTAATGAGCATTTATATGATAGAAATTTCATGGAAAGTAAAATCTGTTCATGAATGTGGCAGAATAGATAGCAGTCAGCATTTCCTACTCGAGTGTCATAATTATTCACATGCCCGAAAACGTAAACACTAGAAATTCTTCTGTTCCACTGAATATCAATTTCACATTTTGGACAATAATGACTTCCTCTTTATCTCGGATTTGATAGGTACAGCTATGAAACACATATCCTGATGACATTTTTTTGACAATTTGAATAGCAGTCATTTCCTTTTTCTGTTGACAGAGAGACGAATTAATACAAGAACACTATTGTTTTCGAATCTTTTTGCGTATAACTGCAATCCTGTTGTGTTTCATATCTTTCAAATACAACATGTTTAAACTAAAAGCTATAATATCACGAAAATAATTTTAATGACATTTATGTCATTGATTTAACTTGCAATAGAAAATATCAGTGATAAGCCAGTGTTTGTTTAGTATATTTTTAATCCTTGGATAACGAATCAAACAAGTCAAACGAAGATAATTTCTAAATCCTTTGAATTTTTGTTTACCAAACTTTTGAAGTTGGCCAAGCGATTGTATAGGAAAGGCCCAAGTGATTGTACAGTAAACTCGCAAGCGATTGTACAGTCATTGAAAATACTCGATATTGAGATAATGAATATTTTTGGATTTCTACTGGGACAATGGCTATTAAACTTTCAGACAGACAAGACTATATATCAGAAAAGGTACATATGAAAATTCTGGTAGTAACGATTGGTTTTTCAATGTTTTTTGACATTTATTATCGCTGTTGTGTGACAGATTTGATCGATTTACTCGGAGCTCCACCATTCTAAGGAAAACGTTTGGATGCATATATCGTTATTATTATTTGATTGGTTCATATTTACATATAGAATGTTTTTATTACCAAATCTTGAAACAGAAACGTTATATTGTAACAATTGAGTTCATCAAACTTTCCGTCTAGCAACTTTAACGTTATTTTTTCGAATGTCGGAGCAACGCTTGACAGTCTCCCGAATGACCAAAAAATTAAAAATCCGTACAGTTCCGTTCCCACACTGTGATAATGAAAAATCAGAAGCATTTAAAACATTTATATATTTGTTTTTATTCAAAATTATGAACCACAAAATAATTCACATGATATGTATTATATAATTTCCTGAAAAATGATCTTTGAAATTTTCTAACACTTTATTTTCAGTAAGACAAAATATCTCCTTTCCAAATTCACTTTCAAGTCCCACTAACTGATTTGAAAGATAATAATGAATATCATTATATACCGCATTGAAATATGAAAGTGTTTAAAATTATTTCTGTTATTAAACGTCTGCAAAATGATAACAAAAAGCAACTGCGTAAAACACAATTCATCATTATGCTAATGCAGATATACATAGGAAGAGCAATTAATAAAAGATATACATAAAGATCAACAACAAAAAGACATTATTAAAAGCTTTCAACAAAAAACTTCACTTTACATAACTTAAACACAAAACTAGCATGACATTTGCACATGCTTTTAACGGGGAATGTCAGAAATTGTTCACTAAATAATTGCTAGGGTACGATATCGTTATCATACTCATAGCACACCAACCAATGTAATAAATCCAGATTTAAACGTGGACTTCCTATTTTAGTCCCAAGATCCTTCGTCTCAATATTTTGGAATCAAGGAATGATGCCTAGGTTTACAAGGAAAAGGTTATATTCAAACCATATAAAGTTTTATTACATATTCAGGGACATATTTTAGTTGGTATATTTACCCTAGGAATAGTTTACCTTAACTGTATTTGGCAAAATTTTTCGGAATTTTGGGTCATCATTAGTCTTCAACTTGGTACTTTATTTGGCAATGTTGAATTTTTTCGATTTAAGCGTAATTGACGAGTCTTTTGTAAACGACGAGCGCGTCTTGTGTACAAAATTTTAATCCTGGTATCTATAATGAGTTTATTTATAAACAACATTATACCTCAGACAATATACGTGGAATGCACTTGTTTGAAGCTGAGACACAGCAGGAACTGCGAGGAATTCTACCTCTATACTGAAATCAATTAAAAAAATATTTAAATTTAAATACAAGATTTTATGTTAAAAAATATTGTACCGTAGTTTCCTGATCAGGTAATAAGAAATTGGCTATTTGAAGGAAAAGAAAGAGAAAATGAACTTTGATAACAAATTGACATTATGTAAAAAACAAATTATGTAAATGAACAATTTGAAGACTTGTAGTTTAATTTACAAGACTTTTACAAATGCAGAACTTGGCGAGTTCCTTATTGTAGAGGCGGTCTTTTCATGTAAACATTGAGGGAGCTGATGTGGACTGCGTTATGATGGCTAATGAGACGACTTTCAACAATTGTGTGGATTACAGCCTACTACAATAAGCAAAACGAATACTGTATATAGTAATATATATGTTATTTTTTTTTAGGTTTGTTTAATGTCATAAGACAATTATCCCATATCTATTCTTTTTATTACATTTTATATTTTGCTGCCTGAGAAGTTTTTATTCTATATAACAACCTGCCGAAGTGAGTAATGTTCTGAGACACCTCTAAGTATAAATAAAACATCGTGGTTCAGCCATACTACGTTTAGGAGGGCTTGAGAAGAACTTTAAGCAATAATTTAAATATCCCTGTCAAAACAACAATAGATATAGGAAGATGTGGTATGAGTGCCAATGAGACAACTCTCCATCAAAGTAACAATTTATAAAAGTAAACCATTCATTTCATTGTTTCACTTGCATTTTGGGATTTAAGGGCTTAGTTGGGCCTTCAGTGTTACCTGGATATGTTGAAACTCGCATCATTATAACTTCCATGATTAATTGCCCATATTTGTGACGCCTGGGTTTTCTTTCAACACTGCTTATGAAGCCACGGATCGTTGACAGTTAATTCTTTTGGCAATTTTTTCGTAGCTAGCACAAAGTTGGAAGAAGAGGACCAAGCTTATCAACTTGTATTATTTGTATTTGTCTAGTTTCATTTTTCATTTTGTGAAACCCGGTCACTTATCAAAATCAAAAAATGAATTTTTGACAATGTTTTTGTTCGGTTGCTTGTCAAGACAGTTTTGTACACTAGTTTCATCTAAATATACAAATTCTTGATCTAACTGTTTATTTTCTTCAAATTGTTTTTACAGACAGATTTTAGTGGAAGAGAGGCAAAAGATACCAGAGAGACATTCAAACTTATAAGTCGAAAATAAACTGACAACGCAATGGCTAAAAAAGAAAAAGAAAAAGTCAAACAGACAAACAATTATTATAGTACACAAAACACAACATAGAAAACTAAAAACTAAGCAACACGAACCACACCAAAAACAGGGGTTGATCTCAGGTGCTCCGGAAGGGTAAGCAGATCCTGCTCCACATGTGGCACCCGTTGTGATGCGCATGTTAGTACAAACCCGGTAATAAGTCTAATATTGTTGGTCACATTCGTGAAAAGGAGAAGGGATATAAGGAACACATCCGCTATCATCTGTGAAACAGATATTTCATAACGATCAACCAACTCGTGATGGTGTCCGTAAAATTTACGAAGGAATGATTTCAACTTCACCATTGGAACTCTTTGTTTAATAGCTTCCATGTGAGCAGCAATCCTTTATCAAAGAAATCATGATAGGAAATACAAGCCCGGAAATATCGTATCAATTGGGAAATATATACTCCGAATGCAGGTGCTGCTGGAATGTTCACAATTGGGAAGCTGAAATCATCTTTTTGTCGTAAAGTTTTGTTTTCAACCGACCCTCATTGTCAATTTCTAGATGTAAATAGATATAGGAAGATGTGGTGTGAGTGCCAATGAGACAACTCTCCATCCAAATAACAATTTATAAAAGTAAACCATTATAGGTCAATGTACGGCCTTCAACACGGAGCCTTGGCTCACACCGAACAACAAGCTATAAAGGGCCCCAAAAGTACTAGTGTAAAACCATTCAAACGGTAAAACCAACGGTCTAGTCTATATAAAAAACGAGAAACGAGAAACACGTATAAATTACATAAACAAACGACAACTACTGTACATCAGATTACTGACTTAGGACAGGTGCAAACATTTGCAGCGGGATTAAACGTTTTAATGGTACCAAACCTTCTCCCTTATTCTGAAACAATAGTATAACATCACAACATAGAAAACACACGATAAAACATCAATTGGAAGGCTTAACTCAATCAAAACGTAAATTAACACACTATGAACGAATAAATTCGATCTGTGATACCTGAAAGTAAATACATAGTTAATAAAATATTAGGGACAAACATTCAAGGCCAAAAAGCAAACAAACAAGTCCAAATAAAGCCATGGCAATACACCACCGCGAAATATATAACCCTTACAAAATAATCACTTTTGAAAAAACCGGTTTTCATAATATATACAGGTAAATGAAAAATAACTTTGTCGTTTTAGGTATACTTTTCTGTCTATATAAAATCTTCCAATAATTAGGAATACCAAGAAAGGTAAGTCAAGATATGAGGCAGACTTAACTGTATCTGGTGTATCCTTTATCTCAAGTTCGATAGGATAGATGCGTTCAACATAGTCATTAAATTTTGAATTATTTAGTGAGAGAACATCATCTATATAACGGAAAGTAAAGTTAAAGGATACAGCTAACTTCTTTTCTTTCTTCTTAAGAAGTTTATGTATGTAGTCAGCCTTATAAGAATAAATGAGCAAGTCGGCAAGAAGAGGGGCACACTAGGTTCCCATTGGAATGTCTATTGTTCGTTGAAAAAATACGTCCTCCAAACGTAACAAATATGTTGTCAATCAAGAAATCAAGCATCTTGATAATGTCAGTTTCAGAGAAATTTTTGCATGAACCAGAGTGATTTTTTACAAAGTAGGATTTATCCTCCCCAAGACAAGATACTTGTATCTACGTTGGTCATTCTTTTTCATGAAACAAAGCAACACCAACTCTTTCTATTTGTATTAAGTTTGGAATGGGGAATACTTGTGTGAAGTGTAGAAAAGTCATATGTTTTAATACTATTGCAAGATGAAAGAGTCTTAGATTGTATATACTCTAAAAGATCTTTGGAATTTTTTAGTATCCACATCTGATTCACGCCACCTCTAGAATAGGTAGTTTCACAATAACTTTGAAGCCCGGCTTTGATTGCTGATAAAATTGATGTTTATAATTAGAAAGAGGTTTAGTGGAGTACTTTAAAGACACAGCAATATACCGTTGTTTGTAAGGACACTTATGTAGTTTAGGTATCCAATACAGTGATGGAAGATCCAGTTCTTCACTTTTCGTTGAAATTCCTTGATCAGCATATATATCTATTTGATTATGGACATTTCTAGGTCTTCATTATTATTTCAGTAACATATTTGTCATTTTTCAACGAATTTAACGGAGACCACTGGAAACTAACATTTGGGACTTCGTCCGACATTTTCCAGATAAGTTTAGCAATTGAAGTTAGGGATGGGTTTATGGCATTGGTTTCAAAAACCAATTTAAAATTTCGAAAATTCTAAAAACCAAAAAAATAAATGTGTCAAGAAAACAAAACTACCGATTAAAATTATTACTTTTATTAATAACGCATACCGTGTTTATTTATAAGCGATTATTGCTGTTGATCAAAAAGTAATTCCGGCAAGTTGAGGTCATTTACGTATAAAGCTTATGTATAGAAACAAAGCTTATTGCAGTATAAATTATGGTTCATGCCTGCAGGGGATCTTTAAAAAGGTCCATTAAAATGTAAACGACATGGGCATAAGGATGTAGTCATTTCAGTTTTCGGAATTTTTTTCAAATGTTCAGACTGCTTGGTGTTTTTCCTACGATACAAGGTAAAATATTTGGCCCCATATCAATCACTTTTCTTTTCTCTGAAGACTTCAATATGTCATAAAAGGTCATTATTAAAATTCAAGCAGATTCTAGATTTCCTTTCTTACGATTTGAGATCCAAATAATGCCAATGCTAAATATAAGGTAAAAGTCCGAGACAGCCTTTTTCCGCCTTTTTTTTCAAAATCAAATATCTGGAAAAGTTGTCCTTAACCTATCAAGATTTTTAGCTTATTTTGTTCTTTAATTAATGCTCTTCTGATTTATAGTATCAACTTTAATTTCCATTTTTTTTTTAATTTCACCTGACATCCTTAAAAGAGTAGTGTTCTTATATAAAAATAACGAGATGTGATTACCCAAGAAAAGTTTTAGGTTGCACTTTGTAAATACAGCTGTTTCACAAACCACGCTACATCAGACTGGTAACTTCATACATACAACTTTTGCAAATATGGCCTTGTTTAAACACTTCTAGTTCATATATTAGCTAATTTATGTTAGCTATATGGTTAGAGATGATATTGTTGTGACAAGATTTCTAAACTGACCATTTGAGGTAGAAAGTGAGATTTTTTATTGATAAATAGGCATAGGCTCTGTGTTGAAGGTCGTACTTTGACCTATAATGGTTTACCTCTACAAATTGTGACTTGGATGGAGAGTTGTCTCATTGGCACTCATACCACATCTTCTTATATCTATATACAGTAAGATGTGGACTTGATAGGCTCTGTGTTGAAGGCCGTACATTGACCTATAATGGTTTACTTTTATAAATTGTTATTTGAATGGAGAGTTGTCTCATTGGCACTCACACCACATCTTCCTATATCTATTGAGATAGAGGCAGGATTGGATACTTTATATAATCTTAAATATTGGAATGATTAACCACTAAACTGTATATTTATAGTATTCTGAAATGCTTTTAATTTGTTATCAGAATAGTTTCAAACAGGTTCTAGAATGTCATGTCAGAAAACATGAACATAGGGTAAGCTGACATAAATTAATGTCTTGTTTTCAAATTCTTTAAAAATTGAAACAGCGGTGGGGGTATGAAATGTACTGTAAAAGAAAAGTTAGAGTAATTGCAGTGATTTATGATTCTGATAAATAAGTATTGTTGTTAGAAAAAGTGTTTTTCAAGATTTTTCTATTTGAATAAATGTTAGTATAGTTGAACTTTGTAAATACAACTGTTTCATAAACCACGACTCTTTTGGGGAGATATATAATATTCATAGATATTTTGTTTTGTAAACGTACTGGTTCCCAGATATGATCTCTTTGTTTCATCTCATTTGGAATCTTACCACATGGATACGGCGGTGAAATTGAATTTTGAGGAAGACCCAAAGTGAAGGGAGGGGTAGTACAGAATTTTAGTAAAAGTTAAAACTTTCAATAGTTCGGGGCATATAAATGTTGAAAATATGCCGCACAGCCCAATGTTTTGACCTCTGAATAAAATAATAATGCATATCAACTTCCCATTCTAGGATATAATTTTTTACGAACTTCATAGTAAAAGTGGCACAGTTTTAACCGTAGAGGGAGATCCTATGGGAAGTTGCATTGTCTATATTAATAGAAGTACAACCTCTATTAACGTTCCCTTGTTCACTGATTTGTGTCAAGTGTCTTAATTTGTAGTAAATTATGTTGTTCTTTAGTGATATTTATTTGGAAGTGCTGCTTTTTATCATTTTTTATAGTTCAATTCTTCCCAATTTTATGGTCAATATAATCTTTAGTTTTTTTTCCAAATTTTAATTTTTCCTTATCCTTTAAATCTGTAAGTTTCTTTTGCTTTTGTTTTAATCTCTGGTTATACATAAACATAATTATGGTGGCCGGTTAAGGCCATTTCGCGTTTTCGCGTTTTCGCCTTTCATATTCTATAGGGCGAAAACGCGAAATCGCGAAGTCGAAAACGCGAAAACGCGAAGTCGAAAACGCGAAAACGCGAAAGGCGAAGTCGAAAACGCGAAAAGGCGAAGTCGAAAACGCGAAAACGCGAAGTCGAAAACGCGAAATCGATTTCGCGTTTTCGACTTCGCGTTTTCGCGTTTTCGACTTCGCCTTTCGCGTTTTCGCGTTTTCGACTTCGCGATTTCGCGTTTCGCGATTTCGCGATTTCGCGTTTTCGCGTTTTCGCGATTTCGCGTTTTCGCGTTTTCGCGTTTTCGCGATTTCGCGTTTTCGCCTTTTCGCGTTTTACGATATACATGTTATTATAACATAACATTTTAAATATAAATGGAGACAAGACTACAAAGTATGTCATTCAAATGATTGTCATATAAATTTCATATCTGTGGTTTACTTTAAATATTTTCATAAATTAGACAATTCCTTTACATTCTTTGTTTCAAATACTCTAACAAGTCATTATCTTTTAAAAGTGTCAAATTTATAAGTTAAGCCACAATGTAAACTATAGGCGGTTTTTGTTGTTGTAATTATATTTTGTTTATATACATCTATTGTTTACATGTGTATATTAGTAGATTAATTATGTTTTAGTCATGTAGTTGATATTGTATTTAGAGAGCCTTATTTAAAATTGGTTTAATCCAAATGAATTACTCTCTTTAAATAAAGATATTATCATCATTATTATTATTATTATTATTATTATTATTATTATTACTGAACAAATTTAAAACAGATGCATTTGTATAAAATGCCTTTGAGTATACAATTTGCTTGAAATCATATTTTGACATTTTAAAATATATTTGTTAGTTGACCAGATTCAGTTTCTCTATTTGTTTTGTTAATCTGGTTCTGACACGGGGAGGATTGTTGTTATTGTCTACCGCTTCAAGAGTATATCCCTTGTCCCTTGGTGTCTCCTGTAGATGAACAAATTTCCATCTTTGAAAATTTGAAATATTAATCAATGCGTTTAGTAATATATGGGAAACACAGTCTACATTTACATGAATTTTCCATAAATCCAGGTTACTTTTTGTTTAAATTAAAAGAACATGCGACAGGTTTAGGATATCTTTGCTAAGATCAACCTACGACAGTTTTGAGGCGAGGTCTTGGATAGTCCTAAGAGGATCATAAGACATGTCATAAGATATTCTAGTATCTTATAACAGGTCTTAAGATAACTTCATGAAACCGTCCCAAGTTTTATCTGACAAAAGTCTTATCTCCACAATGTATTAAATTTTAAACTTTTTTCACACAAGCTAATTTAACTATTAAAATTTTAGATTCACAACAAGAGCATTAAATGAATGATTATGTATTTTAAGTAACCATGGCGATAATAATCATTAATTTCATTTATTTTAAAATGTCCAAACTATAACTTCCAGCAAATTGTATGTTCAAAGGCATTTTATACAAATGCATCTGTTTTAAATTTGTTCAGTAATTGTCAACAAAGAATGTAAAGAAATTGTCTAATTTATGAAAATATTTAAAATACGTCACAGATATGAAATTTATATGACAATCATTTGAATGACTTATACTTTGTAGTCTTGTCTCCAATTATATTTAAAATGTTATGTTATAATAACATGTATATCGTAAAAACGCGAAAAGGCGAAAAGGCGAAAACGCGAAAACGCGAAATCGCGAAATCGCGAAAACGCGAAAACGCGAAATCGCGAAGTCGAAAACGCGAAAACGCGAAAAGGCGAAGTCGAAAACGCGAAAACGCGAAGTCGAAAACGCAAAATCGATTTCGCGTTTTCGACTTCGCGTTTTCGCCTTTTCGCGTTTTCGACTTCGCGTTTTCGCGTTTTCGACTTCGCCTTTTCGCGTTTTCGCGTTTTCGACTTCGCGTTTTCGCGTTTTCGACTTCGCGATTTCGCGTTTTCGCGTTTTCGCCCTATAGAATATGAAAGGCGAAAACGCGAAAACGCGAAATGGCCTTAACCGGCCACCATACATAATACATTGTTTTCTTTCGTATTTCAATGATTTTCATTCTGTTAATGAGTAGTTATTTGTTTAAGGCATTTCATACGTGTCATCCGCAAAGAAAGACTTTTATTCTGACTGATAACAATTATAAATCACTAAGTCAGAGAGTAAACAAATGGATGATCATGATATAAACAGTGTGGTTCTTAGGGATAGATAATGTTCTTGGCAGAATAACTAGTTAAATAAGAATGGACGTGGACTTTAAAGATTTAAATTAGGTTCGAATTCTTTTAATGTGAAGGAAATAACTTCCCTTCCCAGGTCTTGTTGTTATATGTATGTGATATATATGGTCCAACAATTAAAATACTGGTCCTATCAGTACCTTTTAGCATGTTTACTTCAATTTCTTTCATTTAATTGATTAGTGATGATATTATCAGTCACATTCGGTATGTGTAATAGTTTTCCCTTTTTTATTGAATAGTATCGTTTGTTCATTTTTTCAGTTTATTTTTCTCCTACCATATTAATTCGTGATTCTAGGGCTGTTTAATAACTGCACAATTGAGAGGAGAAGGCAATCAATTATAGATTTAATATCTGCTGTGGGATATTTTTCAACTATTTTTATGACTCTGTTGAATTGTTTACTTTTTTTCTCAATGGTTTTGTTAAGTTAACTGTCTAAGTTCAAAATATATGCCCCTCTTAGTAGTCTAACCGCAGGTACCTCACCATAAATATATTATGATTTGTTTGTGACGTATTATGGCCTTATCTATTCCTGAATGATGTCGACCAACTCTGATGTACCAGCTTTACACTAAGATTTGCAGGGAAATTCGTTTTGTGCACAGGCGTTTAGAATTGTATAGCATTTAAATTACTATCGGATACTAATATAGGTGCTCTATATGTGAAGCCCTCTGGAATTTTATATTGTTAGTGTATGTATTTTTTCAGTTTGCTGCTCATCCACCACATTTGTTTACTTCGTACCGGAAGTTTGGGAATGTCTCTAATTTACGCGATACAAAATATCGCCAAATGCCAAAAGAATTCATTGATAAGTACAATTTTTCAGCAGGAAATTTATGTTTGGTATATTTTGAATGAATAAAAATAAATTAAAGTAACCGATTATGATAAATAAATAAAGGATATTGTCTCTGTCCTGAAAACCTCAGAAAATTCGAGCAATCACAAAAAGGTTAACCATGATCTTGCGCATGCGCATCTAATGTTTCCTTCACAAAACAGTATATGACATTTGTTGTGTGTGTTTAAAAAAATATTATGTAGATGATGCTGGTTTTCAATGTATCATTAGCCGTTGGCTCTCTCATGGGTGAAGTACGGTATGTACCATCAACGACCAAAACTTTTTTTTTCTCGACGTCATTGTCAAAGGAGTTAATAATACGTCAATAAGACGCAATTAGTGAACATCTGTTTTAGCTGAAACAATTTGACATTTTGACATATGTTTTCTCCGGCTTCCTCCACCAATAAAAACTGGCCGCCACGAAATAGCACAAAAGAGGTGCTTAAAAGTTGCGTTAAAACACCAAAAATCAAAAATCAATCATATGTTTTCATCTAATTTTCACGAAATCATCGCAGTTAAAAAAAACCCAGATGTTTAGGGCCAAAATTATGACTTAATGAACCAACTCTTTACTATCTACTGCACCTTTTTTGTTGGCGTCTTTCTAAGATTGATTTGTATGTTTGTTTTAATTTTTTAGTCAGTTGTGTTGTATGTCCGTGATGCTGGATCCAAATTATTGTTACATTAAACTGTTATATCTGTTTGGGTTGCTCAAACAATGTTGTCAATATAACGGAAATATAAACAACTGTTATAAAAGTGGGAGGTTAAGCTAGATTTAAAATCAGGTTTGGCCCACCATTTTCATCGGAGAATGCCTGTACCAAGAGAGGAATACGGCAGTTTCGTTTTCACTTGTTCCATTGATTGGTAGCGTTTGATTTTGTCAGTTTTTATAGACTTCCCCTTTTCATATTTGCCTTGGTATTTTGGCTATACTTTTTATTGTGCATTTCCCCCTTTTCACACTATTATGAAAAGTGTTCAGTTTATAAGCTGAATTTGGATTTTCGGAATATGTTCGGTAAGGGTCCTATTAAGCCCCGAATGTCAGGTCCATTGTTACAACATTCATCAATTGTTAGTTGCTTCATGTCCAGTGGCAAATATTTTATGGATGTTCAGTACGAGAACAAATTAACAATAAGCACAATGGTAGGTTTTGCAATAAAACTGAGAGTATGTTGAATAGGGACAGACATGTTGCCTTGCAACAGGCCAAGTACGGATCCCTCGAAGAGTTGTTGAATAGAGCATATTATTAGAAGAAAAAAAAGGGGTATTAATTTAATAAATAGACGTGAAAGAAAGTGAACTTTTTTGTAGAGCTAGCTAAACATCTTACTTGTATGACAGTCGCATAAAATTGCAACAAATTATCAACAAGGAGATCCATTGCCTATCTAGTTGTCGTTAAAGCTATGCTTTATTATAATGGTTAATAAATCCTTATTTTAATTATAGCTAGAAATAGAGGGTTATTTTGGAGCCTTATCAAACCTTTTCCTTTAATACTACAAGCCAAATGAAAAGTCATAACTGATAGATGTAACCCTACATTCCATAAAATAACTGAATTGGCTCTCTCTCTCTCAAATTATATTAAAAAAAAATGGTAATTTAATTTCTTAATCGTTTTTATTTCTTATTGCTTTTATTGTTCCTCCTCTCATGTATGCTTATCGTGAGTATCCATTACTTCACATTCACATTTGTTTAATGATTTTTTTTTTATTGGTATTATTTTGAACCTTTCATTTTAGGTGCCAAATAAACTAAGTTTGACTACAAACAAATAAACTAAATATGGCTACAAACAAATATTCCAATGAACGGTAAAGTAACTCTGTTTCAGTTTTATAAGAAATAATGAATGCGAGGAAGATACGTTTGATAACTAATGTTAGTTCTAAAATTGATTATGAAAAACATCAAGACTTTCATCAAAAATAATCTACAAGTTATTAAATCATCAATGTTTAAACTTAAACAAGTATCATAAGATTACATTCAAACCCATGAGTCGAAATCAAAAAGTCAAAAAAAAAAAAAAAAAACTGGGGGTGATCTTAGGTGCTTCGGAAGAGTAAGCAGATCATGCTCCACAGGTGGTACCTGTCGTGTTACTCCTATATCTATAAACCCGGCAATAAGTCTTTTTCGGTATGTCCATTTCGACGAAAAGAGGACGGGATTGTGGTAACGACAATTGGAACATGTCCGTCGTCAAACTTTTCCACATTTGGCGTGATAATGCCCTATGGAGTGAAGAAAACCTCTACTTATTTTGATTTTCGCATGTTTAAAGTCAAAACACATCAGTTTACTGAAAATGAACCAAGCATTGGATACTGTGCTATATCTTCTGATATATATCTCCAATATTCACTGAACTTACCTTGAGAACTTTGGAAAGAACAGTTTGGTTTTGTTAATGAAATTCCTTCATCACAATTTTGGACACACACTTATGTCTTTCCTATGATAATTTGGCACTGGTCAGTTAAAATTGTGTCAATTATACAGGGACCCTTTTAGTTTAATATATTCTGTTTAAAATCAAAAGTATACTCTTATAATTGATCAACTTCTGCTTACATCAGTTGGAGTAATGGGAATTAAGTTGACTAAAAAGAAAACTGCAATCATCACATTTTTCATGTATCCTAGTTAACATTTCTCAGTCAGTATCAATTTTTTTTTTTTTGCGGATAAACTAACGATTTTCATCGTCTGCTATCATGAGTCAATTACAAATACGCTATTGTGTGATGCCTAATCCGATTGATATGACTTATCAACGTATTAAATTAGAGTAACACGACGGGTGTCGCATGTGGAGCAGGATCTGATTACCCTTCCTAAGCCCTGAGATCACCCCGGTTTTTGCTGGGTTCCTTTTGCTCAGTCTTAAGTTTTCAATGTTGATTTTTGTATACTGTCGTTTGACTTTTTGTGGTTTTTCGTGTTTTGCCATGGCATTGTCAGTTCGTTTTCGACTGATGAATTAACTCCTTTTTATATCTTTTGTTTCTCCTTTGCTACTCATACTTATTTTTCCCCTGGCTTCGACACAGGATTTTTAACTTTCGCTTTTGTGACGACTGTTTCCTGCAGACTCCATTATCATTTGACTTCTGCAGCTGTAATCATGTGCAGCTCTAATAAGATAGAAATAAAGAGATCTGGTATGATTGCCAATGATTCAAATGTCAATAAACTTTTATTAAGTTGAATATTAAAGGTTTGTTATTTTTACCTTTTTACATGTTTATGGTTAATCTTGGACCATTTCATTATATTTGTAATTTATTTGGAGCTAAATCTCTGCATCACCTAGGCTTGCAAAATTTCGGCACTATGCTTGTCATCTTTATTCATAATCAGAGAGGATCTAAGAGAGCAACAATTTGATTCTCTTGGGAATTTTCGAGAAAAAAGTTTGCTTTTGAAAATTGAAAAAATAAATAAATATTTTGCAACTAGAATTAAAATTAAAAGAATGTTTTGAAAATATAACGGAAAAAAATGTTGTGAATAGCAAATTATGTAAGAAAAAAAATAAATAACCGCACTGATCACCAGCTTAGATTTGCAGAATGGAATATACCATTTATCACATGCACAATTCGACGATTCGGGTCTCATTAGTGATATAATACTTGATACCCAATGGTTGGAAATCCAAGGAAGTCAAAATATTTAGAGCAGATAATTAACCAAATGTCAAGAACAGTCAAACCACAGCATTCTAAATGGAGACAGACTATTGCAATCCAGAGGAAAATAAAGATAGGGAGAGGTTATAAACTTCCTAAACACTGCTATACCCGGATGTGCGAAACATTCGGGTATACTTTAAGTGGAAAATGAAGAAAAAATTAAAAGGAAGGTATTCATCAAATTTTGCATTTGTAAATGTTAGGGACTGGTCATTTGTAACCCGAAGGTGGTAGGAGAAAAATAAGGAGAGCTTGAACATTGTTTAGGAATGAAAAGGGTGTTGTCCAATTTTTCAATACTTTAGATTGGGTGGCATCGAATTTTTGTTACAAGATTTGAGCAATCATGTATTTCAAACATGCAAAAATTATAGCTAACTTGATTAATACACTAACGCAATATAGTATTATTCAGAAGTATCTAACACTTAATTAAGATGTCATATCTATATCTCTTGTTTCATCATTTTTTGCTTCAAACTATTTTTCGATGTTTGTTTCATTTGAGTTATTACCGTATTCTGTTTGTCTGTTGGACAATATAACAACAATATCAGGGACTGATGGTTTGATGTCTTAGTTTTAGAAGCTTTTCTGATTATATCCTTTTCTATATAATAAAAACAATGCTAATATTAATAGCTGTTTGCTAACATGATTAATCGTAGAACTCATGATTGAACATAATATTATAATTCATTGATTTATGATAATATCTGGGAATCAAGCTTCGCATTTTTATCATGTCTTTACGAGAACAATTTTCCTGGAGATGCGAACTCAGGCAATCCACACCCATCTACCCCTCCCCTTTTTTACAATAAAAATACAGAACATAATAAAGGATATGATTTATATGCTGAAACTGAATGAAGGTATGGTTACTATCAATGAGACAATCATTAACTGGATATATGAAAAATAACAGATATGGAGCAATGGCACGAAGACATCATCAAATCATCCAAATACAATAACACATCCAGAACTTACCGCATAATCTTCAACGGAGCAGGAACTACCCGTCAACAAGCAATCCTCTCAGCTATGATGGTCCAAAACACAATAAGTGCAAACAAATGAAAGAGCACAACAAAATGTCAAAATATTTAATTATTATTTCTGTTTTATATATATTTTTTCCCACAAAATACAAGATATGGATAAAAATCGTCATTAAAAAGCAATAACTTCTAAAAGAAGAGAACTTACAATTTTGCATTGTTGAAATATTTCAAGTTATTGTTTTGTTGATCATTTTTTGTAGATCTTGTCCTGCTGATTATTTTTCGGTATGCAAAGTTTATATTAAAATAAATAAATTTGGTGTATTTACTGTCTTTTGATTGGTTAAAAATATTACTTTTATTTTCAATGTTGTCAATTTTTATGGCGACACGCCCACTCTGACGTTGTGTATTCATACGCCAACATGTGTGTACGTTGTTATTGTAAATATAAATAATATAAAAAGTTCATTGAGCCTTAGTATATGTAAGAGAATGATAATCCCTTTCTTCATGAATAAGTACGAGCGTTAGCGAGTACTTATCATGAAGTAAGGGATTATCATTCTCTTACAAACTTAGAATATTGTAAAGTGCTCAAGGCTCAAATGATCTATTCAAGAATTAGTTTCATTGTCAGTGCAATGTTTATAATTGATGCATGACTTCCTTTTTCGGCATGTCATTTATGGATAAGTTTTAGTGATGTGAGGACTTTCTTATCATTTGGGAAATATTTTTAAAAAATGCGTTATAGATATTAGGTGACTCAACAGTAGAAATAAAAGGTAGGAATTGTATGTTTCCTGATTGTGAATATGAATGTAAATCATGTAATATTTAAGGGAGGAATTATCCTGTTTTATTTACAGTTTAAATCAATTAATACATTAGAGTTACAACTAAATTTCATTTCACAGCCAATAATTTGGTCCGGCTTTTTACATCAAATACTGTTTCATTATGTCAGGAAATGCTCAAAATAATGCCCTTAAAAGTTTTAATATGTTTAAAATTTAATTCCTGTTTTTATCGGAATAATTGTATTGAAATAACTATTCTCCCAACCGCTGATCAAGTAATCAAAGTTTTGGAAAGCTAAGATTTAGGTTATTTTTATCTGAAAGATTTTTTCTTTTTTTTGTATTGCTTTGGTATTGTTTAATTTTATAGTAATTTGAAGTTATTAATATTTTCATAATAAAATTCACAGTACCAATTTTACGGCACCAGTAAACTTCAACTTATTTTGAGATTTTTGTTTGTTTCACAATTCAACTTTTAGTCAGTTTCAATCACTGTGTGATAAATCCTTTCAATCTGATAAATGTGCTTCGGGGCAGTTGTAACTCATTTATAGAAACTCTTTGTTTTGAACTGTAAATAGATCCAAATAATAGGATAATCCCTTACTAAGAACATGATTTACATTCATTCTTCACAATTAAGAGGTAT
Organism: Mytilus coruscus; assembly: GCA_017311375.1. Lineage (NCBI taxonomy): Eukaryota > Metazoa > Mollusca > Bivalvia > Mytilida > Mytilidae > Mytilus > Mytilus coruscus. The sequence continues at coordinate 31,214,916 of CM029602.1, read as the reverse complement.
CCAATTCTACAATTTCATTGGTCGAGAGTACTTTGCTATATTCTAATTTTTGATAGAAATTTATTTATAATGAATGGCAATAATTTATTTTGAATTTATTGAACCATAAAATTATTCAATGTGAAGAGTCAAAAATTAGTTTTATGGTTCAATAAATTCAAAATAAATAATAGCCATTCATTAAATATTAAAATAAGAAAATATGGTTTGAATGCCAATGAGACAACTCTCCACAAGAGATCACATGACATAGAAATTAAGAACTATAGGTCACCGTACGGCCTACAGCAATGAGTACAACCCATACCGCAAAGTCAGTTATAAAAGGCCCCGAAATGACAAATGTAAAACAATTAAAACGAGAAAACTCACGGCCTAATTTATTTACAAAATAATGAACGAAAAACAAATATAATAAACAGCAACAAACGACAACCACTAAATTACGGGCTCCTGACTTGGTACATTCACAAACAGAACAGAACACATGTTTTTTTTTATACGGCCAATCATAAACACAATTATTTTTTTCAGCATATATTTAAACCCTGTTTTGTTCTCGACCAACACGCTAAGCTAAATTTTTAACATGCTAGTTCAAAAGGTAACAGTCCGCAGGTAAATGTGTCGCCCTACCCAGACACATTATTCTGACTTTAAGCCGACCAGTCTTTGCTGTTTCTTCTTATTGCAGTGTGGTTAGTGAAGTAGCATTTTTAAAGTTTAGTTTGAGCCTGCGTGGCTTCAAACACTAATAACCTCCTTCACCGAGGCAAACACACTACCACAGGACCACAGAAGTGGTTTAAAATAATTATACTCGAATATACCATGATGCATGTCAGTAGAATTTCTTAGTGACCCAATCTTTGTATTCTCCTTATAATTGGAAGACATCTTTTTACAGACCTAATTTTACTCTGAAATATTAGATAACTCTAAAAGATTACAGCATTTTAAGGCTGATATAAAACCCATATGATGAAAATGAACAACAAACTTGACAGAAAAGATGCGCAAAGAGGAATTAAGACCAAGAAAGTTATAAAAAGATGCTGAGCAGGCACTTCAACTGACTGGAAAGTCAAATTTCTCGGAATGAAATAAACATTCATTAAATGAAAGTGTTTATATTACTATATATAGAACTGTTCGAGGATGCTGTTAAATTGATGAAAAGCTGCAACTCTATCAAGTTACTGCGAAGTGCTGCAATGTTTATATATCAGCAGCATATAATCAGTAAAAGAAAATCTGTTTACTTGTAAATTTTTAGACAGCAGCATTTTTAGAAGTTAAAATGTTAACAAATTTCTAAAGAAAATAGAAACTATATGAGAGAAATGAGAAAACTACACTTCCATTTGACAAGTACAACAAGCCCTTACAATGAAATTGACATTCTCCCCTCTTTCACTCTCTCACAAAATAACTTCTTTACATACCACTCTCAATATTACTCATCCTCTCAATTCTTCTTATTTCTCTATCCCTCTATTTCTCTCGAGTCCATACCAACCTTAGCCACTTTATTAGCATACTCTATGTGTTAGATACCCTATGTAAAGTTTGTTAGTTTGTGAAAAGATGGTTAATCGTGTGTACCGGGCATGGAAGAATAAAAAGTTCAACATTGAAAACAAGATTAAAACTTTTTGACATGAAATATGGAATTCTATTTTAGTATTGAGCCAATTTTGAAATTGTAGCGGAGTTTTCTTTTTCAATATTAAATGGTTTTTATATCATTTCTTGAAATCTAAGATAACAGTAAAATGACCCATTTAAAATTTGATAAAACAATAAAATGAACCATTTAAAATTTGGATAAAACAGTGAAACATCCCCAATCAAAATTTTGATAAAACAGTAAAATATAGATCCCAAAGTAAATATCCCATTTAAACTTTTGATAAAAACAGTAAAATAACCCCAATAAGAATTGATAAAAAGAAATAAAATACCCAGTCCCCTTTAAAACACAATAAAAGTACCAATTTAAGATTTTGATAAAATAGTTAAATGACCCATTTATAATTTGGATAAAAACGTAAAACATCCCTACTAGTTAAAATTTTGGATAAAAACAGTAAAACATCCCCAATTAAAATTTGGATAAAACAGTAAAACATCCCCAATTGAAAAAAGGGAGGCATAGCATATGAACACGCTAAACACAGAACGTGCCTGAACTTCAAATACTTACTGATAAGTAACGTTAACAGCAGACTTGATCTTGTACTGTTATGAATCACAGTTTATGATCAAACTCAGTAAAGACCCGTTTAAATTGCTTTTTATGGATAAATTCAACAACAATTACCGTTAGTTTGATGATATTTTTGCAGTTAAATAATCTAGGATTTTCTAAATATACTGCTGAAATTTACCAAAGGAAAATTACTTTAAATCAATCAAATATTAACGGTAATAACTATCCTATCCTACATTCAGATATTTCAGTTTTACACGGTAAACATTACACAAAAATTTACGACAAAAGGGACGATTTTTCGTTCCCTATTGTTAACTTTCCTTTCGCACCATCTAACGGTGTTTATATATCTGAACTCGTTCGCTATGCCCGTATCTGTTGTGACGTTTTGGATTTCAATGAACATAGTCTATTTATTACTGGTAAATTATCAAGTCAGGGATTTCGTATCACAAATTACGTAAAACCTCTACTGAATTATTCTTTAGATACAAATATTTGGTTTAGAAGTTTCAATGGTTGTTCCTGTAGAAAACTTATTTTAAACGGGGTAGCACATCCTAATTTTTATATATAAAACTATATATACATATGCATATAAATGGCTCTACAATCTGTCGGTACCTATATCTTGGCATTGCACAAGGTCATGTTTTTCTCTGACTGTTAATGACGTCTTTACACTTAATCCATTGGATGTTTGATGTGTACTGAATGATATTTTAGTATTGGAAGCAAGATTTTGTATGTTGTCATTGGTTGCCAGAAACTGGGAGTACTCTCAGATCTATGGGGTGTATAAATACCCTGCCACGCCAATCATTCTGCTTTGTATCGATGTGATGAGTTAAACCCTTTTCAACTGATTTTTATAGTTTTGTTCTTATGTTGTACTGTTACAACAATGTCCAAGGTAAGGGGAGGTTTGGCGCCTTCAAACTAGTGTAACCCCGGCACATTCTGTATGTGCCTGTCCCAAGTCAGCCTGTGTTTCAGTGGTTGTCGTTTGTTGTTGTATATCATATTTGTTTTTGTTCATTATTTTGTACATACATCCGGCTGTTAGTTTTCTCGTTTGAATTGTTTAACATATGTCATTTCGGGGCATTTTATAGCTGACTATGCGGTATGGGTTTTGTTCTTTGTTGAAGGCCGTACGGTAGCCTGTAGTTGTTAATTTGTATGTCTTCTTATTTTTATAAACTGAGAGCTCTTTCTCTCTTCATTTAATATTACAATATTGGTTCAATATCCACAAGTTTTTCCTGTTAGAATCGTGCATATTTCTTATTTCTATAGACAATTGATAAACCTATATAATTTTTTCGATGCTGTCGGCGTTTGCTCAAATTCGTATGATTCGAATTTATCTGATTATTTAAATTACAAAAGCAAATTTAACCTTATCGAATCAAACGTCATTATTGTATTCTGAGATATTCAATGTAACCCATTTAAGTACAAATCCTCGGCGTGTTTAATACGTCACAATTATTAAAAGTGCAGAAATATTTTGTTGACAGAAATATTATTGTTACGTTCGTAATTAATCGGTCCCTAACCCAACCTAGCATTCCGGCAATTAAAATCCAACGTAACAATAACTTTTTTGTTATTGTTACGTTTTCAACGTAATCGTAGCCAGTGCCTACATTAAATTGGGTAAAGATCTTATCTTACAGATAGTGGTTGAATTTTACATATAAAGACAATATTTTTTGTTCTTAGTTTTCATTCAAAGTCCTGAGTGCACCAATGATTTCTTGTCGGGCGGTGTTTAGATGTACTGCTTTCAGAGATAGGGCATAACCGTCAGAATTTTGTTTATAAGCTACTGAGATGTTCACAACATTTTTTTTTTTAGATTATCCCTGTATAAGTCTTTTTAGTTGTAATATCTTGTTGGAGGATATCAGTAAAATTTAAGATTTCGTAAGTACACGAAGTGTCAAAACTCATCAACGATACCAGGATTATGATTTTATACACCAGACGTGTGTTTCGTCTACACAAGACTCGTCAGTGACGCTAAATCAAAACAGTTGGAAGGACAAATATAATACGAAGCTGAAGAGCATAAAAACCCGACAATTACGAAACGTTGTGCTAAATAAGATCAATGCAATCTATACCTGGGAGTAGAAAGACTTTTAAATAATTCAACATTGTACACCTATCAATGATATCTTAGGTCAACACAAAAGTGCTGACTACCGGGGTGGTGACACCCTCGGGGATGAAACGTCCACCAGCAGTAGCATCGTCCACCCAGTGGTTCTAAAACATCACCAAAGATACCAAGATTACAATTTTGTACGCAAGACTACATGCGACTCATCAGTGGCGCTCGAATCAAAACAGTTGGAAGGCCAAATTTAATATGAAGCTGTAGAGCATTAAAAAACGAAAATTCGAAAAACGTAGTGCCAAATAAGGCTAAAACAATCTATACCTGGGGCAGAAAAACCTTAGTGTTTCGAATAATTCAACATTTTACATGTAGAAACAGTTAATTTACAGAACAAGAGGCTCCCAAGAGCCGGAATCGCATATCTGGTAAACAATGTGCCATTTTGATATTTATTTGGTTTTCCTTAATACACTATCAGTTATGCTTGCTTATTTGTAGATCTTACTTAGTGGCTATTTGTAGGTCTTGTAATGATGAACATGTTTACTGTAGTTTACAAAAAAACCCACCTATTTTAGCATTTAGGTCCTCCGTAACCCCTTTAATCGGCATTGCGACACATATTGACAAGTTATATCTGTAATCAGGCGATGAAGGGTCGCAGAGCTCGATTTAAAAATCCAAATATCCAATGTATAGTATTTTAGTTTTCAAATATGTTTTGGTATTTAGGTCCTCCGTAACATTAAAACACGAAATTTCCGTTAATAATAGTTAGGGAAACCCACTAGTTTAACCTCCGAAACTAAATAAATAAATAAAAGATAAAAAATTCAAAGAGTATATTGAAATTTTTTTTGTTATATCAATTTGAAAATATGTAAATTGACATAAAAAATGGCAAATTCAGAAATACGGGATAGTGTCGAAGTCAAATAATGATAAATGATCTATTTCATTAAAATTGAGAATGGAAATGGGGAATATGTCAAAGAGACAACAACCCGACCAAAGAGCAGACAACAGCCGAAGGCCACCAATGGATATTCAATGCAGCGAGAAAATCCCGCACCCGGAGGTGGTCCTCAGCTGGCCCCTAACTAAAATTGTGTGCTAGTTCAGGGAAAATGGACGTCACACTAAACTCCAAAACATATAAATGAACTAAAGTTAAAAAAACATACTAGACTAACAAAGGCCAGAGACTCCTGACTTGGGACAGGCGCAAAAATGCGGCGGGGTTAAACATGTTTTGTGAGATCTCAACCCTCCCCCTATACCTCTAGCCAATGTTGAATAAAGAAACACATAGCAATACGCACAGTAAAACCCAGTTCAAAAGAGGTCCGAGTCCGATGTCAGAATAGGTAACAAAAGAAACTAAGCAAAATGACAATGATACATAAATGAACAAAGGACTACTAGCAGTTACTGACATGCCAGCTCCAGACCTCAATTAAACTGATTGAAAGATTATGTCTTCATCATATGAAAATCAAGTACAATCCCTCCCGTTAGGGGTTTAGTATCATACCATCATAAAATATATGAGAAGAACATAACCCGTATCATGCCAACAACTCATTTTAGAATAAATGTGTTTATTTCCGATGCAAAGAACCTATGAGTGAATCAATATTATTACCAAAGTATGCAATCCTTAATAACTTGACAACAGTATCGTTACCATATCCTTTCCGAATGAGTCTGTTTGAAGGTTTGGTTAGCTTTTGAGGTGAATCCCAACATTTTTGTGCTTTGTAAAGAATATTACCATAAAATATTGGATGTGAAATATCTGAACGTATAAGATGTCTGCATGTTGATTTATATTTACGAATGATGTCCTTGTACCGATGATAAAAAATGTTAATGTTTTGACTAGATTGTGATATCGAAAACCCTGGTGTAATAATTTTTCAGTAATACAGAGATTTCTTTCGTTGAAATCAAATACGTTGTTACATACACAAGCGAATCGAACAAGTTGAGATATATAAACACCATAAGATGGCGACAAGAGAAGTCACCATCTAAAAATGGATAATTAACAATAGGAAATGAAAAATCATCTCTTTTATCAAAAATTTTGGTATTAAGCTTGCCGTTAAAGATAAAGATATCAAGATCCAGGAAAGGGCAGTGTTCATTGTTGGTATTAGTTTTATTTAAAGTCAGTTCGGCAGGATAAATCTCTTTAGTGTACATACTGAAGTCGTCATAATTGAGAGCCAATATATCATCTAAATATCTAAAAGTGTTATTAAATTTTTGAATCAGATGTTGTTTCGATGGGTCTTTGCTGATTTTAGTCATAAATTATAACTCATAACAATACTGAAACAGGTCCGCAAGAAGTGGTGCACAGTTAGTTCCCCATGGGAATTCCGATAACCTGACGATATACGGAATCTCCATAGCGAACAAAAATGTTATCTAGTAAAAATTCAAATGCAGTTATAGTATCAAAGCAGGTCCAATTGACATAGTTCTTTTGTTTGTTGTTACTAAAAAATGACCTAAAAGAGTTTCAACATATATATTCGCATTCCGACTTTTTAAATGCCCATTTAATCAGGTGTGTGAATTTTTTCTTAATAAGATTATGAGGCAACGTGGTATATAGGGTAGAAAAATCAAAACTCTGAACAGATTCGAAATCACCAATATAAGCATGTAATTTATCAAGTACTTCCAACGATTTTTTGACACTCCAAAAGTAATTAATTCCACTATTTTCAAAGGCCTTATTTGAACAATTTATTACTCTATTATTATACATTATTCACTTTTCAACTTGAATACTGAAACATAAACTATTTGATTACTATTTCATTATTCAAAATTGAATTTTAAATAATGAAAAATGAATAATGGACGTACTTCAGAGCGGTCATTTAATGGCAATAAATCATATAACACGTGTGACACATCGGCCATATTGACTAACTTGCAGATGTTATTTTGCTGATCTTATTTGCTTTTTAAAGATTCTCTCTAAGAAAATTTTGACAAAAATGCAAAAAAAAAAAATGGATACATATCGTCATTCAGGGGAAATAATTTCTATAAGCTGTTGGTTGACAGTTTCGCCCATGATGACTGATTTGTAGAACTTATTGTGCTGAACATTTTTTTAAGTTTCTTTTATGTGTCTCACTAACTATTATATAGATATCAGAAGATGTGGTATGAGTGCCAATGAGACAACTCTCCATCCAAGTCACAATTTGTAAAAGTAAACCATTATAGGTCAAAGTACGGCCTTCAACACGGAGCCTTGGCTCACACCAAACAGCAAGCTATAATGGGCCCCAAAAATGACTAGTGTAAAACCATTCAAACAGGAAAACCAACGATCTAATCTATATGAAAAACGAGAAACACTTATGAACCACATCAACAAACGACAACCACTGACCATCAGGTTCCTGACTAAGGACAGGTGCAAACAAATGCAGCGGGTTTGAACGTTTTAATAGGCGCCAACCTTCACCCTACCTGAAACAATAATGTAACATCACAACATAGAAAGACACACTATAAAATATTAATTGAAATGGCTTAACTCAATCAAAAGACATATTAACAAAAACAAGTGAACATACACTGAACGAATAAATTTGATCTATGACACAATGTAAATACAAAATTAATAAAACAAGGGGGTTAGATGTTTAACAATATCAGAAAGACAACCATAACCTTGGACAAAATGCCGCAAAATAAAATAACGCACACAGGTAAATAAAAATAATTTTGTTGTAAGGTATACATGGAGTACGGAAATAATTTTTACAAAATAAATAATTTAGTTTGTTCAAAAACTGCAAAAAAATAAAAATGGAAAAAAATCATCTTTCAAAGGCAATATCTTCTAAAAGGAGTCAGTTGACACTTTCAACCATGCTGACTTATTTGTAGATCTTATTGTGCTTAACTCTTTGCTATTTACAATATTTCTCTCTATCTATAATGATACCAAAAACAAAAAATGAACAATGAAACGCTCCATGGGGTGCAGCTTGATACGACCACAGAGGTCGAACCCTGAACAGTTCGGGACAAGTATGGACACTACATTCAAGCTTGATACAGTTCTGAATTTGGATTGTGATTAAATATTTGACACAGCATAGGTTTCTGACACAGAATGAATGTGGCCAAAGAACTGAAATTGGACTTATGGTCCAATATCCAAAATCTAAATGCACGATTAGATTCAGCATATCCAAGTACACCAAGAATTTTATTTATTTATTTATTTACAAGTTTGATCGTTTATATAAATATACATTGTTAATTTCCATTGTGTAATGCAATGTAGGCGTACAAATAATAATAATTTTGCAGCTGATATATTAGTTTTAGGTAAATAAATTGAAGAAAAACTACGGTTTCTTATTGGTGCATTCTGAATAAAATTCGGATCTATCATAACTTTCATTCGTATACACCTCTATGTCACAGGCACTTGTCTCAGAAAAAAAATTCCTATTATGTCTTGCATTGTTCTGGACATAATAATATTTAATTTCATGAATGATAATATAGTATCAACAAATGAAAAAAAATGAAGAATTTAGCAATTTTTCCATTTGTAAAGGGGCATTGATAATTTTCCATGTTTTCTATGTATTGTGTGCGATTTTGTCCCATGTACATTTACTCCATATCCTTTCATTTTCTATAACTCTAGAACAGTAAAAGTGACGCCACCATAATTCAAACTTGATCTGTGTATTGTGGTGATAAGCATTGTGTATAAGTTTCATAACATTTGGTTGAGGCAAACTTAAGTCAGAGAACAGAAATGAAAAATTTTGCAATTTTTCCATTTATAAAGGGGCACAACTCTAGAAAGGTTAAAGTGACCCCACCAAAATTCAAACTTGATCTGTGTTTTGTGGTAATAAGCATTGTGTATAAGTTTGGTTGAGGCAAACTTAAGTTAGAGAACGGAAACCAATTTTGGGACGTACGGATGTACGTACATACAGACGGACAAGGGTAAAACTAAATGCCCCCTCCGCTTTGGTGGGGGCATAAAGATATGGAAATAGCATCTTCATCTTTGCAGGATGCTGATATGGCTTTATAAAGTTCCATATTGAACACACCAGCATTTGGATGCTGGCATCATATATATAAATAGACTTTGATATACCTTTTGTTTGGATGCTGGCATCCCAATTATATGCATGCAGACTGAACTTTCTCTTTGGGTGCTGCCATCCCATTAAAACAAATTGGATGTTCATCCTTTAAAGTTAATCTCAGGGATGCTGGAATCCCAGTTGTAAGTAAAGTTATCTCAACACATTATAAATTGAATGCTGACAGTCATTTCCTTTGGATGCTGGCATCTGTTTCTAAGTATATATTGACATTAAATATATAAGATATCATAAGGAGATCTGTCTTCCCTAGTTGCCTGCATACAATAATACACATACTGCTTTAATAACAATGCAAAATCTTTTAAATTTTTATTTTAATTATCAGTACTGGTCTCTTTCATCTGTACGTACTGGATGGTAAGTAAAGTATCGGGTCCGTTCGCCCTAATTACATGTTCGCCCTGGGTCCGTTCGCCCTGAGTCCGTTCGCCCATAGAGTCCGTTCGCCCTGGGTCCGTTCGCCCTAATTATTATAAATAAAATAATATTAATGGTTTAATTTAAAGTTTTGTAATCTTATTCAGGTTATTTAAATGGTAAATATTATAAATGTATATCTCCAAATTCATGAATAAACATTGAAATAAAAAAAAGGTCTTTGTTTTGGAGCATTAATCAGGCTAATTGGCTTCATTGTTACATTTGTTTTTATTCAGAATTACTTTTAATGACTGTTGATTGTCACAGTAAACGCCAGACACACGTTTCGTCTACAAAAGACTCATCAGTGACGCTCGAATTAAAAAGTTAATAAGGCCAAATAAAGCACGAAGTTGAAGAGCATTGAGGACCCAAAATTCCTTAAAGTTTTGCCAAATACAGCTAAGGTAATATATTTCTGAGGTGGAAAAGCCTTAGTATTCGAAAGTTAAAAGTTTTGTTATTTTGAATGCTGATTAGATATGATTACGATGTCTTTGATCTCACTGATTGTTTTAGTTATTGTTTTGATGGATTAATAATGAAATTGTTTTTTAATAAACAAGTCAGCTTGGAATGAGTTAAAACAATGATATAAGAATTGTAAGACATTGAAGGGAAATTGTTTTCGCCGCTTGGCTTCTTTGATCTCAAGGTGTTGAGTGAGTTGGGTCTTGTTATACCTGTTTGGATTGTTTTGAAATTGTTACAAGGTTTAAAAAAAGATAAATTCATACAGATAACTTGGTCTCCAGTTCCTGAACTCTTATTTTTCTGCTTCTTCAAAATACTGTCCACATTCAACATGATTAATATTCTGGCAAGAATATTCAATGCAAATCAAAAGAAAAATAATTATCTGGTAGCAGCAATACAACATAAACATTTCAAGTGAATTTTGAAAAACTTTACCATAATTAATTAAAATAATTTATATTATACAAGACAACAAAATAAAATAGAAATCAGGGCGAACAGACCCAGGGCGAACAGGTATTAGGGCGAACAGGTACTAGGGCGAACGCGAATCAGGGCGAACGGACCCGGATTCGTACTGGATATTGTCAATATCACTGGACTTGCTATATGCACATCATGTCATGATTTGTTTTCATTTCACAAGGAGATCTGTTTTCCCCAGTTGCCTACAAACAATAATACACGTCATGCATGAACCACTTTGATAACAATGCAAAATCTTTTAAATTTTTATTTTAATTAAAGAACCTTAGTGAGCGCGCTCACATACCCCACGTCCCCACATTGTCATTGGAGAAATAAAATAAGCGTAAGAAAAAAAAATTGAATCATAATTTCCTGTCAATATGCACATCTACATAGTATGTCCTTATTATCTACAAAGTTTCATGAAATTCTGTTGTGTAGTTTCAGAGGAGTTGCGATGACAAACTGTTGCAGTAGTACATTAAAGCAAATAAGTTTAAAGGGGCGCAACTCCTAGAAAAAAAATTGAATCGTAATTTCCTGTCGATATGCACATCTACATAGTATGTCCTTATTATCTACAAAGTTTCATGAAATTCTGTGGTGTGGTGTCAGAGGAGTTGCGATGACAAACTGTTGCAGTAGTACATTAAAGTAAATAAGTTCAAAGGGGCGTAACTCCTAGAAAAAAAAATTGAATTGCAATTTTCTGTCGATATGCACAACTACATAGTATGTCCTTATTATCTAAAAAGGTTTCATGAAATTCTGTTGTGTGGTTTCAGAGGAGTTGCGATGACAAACTGTTGCAGTAGTACATTAAAGCAAATAAGTTCAAAGGGGCGCAACTTCTAGAAAAAAAATTGAATCGTAATTTCCTGTCGATATGCACATCTACATAGTATGTCCTTATTATCTACAAAGTTTCATGAAATTCTGTGGTGTGGTGTCAGAGGAGTTGCGATGACAAACTGTTGCAGTAGTACATAAAAGTAAAAAGTTCAAAGGGGCGTAACTTCTAGAAAAGAAATTGAATCGCAATTTCCTGTCGATATGCACAACTACATTGTATGTCCTTATTATCTAAAAAGGTTTCGTGAAATTCTGTTGTGTGGTTTGAGAGGAGTTGCAATGACAAGAAACAGGACTGACGGACAGACGGACGGGTCAAAAACATTATACCCTCCGCAACCTGTTGTGTGGGGGTATAATTATACGTACTGGATATTGCCAATATCACTGGACTTGCTGTATGTAACTTCCCATGCGTAGGCACATCATGTCATGATCTTCTTTCATTTCAATCACAAAACTTACATTTTCTTTATTAGATCATTGTTAAGCTTTTTTCTGTATTCAATATTTATCAATCATCTAATAAAATCGGTTACATGAACTAGAGCTTTCTAACTTTCTTTGATCATTTATTACTTATCTGAAATCAGCTGGAATCGCAAATGATCATAATGATCTGGTGCTGTTTGGATGTTTTGTCGCCTAAATTCAACCTGTCCAGCAACTATAAAGTGTTACGATACATAATACATAACACATGAATAGTAACCGGAAAGGTACAGCCACTGCTTAAAAAACACTGAAACGAGAAATGAAAATCCAGTATAGTTTTCAATACAGATAAATATTCTGACCAATATAAATGTTTAAAGAAATTGCTTTAAATGAGTTTCCTGTTGCTTACGTCTTTCATCCAGGACAATTTGGGCTCATATTTGTCTCTAAGGCAATTATATCACATCTCCTTAGATTTACATTCACAGTAATACATGTATATAAACTGGCCTCAAGCAATCAATGAGTCTATATACTTCATATATAATCTTGCAAATATATGAAAGATTGTCAACAATAAGTTTTCGTTGTAACATCACAATACTTTTAAAGTAGATATTCATGTAGAATAAAGTGTTAAAAATATATTGCTTTCCTCCCAACGTTCAAAATAACTACTCGTGGTTGCAAAAAAAAAAACTACTTACACCCTCCCATCCTTTCCACCCCCAAAAAAATGCACGATTATTTGAAGAAAACCTCCATTTAAACTTCACTTTACCAAAGTTTTCCATACCAAGCCTGGTGCTTCTGCTAGTCAAGAGATAAATCTATTAAAAAAAACCCATCTGAACCACTAATTAAATCGAATTATAATTATGGAACAACACTCAGATCTATACACTATCAAATAAACAGCTGCGCCATGAGCGCATGATACGCCCCTCGCTTTTTAAAAGAATAAAGTTCAATAACTTCTCAATGTCATATTAGAAATTTATGAAAAACTAAAGGGAGGTTATCTTAAAAGATATAAACCAGTCACCAAAGTTTCATGAAAACTCCTCAAAGCATGTTAAAGATATTGTCTGAAAACTGGAAAATCACCCCTTTTTTATGAATGAAACCCATAACTCTGAAACGTAAAATCTAAAACTTATAATAATCGAAACAGAGCTTACGTCAATAAATATAAACATTTCAATAAAATTTCTTACAAATTGGGGAAAGTGTTTTTGAATTTTTTTCCCAAAAATGGAAAATCCCCCTTTTTTATGAATAAAACCCCATAACTTGGAAAGTTAATATCTATAGTTTATAAAAAACGAAAGGGAGCTCACGTTAACAGATATAAACAATTCACCAAAGTTTCATGCAAATTGGTTAAAGTGTTTTTGAGTTATTGTCGGACATGTTGACGATGGACGGACAGACGGAGGGACAACAGTATACTATAATATAATAAGTCCCGTAAATGGGCATATAAAAAGGGTGCAATTTCATCAATGTCATTCGTTTTGGAGAAATATACCCTACATGTATTTGGAGATATTTCATGAAATTGCAATCCCATGGGTACATGTAGATTCATTTACATCTTTATTTATGTTCCGTTTTTTGCTTGACCCTAGTCCTAAAACACAAACCTTGTGTGGCGATATTTACATTTTCTTTCATTTTTTTCGTATTTTCTTTTTAATTCATTTTGCTATTTGCTATTTTCAACTTTTACAATCAAGCTGTCACGAGCTTCAAAATTAAAAAAAAAAGCAAGAAATGAAAATATCAGCTTTAAAGGGGCATGAGCTACGAGATATGGAAAAAATACTTTTCTATTTTGTTCAATCATTAATGAAAGTGAAATAGTGAAATGACAATTCCCTTTTAGCAGCCAGTTTGGTTCAATTTTGTCAAAATAAGCTAAGAAACATCGCTGATTAATTATTCACTTGCAAGTGAATAATTCGACCTCATTAAATCCATTTTATGTGACCTTCAATAAAACCCTTAGCTAGAGATTGATTAGGCATAAACTAGGCATGTTCAGCTAATAAAAGGAAACGAATGTCAACATTGAAACTCAAAAGTGAAACAAAAGTAAACCATTTTGGTTGACTGATTCGATCAACAAAACTCATTCTTATACAGGAAAAATGATGATTAACATATTTTTAACCTACAATATGAAATCAAACAGACCAAGAAAAATCCAATTGCACGTGTTTGCTATCTATTTATATCTGTATTAATGTTTATATCAGGTTACATGACCGTCGGCAGTCTTGGAGGTCACCTCGATGGTTAATTAGAGGCATCTACACTAAAATACAGGCGAAATTCTGATACATATTATCGAGTTCATACATTGCAAATTGTTTATTTAAGACTTTTTCAAATTGGGATATATACGTTTAGTATGTTATAAATCAAATATGAGAATTTGAGTCATATCGGTGAACATGAATTTGACAGCTAATGCCCCTTTAAAAACACTAAATAATGAAAAGATGACGCAAAGGCATATATATATATAGGACTAGCTTGACCCATAAAAACATGTAGCAAATTAATTTCTTCAAGTATATGTATTGGAGTAAATTTTATTTTAAGTCGATAAATCTATATGTGCTCCTTTCTTAAACATTATTTACATAATATTCATAGTGACATTCACCCTTAAATATTCATACATGACAATGCAGTAAGGGTTTTGCTCATTGTTGAAGACCGTACAGTACCCTATAGTTGTTCACTTCAATGACATATGGTCTCAGGAGGGGTGGGGGTGTTCTGGGGGTCCGAATCAATGTATTTGAATGGGGACATATAGTTGGAACCCCCCTTTATCCTGGGTTGGGAACCCCCCTTTTAAAAATGGCTGGATCCGCCCCTGAATCATGACACGTATATGATCCTTGTGATATGATTCAACCCTCAGTTTTAATGATATGAACTATTAAATCAACCAACTTGCTAGATGAGCAAAGTATTATCAGACTTTAAGGTAAGCCTCTATAGTAACAGGTGAAAATGAATGTTGTGTTAGATAAATCCCCCCCTCCCCCTCCCCCACAAAGAATTTCAAATACTTGTTCCCTTCAGACCCATGCAATTAAGATGCGAACAACACATTCAACTTTCTGGTAAACTGGATAGACCTTATCGCTATTTGTCGGTCATTTCTGGACATCACAAAGGTTCCAGTAAAATTTTGACTTCACAATACAAAATGTCTGACGCCACAATGGAAAAGTGATTGTTGTATGATGTCAATACTTCAAGTGTAGCAGATTATCAGGTCAAGTGTTCTGATATTCAATTTATAGCGATATGGTCTCGTCTCCTGGTACGAGGAAAATTCTCCCTTACAAACATGAAAATCAGTAATTCATGGAATTTCTTTTGGTTTATATGGCTTTGTGAGGCATTTTTTTCAGGGCAAATTCAGTTTTTGAAAAGCTTCTCGACTTTCTAGTCCGAAAATCAATCTTAAATCAAATTTCTTATACTTTACATTGCCTCTATTAAAATTGTAAGGCCTCTTACCAGTGATGAAATTTACTGGTGTAGGTCATATGGCTAGTGGTGAACAAATTAATTTAGCTGACCGATTTTTATATTGGCCATGGGAGTAGGGCTTGTGGTTAATCGTAATTAGAGACATAGTCTTGGTGGGGTGTCATGTGCATCAGATTTTTGTCAAATCTATTTGTTTCTCTGCGGAACAGCTTAATCCCGCATTGCATGATAGGATACATATTTTCAAAACATATGAAAAGGGAAATGGATGTCTCAGATGCTCACCGCTACTACAAAATGATCGAAGTGCTATATGCACATATCGTTGGCCAAATGAACGACATGTCCTAATCAGTGTTTTTAAAACTTCTCAGGAAAATATTGACGGAAATGAGGAATGAGTAGTGAAAAATAAATGAAAACGGAATGACTCTGATTCTAAAAACGGATGTTAGATATACTGTATATTTGGGTTGATATAGATGCATACGATGTTATATTTTTGTCCAGCTTCCCATTTTAAATAATTAAAATGAGAAGGTATTTACCTTACGGCTTCATTTTCCGGCGATGCTGGAATGTATAAATGATATAAAAAAAGGTAAGCGTCTTGGACCTACTTTATCTCTTTATTCGGATACTTGCGGATATCTTCTCAAAGTTCAACGGGAATATTAGAAAAGAACCCGGATAGAACCAAGAAGTTGGGTTTCTATAACCAAACAACCTGGATGTTGAACCAGTTACCATGTCCTAATTTGGTGTCGATAAAACTTCTAGAAAAATATAGACGGAAATAAGGGATGAGTTGTAAAAAATAAATGAAACAGTTTCTTTCCGACTGATTTAAAAAGAAAAGGATGTGTGATATACTGTATATCTAGGTTGATGGAAATATCATAAGATTCTATATTTTTGTTCAGTTTCCAATGTCAAAATAATTTAAATGAGAAGATATTTACCTCAAAGCTTCATTTTCCAGCGATGCTGAAATGTTTAATGTTATAAAACTAACACCTCGTTCATATAAGATGCAAATACATGAAAGCTGAACAGATCGATAATCTGTCCTGCTTGAACTATTGATGTCATGCAACAATCATTTTTCAATTGTGGCATCAGATATTTTGTATTGTGACGTCAAAATTTTACAGGAACCTGGGTGATGTCCAGTAATGGCAGACAAATACATGTAGCAATAAGGTGTATAGGAAAACATGACCTCACATCTCGTTCATATAAGATGCAAATACATGGAAGCTGAATGGTTGAATGTGTTCAATATGAAAATAATAGTTAAAATGTCAAAATCACAAAACAGCCGTTGGACTATGAATATGACTTTAGCGCAAATTTGGGGGGAAATGCGGCGTAGAGGGAGTCAAATAGTGTTCAAGTGATGCAAATGCTCTTTAAATTATGTGCGTTTCAAAAATTGAGGAAAAATTACAGGGAAAGTTGGGTCATCTTTTCAGACTTAAGTTAAATAATGACTAATAAATAAAATTGAGAATGGAAATGGTGTATGTATACTTACCTTCTAATTCTTCTTACCTTCTAATGTATACTTACCTTCTAATTCTATGACTATGTAAAAAAAAATCACAACTCATAACAGGAACAATAACACTATATCTATTTTACTTTGACTACTGATCTGCAAACCTTAGTAACAAACAGATACAAAAATATCACAAAATAGTGAAATATAAGATTGATTGCACTTTGTATGGATAATTCCCACACGTGTTACACGGGGAGCCAGTTTGTTTACAAATAATGTCACGTGATCGCGCACTGACGTCACAAATTTGCATCGCCCTTACAATACACTACGCAATTCACACATACATAACCCATTCCTCATGCAAACATGCAAAGTGAATGTGATTGGTTGTCAAATAATTGAAAAATATTGCATGTACAGTTATTGAAGAAATTAGTTCATCAAATAGGCCAGATAAGATTTTCACTCATGACAAATTGACTGGGTTAACATTTCTGTCATCGGGGATAATTGATAAATGGGATTAAACTGACGGTCAAGAAGGTCTAGAGAACCACCTCTTGAGAACCTTAACATTAATAAGTAATACTTACCAAAATTACTCTATATTATTAAACGATTTTTAAATGAAATGTCAGAAAGATTACGATATAATACTGATGCAGGCGGGATGCAGGTTATTTTGGCGCGAAAAATATTCTTACTCCTATTGCTTGACGTAATAAAATTTGTATAGAATCAAATTTAACAAAAGTTCAGCGTAAACAAAAGTGAATATGCAGAAGCATGACAATATATTAATGATAAAATGTGTATATATTTCTGTAAAAGAAGTTGCCAGTATACTTCACTAAGAATTACATTTGAGCGCAAGGAGATCTCTATTTGTGAATTGGGTTATTATCCCCGGTTGAACCCGGGGTCGAAGTTCAACATGTTAACATATTAACGGAAATTTACCTAATTGCATTCGGAATTCTCATGACTTTTTATACCTTCAACGTATTTTGCATTCAGAATTCTCATGACTTTTTATACCTTCAACGTATTTTCCAAATCATTTATTTATTTAGTATATTTATATATAATTAATGGACAACATAATTTAAGTTATACTTTTCTTAAATTCTCCGTTGATAAATAAGAAATTATCAAGAAACTCGGGTTCCAACACCCTCGGATAAAGTTCCTCTTAAATTGATTTTGCTATACTTTTTATGTCCATTTTGGTCATAAAGCTTCTGCCGTTTTATGTATTTATACATCTTTAGCTTTCAAATGTTCCAGGTGAAGGTAAATCCAGAGACGCTCATCGGACGCACAAAATTTATCAATGGTTATTTTCGTTTTTTTAAGCTGCTGAAACAGCTTATATAAACAAGGATTTTCAAACATCATGTTATCAATCGTTACTAATCGTCAGTATATTTGATCGTTGCCTACTTTTCCTGTGCTTTGGTAAACGGAGACATTATCCCATCATCAATTATATCGGTTATTGCACCACTCTTGATTGTCTGATGTTGGTATAGATGTTAATGGAACGATATGAAAAGGTCTGATAAAAAAGACACAGACATTTCCTTTGAATTTTTAGAATAAATGAAATTTCGAATTCACTATAAGTAAATATTATTGATTTTTTCTTTCCCATGGGAAACACCGTCTATGAAGCTACCTTCAACAGATGGTGCAGTTGATTTGCAAAAGTTTTCAAAGGTGTGCAATTTAAGAATGCGTACCAACTAATTTATTGAATGCTAGGACTCTCTACTAAATTCACCAATTGTCTGTCTACAGTCATGTTTCAGTTTCTTGTCTTATCGTTGTATTGGGTTGCTTTAATTCAGGAGTACCCAACATTTCGTTTGATCTAAATTGTCATGTGACTGGTAAAAATGTTTTTAATACAAAATCATGACTTGCTGTAATATAGGACAATTGATAAATGTTACCCTAATTAGAAAATGAGTCTTCCTGTTGACGTATGTGTGTTGTAGCTTGATATATTGTGGTCTCTCGCTTTAAGCCATTATCTCGCAACTAGCTCATGTTAATGCTGTAGAGAACATATAGACTTTGGACAGATGTGCACCAAACACATTAACACTTACAAAATATTTGCGTCCATCGCGCTTTTCTGGATTACAATTCATCTTGAACGCCTAAAACCAAAATATTTAAAAGCACGGAATGCATGTTAGGAGATTAATGACTAAAAAAGGATCTTAGAAGAATAGCAAAATTCATCGAGTAGTTATCACACTGCTAGTAGGTTTGAAACCTGTGTGCATATTCTATTTTCTCTGAACGATCTACATTTATCGATATATTTATTTAAACAAGAAATTATATAATAAGATGCTAACAATTTCAGAAATCAACCACATATTGGCTAGAAAGTTTCCCAAAGTATGATTATTTAAACTATAAAATATTTATATTAGGGACTTTGACGTTATAGTTCATAGGACAACGAATCCGATTTATACCAAAATGTGTGCATGGCAATAGGTACACGACGGTGCCACTACTGGAGTAAGAACTTATAATCCTTCTGATGTACCTGAATTTATCCGCAGTTGTTGCTCAATCTTTAGCTTTCTCAGTATTTTTTCGTGGACTGTTTTTTGTCTTTTTGTCGTTTTATCTTCTTGTCCATGGTATTGTTTTTGATTGTCCTTGTATTTTCTTTCGTGATATGAAATGAACATTTTGAATTTAATTAATTATTAAAAAAAAAACTTTCAGTGCACCCGAGTTCACACACGGCTGTTGTGCAATCTTTAGTTTTCTCTGTTTTGTATTGTGTACTGTGTGGCGTTTTGTCCTTGATCACGTCTCTTGTTCTTCTTATCGTTTATTGTTTTCCGTTTGTATCTTCTTCTTCGTGACATATTTTTTTTAAAGTCACCACTTTGTCTGGACATTGTAACGGCTTCATGTTGTGATTTTAAAGTTTAACCTGGATTCCATTGTAACAAGATGAAGGGTAGCTCAGAACACATTTAAGCAGACCAGTAGTATTTCGGGTTTTGTGTATATTCTCTCTGTTTTCTGCAAATTTATTCTGGTTTCGTTGGCGTATTTTTCACACCTTTTGTTTAGATGTGAAACGGAAGTTTAACCTTTTTAAAGAGCCTCATATGAACAAGGATTTTTAACGTGGTATCAACCAATACTACTCGTCATTAAATTTAATGGTTGTCTACTTGTTCTATGCTTTGGTATACTGAGATATTATCCAAATTGGTGGTCTGCTGCTTCTACAGAAGATGTAATTAGAACAATATGAACTGGTCAGTTTAGAAAATATAACGTTCTTCAATTTTGAATTTATGCAAAATAAATACATTTTTACTACTATGATAAATAAGTCAATTTGTCTTTTACATTGGAAATATCATTGATGGTAGGTTAAACAGATGTTGCAGTTGATCTGAAACAGGTTTTGATATGTTTCAAAGGTCTGGAATTGAAGAGTGAGTAACAACTAATTTATATAATGTTATGATGAATATCAAACAATTCGTTTCATTCAAATTGTCATTTGAAGGATGATAACGTTTTTCATTCAAAATCATGACTCACTTAAAGATAAACCATAAGCATTTATAGATAATAAAGAAATTGTACATAAATTTGGAAAAAGATTCTTCCTTGTACTGAATGTTTTGTATGGTTTCTTTGCAAAAAATCCGTTCCTTGCACGTTTAGTCATTGTCTGTGAGATGGCTCATTTTGATGCTTAGAGAACTTGAGACCAATGAAATTAACGCTTTATAAACCTCGTGCGTCCGAAGCTCTTTTCTGTATTAATCTTCATCAGGAACGGTCTCTGACTAACCAAAATATTTGAAAGCCAGGGATCTATAAATACGTATAAACGTTTGGATCTATATACTAAAGCTGTCTCTCTGGCGTTAGAGTCGGCCACCAAAGATCACAGGGTCACATTAAAAGGGGTCTTTTAGAGGTCGAGATAGTAGTCTTCTTTCAAACTACCGATCTAAACCCGAATTAGGACGAAGGAATAATTTGTAAAAAGGTATATCAATATCCTTGTACAATTCTGTATCAGAGAGGTTTTATTTTAGTAAAAGAGAATACTATATCAACATTGTATTAGCGAAATAAGTAATAGTAAAAGTTCAATGATAAGTTAATATTGATATTAAAAGACCTCCGAACAAAAAGGGAAGTTCAGATCCCCGAGCCCGAAGGGCGAGGGGATTTGAACAGCCCTTTTTGTGAGGAGGTCTTTTAATGACAATATTAACTTAATCATTGAACTTTTACTGACTTACAAACCGTCAAAAACATAAGAAAAGTACACAAAAAGCACTTGCAGAAACCTAATTCCCCTGAATTGGACGAGTCTAAAGATGTTCAACTTAATCGATAGTTAAACAGTACTCAGACTGATATGTACAATTAATAGTTACCAAATTGCAAGGAAACGGACCGATTAAATGGCAGTACATCATTTAATTATTTATTTATTATAAATTTGTTAGCATTAAAATAACAGCAAATGATAGTTTTACAAACTTAGGGGATAAATTCATATTTTTGAATCCAACTTTTCGAAATAACGATTTCTTATTTAATAAATGAGGCAATCAAAACCCTATACAGACCTCATTTATAACTGACCAATGAATATTCTGCACAACAACGTCTTGTTATATATATTTGATGTTTTTAATCTGTCAGTAATCATGAAATAGATTCGTAAAGACCAGATCTTAGAAAACAGTAAGTAAATTCTTCCGACAATTAACTTTTTAAACTGCTTGTTTCAGAACTTCTAATCGAACAGACCTAGATGTATAAGGCCCTTCACAATATTCATCCGGTAAATGTTCATTTTGTTTTTGATTCTGTAGTTTCCAACACTACGTTACATGCGAATGCAAAATAATTAGTGTTGTCTGTTCAGTCCAATTAATTAATAGATCTTAGTTTTTTTTTTAAATAAAAACTATGCATGCAAACTTCAGTGAATAAAATCGTATCAAAAAACCTAATTGTAACATATATAGCATCAACTAGGTTTCACTTGTCAGATCAAAACGTGCTGAGCTGAGATATTTTCTCAAGTTCAATGTATTATATGAAAACAAACTCTTTTATTCTAGTCGTCCGTTATTCCCTTTTCTTGTCTAAATAAAGCAAAAACACCTGAAAAAACTTTTACATTTCTTAGTTTGATCCTTGCCTGACAAAAAATCATATGTTATAAATCGTATAAAAAAATTAGATAATAAGCAGTCAGTAATGGAATAAATTGAAGAAAGAAAACCAAAAAAAAACATAAGAATTTAAATGGAAATTGTACATTATAGCATTTTACAAGATCTTGTCTTTGTGTGCTACATGGAACAATTTATGAAGTTGATTGATTTTTGTTTGCTTTACGTCCAGTGGCAAATATTTCATACATGTTCATCATTATAACAAATAGATTTAAATACAATGGGTAGGTCGTGCAATAGGTCAACAGTGAGGTTGGACGTGAAACTTTACCACTGGAAAATGAGGGTATATTGAATAAGGACAGAAATTTAGACTTGCAACAGCTGGCCACATTCGGACCACTCAAATAATTGGTGCAAGAGTTTTTAATTTGCCGAGAGCGTTGATCCATGAAATCTTCTCTGAAGTCGATCATCGATGTTTACGTGTAGTTTGAAATATCATTTCACGCATCCAATTTAGGTTAGATACTTTTAGCTCGCTTTAGTAACTGTGAGAATTCTGTGATTAGATATATGAAGATGTGGTATAAGTGTGTAACTGTTTTGTTTATTGTACTTGATTTTTTTGGGTATGATATTCTGTACTACCGCTTTCCTGGTTGGTCTCGTGTGAGGGTGTTCGCCTCGAAAGCGGGAGGTCATTTGTTCGAATCCCGACCGGGCCAAACAAAGACGTTAAAATTGGTATTTGCTTTTTCAACGCTAAACACCTGGCATCATAGAGTAAGAGCACAGACTGGTCGGCTCAAAGTCGGAAATGTGTCCGGGTCGGGTGACTTTTCTTACTGCGAACTAATATCGTGTAAAATTACACGTTAAAAAAAAAACGACTCAGCGTGTCAGTCTAGTAAAAAGCGTATTTACATGTTATCGTCCTGAATATTCATTATATTTGCCGCTGGTCGTCATCCATTATCATCATTCATTTACCGTTATATTATACAGTGAAGTGTTTTTCTTCTACTGGTTTATAGTACAACTTCTTACATTTTCACCGATCAAAATTAAAATTGGGCAGGTGAAATTTTTCAACCAAACACTTTTTGTGATTGTTGGGATACCCTTGATGGTAAATAATATTAATCAAATGTGCCTTTTGGATATATAATATTTGACGGTAAATATTGTTGAATTAACTCCGTATAACTATTATTTAGTCATGGAGCTGTTTTGAGCTTTTTATTCTGTATACGCATCTTTCTATAAAAACTGAATGTTGAATCTAAATGATTTGATTTGTCTTTGGGTTGCTGTCGCATTTATGTATACCTTTATATCCTTTTATTCAAAACAAAATGTTCTCCCGTCCCACAGTATACCCTTGCCTTGGGTGCGTTCGTTTGGCTTATCGGATATATAAATGCGCAGCTTTGTCTGATCGAAAAAGGAATGTATTTGATTGTTGGTTGCTTAACGTCCAGTGGCAAATATTTCATGCATGTTCAGGACGAGAACAAATTAACAATAAATACAATAGGTAGGTAGGTCCTGTAATAGAGGCCGTCCGGGATGAAGGTCGGGGAAATTTGGACTGCCACGGGAAAATGAGGGTATATTGTATAAGGACAGAAATTTAGCCTTGCAACAGGCCACCTACGGACCCCTCAAAGAGTTGTTGCAAGGGTTCTTAACGTGCAAAGAACGTGGCACTCTCTTTACACGAGGCATCGGATTTAACGTCCCCATTCTGACCGGACGTTCTTTTCAAATAAGTCGTATGGCTGATTTTAACACATTTTTTGCCACTTTTGCCAGGACAATTGTAGATGAAAAAAAAATAACAAAACCGATTAGCAAGACAATTAATAATTAAAAAAAATTAAAAAATTAATGAAACGCTCAAAATAAGTTGAATCCTTGTATAAATTAATGTCAACATTTTTTTTATCCATTTTTTGCTTTTATGTCAACTATTATACCAGTCTGAGATATAAATAAACTTTAAGCAGCAAATGTTGTCACCTAGACGAGACAGTCGTCATTGTACGCTTCAATATAAGAGTTATTGCCACTCAATGAAGATTTTTTTCTGTTCTAATCCCCTCTCCTATTAGTTTTGCTGGAAAGGATACAATGTAACCCCTGATGTGTACTTCCGTTTTTAGTGTTAAACAAAGATTTAATGCAAAGAGAAAATGATGGAAGAAATGCTAAGATTTACGCTTAAAAATGCAATTGTAAATAAAATTGAAATATATAAAATTAGGAAAACTATTAGAGACAATTATCAACTGAAGACAATTGATTATACATCACTAAATGAAGCTGATAAATTAATTGCTCCATTAATGTCCAGTGGCAAATATGTCATGCATATTCACGACGAGTGGATCAACCTGAATCAAATGATTACAATTTTAGAGTGGCACTTTTTACAATAAGGCAGAGCGTTCGATTGAGGTAAATCGTATGCCGTAATAGAATACAGCTGAATCATGGTCAAAGTCGTAAGTTAAGCTATTAGCCCTCCTTCCCTTTTTTCTTCCACGGTAGACGAATGTCAAAAATAAAACGTCATGAATTTACAATCAATAACGGCCACTATAAGTAAATGAGATATATGAACTTTTTTGTAAATAAATTCTTATTGCAGCCAACATCTACCGGTTCGGGACAGGTTAGTATTTCCACTAAAATACCGTTTGATTATTGACCGGAGATATTAAAGCAACCAAAAGCACGTTGAATCAAAAAAATTCTAAAATTGTAAATTATGGTATTTTGCTTGGTGTTTTCCCAATCCTAATTCTGACCCCCTGATTTTAAGAGGGCGTATCTAATGAGTCATGCCCGATTAACTTTTAGTAAATTGAACCTCAACTTAAAGACCTACACCGGGTAAATAAGTTCGAGGTACAATAAGTATTAGATACAATACAAAGGTAACAAAGAAACAGGCCGGTAACAACCGTTGCCGGATAGTTTTTCTGCACGAGTAGTCAGGTCAAGGTCCGAGGCGCTGGCCGAGGACCTGACCTGACTACAAGTGCAGACAAACCATACGGCAGGTTGTTTCCGGCCTATTTTGTTACCTTTGTTTTGTATCTGACTTATACGACGTTTCAGGAAGGAAGTAGTACATTTGCATTTAGAAGAGGTAGCAAAACTAAACATATTAGAAACTTCAATGGCCATATACCAGTTAATGGAAGTTACAGTTTAAACACATTTTTTCACTTCCTTAAGCCCAGAATTTTTTCTAAAAAATTTCAAGAATTTAATAACTTTATAAAAAGAACCATTTCAAGGAAAAGATGAATGTTGTTTACATTTCAGACTTTTAGAATGCAACTTCGCTAGTAAGTAATTTATAAAAAAACAGAGCTACCAATTTATATTTTTATTGTAGTAAAACGGAATGGAAAGCGGGGGTTAATCCATTTAAAATAAACAGAACTGATATTAAGTGAATGAAATGTTATGAAAAATGGATTTTGTCTTGTTATTTGATATATATATATATATATATATAGGCATATATTTTGGATTTTTTTAATAGTTTATACATATAGGTTTTTTTTATATGTCTCTGATAGTGTTGATCAGGATTTAACACGTGTCACTATATGATCCAATCGCAGCTTACCGTTCAAAATTGATGACATTAGTTGAATGATTTTTCTTCACGATTTGCTGCATATTTGAACATGTATTACATGGACACTTTTATTTATAGGATCAATCGTGCATTGGTGAGTTGATAGGATTTTATCTTTTGATTAGATTTGATTTTTTATATATATTTCCTGTCTTTTTATTGAAATATAAACGTTGGTACCAGCATTTCTTTACTTTCAGCATTGTCCAAAACTATTCATGTCCATATGTTGAAGGAAAAAAACACTTACGGACCGACCATTTAGCTTCAAAAGGGGTATCTTCTTTTCTGAGTAAGAACATTATTTATTATTTCAACGCTATCACCCAACTATTTTCATTTTTTTCGAAATTAGACGATTATATACGGTATACGGAAAATCAGGAATCAGAATATTATTTTGTCATCTGCTTGACCACAATATATTTTTCTCATAAAATTGGGTATCAAAATATTTTTAGAAAAAGACATACCCCCCTTTTTTAAGTTAAATGGTCAATCCCTTAGTGTACTGATATGAATAGTAATATACTGGAATTGTTTGAAATATAGTTATTGATGCTAACGTAAATATTGTAATCAAAAAGACCGGAAATATGTCGGTGAAACAAAAAGTTCAAATCTAACTGAAATTTAAAGTGCCCATGAACTCTCTGATCATGCACGAGTGATTCTATTCATAAAAAGTGTCCGTGTAACAACTAAAAAGTGTCCGTGTATCATCTAAAAAGTGTCCGTGTAACACCCGTTAATGTACTGTTTTTCTATAGCTCTGCTGGGGGTAAAGTCGTACAAGTAGACAATAGAAATCCTTTGTGAAATGAGATCGTCCCAGGTCTCTTAGATAATTATTTTGCGTTGAATAACAATGAAAAATGCACGAGCAGGTTTGTAAAAACGGAAAAAAGGCTGGACTCGTGTCTCTGTCACTCGTGTCTCTGTCACTGGTCACACAGCCCCGGTATGGTTGGTCTTACAACAACAATTTTAACAATTCAATTCAATTCAAAGTTTTATTGCCATATAAACTTTACAGTTTGTGACATATAACAACAACAAAAACAAATGAAGACAATAACTAAGTAACTCAATATATATATACAAATTCAGGTAAATATTAAAGGGTCCCCTGTCCTCAGTTCCATTGACTTTTTTATAAAGGATCCTAGTTTATTCACTTGTGTTGGTGTTGATGGGTTAAGTATATATATAACTTTGTCATTGTCGGTGAGATTAGCAAATGAATTATTTTCTATGTTAATGCAATTAAAATATGCTAATCTAATATTTGAATTGTGAGAACAATTTATTAAGAAATGTTTCTCATCATCTAGTACTTTGCATTTTTTGCAAAGTCTCTCTTCATGAGGAATTTTAAAATGCCTTCCTTTTCAATTAATAATGAATGATCACTGATTCTAAGTTTTGTAATTAATTTTCTATATTCAAAGTTTGAGTTAGAGAGGTAAGGTTTTATCAATAGATTTGGATCAAGTCCTTTATAAAAATTTAATTTACTTTTATCATCAATAGATCTCAACTTATCCATCAACAGGTTGTTGTAGTATGAGTTTATTTTGGGGTTTAATATGAAGACAGTCCAAAATAAAAAAGGAAAATCCAAGAATGTCCTTTTTAGAGGTAAAAAAATGCTGTTATCGTGAAAATGCCTAATTTTTCAAATTCGTATGCTAATATTCTGCTTTTGTTTGGTATTTTCTTTAGAAAATCGGTGTTGGAAGAAATTTCTTCTCTGGTAAATGGAATAAGTTGACAAAATTACACCATTAACATGACAATTTTTTGGAATATATATGTTAAAATTTCATTTCAAATTTTACACAACAGGTATATCACAATTAAATGAAAAAACAGCTACCTATAAATGAATAAATTGGAATGCAAAGTTTTCAAAACAAATAGTTCACTACATTTTGTTCATAAAAAGATTCCATCCTCCTTGGAAGAAATTTCTTCCAATAATCAAGAAAATGTAGTTAACTTCTATTTATATTATTGATAATAAAAGCATCTTGTTCACTTCATGTTGTATCCTCTCTCAAATTGGAAGAAATTTCTTCCAAGTACTATTAAACAAGTTAAAATGTCTTCCGATAGATATAGAACATGTAATGCATTCATAAATACTTGACTATTTATTGAACGCAAATAGTTTAATTCATTTCTATTCCTCCTTGGAAGAAATTTCTTCCAAGCACTTTTCAACCGTAAAACATTTTCTAAATTTACACAAAAAGTTGAATTATCGCTTTCCACAGCAGAATTTTCTTCTTTTAGTTTAGTAAAAGTTAGAATTGATTACATTTACGATATTCTGTCATTCTACTCCATTTCATATAAAGGCTCCATCAGTTCTTGGAAGAAATTTCTTCCAAGTCCATTCTGATCTAAAAATAATTCACTTTATATAAGTCAAATAAATTGACGTCGCTGATGGGAAGAAATTTATTTCAACTATATTTAAAGCAGTTAGACAAAGTTCACTTCATTTCATGTAAAGACTTCATCACTTTTTGGAAGAAATTTCCTCTCTAAGTCCATTTACAGCAATAAGAAAAAATAAAATGCTCCGCTGGGCGCAGCTTGATACGACCGCAGGGTCGAACCCTGAACAGTTGGGGCAAGTATGGACACAACATTCAAGCTTTGAATTTGGATTGTGATTAAATATTTGACACAGCATAGGTTTCTGACACAGAATGAATGTGGTCTAAGAACTTAAAAATTTTCAATTTACCTATTCAAACCATATCATTATTAATTGCTTTTATTTATAAATCAGAAATAACCAACTTAAAAGGGAAAATTTTAATGAAAAAAAAGGAAAAAAGGAAACCCCCCCCAAATTTTTTAAACCCCCTTATGATTCATCACTCCCAAACTCAATCCCAGCCTTCCCTTTGTGGTATGGTACCTTGCAGTACAATTTCAGAGATCCATACACTTGAACACAAGTAATTGTCTGAAACTATAAAATGCTTGTTTTTTGGCCCCTTTTTGTCCCCAAATTCCTAAACATTTAAGGAAATTACCCCCTAACTCAAACCCAGCTTTCCCTTTGTGATATGGAACCTTGTAGTACAATTTCATAAAGATCCATACACTTACATACAAGTTATTGTCCTGAAACTAGAAACATGTTTGTTTTTTTGCCCCTTTGTGGCCCCTAATTCCTAAATTTTTGAGGCAATTACCCCAAAAATCAATCCCAGCCTTCCCTTTGTGGTATGGTACCTTGCAGTACCATTTCAGAGAGATCCATACCCTTGAACACAAGTTATTGTCTGGAAACTAGAAAAATGCTTATTTTTTGGCCTCTTTTTGGCCCCTTATTCCTAAAAGTTTTAGGCAATTACCCCATAACTCGATTCCAGCTTTCCTTTTGTGATATGGAACCTTGTAGTACAATTTCAGAAAGATCCATACACTTACACAGAAGTTATTGTTAAGAAACTAGAAAATGTTTGCTTTTTGCCCTTTTTGGCCCTAATTCCTAAAATTTTAGACAATTACCCCAAAATCAATCCCAGCATTCCCTTTGTGATATGGAACCTGGTGGTACAATGTCAGAGAGATCCATACACTAACACACTAGTTATTGTCTGGAAGTTACAAAATGCTTAATTTTGGCCCTAATTCTTCAACTGTTGGTATCATAACCCCAAAAATCAATCCCAACCTTCCTTTTGTGGTATTGAACCTTATGGTAAAATTTCATAGAGATCCATTCACTTAAGGTAGTTCAGGGGTATAGAAAAAAAATGACAGAATTTTCTTATACTTTGCCAAAGTGAAGATTTTACTATGCATTTTTCAAAAAAATAATAAAAAGTATGGGTCACCGCGCTATTTTTCAAGGTACGAGTTGTTCAAAATTGCCAAAATTTGCTTAGATTGTTCATGAAAAAACACATTTTTGTGCATAAAAAGAAATCTATAAGACAGAATTTTGAAATAAAATATGAGAAGATAGGTTTTATAATATATTTTAAGAAAATGGAAAGAAAAAATGGTGTCACCGAACTCTTTTTCTTGCTACAAGTAAAAAATGAAAATTTCCCTATATGTCCAGTATAAATTTTGTACTAAAAGAGTTATCTCCCCTTAAATGGCTTATTTGAAAAATTGATTCTAAAAACACAAATATTTGGTATTTGTTAAAACATTTTCGATAATGCAATGAATCACTAAGTTTTCTTTATATAAATAAACAGTGTAACCAATAAATTGCAAATCTGTCTCCAAATTTGCAGATTTGGGCAAAGAACTAGACCGATTATGTACTGTGATTGTACAATTCAAGATGGCGGTATACCCCTGAACCACCTTAAACTAAAGTTATTGTGCGAAAACCAATGTGTCTTCGGACGACGACGACGACGCCAACGCCATACCAATATACGACCGCAAAAATTTTTTGCGGTCGTATAAAAATACTTTAGTTTGTTTAAATAAATTTCCGTCTTTGTTGTTAGAAATTTCTTCCAATTACTTTTACTACAATATAAGACATTTCTTTTAACAGTTTTTAAGATTTCCTGGAACACAGTTATCTAACTTGAAATTTAGTTCCATTTAATCCAGTATTCAAATACAATTTCTATCAAATTTCTTTTTGAGATTTTAAGTGATTTGTTCAGGATAAAATATGTGTATTTTCCTCTCCTCAGAACCTCTCTGGCTTCACCCATACCGGTGTCCTTATGTTTTGTTTTGCTTGTAGAAGGTTTATAAAAAATGATTTGAGGGTAAATGTCAAACTTTATTTATGTTAACAAAATCGTGTTGAAAAAGTGCAGGTGAGACGTTTAATTTTCTATTTGATATAATTGAGAGATAGGGATAAATAACAATTATAAGGCTAAATGTTATGCAATTCTTTCAAAAGCAGAAATTTCCTCCCATAAACATCATTGGTTAAATTAATTAAATAATTCATTTTAAGATGCCCAAACAACCCATAATTCCCTGTAGCAGTTTATGAATACTCCAGTGTATTATCCCAGCGTCCCATTTTCCTGTAGCAGTCTATGAATTCTCCATGCAGTTTATTCCTCTAACACTCATAGTTCCCTGTTCCAACAGAGGCGGATCCAGTCATTTTTAACAGCAGGTTCCGAACCCAGGAGAAAACCCAAGGGGGGGGGGGGGGTCCAACCATATGTCCCTATTCAAATGCATTGATAGTCTTAAAAGGGGGGTTTCATCCCCCGGAAACATCCCTTCCCCTGCAGGGATCCGCCACTGTGCAGTATGTGAACCTTCAGTATATTGTCCAACCCTAGTTTCATGTTGCAGTACATGAACTTTAAGTCTATTGTCCACACTCCTAGATTCCTGTTGCAGGTTATGAATCCTCCAGTTAATTGCCCAAACGGCTTATTTTCTTGTAGAAGTCTACGAATCCTCCATTGCTGTTCATTGCCCCAACGATCCTAGTTCCCTGTTGCAGAATATGACACTACTAACTGGCTCCAAATCCTTGCTATCGTCTTCAAATTTTACATGTCCTAATTTCTGAAGAAGAAAAAATATAATCATTTTTTTTTGGTTATTGCACATAATTTTTATCCCGTTTTTCTCGATGGATAGTTGTTTCATTGGCAATCATACCACATCTCCTTATTTGTTTTATATTAACTTAATATCCTCTTCGACATTAAGCTGTAACTTGAAGGGGCAGGATCCTATGAATTATCATACAACATTCGTTATACAGGAAAACGGTATAGTTACTCGAGCAGATATAAATATTTTAATCGTATTTTTATCCGTAATGAAAACACGAATAACTTCATAAAATAATAATAATCGTAGATAAATTTATTTGTTCGTTCCCTTTCCTTTTTCAAAATCATTAGATTGCTAAATAAGTTATCAGGCCAACATATGCAAAGCATATCGTTTATACATATATAAAGTATGTGTTGATGTTTAATATGGAAAAACGGCATCATTGACCCTTGAGGCTCTAATCGTCATCAAATTATTCTTTTCTTTAAATCAAAATTTAACAACTTTTTAAATAGTACTTAAATTATGTGTGTACATACCTTTACATGTATCGAATAATTCTTTAAACATCGTATAATGCCATCTTAAGAATTTTCATCTAATTACGCATTTTAGTCCTTCAACTTTCCACACAACGATTTTCAAGTTCCGAGTTATCAAATAAAGTAATTAATTATTCATAACACCAAATCCGGTGATCATCCGCAGATATATCACTCAGCTTGACTCCTAGATTGCACAATTTACGACATGTCAATATGCGACTTTGATGTACATGTTCTTATCATGGATGTCAAAACAGATTTGATACACCTATATTCTAATTGAAACAGTATGGAAATCAGTAAAGTAAAAAGATAAAATACAATAAAATTATTGCGAGTTTTCGGGGTTTTTTTATTTGCATTTTGAATGTTAAAGAAATTAATTGTAGTGCTAGGACTTGAAAGCAACGAAAATATTCCCTTTTTTATTTATAGATAGTACCTTACAATTTTAGCTAATAATTACACATGTATAACTTTACACAGAGAGAGAGAGAGAGAGAGAGAGAGAGAGAGAGAGAGAGAGAGAGAGATACATTCGCACCATTTATGCGCATGTGACAAATGAGAACTATAAAACCTATATTAAATCTGCTGACTAAAGATAAATATATCGTTGTTTATGTCAAAATATATTCATAATATTGCTTCCCTTTTTAAATAGAACGTTGTGTTGACGAATTATGTCTCTGTTTAATATTTCATGCATCAAGCAAGTTATATACCGTGATGTATAAGCGAGAGACGGGCTTCTTCTTTGCTTGCCCAGAAATACATCTGTCAAAAATAACCGAAAATGTTTTGCTATAGATGGCTTCAAAACAATTTCGATTTCAAAAGTCTCTTGTTTTAATCTTTTTTATCTTATGATGCATACTTAACTCCTGTCTATCCGTCATTACACTCTCCTTCACACGAGTCATCGTTGCAAGTACATATAGTCCTTTTAATAGATATAGGAAGATGTGGTATGAGTGCCAATGAGACAACCATCCATCCAATGTCGTTTTATAACACAAGACTGAAAACACATGAATAAATAGCGGATTTACGTTTTGATTTATTCAGTGTCGTTTGTATACGTTCAGTGGCAAATATTTCACATGAATATCCCATCAAAGATGTGTTGCAAGACTAGTGTTATCTAACATGCAGATATCGTAACATTTATCGTGAATACGCTCTGTTCTGGATTTAACGTCCTTCAACCGACCTTGAAATAACTCGAAAAAAAAGTTTGTTACAGACATTGAAAATGAACAATGAAAAATGCAGGATAATGCAGGAAATAGTTATGAACAATAGTGAAAATACATTAGCTGGTTAAACTTATTATTTCATCCTCAACTAAAATCCTCCCCCCCCCCCCCACTAAAAATCAAATAGTTGTCTCCAGAGGTTCTCGATTGACATTCAACAATGAGCAAAACCCATATCGTATAGAAATCTATATTACTATAAATAGTCCAACATGCCGATATTTTTTAATATTGCAAATTATATTGATGATTTTTTATAGATTATTATTCGGAAAGGACTACATAAGTACGATCATTTTGTGCTCAATTCATTATTTGAATTTGTTTTATTTTTTGTATACATTCATGACAAGAGAACCGGAATTCCTTTAGAATGTTGATACGTTTATTATGAGATCTTTAAGATAGATTTAAGAAAATGTGGTGTGAGTGCCAATGAAACAACTCTCATCAAGTCACAATTTGTAAAACTAAATCATTATAGGTCAAAGTACAGCAAGCTATAAAGGTCCCCAAAATGACTAGTGTAAAACCATTCAAACAGGAAAAAAAAAACGGTCTAATTTATATATAAAAAAAAAAAAAAAAAACGAGAAACGAGAAACACTTATGAACCACATCAAAAACGACAACCACATATAAGAGCAATATAATACTATGTTAACGTATATCCGCAATTTTCCTTAAATCAATTAAAGAAATTTCCTTTACGATGTGTCTCCTATTGTCATTTTTTATCTTGTATACTCAACCGGAAACTACAAATTAAGCAATGTAAATTATAATGGTTTTTATGGAACTTTTAAATAGCGACTTAATAAAAGAATATTAATATTGTTGTTATTTCTGTCATAATACTGGCATAAAATTATGGTACTTATGGATTTCTAAAGTATGACCAGGTATGTGGAAGCGGTGCATATATACTTATTGACGATGCTATTATTTTTGTTTTACATAAACTGAACTAATGTGTTAATTGAGCCGAAGTCTTATCATCAAACACGTCACACTTGGTGGACAACATGCGTCCTAGCATAGGCGGGTGATACGGAACAGACGAATTTGTAAGCAATTAACACATTTTATACATGTATGTAGTTTTTGAACAGCAGTGTTCGAAATTCGTGCAAACATCGATCGATGCTGTGTTTTGCCATTGAGGAGGTTATATTGAAATAATGAAACTTCTTTGCCTGCGTATTCTCAAATGGTAGCACTAAGTCTTGTGGTTGCATCATATATACTAAATTGGTGAGTAAAAATTTCACTTTTGATATGAATATTTAAATTAAATTTACCCTTATTTGTTGACGTAACTTTAGTCACATTTGAATTTGATATGGATATATCAATTGAAGAGGGCAAGACATTTATTAGTTTACCCTTTCAAAACATTAAATATCAAAAGATGAAGTATCCCGAGAAATTGTAAAATTTACGGAAACGGTCGCATGCGCTGTCCACAATTTATCAACTTTTGAAAATGAGTAATAAAAATATGTATGAGGCATATATTTCTTACAAAATGAATAGTAGGCGTGAGCTTTTGTCAAATTGCTCCAAAAATGTGGACAAATAAAACAAAATATTAATTATTTGATATTTACGGGTGTGAATTTAAGCCTGAATGCAATTTAAGTACTCCCGTTTCCGATCTCATTTCACGGTCACATGTATATGACAGCATTGATATCAAAACCCTCTTATCATTTGGTGTCATCATTGAGGTGATGGAATTAATATAGAAAGGTATGGTTGAATTTCCCTTAAAGACATCTATTTAAGGTTCAGATTTCTCTTAGAGAAATCTATTAAGATTTATTCTGATCCTTAAATAGATTTCCTTAAGAGAAATTCGACCACAACTTTCTAAGGGTCTTGATAGGAGACAATGATATTCTGTAATTTTCAGGTAATTTTCCTATTCTTTATATCTTTTAACAATTTTCTCTATTGTTTTATTTTTAGGTAAATTTTACTGTAGATTTGGCCCATTTGTCTGTTTTTTTTTGTTTTTTTTTTGTATACCCCATTCATACCCTCTTTTATATCCAGCGGACTCGGAGAAAAATTTCTCGGGTGGAACTTATGGCCGTTTTAGTCCAAATAATTATGACGTCTCAAAGGCTATTTAATTTTTTTGCTCTGACTAGCATTTCAAGACGTCATAATTATTCAAAGGGAATGGAAACGCGGCTCGAGATCTATTGGGACTCCCGTGGAGCTATAATCTATATGACTCAGTCGGAAGTTAGTATGATCAAGGAAGTTATAACCTCCTTGGTATGATTAATAATATAAAGATTTATGACGGAGGTCCATTCCCTGTCATATATGTCGGTCATCTAAATTCACTGGGTCATCTTGCTTGAGAAGATAACAAGGAGAGAAAAAAAACCAAGTCAAGTATGAACTAGTATATCATGTAAAAGCTAAGGCCTTAGGTACAATGTATCCTTTTGATTACTTTTGTGACATACGTTAAATTTGCAATAAATTCTTATGAAAAGTTTTATTAAAATAGACCTCGGTTTGAAATTTGCGAGAGTTTCATCCGGATTACAAAACAAAAAATGCAGTTTTTTGATTTTTTTTGTAAAGGCTCGACAACCATAAAAGGCAAAACAAAATAGTTGATATCATTATAAAGCTGAAACTTTTTTCTAGAACTTTGGCTATTTTTGATGTTTCTTGTAAAATTTCTAAATTTTCTACGATTTTCCAAAACTTTAGATTGGAATTTCATTATCCTGTCAAAACGTGTCTTTCAATCAAGCAGCGTAATAAGATTGTTTTTCAAATGTTGAAAAGTAGAAAGAACAAAGTGACATCCTGAGATATCATTTTAAAAAAGAAACATTTTCCTACAAGTTGGTCTAAATAACGAATGCTTAATTTAATTGGTATATTGTAAATGATTCTATTTCGAAACATACTGAAAATTTTAAGTAGTGCGTAAAAAAAATACACCAACACACTATATTCTGTTAAGGGTGAAATAGACATGGCAATAAAATACAATTCAAAAGCTTAATCTTTTTTCTATAACATGGTGTTGGTTATATGAAAATGGTGCTAGAAACGAATTTTCTATGATTTTCAAAATCCTTTGTTTATAGTTTACATTGACGCCATTGTGTTCAGTCATGTTCCAGACCGAACGAAGTCTGAAAATACAGACAACAAATATATAGACTTCCACTTTGAAATCGACTGTCGTTTTAAACACGATTTAATTCATTTTTTTTTTCAAATATTACTTTATTTGATATTGCAGTTTGCCATAACTAAGCGTTGTCGCAAATTACCATAAGACATCATATCAGTTCTTTCCTTTTCTCTCACAGAGCAGTATAGTCTAGAAGTCACAAAATATGCATAAGTGTTAAAAATACCAACAAATATGTGGATGTTGGAAATTGTTAACTGTATCTAATCAAAAAAATAATTGCACTGCGACATCATTTGGCATATGTGCTAGGCGTGATTCGTTGTTAACATCTTAAATATATACGAAAAAAGTTAGCGTATCAATGATACCTGCAATTGGATATCCCATTCCGGTTTTTATTAAACACCTGTAATATATGTTCTTATATCTAGATAAAATACTACATCTGTTCACGTACGTCTTCCCTTATACTTTTCTACACCAGTCATGTTGCAAAATTAAAAAAAACAAAAATTCACTTTTTGCATGGCTTTTCTTTTCAAAATCTATATATAAGGAATTGTGTATTTTAATTCAGGATTAAATGACCAATTTCGATAACTACTGCCAGATAAGTTATGAGCCAGTTAGAGCGACGGGATGTAATTAACCCACCGTCCGAGACAGAGATACATCATAAAATATATTCTTTGAAGTCGGCCGCGTTTCCAATCCTTTAAATATACAATTCCGTAATGAGACTATAAAATATATTTAAGTAATCTTTTTAGTTAAATAGAAATACATGTAGTTAGTTTTAATAGGAACAGATCATTTTGGATTCTTGATGGTTCATTTGCGTTAATTTGATAGAAAATTCTCCAGAAAGATAAAAGATTTTATCTTTTAGAGCATGAATGTGCATACACTCCTCTCCTGGTAAGACTATTAAAGATAACGATCTTGAAAATTGGTACTGATCTTTATTGTGAAGAAAATGTCCGTTACATTTATAGATAAGCTGTAAACAACAAAAATTTTAAGCAAAAGAGAATTGATATTTCTAGTCTTTAATGTTGGAGTGGTCATTGATTAAGATGCACAGAGATTTATATTGATACATATATCTTTAGAACCTTTCGTTTAATATACATGTTATTATATATAGTTTTGTCTCGTCTGTGACGAAAGTCGCAGTATGCGAGACATACATTTTGGTATTACTATCCGACAGTGGCGGCGTAACTATTTGTATTAAGCTTTATATTTCAGAAGGTAGAAGATCTCGATGCTTCATATCTTGTAGATACCTTATGACACGAAGTTTCTGTCAATCATATGTCGATCCAATATGTCCTTGTCCTCATTTGTATTGTTCAGCGTCTGCTTCAAAAACAAATTGAGTTTTTTATTCATGTGAATTTCTCACTTATTATGATTCATACTAATAGGATAACTATATTTGATTGATTGATTGTTGGTTGCTTAACGTCCAGTGGCAAATATTTCATGCATTTTCAGGACAACAACTATATTTGGTATATGGGTTCCTTGCAACGTCTACATGTCAGTCAGACAGGGTTCATAATACCTCGACCTCATTTCATGGATCAGTGAACAATGTTGAAGTTACGTGGTTAGGTCTGTTTCTAGAATACTTAGAGCAGTAGGTCAACTATATGTGGTGTATGGAATGACTGTAATTATTTGGTTTATTTTGACATAGACCTCATTTTCATGGTTCATTGGTCGACGTTATGTTTTTTGTGTTTTGATAAAGTTTTTGTAAGTACTATAAGCAGTAGGTCAACTTTACTTGTTGTATATAATGACTGTAATGGGTACCTGTCAGTCTGGCAGGTTTATTTTGACCTTAAACCTCAATTTCATGGTTCATTGGTCGATGTTAAGTTTTGTGTGTTGGTCTGTTTTCAAGTACTATAAGCAGTAGATCAACTTTACTTGGTGTATGGAATGACTGTAATGGGTACATATCAGTCTAGCAGGTTTATTTTGACCTTGACCTCATTTTCATGTTTCATTGGTCGATGTTAAGTTTTGTGTTTTGGTCTGTATTTCCAGTACTACAAGCAATAGGTCAGTTATATTTGGTTTATGGAATGATTGTTAGGTGTTTATGTCTGTCTAGTAGGTATCATCTAACCTTGACCTCATTTCATCGTTCTTTGGGCAATGTTAGGTTTTTTGTGTTTTGGTCTGTTTTTCAAGTACTATAAGCAATAGGTCAACTATATTTGATGTATGGAATGATTGTAAGGTGTATACATATGTTTAGCAGGTATCATCTGACCTGATCAAGTTTCTGTGATGCTTTAAGTAAAACCTTTATTTTTAAAACTTTCAACATAAAATTAATGCTCAGTAAATCAGGCGACACAATTCAGCGTGTGCACTCTTGTTTTAACAAGAGACATAAACTTTCTTGTTTTTAAATTCACAGAATTGATAAAGTATGACGATAAAATGACTTTCAAAATAATAATGTTTGGTTATACAGGACGAACTGCATAAAGAAGCTGGAAATGGCGAGTTAGGAAAATCATTAATAATGCAGACTTAAAACTCCATAGAAGGGGATTTGGAAACATCATTGATGCTTGACAGCTCATTGTCAGTTGAATGTTAAGATCATCACTACAATACCTTATTCAAGACTTGAATGTTACAAAAGGAACAGTTTCCACAGAAGTAATGGTAAGAAACCTAAATTTGGACATGGAAAGCTTTAAAAAGTGTTTTGGTGGATTTTTTTTAATGAAAAAGAGGCACGTAAATAACGTTTACTGCCACATGAAATAAAGCTAAGAATTTTTATCAATTATGGACTTTTGACCAGGTTAATACGTTATATGTGGACCTGTTAAAATTATATTGACCTAGGACGAAGTCATTTCTGTTTATGGATGACTTTTTCTTCATATAGAGAAACAAAATGGAAAAAATACCTGATTAAATAATGGAAAGTTTTCGACAGAATATTCTAGGGATTCATCAATTTTGTTGATATCAATGTTATCGTGTATTTGGTGGAAGTAATTGAGTAATGGTTTGTCAAGGTCTACATAAAAACCTTAAAAAATTGCAGTTATATTTCAACGAGCCAAAGTTGTATGAAAATAATTAACAAAATATGTGACATAGCCCATTTACTGTAACGTGACCTTAACATGTTTAAGTGTTGTATCATGCAATACTTTCAAATTTTTGTCTCTTTGGTTTTAACAGATTATATAAGTTTTACAAATTTAATTTCTGATGGTAAGTACTAGAAGATTATGTTATGCAGATGCTTTTGATAATCTTTATGTTTGAATCAGATAACATAATTATGTGGTACTTTTTTTCAGATAAGAAGAAAAGGCAAATAGGCAACAGAAAAATAAAACATTCATATGTTTACTGTTAGCAGAAAACTGTAGGAAGAGACAAATCAGAAATCTTTCACAGCTACTTTAGATTTTTTCATCACTTGGCGTCGGTCGTCGTCTGTTAATTTTACACAAATCTTCTCCTCTGAAAAAAACTGGTCCAAAGTTAACTTAACTTGGCCACAATCATCATTTGGGTATCTAGTTTCGAAAATGTGTCCGATGACCACGCCTGCCAACCAAGATGACCGACATGGCTAGAAAAGAACCTACTAGAGATAAATTGCAATTTTTGTTTCTATTACTTTGAAACCCATTTTAAAAGAGTTAATATGACGCTGCAAAAATGTTCAGACTGTTGTGCTCTACCAATTGTCTACATACGCCAAAACTGTCAGACGACTTCTTACAGAGTTATTGCACGTAAAGAACAATTAAGTTTAACCGTTTTTTTTTTTCATTTTTGCCTACAATGTATCATCTTGAAAACTTTAATAGATAGAGAGAAGCTTTTAACGCAAAAAAATATCAGCAAGACAAGTTCTACATTTTAAAAGTTACATAGTCAAAATCGTCAGTCGCTTCCTTATTAGAGTTAATACCCTTTAATGACGATATTTACCAATTTTTGGCGTTTTTTGCCTTATATCATAAAAATTTTAATAGATTGATAGAAACTTTATTAAGCAAAAATTATCAGCCAGACAAGAGCTACAATTAAGTTTTATAAAGGAAATCATCCGACGACTCCTTATTAGGGTTATTGTCTTTAAATATGATTTTACAATTTGTTTGCATATTGGCTTATATGATAAAAAAAATATAATATATAAATAAAAAAAAATATAATATATAAATAAAAAAATATAATATATAAATAAAAAAAAAAGAGATGATATATAAATAGACACTTTAAATCACACAAATATCATCAAAGCTTGATCTACTAACTAGTCAAATTTTGCCGATATAGTTATTAGACTGTCGCTCTCTTAAGGAGTGATTGCCCTTAAATAAAAATTGTTTACCATCTTTTGTGTTTTGAGAAAAAACTGAAGAAGATAGAGAAAAACTAAACAGACTAAATGATCTGCAATACAAATCAACAAAACCGAGATTTTTGTCATGAATTTCTCGTATACAATGTTGGAGATCATAGTCCTTTATTGAATATGCACATAGACCATGGTGAGAGACACAAGATATTTACAGCCTCTACTTTTTAATGGTTATAGTACTGTAATACATTTATCTGTAGTAGATTGTAATCGTTGTTCAATGAATTGTTCAGATTGCATCTTAGAATGACAGTACATATTCACATGTATTGTTATTGTCGGAGACGTTATTGTCTGGTTTCAAATTCGTGACAGACCATTATTTCAACAAAATGAAGTGACATATTTGTTACTCCTGTAAACGTTCTTGGAAGAAATAATTTCTTATCAGTGACAGAAATTTATTTGAACAAGTTTTTGTTATGGCTGTCAATACATTTGGAAGAAATTTCTTCCAACCAGTGACAGAAATTTATTTTAACAACATGAACAAAAAAAAAACTCATTGCTGTAAATGCACTTGGAAGAAATTTCTTCCAAGAAGTGGTGGGTTCTTTATATGGGATGAAATGAACCTTTTCATACTACTGTAAAAGTACTTGGAAGAAATTTTTGTTTTTGCTATACATATACCTGATTGTAAATGTATTAATTTATAGGAAGAAACCATTACATAGGGACAAATAAAATGAATAATTTTAGTTGAATAATTTGTGAGCAATTTTATTATTTGCTAAATTCAATTGAAGAGATATCCGCTGTAGAAAGCAATAATTCAATTTAAATTTACTGTTGTAAAAGTACTTGGAAGAAATTTCTTCCAAGGAGAAACAGAAATTTCATATTTCTATATGTATTGGTAGTGATTTTGACTGGTTTAATAGCACTTGGAAGAAATTTCTTCCAACTGGAGAGAAGATACAAAATGACGTGATCAAGTTGTATTTATTAATCACAATTGTGATTTTGTTTTTTGAATTAATTACTCTTTCTAAAAAATGAACAAAATGTAGTGTACTGTTTTTTTTAAACTTTGCATTCCAATTTTTTAACTTATAGGTAGCTGTTTCTTCATTTAATTGTGATATACCTGATGTGTAAAATTTGAAACGTAATTTTAACATATATACCCCAAAAAAATGTCATGTTAATGATGTATTTTTGTCAATTTATTCCATTTACCAGAGAAGAAATTTCTTCCAACACCGATTTTGTGCAGAAAATACCAAACAAAAGCAGAATATTAGCATACGAATTTGAAAAATTAGACATTTTCACAATAACAACAAATTTTTATCTCTAAAAAGGACATTCTTGGATTTTCCTTTTTTATTTTGGACTGTCTTTATAGTTTTTAATATTTTTTAATTGTTTTAAATTATCACAGGTTTTTAGTCTATCTATATCAATGTTAGATTCAGAAAGAATATCTTTTGCAAAAGTGAACCATGAATAGGACCCACTAGAATCCAAAGTTTTAGTTAATTGAAAAGATTCATGTAATAAGGGATTCAAATTTGAGGTGAAAAGCCTTGCTAAATACATAATAGTTTGGGTTTTTATATGACATTCAATAGGCAGTCTTCCCAATTCATTCCTTGTACCAAAATTTGAGGCGCTCTTGTTAGTGCCAAGGGTAAACTTGCAATAACCAAGATGCAAGTTTTCTATTGGAGTCTTGTCAATAAAATTAAATGGGTCCACATTTTTTCCAGAAACCAAAGCTCTTTTTTTAGCTTTGAAATATGTTATATATGAGTCTAAATATGTTATTTCAGAATTATAAGTCAATATAGGTATTTGACACTCTGATAGGAAGGCTGCCAAGAGAATTAGTATATGTTTTAATAGAAAACAAAACCTTTTTTGCCTTTTTTGTTAATTCAGCTGTACCATGACTGAGATTACCATTTGATTTAATCAGCAGACCTAAGTAAGGATATTCTAAAACATTCTCTATTTTTTTGTTTTTATATACAAGTATAGATGTTTCAGGCTTTTGCTTTGTTGTTGAAAAGACCATACTTTTGTTTTATTTATGTTTAGAGAAAGCTGCCAGTTTTCACAAAACATGGAAACTTTATTTAGACTATTTTGGAGACCCTCCTTAGATTCTGAGAGTAAAGCAGATCATCAGCAAACAGGAGGGAGCCTAGTTTACTATTTATAAGCTCCAATGGACTTGAGTTGTCATCTTCAAGCCTTTAGTGATATCATTTATAAAAATATTGAACAAAGTAGGACTTAATGAGTCCCCTTGTTTCACACCTCTAGTAATGTCAAAATAATCAGAAATGTGATCTTTATACTTTAAAGAGGATTTTGTATTTAAATATTGTTGTTTTATTACTCTGTAAAAGACTTTCCTACTCCCATTTTGCATAATTTATACAGAAGGGCTGTCCTCCATACAGAGTCAAATGCCTTTCTTAGGTCAATGAAGCATGCATAAATTTTTGTTATTTTGTGTATATATTTATTAATTAAAGATTTTAATATGAAAATACTGTCAGCAGTTCTGTGGTTTCTCTGAAGCCAAATTGACAGTTATTCAGCTGTTTATCCACAACTGTGATTAGTCTATTATTGAGTACAGCATTGAATATTTTAGGTAGATTACTGATTAAAGATATACCTCTGTAATTATTGGGATCAGATTTGTCTCCCTTCTTATGAAGTGCGATTATATACGAGTCCTTCCATGATTTTGGGTATATACCCTTTTTTAGAATTAAATTAAATATTTTAACAATTGACTTAATTATCACTTGATTTGAGGTTTTAATTATTTCATTTATAATTCTATCTGGTCCAGCAGACTTTTGAAGTTTAAGTCCACTGATTACCTTTTTTACTTCTGAACAAGATATTGGAGCATCTGTTTCAGCTTTGAATTCTATATTATTTTCTAATAGCTTTAATTGTGATTCAATGTCTACGACAGTAAATACTTCATTTAAGCTAGCATATAATCATATAAAGGTTTCTACGAAGGTGGTTACTATTTCAAACAAACTTGGTAATATTTATAACATTTACTTAAGTGTCCATAACACATGCTTACTATTTCCATAATTTATTCATACAGCTATCTCCATGTATATAGCTATATTACAATTACAGGTATCAAAATGAATAAATTCTTAAACTCCAAATCTGGTGACCAACAATATCCAGTCAGCGAGATTTGGTCACCTTAGTCACCGTCACTGAAATAAGTCCCCGTCAACGACATTTAATCACGGGGACAAATATTTGGCACCATCACTGTTTACTGACTACAAAAATATTATTACTTCAACTTAACTCAATACATCAGACATTGTATTTTGTTTACTTCTAGCACTTTATCTTTTTGATTTAAATGAGTTCAACAATCTTAGCTATCCGCATTGACGCAGTCAACCAAACGTTTATATAGGTCCGATGAACCAATGACACATGCTCATCAATAATGACATCAAATCATAAGCCATGACTCTTCTTAATGAAATACCCTTAATGGTTTACAACGCAACCATTAAATAAATATACTTTATGTGTTCAAAATGCAACTAGTAAGTTTAAAAAGCTTTGTGATTAGTAA
The DNA here is from genome assembly GCA_017311375.1 of Mytilus coruscus. Lineage (NCBI taxonomy): Eukaryota > Metazoa > Mollusca > Bivalvia > Mytilida > Mytilidae > Mytilus > Mytilus coruscus. The sequence goes on along the minus strand of CM029602.1, from coordinate 31,170,324 downwards.
GAACGAATAAAACCTATCGTATCTTGTAAGGATAATTATAGCACAAACACATCAAACATACAAGGATCACATATACAGGTGACAAACTTTAGAAGTTTTGATTGAGAGTGATTTAAAGTCTCCAAATGCTCCCTGCAGTTAGCGATCACACACAAAGGGAAGAATTATAACATACTAAAATAGAACAACACGATTCACAATATTATTCTTATCTGCATCAGTAATAAAAATCTATGGCCTACTTTTAGTTTCCAACAGTACAAAAGTCAACATTACATATCTCATGAACAATATTGCACACGTTTAATAATCATCCAAGATAATAGTTTTATGATTTTGTGCATCAGCATCTCCTGACTTCATTGTGTGCATAAGCATCTACTGACGTATCAAACTTTTTTGACCACCCACTTTAAATTATAGATCAAAACAAAACCAAAACCGAATATAAAAATAACATGGAAAAAAATAAGGGGAGCCTTATAATATTGTCCCCTTCCTTAATGATTTGGTCCCTAAATACACGAGCTTAGTGAGCTTATTTAAACCGTTTAAGAAAAACTAAATAAATAAAATATACTATATTCTAAACTCAGTTTACTGTATGTAAGTATTTTGATTCTTCTAATTGAGCTTACAGTACATCATACTATGTGGTTTTACAACAAAGATATTTCATTCACAAGCTAATTTTACTAATTTGATTAACAACAACATCAAAATCAACAATTATTTTTAGAAATTACCAATTTTACAGGCACATAGATCATTCAGTATCTCCTGTACTATAATAGTCCAGACAATTAGCAAACGTGTGCCTCCTGTAGCAATGCATACAAATAGATATGCTCTTTTCACCATTACAATTGTTCCTCAGATAGTTCAAGATTATCTTAAGGTGGCCGGATCCCTGTCAAAGAAGTATACACTATGTGATGGACGGAACGGACTGAGCGGCTGGAGCATCAACGCAAAATACACTCGAAGGATCAGTTCTTTGCGTGATCTTATTTGTTTCCATCTTCACATTCCCAACGTTAAGAGTCAAGTTGTTTTCCTGCGTGCCCTGATTGAAAAAAGGTTCCACCAGTTCTGTCCTGGTTGAAAATTCCACAGTTCTAAGGGATCTTATTACTGGTATGTTCTCCTACCAATGAGTTCTCTGCTTATCTGACTCAACCCTTGGCTTATTAGCCTGAGTAGACTTCTTGTTGACCTGTGCTGGTGAGCTAGATGAGCTGAAGAGGACGACGAAGAAGATGACTCTTAATTGACTTATCTCCGTTTTCCAATGTGTTGACTTACTTCTCTAATACATGTAATTCTACTTTATCTACTACATTTGTATTTAATCATGAACTCCTTTTTGACAGTCTTCTATTGACTCTAGACATATGGTTATATTCTCTCCATTCTCACTCACGAGGTATTGAAGAACATCTTTTATTTTCCTCAACTTCTGTTCATTTATTTCTGACGTTTTACTAACTTTGGCCCTAAGTCGGTCTCTGTCGTACTGTCATTTTCTTTATTTTCTTGGTCAGTTCTTTTTTGCGTCTTTCATTTAGTGAATTTTCTCTCCTTCTATACTTCCATTTCCTTACTTATATTTTTACTACTTTTCTCGCTCATTTCGTTCCTTGCATATCTCCTTCTTCTAGATTTTACTTCTAATTTATTGCCATTGTTATCAACCAATTTTATTTCCTTTAACATTTCATTGAATTTCTCCGATTCTGTTTCCTTCCCCCGACGCCCTGCGCTGTTCTGAAATCAAATCATCTGACTCCCATGCACCTTATATCCATGATAAGAACTGTTTGGCTTAAAAATCTTTTTCTATTCTGGACACTTCCATGCAAAATATGAGTGCATACGTAAGATATGACGCTCCAAAAAATTATATTTTACTTTATAAAAGTATAAGACTACAACCATAAACACCCCGTATAAACTCGATACAAATGAATCCGGACGTTGACGCGTTCGAATCGATGTGTTATATCAGATGCTTTGCAATTATTTAATCATTTACCATGTAGAAATGGATGCTTATTTCATTTAGCCGAGGAACTATGTATATAGTATGCACATGAAACCTGGAAACGTACATCATAATTTTCACTTATTTGTTATTTACGCTTGAGATTTGTTTTTCTACTCGTGGTACTTGTGGAGTGAATAATGGTTTGCAGATATGATTGCACTGGTAATACCAATAGGTTGGAAGTGTCTTCTGAATTTTGTCTATATTTATCTTCCAGACAGGTCATATAATTGTATTTTAAATTATTATCTACATGAATCCCATTGTTCTGAAAATTGTATAATATTAGAGAATTTCGCATACGCTGGTTAATAATCGATTTCACATCTTATCCGTACGAGTGAACAGCTTATAAAGTTACCAGACTCAAGCTGGCAGCCACTTTAAGCAGACAATCAAGATAGCAGCCACTTTTTTCCAGCAGCCAATTTCCATGATATGTCTAAAAACCAAAAAACTGTATAAGACTCAAACGTTCCAAAAATCTCAAAATCTTAGTTTGATATAATTAGACTGCGGAATTCGATTGTTTCACGGCTTGTCTTGATTCTCAAAAGATGACAGTCCGTTTTAACAACAAATGATGATAGCAGCCACTTTTTTCTGAGGACATTGTTCGTTAAATAAAAAAATGTACAATTTAAAATCGTTTTTCCCGTACTTTTTCTTGTTTTTTTTATTCCTTCTGATAAGAGGTACAGAAACAATGAAGGAATAGAAAATGAAAAAAAATGAAGTACAACTACCATTGTTAATAATGGATTGAAGTAAGTTGTGAGGAGTCGTGTTATATATATAATTCCAACCAATTTGAACTGAATAAAAAAAAAATGCAATGTACGATAGAAAAATTACATACATGCTTTCCATACACTCGGCATCCTCAAATATCCAATATTTCAGTTCAAACCATTTTCAATATCTATTTCTGTATATATGACATGAAAACATTTCGATATATATGTTATGTTAATCTCTTTTTTAATGCGAACAAATAATGCCATATAATTAAAACTGAGGTGGCCAGACGGGCCCGGATCCCAGAAAAATATTTAAGCGGGGAATAGCCTGGGTCAGTTACTTTGAAATGAGTTAGGTCCGGTTCTGAAATTTGCCGTAGGGATATGCCGAGGAGTACCGAATGTGTGGTTGGTATGGAAAATACGTTAAGGGGCAACTTTGAACCTCTGTGGTGGCCAGACGGGCCCGGATCCTAGATAAATTTTTAAGTGGCGAATAGTCTGGGTCAACACCTTTGAAATGAGCTAGGTCTGGTTCGGAACTTTGCCGTAGGGACTTACCGAGTAGTACAGAAAGAATGTGTGGTTGATATGAAAAGTACGTTAGTGGACAACTTTGAACCCCTGTGGTGGCCAGACGGGCCCAGATCCCAGAAAAATATTTAAGCGGGGAATAGCCTGGGTCAATACCTTTGAAATGAGCTAGGTCCGGTTCGGAACTTTGCCGTAGGGAAGTTGACCCTTAACGTATTTTCCATACCAACCACACATTCGGTACTCCTCGGCATATCCCTACGGCAAAGTTCCGAACTGGACCTAGCTCATCTCAAAGGTATTGACCGAGGCTATTCGCAACTTAAATATTTTTCTGGGATCCGGGCCTGTCTGACAACCACAGATGTTCAAAGTTGCCCCTTACCGTATTTTCCATACCAACCACACATTCGGTACTCCTCGGCATATCCCTACGGCAAAGTTCCGAACCGGACCTAGCTCATTTCAAAGGTATTGACCCAGGCTATTCCCCGCTTAAATATATTTTTGGATCCGGGCCCATCTGGCCACCACAAGGGTTCAAAGTTGCCCCTCAACGTACTTTTAATATCAATCACACATTCTTTCGGTACTCCTCGGCAAGTCCTTACAGCAAAGTTCCGAACCACACCTAGCTCACTTCAAAGGTATTGACCGAGGCTTTTAGCCACTTAAATATTTTTCTGGGATCTGGGCCCGTCTGGCCACCTCAGTTTTAGTTATATGTCAATTATTTGTACAAGCATATTTGACAAGTAAAATTTTAGTTTTAAAATAGTGAATTTGTAGTGTTGCATGCCGTACAAAATAGTCCACGTAGGATTTTTATAGAAAATACTTGTTCACATTAAAAAAAAGATTTACATTACATGTGTATGGAAATGTTTTCATTTCATATTTACAGAAATAGATATTGAAAATGGTTTCAACTGAAATACTGGACATTTGAGTATTGCGAGTGTATGGAAAGCATGTATGTTATTTTTCTATCGTACATTGCAGTTTTTCTATTCAGTTCAAATTGGTTGGAGTTATATATTTATCGAGTTACTTTATCTAGAATATTCCCGACCCTACCATTGCGCATAAGTCCAACAAATGTACTGTTCAATCACTAGAACTCTCGTACTGTTAAAGTATCAGAGGTTGTGGTCCGACTGTCTTGACTCGCCGATATATGTGGCTCCTTTGTGATATCGCTCCTCATCACATTGAGGCGTATGTAGAATGGCTGATTTGACTCAACATGCATCATAATTGGAAGCAACAGACCAATCATTCAATTAAGAAATAATTCATGGCAGCCGTAGAAATTTTTTTTATTTATCATGGGTTGGGCATTTATATTCAACTATTTGATCCCGAGCGACAGCTAGGGGTAAAATATGAATATAAATGCCCAACCCATGGTTAAATGAAAACAAATCTACGGCTGCCATGAAATATTCCGATTCTAATAGGATTAATTCTGTAATTTTGTCAACCGTGAAAACCCTATACACACGATGCTGTTTTGGCTGTTCCGTTTTACCCCACATATAATAATATTAATGATATAATATTATTCAATAATAAACGAAAAAACTCACATTCTTCACCTAAATTTGTTCTTTTTATGTCATTTTGTTACATCCTGAGGCGTACAAGAAGCATTAAAACGCCCGGTGTTTACATTTGACACCGGAAGAATACATATGACGTCACCTTGTTTAGTTGCCAAACACGATAACATCATTTCGCGGAATTTTCGTTTTATGACATTTTACGTCGAAATACTAACTTAAATGGACCGATTTTTTTTATTTTGCTTCAGAATGAAGATAACCGTTTTGTATTCGAAGCTTGGCTTATGTAAAACGTGGGATTTACTGTTAAAAATTGAGTTTACCTGGTCGTATAAATAAGATAGGCGTAACGTGGAACAGCCAATTTTGTGTATCTATGCGTCTGCACTAAAAGTAGATATACTGTGATTATACTGGTTGACGATATATATAGGTCGTCATATTAGAATAACAAATTAATTCATCTTAATCGTATATTATTATCTTTTATCAATATTATGGCACACATCTTTCGACTTTACATGTAAATATATATATATATATATATAACGTTTAGAGTTGAAGTTGGCATATAATTTTCCGTTGTTGCAGTGTTCTGTATTGCAGCTGCGTTTGTATTTATTCGTCGACGTTTTTTTTTTATCAGAATTGTGGGAAATTTTCTTTGAAATCGCTAGGTATAGTGTGTGACGGGTATAGAATACCCAATGTATGGGGAGGCAGTAAATAACGTCTAATTCGTTTGACTGTGTAATCTCAACTCAATATACTAACGTATTACATATCATGATAATAATAGCACAACGTTAGTAAAAGATATAGTGACGTTAACAGTAGTAAAATAAAACACCGCTAAACGTAACGTTAATGTTTAAAGTAAATTAAACTGTCTCTAAATTATCGACATGCTCGGAGCCATCATATGCAATGTTAATTAGCTGTGATGAATTGTCTACTTTGGTCAAAATGCGTTCTACAGTTAAAACCTACCGATCTGCGTCTTCTATCTCAGCTTCCATGTTTTCCTCAGTTATCTCCTCTTTCCTCTAGAATTTCATTGTCTAGTTGTGTAAGAATGTCTCTTTTCTCCTTTAAAGTCTCAGGTAAACTTTCAATTTTGTCGCGTTGTGTTGCTGATTTTTCCAATTCTTCTGCTAATTTGGAAATTAATTTTCTTGCAGCTCCTCGATGGTCCACTCTAATGTGTTGTTACTTATATCAAAATGGAGGTCGAGTTCGATATTGACGATTTTCATTTCTATCGTTCAGGAGTTATGGTCCTTGACCTATTTGAAAATGGCACTTTATGTGGTTTCCGTGCAATAACTTGTGAACCGCCTGACCAAGGCTTTAATATCTTAATATGTTGCCCAAGAGAGGCGAACGATATCAAAGGGATATTCAAACTTATACGTCGAAAACAAACTGACAATGTCAAGGCAAGAAAAGAAAAAGACTCAAAAGACAAATAAAAGTATACAAAACACAACCTAGAAAACTAAAGACTGAGCAACACGATACTTATCAAAAACCGGGGGTGATCTCATGTGCTCTGGAAGGGTAAGCAGATCTTGCTTCATTGATGAAAAAATGGAGGTCTCAAGTTTGGTATTGAGGATTTTCACTCTTGTTGTCCAGGAATTATGGTTCTTGATAGATTGGAAAATGACACTTTATGTCATTTCTATTCAATTTCTTATGAAACGTTCAACCAATGATTTAAGAATTCTAATATGCTTTTGCTGATGACAAAATGGTGGTCAAGTTCGACATTGACGATTTTCGCTTTTACCGTTTAGGAGTTATGGTCCTTTAATAGATAGCAAAATATGCATAGAATGTGGCAGGTCAAAAAGAGCGCCTTTCAAAATACAGAAAACTTTGTTTGCTGTCAATTCAACAGCTCATTCCTTGTTGTTATGGCATTTTGGGTGACGCGTTTTGGTTGAATTCTAATAAGAATAGAATTGCTAAGTATTAAGGAGTCACGTTGGGTTTGTGGTTTTTCTTATTGCAGCTATAGATGGCACTCTTTTATTGCGTGACACTGGCGACACAATTTGCTTGAAACTTGGACTTTCGTGGTTAATTTTTTTTGTATTCATTTTCTAAAGGTATATTTATACATGTTTTAGCATATAGACTACCATCTTCATTCAATGATCAATGTTTATATTGAATGTTATTTTCTACTTATTTCAATGCGGAAAATGACATTTTATTTTCCAACGCTTCTACACGATCGACACGTTTTGCTATTGCATTTATCTTGTGTAAAAAAGTACATTTAGTTACTTCCTTTCATTTACTCAGATTAAATTTGTTGAAACTTTAACAGTTATTTGACATTTATTATTACTTAAAAACGTATAACTAAAGTAACGGGATATATATTATTCTATTTAAAACGAAGGAGGTAATTTTAGTCAATGTGGTCTACTTAAACTGAAGTGATTTATTTGAGGACACCAATTTGCGACCTTACTAATATAAATATTTATTTTCATATTTCATGTAGAACTTTTCCCTCCTGTATCCCCTTATCTTAACTTGTATTTACATGTACTTTTTCAGTATCTGCATTTCAATAAATTACTTAATATGTTCACAATACCTTTGTATCGAGAACATTCAGACTTTACTGATCAACAGTAACACAGGCTAGATTGTAGGTTATGTTGTCAACATAAACCTGTAAGAGTGTAACCATGTGCATTTTTAAATTGTAACTATACATGTTTCTTGAAAATGTTTAGAATATAATGTATATAGCCAGACTTAGTCTCTGGTGGAGAGTTTCATTATTGGCAATCATACACATCTTCTTAATTTTATATTAAAGTATTTTAAATGTAGTAAAACTTATTTATACTATAAAACACTGAAAGTTAACGAATTATCACAACCGTAAAGCATATGGTAAATTTGGGTTGTGTCGGATGCAAAATTTAATACAAAGCGGAAAATACGAGTGGAAACCAATCTGAGATTAATAAACTGGCGAACTACACCATTTGATAACTGGCAACTGATCCTTTTGTTAATCAAAAGTAAAAGTTCGTTCTGCGTCGCAATTCGAATTATCTTCGTTCATTGGTGTATTGAAACCTTCAGCGACGCTATGATTTCTTAATGTCGATTGTAAATACAACTCACTTAGTGGTCGTAACAAACGGATGAATGGTTAGCCAATCCTTAACAATTATGAATCTGCCTCTATAATTTACCTTGTCGCATTAAATTAGTACTACTATGTATTGAGTATTTTTCTACTTATTTCGGTGTTCATGTAACATAAATTAGCTTATTTTGTGAATAAGACAAGCAATGAATTATAATTAAAATTTCGACGATTCTTCCTATTACACTAAAAAAAAACAAGCATTTTCGGAGGACTTTTTGCAACAAAAAAGAACAAATTTTACGACAAGACTCAAGTGGTACTTGAGGGGGGAGGGGGCCAGGAGGATTTTGAAAATAAATAACTCAGTCTTGATAATCACAAAAATAAATGGTTTGTTCTGTGGTAGTTTGAAAATAAATTACCTGACTTGCAATGCATTGAAAATAAATAACTCAGCAGGTCTAATCGAAAGTATGAGATGGCACCAGATTCTTCATAAATTCATCTTTTTTCAAAAAAAAAAAAATGGGAAACACTTCCCATATCTTTTAATAATAAAAGTATAAATATTATTTAAATATACTTGAAATGTCAGAAAATTGGTTTCATTTAACTTGAGGTTAATTGTCTCAGGAACACTTACCTCACTTTTATTAAATCAGGGCCGTAACTACATTGAGACAAATGCCTCATGTAGGAAATTTCAAAACCAAACGCTTGTCTCCATATCAAATTGTGTTCACCGTGAGTGCCTTGCAAGAAGCAAGTTCTGTTCTCCCTCAGACGTAGCCCCTGATTTTTCGGGATCAATGTTTCTTATTATTTGTCTTTTGTTCATTGATTGCCCTTCTGTATTCTGTTAGTGTTGCATTCATTTTGTAATTTAGTAGTAATTTTATTATTAACTTGATCATGAGTTTAAAAAAACACAGCAGCCACAGACTTAACTATTTGAATTACATTTTTGCTTTATCATGCATATTTGTCTTTTGGTGAATCTATAACGTGATTTTGCTTTGAGACCAAAATATTGTCAAAAAATTATTAAAACAGAATTTGCATTTTCAGTTTAAGAAAGGGTCTGGGGAACACCCAGAAAGCATGATTTTGCATCATTTGTTCTATAGCTTCTTGGGCCTTCAGCGGTTCAAAAACCCTTCAAAAAAAATTTTGCCTCGCTCCGCTCGGCGAAACATGTTTACCAATACTTTTAAAAGAGCCTTAGTTACAACCAAACTTTAATACTGTGTATGTATACAATACATGTATATGCATTGGGGGATATAGAAGATTCATTTCTGCAGAGGATAATAATTAATTCTGATTAAATGGTACATAATGACTTGACTATACATGTATTATTTATAATAAACAAATAATTTAAAAATTGTATGTTTTCGAATATTATAAATATAGTTGTGAAAATAAATAATCAGTCCCTTGCTTTAATGAAAATGAAAAATCTTGCTTCAATAGTGCAGAAAATAGATAATCTGTCCTCTTAGTTTACAAAATAAATAACCGAAATAAATAACCGATCCAAAACAAATCCTCCTGCCCCAGAATATCAAATGGTCGTCCCTAATCCATAGATAAGAAGTTCTGACATTTTCTTTAAATGTACAAGGGACAAACTATGAACTAATTGTAGATAAAATGTAGGGTTTTTCTTTTATTTGTTTCTTATGCTCTTGTTCAAAATCAGGAAGTTGGTAAAACATATTGGAATCCGAATATTAATGAATCTATATAATATAATTTAAAATATAATCAACAATTTTACATATTTCCATAGAATCAAAATGTTATGTAGGGCTACATATAGCTGTTAAGAACATCATTACAAATTTTCATATTTAGCGAAATTTAAACCGAAAGACATCTCAAACGAAAACTAATTATATCTAAAAGACAATTGTTGAATTTCTTCCAATAAATTTTAGTTTTGGATAAGAATGTCCTCTTTATTCATTGATAGACAAAAAAATCAACAAATCTGTCAAACGTGCAGTTTTCATGTTCCAATTGTCGTAACCACAATCCCGTCCTCTTTTCCTCGAAAGTGACCTACCTAATAAGACTTACCACAGGGTTTGTACTTGCATGAGCAATAAGACAGGTGCCACACGTTAGTTGCCCATTATGGAATATCTTTTTCAGAGATGACGACGGATTTGTTCCAATTGTCATCAACAAAGTCCTGTCATATTTTCCTCGAGTGTGACATCAACGAATTTGTACTTACATGACAACAAGACATGTGTCACATGTGGAGAAGGATTTTCTTACATTCCCTGTTTTTGGTGGGGTTCGTGTTGCTCAGTCTTTAGTTATCTGTGTTGTGTTTTGTAGACCGTAGTTTGTCTTTTGGTCGTTTTTCATTTATTGTCATGGCATTGTCGGTGTTCGACCTGAGAGTTTGATCTCTCTCTCTCTCTCTCTCTCTCTCTCTCTCTCTCTCTCTCTCTCTCTCTCTCTCTCTCTCTCTCTCTCTGTTTTTTCATAATTTGGTCATATGTTCGAAAATACGGCAAATTTTTAAAACTTCAAGGTACACATATGAATCTACGGTACTGCGAATTTTAGTTAAACTTGAAGGACATTAAGAAAATGGCACAAATATGAAAAAGATTGAAGGGAAATTGGGCCTATTTCTTTGTTTTCGTATTCATACATGTCGTAATTTACATACAAACTTGTATGACCCAACAAAATATTGGATAGTAGGTTCTTTAATCTCATCTCCTGATATATAATTGAGAATACCCTGATTTTCTCATCCTAATATACAGTGTATATAAAGTGCGAATCCAGTTTGTTCATTTTCACTGTCGTATGCGAGTATGTCTATTGTAGAATAAAGGATGTCGGGAAAAACTGTGTTTATAGATATAAGATGATGTGGTATGAGTGCCAATGAGACAACTCTCCATCCAAGTCAAAATTTATAAATGTAAACCATTATAGGTCAAAGTACGGTCTTCAACACGGAGCCTAGGCTCACACCGAACAGTAAGCTATAAAGGGCCCCAAAAATTACTAGTGTAAAACCATTCAAACGGGAAAACCAACGGTCTAATCTATATAAAAACGAGAAACGAGAAACACTTATGAACCACATCAACAAACAACAACTACTGAACATCAGATTCCTGACTTAGGACAGGTGCAAACAAATGCAGCGGGTTTAAACGTTTTAATGGTACCAAACCTTCACCCTTTTTCTGAAACAATAGTGTAACATCACAACATAGAAAGACACACTATAAAATATCAACTGAAATAGCTTAACTCAATCAAAGGACATAGTAACACCATTGAACATACACTGAACAAATAAATTTGACCTATGATACAATGCAAATTAAAATAAATAAACTAAGGGAAGAATAATAAAAGTGACATGTTATATCGGTAAAAATGTTAAACAATTTAAGAAAAACAATATGCTCGAACAAAAATATCAGCCATTTGCAATAACTTAAAACACAGGTAAATAAAATAATTTTGTGGTTAGATATACGTATACAGTTACAATAGAGAAAGGAACTATTTTAACAAAATAAATAATTTTGATGTTCATAGTACGAAGTGGAAATTTATATTAGTACCAAACACTTATCAAAGCTGGTATGTAGACCAGATATAATCCTGAATAACATTAAATAACAAAAAGCATTACAATTAGTATCAACAGGTCAAATAAACAAGAAAGTACGATTTGAGAGTACTCGCAGTTACTGACAGCTAGTTAAAAGCCAAAACAATTAATAATAAAAATCATGCATCAGAGACTAAAATCAACTAAACACATCCCAGGATTTAGTATTTTAACGTCATGGACAGTCAAAGAAGACATGACTAGTGCAATGCCAAAATAAATGTATCGACAGACAGTAGGATAGTTAGGAGTTTAACCTCTTTATAGATCAAAATGAACGTGGGTGTGTCTTTAAACATCCCGTTTGAAAAGAATACAAATTTAGTTATGTTTTAATTTGCTGATGACAAAATCGATATTAGTGCCAATGTAAACTATATTCAAAGATCTAATTACAACATTGGTAAGATAACCTGAACTAATAAGTTTATTTAAAGGTTCGATGAGTTTACACGGATCATATAGTGATTTCCGCGCTTTAAGTACAATATTACCGTAAAATTTAGGATGTGAAATACCGTTTTTAATCAGTTTTCTACAGGTACAGCCAAATTTACTAATCAAATCTTTGTATCTATGAAAGAACTTAGCATAAGTTTTACGTAATTTATGGTAACGAAATCCCTGACTTAATAATTTACTAGTGATGCACTTTTTGAAAAACGAACTAATTGATTTGAATGTATGTTTTAACACAATTTCATTAGAATATAACTTTCTAACGTATAATATCAGGAATAAAGTCCAAAAAATGTAATTAAAGCAGCTGAATCCATAATATTGATTACTGAATGCGATTCATTTTGACTATAGATGCGATGAATTATCACTGTAAGTGCAATAATTTCTGATGTGGAATTTTTGGAGGTGCGATGAATTTTCATTGTTGTTTTATATGATAATTCGACATGCAACAACTGAAAATAGTCTTAAAATGACTTTAATATTGATGATATTTACAATGCACGCTAGTCGTAGATGTTTTTATAATAACTTGAATTCTGTGAAAGTACTTTTATTCGTTGGTATCAATTTTCGTGGTTTCAGTAAAAGTTACATGTTCGTGGGTTCTTGAATTCGTGGATTTTACATAAACATCTCACTTAACGAAAATGCTATGAATGTACTTTGAATTGTAGAATTGATTATTTAAGGAATGACTGTAATAATTATTCTGTCTATGAAGAAATAACATAAAAATGTGGTGCACTCTGAATAACCCGCGTAGCTGCGGGTTATTTAAAAGTGTGCACCACATTTTAGGTTATTGAATAGACAGAAAAATATTACAGTCATTCCTATAATTAATTCTAAATTCCATTTTAAGAGAAAATTTTGAAAAAACGTTGGTAACGTCACGGTCACATGACAAAATTATGTCTATGAGCTGATGAGCTGATAGACAAAACACTTTCAGCCAATCAGAAGACGTGTTACATCCAAAATTAAATTATTATGAAATAGAAAAGCAAGCACAAATTGAAATCATTATTTTTTTTTTCGTTTGAGAATTATGAAAAAAAGACGAACACTTCTTTATCGCATATCATCACCGGAAATCAAACTTTCATCGATCAAGACTTATTTCTCGTGAGAAATAAAGGTTAACAGACGTACATTTTAGATTTTTAAAGATTAAATGGGTTAAATCCGGTCTGAAGTTGTACAAAAAAAATGTATATTTAGTTCTTATTGCGTGGGCTTATATAACTGTATCCATATAGTCAAACCTACATGGGGATCTTTCCATGTCTGGAATTGGACAACAGTTATATTTCGTTGGACACTTAAATTCGTGGATAAAGCCATCCACGAAAACCACGAAAATTGGTACCCCACGAATAAAAGTACTTTCACAGCATACACGGGTATAACCAACTTATGGTTGACTCTGGACATTGTGAGTTGTGTACAAGTAATTCACAGACCTGTCTATTTGAAATAGTCACAGGGTGTACATGTAATTTAAATATTATACAATGCTGTCAGGAACAGTACACTTTTTTCATAAGCATTGAATACTTAACTACATGAACAGTACATCAATTAGTCTTTGGTGAAACTATATGAACGGTCTATCTACTAATTTTAACAAATACATATTAATATAGGTGGAATCATTCTCTACAGAAGATTGGCAAATTATTTAGTTGTACTTACCATTAGTTAGATTCTTTTTGCTTTTGGTAAATCAAAATGCAGATATAGGTAAGACATAAACAAAAAGAATTGTCAATTTTCAAGTACTTGTAATGGAACGCCATCTTAGCGTCTTTCTGAAAATGTTAAATGACGTCACATTCCAGCATGGGATTTAAAGTTATACAATGGTTAGTAATCAGACGTTACATCATTTTGTTAATTTAACATTATATAAATGTTATTAATTTACGTTTTCAATAACATTATTTAGACGTTGTACTATGGTATAAATGTTACCTTATAAATTTGTTCAAATACAAACGTTAATAGAATAACGTTAGCTTTACGTGAGTTCAACATTACAAATGTGACGTAAAAATCATAATGTTCAACCAACGTTATAAGAACATAAAAAAATAACGTTAAAGATAGGTTACTAAATAACGTTTATTTTCAACATTATATTAATATTATCAATTAACGTTTTCAATAACATTATTTAGACGTTGTACTATGGTATAAATGTTACGTTATAAATTCATTCAAATACAAACGTTAATAGAATAACGTTACCTTTACGTAAGTACAACATTGCAAATGTGACGTAATAATCATAATGTTCAACCAACGTTATAAGAACTTTAAAAATAACGTTCAAGATTGGTTACTTCATAACGTTTATTTTAACGTTTTCCTACTGTTATTTTAACGTTACACGTAAACGTAACGTAAATATAACGATACCATAACGTTATGTTTACGTTGTGTGTTTGCTGGGTAAAGGATGTCGGGAAAAACTGTGTTTATATCTATATAAGATGATGTGGTATGAGTGCCAATGAGACAACTCTCCATCCAAGTCAAAATTTATAAATGTAAACCATTATAGGTCAAAGTACGGTCTTCAACACGGAGCCTAGGCTCACACCGAACAGTAAGCTATAAAGGGCCCCAAAATTACTAGTGTAAAACCATTCAAACGGGAAAACCAACGGTCTAATCTATATAAAAACGAGAAACGAGAAACACTTATGAACCACATCAACAAACGACAACTACTGAACATCAGATTCCTGACTTAGGACAGGTGCAAACAAATGCAGCGGGTTTAAACGTTTTAATGGTACCAAACCTTCACCCTTTTTCTGAAACAATAGTGTAACATCACAACATAGAAAGACACACTATAAAATATCAACTGAAATAGCTTAACTCAATCAAAGGACATAGTAACACCATTGAACATACACTGAACAAATAAATTTGACCTATGATACAATGCAAATTAAAAATAAATAAACTAAGGGAAGAATAATAAAAGTGACATGTTATATCGGTATGAAATGTTAAACAATTTAAGAAAAACAATATGCTCGAACAAAATATCAGCCATTTGTAATAACTTAAAACACAGGTAAATAAAATAATTTTGTGGTTAGATATACGTATACAGTTACAATAGAGAAAGGAACTATTTTAACAAAATAAATAATTTTGATGTTCATAGTACGAAGTGGAAATTTATATTAGTACCAAACACTTATCAAAGCTGGTATGTAGACCAGATATAATCCTGAATAACATTAAATAACAAAAAGCATTACAATTAGTATCAACAGGTCAAATAAACAAGAAAGTACGATTTGAGAGTACTCGCAGTTACTGACAGCTAGTTAAAAGCCAAAACAATTAATAATAAAAATCATGCATCAGAGACTAAAATCAACTAAAACACATCCCAGGGATTTAGTATTTTAACGTCATGGACAGTCAAAGAAGACATGACTAGTGCAATGCCAAAATAAATGTATCGACAGACAGTAGGATAGTTAGGAGTTTAACCTCTTTATAGATCAAAATGAACGTGGGTGTGTCTTTAAACATCCCGTTTGAAAAGAATACAAATTTAGTTATGTTTTAATTTGCTGATGACAAAATCGATATTAGTGCCAATGTAAACTATATTCAAAGATCTAATTACAACATTGGTAAGATAACCTGAACTAATAAGTTTATTTAAAAGTTCGATGAGTTTACACGGATCATATAGTGATTTCCGCGCTTTAAGTACAATATTACCGTAAAATTTAGGATGTGAAATACCGTTTTAATCAGTTTTCTACAGGTACAGCCAAATTTACTAATCAAATCTTTGTATCTATGAAAGAACTTAGCAAAAGTTTTACGTAATTTATGGTAACGAAATCCCTGACTTAATAATTTACTAGTGATGCACTTTTGAAAAACGAACTAATTGATTTGAATGTATGTTTTAACACAATTTCATTAGAATATAACTTTCTAACGTATAATATCAGGAATAAAGTCCAAAAAATGTAATTAAAGCAGCTGAATCCATAATATTGATTACTGAATGCGATTCATTTTGACTATAGATGCGATGAATTATCACTGTAAGTGCAATAATTTCTGATGTGGAATTTTGGAGGTGCGATGAATTTTCATTGTTGTTTTATATGATAATTCGACATGCAACAACTGAAAATAGTCTTAAAATGACTTTAATATTGATGATATTTACAATGCACGCTAGTCGTAGATGTTTTATAATAACTTGAATTCTGTGAAAGTACTTTTATTCGTTGGTATCAATTTTCGTGGTTTCAGTAAAAGTTACATGTTCGTGGGTTCTTGAATTCGTGGATTTTACATAAACATTTCACTTAACGAAAATGCTATGAATGTACTTTGAATTGTAGAATTGATTATTTAGGAATGACTGTAATAATTATTCTGTCTATGAAGAATAACATAAAAAATGTGGTGCACTCTGAATAACCCGCGTAGCGTAGCGGGTTATTTAAAAGTGTGCACCACATTTTTTAGGTTATTTTGAATAGACAGAAAAAATATTACAGTCATTCCTTATAATTTAATTCTAAATTCCATTTTTAAGGAGAAAATTTTGAAAAAAAACGTTGGTAACGTCACGGTCACATGACAAAATTATGTCTATGAGCTGATGAGCTGATAGACAAAACACTTTCAGCCAATCAGAAGACGTGTTACATCCAAAATTAAATTATTATGAAATAGAAAAGCAAGCACAAATTGAAATCATTATTTTTTTTTTCGTTTGAGAATTATGAAAAAAAGACGAACACTTCTTTATCGCATATCATCACCGGAAATCAAACTTTCATCGATCAAGACTTATTTCTCGTGAGAAATAAAAGGTTAACAGACGTACATTTTAGATTTTTTAAAGATTAAATGGGTTAAATCCGGTCTGAAGTTGTACAAAAAAAAATGTATATTTAGTTCTTATTGCGTGGGCTTATATAACTGTATCCATATAGTCAAACCTACATGGGGATCTTTCCATGTCTGGAATTGGACAACAGTTATATTTCGTTGGACACTTAAATTCGTGGATAAAGCCATCCACGAAAACCACGAAAATTGGTACCCCACGAATAAAAGTACTTTCACAGCATACACGGGTATAACCAACTTATGGTTGACTCTGGACATTGTGAGTTGTGTACAAGTAATTCACAGACCTGTCTATTTGAAATAGTCACAGGGTGTACATGTAATTTAAATATTATACAATGCTGTCAGGAACAGTACACTTTTTTTCATAAGCATTGAATACTTAACTACATGAACAGTACATCAATTAGTCTTTGGTGAAACTATATGAACGGTCTATCTACTAATATTGGTTCGCGATGCAGCGATTAACGTCCGGAATCAATTGCACGGCGGTTATAATCCGTGGTTTAGAACCATTCAAACATGTAACAGTAAACTGTACTAAATATATCCTTGTATTCTTACAATTACGAATTTGCTTATTTGTAACAACGATTTATCAAAAATTCAAACATAAATTAAGGTGACTCGATTGTTGCTCGAACTTTCTTTACTGTATAAGATGTATATAAAATGGCATGATAAAAATCAATTATCCAGTCATCCAAGCGTGAAATTTAAGGCAATTGTTTGTGCGAGATGAAAACGTTACCACTCACTCAATCGTGAAATGAAAA
The DNA here is from genome assembly GCA_017311375.1 of Mytilus coruscus. Lineage (NCBI taxonomy): Eukaryota > Metazoa > Mollusca > Bivalvia > Mytilida > Mytilidae > Mytilus > Mytilus coruscus. The sequence goes on along the minus strand of CM029602.1, from coordinate 31,152,495 downwards.
TCTTTTTGTGACTGCTCTTTGTTCTCTCGGCTGCACCCATTAGAGCTATTTTCATAATGCTTGTATTCAAACAGTTTGGTTGGCTTGCTTGCTCTATTAGTATAAATGTTTGCTCAATCGTAATTACAATGCTTAAGCAAAAATTTATACAAACAAAGCAAGCAAGCCAACTACATCTTTAAACTACAATCATTAGGAAAATAGCTCTAAAGATGTTTTATAAGTATGTGCTGTATATCTAGACCGAAACCGAAAACTGCTTTTTCGGTGACGTGGATTGGCTTAGCTGTCCAAGATATATGTATACAATGATAGCGTGTCATAGGAAAGAATAATCTAATCCTACATATAGATCTGATTTTAACAAATTATCAGAGAAAATAAATTGACAATATTAGCAATAAATGCCATTTTTACGGAATTTTTTGATATATTACATCAGACTTTCACTCACTAAGTATGCATATATAATCAATCCTTCTGTCTTCATAAATCTTGTTAATGAGTCGGCTAAATTACGACTCTATGTGAAGAAAATTAATTAATATTCTTCTGTGAAAATGCATCGCGTATACAATAGAAATGAATCGCCCTACAGTGAAAATGAAAGACTAGTATCATTATTCGACAGTAAACATGAATCGCATCACAAAAACAACGTAGTGGAATTTGATTCAATATCAACAAGCTGAACAACAAAACCTGTTTTAAGTTATACAACATTATAAATCAAGTTAAAAGGTACATTTTTCTGCAAATGAAACTTTATTGCTACTTTTAAATCTCTTGCACGCTCTGTTAGTGAAAAATTCTTAATATTTGCTTATTTTAGTAATTATTGCACACCTTCATCGCTGTAAGTGCGATATAAACCCTTCTGTATCTCTTACTTATATGATCCTATATCACAAGTGTATAAAAACAATCCATATGATATATTATTTATTATTTTATTCAAAAATCATAACTTTTTCGTCTGTTTATTTATCATTCTACATCAGAAATTCATGGCATATACAGTGAAAATGGTAATTCAGGATTCGCACTTTACATACACTGATATAGGCAAGGATTTAATCCTAATATAGGATGCAGGAGATGAATAAAAAACGAATACAGCTTGATATTTCACATCTAAACCCCTAACAAAAAGACAAAATATAAAAGAAATCATCCTAAGAGTAATCACAGTTATTAAAACCTATTTCAAAGCCAATTCCAACTAATAAATCAATAAGGTTATCTCAGATTAATCTATCAGAACACACACAACGGATTGAGTGTAAGACCTCATAAACAGTAAGAAAAGCATGGCTTTGTGCAATGCAAACAGATAAGTATCGACGACAAGATCACTACATACATGTATATGTTCTTTTGTGTATTGAGGGGCGCACAAACTAAAACGCATACAATTTGCAAAGGGCTTTCTTCTGATTTTTATAGGGTCATCTAGTGAACTTCTGAAGAAATTCATTTGCTGACCTTATTTAGAATTATTATAAACATTATATCGATTTAACATTTCATTTGCTTTCCGAATTCCTGTACCAATAAAAACAGGAAATACTGATTGCGGGGTTAGGCATGACAGTTGCTTTCAGTTATTCACAACACCAACAAAAACCGCATTTAAGAGATTTACTATTGTCAATTTTGTACTCATTTAAATATGGTAGAAATGTCAATTTTGTTATTATTAACTATGTTGTTTTCATTTTGTTTACCCTTGTACTTAATATATTTTACTAAGTTTGTACCTTAAAGTGTTTACTTTATACTGAATGTACTATGAACTACAAAAACGTCTTGTTGGCGTCTTTGTCAAATTTACTATCAACTACACAACGGATTCTTGGTTATATTTATTTATAAAATAAGGAGATGTTGTATGATTGCAAATGAGACAATAATCCACGAAAATTCTAATGAAGCGGATGTAAGCAATTATATGCAACTGTACGGTCTTTAAAAATGAGAAAGTCCCATACCGTTTAGTCGGCTATAAAAGGCCCGGACATGAAAATATGAAACAATTCAATGAGAAAACTGACGGCCTAATTTATAACAAAGTAATTAACGAAAAACAAAGAGATATGAACCAACGCCAACCAATGAAATACAGGCTCCTGACTTGGGACTTATGAACAATGTGGCGCTGTTAAACATGTTTGAAGGCACCAACCCTCCCCTAACCTGGGATAGTGGTGAAACAGTAAAACACAAGAAAAAACTATAAAAATTAGTTGACAGGGCCTTAACTCAACAAATCGATACAAAGCAGAAAAAAACATTTAGCAAAGACACAGACTGAACGTGGCAGGAATTTATACATGTCTTACAACAAAAAAGACACAAAGTACATATCTGAGAGAACTCGTAGTTACTGGCAGCTAATTCAAAGACAATAACAACTAATAAAAAAATAATGTATCTAAAGCTAAATATCAATCAGTACACATCCAACATCCAATAGATTTAGTGTACAGACGTCATTTACAGTTCGAAAAACACATGACCTTGTGCAATCCCAAAATTTAAGTATCGACAGGTTGTAGAACCGTGAATGTGCATATGTGAACAAGAATAATATTTAGCATGGTTTTAATCGGTAAACAACATCACCGTTCTATTCCGTTTGAAATATGTTTTCTACAGGTACAGAAAATCTTTTAAACCAAATCTTTGTATCTATGGAAGAATTTAGTAAAGGTTTTCAGTAATTTGTGGTAACGAAACCCCTGACTTAATAATTTACCAGTAATACATATATTGCGCTCATTTGAAATCCAACATGTCACTACAGACACGGACAAAGCGAACGACTTTGGATAGATAAACACCGTAAGACGGTGCCAAATGAACTTCACCGTCCAAAAAGGAAAATTAACAATAGGAAAAGAAAGATCGTGCGTTTTTCCGTGAATTTTTGTGTAGAGTTTCTCTTGTAAAACTGAAATATCTAAATCTAGGAAAGGACTGTTATTGCTGTTAATATTCAATTTATTTAAAGTAACATCCTTTGGGTAAATTTTTGCAGTATATTAAGAGAAATCTTGATTATTTAACGAAAATTTATCATCACGATAATGGTAAGTGTTGTCGAATTTATCAATTAAATGGAATTTAGACGGGTTTTTACTGTATTTTTGTTTTATTTTTCAGTCCGTTGTGTTGAATATCTGTGATGTATGTTTACACAGTTTTATCTGCTGGATCCAAAACATTGTCACATTAACCTTTTATGTCTGTTTTCTGTTGCTCTCCCAATTTTGTCAATATAATGGAACTATAAACAACTGCCATACATGTAAGAGATTTAGCAAGCTATCACCCAAAATGCCTGTACCAAGTCAAGAATATGACAGTTATTTTTCGTTCGTTTCGTCTTACGTTTGATATTGTCCGTTTTTAAAGAGTTCCCCTTTTTAGCTAAACTGGCCCGAAGGAAGTGAGCTTTTCTCATCACTTGGCATCCGTCGTCCGTCGTCGTTAACTTTTTACATTTTGAACTTCTAGAGAACCGCTGAATGGAATGAAACCAAACATGGCATGAATGTTCCTTATGAGGTGCTGACCAAGTGTTGTTACTTTGTAGCTGATCCATCATCCAAGATGGCCTCCAGCGGGGGACTTCGTATCACAAAGGACCCTATTGACAATACATACAAATGTCTTCTTTTAGAGAACCACTGAATGAAATGAAACCAAACATGGCATGAATGTTCCTTAAGAGGTGCTGACCAAGTGTTGTTACTTTGAACCCGATCCATCATCCAAGATGGTCGCCAGAGAGGGACTTAGTTTAACATAGGACCCTATGGGAAATACATACAGATGTCTTCTTTTAGAGAACCACTAAATGGAAACAAAACATGGCATATATTTTCCTTATGAGGTGCTGACCAAGTGTTGTAATTTTGTAGGCTATCAATCATCCAAGATGGCCGCCAGCGGGGAACTTCGTTTAACATAGGACCCTATGGACAATACATACAAATGTCTTCTTTTAGAGAACCACTGAATGAAATGAGACCAAACATGGCATGAATGTTCCTTATGAGGTGCTGACCAAGTGTTGTTACTCTGAAGGCGATCCATCATCCACGATGGCCGCCAGAGAGGGACTTAGGTTAACATAGGACCCTATGGGAAATACATACAGATGTCTTCTTTTAGAGAACCACTAAATGGAAACAAAACATGGCATGAATTTTCCTTATGAGGTGCTGACCAAGTGTTGTAACTTTGTAGGCGATCAATCATCCAAGATGGCCGCCAGCAGGGGACTTCGTTTAACATAGGACCCTACTGACAATACATACAAATGTCTTCTTTTAGAGAACCACTGAATGGAATGAAACCAAACATGGCATGAATGTTCCAAATGAGGTGCTGACCAAGTGTTGTTACTTTATAGCCAATCAATCATCCAATATGGCTGCCAGCTGGGAACTTAGTTTAACAAAGGACCCTATGTGAAATACATACAAAAAGTCTTCTTTTGAAGAACCAATGAATGGAATGAAACCAAAAATGGCATGAATGTTCCTTATGAGGTGCTGTACAAGTGTTGTTACTTTGTAGCAAATCAATCAACTAAGATGGCAGCCAACGGGGGACTAAGTTTAACAAAGGACCCTATGGGAAATATATACAAATGTCTTCTTCTAGAAAATCGCTTAATGGATTGAAACCAAACATGGTATGAATGTTTCTTTTGAGGTGCTGACCAAGTGTTGTTACTTTGTAGCTGATCCAAGATGGCTGCTAGCAAAGGGAGTAAGTTTAACATAGGACCCTGTGGGAAATACATAAATGTTTTCTCCTAGAGAACCACTGAATAGAATGAAACCAAATATAGCATAAATGTTTCTAATGAGGTGCTGACCAAGCGTTGTTACTTTGTAGCCGAACCATCATTCAAGATGGCCGCCAGCAGGGGACTTAGTTTAACATAAGACCCTATGGGAAATACATACAAATGCTTCTTCTAGAGGAGCACTGAATGGAATGAAACCAAACGTGGCATAAATGTTCCTTATGAGGTGCTGATGAAGACCTTAATACATGTATCTTTATAGACGGAGATATACTGTAAACTGCAAATATCAAGAAAAGAAGATCAACACATAAGTCAACATGAACAAAATTGTCAATTGACATCTTGTTGGAGTTATTGTCCTTATAAAGTCATTTTCTACAATTTCAACGAATTCATTGGTAATTTCTGTAAACTTTACAAAAGTCTTCTGCTTTTGATTAAATTACGGGGCCAATATTAAACCAAATTTGGCCTCAATCATTATTAGGGTATGTGTTATGATTTTAATCTATTTTTACATGATTTCCAAAACCAAAAAAGAATCAGGTGAGGGACACAGGCTCTTGAGAGCCTTTAGTTGAATTTACCTTGAAGTTCGACATTTTTGTTAATACATTTTTACAAGTTAGAGAATGATATCGAATAACACTAAAATGGGTACAAATGCACCATATGATTGATAATTAGTGCATATAATTATTAGCTTCGTTATAACAAAGATCATTGACAAAGATTATATGGTCAGATTGTGTTATTTCATTTCTTTTGCAAAGATCAACTAGCTTACATTGTTTACTTATATAAACTAATCTGGATTGTTTATATTAGAAGAACGATTATGGATTTACATTACCTGTAACACCTTCAGATCGGCAAATACCCTTACAACTTTCAATAGTAATTAAGTACTAACGATTATGAATTATTTGACCGAATAAACAATATAATGGGAAATGTAACAAAATGACGAAATACATGGTACAGTTACAGTCATTCTAGTTACAATTATTTAAGTCCATTTCTAAAAATAATAGGATCAATCCTTATTTTTGGGGTTTTTTTTTCCAAAGTTCTCTAGATTAATCCTATTACAGTTAATAATTATGACACGGGTTACGAATATCTGTTCTTATATGCATAAATACAATATTGTTTTTGTAATACGGTTTATGATATACAAGTACTTTTTATTGTACGAGTTTTGTGAACGAAATCGGAATAAATATAATCTTTTAAACTATTTTTATAATGCTTAACATCTGCCAGATATTACATGAATAGTGAAACAAATAACACATATCTCCAAGTTTAATAAACATGCTTTTAAAGCAATATATTAGCAAATATTTTAGACACTGAATATTTCATAAAAGATAAAGTACCAATTTTAATGTTTTTAACATAGATGGTGTATATTGGTATTACATAAAAAATATATATATATACACATACTATAATTTGTGGATTTTGATTTAGGTGTGTAGATTTTTCCGGAAGGACTACAATTAAGTATGCTTTAAACCAAAAGTTTGAGAAGCAAAAATGGTAAGGCAGATGAGAGCATCGAAACCAAAAGGGGGTCTAAAGATTAGCAAAAAATGGTCTGAAGTTCTTTTTACTGAGTTGCCACCTAAGATAAAATACAATAATATAATCAAAAATATAAAAATATGAATAAATATATAGCATTGAACTTGTTTATCTAAATGATATAATTCATCGGTTTCTTTCTAGTCCACACATAATATAAGTGTACAACATTTTTAAATTATGGCAATACCTAACCAGACAGATTTGTTGTTATAACTGGCAAATTTGTGAATGCTTGTTTCTGGAAGGAAAAGAATCTCGAAAAAACATAAAAATGTACACTGTCAAATAATGTTTAATAAACTTAAATAGCCCAATGAACAGTATAGCTTTTCTCATTGCTGATCATCGCTAGACTTTTATCCTATTTGTTTAACCCTTCCCGTATTTTTCTAGCTTTTACGATTTTTTCATAAATGTGTAACGGTTAAATAGCAATGCGTTTTGCATTCATTGTGTTTTGGGAATTCTTATAAGATAAACTAAATATCTTATCTTTCTTCCATTTATGTTTGTAGTATCGTAAAATTGTGCAAGGATTCTGTTCGGTTTGTTCTTGGCTTGTTTGTTAATATCTGTTGATTTTGTATTTGACATATATCCATGATTGAATAAGTATCTTCTAAAAATCCTTGGCTTTATGGTTGATTAAGGACTGCAGCTGGTCCCTTTAATGGTTTGTCTGGAATGAATTGTTTCAAACTTTTGAATTAAATCACTTTTATTTTTATATAGTTTTCACTTTTTGTTTTATTATAGTGCAAATCGCCTTCTTGATACAATACATATGAATTAGGGTCTGTATGTAGGTTTAGAGAATAGAGAATAATAGGCAAAAAACACAGAAAAAATTAAAAAATAAAGAATAGCGAAACAATAATCCAAAAAAAAAAGACTAGAGAAATTAAAGACCCAAAAGGCCCTTAAATCAATATGATTATCATCTGTTCACCATATACTAACTAAGATCAAACTAATTCACTGTAGACTTTGTTTATTTAGAATGTACAAAGAAACAATGAATATAAATTGCCAACCACACTTTTAAACGCTTAAAAACTGAATATTGATAAAACAAATATAACAACATGAATAGCAAGAACCAAATGACAAATGAAATAATGTTTTTTTTATGTAGTTATGATGAGATTAATTTAGTTTAAATAAAATAATGATGGCTTGCATTTGCGCTGTGAATGACTTGTTAATTGACCAACTGTCTATTTAAATCTTCAACACACACCATGCCGTAACAATTGAAACAGCAGTGAACAGCAGAGTCGTCAACGGGAAAGATACGGTCACTGAAATAAAAGTTAACATTAATCATTTCATTTCTAGATTTATATTGAATCCGAATATGTGTCCTTTGAATATTTCACAACTTTTGAAGATATATACATAGAGGAAATTTTGCTTGTACAATATTACTTCTACTGTGATGTTTTGTTGAAAAACTTGTTCTCTATTCTAACTTATTTTTGGTATAATACAAAAGAACGTTTCACAGGCAAATAAACTATTTAATACCATGAAGTCTTTTTTTCCGAAATGTTCAATGTTAACACGAGCAATATTTACTGTTGGTTCATTTTCTGTTCTTGAAAAAACACTTTGACAACTTATTACTAGTATCAGCAAAACTTGGTCGGAGTTAAGACTGTTAAAAAACTTACTGTGGCCAAAAATGTTGACAAAGTTGTGTTCAATGATTGAAAATGTTTAGTTCATGGTTGTACACCTCCGATTCAAATTGAGGAGTCTCAAATAAAACAAGAATGAATTGCTAATTTGTTTGTTATTTTGGTTGAAAAATGGAAATTATATATAATTGAATTTTTCAGATTTCAGGCTTTCAAAATGCTAAAAATCTATTAACGTGATTAAGAATTAAAAACGGTTGACAGTGTGGTAGAACCAGCTCTTATTATATAAAGACCTTACTGATTGGAACTTTGACGGTGAATAGAGTGTCACACTTGTACTGTGGCCAGAGCTCGAACACTGTAGCACCACTTATTATCAGCTAAATTTGGACAGTAGGACAAAATGTAACCTACGTATTTCTTTTAGAACTCAAACACCCCATTAAAAAGACAGAAAACTTATTTGTAAAGCATACAACTTGTCGTAAGACTGTAGCAGATTTAAGTGAGTGAAACTTGAATAACAACAATTAACGCCTCTTCTTATCAGTTCGAGGAAGTTGAAATTTGTAGCACCATTTAATGTAAAGGTTATGTACTTACTGTGAACAAACCCTAGATAATATGATCATACTACACTTACTATGAGCAGAACTTGGACACGTTGCTAATACATAAGGATCACAGGTAGCATATGTTGTAGTCTCGTCACTACCATCGTCACAATCTTTGTCACAATCACAAACAAACGCTTCATCGATACATGACACACTACCTCCAGAGCAGGTAAACCAACCACTTGGACATAGCTGAATATATGCAAAAGTGACATTACATATTGTGTTTTATCGAATTTGTAATACTGAGTCGATGATATCATGGATATACTATTCTTAAGTAATTTTGTCATTGCTGAGACAATTTGTCTATCGTCAACGTTTGTCTAAATCAAGGAATAAAATATTTAGTTTTTTCTAAATCAACTGATATTTTTATTTCATATGAATATCATTGTAATATTAGAGAATGTATAGAAGGTAATTGCTGCAATTTAATAAGTCTCATGCATATATAAACAGTTTTATCAATATTAAATCATTAAATGCTGTTTTCACATTTTGCGTGCATAGTGTATAAGACAAGTGTTTTGCGCGTCTAGCGTAAATACAAAATTTAATCCTGGTATCTATGATGAGTTTATTTGAAGCCGTGTTGTGCTTTTCAGTCTGTTTTCTGACCACATGTTTAAATGTACGACACCGCTTCTTAATATTTCTACTTACCTGAACGTATTGTCCTGAAGACGCAACTGGACACGCATTAGTATTACAATCACCAAATTCGCTTGAGTCACCACTGCAAGGTAATCCTCCATTCTGTGGTCTAGGATCAGAGCAGGTCCTTGCTCTCGAGTATTTTCCACCACCACAGGTAGTTGAACAGCCTCCCCAGGATCCCCAAGATGACCAAGCTCCATCAACTAAGAGACAAGATGTAGAATTTAAACAAATATAAAATGTGAAGACTAGTTTGTAATCAATTCATTGTGCCTTTTCCAACACTTTATATTAAATTGAAAATGTGTTGCAAATCCCATCGTTAATATTCTATATATTTAAAGATCACTCGACTTCTTACTGAAAAATGTCAACGGCAAAGCAATGTGGGTTATATCTCACCTGTTTTATATCTAATCAGCACCAAAATATATATTTTAATTTTATACACCGTTCCGATTCATAATTTAAAATGATGTCCTCTTTATAAATAATTCATAGTTTCTTGACTATATGCACATCTGTCCCATCAAACTAGCCAGACTTATGTGTAGATCTTGTCTTGCTGATCATTCTTGCAATTTAAAGTTTCTTTGAATCTATTATAGTTTTCAAGATAATAGGCAAAAATGAAAACAATGGTAAAAATTGTCAATTAAGGGCAATAACTCCTATAAGAAGTCCCCCTGACAGTTTTGACATAAATGGACAATTGGTAGAGCTCAACATTTTGAACATTTTTGCCCTTGTCAGTTTCTCTCTTCTTATAACGGTTTTCAAAATAATGGACAAAACTTGCATTTTACCCCTGTTCTATTTTTAGCCATGTCGGCCATGTGGGTTGGCAGGCGGGGTCATCGGACACATTTTTGAAACTAGATACCCTAATAATCATTGTGGCTAAGTTTGATTAAATTTGGTCCAGTAGTTTCAGAGAAGATTTTTGTCAATGTTAACAGACGATGCACGACGACGATGGACAACGAACGACGGACGCCAAGTGACGAGAAAAGCTCACTTGGCCCTTTGGGCAAGGCGAGCTAAAATTCAAACAATCAATCAAACCAATGCGGTACAAGGAAGAATTTTCTGTATTCTTATTATGTAATTTTATACTTCATCGTATTGCGAATTGGTGTTATATTTGACTTTTTAGCAAACTACACACACATACATACCAACAAATCCTATTATACTAAAATTAAACTTTTACACGCTTGTAAACAAAATTTTTCAACTTAAACTTTCAAAGGAGAAGCATACTTGATATCAATAGCTGTGTTGTCTTGTTGAAGTGAATTAATTACAGGATATCATTTTAGGATATACGTGATTTGACATCAGTGTAAAGTGCTTTTCAATTTTCTTCTTACACTGCAAATTAGTTGCGTATATTTCTAGTGTTTTATAGTCAATCAATATAAATGTGATAAGAGCAAAGCATAACTTTAAACTTTACAATGAAAGAATAACTTACTTATGCATAATTGTGTATTACAGCCCTGTGTTTCTGAGGTGACACCAACACAGTCAGCACCGCCGTACTGGGGAGATGGGTTTGTACAAGACCTACTCCTGTCTTGACTTCCTCCACCACATGTTACGGTACATGTTCCCCAACTACTCCAATTGGTCCATACACCGTCAACTGAAAAATAGCCCTCGTGTTATAAAGGTAAACCTAGTTTCTTCAATTAAATCAACAAATTTTCTAGTTTTACGAAAAAGACTGTTCACTGCAACGGGATTCTGAGGGTATACACAAAACATGATTTTAAAATTGTTCTATTGTGTATGTTGTCAGTTTCGATGAAAAAATATTTTCATGGATTTTAAAAAAAGAAGCCGTTACTGAGATTAGATAATCAGAACAAGTATTAATCTAATATCAGAGAAAGCATCAACCTCATCTGCAGAATGTTTATTCTTTAAATGCGCGTTTAAAAATATTAATTTTCATCAAAAGTAAAACCCGCATGCATGCGATTTGGCCCATGACACATTCGTCAATTAAATAACAATTGATAAAAACACAATTTAAAAACAAATACACAACAATTCTCTTCCATAGGGCCACTGACAGTGGTATTTAAAAGAGGAGGAACATTTTGTCAAAAGTTATGAGGATATAGCTTGTACCACCAATACACTAAAAATGCATCTTCTACTTGAGTTAAAAACGTTAATCTCCAAAATTATGAGAATTCACAAAAACATATTTCATATTTATCATATTTTAATACTCATATTTTTTGTATTGATTTCGGTCAAGGGGGAAATTGATACATTTTGTATTTTGTTACGTTGGATTGCTGTCGCACTGAATTCCAAATGTCGTGGCTAGTTTTCATCGATTAATAGTATCATCTGCATAGGAAGACAGGATCCATTTCGAAAAACTTTGAACATTACTGATCATAGTCTGTGTATGAAGATATATTGGTCATTTTAACATCATTTTATCATACCAATACCATAACAATGTATTGTGAAGGGATCTTTTGTTGCATTTTAACCTCACTGAAGTTGCACACACACACACACACACACACACACACACACACATATATGTATACGTCTTAATATGTGACAACTTTACGTAAGACGTTTTCCATCTAATAACCTATATATGTATATAAATTTGATATTAAGTACACATCAATGAGGCAGCAATCAAACCAAACAATTTACCCATTTCAAACATCTAGAGGCCACCATAATATCTTTAAATTTAAATGACAATACGAACAATTTCTTCGAATCACACGTACTTGGACAATGATGTGTGTTGCAGGATTGTTGACTAGACGCAGCTCCAGAACATTGTGATCCACCATATTGTGGTACAGGATTGGTACAGGATCTAGTTCGGTCCTGAGTGCCGCCACCACATGTAACTGTGCAAGTGTCCCAACTGGACCATGATGTGTATCCACCGTTAACTATGCAAATTGAAAATGTCATCCTTAAGCAGAATAATAATTTACAAATGCAATGGCATTGATCTGAAAACTACTATGATGGAGACGGAATTCTCGCTTTATTCGTTCAAAATTATCTATGTTTATATTATTATATTATATTATATCATGTAATATATACTGCTCATGAAATTACTTTTTCTTTAATAGAATTTTTGAAAATTTTCAGGTTCATTTCAAATATCTGTTTAAACATACTTGGGCAATTATGAGTGTTACAGCTTTGTGAGTCTGAGGCTGATCCAGAACACGATAGACCATTATATTGTGGTGCAGGATTTGTACAACTTCTGGTTCTTCCTTGGGTTCCACCACCACACGTTACACTACACGTAGCCCATGATGTCCAGGAGGTATATCCACCATTAACTAAAAATTTAAACACAAAAAAATATCAGAAAATTAGAAGTTATTTCGACACGTTCATTGTTTATGTGTTCGTCAACATGTTTCAATGACTATATAAAATGACAAAATGTTAAACCACTCCCTAAAACCAAGCAGATTATATGAATATTTTGCTAATGTCTGATATGGGTAAAGATGTGCAATTCATTTCAGGTAAGTGGTAATGGTAGCCTTTTCCTCAATTCCTCTGCCCATATCGTAAACTTGGATATGTATGAAGGCTCGTTCGAAGATAAGACATTTTCATATATGTGGTTAAAGTTTCGGGGTACGAAGTGAGATTCTTTTTTCCGTAATTTAGCCGACCCCGAAAAGTATTTTGTGATACTGCTTATCGAGGTAAAAAATCTCTTTTTTCACACAATAAGTTCTTGAAAATTTGGTTCTTTGCATACATTTAATAACTCCATAGTTTTTACACCTTTATTCTATGATCCTCTGCTCTCCATATCAGCACAAATGGTTAAATTCAGTCACTTCTTTTTATGATTTTTTGTTAACGCACTCCTTTTGATATTGACCCATATGAGCAGTTAGACAAATGAAAAAAAAAAAATAGAAAAAACATGATTATTAATTTTTTTTAGATTTCCAAAATATAGCATAAATTATTCTGTTTCAAAATTGAATAATAAAGGGGTATGTCCCTTCATTTGTATTCAAGCTACAGGTTGTGTAATATAACAGTTGAAAGGATTGTAATAGGTAAAACAAAATTGCTTAACATCAAAGAAAACATGAAGAATAACTCACATGTTGTGATAAAGTAATTGAAAAGTTTTTAATTGAATACTTTCCTCAAATAAAATGTAAATTGAGAGGTTTTTTTTCTCTTGCTAATAAGTAAATTAAACATCAAATTCTATTAGAAAAATGCCTAATTATCTGAGTTATACCGGAAAACCACATCATTCAGTCAATTTTTTCACAAATTAAAAAAAGTTTTATGGATTGAAAAAAAAGACGATTATATAAGGTAATCTAATATAAAATTAAAAGCAGATTCAACCACTGCATTGAGTGTGATACCACCTCGACATTAAAATTTTAAATTTTAAAAAGCTCGGCAAGCCTCGCGTTTTGAATATGAAAATTTGTAGAGAAATATGGTAGTGCAAGAGATTCGAGATCGAACGAACCACACGTTGATTATAAAAACACAACCTTGATTCGATGTTGTGTGTCTGCTGTGTTACTACAAAATTTGTTCAGACATACTTGGACAATTAAGAGTGTTGCAGCTTTGTGAGTCGGAAGATGATCCAGAACATGATAGGCCATTGTATTGTGGAGCAGGATTTGTACAACTTCTGGTTCTTCCTTGGGTTCCACCTGCACATGTTACACTACACGTACCCCATGATGTCCAGGATGTATATCCACCATTAACTGATAAATGAATAACAAAATTCTCACATTAGAATATAATATATCATTAAACTTTAACCGGTTTAGTTGCAAATAAACGATGTTTTAAAAAAAAAAACAGATGTTGCGTTGTAATAAACATATTTCAGCTTTGATCTTCATTCAATGTGAAACATACACATGGTTTTGTTTTTCTTATCTAAATATCATACTACTCGATTTTACTTGTGTTTTCAATTCAAAGTAAAATAAAAAATGAAAAATGTTAGATTTATAGATATTCAATATTAGTGGAATATGTTTTTTTTAAAGATAATTCTCTATAACAATTTTTCAATTTACAAAAAAGAAATCATCGTATCCCTTAATATTTTAATGAGTAGGAATCACTTTATTATGGATTATAAAGATATTCTCTTGTAGATGAGTTTCAACATACTTGGACAATTATGCGTGTTGCAGCTTTGTGTGTCTGATGCTGATCCTGAACATGTTGCACCACCATTTTGAGGAGTAGGATTTGTACAACTTCTAGTTCTACCCTGAGTTCCGCCTCCACATGTATTACTGCACTGGCCCCATGATGTCCATGAAGTATAGCCGCCATCAACTGATAGTCAAATAATACCGATCCACATTTTACTATATCATAACTCCAGGAAGCACACGGTGAGTAAAAGTTGACTGTTAACGTTAAATTAACGCACTTTTATTTGGGAAATGAGTAAGTTTAGTTTGAATGTATTTTATTTGAAAGAATAGCAAAAAGGATTGGACACAAGTTGTAACAAAATACACATATAAACACAAAAGCATTTAAATAATGACATAAAAATAATAGATAAATATGTCTTTAAAACATGATTATAGATTCAACGGCGATTCCACGCTCTCTGTGAATCAACGTTCCTTTGTAATAATGCATATTTGGTAACTAGTACTGACAGGATGTCTGGGAATAAGGATAATTATTTAATAAAGCAAATATGTACAACGTAGCTCAAAGGGTTGTTTTGAGAAACAATGAGTCATGTATATTGGGTCGATGTTGAAACGTTTATAAATTGAGCGAAATTTACTCTGGTCAGTCTAGACCTAAAGAGAATTAAATACTCTTGACAAAAAAGGATCAGAAAACTAAACCTGCATCTTAAAGGAAAATTGGCGTATGCCTTTGTTATCAATTGTGTTAGAGAATAGAAAAAGATGTAGGTGTTAAACTCAATAAGACAGCGATCCAACATCGCAAAAAAACACGTATTGAGATCTTCAATAAAGCTGCAACAGTACAAAGTTTTTATTTTAAAATAAATCACTCTTGGTTTTTAAATGGGTTAGTGCTGCTCAAAATTTGTTTTTCTGCGTATTTTTTTGTGGACTTTTATTTTGTCTTCATTCTTTCGTGACTTTCGATTGTCCACTTAGTATCTTAGATGTCGTCTTATGATTCTTTTATTGTCAACTATGCACATATGATTTAAATTGTTAATACTCCTACGACAGTTTCCATTTCAATATAATAATAGAATGCTTACATAGAAATAGGTATTTTGGACAAGCTGTACATCAGGCAATAATGTTTGTACATTTTATTAAACAAAAAAAATATTTCAAGACATAATAAGTTATCATTATACTTACTTGGACAAGCGCTCAATGTGCAGACTTGACTCGCCGTTGTACTACCGCTACAATCAGTACCACCGTGAGCTGCAGAAGGGTTGTTGCAGGCCCTTGACTTTGTCTGTGTTCCACTTGCACATGTAACAGAACAAGATCCCCATGATCCCCAGCTGTTCCATCCTCCATTTACTGTCAACATAATACAGATTTCAAAAATCAATAGTACATACTTTATTGCAATGTACTATTATTGTATAACTATCTAACCGTGGTATAAAAAATCCCATCTGATAACTTTTGATTTTTAACATAATTCAGGTTTGGATTGCAAAGGGACACCCACATTTAAATATTACTGATTGTTCGATACTATGAAAAACTGCAGTACAGTATACAAATTGGTCATAACAACACATATAAAAGTTGTCTTTATAGATTAATCAGTTGACGTTCAGACAGATTCAACTTAAATTCCGTTGTGTCTGATATGAATGTATTCTAGTTTTTGTGAATCAATGCAGAATTTTCAATTACGCGTATCACTGTCAAAACTTTTATTAATAACACATATAGCAGGGGTAAATTAATAACGATTCACAGTGAAAAACTGGTGATATATTTTTATGGAAAAATCCTTGTTTTTAGGATGAATGATAATGACTACTTACTTGGACAGAAGCTTGAGCTGGTGCAAGAAGTACTCTGACTACTATCACCAGTGCATTGTAGACCATCATATTTTGGAGTTGGATTTGAACATGTTCTTGTTCTTGTTTTTGTTCCAGATGCAGACGCACCAGAAGATGTACATGAGATTGAGCAGGTTCCCCATGAAGCCCAGCTTGCCCAGTCTCCATCAACTAGAATATAAGATTTCTTTTTATATATTATCAGCTCATAATCTTAAGATTTTATATCCTTTTCAAATCAAAATTACTGCGATAGTTAAGCTACCACAAACAATTATAAATTGGCTATGTCATAAGTCGTATGGAAACACCAGGGTTTGAACGGATGGTATTTAACAGTTCAAGAGAAATTTTAATGTCAGTGTGGGCAAGAATGTTTTAGAAAATTCACAGGCTGATTTTTTACAACTGGAAATTTGAATAAAGGTAACTTACTTGCTTATGGGTGTCAAGGTAGGTGTATGTTCTTGTTAAAGTTATGTAACTACGGTTAAAGTAAAAAATACTTCGTAAATAAGTATTAAATCGAACACAACCATTCAGGTTTACTCGAGTAGAACTGTATTTTGGGGATTTCTTTTCAGCATTATTTCTAGTTAAGTGACTTATTGGACGACTGTTGGAAGATATTCATTCTTTGTTTTCTTTAAATTTAACAAAAATGTATCATGATAACAGACATAAAAAGGAAAAGCATATGCGGAGATTTGGGTATAATCGAGTAGACCCGTTTTATGAGCTCTAAAATAAATACGTTTCAAGAGTTGTATTGAAATGAAATAACCGTTTAAATAGCTTGTGTCACAAATAATTAACCTTTGTACAAATGTTCAAAATCAAAATATTATGAATAAGACATGTTGATTTTCTATTAATTCTTGTCCGAATTTGGCACTCAGTTGTCAATTTCTTTGAAATGTATTGCATTACTTCATATTATTCAGCTCAAGGTTACCCCCTACATGTTTCACACATAGTAAAGGGGTTTGGAATTCATTATCCTTTCCCCTTTAATCTCAGTTTTAAACAAATTTGAAAAGAAGCAGTAAAATTCAAAATAAGATATAAAATGGTATTAATGTTCAGTACTGTAAAACAAGGGACTATTGCTGATTATTAATTGTTGACCTCATTTAATATGAATGACAAATTTCTTACTTGGTGATGGTGTTGCACAATCTTCTTCAGCTACTCCATCACCGTCATCATCTGGAAAGAAAGTTTACAATCGGTTTTGGTAAGTGCAGTCTTATGCATGCTATCATTGAAAGGAAATTGACATCATATTCAGTTTTATAATTAAATATGTTGTCATATAGACTGATGTAACAGATACTTTCTATATCCGAACAATTTATGTTTTTTTTTACAAAAAAAATAGTTACATGAAAAAATGGTAAATTCATGCCTTGTACGTATGACTTCAGCTTTATGCCAGCATAGTACCATATTCAGGAAGAATAAATAAATTGCCAATGTTCTTTTACACATGTTTAATGCCACACAGATCACTAAATTATTATACCAAAATCCCAAAGACGGTCGATAGTAGAGCAGCCAGCAGTTGATTATCCTTTCGATGGACCTGATTCACCTCTTTACATTTATAGGTGATAAAAAAATGCAATTTAAGAAACTAGTGAAACAAATGCTTTAAAGTAAACAATACAGAAAGACGATCAGATTAAATAAAAAACGAGAAAAAAAATCAACGTGCAGAGTTAACTATTCATTTTTAATATTTAGGTTTCTCGTCCCTTTAAGAAAACATTAATTGATTTTTTTTAACATATTAATAATTCAAAAAAGAGGACGATTACGGAGAAATGTCTGAACTTAGGTATAAACACAATAAAATAAGTCTCTTTTCAAAACGGTTGCATGCTGAGATTAAAATTACCGTGAAGCTACTATTCAGCATTTTGTACCTCGGAAATTCCAAACACTGATAAAGATAAATTTACCTTGACCTTGATTTTCAGTTGTACACAACTCTTCGTCAATCAATCCGTCACAATCGTTATCAATACCATCCCCTACTACTGTTGAACTTGGTACGCAAATCTATAAACGTATTTAACATTCATTACCAAAATTCAACTTAATCAACTGTTTCTTGGTGAACATAAGATTATGAATGTAAAAAACACCTAGTACAAGGATAAATGCAGTAAGCATTTCAAATGCTGATCTATTAGATTTAACATGTCTTTTATTGCCATTACAGTGTACGGTTTAATCAATCCTGATTTTAGATTGAAAAAAGTCAAAAATAATTCTTCTGTGAGCAAAACAGATCAGTTTAGCAGACCATTTTAACATCTAAAATTGCAGTTTAGCAGACCATTTTAACATCTAAAATTGTATCGACTATTTAGTCACAATTATCATGTTTTAAAAACTTGAAGCAGTTCAAAACATTCTGAGTCGGGCCTTTCTTGTTAGAAGTTGCTCTGACGATTGACTGCCTTTTTAGGACTGACTTGGTCCCACGGTCCCAAATTAGGCCGGAAAAGGTCCGTCAGACTTCAGAGCAATCTCGGACTATCCTGGGAGAGACTCATAAAAGGAAAAACAAATACGCATGATCGGACGGCTAATCAAACTATTTTAAAAATAGTTTGGTGACTCAATGAATATTGCAATGCTATGTTGTTTATACTAGTATTACAATTGTCATGGTTGTAGAAATTCAAATAACGTGTCCACACTGGGAATAACACATTAACTGATTCATAGATCCCTACTTGTATTATATTACTAGTTTTATTATTGATTACTTATGTTACAGTGGTCCTATTATCATTCTGCAGTCAGCCAACTATAACATGTTTGCTTTATATTTTATAATCTGCCGAAGGTCGGTGGTTCTCTCCGGGAACTCCGGTTTCCTCCACCAACAAAAAAATGGCAGCCATCATGATATATGCGAATTTTGCTGAAATTGTGGTTAAACACCAACAATCAATTATTTTTTTATTGTTTGCTTTATTTGCGTAGAATAAGGAGTCTCATCGCGATCCGAGTTTTGATGATGTCGATTTCTATAATAATGAAAGAACGGTTAGGAATTAAAGAAAAAAAAGATAAGCGTACAGGTTAAATTAATTGCAGGATAAAACAATTTGTAAACGCTACGAAATAGGAGAAAAGATGGGTGGGTCTTGATTTTCTTTCTGTTTCTAAAGCTCTTACAAATAAATTTTATATTTTCCTTCAATGCACTTGTATTGTATATATAAACAACTTTATTCCTTTAAAGGGCCGTTAATTGTCTTTCCATAAGATGTGTTGGTACAAAACAGAGTATTATAGTTAACTTGTAATTATGCCAAAAACCAGGACATTTTGCTCGGCAGTGCTACACTCGTATAAACCGAGTTAAAATTGAATTCAGTTTTGGAAATGTTCAATAACCGTAAATATTGTAACATCGTTTATATTCTTGTTGGATTGTTTATTAAATTGTTAAACTTTATACCGACTCGAATCACCATTTGATAACCAGCAAACATTCTGGTTATACAATTCTTATAAGTATAACTTATACCCTTTATCATGATTGAATACTTACATTATATTGAAGATGATCTTTCTGAGAGGAATTATTCTTTCAAGCATAATATAGAGGCTTACATTTTACATTTTACTTACTTCGTTGATTGGGGCCATCCTCATACCAGTTGGGAAGCCGTAGGTTTCATACTTGGCCTGCCCATAAAGGTAGCCACCAAAAATAGAAATAGGTGAACTATGTCTTACAACATGAGAACCTTCCGGAATGATGATGTAGCCGGCTACATAATCTGTTCCTGCTACCTGGTGATATGTAGTTGAGCCGGGAAATGCAACACCGTTGTGTAGTAAACCAGCTTTTTCGCTCTCTTTGACGATAAACATAAATTTACTGTTGTATGACCCGTATGAATATTTCGGTGTACTGAAGGTGTAATCTGCTCCATATTGTTCCATGGGAGGTATCAACATCAACATTGGGTCAGACTCTTCGTTGCTTGATTGTTCACTCAAGCAGAATTGGAATACACTGATTGGTTTATCTGCAACGACCTTGGTGTATATTCCAGATGGCAATGTCTTTTGTACAAATTTTCCACTATTTGAGATGGTAAATGTAGAACTGTAACCTCCAGAAATTGTCACTTGTGTATTATCTTCACTAGCAATGAATTTGAAATAGTCTCCAGTTGTTCTTAAAGGAATTGGACAAGTGATAAATGTTTTGCCCCATGTACCTACATGTGCTAACATTTCTACAATGTGATCAGAGGACCTTCCAGAACCAATACTTGTTCTCTGATTTCCACCAAGCACTCCGACCGGTTTATTAGACTGAATTCTACTTCCAGTCAAATCGCCGTATGACTGTAATTGAAGAACTTCATATTTCTGCAGACTTGTTGTTAGTACATCACCGCTGTAATACGACTGACCATTGAATGTTACCTTGTCGTTAGCAATGTGGGTTGAGATCGTCACCGTAACTGTGGTACTATCTTCAACACCAATGATGTCAATCTGGCAATAATATGATGACGGGTACCAAGAAACCGTGTAGTAATCGTCACCAAGTACGTCAACCGGGAGTGCGAGATAAGCATCGCAAGAATAGTATTGTTTGTTTACTCCGTAGACTATGACATCATCATCCGCTGATATTTGGATACCTAGAACAAAATTATGACTACTACAATTTCATCATTCTATGTTTTTCATATGTGTCAGAAAGCAAGGCTACACAGCAGTTATACATTTTCCTACCACTATGCTGTGATCAATACGATTTTAATTTAAACCTCAGTATATAAAGCTCAGATCCCGAAAATTTGGAAAGCCAAAGATAAGTAAACAGATTGGAGCAATGCATACAAAGGGTTTCTAAAACATTTGTATTGGAGAACATAAATATTCCTAGTCTTTAAATTGTTGTATATATTTCATTTGTTTAATGTAGGTTGTTGCATATTTTTAATTGAATAGTTGCATTGTTCGTCCAATCCTATTTTTGTCGTGATTTTCACCAAATGGGAATTTTATTTATCTCTCAAAGTAAATAGTGTTTATATTATTTTAAATATACTTATGCAAGAATTCTGTAAGGTTCCCATATAAAAAATATTTGCATAAAACTTTTGAAATGCTGAATTTTTCCCTGTCCCTGTGTAAGATACAGTACCTCTTATTAATCAGCAAAAAGATTCATTACCTATTTAAAAAGGAATAAGTCGTGGATAAAAAGTGTAACTATGAAGAAAACTTAATGTCTTCCAAATTTTATTATAAAAGGCTATTTTATTTTAATAGATAATTATTTCCTATAATTAAATTACACTGTTGCTTCTTGTTCATTTACTCAACATTTCATTTCCAAATTATTCATTCTCATATATATGTATATATGAAAAATGCATGAAAGTTTTAATTAGACGTTAATCCCCCTCTCACAAAAAAAAAAACCCCACTTAATTGTACTACTATTGCAAGTGATTGTCATAATTTTACATCTATTGTTTTTAAACAGTGTGTTAATGGCAAGATACGATATAGAACCTCGCGTTTTAAATTTGAACTGTCTCGACTGGAGAAATATCGTATCACACTCGTAGAATCTCTCTCTTCATCTCAACTACTAAAATAATGAGGTCCAATTTGTGAGCCGGCATGACGTAAAAACGACGAATCAAAGAATTTAACTTTATATATAACTAATATAGGACAATGGTGGTGATTAAAAATTACACATTTCTAGGCCCTTTTATTTTCCACATAATTAATACCAATAATTAACAAGTTCCGGATCGAATCCGATTCCGATACCGATAGTTATCTGTTACCTGTTACCGTACGTTCAGGTGCACCACCAAACGGTGTATTTTGGATTTGCTATATACACGGGTGATAATCACACCTGAACTTCGTCAGGGATTGACAATACTAAATTCAATCATTGACCCCAAAAAAAGTATATGTCGCATGTAGTTTCCGGTTGTAGTAAGAAAACCAGGACGAGTTCAAACAGAAAGATTCTTTTAGGGTTAGGTTTTTAGATTTTGAAAGCAGAGAAAATTGTGCACCTTATAATCAGCATGACTTTATCAGATGACAATACGAATATAAAAAGTCTTAAGGCTGAAAATAAGGCGTTGGTACTTTAATTCAGTCACGGACCCGCGGGTGTGTTCTAGTATATATATATATATGGAAGATCGTTGACTAATATCTAGACGTTATATATATAGATATAAGAAGATGTGGTATGAGTGCCAATGAGACAACTCTCCATCCAAGTCAAAATTTATAAATGTAAACCATTATAGGTCAAAGTACGGTC
This sequence comes from Mytilus coruscus, assembly GCA_017311375.1. Classification (NCBI taxonomy): domain Eukaryota; kingdom Metazoa; phylum Mollusca; class Bivalvia; order Mytilida; family Mytilidae; genus Mytilus; species Mytilus coruscus. The sequence continues at coordinate 31,129,739 of CM029602.1, read as the reverse complement.
TTCAACACGGAGCCTAGGCTCACACCGAACAGTAAGCTATAAAGGGCCCCAAAAATTACTAGTGTAAAACCATTCAAACGGGAAAACCAACGGTCTAATCTATATAAAAACGAGAAACGAGAAACACTTATGAACCACATCAACAAACGACAACTACTGAACATCAGATTCCTGACTTAGGACAGGTGCAAACAAATGCAGCGGGTTTAAACGTTTTAATGGTACCAAACCTTCACCCTTTTTCTGAAACAATAGTGTAACATCACAACATACATATATAAAACGTCTAGATATTAGTCAACGATCTTTCTTGCGAAGGCGTTGAATCGTTATGAAAAAACGATACTGTACTGAATAAAAAAATACATATACGCCTAAAAAGTGTACAAAACAACACCACGATTATAAAAAAGGAAACAATAATTACAAGCATCAATAAATATTTCGGATAACAGATATCCTTCATTAGTATGATGTAAAATGAATCTTATCAATTTATGATAAAAAAGAGAATGCAAACGGGAAGTGTGTCAAAGAGACGACAACAACCCGACCAAAGAGCAGATCACAGCCCAATGCCACAAATGGGTCTTCAACGCTACGAGAAAATCCGGCACTCGGAGGTGGGCTTCAGCTTGATGTTTTCGACTAATGAGTTTAAACGTTCTTTTGATATCTTTCGCCTCTCATGTTTATTAAATTTGCCTACCATGTATTATCATAGTACTTCCTATATGTTTTTTACTTATTGCATGCTAATGTGTGTCCGGCGGTTGAAAGCTCAGTAGAGCTTATGTTGTGGTTATTCGTTTTTGTAAATAATTTCGTCTCTTAAAATTTAATTATTATTATTATTATTACTATTATTATTATTAACAAGCTTCAAAACCAAACCTACTAATCGTAAAAAAGTAAATGACAACTTCGAAAAATATATTTACTTTGGAAAATTACGAATTTTACCTTAATCTCAACTGAGATTACAGCTTTGAAATAATTCTGGATACTATAAATTATCTTTTACGTGTACATGTACGTATTACTAAAAAAAAATATTGATGTTGAAATTTGCTTAATATACCTTTAAAACTTTTTGTTGTTCCAAACATTCTCAAATCATTGTCCAAAAACAGCTGCTTAACGTATCCAGAAGTGACAGTAAATTGCTCATTAACGGTTTGCGCGGTATAAAGCGGTGCTGTTACGTGTACATTTACCGTTGTGGTACGAGAAGTTGTAACAAAAAGTTCTGTGTCCAAATCTTTGGCGCTGTTTTCTCCAAAGGCAACAATAAACAACATTCCTCTGTTGTCAGGAGCTGAAAACACGACACAAAATAAAAATTATCTTAACAATATTATAAATGCATGACACGCATACTGTAATAAATAGATTTCACCAGTCATTGTCACATCATACATTGTATTATCGGCTATCACTACAACAGATACATTATTGATATGTGTTCCAGGTTGCCATTCAAAACCATTGTTTTTACGTAGAAGACCGTTAGGGAATCTGAAGTTATGCTATCCTTCAATATCAGCTCATTCGAATTCTCTTTTAGTTTTACAGCTTCGCTTAAAAAGACAAAGGTTGAGACTGTTTCGAATGGCACATTGATTTTCTGAGTTGGTATTCCAAAACGGGTTTCAGCATTGACGTTACCGCATTCTTTATCCCTTCATATATATTAATATTATAAATGAAATTTCATGAACATAATTTTCTTAAGTACATTTGTTTGTAATATCAACATGTTTTGAAGTGAGAAAATTTTCAGTATAAAAGCATGAATATCTGTCCGCGGATAAATTTCTGACTTGATGACGTATACCTATCAAAGATTAATGGATTGAGAGGCATCACCAGTTAGGTTGCGTCATTGATCGACCAAGCAAGTATCACTTAGTATCAGGGGATTGAGGTATTAACATAGCTGATAACGTTAAACTTTGATATGCATAGATTATCGGTTTTCTACACATTTATATTGTAAAATATCAGCCGCGAGCCACAGTGTAAATCTTTTAGGCGAGTGAGCGTAGCCAACGAGCAAAAAGTCGTCACAAGAGCTGAGCAGAGTGATACAGAGAGTGGGACGACCGATAAGGATACATTATCGTTAACATAGGGATAATATATGAAGGAATTTATTTTGTACTTTTGTTCTTATATAGAATAACGGTTTCGACAGTATTTTATGGAAGAAATGTTTGATAACTTTTTAAAAAATATTTCAAGTAAACGCATAGAACAGCAAAAAAGGTACTTTCCCCTTCTTATTTGTTTTAGATCAAATACTTTTAAGGATTTGTGTCATGCAATGATACCTATAACCCATTCCAGTGCATACAATGTATATTCATTATAAATGTCATCAGCGATGGTTTCAGGATACTGGTACATTTTGACATTGAGGGTGAAATTTTACGTCAAATTGATTTTTCTTTCCACACTTTTTAAACGCCCGTCTTAAGACGGGACGTCTTATGGTATGCCGTTGTCCACCCTTCCGCCCGTCCGTCCGTCGTTAATACTTCGGACAAAAACTCAAAAACGCTTTCACTAATATTCATGAAACTTAAATGAATTGTTAATCTCTATTGACGTAAGCTCCCTTTCGATTTTTATTAATTTTAGATTTTAGGTTTCCGAGTTATGGGGTCTTATTCATAAAACAAATGGAGATTTTCCAGTTTTCTAATTATAACTCAAAAATGCTTTGAGCAATTTTCATGAAACTCTGGTGAAATGTTTATATATATTAACATAAGTTCCCTTTCAATTTTTAAAATTTTCTGATTTTACGTTTTGGAATATTGGGACTTTATTATTCATAAAAAAGGGGGATTTTCCAGTAATCGGACAATAACTCAAAAAACGCTTTGAACAGTTTTCATGAAACTTTGGTGACTTGTTCATATCTATTAAAATAAGCTCTCTTTTTTTTTTTATATAAATATCTGATATGAAATTGCGAAGTTATGGAACTTTATGGGGTCTATTTAAGCAGTGCTCACAGTATTTCTAGTTGATCATATAAATTCATTTAAAGCATAAAGACGAGATAAAGGGCGACGGGCGTATCATGCGATCGTGGCGCAGCTCTTTATTAAGATTCCTCATGGTAAACTGCATGAACAAAGACTGAAAGAAAGATTGATGACCAATGTCCCCTGTACATGTATTTGTTTTTCTCACAGGGTCAAATCTGAAAGTTGACAAATTTTACCATAATTTGAATGCTATTGAAGCGTCTATGTCATATAATTAAAACATTTTCCAACAATTTCCAACATTATTCCAAAAAGTTAAGTTTATCGGAAAGTACCAAGGCCTAATAGATAAATATTTAGTGTCTTCTTCACAAATAATACAAGATAGTCTTCAGTTATAGATTCAAGGTGCTGAAGTTGTGTTTTTACTTTAGTTTGCCCTTTATTTGTCTTCGTGCTATTGTGTTTCTTTTAGTCTATGACTTTTGACGTGACAGGGTATTTATGCATACCGCCATCGTTTTTTTTTAACTTTTTGACTTTGGGCATACCATGTGCAGGTGGGTTCAGAGGTGCGATTCGGACACAAAGGATTTTTACAGTGCTGTTTCTATTTTGTTTACCCTTGTATCTATATTTACTTAATTTTTACCTTATCGAGAATGTGTACACTATATACATATACGGTATGTACTATCAACGACAAAAACATAATTTTGATGACACAAATTGTCAAACTTTTACTGTCTACACCTTTTTTGTTGGCGTCTTTGTTAGATTTATTTGTATGTTTGTTTGAATTTTTTAGTCAGTTGTGTTGTATGTCTGTGATGTATGTTTACACAGTTTTTGCTACTGGGTTCCAATTATTGTCACATTAACCTATAATTTCTGGGGTTGCTCACCCAATTTTGTCGGAACTATAAACAACTGCCATACAAGTGGGAGGTTTAGCTAGCTATAAAACCAGGCTAACACATCATTTTCTTCGGAAAATGCCTGTACCAAATCAGGAATATGACAGTTGTTTTGCACTTGTTCCGTTGATTGATAACGTTTGGATTTGTCAGTTTTTATGGACTTCCCCTTTTTGAATTAGCCTTGGAGTTCAGTATTTTTGTTATACTTTTTGTAAAGTAATTTGGCGCTAAATATAGATTCTTACATTGATACCAGTGGATTATCGGATTTATCCAATCGAGATAGTTAAATTATCAATTTTAAAGTCCGAGCCTGGGCGAGGACTTTAAAATTTATAATTTAACTATCGAGATTGGATAAATCCGATAACCCACGAGTAACTATGTAGAATCTGCTTCTCTAATGATTAAAAAATAAATTTTCATTTTTTGTTAAACGAAAATCCCCTTCGAGTGCCCTCCACATTCCACAAAATTGTCAATTTCATTAACACCTGTTAGCATATTTTGTTTCATCCAGTGAGCTGATAAAGGTTATGACCCTTAAACTCATCCAATCATCTTCTGAGATCACCGGCAACCACACGTTGAGTAAATTTTTTTATAAAATGGGTTCGGAAAGGGTTAAATTGCCATAGAATTAGAGAAATGTTGATACACAATTACAAGTTAGGTTTTACATGTTTGACGTAACTCGTGAAATGAAATAAAGTGTACCAGAGAGACAAAGAAATATAATACAACTGTACTTCCAACAGAATGTTGGTTTTGGTTATAAATGTCCTTTATACATTTTTTTATGAATAAAAAATAAAAAATTGTCAAAAACTATTTAGGTATATAAAAAATAATCAATATAAAAATAAGAAGATGTGGTATGTTGCCAATGAGACAACTCTTCACCAGAAATCAAATGACGCAGAAATTAGCAACTATAAGTCACCGTATGGCCTTCGGCATTGAGTAAAACCCATATCGTATAGCTAGCTATAAAAGGCCCCGATATAACAAATGTGATACAATTCAAATGAGAAAACTAACGGCCTGATTTATGTACAAAAAAATTAACGAAAAACAAATATGATATACAGCAACAAACGGCAACCACTGAATTACAGGCTCCTGACTTGGGACAGGCATATAGAAGAATGTGACAGGGTTAAACGTGTGTACAGGCACCCAACCCTCCCCTAACCTGGGAAAGTGGTGTAACAGCACAACATAAGACCAGACTATAAAAATCAGATGAAAAGGGCTTAACTCATCAGATCTAGATCGATACAAATACAAAAACACAAAAGACACCATCTGAGAGTACTCGTAGTCACTGGTAGCTAGTACAAAGCAATAACAACTAATAAATAAACTGTTAACACAGAGAAATATCTCGCCTATTTGTTATTTTGATAATGGAAATGTTGAAATTAAAATAGCAATACTTTAACATGTAAGTTATGCAAATATTCAAAGTCAATGAACCATGACTGAAGGTACAGGGCTAAACAATCTCCATGTAAATGAGATTTGCCAATGCTAATACAACTGCAAACCAAATACCATTGACTTTTCATTAGTCGTTCCCTTTAAACAAACCTAAACACAAACATTAACTTGTAAACTATGTAAAAGTTTCAAAGTCGATGAACCATAATTAGGGGGTGGGGTTATATAATCTCCATGGAAATGAAACTTGCAAATGCCAATACATTTGCAACCGAATATCATTGACTTAACATTAGTGGTTCATCTTAAACTGACTTAATCACAAACTAATACATGTAAACTAAGCAAAATTTTCAAAGTCAATAGACCATGAATGAGGGGGCGGGGCCAAATAATCTCCATGATAATGAGATGTGCCGATGCTAATACAACTGCATACCAAATATCACTGACCTACCACTAGTGGTTCACCATGAACTAGACCTAATCACAAACTAATACATTGTTGACGCCGCTGACGCCGGAAACAGCATACCTTTGTCTCGCATTTTGACTCCGTCAAGGCGAGACAAAAAATCATGTATTTAGACTAAAATGCCATTTACACTGGCAACATAAATGAAAAAAAAATCAAATCAGTGCTAAAAACAAACTTGTTTTTCTCGTAAAGAAATGTACCCTTAGAAGGGTTAAGGATTCGCAAGTCAAAAAGCCTTCAAATCATTGTAAAATCGAGTAGAAAATATATGGTTTGGTTCCTTCCCTCTCCCCTTATTCAAAAGTAACCACTCCTCTCATTTAATAGTTCCTGGATTCACTACTGATTATGCTTAGCGAGCCAAAATAGGCTTTTTCTTTAAACCACTAAAACAATTGTTAGTATAAACATTGCATAAAATACATGAGTTTATAAAATACCTGAATGTAACATATTAAGATGGGATCATGGTAAGATTAAGAAAAAGGATGATGTGTTGCTTTTAATATTATTTCCGGTAAATATTTCCAACTAGTCAAACAACCTAAAATGACAGTGGTGGAATAAAAAGGTCTACACTGTAGATTTTAAGCAAAAGGGACAACCACCGCATACTATATACACAACCATGACTTACATGAGTATAGAATCATCGACACTTAGACTTCTCTAGTCTTGTTTTCGAGGGAAGGTGTTTGTTTGACTGTGTCCAATAGGAATGCTAATATTCATTGATTTCTTTAGTCATTGATCAGACAGTGCCTAGAACCTGTCTCTTTTTGTAGTTGTCCTTTTCGACCCTCTGTGCTTTAATGTCATCCGAATAAACAGTACGTCAGTTAGATTATCATAGCATACATTAGATTTTTGTCTGCAGTTGATTTTGGCATAGTGTACAGCATATTTTGATCTGTGTTACCTACTGCATCTTTAGTTATGATAGCCGGTAAATAAACTCATCATAGGCACCAGGCTTAACATTGTGTACGCCAGACACGGGTTTCGTCTTTTAAAGACTCACCAGTGACGCTCGAATTAAAAAAAGTTAAAAAGGCAAATTAAAGTATGAAGTTTGAGAGTATTGATGACTCATAACATATGAAGTTTTCTCATAAAGATATAATTTACGAACTAAGTTCACAAACTACTGCTATAATTAACCAACCTCCTGATTCAGAGACATCCATCATCATGGCTATGCACACAAGTAGCAGAGTTGCTGCAGACCCGACACCTGTGAAAAGGATTACAAGTTAACTGTATTGAAACGAAAACTACAATGTTAGTTGATACAAGGGAACATTTTTATGTGGTACGTATTTCTGTTTCTGCATATATTACCTTAAGTGAAATCCTTGATTGAGGTTCAAATCTAAGTCACAGAAGCTATCCACCATATAATGCTTACATTGGGTTTAAACTGAGGTTCAAGTGAATCATATAACACACAAAAAATGAGAAAAGAGAAACTTTTAAAATAATGTATAGATATTTCTATTATGCATATATTATCATTCATATTCTTAGTATTTTTATAAAGGGTGGTTTAACTGATACTAATATGCAGGAGGCTTTATTTAATGAATGATAAGCTCTGTAAATTTTAAAACCGGACCAAATGATGCCATAGCTGGTGATATGGGCTGGAAACCACCATGCGTTAAACAATGGTCAAGTGTCTTGAGACATTGGGCTAGGTGTTCCATAATGGACCCACACAGGATAAATTTTAATTTTTTTTTTAAATGGTCCATACGAAAGTGCAATACTAAAATTAAGAATTGGAGCTTTAGAGTTATAGAGATGTTAAAATTGTATAATTATGAGCAATATTGTAATTTTGAATTAAATGTATTGAACAAAAATAGTATTAAACAAATTGAGGAAGATGTATTTGATAAGTTTACGTCAAACTGGTGTACAAGAGTTGCTGCGTATGCAGAGGGAAGTAAATGAGGACTTACAAATTGTTTAAAAATAATTATTGTACTGAAAATTATTTGAAAAATATTCTGTCAATTAAAAACAGAAGTGCTTTTGCAAGATTTAGATGTGGGGTAGCTCCACTAAAAATAGAAACGGGAAGGTATGAAAGAAAAGAAGTCCACGAGAGGACATGTTTTAACTGTAGCTCTACTATCACTACAAAAGTCTGAAAAGACCAATTTTTGTCTGAATTTGCATGAATTTTTACTCGACATTCATTCTTTGTCTGAATTATTTTTAAAACCTCTTAACATATTATGAATTTGTCTAATAAGGTTCTTGATTTTTCTTGACAAGTGTCATGACAGTATTAAAATTGCCTAAAAATTTCTCAACACTTTCTGTATCATCTGATAAGAGTCTCGATCAGTCTTGACATATTCTTGACATTCTTAATAATGTCTGAATATGTCTTGACATATTTTTGACATTCTAAATAATGTCTGATTATGTCTGGACACATTCTTGACAGTCTTAAAGCTGTCTGAATATATCTCGACACATTCTTAATGGTCTTAAAGATGTCTTGACACTATCTCAACAGTATAAATTTCGCTTGAATTGTGTATAGACTTTCTTTTGTTGTTATATACTCATTTTTATCATCGCTAAACTAAACTTAGAAGAATCAAGGATTTGTATAGTAAGATACCCTTTGGGTGCACCTATGTGGAAAACCCCGAATGACCCCCATCTGGGAACAGTATATATGTCAATATATATGTTCCTGCCCCCATGTAGTTTAATTTTGATTTATTTTTTATTAAACGTTTAATTAAATTGTTTTCACTTGGAATATATGTCGAAGTTACTGACAAACAGCATTTGAGATTTTTGCCAGTCAAAACACTGCCAGTCAAATTTGCTTTACTAAAATGGGTGACTGGAGGCAGTTTTAAAATGTGACCATGTGTCTCTTTTGAACTCCATCATTCATTTTGTGTGTGTGTGGCTAAAAAAAAAGGGGAGGGACTTTCGTTTGGGACAAAGAATTTGTTCCCATCTTGATTCAAAAACTTATTCATTTTTTTTAGAACAACCAAAAACATTTTTTATTCAAAATTGAGTGTTGAATTTCATAATTTTTATCAAAACTAAATATTTATTATACTTCCTCCTGATTTTTTCTCAAGAAATCATAGAACAAAAAAAATGTTTAGATCTTAATTATGCGTGTCTGTTTGAGATCCATTTCATGAGACCAATGATTTCTAGAGAAATCATTGGAATGTAGGACAGAAAGTCACAGGACAAAAAGTCACAGACAAAAAGTCACGGACAAAAAGTCACAGGACAAAAAAGTCACAATTCAGTTTTGAGATTATTTTTTTTTAACAAGAAAACACTAATTTTAAAAATATTTTTTTTGTTTTTTTCTTGAACTATCATATATAAAGCAACTTTGTTATTAAAATTTATTCAATAAATATCAATAATGATCAAAAAATTGTTATGAAAACAGAATGTCAAAGTGGCTTGGTACTTAAATGGCTTCATGGTGCCAAGAAATATATCTTTTGAATGATAAAAATTTAATAAATTTCCATTTATCAAGGCTTATGAACAATTTCCTAAACTTAAAAGTTAATATATGTAATAAAAAGAAAATATTTCAAGATCTTTCTCTTATTTTTCATACAATTGTTAACAATTATTTGTGACTTTTTGTCCTGTGACTTTTTGTCCTATCAAATTTGTGACTTTATGTCCTGTGACTTTATTCCTGTGACTTTCTGTCCGTTTAACAAATCATTGATGGGACCCTTTATAAATACAGTTTTCTATTATTCCTGGAGTAGATAATAGCAGAGACATATATATATGTCTCTGATAATAGTTTTCTTTTAATATTTGGGAAATTATCCAATTTGTTTTTATGTTAAATTATTTCACTTCATAATTTTTTATTAAGAAAATCCATTTTAATTCAAAATTTTTTAATTAAAATGATGATTTTCATTTTCATCTATCAACAAACTTTTAAAAATTGTAGTGGCATGGTCAGTCAACTGATAAGTTGCATGGCTGATTACAGATAAAGCAGTAATTTTCCATATGACAGTCGGGTGTACCCTGGGGTGTGTATAACTTATTTGGAATACCTTAATTAATTGTATGGGGAACATCCTGTCCACGTGTAATACTTAATATATATTGCAACAGATGACATTACACAAATTTTCTTCTGTTAAATCAAGGATTTGTATAGTACGACTATACAAATCCTTGGAAGAATTAAGATACAATAATACTTTGCTATTTATAAAAACCACATTTTGGTACAATACTTGTTTATTTACCCTATTGAATATTATGCATGTAGAATGAAATATGTCTACAGTATGATTGGTTTTGATCATTTAGCAATTATAAGATATAGAAATCAACATTTGTAATTATTTACAAACCCACATTTGAATTGTTTTTATCAACATACCCACATTTGTATTGTTACTACTTTAAATTTCATAGCCATATTTGTATTTATAAAAATATTTATATACCCAAATTTTCAATGATTTTACATGCCCAACTTTTGTTTTGTTATAACAAGTGTAACTGAAACAACAGTATATTATATAAAGAGAAATAAAGATAAAGTTATATCATGTATATTGGTCATGATTTGTAAAACTCAGAATTGTCAAGTAAATTTAAAACACAATTCAAAATGTTCAGAATATGTCAAGCCATACTGAGAAAAAATAAGAATGTCGAGAATCTGTCTAGAAATTTCAAGACAGTATTCAAATGTCAAGAATTTGTCAAGAAATTTTAATAACATATTCAGAATGTCGAGAATTTGTCGAGAAAATTTCATACAAATTTGATATAAATGAGAATTTGTCAAGAAAAATTAAGACACAAGTCATACATTTGGAGAATGTCGAGTAATTGTTCATGCAAATCAAGACAAAAATTGGTCTTTTCGGACTTTTGGACTTTTGTAGTGTATTGAAGATGAACTTCATGTCATTTTAAAATGCCCATTATATGTAGATTTAAGACAAATCATGATACATGAAGCTATACATTTTAATGAACTTTTTAATATGGAGGCTTTGATCTGATCTGTCGTCTTGGAGTCGATTTGCCGAGATAATTAAGTCGACTTGCCGAGATAATTATCTCTACAAGTCGACCTACGTTTTGCAGTAAGTCGACTTAATCACATCTTATGTCAACTTGCCGAGATATTTATCACGACAAGTCGACATAATTATCTCGACAAGTCGACTTAGAATATCTCGGCAACTCGTCCTAAAGTAGAGATGAATGCCCGTATCTGCCGTCATGTTGTCGTGTTGTCGTGTTGTCGAGATAATTAAGTCGACTTGCCGAGATAATTATCTCAACAAGTCGACTTACGTTTTACATTAAGTCGACTTAATCACATCTTATGTCGTCTTGTCGTGATAATTATCTCGGCAACTCGACTTCACGACGGCAGATCAAAGCCTCCATATTTTAACCTACTATCAGATAGTGAAAAATTTATATTTTTATTTAATAACGACAATATTGCTGCTTTAGTTGCCAAAACCTGCAACAATATTTTATTGAAAAGAAACAGTATTCAATTTCACTAGTTCTTAAAGAAACAAATGTTTTACTCTCATTTAGTATAGATGGACACTGTAAATCTTAAATGTAAATGTGTAAAAATATGTTTATATGTATATATTGTGTCTTAAAAGTCTCTCATAAATATTTTTAAAATTGGTGCATACAATGTAAATGTTTTAATGTTTTATGTTTATTTCTGTGAATCTCATTTTATGTTTGTATGTGGTGAGACTATAATGAAATATTGAATCCTGAATCCTGAATCTGAAATGAATAAATCACTATCCCACGAAAATGTGTTTTTTTTTTCTCTCCAAAATTTAATTGAACACTAGGGCGAAGTATATCCCTTTCACATTAATAAAAAGGAATAATCTGGCACAATTTGCCCGTTTAATTTGTGTCCAATTGGGAGAAACTAATTAGTTAACATATGTTAACAAATAATAATAATAATAAATTTATTTTATTATAGTGTCAGTTAACAGTACTTGTTCAGCAGGAACTGCTTAGCTGACATAACTGCGTTTGAAATTTGTGCTATTCCTTGATCTATTGTGAACTAATTATGCCTACATGACATAAAACCTGGGACTATTATACTAATAGTATAATAGTCCCAGATAAAACTAATCAGTTTATCTACTTACATTAAGATAGAAATATTATAAAAGTTTATTTATTTCAGTTGCGGTTTGATCGGTACGTCTAAACACTGCTAAGGAGTCCTTAGTGCACTAAGGACGTATACTATGCCACTAAGGACTGGATGGGGTGCTGTTACATGTATTATTTTTCCATATTAAGTTAGAGATTGATATTTAATGCATAAATTTAAAATTTTATAGAAAAATAATCACAAGTAAACGAGTTATTAAGCATTGTTTAAGCACGTGCCCATTTTTCTTTGATATGCCGAAAATCAGTGAACCGATTGACACGTGCCATATAACATAACAACTGAATAAACAATCATAATCTTTTTATTTAAAGTAATTAACAATTGTATCGAAAAGATTAATGCTTAATAATTTATAATTAAATATGTTGTTCTTATTTGCAATGATTAAAAGGACAAATAATTTTATTTATTTATTCTTTCTCGACAAAGTTATTTGCCATTTGTGCACGACTTTGATGTGCGCCAACTAAGAAGTTAAGAGTGTGATAAACTTGTTAAATGTTTATGTAAGAGCATGGAAGTAATATTTAGAGATACCAAGACAAAAGGAATGGATATATTTATAAGTTTTTTGTTTTAATTTTAATTCGGACAAAGATGCGTGTTTCATTAAAATTTATGAGTAAATTCTGAAAAAAAACTATCAAAACCTGGTGTTTGCTTCTCCACTTTCTATTACTGCTTCATTCTTAGTACGAATTACGATTGAATTGAAAAAAAAATCATGTGACGTCCTTGGGGTTATTCAAAACCACTAGTTTTCAACCAGTTTGATAGCTGTTTACAAAGGCTTCATACCGTACCTATTTTTGTAATTGTTCGACATTTGGTTTTTTCTAAAAGTATAAGAAGTTTAAATATCATTATCGAACTTTGAAGTTTCATTTTCAAATATATATAAAGGAGACAAATGTTTTATTTAAAATGTTCCACAGTTTTAGCACATTATTGACGAAAATTATCCCGTATGTGTTAATTTAGAGCTATAGATATAATTTTGACATAAAAGGGTTATGCTTCGTACGAATGCCTTGAAAATATGCTTTTTCATGATGTGAAAATAATCATTTTTTTTGTAATACAAGATAATTTGAATACTTTATACCTAAATCTATCACGTGTAAAAATTCGTAAGGGTTCCGCGGAACCCAGTGTCTCGCCTACTTTTGCTGTTAATCGCAGGCTCAACAAAAATGAGGAAAAAAATCAATAAAAATATTCCTTTAGATACTATCTTTTGATTGTAAGAAGCTTCTGTCAAAGTTTGGTATAAATCCAGGATAGTTTATGAATCTAATAAATGTTTTAAAAACTTTAACTGCAGACTGTATTTAATGTTAACTGGAAGAAAAACTAAGTCCATTTATAAGTAAAATACGGATAAACAAGTACAAAATTTTAACAAAATTTCCTTCTAGATACTAGCTTTTGGTCATAAACAAGCTTCTGTCCATGTTTGGTACAAATCCAGGATAGTTTAAGAAAGTTATTAAAATTTTCAAAACTTTAACCACAGAGTGAATGTATTGTTTCCTGGCAGAAAAACTAAGTCCATTTACAAGTAAAATACGGAAAAAAAGAAATTTTTTTTTAACAAATTTACTTCTGGATACTATTTTATGATCATAAACAAGCTTCTGTCCAAGTTTGGTAGAAATCCAGGATAGTTTAAGAAAGTTATTAAAATTTCAAAAATCTTTAACCACAGAGTGAATATTTGTGGACGACGACGCCGACGGAATGTAGGATCGCTATGTCTCGCTTTTTCGACTAAAGTCGAAGGCTCGACAAAAATGAAAAAAAACAAGGATTTGTATAGTATATTACTATACAAATCCTTGAAACAAAACCAACAGAAATATTTTCAAATATAATTTCTTTAAATTTATTTTTTCTTTAAGAAGAACAAGTATGTCAGAAGGAAATCCGATTTCTATTTTTTTAACCAAATTGTCTGTTTAAGATATTGTATGAAATAATGACTATGTTGTATGTGCTTTACTCATTGTTGAAGGCCGTACGGTGACTTATAGTTATTAATTTCTGTGTCATTTGGTCTCTTGTGAAGAGTTGTCTCATCGCCAATCATACCACATCTCCTTTCTTATATTGGTTGCACGTAGTAAAAATTTATTATCATATTGAATTCGTTTTGTCCAGAAATATATTGCTCAAACGTTTTCTTCATATGATAAAAATTTTGAAAATGAACCTTAACAAACACATAAGATAATCTCTGCCCAAACAGTTCATATATGAAATTAGTGTGGTTGCATGTAGTAAAGATTTATTATCTTATTGATTTCGTTTTGACTAGTAATACATTGCTTAACGTCTTCATATATGAAAATAAATTTAGATAAATTGCTCTGGAAACAAATCTATTATTTACAAGAAATAATTACAAAATACTCTTGAGAATCTGAAAAAAAAAAAAAAAAACATGAATAAAATTTTAACAACTTATTCAGTGCGAAGTCAAATCAAAATTGATCACTGAAATATAATCTGAAAAACAATTCATTTATTAGTATCCAACTTTTCCTATTTTGTCGATTAAACACAACAGATAGCAGGATTCCCGTGTAATCAGTTATGTAATTTGACACGTGTCTAACGGTTCATTGATTTTCGGAATATCAAAGAAAAACAGGCACGTGTCTACACAATGTTGAATAACTCATTTATTTATGATTATTTTTCTATAAAATTTGAAATTTGTGCATTAAATATCAATATCTACCATAATATGAAAAGACATTAAAGGTAATAGCACCCCATCTAGTTCTTAGTGGCATACATGTATCATAAGTCCTTAGTGCACTAAGGACTCCTTAGCAGTGTTTAGACGCACCCATTTCAGTTGTGGATTATCATTCATCTTGAATTATTAGTGTCCACTAGAATATCCATTAAAATATGATTTGTTAATATAAAACCTGGTTGCCTCTTTTTTTCTTTTTTTTTTCTTTTTTGTCTTTCCTTTTTCTTAAAAATAAAATGAATTACCTGTTCCCATAATGAGCATGGTGGCGTTACAGACGATTTTTTCTTGTTTGGAGAAATAAGACGTTTAGCACATTTTTATACAAAGATTAATTGTAATTATGTCAGATTAAAATTTTGTGCTATACTTTAATTAATCGTCTTTGTTCATTGTGTTAAATTAAAAGACATAGTTTGTTTCTAATAAAATCCAGTCTAATTTCTACCATAAAGTTTTGGCATGATTAATTACTACAAGAATAACAATCGACATGAAATACCTTATTAGCCTTGGTCAGCATTGGGTTAATAACTATATTTATATTACTTGAACAATAGTTCCATTACACTTATATTCTCCAGATTTTCAGTGAAGAATGTTTCAAAATATGCGTTTTGCAAATAACGCTTCGTCTCGCGGGTATAACTGTCCAATTATTGTTACTAAGGTATTGGGATTATTTACTAAATTTTAACAACAAATTCACAGTTTATAAGTTGCTTTATGTTAGTTAGTAAAATGCAAGGTTCTTATCAATTTCTTAGTTTTCATAAGACTGGTCTTGTTATTGTTTACTTTTATGTTTCGATAAATTTTTGTTTACATTCAACTTACAAAAATATGACATTAATAGGGGCGGATCCCGGGTTTTGGAAAGGAGGGCGTAGTATTAAAGTTGGCCGAGCAAAGCGAGGCGAAAATTTTTTTAGACCTTTTTTTGGATAAAAAACATAAAATAAGTGTAGAATGCATTTTATAGTTAAAGTGTAGGGGTTGGACATTTTTAGTGCCGTATTCTCTCCATTAATTGTCTATTATAAAATGATTGGATGGATCCAAAGCTATGTACTGATTAATATATTTGATGTGGGATTTGTCAGTAAAAAATGGACATGGAAAATTCTCGTTTGTTGTATGGTTAGTTAGCATAACCTCACAGATCTCTTGTTGTAAACAAGATATACGGCTATTCAATGAAATTTACAATACGACCGACACGAAGAAAGACAAACAAGCAATTTTTATCCAAATGTTTGGTTGAAATGAAATGTTTCAACCAACAAGGGAAGTGAGGGGTTCCAAATCAACCAAAGGCTACGAATGAGTCGGAAATGACAATGAAGTTGTGATTGACGGTCGACACATGGAGACATATTGGCCACACCCAGCAGGCAGGTTGCAGTCGGGCCTTGAAAAAAATATTCAGTATATCAGTTCGGCGAAACAGACATTCCGGTCAGATATGGGATTCACATGCAACTCTCCCCAAAAAAAAAAAAATTACGCCCGTTTTTTATTCATCATGTTCATTTAATGCTAAATAATTTTGTTGAGAATATCTTTTTCCAATAGCAAAAAAATGGACAAGATTATTGTTTTCAATTCAGATACGGCCAGAATTTTTGTTTAAGGCAAACATCAGGGCCAGAATTTTTTTCTCTAAAATATCTCAGACTGTCCCCTCAAATCAAATGGTCCGTACCTTAGACTTTAAATCTATATCTAGAGCTTACTGACTGGGGATCACTATTCAGCAATGTTATTAATGGGCTGTGGCGTGTGGGGTTAAACATGTTTTCGTAGGTAAATAATATTGCTGTGGAACTTTTTTTCATGAGAGTGTAGTAGAGTATTACTTTATGTTGGGTGGAATTGTGAAATAGAAGTCCATTCATTCTTGCTCAATACTTTGTCGCTTTGAAGGCGTCATGCTTGTCATCCTCAGCCTTAGCAATGTGTTACTGTAGATCTAATTTGAATTTCAAAATGACTGAGTGACGTTTTTTTCGACGTACTGGTCAACTCCACCGTAGCGAATCACATGGCTTTGACATAGTCAATAATATATTACAGTAAATACGAGCGAAAAATATCTTTATAAGTAAAGAATTGTCGCATAAAAATTAAATACACGGGAAATGGCAAAGTTCGGGAAGTCTAGTCTGATTAATCATTTTACAAAAAAAAAAAAAAAAAAGTGCAAGCAAAGGGGGGCGTACGCCCTCTACGCCGCCCTCTGGATCCGCCACTGAAATTTAACGCTTCTACTTTGGAAGAAACAATCAATATTATACTAAAATTAAAGACATGCAACAAAGAAATAGTAAAAAAGAGTGTTGTTGATAGGGTCCAAAGTACTCATGAACTTAAAGATATATTTTTCTTTTGGGTGTTGATTAAAATATAGTGACCTACATTGTATACGAACTACTTAAACCATTTGTCAAAAAATCAGATTAATAACAATCCTGTTAATCTTCTTAACTTCATATGTATATGAATATCTTCAAAACATGCTAAATGTAGTATGGTGGTATAAAATATCTACTTATATTAATCATCTACTGACAATGAATATTGGTAGTCTGCTAGTATGTAACGCTTTCGTCATTTATGATTTAAATTAATTGTTTTCCAGTAAATGAATAAATAAATAAATAAATAAATAAATAAATAAATAAATAAATAAATAAATAAATAAATTAATTAATTGATCAATTAATCAATCAATCAATCAATCAATCAATCAATCAATCAAAAATCGACCAATCAATAAATCAATCATTGATCAATAATTCAATAAATAAATGAATAAATAAATAATTAAATAAATTATTATATTATATTATTATATATATTTTATATATATTATATATAGATATACTAATTAAATAAACGTTTAAGGTATCAAAAGTCATGAAATTTTCGAATGCAAATACGTTAAATGTATAAAAAGTCATGACATTTCCGAATGCAATGGTTACTGGTTTTCTGATGCAACGTTACTGATACATTTTCCCAAGCCAATATTTCTGATGCAAAGGTTTTTTTTAAATTTCAGGATCGCCGGAAAATAAAGATTTGTGTTCAATATGTTGTTCATTCACCCAAAGACATGAACTATGCATCTAGTTATACTGCTATATATTTTATCGAACATTTATTTTCAACTTCGACTGAATTTTACTTGAATGCCGTTGTAAAAGTGCGTTGAATAGTGGAGCAGATGGCAGATTGCTAAAAAATACATATGCTGTATATGTAATAAATCGTTTTGTTCAAAAAGGACTGTTAAAAGACATCTAACAGAGCAACACAACAATCGCTAAATCGAATGTAATGTCTGTAAAGCTTCTTTCAAGCGCAGAAGCTTGTATACAGCACATCAGTTAAAATGTTTATATATATATACAAAGGAAAGTGAATGCGATGCAAATAACAATAATTTATGAAATGTCATCATTTATTTCACATGTTTCAGGATATTAAACTGGAATTACCAGCAAGCATATGTAGAAAATTGGAAAATGATGAACAAGTAAGTAAGCTTAAATCAGTCGACCTCATAGTAATTACATGTGTAAAATGTTATAATAAATTTGAAAATTTTGACACTCCTTGCGAAGGGGATAGGAATATATTATCGTGACTTTGTTTGTCCAAACGAAAGAAATCTATATTAAAATTGAATATAACCTTGATCTACAGAAAACTTAGATATTTTAATAGTAGAATTGTGTGTGGGTCGATTCAAGTGTTTGTGGAGGTTTCTCTTAGGGTATCACCAGCCCAGTAGTCAGCACTACTGTGTTGACATTCGTTATCATTGATATGGTCATAATTATAAATTAACTACAATATATGAACAAAACTTTGAATTTTTTGAAATTCTAAGTATTTTCTACCCCCAGGTATAGATGACCTTAGCTGGTAAAACCTTTCGGAATGATGAGTCTTCAATGCTCTTCAACTTCGTATTTCATTTAGCCTTTTCAACTTTTTTGATTCGAGCGTCACTGATGAGTCTTTTATAGACGAAACGCGCGTCTGGCGTACAAAAGGCTACTCCTGGTATTTATGAGGAGTTTCTTGTCATCTTGTGTATTTACCATTTTAAGGGGCCTCGGTGGCCGTGTGATCTAAGTAGTTATAACTGTAATCACTAGCCATTTAACACCGAGGTTGTGAGTTCGAATCCTGCTCGTGCGGGTGCATTCTTTTCTTAATTGACTAGAATTGTTTTCCTATCGAAGGTCGTGGGTTTTCTCAAGGCACTCCGATTTCCTCCGCCAATAAAAACTGGCCGCCACGAAATAGCCCAAGTGCACTTTGAAGTGGCGTTAAAATACCAATTTTTCATGATCTCAATGCAGTTTGGTAACAGACAGTGATAATTCAAATTACATTGTATCATAATTGTGGCCAGTATTACAAAGTATATCACTGGATTGAGCTCTCTGTCTAAGTATAGTTTTAAGGTTCTTTGCATTGAGCTCAGTTTATTGTTACGCATATACATTTTCTATGGAGTTGAGATTTTAAAACAGACCATCCATATCTACATGTACATGATATGAACTGTAAGGTAAGATGATTGAAACATTTTGCATAATCTATATGAAAACTTTTCCTATTTAAATCTTCTGCCGACGGTTCTTCAGAAAATCATATTTCTGGTGTTGATCTGAAATTTATAATGGTTGCAAGGGCAAAAATGTATTCTGATTACCTGAAATTGCAAAGATCTTCTGAGGAATTTCTTTAGATATTTATCTAAAATATTGTAGAAATGGTCCATAGATCGCCTTATACCAATTTTGAGTTTGTAGCCAATCCAAATTCAAGATGGCCAACACCACTGGACACAGTTTAACATATGACAAATACATATACAAAGCTCCTTCTCAGAAGTTATCTCGCATATTTAAACACAATGTAACTGGGATGATCCTATATGAGTATTTGCGATTTTGAATGCCACCCTGAAATAAGATATGACTACCACAGTGGAACATAATAAGGCCAAGAAATATCCACATACAGCTTCTCAAAAACCATATCGCACTTAACAATCAAAATTGTGCACCTAGGGTGTTCCTCTACTAATTTCAAATTCTGGTGTGTATCCGAAAAGAAACATTGTCACTAGAGTGGAATAGAAGTTCACCGTAGCTGTATTTGACAAAACCTTTCCGAATTACGGGTCCTCAATGCTCTTCAGCTTTGTACTTTATTTGGCCTTTTTACCTTTTTGATTTGAGTGTCACTGAGGAGTGATTTGTAGCCGAAAAGTGCGTATGACGCACAAAATTATTAGCCTTGTGTCTGATGATTTTTGTTTTTGTTTACAATGTAGTCATTTCGGAAATCCATACAAATACAAAAAAATGTAGCTTGTCCAAATCTTCAACATGTAAGTAAATATTGTATAAATGACACTATCGTGGTTAGCCATTAACAGCTGCTCATGTTTCCCTGGACAAGTAAAAGTTTAAAGTTGAAAAAGACAGAATCTGTTTTTCATTAACTCTCTTTTTAAATAAATGAATCATTATATTAGTATTCCCAGACAATATCGACAAACTTGCATATTCTTAGTATTTTCGTTTCTTAATATAAACATTGTCTCATTGTCACTCATATCACATGTTCTTATATCTATATAGTAAAATGATGGCCCATTAGGGTAAAAATCAGTTGCTGACGCATTCTTTGGTGAACCATTCAGATTAGACCGGATTATTTAAGGAAAACTATCTGATAAACAATAATATAAATTGGAGATCACCTTGAAATTGTTGACTTTCATAAAACTTGTACAAAAATGAAATCAATGAAAATAAAAAATATATATTTATAAATAAGTTTTTACATGATAATTATGAGCTTTCTCAAAGTTCAGCACTACTTTATTTAAGGAAACAAGATGCAGAACAATCAAGTATAGTTGTGTATAAGAATGAACCCATTTTACTACCCTTTTACCGAGGAAAAATATGCTTATCTATAGCTCAAAAAGACCATGAATTTTCCAGCAAAAGGCACCCTTCAACCTCTAAGGGAACAAATAATATTCCTTAAAGGCAATAAAGCATAAAACCAACTTAGCTACTAAAATCAACGAACGAACGAACGAACGAACGAACGAACGAACGAACGAACGAACGAACGAATGAATGAATGAATGAATGTCCTCCCCTTTTCCTTTTCCATGGTCTTTAACACGCCATCAACTTCCAACTTTCCTATCCAATTGACTTTTATCACGTCCTAATCCTCTACAGCATTTCTTGCAAATAAAAGAAAACGTGGATAACTTTTGAAAATTAAAATTACATTTTTAATTACTACATTAAGTTTGATTAATATTATCTTGATTTCAATTCAATCCTTTGATTTTTAGCAGTCTTGACTGAATTTTGAAAAATTAAATAATTTTGTCACAGCTAAAAAGGGTAAACTGATATGCCAAAACAATTTTTTTTTCTAGGCTGGAAATTTCAGTAGGGTGAGACAGCAACACACTAAACATACACACAAAGAAACCCAAAAGACATTTGGAGAGATTATTTTCCTTGTTGTTCACATACGTTTGGAACACATGTACAAATAATGTACTTAAAACATCCCGAAATGTTGACCAAAATCTAGAATGTGAACTATTGGACTCGAACTGCTTAAAACCAGTTTGTCAAATCAGATTAATGACAATCCTGATTTTCCTCTTTACTATACAAAAAAAAATAATCGGTAACTCGTTTTAACTTATGAGATTGTGTTTACTGACACACTTGCGTATACATTTAAAACATCGGAAGTATGAATTTTACGCAAGTTTTATTTTAGGATTGTCATCCTGATTATCTCTCTTTTGATAAGATAAGAAATCCTGTGAGACTGTCATCAAACAGATGTTCCTTCATATTATAAGTTCCAGTTGAAATCAATGTTCTGGAATAGCATTTCCACTTGAACAAATATTACAGTATTTGTGTCTAACGGAATAAAGGATATAGAATATTTGTTCCAACGGGAACAGATATTATGGCATTGTTTATAACAAGTTTCCAGGGGGACCTTCTGTTATGCGGGACAATTATACAGTACAACCAGAAAAGTGCATGTTAGACAATCAGGGATTTAAATGTTGGATAATTCGGAATTGTTTATATTAAAATTCAAGTATAAATCAAATCAGTTGTTTAACAAGAATTGATGTTGATTATTGAAATATAATTATTTCGGGAAACAAATCCTGTAAGGATTTGGTTCAACTTTGGTGGGGGGAGGGCTTAGGTAGACATTTAAAAACATTTTATTGTTTTAATTGTTTGTTTACCTGTTTACTTTGGGTTCATGTAATAAAAAAAAAAAAAAAACTGAGGCATGATAAGCACTCATCATTTATATTTATTTGTACATGTAGTGTCAACTATAAGGTTTGTACTGAAAATTTTCCCCTAACTGCCGGTGGGTTTTACATGCCACTGAAAAAGAACAGAACTAATTGACATATTTTAAGGACCTCCATTCAATATGGAAGCAAACAGTGATTAAGAATTCAATTCATGGCCAGTGTTACAAAGTTTATCACTGGATTTAACACCATTTATAAGTGGGTATAAAAGTTATTTGCATTGAGCTTAATTAGTTCATTGTAATGCAAATGAAACTTTTTATGAAATTTATATTTGAAGAAAGACAACCCATTTCTAGATATAAACTGTAAACTACATGTAAGATGGTTGAATTTGGCGGTTGAAACATTTTGCATATACTTACTATATCATATCAATATACCTGTCAACAAAAGTTATTATGGAAGCATAATATTAGTTGTTAAGAGAATTAAAGCATTCATAAAAAACCCATTTGAACCAAATTTATTTCATCTTCCAGGCAGCATTTTGAAAGAAAGCATTATTAAATACACACACAAAAAACCAAATAACTGCAATATGTGTTTATGTAAAGAGACGAAACTGACAAGGTCTAAATGACTTCCTTAATATATCTTACATTGTTTAACTTTTATAATTATTTGATTACAACACTGCTCTATTTTTTTTACCACAATTAAACAAGAGTGCACACGCTGAAATGTCTCGCCTGTTTTAGTGAACATTGATTTTATGTTGAAAACCCTAAAGATAAAGGTTTTACTATACAGAATAGAATAGAATAGAATAGAATATTTTTATTTACCAAATTAGGGCCCCAGGAGGGCATATAGCATACAAACAATATTATTATAAACAATAACATGCAATACACAGACAAAAGATATGTAACGTGTAATAATAAAAAAAAATAATAATAAAATAATATACTATTATAGGAAATACACTCAACAAAATAGTAGCAATGTATTATCATTCAATGAATACTATGTTGACATTGACTCAAGTGCACCCGGTAAGTGTATACAAGTATCACATAAACCTAACGCTTTTATAAATCCGTGACAATGAGGTCAAGGTCAGATAAATCCTGTCAGACAGACAGGACCTAATGAAGTAACTTTTACCTTGATCATTGATTCATGAAATGAGGTGTACGTCAGGTGAACCCTGTCTGAAGGACATGTAGACGTTGCAATGAACCCATATACCAAATATAGTTGTCCTATTACTCATAATAAGTGAGAAATTAACATGAAAAAAAAAAACTTCGTTCAGTCGCTGAACCATGAAAATGAGGTCAAGGACAATAGACATATGACAGACGGAAAGTTCTTAACATAATAGTATCTGCATAAAAGGTGTGAAGCATTTTTAGGTCTTCTACCTTCTGAAAAAAGTTTGTGAAGCATAATTTAGGTCTTCTACCTTCTGAAATATAAACTTCGTTCTTAACACAAAATTTATATTCTATAGTACGTATTTCATTTCAAGTTCAGTCATTACGTTTATTTCTTCTCAAACTAAAATCAAGAGATGAATGATTGATTGTTTTATTGTGAAAAGATATTTTACAACTTTAGTATGTTGGAGTCGAGGCAGAAAATTTGGAACGTATTATTGTTATCACTTATAGTACATGCATGTTTCCATACCATGATTTTGCAAACGAGATTATTTGTAGAATATGTATGTTTCCATACCATGATTTTGTTATTTGTAGAATGTGTATGTTTCCATACCATGATTTTGTTATTTGTAGAATGTGCATGTTTTCATACCATGATTTTGTGATTTGTAAAATTTGTATGTTTCCATACCATGCTTTTGTTATTTGTAGAATGTGTATGTTTCCATACTATGATTTTGTTATTTGTAGAATTTGTTGTTGTTGCATGTCGCTATGAATTTTTTAACACCTTTTTTCGACTTCGGGGGATTTAGATCTTGACATATTGTAAGTGGATAGAAAGTCACAAATTTGATAGGACAAAAAGTCACTAATAATTTGTTTATAATTGCCTGAATATATAAGAGAAAGTACTTGAAATAATTTCTTTTTATTACATTTATTCATTTTACAGTTAATGAAATTGTTCAGATTTTTCAAATTTTAATCATGCAAAGGATATATTTCATGGCACCATGAAGTCACTTAAGTACCAAGCCACTTTGACAAATTCTTTACTTAACAATTATTTGATCATTATTTTTAGAATAAATTTTGTTTACAAAGTTGCTTTATATATAATAGTTCGAGAAAAATAAAAAAATTTTTTTTTAATATAAGTGTTTTCTTATTCAAAGAAAAATAATCTCAAAACTGAATTGTGACTTTTCGTCCTGTGACTTCTTGTCCGTGGCTTTTTGTCCGTGACTTCTTGCCATCGAGTGACTTTCTGTACTGACACAAGTCTATGTTTATAAAAAAGCAGGTGCACGTGATATGATTGCCTGTTGACAAATATCCACCAAAGACGAAACGAAAAGGATGCAAACAACTACTGGTCAACAAACGGTATTCAACAATGATCAAAACCGATACCATATAGTAAGCAATGTTAGGTCCTTGTTAACAAAAAGTGAAACAATGTTTAGCTCCAGTGTGTTTTGTTTATTTGTACCGGCTAATTATATTGTTATATAAATTTAACATGTTTATGTAATACACATTAAATCTCCTTTTTTTTGCGTAATAAATTCAACAGTAAAGATTAAGATAATATTGTTGTTAAACAATCTTTAGTGGTCTCTGTTAAAATTACCCCCAACTTTTTTTTACATTTGGGTGGGGGGTTACATTCTAGTTTGCCCACTTTTAATCAATTATCAAATGGTTATATAAACAAAAAGACAAAAGGTTTACTGATTGGAAAATTGTCTAGTCAGTTCCAGTTATTTTGCTAAAAAATCGACTTTTAATTGTAGCCAACAAAAGACACAAATCAATAATAAAATTTAACAAGATGTCGTCGTTTTCTTTGTTATTATACACTAGTTCGCCAAATACAAGAAAAGTATTACACAAAAGAAATGTACACAACTTAACTGTCAAAATATATGTCCAATCTTTTATCTTTTCTTTATCCGGAAATCTTCATCGGAATCCACAGAATATTATATCCAATTGGTCACAATCTAGTATGATGTAGTTTGTAAATAAAAGTGTCAATCCAACTGCTGAGAATGTTGATGTCTATCGATGTCTAAGTCTATCTTTATCTATCGGGTCTGCATACTTATATATATACTCAAACGGAAACTTCTAGATAACGCTAGAAATTTAAATTACGCATTTTTTTATGATCATTCTGGAAACGTTATGTAAGTGAAATAGAAAGTTCTAATCATTCCATGAGTATCAATGATTGTTCCAGTGATTTCTAAACTGCATAGTTGTAACACAATGTGTTTTATTTTGTACACAATGTATGTATAATAGGCCACACAAAACAAAATAGGCCAACTAAATAAATATGATAGTTACAATATCATAACACCTCCCCTTAAAAAGTTTGAGTGTAACAAAACTTTTCATGAATAATATAGTATATAAAATACATAGTATATACACAGTGTTTTAATAAGTTCTAGATAAAGCATCTGCTATTACATTATCTTTACCTTTAATATGTTTTACAATAACATCATATTCCTGTAACAATAAACTCCACCTAGTCAATCTCTGGTTCTTGTTTCTCATTTTATGTATGAAGGTGAGAGGATTATGATCAGTATAAACAAGAATAGGATGCACAGTGGGATTTAAATATACATCAAAATGTTGAAGTGCAGACAACAGTGCAAAACATTCTTTTCAATAGTCGAATAATTTTTCTGATGTTTATCTAATTTCTTAGAAAAATATGATATAGGTTTTCAACATTATCATCTGTTTCCTGATATAAAACAGCTCCAACTCCTACATCGCTTGCATCAACGGCAAGTTTAAATTGTTTTTCAAAGTCTGGAGTGATCAGAACTGGACTGTTAATTAAAAGTGATTTACTATTTTCAAAAGCGTTTTGACAATTTTTACTCCAGAAGAATTTAGAATCTTTCCGTAAAAGATGAGTCAATGGTTGAACAACAGTAGCAAAATTTGAACAGAATTTCCTGTAAAATCCAATCATGCCTAAATATCTCTTAAGTTGTTTTTCATTTGTAGGAGGAGGAAATTTGGTAATTGCATCCACTTTAGCCATAATAGGTTTCACCTGACCTTGGCCAACTGTATGCCCTAAATAATCAACAGTGGCCTGGCAAAATTCACTTTTACCAAGATTAACAGTCAAATTTGATTGTGAAAATTTATCAAATGTATCATATAAATGTGTTATGCTCTTCCCAGCTATCACTACATACAATAAGATCATCTATATAAGCATAACAACAGTCTAAATCTTTTATAACATTATTGATCATTCATTGAAATGTAGCTGGAGCACTTTTCATGCCAAACGGCATTACAGTATATTGAAATAAGCCATCTGGTGTGACAAAAGCTGATATTTCTCGAGCTCTCTGTGTCAATGGGACTTGCCAGTAACCTTTCAATAAATCAAATTTGCTCACAAATTTTGCTTGTCCAATGTTATCAATGCAGTCGTCTATCCTTGGAATCGGATAGGAATCAGATTTTGAAACAGAATTTACTTTTCTGAAATCAGTTACGAAACGAAAGGTTTTATCTGGTTTGGGCACAAGCAGACAAGGAGAGCTCCATTCACTGTTACTCGGCTCAATAATATCATTGTCAAGCATATATTTAATTTCTTGTCTCATAAATTCAAGTTTGAGTGGATTGAGCCGGTAAGGATGTTGCTTAATTGGAGAAGCATCACCAACATCGACATCATGACAAACAGCAGTGGTTTTGTTTGGCACATCTGGAAAAAGATTTTAAAAGAAAATACCAAAGCTTTTAATTTTCTCTACGATCAAAAGACAGATGTGCAAGTTTTGAATCTAAATTTGACAAAATTTCTGAATTTTTCAATCTAACTGTCTCTTCCATAGTTTTAGAACTAAAAGGTGGTTCAATTATATCTGGTTTGTCATGATTGTTCTCCAATTTAACCATGGCTAAAGTGGCAACTGGTTTACTCTCACCTTCATTAGTACGCTCAAAATATGGTTTTAACATATTAATGTGACACACTCTATTTTGTTTACGCCGACCTGGTGTTTTACAATATAATTCAAATCATTGATTTTACTCTCTATGGTATAAGGACCACAATATTTAGCTTGTAATGGATGTCCAGGGACTGGCAAAATACAAGTACCTTATCACCAGGCTCAAAAATCTGTCCCTGGCATCTTTATCATACCATATTTTCATCTTATTCTGAACAGTTTTAAATTGTTCTGAGCAATTTGACAAGCAGTATACAATTTTTCTTTAAATCTAGATACATAGTCTAGAAGATTCAAGTCAGTGTGTTCAGTAAGCCACTTTTCCTTTATCAATTTTAAAGGTCCCTTACAGTATGACCAAATACCAACTCAAAGGGACTAAAACCAAGGATTCTTGAACAGCCTCTCGGACCGCAAAAGTAAAAGTGAACACCATCATCCCAATCCCTATCAAATTGAAGACAAAAAGTTCTGATCATGTTCTTCAATGTTTGATGAAAACGTTCTAAGGCACCTTGAGATTCTGGATGGTAAGCACTTGATCTATACTGAGCAATCCCTAACTGGTACACGACTTGCTGAAATAAACCTGACATGAAATTTGAACCCTGGTCGGACTGTATAGACTTTGGAAGTCCTACTAGCGTGAAAAATTTGATCAGAGCTTTGACAATAGTAGGTGTCTTGATATTCCTTAACGGAATAGCCTCTGGAAAGCGAGTGGAGGTACACATGATTGTCAATAAATACGCATTTCCGGTCTTGGTCTTCGGTAAAGGTCCAACGCAATCAATGAGTACTCGGCTGAAAGGTTCTTCAAAGGCTGGAATAGGCAGAAGTGGTGCTGGCGGTATTTTCTGGTTAGGCTTACCAACAACCTGGCATATGTGGCATGATTTGCAGTATTCTGCGACATCATTTCTAAGTCTGGGCCAGTAGAAATGCTGTAAGATCTTTAGGCAAGTCTTCCTTATGCCTAAGTGTCCAGCCAAGGGGGTGTCATGGGCAAGACCAATAATGTCTTGCCTATAGACTTTAGGCACCACCACTTGGTATACCACTCTCCATTCCTCCTCTGGGGTAGCATCAGGGGGCCTCCACTTTCTCATTAAAATGCCGTCTTGATGGTAATAGCATTCAGCCACTTTGTCTGCTTCTTCCTGTGGTTGAGCCCTCTTGCAGAGCTGAAGAACCTCAGGGTCTTTATTTTGTTCTTCGACAAATTTCCTTCGGTCTAATGAATGGCTGTTTACGTCTGGCCATGGCATAATTACATTCTTGCTAATACTAGGTGGTCTTATTACGGCCTTCTCTGAGCTACCGGGACCTTCAATGTCGGCTAGAAAGGTGTCAGAAAGGTCCATGTAATCAAACTGGTCTTCTTGCAAATCCTCATTTTGTTGTTTTCTAGCCATCGCCCTAGTAACGACACAAGCTGGATACAGTTCAGCATCATCTTCAGGTGATTTAACATCCACCACCGGTTCACTGGTAACAATTGGTTCAGCAACCACTTTGTTCCTAGCTAGATCATTTCTAGCAATAATGAAACACCCTCAACAGGGAGATTAGGACGAACACCCACAACAACTGGTCCAGTTATCAAATCTGACTTCAGATAAATACGATGGAGGGAACATCTATACAACCTAACTCCACACCTTGTAACAAAACGGAGGCACCAACAGAAGTCTCCTCGGACAAAGGCAACACACCTTCTAACAATAAAGACTGAGAAGCTCCAGTGTCCCGTAAAATCTTAATAGGCTGAGGTAGTATTATCAACAATAGAAACAAACCCATCAGACATAAAAGGTTTATAATCCTCCATGTAATCACAAAAACTGGACTTAAAAGCCTGACTCGCAGGACATTCCAACGTATTGGTAACACGGGGTGTCGTACAAGCACTGGTCTTGGGCTTATTATCTCTTTCATTCTTCTTACAATAAGTACAAGTCAGTGACTTCTTCTCAAAAGTATCAAATTTTGGACTAGACATATTATAACTAGACTGACTCTTTTTTCTGTGCAACAGGCTTACTATCAGTACGCTCAGTGCTTTGATTCTTGTAATTTCCACTCGAAGTATTAAAATTTTGACCTTTGAAACTTCTTTTATGTGAAAGAGTATAATTATCCGATATAACAGCTGCATCTTGTAATGTCTCAACAGTTTTGTCATCTAAATGTGTTTTTAAGTCTAAATGAACACACTGCTTGAACTCTTCTAATAACATCAATTGTCTTAAGTTATCAAAATTTTTATCTATTTTCTTTGACGTAAGCCATTTATCAAATAGATCTTCTTTTTCCCTAGCAAATTCAACATAGGTTTGTGAATCAAACTTTTTATAAGACCTAAATTTCTGTCTATATGCTTCTGGCACTAGCTCATAAGCTTTCAAAACCTCTTTTTTAACCTTGTCATAATCAGAACTATTTTCTGATGAAAGTGCTGAGTAAATTTCAGCAGCCTTGCCCTCAAAAACACTTTGCAGCATTGTAGTCCAAAAAGGCTTCGGCCATTTCAAATTTTGAGCAATTTTCTCAAACTGTGGAAAAAATTTATCAACTGTTTTTTTCACAGAATTTGGGAACCAAACGTATATTTTTTGCTGCATCAAAATTAAAATGTTCTGATTTTGACTGGAATTTAGTGTTGCTTTCATCTTTAACCATTTCAATTTTCATTTTCTCAATCTCTAACCTTTCCTCATTTCAAGTTCTGCCTGTTTTAATTCAAATTCATCTTTTTTTCTCATCTTCTCCATCTCTAACCTTTCCTTCATTTCAAGTTCTGCCTGCCTTTCTTCTTTTCTTTTCCAATTGTTTTAATTTGAGTTCATCTTCTTTTTCCAATTGCTTTAATTTAACTTCGTTTTCCAGTTGTTTTAATTTAAGTTCATGTTCTAATTCAAGCTGTTTTAATTTGATAGCGTCAACATTTTCGACCTTAAGTTCAAGAGCCTCTTCACCTAAAATTTCTGCGTCAACTAATTTGTCTATTACCAAATTTTTTATAATTTGTTTTCTCATAGATACTCTAAAGTCTAATTTCAGATGTTTAGCAAGCAACACTAATTCCTCTTTCTTTAAATTATCAAACCCCTCCAGGTCTGGCGTTTTCAAAAATTTACCGGCATCAAATGCCATTTTGTAGAATTTTGTTGGCTACTTCTAATAAAAATACTGAACAAATTTTTAATAAGATATTAACGTTATCCCGGACACGAGCCCCCAATTTCTGTTATGCCAGAAAATCGCCTTTTAATTGTAGCCAACAAAAGACACAAATCAATAATAAAATTTAACAAGATTTATTATACACTAGTTTACAAGAAGTATTACATAAAAAGAAATGTCAACTTAACTGTCAAAATATATGTCCAATCTTTTATCTTTTCTTTATCCGGAAATCTTCATCGGA
Source organism: Mytilus coruscus (assembly GCA_017311375.1). Classification (NCBI taxonomy): domain Eukaryota; kingdom Metazoa; phylum Mollusca; class Bivalvia; order Mytilida; family Mytilidae; genus Mytilus; species Mytilus coruscus. The sequence continues at coordinate 31,098,928 of CM029602.1, read as the reverse complement.
ATCCACAGAATATTATATCCAATTGGTCACAATCTAGTATGATGTAGTTTGTAAATAAAAGTGTCAATCCAACTGCTGAGAATGTTGATGTCTATCGATGTCTGGGTCTATCTTTATCCATCGGGTCTGCATACTTATATATATACTCAAACGGAAACTTCTAGACAACGCTAGAAATTTAAATTACGCATCTTTTGTTATGATCATTCTGGAAACGTTATGTAAGTGAAATAGAAAGTTCTAATCATTCCATGAGTATCAATGATTGTTCCAGTGATTTCTAAACTGCATAGTTGTAACACAATGTGTTTTATTTTGTACACAATGTATAATAGGCCACACAAAACAAATAAGGCCAACTAAATAAATATGATATATAATAGGTCACACAAAACAAAATAGGCCAATTAAATAAATATGATAGTTACAATATCATAACAATACTATAACGGTGACCCCTAATACTAAACTATCTCTGCCAAACTTGTTCTGAATATACTGAAGTGGTTGTAGTTGTACATTTGCCATACTTTTAAACTCAATATTAATATTCTTATAACATTTATCTCTTTTTAATTATATTTATAGTTTTTGTTATAATGTTTTTCCTTTTAAATCTCAATATTGAATCAATTTTCAGTCAAAAATATGTATTCTGTATAAGATTTTACAGGTAAATTACAGATAAATAATATGCCTAAATTTAAGAAACAGACTTTAATTGTTAAAAACAACAATTCTCCCTATGTTTATATATGCATATAATTAAAAGTGGGCTAACCAGGATGACACCAGGGGATGTTAGAGCTTGACATAGACATGATACTGTTTCGACAGGTGCCTATTATTGAAGACCGTAATAAACTATGTTGGCTTGATGGCCTTCGATGTTGTTGATTATTGTGATGTTTCATTGGGTTATTGTATCTTTGGCGTATACATCAACTTATTCAAAATAAAATACCATGACAAAGAATGCATTTATTTACTATAAATATTCTTGTATCGGCGATATGCACCTCAGCATTACAATTTAGATGAATGTCATTTCTGTGTGCAACAGACAAATATAAATGTTAACAATATTCAGTAAAAACAAATCTTTCTTCAGAATCTGATCGTCTAACGATATAAAAAATTCGTAAGGGGTTCCCCGGAACCCTGTGTCTTGCCTGCGATTGCTGCTGTCAGTGTAAAAGTGTAATGTTGATTTAAAAACGTGAGTCCATTTGTCAGTAAAATACAGAATTTAAAAAAATCAAACTTTTTCTTTAGATGCTATTTCATGGACTTAAAGATTATCTTCTGTCCAAGTTTCATAACAATCCACGAAGGTTTTCAAATATATCATGTCAAAAAGGTTAAATCCCAGAATGTCTGTAAATTTTAACTGTAAAAAACTAAATCCATCTATCAATACTGGAAATGAAGAAAATATATTTTCAAAAGTTTGCTTCAGACATTATCTCTTAATCATAAAAAAGCTTCTGCCAATGTTTCATAAAATTCTATGACGGTTTGATAAAGTAATTGCTGTGTAACAAACTTTAACCCCAGGCTGTATTATTTGTTAAATGTAAAAAAAAAATCAAAATTTTGCTCAAAATACTGTATTTTGGTCATAACTAAGATTCTGTTCTGTCCAAATTTCCTAAAATTCCAAGAACGTTTGACAAAGATATTGACGACTGAAAAACGTTAACCTCAGTCTGTATCTACTTGTAAACTGTAAAAAAAAAAAAAAAACTAATAGAAAATGAAAGGATATGGAGTAAATGTACATGGGACAAAATCGCACACAATACATAGAAAACATAGAAAATTATCAATGAACAGGGCTTTTATTCCTGTTCTTCATCTTGACAGTTGATGTAGGGTCCATTTATCAGTAAAATTCGAAAAAATGAAAATATATATTTTCAGATTTTTGCCCTGGATACTGTCTTTTGGAGATAAACAAGCTTGGTCATACATCCTGTCCATATTATGTATTTATATTTTGGCATTGCAAAGGGTCATGCTTTTCTCAAACTGTTTATATGACGTCTTTACCTTTAATCCGTTAAATGTGTTATGATTGATACTTTAGCCTAGGAGAAACATGAACTAGCTTACAGTTTATATTTTATTTAATTATATTTTTTTTCATCGTGCGATCTGATGAGTCTAGCCATTTCCAACTGATGTTTTGTTATTATGTTGTACAGTTACACTATTGTTTCAAGTTAAGGGGAGGACAGAGCGCTCACAAACATTTTATATGTGCCTGTCCCAAGTTAGGAGCCTGAAGTTTAGTGAGTGTCGTTGGTTTCTGTCTGTTACATCTGTTTTTCATTTCGTCATAAATCAGTCCTTTTCTTGTTTGTTTGAATTGTTTCACATTTTGTCATATTGGTGCCTTTTATAGCGGACTAAACGGTATGGGTTTTGCTCATTGTTGAAGACCGTACGGTGACCTATTTTTGCTTAAATCCACGTCTTTTGAACTTTTGTTGGATAGTTATATCATTGGTCATCATACCACACCTCCTTATTTTATATAGATATGCAAAGATTAGAGGTTTTTGGGCACATAAAACTGGTGTAAAGCCCCCACATGTTATGCCTGTACCAAGAGAGGCGAAAGATACCATTTAAACTCATATGTCGAAAACAAACTGACAATGCCATAGCAAATAAACGAAAACGACGAAAAGAAAAACAGTACACAAAACACAAAGAAAACTATAGATAGAGCAACATGAACCCCACCAAAAACGGGGTGATCTCAGTTGCTCCCGAAGGGTTAGCGGTCCTGCTCCACATGTGGCACCCGTCGTGTTGCTAAAGTAAGTACATATCCGGTGACAAGTCCTATTCGGCATTTCACATTCGAGGAAAAGAGGACGGGACTGTGGTTACGACAATTAGAAAATATCCGTCGTCATCTGTGAAACAGATATTCCATAACGGTCAAAACCAACTCGTGATGGCGTCCGTAAAATTTGCGAAGGGAGGATTTCAACTGCACCATCTTCAACTCTTGAACTTCTTTGTAAGTAGAACCCTCTATCAAGGAAATCATGATAGGAAATGCAAGCTCTTGAATATCGTATCAATTGGAAGACATATATTCCATATGCAGGTGCTGCTGGAATGTTGCTAATAGACTGTAATGTTCACAATTTTGAAGCTGAAATCATCTCTCTTGTCGTAAAGCGTTGTTCTAAACCGACCTTCATTGTCAATTTCTAGATGTAAGTCAAGATATGAGGCAGACATAACTGTATCTGTTATATCATTTATTTCAAGTTCGATGGGATAGATGTGTTCAACATAGTCACCAAACTTTGAATTATTTAGTAAGAGAACATCATCTATATAGCGGAAAGTAAAGTTAAAGGATAATGCTAGCTTCTTTTTCATTCTTCCTTAGAAGCTTCTGTATGAAGTCAGCCTTATATGAATAAAAAACAAGTCGGCAAGAAGAGAAGCACAGTTGGTTCCAATGGAATTGTTTGTTGAAAAATACGTCCTCCAAACGTAACAAATATGTTGTTAATCAAGAAATCAAACATCTTGATAATGTCAGTTTTAGAGAAAATTTTGTTAGAATCAGAGTGATTTTTTTACAAAGTACGATTTATCCCTCCCTAAGACAAAATACTTGTTTCTATGTGAACTATTCTTTTTTATGAAACAAAGAAGGACCAATCAATTCAATTTGTATTTGAGTTTAGATTGGGATATACTTGTGTATAAGGTAGAAAAGTCAAATGTGTAATACTATTGCAAGAGGAAAGAAACTTAAATTATATGTACTCTAACAGATCTTTCGAATATTTAAGTATCCACATCTGTTTCACTCAGCCCCTAGAGTAGGTAGTTTCAAAAAAAACTTTGAAGCCCGGCTTTGATTACCAACTCAGGACATGTATTGTTGTTTATTGTTAGTCTATGTTTGTATGTATTGTTGTTTATTGTTAGTCTATGATTGTATGTCAGCTGAGGAGTCGGGTGTTGGTGGTAGGTGAGGTCTTTGTTACTCAGAACATGTAATGTTGTTTATTGTTAGTCTATGTTTGTATGTCAACTGAGGAGTCGGGTGTTGGTGGTAGGTGAAGTCTTTGTTACTCAGAACATATATTGTTGTTTATTGTTAGTCTATATTTGTATGTCAGCTGAGGAGTCGGGTGTTGGTGGTAAGTGCGGTCTTTGTTACTCAGAACATGTATTGTTGTTTATTGTTAGTCTATGTTTGTATGTCAGCTGAGGAGTCGGGTGTTGGTGGTAAGTGCGGTCTTTGTTACTCAGAACATGTATTGTTGTTTATTGTTAGTCTATGTTTGTATGTCAGCCTAGGAGTCGGGTGTTGGTGGTAGGTGCGGTCTTTGTTACTCAGAACATGTATTGTTGTTTATTGTTAGTCTATGTTTGTATGTCAGCTGAGGAGTCGGGTGTTGGTAGTAGGTGCGGTCTTTGTTACTCAGAACATGGTTTGTTGTTTATTGTTAGTCTATAGTTAGATATAGGAAGATGTGGTATAAGTGCCAATGACACAACTCTCCATCCAAGTAACAATTTATAAAAGTAAACCATTATAGGGCAAGGTATGGCCTTCAACACAGAGCATTGGCTCACACCGAACAGCAAGCTATAAAGGGCCCCAAAAATTACTAGTGTTACACCAAATTTACAATAACCTTGACACATCTCACTACTAGCCTTGTTTGTAGTCTGCTCGACTGTCTTCTCTACTACTTGATTGTCTATTATTGTCCTTTGTATCCGAATGAATTCCTTAGAAATTTATTTAGTAACGCTTCGAATACCAGATAATTAGTTGGCTTGGTCGTATAAACTCGTCAATGAGTTGATAAGTCATTGTTATATTATAAATAGCCTCGGACTAAATTTTATTTTATCTAACCGGTTGGGGCATAGTAGTATTCACCTTATGTCAGGTTTATAAATAAGCAATCATATGAAGTTCCTTTTCCCTATTATCCTTTCAATAGATCTCTGTACGCTCCCCCTAAAAATTTATATTTCACAAAAGAATCACATGTACAAATTTAACTGAATTGATTATAGGATATGTATAATATACTAAGTACAGCAAGTCTTTTTACAAATAACCACATCCACAAAATATAGAAATAGACTTCGACGATGTAACTTGTTCTAGACCGTCACATATAGCCATCTCAGTCAATTCACGTGCGTAATTCATATGACTATGCAAATAGTTTTATTACTTTAAAACATACTTCACATGTATTCAAGTCTGTGTGATATAGAGGTTGATATGATAAGGGGTATTTTCCGCGAATCTACTGTGGTGAAAGCCACAATTGTTCATGACAACAGTGTCCCCGGGACGTAAGCAATATTTTCCAAATCAATCTAATTCATGTAAAGCATTAGAAAAAAGTTAACCAGATGAAATCCATTTGAAGGTCCACCTAAAATATTGAAATATTCAATTCCAAATGGCCCATGAATGAGGTTTTCCGTGTGGGTGGCATTGGAAGCATATTTTTGTACCTACATATATAGCCTTTTCCCCTACTGTTGAATGTCCGTAAAGTCTATTTCTAGATGAAAACTCCATATCGATGAAAAGAATATGTTAGTCCATTATGAACGTCTGTATAGTAGTATCTTTATGCCAAGGTCATATATAAAATAATGTGAAATTAGCATATATAGTTTATTATCTACCCGTACACATACGTCATTCGTCATTGTCGTCTTTTTTTACATAGTGCATTTGTCCTTTCGATTATGGTATACTTATTTATTTCAATTTGTTGCATTGTTTCTTTGAAAGACATATATAAATTAAGGAGAAGTGGTATGATTGCCAATTAGAAAACTAAGGGGACAACCAGTTGCTATTTTTAGGGGAAGGTGGATTTTTTTCTGAGGGAAATTAATGTTCAACTTTGTACGGTTTTGACGTGCAAACATTACTTTTTACTTTTGTACACCTTTATTTACTGCATTGTGTTGGGTAAAATATATTTTTTCATTCTGTTTGGGCGAGGTTATTCATTTTTAAGTCCTAACCTGGCCAGACTGTTAATTCTGCACCCCCACCTTAGAATATCAAGTGGTCGTCCTCTGTAGACATACAGAGTCAAAATAAAAGTGATTACAGCAACTATAGGTAATCATACGGCCTACAACATTATTAGCAAACCCGATACCCTGCAGTCAGTTATAAAAGGCACATTCATGACAAGATGTGAAACAATTCAAACGAAAAAATCAACGCAAAACAAACATGCCTTCAGAGTTACATGTGATCCATTAGCAAACAAGATTAGGCAACAAAGAGTAATCAAGTAATTGATGAGCTTTATACACTAAACAAATTAATTTCCCGGTATTCGAAGCGTTACTAAATAGTTTTCAAAAGAATTCATTGGGATACAAAGGACAATAATAGACAATCAAGTAGTAGAGAAGACAGTCGAGCAGACTACAAACAAGGCTAGTAGTGAGATTTGTCAAGGTTATTGTAAATTGGGTGTAAACCATTCAAACGGGAATATGTAATATAGATACAATGAATCAACGCTTATCCATTGTATCTATAACTTAAACTATTGTGTTAATGTCTTTTCAAAATTAAAGCCTTTTCTTAATTAGAAGGTATTGTAAGTGAGTTTAAATAACCATGGTATCATGTTCAACGGTGCATTACTAAATATAAGATCACAACTAACTGGTTAGAAAAATACAAATATAACACAACACGTCTGCCTTTAAATTATTAGGCATCTGAATATTATCTGTGTTTACAAAATAAGACATTTTCGAACTTATTTCTAATAAAATTCAGAATGGAAATGGGGAATGTGTCAAAGAGACAACCTGAACAAGGAGCATATATAAAGGATAAGTATGTTACCGAAATTTCTAGCAAGAAGCCTAATTCTAGGCACATCACGATTTACTCGCATAGGAATTTGCGAATAAACATTTGTAAAATTATGTAGTAAAACAGATGAAATTTTACTATATTTATAAAACAAAAATGGACAAATTGAATGTAATCATTTTCGTTTCAAATATGTGAAATAGCCAATAATAATCCAAAAATAAACGGTGAAACTCGCTATTATTACAAAAATATCCACAATTACATACAAAATAAGAATAAAACAGAAAAACTAAAAAATAGGGACAACAAAGAGAATACAGGGATTCGAACCTAAACCGACAAGTCCCTACCTTTAAAACTTGACTCTTTAACTCATTGATCTTAACTATGCTAACCTCGCGGCTACCAACTTATACTATACGATTGCCTATTATGTATATATAAAGGTACAAGCCCTGTGTGTCCGTTGTATGTCATATAAAATTGAGAATGGAAATGGGGAATGTGTCAAAGAGACAACAACCCGACCACAGAACAGACAACAACAGAAGGTCACCAATAGGTCTTCAATGCAGCGAGAAATTCCCGCACCCGGAGGCGTCCTTCAGCTGGCCCCTAAACAAATATATATACTAGTTCAGTGATTATGGACGTCATACTAAACTCCAAATTATACACAAGAAACTAAAAGTAAAAATAATACAAGACTAACAAAGGCCAGAGGCTCCTGACTTGGGACAGGCGCAAACATGCGGCGGGGTTAAACATGTTTATGAGATCTCAACCCCCCCCCCCAAATACCTCTAGCCAATGTAGAAAAGTAAACGCATAACAATACGCACATTAAAAGTCAGTTAAAGAGAAGTCCGAGTCCGATGTCAGAAGATGTAACAAAAGAAAATAAACAAAATGACAATAATACATAAATAACAACAGACTACTAGCAGTTAACTGACATGCCAGCTCCAGACCTCAATTAAACTGATTGAAAGATTATGTCTTCATCATATGATTATCATATGTTCATTTATATATATTTAGAATATAGCAAAGTACTCTCGACCAATGAAATTGTAGAATTGGATACCTCTTAATTGTGAAGAATGAATGTAAATCATGTTCTTAGTAAGGGATTATCCTATTATTTGGATCTATTTACAGTTCAAAACAAAGAGTTTCTATAAATGAGTTACAACTGCCCCGAAGCACATTTATCAGATTGAAAGGATTTATCACACAGTGATTGAAACTGACTAAAAGTTGAATTGTGAAACAAACAAAAATCTCAAAATAAGTTGAAGTTTACTGGTGCCGTAAAATTGGTACTGTGAATTTTATTATGAAAATATTAATAACTTCAAATTACTATAAAATTAAACAATACTAAAGCAATGCAAAAAAAAGAAAAAATCTTTCAGATAAAAATAACCTAAATCTTAGCTTTCCAAAACTTTGATTACTTGATCATCGGTTGGGAGAATAGTTATTTCAATACAATTATTCCGATAAAAAAACAGGAATTAAATTTTAAACATATTAAAAACTTTTAAGGGCATTATTTTTGAGCATTTCCCTGACATAATGAAACAGTATTTGATGTAAAAAGCCGGACCAAATTATTGGCTGTGAAATAAAATTTAGTTGTAACTCTAATGTATTAATTGATTTAAACTGTAAATAAAACAGGATAATTCCTCCTAAAATATTACATGATTTACATTCATATTCACAATCAGGAAACATACAATTCCTACCTTTTCTTTCTACTGTTGAGTCACCTAATATCTATAACGCATTTTTTTAAAAATATTTCCCAAATGATAAGAAAGTCCTCACATCACTAAAACTTATCCATAAATGACATGCCGAAAAAGGAAGTCATGCATCAATTATAAACATTGCACTGACAATGAAACTAATTCTTGAATAGATCATTTGAGCCTTGAGCACTTTACAATATTCTAAGTTTGTAAGAGAATGATAATCCCTTACTTCATGATAAGTACTCGCTAACGCTCGTACTTATTCATGAAGAAAGGGATTATCATTCTCTTACATATACAAAATAGACTTTTAAATTGTAACCAATTGGTAGCCGAGAGGTTTTGTCGATATGTTGATGTCAGTCACGCATAACAGATTTCAAGGACGGGTTCTATTCCCAGTGAAGGCATATAAAAATTAAAAAAATTAAAAGGTAAGTTTTTAAATTAATTCCATTAGTGAACAGAAATCAGTAAATTAGATTATTCAAACTTAATGAAATTAGGCACACAAAGGAAACAATTGAATATAATTTGGTGAATCCATTTCAGCGAATGATTCAGAAAGCGTTGATTCTGTAATAGTTATACACCGAGGGATAGGTGTGTCTGGATAAGAAACCCCGACGGCCGGAGGGGTTTCTTATCCAGACATGCCGTATCCCGAGGTGTATAACTAACTTACACCCAATGCTAAACCCTATATTTGTATACATTGATTATTAAATGAAAAAGAACGGATAGCATATTTATTGACATAATCAAACCATTATTCATAAGAAAAACACTTTTTTTTACATGAAACCCCACTAGTAACCTTACTTTGGCTATGTTCGTTCAAACTTTGACAAGTGAGTAGATTTTACAAATGTAAAAGTTGCTGTTTTGCATATTCCCGTTAATATGGATCAGCAGTTCAAGGTTGACCGTTTCGTACATTCTTATTACTAAAAAAATACATCATGCTCCTTGTATGCAGTTGTCAATATGGACGGGTATAAGACGGACGACATTTTGAGTCAAGCGTTGGATTTGATAGAAAAGACTAAAGATAAAGGCAATTTTATAACCCAAAGTACTTATCTGTATCAGTTTAATGAAGGTAATCATAAATGTATTTTTTATGTTACGGTTTTATAAAAAAAAGACCCCCTTCTCTTCTCGAGAATAAACAAACATTCATATTTGGACATACTGAGGGATAGGTGTGTCCTTTTGGGGCAATCAAGGTGGGGGAGGGGCTCAGGAGTTAGAATCCCCGTTTTTTATAAAGATCAATGCTTTCATGGCTTTAGAATAGAGACATATGACTGGGATCAAAAATTTTACCTTAAGCAAAGGAGTATTTAGGGAGCAACCATTTTAACTTCAAAAAGGAGGGGGAGGGGGTTATTGTTTTTGTCGGAGTCAGAATTTTTTTCTCGAAAATCGCGAACAATTTTATTTAGTTTTTCAACGCTATCAATCAAAATTATTTTTCCCCTGAAGGTTTTTTTTTATTCAAAATAGATGCTTAATATTTTTTTTCGCTATAGGAATTTCCTAAAATGAGTTTTTTTATATCTTGAAACAACTTGTAGTGAACACTATTAGTAATTTCTTATGTTCATGCTATTTAAAAAATAATCAATTTCTATTGTAATGAATAACAATGGACTGTGTTTTCGGGATGTAGAAGCAGGGGTTTCCAGAAACCCCGCTCGTCACACCCTGTGGTCAAAATCCATTGTTTTTCGTAACAATAGATCTATTTAATTTACACTTGTTTCAGAAATAGAAACTATGAAGTATAACAATAGAACTGGGGTGTAAAGAAAAAGAATCCACGGTAAATGAATAGGCTGACGTCACGACAATGGTTTAAGTTTGTATGTCAGCTGAGGAGTCGGGTGTTGGTGGTATGTGTGGTCTTTGTTACCCAGAACATGTATTGTTGTTTATTGTTGGTTTATGTTTGTATGTCAGCTGAGGAGTCGGGTGTTGGTGGTAGGTGACATAAGACATAAAGCTTTATTTAGAGTCGATAGAAACATTGCAAGCATAAACATAAGCTCTGAAGAGCTTTTAAAACCGACATAACAACAAGTAAAACAAAACATACATATCAAGTCATGCACACAAAATTAACATATAAAGCAAGAGTTCATATCAGTATATAAACATGCAGCACAAAAGTTCTTTAAGCATCTTACAAGTTAAGCACACACTGATACATGCAATTATGAGATAAAAACACAAAAGCAAAAATAAAATGGTTTGCACATAAAAAAGCACATTAAAAGCATAAATTAATAAGTAAGTTACTAAAATTAGCACAAAGCAGCAGAAGCACTATAGTAAAGATAACAAAATAGATTTTCCATGCTGAAAATAAAGCATTAAACCAAAAATAATGAACAGAAATTAACTGGTTTTGCAGGCAAAACATTGGCATGAGCTGCCAGACCAAGAATTTATCAAGTTCTTGAATTGATTTAAAGATGATTGCTTACGTAGCTCATCTGGCAGCTCATTCCAAAGCTTAGCACCCGCATACCTTAAAGATTGTAGGCCATATGCAGTTGTTCTTACATGTGGTAGATCGGCTATATTCTGGTATCTGAAAGAGTAAATGTTTTCCTTTAAGTGTATTAAATCATGGAGATATACAGGACAATCTTTATTAATAATTTTGAAAACTTCAATAGCCAATGATCGCATTCTTCTTATTTTTAAAGATGGTAATTTTGATTTGCAGAGTAGATCTTCATAACTTGCTGAATAGTCTTCATAGATAAACCTTAGTGCTCTCTCTTGAATTTTCTCTATCGTTTTTTGTATTAACCTTCCCACAAAAGTGCCAAACTAGTGGGCAGCAATTAAAGTTGGACATTATGAAAGAATAATAAATTGTTAATTTTCCGAGTTTAGTCAGGTGTTTACCTATTCTTTTTAATACATTTAATTGTTTGGATGCTTTTTTTACATATTATAGAGACATGTTCATTGAAATTAAGTTTAAAATCTATTGTTACACCTAGAAGTTTAACGTTATCTTCACATTCTATTTCATTACCTTCTAATTTAAATTTTAGGTTTTTGTCTTTAGTTTTTTTACCTACAGTTATTGCTTGAAATTTTTCTGGATTGGCTTTCATTTTATTTATTGAGAACCAATTTATCAAAATTTTGCTTTCATCTTCTAAAGTATTAATTAATTTATCTAAATCTTTATCTGCGTATGAAAGAGTGTTGTCATCTGCATAATTATAAAGTTCACTTTTATAAATAAAATAGAAAATGTCATTTAAAAAAATATTAAATAATGTAGGCCCTAATATCGACCCTTGTGGCACCCCTTTAAACATTGTTTGCCAGTAGCTTGAATTTGTACATACTTTAACACACTGTTTTCTATTAGTTAAATAACTTTTAATTTATCTGGGAAGACAGCTGTTTCAAATGATTTATTTATTAGTTTAGAAATTGGATTGGATAATTCAGATTCAGATAATTTTAATATTTTTGAAGAGATTCCATCTTTTCCTGTTGCCTTTTTAATGTTAATTTTATTTATTTGTTTTATAACAAACTCAGAGTTTACTGGGCTAAAAATTAGTTCTTCTTTTTCTGGTTTGTTTTCTTTTATAACTTTAATACTTGGATGATGTTCATCTATTATAGTATCTTTTGAGCCGATATCTTTGGCAACATTTATAAAGAGTTATTAAATAATTCAGCAACTTCATTTTGATTATTAATTATCTTATTTTCTTCACATAGGATTAGGTCTTTTGAAAATGTGAACCCTTGTTTGTTAAGAAGGGCTTGATTGTTGGCCAAAAATCTTTGCTGTTAGGTCCTCCTATACATCTTTCCATGAAATAGTTTCTGATGGATTTCTTTTTAATTTTATTAACTAGATTTCTTTGTTTTCTGTAACATTCCCAGTTTGTTTTATTTTTAAAATTTTGATATTTGTTATATGCCATTCTTTTTTTTATATATTTCCCTTCGTAAAGTTTGATTCATGAATGGTGCTGGTTTGTTGATGGCTTTCCTTTTTTTCATAGGTATATGTTTGTCTATAACCTCCATGAAAGTGGTTTCAAATGTGTCATATGCTGTATTTACATCTGCTATTTTTCTATTATAGCAGTTAAGTTTTTTCCATTTAAATCTGTCAAAAACTGTTCCTGATCAAAGTGTTTGAAACTTCTGTTATTTATGAAACCTTTATTTATTTTTGGTAGTTTGCCTTTAATTTGAGTGGAAATAATGTCGTGTACATCACTCAAACCACAGTTGAAATTTAAAATATTTTGACAATAAGTTGCTTGGTTTGTAAGAATAACATCATTTAAGGTAGCAGGGGCATATTTTGTGAAACAAATTGGTTTATTTATCAAATTTGTGAAATCAAAAATATCACAGATATCATTTAGGGGGTACGTTTTTTCTGGGAGAGCATGTTATAATTTAAGTCACCAAGTAGAAGAAAATTATCATAAATGGTTGATAATTTATCATATGTACATATAAACTCATTTTTAAAATTATCATCTTTTATTGTAGGAGGTCTATAAACCACCAACACCCGACTCCTCAGCTGACATACAAACAGCTATTTTGTTACTCAGAACATGGTTTGTTGTTTATTGTTAGTCTATGTTTGTATGTATTGTTGTTTATTGTTAGTGTATGCTTGTATGTATATATTGTTGTTTATTGTTAGTCTATGTTAGTATGTCAGCTGAGGAGTCGGGTGTTGGTGGTAGGTGCGGTCTTTGTTACTCAGAAAATTTATTGTTGTTAATTGTTAGTCTATGTTTGTATGTCAGCTGAGGAGTCGGGTGTTGGTGGTAGGTGCGGTCTTTGTTACTATCCTGTTTTTTTGTGATATTTTTCAGTCCTATTTTACTTATTATGAATTTATTTTTATTATGAATTTATTCAAGGAAAATAAAATTGAGAATGGAAATGGGGAATGTGTCAAAAAGACAACAACCCGACCACAGAACAGACAACAACAGAAGGTCACCAATAGGTCTTCAATGCAGCGAGAAATTCCCGCACCCGGAGGCGTCCTTACGCTGGCCCCTAAACAAATATATATACTAGTTCAGTGATAATGGACGTCATACTAAACTCCAAATCATACACAAGAAACTAAAAGTAAAAATAATACAAGACTAACAAAGGCCAGAGGCTCCTGACTTGGGACAGGCGCAAAAATGCGGCGGGGTTAAACATGTTAAAAACTACTGAAGTAAAAATCACTCAGAAGTTCTTTAAACTACTCTACGTGTATCTCTCTGGATTTATGTCGTTTTAGTCTTTTGTTTTCCGGGACCAAATCGATTATTAGTATTCAGATTTTTTTATTTCTGCAATGAAGGAGGAACAATTGTCGTTTTATTACCCACATGGGTTCAATTTGCAAATATATGTACAATTATTATTAATAATTATTACGGACTTATGAACTAAACATCACACTTATAACAAATTACAAAAATGTAATACCTTATACTGGCATACTGAAATACCTGCTGTGGTCAATAATATTCCTGTAATTACGACTGACGTCAATTTTAAATAACTCATAGAAAGGATTGAAAATAGTAAATCCGTTAAGAACATTATTCAATAACAATAGTGCCTCAAAATTAGGTCACCAATATTGTTTTACATTCATTCCTATGCGTACACCACCACCCTCCCCCTTAAAAAAAAAACTCCAACAAAAACACAAAAAAAAAAAAAAAATCAAAAACCAATAAGAACCCCAAAAAACAACAAAAATTAAAATAAATTAATAAAAACAAAAAATAACGACACAGAAAAATACACCCAAAAACACGCTGAAATGCATCGACTGCTTCATTGATTTTTTACTGAATAATATGTTGGACATTCTATGAGATATTTCTCTTAACATAAAAAAAAAAAAAAAAAAAAAACTCAATGAAAATGAGATCAAGATGAGGCGAACCTTGTCAGAGCAAATATAATTTACCTTCTAGTCATAGAAACTGAGTAACTGACCTAAGAAAGCCAACTAAGAGTTGATGATTGAACCGTGCAAATGAGCTGAGCTCAAGGTAAAATTCAGGTTAGGCGAGATAACTTCTACTAGACTTGTAAATGTTAGAATATTCTATAGACATTATATTTGACCAATCCCTCATAGTTACTGAAAAACTGATCTTACATGATAACGTAACATCAGAGACCGTCATTCTTACGAAAATTAAAATTGACGTTGAAAATGAGGCAAAGGTCAAGTGAACCTCGTCACAGGCTTGGACTACAACACAATAATATAGTATCATAGTTCAGACGGACATGACACTTGTAATCAGATTCTAGAGATCGAAATACTATTGAACTTTTAATATAGGAAATTATAATTGACCTAGGTGATTACTGCCAAAAGGAAATTTACAACTTTAATTACTTAAATGGTTCGAAAAACACTATATTAACTATATAAAAATAAAATTGGTCTTGGTTTAGAATGTCCTCCAAAGTCCCTTTTCTGGTACTTATGTTTGCAGAATTTATTCTTTAAACAATCATTAAGCATTTATACTTTTGTTACGTCTTGGGACATTATACCTATAGTCATTATAATTATTATGTCCCATGTTCCTAAATAAAACATTCATGTAATGATGTATGTTATTAGAACCACCAAGTACACACAAATGATACCTTGGATGTCAATAAAGATTGAAGGGCTTTTTGATATCACTTGAGTAAAATAGACCAGGGGAAAATGGAAATAGGTCTCACCTCTTCAAAGGCACATCAGTACAATAATAAATGGTACACAGTTAATAATAATTTATATTTTTGAAGGTTGGAGTCTTCTTACTTTTGGGTTAATTGGTGGATTTCACTAGATAACATTAGTTTGGTATTTGAGCAGACTTTGCAATATTCTACCTTCAATGAAATGAAAAATAAAACTCAGTTTTCAGCATTTTCACACATACTGTTACTGCCAGTGAGTGTTGTTGGGTAATTACCATATGTATGAAGAACTATTCACACATACATTTTTGTACTCATCACGTTTATTTTCCTATCAGTGTATCATTTGGGTAGCAACTGTTGGTTGTGCCTATTATTTGTTTGCCAGAATTAATATAGTATCATTTGTTTACCAGCTAAAATGAAATGCCACTAGTAGCATAATAAGCTTAGAAAGTGGATAATTATGACTAGATCAGATGCTTAGGAGGATTTAACTGTTTTTTACCAATAGTTATGCTGCTTGATTGTTGATGTGTATAAATTGGAGCATGTAAAATTGATTAAGGCTATGCTTCACCCAAACTACCCAACTATTTACAGATGAAAGATCTTTTATTGTGTTACTTTCTTTAGTGTTGACCATATTGCCTGTTAGATGAGGTTAATAAATGACAATGGACTGTGACTCTTGTTTTTTTAAGCAGCTGCCGGATTTATATACAACTATAAAATGAAGGAAACCAGATTCTGGTAGGTGCCTAAAACTCTCACCTGGTGAAATTATGCAATAATAAAAATCATTATCAACAGTATCAGCCATCTTTTAACCACTAAGTAAGACTCTGGCTAGGTTTGATAAGGATCCACTCAAAGAATATTAGAGAAAAAATGTTCTTTATGTGCCTGTCCCAAGTCAGGAGCCTGTATATGTAGTTCAGTGGTTGTCGTTGGTTCATGTCTGTAATATTTGTTTTTCATAAATTGTTTTGTTAAAAATTAGGCCATTAGTTTTCTCAATTGAATTGTTTCATATTTTTCATGTCCGGGCCTTTTATAGCCGACCATACAGTATGGGTTTTTCTCATTGTTGAAGGACTTACGGTTGCCTATAATTGCTTACATCCACTTCATTTGAACTTTTGTGGATAGTTGTCTCATTGGCAATCATACGACATCTTATTTTTATATCTATCCATAAATTCAGTTTTGTTCACCTTTTTGCAGATCTCATCTTGCTGGTCTTTTCTTTGCTGTAAAAGGTAGTTTTGGGGCCTTGGTGGCTAATGGTCTAAGTAGTCGAACTACTGTTTCACTAGCCAGTCAACACTGAGGTTGTGAGTTCGAATCCCGTACGGGGCAGGTGCACTCGACTCAAATCTTAATTGACTAGGATTGTCAGTTTTCCTACCGGTGGTTCTCTCTGAGCACTCTGGCTTCCTCCACCAATAAAAACTGACCGCCACGAAATAGCACAATAGTGTTGAAAGTGGCGTTAAACACCAATCAATCAATCAATCTAATGTAGTTTTAAAGATATAGCCAAAAATGCATTAATTGGGTAAAAATCTTCATTAAGAGCAATAACTCCAAACAGCAAGTTGATTTATTTATAGATCATGTCTTGGTGGTAATTTTTGCCATTAAAGTTTCTCTCTATCTATTAAAGTTTTCAATAGAAAAAAACTACAAAATTTGCTAAAATAGAAGAAGAATGTGTCTGAGGACACGAATGCCCCGCTCAAGCTTTGAAAATGGGACGGATGGATGGAAGGACGGAAAGAGGGAATGATGGAAGGAAGGAGATCAAGAGTAACACTTAATGCCCCAGTCGTAGGAATGGACATTTCAGGGGCAATAACTCAATATTGGTTAGTCTGATTTTTCTGATTGTTCAAACTGCTTAAGGTTATACAAGCCAAAAAGTGCAGTTCTATTTTTAGATACGTCAGTCATGTTTCTTGACAAATCAAAATCTGAGACACATTTAATAAACTGAACATACCAAGAAATATTCACACAAAAGTTTGGTTCAGAACTGTTCAGATGTTTCAGAGGAGGAGATTTTTTATAACGTTTATACAGACAACAGATGATAAATGCAAACAGATGGCAATAGCTTTTGGTCCAGGTGAGCTATAAAAAAAACAGTAAGAGCACTGCTAATTTTATTAATTACTTTGAGTTGCAAAAATAAAGTCTAATGTTCTAATACATAAAATTTAACAAAATATACTATAAAAAAAAATTAAAATTAATGTTACCAGTAAAAAGCTAATAAGATCATTTATCATTTAAAAATCGGATGGAAATAATAAAAAGGTATTACCTGTATAGTATATAGGTAGTATTGTATACATTAAACAGTCTTCCTATTATCACTAAAAATAAGGAAGAAAACTTTCATAATAGAAATGTAAAATAAGGAAGAAAACTTTCATATTAGAAATGTAAAATAAGGAAGAAAACTTTCATATTAGAAATGTAAAATAAGGTAGAAAACTTTCATATTAGAAATGTAAAATAAGGTAGAAAACTTTCATATTAGAAATGTAAAATAAGAAAACTTTCATAATAGAAATTTAAAATAAGGAAGAAAACTTTCATATTAGAAAAGTAAAATAAGGAAGAAAACTTTCATATTAGAAATGTAAAATAAGGAAGAAAACTTTCATATTAGAAATGTAAAATAAGGTAGAAAACTTTCATATTAGAAATGTAAAATAAGGAAGAAAACTTTCATATTAGAAATGTAAAATAAGGAAGAAAACTTTCATATTAGAAATGTAAAATAAGGTAGAAAACTTTCATATTAGAAATGTGAAATATAGTATGTTTTACTTAATACTGAAAATGAGCAAGTCTGAAATAAATGATCATGAAATAATGAACTATAATACAATAGTGTAAATAAAGAATGAATGTTCATTGTTGTTTTTCATTTAAAAAAATGCTTGCATGATCTCCAAAAACGAGATAAATGTGTGCCTTACAGCCATATCAAAACAATATGCAGTGTTTGATGAGTACTGTAACATATTTTTTTGATTGATTGATTGTGTTTCGCAATCATTTGTATAAAAATACAGTCATCTGTTAGAAAATCAAACGAATCATCACAGTCACTGGTAAATATTCACAAATAGGTCATCATGATCTTTTTCTTAGGTGCTATTTTACGGCTCTTGCAAAATAGCTTCCTTAGTGCTATTTTGCAGATTCCGGCAAAATAGCGATTTATATAGAGTTTTGCTATTTTGCCAGTCTTAATTCAGATTTTCAGTATATTAATAAAGAATAGAAAAAATATAGAAACATACAGTTTGATAAAAAATCTCTAAAAAAATATGTCTTCTTTAAAACATTTATCCATAAGCAAAGCATGCATAGTAAAATTGACATTCTTTACTTTTATAAGAAGTCTAAATAAAATGCTCCGCAGGGCGCAGCTTGATACGACCGCAGAGGTCGAACCCTGAACAGTTGGGGCAAGTATGGACACAACATTCAAGCTTGATACAGCTCTGAATTTGGATTGTGATTGACTATTTGACACAGCATAGGTTTCTGACACAGAATGAATGTGGTCTAAGAACTTAAAAATTTTAATTGGACATTCACCTATTATGGTCCAATATCCAAAATCTAAATACATGGTTAGATTCAGCATATCAAAGAACCCTAAGAGTTCAATTTTGATGAAATCAAACAAAGTTTAATTTTGGACCCTTTTGACCTCAATGTGGACAAAGTTGATAACGGGCCCAAAATCAAAAATCTAAATACATGGATAGATTCAGCATATCAAAGAACCCCATATATTCAATTTTGTTGAAATCAAACAAAGTTTAATTTTGGACCCTTTTGACCTCAATGTGGACAAAGTTGATAACGGGCCCAAAATCAAAAATCTAAATACATGGTTAGATTCAGCATATCAAAGAACCCAATATATTCAATTTTTTAAATCAAACAAAGTTTAATTTTGGACCCGATTTGGACCAACTTGAAAACTGGGCCCATAATCAAAAATTTAAAGACATGTTTAGACTCAGCATATCAAAGAACCCTAAGAATTCAATTTTGTTAAAATTAAATTAAGTTTAATTTTGGACCCTTTGGACCTTAATGTAGACCAATTTGAAAACGGGACCAAAATTAAGAATCTAAATACATGGTTAGATTCAGCATATCAAAGAAACCCATATATTCAATTTTGTTGAAATCAAACAAAGTTTAATTTTGGACCCCAATTTGGACCAACTTGAAAACTGGGCCCATAATCAAAAATCTAAATACATGATTAGATTCAGCATATCAAAGAACCCTAAGAATTCAATTTTGTTAAAATCAAACTAAGTTTAATTTTGGACCCTTTGGACCTTAATGTATACCAATTTGAAAACAGGACCAAAAATTAAGAATCTAAATACACGGTTAGATTCAGCATATCAAAGAACCCCATATATTCAATTTTGTTGAAATCAAACAAAGTTTAATTTTGGACCCTTTTGACCTCAATGTGGACAAAGTTGATAATGGGGCCCAAAAATCAAAAATCTAAATACATGGTTAGATTCAGCATATCAAAGAACCCCATATATTCAATTTTGTTGAAATCAAACAAAGTTTAATTTTGGACCCCAATTTGGACCAACTTGAAAACTGGGCCCATAATCAAAAATCTAAATACATGATTAGATTCAGCATATCAAAGAACCCTAAGAATTCAATTTTGTTAAAATCAAACTAAGTTTAATTTTGGACCCTTTGGACCTTAATGTAGACCAATTTGAAAACGGGACCAAAATTAAGAATCTAAATACACGGTTAGAATCGGCATATCAAAGAACCCCAATAATTCAATTTTGATGAAATCAAACAAAGTTTAATTTTGGACCCTTTGGACCTTGATGTGGACCAATTTAAAACAGGGCCCAAAATCCAAAAACTTAATACACGGTTAGATTCAGCATATTAAAGAACCCCAAGAATTCAAGAATAAAACCCCATTGAAATTGGTCAAGAAATAAGCAATTTATACAAAGTATCTTCTTTTGCACTATACTGTGCAATTAAATATTTCTTGCAATTGCGCAATACTGTGCAATTGAATATTTCTTGCTATTGTGCAATACTGTACAATTGACAATTTCTTCCTATTGTGCAATATTGTGCTATTGGATATTTCTTGCTATTGCGCAATACTGTGCAATTGAAGATTTCTTGCTATTGCGCAATACTGTGCAATTGAAAATTTCTTGCTATTGCACAATACTTATTATATAATAATTTACACATCCAGTTTGGTGTGTATCTCCTGCCATATCATTATTGTTTGCTTTTAAATATAAATCAGAAATAACCAACTTAAAATGGAAAATTTTAAAGAAAAAAAAAAGGAAAAAAGGAAGAAAGGGGAAAAAATCCCCCAATTTTGAACCCCTTATGATTCATCACCCCAAACTCAATCCCAGCCTTCAATGAGGTATGGTACCTTGCAGTACAATTTCAGAGATCCATACACTTAAACACAAGTTATTGTCTGGAAACTAGAAAATGCTTATTTTGGCCCTTTTGGCCCCTAATTCCTAAACGTTTAGGCAATTACCCCAAACTCAATTCCAGCTTTCCTTTGTGATATGGAACCTTGTAGTACAATTTCAGAAAGATCCATACACTTACACACAAGTTATTGTCCTGAAACTAGAAAAATGCTTATTTTTGCCCCTTTTTGGCCCCTAATTCCTAAAATTTTGAGGCAATTACCCCAAAATCAATCCCAGCATTCCCTTTGTGATATGGAACCTTGTGGTACAATGTCAGAGAGATCCATACACTTACACACAAGTTATTGTCTGGAAGTTACAAAATGCTTATTTTGGCCCCTAATTCCTTAACTGTTGGTACCATAACCCCAAAATCAATCCCAACCTTCCTTTTGTGGTATTGAACCTTATGGTAAAATTTCCTAGAGATCCATTTACTTAAACTAAAGTTAGAGTGCGAAAACCAATGTGTCTTGGACGACGACGACGACGGCACGACGACTTTGTGGTATTGAACCTTATGGTAAAACGAGATCCATTTACTTAAACTAAAGTTAGCGAAAACCAACGTCACGTCATACCAATATCGACCACAAAAATTTTTGCGGTCGTATAAAAATATGTCTTTTAAAAAAATATAATACACATTAAGCAAAGCATTCATATTAAAATCGACAATATAACTAAAAATTTCAATAAAAATAACCTTTAAGTGAAATTAAAAGTAACATTCAACAACAATAAAATGCTTTACAAGTGTTACAAAACCAGTGCCTTGCTTTTGGTGCAATTTTTAGTCTTGCACAAGGAAGATGCTGCCACTGCAGACATGAACTGCACTTAATATTAAACTTGTTTTTTTTTGCGTCTGCATCACGTTTGCAAAATTTGCAGATATTTATATATAATCAACTTTCATAGAATAAATGCTGTCAATAGATTTCCATGCATCGTCCTTATAATATTTCTTTATTAATTCTATATTCACTAGTTTGTCTAGACATGAACTGGAAACCATTTCAGGCTGGGTTTCTACTTGTTCCTCCTCTATCACCAGACCATCATCCACCGCTGACTTTAGTTTCAATAAAATTTAATTTCATATAGTCTGGAAAAAAAACTGAAATAAGACCGGCAAAATAGCAAAACTCCATATAAAACCTAAGAGGCTATTTTGCCGGAGCAGGCAAAATAGCCACTGCCTTTTTTTTTATATATCCACCATTAACAATATGCTTGTATGAAATTCTATTGGTACATATTTGTTTTATGAAATAAATCAGAAAAATGATTATATTTTTTTTATATCATTATGATAACACTATCTTTAACAACTTGGACAAGTGAAAAGTTTTTAAATCTTATTCTATTTTATATCAGAAGATAAAAGTTCAAATCAGAAAAATTAAGGAAACAATCTGAATTATGCAAAAGAGTGTCATATTATTTGTTGACAAATGACTTTGTACAAAAAAGCTTTAATTTTAATTAATATATATACACTGGGAACGTGTATAATATTTTTCTACAAACAACCATAATTACTTGTCATATTATTATTACACATAAAATGCCAAGAATTAAAAAGCTTGAAGAAAACAATGAAGCTACACTTATAGAAAAATGGTAATCTAAAAAGAGTCTTATGATTTATCACAGATAGCAATAATAAAATAAATGCATTATGCTAATATTTGATCTTTTAATTTCAAAGAAAACAGTATGCATGTATTTGTTTATCATGTACAGACTTTACATTTGTTCGTTTATTATAGAATAAGTAATCCAAGAATTCAAATATAGCACAGCACATGAGTAAATTATCAGTATTGTTAGGTCACAAGTTGAATATTTTTAATATTTTAATTCTTGGATTAGTTATTCTCTTTATTACATTGACTTTTAAAAGGAAATAAAGTAAAAATGAAAGCAAATATATCTTTTTCTATGCATTCTCAATTGTATTGATGCAAAGGTATCAACAACTTCTGGACAAAACACATTGTTATATGACGTCAGAGGAGTGAAATTATCAGTTTTTATTTCACTGGGAACTCACGGTAATTCATTGCAATCAATGTAATATTATGAAATATCTATCAGTTAATTTCATTTCACAATTTATTTCTTAATTTGAATATTTACAAAGCCTTAGAAACTTTACTTTACTTCCATTAAAAGTCAATGTAATAAAAAGAATAATATTTTTATAAAAATCTTAGAAAATGTATGCTTGAGTACTTACAATGCAATTTTCCATATTATTAATATTTCCAAGGGGCAGAACTCTTTAAAAACAAGTTGATCAGCACTGATTTTGGAACTTGTCTGAGACATTGCTGATCTGGTAAGAATTGTACACATGAGAGCGCTTACAAAACTGTAAGGATGCACACATGGATGGATGTCCCCCTCTAGGCTTTGGGTAGGGGACAATAAAATACAAGTGTTTACAAACTGAAATACCTAGTGTGCTGCAATATTTGAATTATCTTAATGGACAATTTACTCTGGAACTTTTCATATGCGTTCATATACATGTAAAGAATTATCACACAAAATATTTTTAACCAGTCTTGAATAATTTTTGAGATACACATCTGATCCAAAAACTTAAATCTGCCCATCTGAAAAATTAAAATTATGTCAGATGTAATAAGAAATATACTCCTCATAACAAATTTACACATCAAATATGTATGTCTGCATCCATTGGACTTGTGTTAAATTTCATACCATAACATACATTAGGTAAAAGGGCATAAAAGTAAATTTGATCTAAACAGTATTTTTTGGCACATATGAAACCAAAAACAAGTAAATATTTTACAGTGCTCTTGTTTTCACATATAAAAAAGGATTTCTAGGTAAGATAAAACTTTCAAAATAAAATACAATTAAAAAAAAAAAAAGGATTTCTAGATTATATAAAACTTTCAAAATAAAATACAATGATTTTTAAAATGAAAAACTTACAATATGTGCTTGTAACATATTTTTTATAAAGATTTAATCAGTTTGTACTCATTATCCGCTTGCAAATTAAAAGAAATACATTATGCTTTTTTTTTATAAAACAATGTCTTTATTATATATATCATATATAGAATTTGAACATAATTGCAGAAAGTACAAAAATATTTTGATTTTTGATTTGATTTTTTGTGTTTTTAACGCCACTTTTAAGCACCGCTTTTGGGCTATTTCGTGGCGGCCATTTTTTATTGGTGGAGGAAGCCGGAGTTCCCGGAGAAAACCACCGACCTTCGATAGGAAAACTGACAATCCTAGTCAATTAAGATTGGAGTCGAGTGCACCCGCACGAGCGGGGTTCGAACTCGCAACCTCAGTGTTGACTGGCTAGTGATTACAGTAGTAACTACTTAGACCACTCGGCCACCGAGGCCCCAAGTACAAAAATAATTGTCATTTAAAAACAACATTTTTATAAGAACAACACACATCAAAAAGATCTTAATAACTACACTTTTACACATCTAAACAAGAACATGATGACAAATAAAAGCACATATACAAAATAATAAAGAAATATGATTGCAACAGAAGACAAGAAGAAATCTCTATAGACAATACAGATCTTGTTATTCAAATGCTAAAAATGGTTGCCTAAGACATGTAACAACCATGCATGGACAGTCTTCCAACTATATACAAGCTTAAACAGGGAACACAATTCTAAGCTTCACTTGAAGATAAAACATCCACACTTATAAAAGGATCTAGGAAAATATGAAGTAGAAAAAGGCAACTGAGAAAGCATGTAATTGCAAAAAATGTAAACTATCCTTTCTCTCTACACCAATTGATAGTAAAAACATGAAACAAAATTTCAGAATAGTTACTATCTATTTCCGTTTGACAAGTAATACATGTAATAAAGAACTCTATAACATCAAACAATAACTATCACCAATTTACTTCCTATGAAGTCCTACAAAATTACCTTAAATGTCAACTCAGTCCATACATCAATGGTAACAGACAGTAAGCTGTATAAAGACTTAACTAAGTCTAAAACTTATATTACAATTAACTTTTACAGGTCAACCTTAATTGTTTGTTTTAATGAATTATCATAAGAACTGTGGGATTGAGAACTTTTTTTAAATATTGAACTCTATATTGAATTTTCTTTTACAATAATAAGAGACATGCATTAAGTTAATTATTTTATATACACTGACCCCCTATTACTAATTTTTAACAAACATTAATTAGGTCTTTCCACTTTTCCGTGGAAAGACCTATTGCTTTTGTTCTGATTATTATTATTATTAGGTCTTTCCACTTTTCCGTGGAAAGACCTATTGCTTTTGTTCTGATTATTAGGTCTTTCCACTTTTCCGTGGAAAGACCTATTGATTTTGTTCTGATTATTATTATTATTAGGTCTTTCCACTTTTCCGTGGAAAGACCTATTGATTTTGTTCTGATTATTATTTTTTTTTTTTTTTCTTCCGCCTAATTTTTTTCTTGCGTAGTATTGTTGTTTCATAAGATGTCGCTTAGATATTTGGTATATCATATCGAACAGTTTATACGCTTTTAAAACTGACAACTGCGTAACCAAATACTTTACGTTGTAAGAGTTATCTCCCCAAACACTGTTTTTCTTGTGGCCACTACTCCTTCGCAACCGTAAAAGATTACGACAAATTTATTTTACCAAATTGCTCGCTATATCTTCAGGATGTTGAGTTTGGTTTTCACCGCAGCGTTCGGAGACTCCATATGAGAGTTATTTCCCCTTATGCATTTGATATAAGTGATATGCATTTCTAACTGGTAAACCATAAGTGATAGAGACTTAGGGTCTTTTGATTTGAGGTCCTTGGTCCAAAAAAAATAAAATTTGGTCAAAGTCAAAGGTCAAGGTCATATTCTAAATTTTGATTTTGGCTTATTTTCACTTCTTTTCAAAAACCGTATAAGATATCGACAACATATTATTACTAAATTGTTAGTTGCGACATGTCGTAACACATACATTTTGGTTTAAAGGTGCGCTAACATTAAATTAGAGTTTTCTCCCTCTTGTATTTAAAAATACTCGTATGGTGATATAACTCATTAACCATATATAACTAAGACCTAGGGTCTTTTGAATTGAGGTCCTTGGTTTATGACCTTGAAATTGAGCTCAAGGTCATAGGTAAGTTTGACGTTCTGGATTTTGACCTTTGCTTTTACCTCATATGTATACATGATAAAGCCATGGGACTTTTGCATTAGGTTGCAAGCCATTTGACCTTAAAAATCCAACCGGAAGTGACCTTATGTAAACCGGAAGTAGCTATTTTTGTACTTATTTAATATAAAAGTATATAGAACCATATATTTTGGAATCAGTGTCAAGTAAACATTCAAATTATACCAGAAGTAACATTTTTCAAACCGGAAGTAACAAATTATCTCCTTATTTAAAAAGAAATGCATAGAAACTATATTTTTGGAATCAGCGTACAATAAGCTATCATTTGATGCTGGAAATGACATTTTAAACCGAATTTTAATATTTTCATATCAAAATAGATCTTTATGGGTGGAAAGACCTTCAATTGTTCTCTGAACAATTGGTTTTATTATTAGGTCTTTCCACTTTTCCGTGGAAAGACCTAATGATTTTGTTCTGATTATTATTATTTTTTTTTTTTTCTTCCGCCTAATTTTTTCTTGCGTAGTATTGTTGTTTCATAAGATGTCGCTTAGATATTTGGTATATCATATCGAACAGTTTATACGCTTTTAAAACTGACAACTGCGTAACCAAATACTTTACGTTGTAAGAGTTATCTCCCAAACACTGTTTTTCTTGTGGCCACTACTCCTTCGCAACCGTAAAAGATTACGACAAATTTATTTTACCAAATTGCTCGCTATATCTTCAGGATGTTGAGTTTGGTTTTCACCGAGCGTTCGGAGACTCCATATGAGAGTTATTTCCTTATGCATTTGATATAAGTGATATTCATTTCTAACTGGTAAACCATAAGTGATAGAGACCTAGGGTCTTTTATTTGAGGTCCTTGATCCAAAAAAAAGAAAATTTGGTCAAGGTCAAAGGTCAAGGTCATATTCTAAATTTTGATTTTGGCTTATTTTCACTTCTTTTCAAAAACCGTATAAGATATCAACAACATATTACTAAATTGTTAGTTGCGACATGTCGTAACAGATACATTTTGGTTTAAAGGTGCGCTAACATTAAATTAGAGTTTCTCCCTCTTGTATTTAAAAATACGCGTATTGTGATATAACTCATTAACCATATATAACTAAGACCTAGGGTCTTTTGATTTGAGGTCCTTGGTTTATGACCTTGAAATTGTGCTCAAGGTCATAGGTAAATCTGACGTTCTAGATTTTGACCTTTGCTTTTACCTCATATGTATACATGATAAAGCCATGGGACTTTTTGCATTAGGTTGCAAGCCATTTGACCTTGAAAAATCCAACCGGAAGTGACCTTGTGTAAACCGGAAGTAGCTATTTTTTGTACTTATTTAATATAAAATTATATAGAACCATATATTTTTGGAATCAGTGTCAAGTAAACATTCAAATTATACCGAAGTAACATTTTCAAACCGGAAGTAACAAATTATCTCCTTATTTAAAAAAATGTATAGAAACCATATATTTTGGAATCAGCGTACAATAAGCTATCATTTGACGCTGGAAATGACATTTTAAACCGAATTTTAATATTTTATGTCAAAATAGATCTTTATGGGTGGAAGACCTTCAATTGTTCTCTGAACAATTGGTTTTAATTATTATTATTATTATTATTTTTTTTTTTTTCTTCCGCCTAATTTTTTCTTGCGTAGTATTGATGTTACAAAAGATGTCGCTTAGATATTTGGAATATGATATCGTATAGTTTATACGCTTTTAAAACTGACAACTGCGTAACCAAATACTTTACGTTGTAAGAGTTATCTCCCAAACACTGTTTTTCTTGTGGCCACTACTCCTTTGCAACCGTAAAGATTACGACAAATTTATTTTACCAAATTGCTCGTTACATCTTCAGGATTAGGATTTTAATTTTGACGAAGCCGTAATGAGATTCCATATGAGAGTTATTTCCCTTATGCATTTGATATAAGTGATATGCATGTGAAACTGGTAAACCATAAGTGATAGAGACCTAGGGTCTTTTGATTTGAGGTCCTTGGTCCAAAAAAAATAAAATTAGGTCAAGGTCAAAGGTCAAGGTCATATTATAAATTTTGATTTTGGCTTGTTTTCACTTCTTTTCAAAACCGTATAAGATATTGACAACATATTTTATTAAATTGTTAGTTGCGACATGTCGTAACACATACATTTTGGTTTAAAGGTGCGCTAACATTAAATTAGAGTTTTCTCCCTCTTGTATTTGAAAATACTCTTATGGTGATATAACTCATTAACCATATATAATTAAGACCTAGGGTCTTTTGATTTGAGGTCCTTGGTTTATGACCTTGAAATTGAGCTCAAGGTCATATGTTATTTTGACATTCTAGATTATGACCTTTGCTGTTACCTCATATGTATATATGATAAAGCCATGGGACTCTTTTATTAGGTTGCAAGCCACTTGACCTTAGAAAGCCAACCGGAAGTGACCTTATGTAAACCGAAGTAGCTATTTTTGTATTTATTTGATATAAAAGTATATAGAACCATATATTTTTGGAATCAGTGTCAAGTAAACATTCAAATAATACCGAAGTAAATTTTTCAAACCGAAGTAACAAATTATCTCCCTAATTTAATTTTTTTGTATATAAACCTCATATTTTGGAATCAGCGTACAAAAGCTATCATTTGACGCTGGAAATGACATGTTAAAACGAATTTTATTATTTTCATATCAAAATAGATCTTTACAGTGGAAAGACCTTCAATTGTTCTCTGAACAATTGGTTTTAATTATTATTATTATTTTTTTTTTTTTCTTCCGCCTAATTTTTTCTTGCGTAGTATTGATGTTACAAAAGATGTCGCTTAGATATTTGGAATATGATATCGTATAGTTTATACGCTTTTAAAACTGACAACTGCGTAACCAAATACTTTACGTTGTAAGAGTTATCTCCCAAACACTGTTTTTCTTGTGGCCACTACTCCTACGCAACCGTAAAGATTACGACAAATTTATTTTACCAAATTGCTCGTTACATCTTCAGGATTAGGATTTTAATTTTGACCGAAGCCGTAATGAGATTCCATATGAGAGTTATTTCCTTATGCATTTGATATAAGTGATATGCATGTGAAACTGGTAAACCATAAGTAATAGAGACCTAGGGTCTTTTGATTTGAGGTCCTTGGTCCAAAAAAAATAAAATTAGGTCAAGGTCAAAGGTCAAGGTCATATTATAAATTTTGATTTTGGCTTATTTTCACTTCTTTTCAAAACCGTATAAGATATTGACAACATATTTTATTAAATTGTTAGTTGCGACATGTCGTAACACATACATTTTGGTTTAAAGGTGCGCTAACATTAAATTAGAGTTTTCTCCTCTTGTATTTGAAAATACTCTTATGGTGATATAACTCATTAACCATATTTAATTAAGACCTAGGGTCTTTTGATTTGAGGTCCTTGGTTTATGACCTTGAAATTGAGCTCAAGGTCATATGTTATTTTGACGTTCTAGATTATGACCTTTGCTGTTACCTCATATGTATATATGACAAAGCCATGGGACTTTTGTATTAGGTTGCAAGCCACTTGACCTTAGAAAGCCAACCGAAGTGACCTTATGTAAACCGAAGTAGCTATTTTTGTATTTATTTAATATAAAAGTATATAGAACCATATATTTTGGAATCAGTGTCAAGTAAACATTCAAATAATACCGAAGTAAATTTTTCAAACCGAAGTAACAAATTAACTCCTAATTTAACTTTTTGTATATAAACCTCATATTTTGGAATCAGCGTACAAAAGCTATCATTTGACGCTGGAAATGACATGTTAAAACGAATTTTATTATTTTCATATCAAAATAGATCTTTACAGTGGAAAGACCTTCAATTGTTCTCTGAACAATTGGTTTTAATTATTATCTCCCTTATTTAAAAAAATGTATAGAAACCATATATTTTTGGAATCAGCGTACAATAAGCTATCATTTGACGCTGGAAATGACATTTTAAACCGAATTTTAATATTTTATATCAAAATAGATCTTTATGGGTGGAAAGACCTTCAATTGTTCTCTGAACAATTGGTTTTTAATTATTATTATTATTATTATTTTTTTTTTTTTTCTTCCGCCTAATTTTTTTCTTGCGTAGTATTGATGTTACAAAAGATGTCGCTTAGATATTTGGAATATGATATCGTATAGTTTATACGCTTTTAAAACTGACAACTGCGTAACCAAATACTTTACGTTGTAAGAGTTATCTCCCCAAACACTGTTTTTCTTGTGGCCACTACTCCTTTGCAACCGTAAAAGATTACGACAAATTTATTTTACCAAATTGCTCGTTACATCTTCAGGATTAGGATTTTAATTTTGACCGAAGCCGTAATGAGATTCCATATGAGAGTTATTTCCCCTTATGCATTTGATATAAGTGATATGCATGTGAAACTGGTAAACCATAAGTGATAGAGACCTAGGGTCTTTTGATTTGAGTCCTTGGTCCAAAAAAATAAAAATTAGGTCAAGGTCAAAGGTCAAGGTCATATTATAAATTTTGATTTTGGCTTGTTTTCACTTCTTTTCAAAAACCGTATAAGATATTGACAACATATTTTATTAAATTGTTAGTTGCGACATGTCGTAACACATACATTTTGGTTTAAAGCGCTAACATTAAATTAGAGTTTTCTCCCTCTTGTATTTGAAAATACTCTTATGGTGATATAACTCATTAACCATATATAATTAAGACCTAGGGTCTTTTGATTTGAGGTCCTTGGTTTATGACCTTGAAATTGAGCTCAAGGTCATATGTTATTTTGACATTCTAGATTATGACCTTTGCTGTTACCTCATATGTATATATGATAAAGCCATGGGACTCTTTTATTAGGTTGCAAGCCACTTGACCTTAGAAAGCCAACCGGAAGTGACCTTATGTAAACCGGAAGTAGCTATTTTTGTATTTATTTGATATAAAAGTATATAGAACCATATATTTTTGGAATCAGTGTCAAGTAAACATTCAAATAATACCGAAGTAAATTTTTTCAAACCGGAAGTAACAAATTATCTCCCTAATTTAATTTTTTGTATATAAACCTCATATTTTTGGAATCAGCGTACAAAAAGCTATCATTTAACGCTGGAAATGACATGTTAAAACGAATTTTATTATTTTCATATCAAAATAGATCTTTACGAGTTGAAAGACCTTCAATTGTTCTCTGAACAATTGGTTTTTAATTATTATTATTATTTTTTTTTTCTTCCGCCTAATTTTTTCTTGCGTAGTATTGATGTTACAAAGATGTCGCTTAGATATTTGGAATATGATATCGTATAGTTTATACGCTTTTAAAACTGACAACTGCGTAACCAAATACTTTACGTTGTAAGAGTTATCTCCCAAACACTGTTTTTCTTGTGGCCACTACTCCTACGCAACCGTAAAAGATTACGACAAATTTATTTTACCAAATTGCTCGTTACATCTTCAGGATTAGGATTTTAATTTTGACCGAAGCCGTAATGAGATTCCATATGAGAGTTATTTCCCTTATGCATTTGATATAAGTGATATGCATGTGAAACTGGTAAACCATAAGTAATAGAGACCTAGGGTCTTTTGATTTGAGGTCCTTGGTCCAAAAAAATAAAATTAGGTCAAGGTCAAAGGTCAAGGTCATATTATAAATTTTGATTTTGGCTTATTTTCACTTCTTTTCAAAACCGTATAAGATATTGACAACATATTTTATTAAATTGTTAGTTGCGACATGTCGTAACACATACATTTTGGTTTAAAGTGCGCTAACATTAAATTAGAGTTTTCTCCCTCTTGTATTTGAAAATACTCTTATGGTGATATAACTCATTAACCATATTTAATTAAGACCTAGGGTCTTTTGATTTGAGGTCCTTGGTTTATGACCTTGAAATTGAGCTCAAGGTCATATGTTATTTTGACGTTCTAGATTATGACCTTTGCTGTTACCTCATATGTATATATGACAAAGCCATGGGACTTTTGTATTAGGTTGCAAGCCACTTGACCTTAGAAAGCCAACGGAAGTGACCTTATGTAAACCGGAGTAGCTATTTTTGTATTTATTTAATATAAAGTATATAGAACCATATATTTTGGAATCAGTGTCAAGTAAACATTCAAATAATACCGAAGTAAATTTTTCAAACCGGAAGTAACAAATTAACTCCCTAATTTAACTTTTTGTATATAAACCTCATATTTTGGAATCAGCGTACAAAAGCTATCATTTGACGCTGGAAATGACATGTTAAAACAATTTTATTATTTTCATATCAAAATAGATCTTTACGGTGGAAAGACCTTCAATTGTTCTCTGAACAATTGGTTTTAATTAATTCATAAACTTCAATTCCTAGATTCTATGGTTATATTTGTCTCTTTAAGTCGTTAATAAAGACCAACTTGTCATCAATTTTTGTCTGAAAAAAGAAAATTGTCGTCCACATGACAGATCAGTTTGACACCAATAAAGGGAACATTAAAGGTTACTGATATTTTAAATGATAATGATAGATGGCTGGTTGAGGGGCAGAAGGACCTTTATAGAAGGGATTCAGCCTTTATTTTTTGCAGGAATTTATTTTTGAGGGAATTCAGGATTTACCTTTTTAGGGACTTAAAATGATTAATTTTTCAGGATCAGAGAAAGAATGCTTTATTTTTTCAGGAATTCGGGATGACACCCTTTCCTATTGCCCCCTCCTGGTTAACACCCAGTGGCATATTAAATGCATATAAATATGAACCCTGCTATGTACTAGACCAACAGGATGAGAAAACTTTTTAACATGCTAGTTCACAAGGTAACAATCAGTCTGCGTGCTCAGCAGCAAGTAGCAGTTTTTAAGTCTATGGTTTGACTTTGCTAGGGATCAAAAACTCAAACTCCCACAGTATTTTACATGAATTGAGAAAATATATAATGATGGCATTTCATTACCTTCAAGAAGTCTTAACCATATGAGACATTCTCCTTAAGTTATAAAAAGTTGTGTCTTCAAGACATGAATGGCACAATGTACAATAAAATATATGAGAAAAATGTTATTCATACATCAATACTGTATACATGAAATATTGATGTATCTTCATAGACTTTAGAGATAGGAAAGGGTACAATATGGGCCTAAAATAAAATATATCTCAATCTCTATATAAGGTTTTTGAGCAGGTAAAACTGGAATAAACCCCATCACATTTTAGTGTCTGTACCAAGGCTATCTGGACGTCATGTTTTTCTCTGACTGTTTATGACGTCTTTACACTAAATCCATTGGATGTTGGATGTGTACGGATTGATAATTTAGTCTTAGATGCATGATTTTTTTATTAGTTGTCAGTGGCTTTGAACTAGCTGTCAGATAACTGCGAGTACTCTCAGATCTGTTCCTAGTGTCTTTTTGTTGTTTGGATGTACAAGTACCCTGCCACGTCCACTTGTATTTTTGTCCATCTGATGAGTTAAGCCTTTTTCAACTGATTTTTATAGTTCGTTCTTATGTTGTACTGTTATATCACTGTCCCAGGTTAGGGGAGGTTGGGATCCCGCTAACATGTTTAACCCGCCACATTATGTATGTATGTGCCTGTCCCAAGTCAGGGCGTGTAGTTCAGTGGTTGTCGTTTGTTTATGTGTTACATATTTGTTTTCGTTCATTTTTGTACATAAATAAGGCCGTTAGTTTTCTCGTTTGAATTGTTTTACATTGTCATTTGGGGCCTTTTATAGCTGACTATGCGGTATGGGCTTCGCTCATTGTTGAAGGCCGTACGGTGACCTATAGTTGTTAATTTCTGTGTCATTTTGGTCTCTTGTGGACAGTTGTCTCATTGGCAATCATACCACATCTTCTTTTTTATATTTGTTGTTTGTCTGGTTTTGTCAGATATAACACAAGTTTAAAATGTCACTCTAAGTTACTTTAATAATGATAAATAGAATTGAATAATTTAGAAAGACAAAAGTTTTCAAATACAATTGAATCTTTATCATAGGATTCTGAGAAATGGATCTAGACCTAAAAACAAACTGAAACGTATAGATGTATAAATGAAAGAACAGATAAGGGTCAATCTAAATGCCTAACAGTTTGAACCAGATAGAGCATAAAATAATTCTGTATAGAATCATATAACATATGAAAAACAATAAAAACAAATCTTCAACAGGGAGACAGATTATACAAATTTTCAACTTTCTTCTCATGATGAATATTCAAATACTCTTCAGACAAAATATTATTCTAAAATTCTTCAGATAAAGTATATATAAAATTAATTTAAATCTATTTAAGTATGTTGTATAAAATTCTCCTATATCAGTTAATTTTAATAGCATGCAGTCTTTTTCCAAAACAAAAATTGACTGTTGATTATTGCAACTATAATAGTTCTAACCAATCACATTAATGTGAACTTTATCATCTGAAAATGATGCCAGTTGAACAGTCCTATAAATCAACACTAATTTCTGCATGACTGGTACCTTGTTCAGGAGGACTGTTTCCAGCAGATGATTCTGATTCATAAACACTGGTCAGAAACTCCTCAAAGTTCTGCTGTAAAACCATACATTTCACTGCTCCTCCTATCAGTGTAAAGCTATAACAATATGAATAGTAAAATTGTAAAATGGTTAACTGTGTATTATTGTAAAAATGGATATTTTAGCTGGTTGTTTTTTTTGTGACATCAATGCATACAACTCTCTGTGCTATGATTAAATTAATTCTTTGAATGATAGGTAAATCTTTAACATTAATATTGATGGTTTTTACAAACTATTTGATTGGGGATAATTATGCATTATATGTGATTGTGATATAAGGGAAAGTAATCCCCATTCAAAAACTTCCACATGTACAGTAGTTCTATAATTTAACCATAATTGTCTTTCAATGCAGCTATCATTAAAATATAAAAGAAAATATAACCCCTACCCCAAGAATAGTTATAAAAACATTGAATGTTATTTATTTTGAATGTGACAGAGCAGGACAAAAGACCCCTAGATAATGTCTTCCCTTAGGACATAAGCCCCACTTTTAAAGTATTTTTGTAGTATTTTAACAATTTCATGTGACAGTTACCTTCTTCTAAAAATATCAAATTTAAAGCTAATAAATTTAAAGAATCTGCTCCAAGCAGGTAGTTGTATCTTCTGTTGTCTTTCTTCTCTCTTGGCAATTCTCTCATCATAAAGATCTCTGTAAGGATCACTTGCAAACTTTTTTGTGAAATTTGAACTCGCTTCTGCACATTTGTCTGAAAATAGTAAACAGATGATATTTTATTCTTTCATTCTTTAACAAGATATCAAAATCAATATTCTGGAGAAGAGCATCAGTAACCATGTAGGAATAGCACTGTCTAAATGGAATGATTTCCTATGAACTGGTTACTCAAGTAATCCTAGAAAGTAAAACATACTTCACATTTTGGGGACTTAAATACATGTGCAGGTTAATCTGATATCTTAATCAGCACTTTTGATTTTAGAGGTTAAATATTTTTTTAGTGGATGACAAACTCGACAAAAATATGTATTCATAGGACATCATGTCTGGCTCTCAGTATCACGCTTCCATGTTAAGTTTACAATCACAACTGGGTCAAAACCATAATTAGGCATATAGTTAAAATGTTCACATCATAATGAACATGTGAACTTATTTTCAAGTTAATGTGACCACAAATCATGGCAAACAAAGTTATAACTTGAGAATGTACTGATTTCATACACTCACATCCTTGTTCAGTGAAATGAGGACTCCTTTTTTCATTCTGATATACGTTTTCATATGTTATTCTACATCACATTTGAGAGTTTGAGTCAATTTTGTGGGCATTAATCTTGCAGCTAATGATGACATAAGCACTAAAAATAAATTATCACCTAAACACACAAACATCAGTGAGAAAAAGATCTTCTCCAAATAATGCCAAGTAAGTCAATTATCTCTCATCAGACAACAATTGGTACCTACCTGAACAGTTCTTTGTCATATTAAAATACTGTTCATACTCTGTAAAGTTTTTCTCATAGTCAATATCAGTTGTGTTGACAAACAGGTACATATAACATGAAGGAACTTCTGATATGGTATGTACATTGTGGAACTCATTTGGTGGAAGCTGTAAACAATAAATACAACTTGTATGCCAGTAAGTCAGTTACATTAATGAAAAACTTGTATCATTTATTTAAAATGTCTCCCTTTGATTTCATGCAAAACAGAACAAATAAAAGAGATGAATACATTTAAAATACAAAGGTAAGTGACAATGGGTGGATATACTTGATTTTGAGTCTTTTCTGTTTTTAGAAGAATGTAATATGTGTTTTACAATATTCAAAGTATGCATGGCAACAACTTAATAAATCACCACTACACCTTACCACTCTTTATGAAACAGACCTAACTTGGGAATAAATCAAGTTTTCCAAATATTCAATATAAAAACAATGATGACAAAATTGTTGTTGACTTGCTTTGCACTAAATGTAAACTGTGCAAAATATTCAAAGTCAATGAACAATGACGAAAGGAGCAGGGTTAAATAATCTCTAAAGCAAGTTAAAAAAGTTGATAGTATACATACAATAAACACAAAACATTGGTGGAAAACTCTTGAAAATTTGATCGGATTTCCAAATAAAAAATCAGTCTATCCTACTTTAATTTTTAATAACCAATATATAGAAAGTGATTATGACAAAGCTAATCATTTTAACAAATATTTCTGCACACAGTCTTCTGTTGATGATTCAAATACTAAATTACCAACATTAGAATATGATGAAATTCAAAAACTAGAGGAATTGATTATTAGTGAGCAGGATGTTGAAGATGTGCTCGTTAATCTTGATATTTCAAAAGCTACAGGGCCTGATTTTATCAGTCCAAGACTCCTGAGGTCAGATGCAACTGTCTTGAAGTATCCGTTTACAAAACTTTTTAACTGATCCCTACTGACAGGGAGGTTTCCAGATGTGTGGAAACTAGCAAATGTTATACCTGTCTATAAGAACAAGGGTGACCAAGAATTTTTGAACTTAATTATAGACCAATATCTTTGCTGTCTAACATTGGTAAGACAATGGAGATGTGCATTTTCAAATACCTTTTTAACTTCATTATCACAAATTCTTTATTAACAAAATTCCAGTCTGGTTTTATTCCTGGTGATTCGACGGTAAACCAACTGCTATGTATAATTAATGATTTTGGTAAAGCATTAGATGCAGGGAAAGAGGTAAGGGTAATTTTCTGTGACATAAGTCAAGCATTCGACCGAGTTTGGCACAAGGCTTACTTTATAAGCTTAAAAAAATCGGAATTAATGGAGTACTGCTACTTTGGTTTGAAAGCTATTTGAACACAAGAAGGCAACAAGTTGTTATTGGTGGAGAAACATCCAACACTGAGCATATATCAGTTGGGGTACCCCAAGGGTCTATCTTGGGTCCTATTTTATTTCTAATTTATATAAATGACATAGTCAATAATATAGAATGTGATATTAAACTTTTTGCTGACGACACTTCAATTTATATAGTGGTTGATAACGAATATGAAAAGTTAAATAAAGATATTGAGAAGATACATATTTGGTCTAATCAATGGCTTGTTAATTTCAACCCAAACAAAACAGAAATAATGACCATTTCAAAAAAGCACCATAAACCTCATCACCCACCAGTTAATATGAATAATAATATCATATAAGAAGTTGAATCACACAATCATTTAGGGGTTATTATAAATGAAGACGGAAGCTGGAATATCACGTAAAAATGATTATTGATAAGGCTATTCCACGATTAGCATTATTCCAAAAGCTGAAGTTTAAACTGAAAGGTAAGAATTTAGAAACTATTCATTTATCTTTTATACACCCAGTCTCAGAATATGGTCATATTGTCTGGGATAATATCCCTGATTATTTAAAAACATCTTTAGAAAACTTGCAATTAGAAGCCGCAAGAATTGTCACAGGTGGTACCAAGATAACATCTAGACAGTTGCAGTACGACGAAACAGGTTTGCAACTCTCCAGTCTCGGCGTTATAAACATAAGTTGTTAAAATTTCACCAAATGTTTCACAGAGATTGTCCTCCTGATTATCTTTCTGTATTAGTTCCAAATCAGAGGCTAGATCTACATGACTACAGGACTAGGGGGTCTTCAAATTTACAAACTATATTATGCAAAACAAGCTATTACCAGAAGTCATTTCTACCAGCCGTTATAAACCTTTGGAATAATATTCAAGACGACATTAGTTTAAATCAATCAAAATCTGGTTTTAAGACA
Organism: Mytilus coruscus; assembly: GCA_017311375.1. NCBI lineage: Eukaryota > Metazoa > Mollusca > Bivalvia > Mytilida > Mytilidae > Mytilus > Mytilus coruscus. Next base: position 31,060,463 of record CM029602.1, on the reverse strand, counting down.
TCTCTTTCAAAATATTAATAAAATCCCTTTTTATTTTCACCTAGGCTGTAGAAGAGAACAAATATGTTTAGCAAGACTCACACTCCAGAGTAGTGTTCTAAGGGACCATCTATTTTAAAAAAATCTTATCGAAAATGCACTGTATTCCTGTGGTCACGTAGAAACTACCTCTGATTACTCCTTCAAAGGTCCAAACTATAATGAAATTCGAAGGGATACTATAGGAACAGTCTCTTGTATTAACCTTAAGATTATCTAATATGGGGACAGTTTAAAGTCAGACAGGCCATAATCTTGCCGGCGAAATGACGATTTAAGTCGCCAAGGAATTTTGAAAATCGCTAAAACTCGCCGGCCGACTGACTTCATGGTGAAGTCAAATCGCTATCAAAATCAGTAAAAGGGAGAAAACTTGTATTTTACAAGTCTCACAGGTAAACAAAGATGGCATAAGGGTGGGAATGAACGGAAGATTTTTTATATTCTTTCATTAAAAATTGAAATATAAAAGGAAGAAAGACAGCTAATGGATAAGTTGATTGCAAACGTAAAACATGGCCAGCTTGTGATAAGCAGTGAGGGAAATACATGTATCTCAAAAAAATGATACGAATGAGCTCTTTTTCAATTAATTAAAATGTGATTGATAAATATTTTCATTTATATATAGGCTTACAATCTTTCACGTGATTCTCAACTTACAGCTGACATGATGTCCTGGACAGTCAATATTTTACAAAATTATTACATTGTACATGTGATGATAAACATTAAATTGCCCAGTCATTAAAAAGTTATCACATAAACTGGGAGTCATATTTTTCTGGACTTTAAAAAAAACTGAAGCAGATGCAAATGGGATTAATGCATGATAATATTACTAGGCAAGCAACAAACTTAATTTCAAGTTGACAGCACAAAAGGTTGAATGAATAAATAACAACTACATTGTCTAAACCTTTTTATTAAGAATTTTCAATTCATACATTGTATACAATATCATAATCATGTAAAACACCGCAAGTATATTTTTTATTGCACAAATAAAACAATTTTCCCTTAATGATGTTCATAAAAACACTATGCAAACGAAACGGTATTGGAATTTCATTTCTCCAAGGAATTGACCACTTCTCCCAACTCTCTAATGGAAGGAGAAATCACTTCTCCACTTCTCCCAACTCTCTAAAGGAAGGAGAAATCACTTCTCCCTCTCAAAAATCCTAGATTAGGCCCTGGTCAGATGAGGACAATAGGCAAATATTTCATAAAATTTCTGAATATATAAATAAAACAAAACGTTTTGAAAGTTAACCTTGTATATGTTTTTATTAGTTATATATACTGATGTCAAATTGAGTGGATTGCCCATAATCAACAATATTCGGACATGTGTGGTGGTTCCAGTGACTGTTTATCAAGAAAGTAAAAGATTACTGTTTCGTTGTTTTTTTGTTTGTTTGTTTCTTTGTTTGTTGGTATTTATCAAAATTTATCATATGTTACCTTAAACTGAGTATACTGTTGGCACGTCATATTGTTTGTTTAAATAAATGTCCTTTTTTCGGGAGATGGATTTATAAAAGTTTTTCCAAATTTGTTTCTGAATCCCATATTTGAATTTCATGTAACATTGTACTATTTCATTGTTATAATTTTTCATTAATAAATACTGTTTAAACTAAATAATCTCTGCATAAATGACATATGCCAATGCTTTTACAACTGCATTCTGAATATCATTGATCCATCATAGTGGTTCCCCTTAAACTGACCTAATCATAAACTTTAACATGTAAACTATGCAAAAGTTCTAAAGTCAATAGGCCATGACTAAGAAGGTGGTGGCAAATAATCTCCATGGATATGAGATGTGCTAATGCTAATACAACTGCTTACCAAATATCATTAACTAACCATTAGGGGTTCCTCTTAAACTGACCTAATCACTAAGTTCAACATGTAAACTATTCAAAATTTTCAAAGTCAATGGACCATGACTGAGGGTGCAGGACCAATCAATCTCCATGGAAATGAGATGTACAAATGCTAATACAACTGCATACAAATAGCATTGACCTACCACAAGTGGATCCCTCTTAACTGACCTAATCACTTATACAATGTTGAAGTAAGTACACTAGGTGTTAACAGAGAAATAAAAGGAATATCTACCTGCATTGATTGGTTAACGCTGAGTGTATAATTCTCTTTTTTGTCTACAAGTTCAACAAGGATTTCTCCAGCAAGGACTGTAATACTGGTATTACTTAAATCTTCCTGCACAAAATTCTCTAGATATAAGCCTATCAAAATGAAAAGAGTTCATTTACATACAATTCAAGGTACAAATATTTCTATCTGATAGGCAAACCAACAAAACTTGTGTTCTATGTTAATTTAGCCAAAGTGTTTTTACAATTAGCCTATTTTTGATAAAAATCTAACAAATGTTGCTTATGATGCCACTTTTAAGACCTCACAGTCAAACTGTCTCATCAAGGCTTGGCTCATATTTTTCTGAAAAGCCTTTCTTTTGATGCTTTAAAACACTTATTACATGTAGATGAATTTATAGTCCCAAATATACTAAAGTTATTATTGTTATATAAAGAGTAATCAAAGCCTTAAAGAGGTACTAAAACGCACATAACAAGTAATTCTTATCTAAAAGTTCGAAATAATTGATAAAAAATGCAAAAAACCCGATGCAATTTGGTCCACTAATTACAGAGATAATAGCATGTAAAGTTCAACTATTTTTACCTTAGGAAAATCCAATCAACGCTACTTCCGGAAACAGCACTAAAATCAAATCTACCGGAAGTGACGCACTGTGGGTCACTTCTTCGGCTTATCTAAACGTTGTTTAATAAATGAACTTTCTTCTGATCGTTGATTTAAAGCACTGGCAATGAATTTCGCTACCCATTCAAGGCTCATTCTTCATTATGACCACTTTGTCAAAAGGAACAAAATATGTTTCAGAAGGGATGTGTATTAATAACGTGTTTCAACAGAAAAAGGGGGGATGGGGTTGGGATAATTCAACATTGAGTTTTCAACTGAAAACAATGTCCCTGATCGTAGAACTGAGACAAATGGACGTTCAATTTATCATTAATCTAGCTATTAATTAAAAAACAAATATTGAGTTGAGAAAAAAATATGGTTTATATTTACATGTCTTGTACGTAAAGTTGCATAACATCTTGACAAGATATGACGGTAGAGGCTTCGGTTCCATGTAATAAAAATAATTAATTGCCAGTTAAAACCAGGTATGTGTAATACCTTTTAATAATGTTTATTATCAAACTTTAAAGTTTATCACTTTAGAAACAACAGGTGGCATTTCTGCATGTCCAAGTTGTTAATTACCTGAGGATGGATAATAGCTACTGTTTGATCTTTACCTTACTGTATACAGGATGTTTACTTATCAGTAGTGTCAAAGTGCGGACTGTTTTAATTATCAGGATCAAAAGGTGATCGAGAGGATTAATATTTTTAGTGTTTGGTTATTCATTTGTCATTGCTTAAATTTCAAGCGAAGATAAGGTCAATATCTTAAAAGCGGTATGGTATAATTTTTTTATTTAAAAAAAATTGTGTGATCATCACATTCAGGATTTAGGACAAAAGTAATTTGGGAATGCACACCCTTTTCTAAAGATTTTATATCAGTGGTTTTGTTCAGTGACGGATCCAGAGGGGGTGGGGTTCGGGGTTGGACCCCTTTTTCTTGACGATCAATGCATTTGAATGGGGACATATAGTTGGAACCCCTTTATCCTGGGTTGGGAACCCCCTTTTAAAATGGCTGGATCCGCCCCTGTTGTTGTAGTTTTAAATGCTCAAATAAGTGTTTTAACTTATTTAATAATTCTATTGCTCTTATATTTCTACGATATAGCAAGGATTTGTATAGTAAGACTACTATACAAATCCTTGGATATAGGTTTTATATCTTATTTTCTAATAACAAAAAATAATATATATTTACATATAAAATAGGCCTGTGATTTAGGACACAGACATAGCTTACAATTGTATAATATGTCTCTATGGCAAACGTACTGAAAGTTACAGGACAGAAAGTCACAAATTTGATAGTACAAAAGTCACAACTATTTGTTTAGTTTTGTTTGAAAACATAGGAAAAATTTTACAATTGTTTTTGATACTTGCATATATTCATTTTACAATTTATGAAATAGTTCATTTAAACATAGAGTAATGAAAAGATGTCAAATTTTATGCATGAAAAGGATATATTTATTGGCACTATGTCATAATGAAACCATTTAAGTACCAAGCCACTTTGACAAATTGTTATCTTTACAATTATTTTTATTATTGATTTTTCAGAATAAATTTGGTTTACAAAGTTGCAATATATATAAAAGTTCTAGAAAAATACAAAAATAATTTGACAAATGTTTTCTTATTCAAAAAATAAAATAAAAATAAATAAACTAAAAACTGAATTGTGAATTTTGTACTGTGACTTTCTATCCTACTTTCGTCCGTAGGTAGGACTATGCTCATGATACTGGGATCTGATATAACATTTGTATATATGATAATATTTTACATAAGGTCCAAGGACTATGACAATCATATATACTTATACTGATTTCCATTTTAAAATTTTGTTTGATTTTAAATCTCCGTATAGGTTAATTACAAGTCTATCAAGTACTTCATTTTTACGAAATAGCTTGATCAATACATATTCAGGTTTTGCTAAACCAGACAAGCAGATTACTGTGACCGACAGTTCTCAATTCTCCACATTATCTGGATAATAAACTTATATAATTGTGAAATGCTGCTGTAACTAAAGTCGTAAGAAAGAGAATTTTTTTTTTTTTTTTTTTGTAGCTCAGAAAAACCCACATAGTTTAATTTAACAAATCAACAAGTTACGCCTCCGTCGTCTTTTGGAAGCACGTGTTGGGAGTGTCCTACTTTGAATGCCGTTTTTCCGCCATGGAAAATAACATGCACGGTTCTACTTCTGCTTCTACCGCCACTTTAGGATGCACATGTTAATATTTTATAGAAAAAAAGGTTGATTTGTGCTTTTGGTTTTTCAATACTTTTCTAATTATAAAACATTTGATTAAAATATTTATGCGATTATCAAGCCTCGACAAATGGTTATCAATATTCTCAATGTAATAATTGTCACCGATTCATTTCAAAACTGTGTTATTTTACTTAGCAAGCCGTGATCTGTTTGCATACGATATATCACACGTATTTGATCAGGGTGACCCACTGTGCGTCACTTCCGTTGGGTATAAGTAGTGAGTTGTAGTGGCGTGTTTTACTAAATCGTTCAGGTGTTCAAATGACAAACTGACAGTAATTTGCAAATATCTCGATAATTACAAAATGAAATTTTATCGGGTTTTTTGCATTCTTAAACGTTAATTACGAACTGTAGAATAAGACAAACATGATTATAGCGTTTTAGTACCTCTTTAAAGGCTGTTAAAGCAATTGCTGCCTAGTTAATGTTTTTGTGACTTTTATTTTTCATCCACATGTAAAAGAATTAAACCTGAGAGGAGTCTTATCTAGTGAGAAGTCAGGATGTTTTAACTTTATATCAATAAAAGACTTATCCAGCAGAAAGTCATTTTTACAATGTTTTACATTTCCTAGCGGGACGTCACTTTTACCCGGCTTAAGGTGGAGGCAAATATATTTGTGGAAATGAATAACTCCAGAAAAAATCATACAGATTATCCCCTTGTAGAGTGTTTATTACTGGGCAATAATTTACATGACAATCCATGCACCTGGCTTCATTATCTTTATTGCTTCTAATTTAATTTTAAGTATATCATAATTGGTTTAAATTTAACTATTCAGTTGATGATTTCAACTTTCGTGAGGTGAGTGTTCTACCAAACTATATTTTTTTTATAATAAGAATCATTCATTCAAACATACTGATTAAAGATTTGAAGATGGGATAAGCTTCTGAAATTTTCATGAAATACACGTTTACTGTCAATTAACCTGGGAACTGGCTAATGCCTAACCCCTTTCATAACTAATGACATAATCGCGTAAAGAATAATGCAACGTTAAGTCAGACTTTAAAATAAAGAAATTTTCAGTTAAAGTTTCATGAAGTCCTTGTCAATATGCTTGACAATTTTCTGCATTGGGTTGTAAATCAAATATTTTTAAAACACTCATTTAGTACAAAAGAAGTCATTCAAATTTAACTCCTGTTTGTACCTTACTTTTTTCTAATTCTTCTTTCAAACATCTTTCCCGCTTGGGCATTGTGATAGAAATAAGACAAAAGTTTTATGGTAGTATTGCATCTTTGAATTTTGTCAATCAGCCATACTTTTCTTCTTATGCTGTGTAAGAACCTTCTTCCATATGAATATTCATCTGCCATGATCACGATTTGTACAATTCCGACATACAGACAGAGGAATACAACTCAAATGTTCCAAACAAGTTCAAAATTTAGCATGTTTGCAATGCCCAATAATTACGAGAAACAACGATTTTAATTGGCTGATCATGATTGTCTCCCTTGGGAAAAGTTCAAAATCAGAAACAATCTTTTTTCAGTGTCCAAATTCACAAAATTGGGCAGGGCGTCTTAAAAATGGCACAGGGTGTAAGTCGGAAAAGGGCAGGTGGACCGCCCTGTGAAAACGATCAAACTGGAACACTGAATTGGTCAATGCAAGAAAGATCTATTTTACATCATCCAATGAAAAGACGATGATCACGCATTTATAAAGTACACAAAACCAGAGACATGACGAAACATTATAAAAAGTAAATAAAAAGATTATTTGGGTTTAACATACAACAAACAGAAACACACTTTCAGTTAAATGATTTTGATTTTTAAAACTCAGAATATAAAACACAAAACTTTTTGATTCCCGAGAATTACAGGTATTCATTTTCAATTGCCGTAATTTCAAGGAAGTATTAAAAACATGGTAAGTGTTATCAGAACGCATAAACTGCTCCTTTTAATTTAAAACAAATAATGTGAGATAAGATTACATTACTATAACGTGCGTAGTGATTTAACGATAATTTTATGAATGAACAAGAGCAACTTGACCTCTTTCAAAAAGAATTAAATAACATTAAACCGTATAAAGGATAATTCAGTCAAATTTTCAATATTAAATCAACAACTGACATGATTCAATATTTTGTTGAAACATCTCAAGAATGAAATCGCAGGTATAAAAATGCACTTTTTCACTCAGACTTCTACGTTCTTTGGATAGTCAAACTGTTGTCCCCTTAAATACAAAAATTCATCTACAAGAACATATGTTGAAACTTCATGAACCCACTGTTGTTTTTCAACTGTTTCAATTAATGTATTTTATTAGAATACATACAAAGGATTTTCAGAATGACAGAAGAGGAATCTGCTCAAAAACTTTGGCCTGATCTGGGTCACAAAGATGGCTATACGCCATAGAATAAAGAATTTGCTTTAAAAATAAGAAAAAAAACATCAACAGAAAACTTTTCTATGATTATCTGATGAATATAATTACCTGGGAAATCAGCTAAACAGACAACTTTTCTATGATTATCAGATGACTATAATTACCTGGGAAATCAGCTAAACAGACAACTTTTCTATGATTATCTAATGAATATAATTACCTGGAAAATCAGCTAAACAGACAACTTTTCTATGATTATCTGATGAATATAATTACCTGGGAAATCAGCTAAACAGACAACTTTTCTATGATTATCAGATGAATATCATTACCTGGGAAATCAGCTACAAATACAACATCTGTATGGTTATCTAACTGATCTTTAATCTGGTCTAACTTTTCTCTCCAACCTGACAGATCAACTAATAGTGGTTCAACAAAGGATGTTCTTTTAAAAGGATGCCATTCTGCTTCTAAAATATTTACTCTGGGATCAAACATTCTGAAAAATGAATGCAGTACTATTCACAAAATATCTTGCCTACTGTGGTAATTGACTACTAAATGCAAAAGCAAAACAGACTATATAAAAATTGTGGCTAGGGATAAAAACATGGTATATGACCAAAAGGGCAGTACAAAGTGTCATTTAAAATGATCAACTGCATTAAAAGGTGAAACAAAAATCAAGACAACAATCTTGATGGTTGCAAATTGAGTTTACTTGTAAGGTATTTAATTGATGCCTGCAAATCTTTATTCTAATGCAACTGAAAGAAAACATATATGCAGATTTTCAGACCATCAATTGTGGAATTGATGCCCTGAAATAGTTGGCATTATCAAATCAAAATGAAAGTTACAATTGTTAATGAATAAGAATGATTAATGTTAGTGCTCAATGATTGAGCCTCAATCCAAATATTTTATCTATAGTAACGATGATCAGAAACAATTTTAGTAGCAGAATTTCCATGCAAAAATTTAGGTTCTAACTGTCTTTTAATAATTCTTTGGTGCAGCAGCATCATTTATTATACTATTTTCTTTATAAAGTAATATTTGTCATACAAATGAATTGTTGAAAACAATACATGATCAAGCATCCACGACAATGCAATTTTTTCTTAGTCCTTAATAGAAAGTATCCCAAAAAATAAAAGTTATCAACCATATGTATTTCTGTTTAGTTTTATGTTTTGTAATGTTGAGAAAGAATAACAAAAACTAACATTTATTTACCTTTGTTGAAATCTTTGGTTCAGTGATTTCCAGATATCAAAGTAGAGTTCAATGTCCCCAAGATCATACTGTTTTAATCTATCAGCTAAACAGGTTCCATATTGTTTGACCATATCAGCATGAGCACTCCATCTGGAATGCCTTTCATTATTGAATGCCTAGAAATAAATCACACTAGAATTTTCAATTCAGAATTTCACATTTTCAATCAACTTTTGAACATTCACAAATTTATTTTAATTAACATGAAAATTTTACTCCTCATAAAAAAAATGCCAGCATAACTATTACATGTATCTTCTCAAGCTTTTGCACTAGTTTTAATTTACCTGGTGTTTATCTAATAAAATTTTCACCTGAATAGCCCACCATTAAAATAAGTATTTCTCTTTTCTCTTTTAGTTAATATTTTTTGTGTTTTCATCATATAAGTTAAGTCTATTTCCTACTTTCAAAAGATAATTAAACTCTTGCTGATGTTTTTTTTAGAAAACTTTATTTTTGTGTGGAATCAACAAGTATACAAATATGACAACTAAAACAAGTATGGTCAAAGAAAGGGGTGACAAATTAAACACATCTTTAGGAAGTACAATACACTACATTTATACGTCATATCACAAATATTTCTGACTTTGTATGGTTTCAGAGGAGTTGCGGTTCAATGAAATCGGTCTCTTCCTTTAGTAGTATAGATGTTTTGTTTAGTTTGTCCTACAATATGGAAGATAACTCTTCCTTGCATCAGTATATGAAAAGTCTACTGTATTTGAATCAAACTAATGTACATTGGATTGTTTTCAAGTTAAGTTTTGTCTCATTTATGAGTCTTAGATGTGTTAGTTAATTTTTTCACTGTGTTCATTATTTTGTTTCATAGCTGTGTACAATGTATTTTATTAAACAGTGATATATTTGTGCAGGGTAGGCTCCATAGTAAATTGTCTACAGTGAAAATAACCAAAATTAGACAAGCATGAAAATTTCCTGATATATAATTACTGTAAATTCAGAAATTATTGCGATGTTTTTATTATTGCGAAAAATGTGACAGGGTTATAATCGCAATATTTTGAACTCGCATTTGATTATTTATATATGAATGAAACAGAAATTTTCTCAATATCGCAAAATTAAAATTGCATTTTAGTCCAAAATGACAAAATCGCAATAATAAATGCACGCAATAATTTCTGAATTTACAGTATTATGAATATCTTTACTAGTATAAGTGAGATTTTTAAATAATAACATCAGGCAATAAGTGTCAGTTATTTACATGTCATGTCCTGGGTTTTACAAATTAGGAAAGACTACTACAATTACTTACAAGAGCTTATCATGTCATGTCTTTCTATTTTTAAGTTTTGTATATGCAGTCTATTAAAAGTAATGAAACTTACATCAGGAGCTAAATATCCAACATCTCCTGTCTTTTTATCAACATATGTGATTCTTATGTGTTGTGTGTTCCATCTATGAACCATCATATCCCAGGAATACCCATACAATCCATTTGTCCAATTATTGTAACCCTAAACATATCAAATCATGAAACAACAAAGAATTATCACATAGCATTACTGTCTCTTTAATAGTCTTATACAAACATGTTTAATTGTTCTAAAAAAGGGTTTGATGTATTGAACCATGACATGAAATCTCTACATGCATTTTATTAAACCAAAATCAAAGGAACAGTGATAAATTCAGTTTCTTCATCTCAAAGTAAAATTGATGCCTTTAACATATAACAAGAGCTCACAAATCACTGCAAGTTCAAGATGGCCAATGGCAAACTTAGAGCTGAAATTTTTGTTCATTGAAAAAAATAATGAATCTCAGTTTTGCATTTTATCCATTAATTCAAGACGAGCTGATTTCAAAACAAAAATGACCTTTTGATTCAATGAAAGCTAAAAAAAATGTTTTGTTTATTTGACCAGATTATGATTGATGTTTTTTTTGTATTTTACCTTGCAAGTATAATTAAAATGACTGAATACCTAAGTCAGTAAAGATAAGCTTACTAAATTTCTCATGTGTTTTAAACTTTGTTAGGAAACTGAGAGATAGACAAAGAGAACTGATTTGGTATGATTTATGTTTTGTGTTCCTAGCCTTGGAAAACCATACCAGTATAGTAAGATTTGCTGAATAGCTATGCAACATTGCACAATGATTGTTAGATTTTATGTCATATGTTACTTACCTTAGTAAGTCCATGTGAAAATGGCAAGAAAAGCTGAGTTGCTATGTAAAGTAAAATAATGAATGTCCATATCTGATGGCCATAACCTGGTACAGTAGGAGGAGGTTTCTTCAATGGTGGATCTTTTGACTTTGATTCACTTTCTTTCTGTAATAAATGCAAAAAAATGTATATACAACTTGTCACACTGAAGGTCCAACTCACATTGTGAAAAGAGTTTTCACTGGCTTGAATTTAAAAAAAAAATGCTGCACTAAAACTTATTTCATGTTTAGATGTAAATACAACTGCTTTAGAATTTGATATTTTAAACCTGTACAAGATATTATTCTTGAATTGACTTATGGGGTTATCATACAGAAGTATGCTGACAAAATGTGAGTTCTACTACAGGAGTTCGAGATAGTGGCCATTTCAAGTTCATGAAAAGTCTTATGACTTGACATTTATCTAAGCATCTGCCTAGTCTTTTTCACAGTTCAGTTCATCACATGGAATGATAATAACAGATTTCCACTTGAAACATTCAACCACTTTTCTATTTTGCCCTGACGAAAACCTTTGGTCAGTTGACATTAATATTTTTCCTGACAAAAATAATGTTACTCCCAAAAATACATAAGGGAGTATTTTCACTGGTCCCAAGCTATTTCTAGCTCAATTTTCAAATAAGGATTTAATGGCCAATATCAAAATGTATCGTAGCTTTAACAAAGACTAGATAGGAAATAGGTTTATTTGATTGAAAATCTATTTATCAGAGTTTTTTTATGGCATCATTATTAGCATAAATCTAATTTTCCACTAAATTCAATGAAAAGATACAAATTTCAATAGGTTTTTGGGACCAAAAACATATAGTGCATGCATCAACAAATTTTTTTTTTACATTATGTCTGCTATAACAAATAAACTATCTAACTTCAATATAAAGTTTGTGATGAATCATGTGCTCTGTGTTTCCCAAGCTAACCTGTGGTTGAAATCCGGAATATTTTGTCAACTGTCACAAAAATCTCTATTTCTTATCTAATTGGGGTGTAACTGGCAAAGTTTAGTAAGAACAAGAGTGCACACACTGCCTACCTGATTGTATTTATGTTGAAAGTCTGTAATATAAAGGTGCAACTACAAGTATAACATACACTAATCACTATCAATGATACATCATAATGAAGTCAAGGTCAGATAAATCATGCCAGACAAACATGTACACCTTACAATCATTCCATACACCAAGTATTGTTGACTTATTGCTTATAGTATCTGATAAACTGACAAAACCATGAAAACTCAACACTGACCAATGAACCATGGAATGAGGTCAAGGTCATATGAACCCTGTCAGACAGACATGTACACCTAACAATCAATCCATACACCAAATATAGTTGACTTATTGCTTATAGTTAGTGTTGGATAATCGGTTGAAATTACCAACCGATTATCTATTACTATCGGTTGACAGCAACCAATGGACTAATGGTTATAATCACATTATTATACCTTGCCCTTTTTTTAAATGAAATCATGCATTCAGCCACATTGTACATGTCTAATGAGTATATTCCATAACTTTGCAGAGTTTTATATGTTCATATTTGTTCTTTTGTTTCCTTTTCATATTTTATTAGCAATTAAAACAGTGAATCAATTAGAATCCAGATTCAGATTGAACATATTTTGTCTTATGATTACAACATTTATTACCAACAATGACACTAAAATTTCTAAATTTCAATGGTATTACTCACATTATAATTTCAAATACATAGCTGTATAAAATTTGAATGCTTCTCATTAAAAAATATATATAAAGTAAAAATTTAGGTTCTAACTGTCTTTTAATAATTCTTTGGTGCAGCAGCATCATTTATTATACTATTTTCTTTATAAAGTAATATTTGTCATACAAATGAATTGTTGAAAACAATACATGATCAAGCATCCACGACAATGCAATTTTTCTTAGTCCTTAATAGAAAGTATCCCAAAAATAAAAGTTATCAACCATATGTATTTCTGTTTAGTTTTATGTTTTGTAATGTTGAGAAAGAATAACAAAACTAACATTTATTTACCTTTGTTGAAATCTTTGGTTCAGTGATTTCAGATATCAAAGTAGAGTTCAATGTCCCCAAGATCATACTGTTTTAATCTATCAGCTAAACAGGTTCCATATTGTTTGACCATATCAGCATGAGCACTCCATCTGGAATGCCTTTCATTATTGAATGCCTAGAAATAAATCACACTAGAATTTTCAATTCAGAATTTCACATTTTCAATCAACTTTTGAACATTCACAAATTTATTTTAATTAACATGAAAATTTTACTCCTCATAAAAAAAATGCCAGCATAACTATTACATGTATCTTCTCAAGCTTTTGCACTAGTTTTAATTTACCTGGTGTTTATCTAATAAAATTTTCACCTGAATAGCCCACCATTAAAATAAGTATTTCTCTTTTCTCTTTTAGTTAATATTTTTTGTGTTTTCATCATATAAGTTAAGTCTATTTCCTACTTTCAAAAGATAATTAAACTCTTGCTGATGTTTTTTTTAGAAAACTTTATTTTGTGTGGAATCAACAAGTATACAAATATGACAACTAAAACAAGTATGGTCAAAGAAAGGGTGACAAATTAAACACATCTTTAAGAAGTACAATACACTACATTTATACGTCATATCACAAATATTTCTGACTTTGTATGGTTTCAGAGGAGTTGCGGTTCAATGAAATCGGTCTCTTCCTTTAGTAGTATAGATGTTTTGTTTAGTTTGTCCTACAATATGGAAGATAACTCTTCCTTGCATCAGTATATGAAAAGTCTACTGTATTTGAATCAAACTAATGTACATTGGATTGTTTTCAAGTTAAGTTTTGTCTCATTTATGAGTCTTAGATGTGTTAGTTAATTTTTTCACTGTGTTCATTATTTTGTTTCATAGCTGTGTACAATGTATTTTATTAAACAGTGATATATTTGTGCAGGGTAGGCTCCATAGTAAATTGTCTACAGTGAAAATAACCAAAATTAGACAAGCATGAAAATTTCCTGATATATAATTACTGTAAATTCAGAAATTATTGCGATGTTTTTATTATTGCGAAAAATGTGACAGGGTTATAATCGCAATATTTTGAACTCGCATTTTGATTATTTATATATGAATGAAACAGAAATTTTCTCAATATCGCAAAAATTAAAATTGCATTTTAGTCCAAAATGACAAAATCGCAATAATAAATGCACGCAATAATTTCTGAATTTACAGTATTATGAATATCTTTACTAGTATAAGTGAGATTTTAAATAATAACATCAGGCAATAAGTGTCAGTTATTTACATGTCATGTCCTGGGTTTTACAAATTAGGAAAGACTACTACAATTACTTACAAGAGCTTATCATGTCATGTCTTTCTATTTTTAAGTTTTGTATATGCAGTCTATTAAAAGTAATGAAACTTACATCAGGAGCTAAATATCCAACATCTCCTGTCTTTTATCAACATATGTGATTCTTATGTGTTGTGTGTTCCATCTATGAACCATCATATCCCAGGAATACCCATACAATCCATTTGTCCAATTATTGTAACCCTAAACATATCAAATCATGAAACAACAAAGAATTATCACATAGCATTACTGTCTCTTTAATAGTCTTATACAAACATGTTTAATTGTTCTAAAAAAGGGTTTGATGTATTGAACCATGACATGAAATCTCTACATGCATTTTATTAAACCAAAATCAAAGGAACAGTGATAAATTCAGTTTCTTCATCTCAAAGTAAAATTGATGCCTTTAACATATAACAAGAGCTCACAAATCACTGCAAGTTCAAGATGGCCAATGGCAAACTTAGAGCTGAAATTTTTGTTCATTGAAAAAAATAATGAATCTCAGTTTTGCATTTTATCCATTAATTCAAGACGAGCTGATTTCAAAACAAAAATGACCTTTTGATTCAATGAAAGCTAAAAAAAAATGTTTTGTTTATTTGACCAGATTATGATTGATGTTTTTTTTGTATTTTACCTTGCAAGTATAATTAAAATGACTGAATACCTAAGTCAGTAAAGATAAGCTTACTAAATTTCTCATGTGTTTTAAACTTTGTTAGGAAACTGAGAGATAGACAAAGAGAACTGATTTGCTATGATTTATGTTTTGTGTTCCTAGCCTTGGAAAACCATACCAGTATAGTAAGATTTGCTGAATAGCTATGCAACATTGCACAATGATTGTTAGATTTTATGTCATATGTTACTTACCTTAGTAAGTCCATGTGAAAATGGCAAGAAAAGCTGAGTTGCTATGTAAAGTAAAATAATGAATGTCCATATCTGATGGCCATAACCTGGTACAGTAGGAGGAGGTTTCTTCAATGGTGGATCTTTTGACTTTGATTCACTTTCTTTCTGTAATAAATGTAAAAAAATGTATATACAACTTGTCACACTGAAGGTCCAACTCACATTGTGAAAAGAGTTTTCACTGGCTTGAATTTAAAAAAAAAATGCTGCACTAAAACTTATTTCATGTTTAGATGTAAATACAACTGCTTTAGAATTTGATATTTTAAACCTGTACAAGATATTATTCTTGAATTGACTAATGGGGTTATCATACAGAAGTATGCTGACAAAATGTGAGTTCTACTACAGGAGTTCCGAGATAGTGGCCATTTCAAGTTCATGAAAAAGTCTTATGACTTGACATTTATCTAAGCATCTGCCTAGTCTTTTTCACAGTTCAGTTCATCACATGGAATGATAATAACAGATTTCCACTTGAAACATTCAACCACTTTTCTATTTTGCCCTGACGAAAACCTTTGGTCAGTTGACATTAATATTTTCCTGACAAAATAATGTTACTCCCAAAAATACATAAGGGAGTATTTTCACTGGTCCCAAGCTATTTCTAGCTCAATTTTCAAATAAGGATTTAATGGCCAATATCAAAATGTATCGTAGCTTTAACAAAGACTAGATAGGAAATAGGTTTATTTGATTGAAAATCTATTTATCAGAGTTTTTTTATGGCATCATTATTAGCATAAATCTAATTTTCCACTAAATTCAATGAAAAGATACAAATTTCAATAGGTTTTTGGGACCAAAAACATATAGTGCATGCATCAACAAATTTTTTTTTTACATTATGTCTGCTATAACAAATAAACTATCTAACTTGAATATAAAGTTTGTGATGAATCATGTGCTCTGTGTTTCCCAAGCTAACCTGTGGTTGAAATCCGGAATATTTTGTCAACTGTCACAAAAATCTCTATTTCTTATCTAATTGGGGTGTAACTGGCAAAGTTTAGTAAGAACAAGAGTGCACACACTGCCTACCTGATTGTATTTATGTTGAAAGTCTGTAATATAAAGGTGCAACTACAAGTATAACATACACTAATCACTATCAATGATCCATCATAATGAAGTCAAGGTCAGATAAATCATGCCAGACAAACATGTACACCTTACAATCATTCCATACACCAAGTATTGTTGACTTATTGCTTATAGTATCTGATAAACTGACAAAACCATGAAAACTCAACACTGACCAATGAACCATGGAATGAGGTCAAGGTCATATGAACCCTGTCAGACAGACATGTACACCTAACAATCAATCCATACACCAAATATAGTTGACTTATTGCTTATAGTTAGTGTTGGATAATCGGTTGAAATTACCAACCGATTATCTATTACTATCGGTTGACAGCAACCAACCGACTATCGGTTATAATCGCATCATTATACCTTGCCCTTTTTTTTTAAATGAAATCATGCATTCAGCCACATTGTACATGTCTAATGAGTATATTCCATAACTTTGCAGAGTTTTATATGTTCATATTTGTTCTTTTGTTTCCTTTTCATATTTTATTAGCAATTAAAACAGTGAATCAATTAGAATCCAGATTCAGATTGAACATATTTTGTCTTATGATTACAACATTTATTACCAACAATGACACTAAAATTTCTAAATTTCAATGGTATTACTCACATTATAATTTCAAATACATAGCTGTATAAAAATTTGAATGCTTCTCATTAAAAAAATATATATAAAGTATTTAACTTTAAGCAATTTAAATTTAATCAAAAAATAAAACAATGCATTTGCATATATACATTTAACTAAGGGGATGCAACCAATGTCTATTAATTCGTGCAGAATGCTTATTTTTCACTTTTGACATCATTATTCTTCTGTCAGAGGTGTCACTCGTGCGTCTGTACTTAAAATTGCAAGAATGCGGAATTCTCACATAGTTGATCCGTATCCAATCCGTGATTTGTATATATTTCAATGGCGGACAAACCGGGAAAACTTACAAAAAATAAACGATGTTTGACAATCAATTTGGGAAGGAAAATGACGTTTTTGACGCAACAAATGGATGAAACATTAATAAAAGGCAATTTGCACCACGTTCTATTGTAACCAAACATTTATTTTGTCTAAAGTCAAAATGATTTCATGTACACTTTTGTTTTGAATAACCTTTCATAAAAAGTCATTTATATTAAATAACATACGATCAGTCTGTATAGTCAATGCTTTTACAATGTTTATAAAGAAAGAAAAAAAGATGGTTATGTCTTTGATTATAGGATGTTTGACATTTTTCTTGTCAACGACTGATATTTTTCGCTACAATTTGTTTGACTGCGCATGTAAAATGCAAACCAGAAACAGACCAGAAGTTGATATGTTAAAAATCCGGAAACTATAACGACAATCGATTGAACAAAATCCCAACCGATTTTCGACATCGCCGGCCCCAACCAACTGATTTCCAACTTATTCCGATCATCGGAACAACACTACTTAATATAGTATCTGATAAACTGACAAAACAATGAAAACTTAACATTGACCAATGAACCATGAAAATAATGTCACAGTCACATGACACCTGCCAGATCGACATGTACACCTTACAATCATTACATAAACCAAATATAGTGGCCCTATTACTTATAGTATCTGAAAATTAGACCAAATTACAACAAGAGTGCACACGCTGAAATGTCTCACATTCTTTACTAACCATTGATATTATGTTGATAGTCCTAAATATAAAGCTTTACCACAACTATCACATAAACTTAACTTGATCCAAGAAAATGAGGTCAAGGTCATATAAACCAAACGAGAAATACATGTACACCTTACAATCATTCAATACACTAAATATAGTTGACTTATTGCTTATAGTTTCTAAGAAACAGACTTAACCAAGAAAACTAAACATTCACCAATGAACCATGAAAATGAGGTCAAGGTCAGATGAACCATGCCAGGCAGACATGTACAGCTTACAACCTTCCATACAACAAATATAGTTGACCCATTGCTTATAGTTTAAGAAAAACAGACAAAAACACAAAAACTTAACACTGAGCAATGAACCGTGAAATTGAGGTCAAGGTCAAATAAAACCTGCGAGACTGACATGTACATCATTTAATATTTCCATACACCAAATATAGTTGACCTATCAAATATAGTATTAGAAAAAACAGATCAAAACACAAAAACTTAACTATAACCACAGAACCATGAAAATGAGGTCAAGGTCAGATGACACCTGCCAGTTGGACATGTACACCTTACAATCCTTCCATACACCAAATATACTAGACCTATTGCTTATAGTATCTGAGATATGGACTTGACCACCAAAACTTAACCTTGTTCACTGATCCATGAAATGAGGTCGAGGTCAAGTGAAAACTGTCTGACGGGCATGAGGACATTGCAAGGTACGCACATACCAAATACAGTTATCCTATTACTCATATTAAGAGAGAAATTAACATTACAAAAAATCTTAACTTTTTTTAAGTAGTCACTGAACCATGAAAATGAGGTCAAGGACAATGGACATGTGACAGACGGAAACTTCGTAACATAAGGCATCTATATACAAAGTATGAAGCATCCAGGTCTTCCACCTTCTAAAATATAAAGCTTTTAAGAAGTTAGTTAACGCCGCCGCCGCTGCCGCCTCCAACGCCAGATCACTATCCCTATGTCGAGCTTTCTGCGACTAAAGTCGCAGGCTCGACAAAAACTAAACATTGTCCAATGAACCATTAAAATGAGTTATCCTATTACTCATAATATAGATTGTATTCATCTTGTTGAATTTTTCAAATTCATAAAATTATTGAAAACATATCTATATGTCATTTATCAGTTTTAAGAATTTTATTACTTTTTTTCTATTATCTGGTTTTATATCTTCTTTACTATAGATACAATAACTACTGGTCTGTATCGCATCATCTGAAGGTAAAACAATCTTCATCCACTGTGGACATTTACTGAACAACAACCTTGGCCAATCAGCATAACAATATATCAACATGGTCGCTAACATGGTATATGAAAACATGCCTGTAAAAGGAATTATATACATTAAAACTTGTATAACTTTGTGTAATGATTGTAGGACACTTTGAATATGAAATCTCAACTTAACAAAGTCAGTGAACAATTCAACGTTTTTTGCAACAAAAGCACTTGATAGGTTTCAAGGTAAAAAAATTTATGTGGTAGGTTAGTTATGAGTTATCTCCCTTTATATGGCTAATTTTATTTCTGTTATTGTTAACTTTATTTGTCTATCTATTTTTTGTTAAATAATATCTTTTTGTGAAAAAATAAATAAAAAATAAGCAATTTTACAGAGTACTGTTAATTGTCTATCTAAAAAATCCAGTTGTAAATGTAGTGTTTAATTCTTTCAATTCTTTGTGAGTCATTGGGGTATATTATCAACTGTATATATTGTGAAAGTATAGTTTACAGTTATTTATAGAAGAATATTGTGTGTTTCTGTTTTATTAAGTCAATGTTTAGTAGGTTTCAAGGAAAAACATATTTTGTTTTCATATACAGTCGAACCTCGTTGTGTCGAACTCGGTTGTGTCGAAAACTCGGATGACTCGAAGTTATTTCTCGGTCCTGGTAAAATTCCCGTTTGATCAATGCATTATTACCTCTGATGAGTCGAACTCGGTTGATTCGAATACTCGGTTAAGTCGAGTAAATTTTATAGTCCCGTCGAAGTAGAACTAATGTAAATTGACCCGATGTCTCGAAGTTCGAAAGTAAGAATTTTCGAAAGATGCAGACCTAATGATAAAAATTCAAATCGGTTGTATTTCTAATATCACCTAATCATTTTCAATAGTGATTAAAGCTGAGTAAACATACTTGTTTGTACAACATGTTTATGGTGACCGCTAATTAACGCATTTATTGATCGTTCAAGCGGATGTTAGTGTGTTGAACATTTTTCACCTGAGATAAAAACGAAACGAATTTAAAAGACCAAAGCCGAGATTAAATGAATCGTTAGATTTAAAACTCATTAATTACAATAAATAAAAGGATTAGGACAATTATAATAAGTTCATGATAATTCAATGGAAAGTAGACGACCTCATCAGAGACCGTTATGAACTTATTTTGTGCCGCGAGTGATTTCATAATTTATAGTGACTGACCTTTGTAAACATTTATGTAGACTATTGATTTTATTTGTGCATGATTTGTATCTGTACTTGTGTGTTTAATAATTAAAAAGGACCAAAAATGAAGATTGAATACACAATCATAAAGTGTCATATCGAAAAAAAGGCACACTGTTCATTGTATCTAGTTTACACAAATCTCATACCGTATTTCATGCATTCCAAATTTATGACGACACACTCGACCTCGGATGAGTCGAACCTCAGATGAGTCGAATACTTTGGTCCGGTCCCTTCGACTTCGACACAACGAGGTTCGACTGTAGGTTTAAAACCTGAATGGATGACATCTCACAGCAAAGTTCTAACCATTCCCATTGGCTTCCCTTGTAAGAGGTACTTCTTTCAAAGGCCACAGGAATGGTGTGAAATAATGGACAACACAGACAGATTAAAGGTAGCTGGGGTCTAAAATTAATATTGATAAATTTGTTTAAATAATTTACCAAAATGTAGGTTATATCATGTTTTTTTTTACAAACATATCGTAAAAAGTATGGGTCAGGAGACTTTTTTTCATGCTACAGATTGTGCAAAATTGTTTTGTGTGATGGAAAGAAAACTAAACAATATAACAGAAGATAGCTCTTATAATGTGAAAATAAAAAGAAAAATTGGTGCAACTTGTTTTCTAGCTACAACACAAAATGGGTAAATTTACCAAACATTCCTTAAAAAAAGTTATCTGAGTTATCTTCCCTTATATGGCTAAGTTGAAAAAAATTGAATCAAACAAAAATATTCTATATTTGTTAGACAGTCATAAAAATAAGATAAAACACATAATTTTCTTCTTTTAGATGAAAATATTACAAATGAATTATATTATTCTCTCAAAATTTGCATATTTCATTACATACATAAACTTATTGTCTTTTGCTATCTTGCAGTCAAAAAGGGCAGAAGACAAATACTCTTCTATAAATGGATTTTGAACATCAACTTTTCTTTAACAGCTCAAAAATCTTATATAACTATTGAGTTTTTGCTGGTACCTACAGTATGTGGAGTCTGGTTTCTCATTTTCGAAGGATACTTTTGTTTGATTTGATTTGATTGATTTTTGGTGTTTTAACGCCACTTTTAAGCACCGCTTTTGGGCTATTTCGTGGCGGCCAGTTTTTATTGGTGGAGGAAGCCGGAGTGCCCGTACTTTTGTTTGTATGTTGGATATATTGTTCAGAAACTCCATAAAAGTCCCTTATTGAACTTTGGTAAGAATTTTGGTAGGAAATTTTAGAGCTTAAATTACCCTTCAATATCAATGAGATGTAAAAATTAGGGCAGTGTGACTAAGCTTAGAACTTAATATGTCAGTGAAAAGAAATCTGGGGCCTCATATAGCTGACTATATGGTAGGATTTTGCTCATTGTTGAAGGCTGTACAATAACCTATAGTTACTCAAATCCAAGTCAATTGGACTCTGTAGGACAGATGTCTCATTGGCAATAATACAACATAGCCCTTTTTATGTAGATTTAGAGTAACCTTTTGGTGATATGCTGTTAATTTCGGTGATCTGAACTACCTTAATGTAAGAAATGTCTTTAAATTTATTAGATCTTCCCGAGGATGCAGATATAAGGTCCAGGGTAATGCAATAAATGAAATAGTACAAGTTATAAACTACATAAAAACCATCTGCAATCCTGAATAGTAACAGCAATGAAATATCTTGCAGTAAATTAACTAAATTGGTTAAATAGCACAAAATCTTGCCTGTTTGATTCATAACAATTGAGAAATAATAAAGTGAACTTCACCCTAAAAAACAATAAAATAAAAGGAAGTTCATTTGATGTCCATCAATAAGCTGTCAAATCTTTGTTGTGAGTATGACATGTATGAGCTCGATGTTAATTTGGCTGTTTGTCTAGTTTTTTTCGAAGTATAATTGTGTCACTTGAATGATGTCAGTCAGATTATTTCATTACAACAAAATTAATATTTACATTTTCTAAAAGCTTTTGATATGAAGTGAAAAAGAAAAGATTATCATTAATAATATGTTCATTTAATTTCTTTTATTTTTTGACAAATTGCTGGGCCAAATGAGCACTTAAACATGCCTTCTTATTTAACACATATGTATACCGATCTTTTCTTATTTAACACATATGTATACCAATCTTTTCTTATTTAACATATATGTATAACAATCTTTTCTTATTTAACACATATGTATACCAATCTTTTCAAACTCAGCCTTTCATTCTTGGGAATGGAACTCACTATACAACATTAAATGAATCACATCCCTAATAAAACATAAGTTTCTTATTTCATTAGTTGTTGTTAAGGTAGATTCATGGTATACCGCCATCTTGGATTGTACAATCCCAGTACAAAATCGGTCTAGTTATTTGCCTAAATCTGCAAATTTGGAGACAGATTTACAATTTATTGGTTAGACTGTTTATTTATGTAAATAAAATTTGGTGATTTATTGTATAACTCAAAATATTTAAACAAATATCAAATTTTGAGTATTTAGAATCAATTTTTTTCAAATAAGCCATTTCAGGGAAGATAACTCTTTTGGTAAAAAATATATACTGGACTGATAGGGAAATTTTTAATTTTTACTTGTAGCAAGAAAACAAGTTCGGTGACACCATTTTTTCTTTTTATTTTCTTAAAGCATATTATATAAAATGCTCCACAGGGCACAGCTTGATACGACCGCAGAGGTCGAACCCTGAATAGTTGGGGCAAGTATGGACACAACATTCAAGCTTGATACAGCTCTGAATTTGGATTGTGATTAAATATTTGACACAGCATAGGTTTCTGACACAGAATGAATGTGGTCTAAGAACTTAAAAATTTTAAATTGGACATTCACCTATTATGGTCCAATATCCAAAATCTAAATACATGGTTAGATTCAGCATATCAAAGAACTCCAAGAGTTCAATTTTTGATGAAATCAAACAAAGTTTAATTTTGGACCCTTTTGACCTCAATGTGGACAAAATTGATAACGGGCCCAAAAATCAAAAATCTAAATACATGGTTAGATTCAGCATATCAAAGAACCCCATATATTCAATTTTGTTGAAATCAAACAAAGTTTAATTTTGGACCCGATTTGGACCAACTTGAAAACTGGGCCCATAATCAAAATCTAAATACATGTTTAGATTCAGCATATCAAAGAACCCTAAGAATTCAATTTTGTTAAAATCAAACAAAGTTTAATTTTGGACCCTTTGGACCTTAATGTAGACCAATTTGAAAACGGGACCAAAAATTAAGAATCTAAATACACGGTTAGATTCAGCATATCAAAGAACCCCAATATTTCAATTTTGATGAAATCAAACAAAGTTTAATTTTGGACCCTTTTGACCTCAATGTGGAAAAATTGATAACGGGCCCAAAAATCAAAAATCTAAATACATGGTTAGATTCAGCATATCAAAGAACCCCATATATTCAATTTTGTTGAAATCAAACAAAGTTTAATTTTGGACCCCGATTTGGACCAACTTGAAAACTGGGCCCATAATCAAAAATCTAAATACATGTTTAGATTCAGCATATCAAAGAACCCTAAGAATTCAATTTTGTTAAAATCAAACTAAGTTTAATTTTGGACCCTTTGGACCTTAATGTAGACCAATTTGATACGGGACCAAAATTAAGAATCTAAATACATAGTTAGATTCGCATATCAAAGAACCCCAATAATTCAATTTTGATGAAATCAAACAAAGTTTAATTTTGGACCCTTTTGACCTCAATGTGGACAAAGTTGATAACGGGGCCCAAAATCAAAAACTAAATACATGGTCAGATTCAGCATATCAAAGAACCCCATATATTCAATTTTGTTGAAATCAAACAAAGTTTAATTTTGGACCCCAATTTGGACCAACTTGAAAACTGGGCCCATAATCAAAAATCTACATACATGTTTAGATTCAGCATATCAAAGAACCCTAAGAATTCAATTTTTGTTAAAATCAAACAAAGTTTAATTTTGGACCCTTTGGACATTAATGTAGACCAATTTGAAAACGGGACCAAAAATTAAGAATCTAAATACACGGTTAGATTCGGCATATCAAAGAACCCCAATAATTCAATTTTTGATGAAATCAAACAAAGTTTAATTTTGAACCCTTTTGACCTCAATGTGGAAAAAATTGATAACGGGGCCCAAAAATCAAAAATCTAAATACATGGTTAGATTCAGCATATCAAAGAACCCCATATATTCAATTTTTGTTGAAATCAAACAAAGTTTAATTTTGGACCCCGAATACTGTACAATTGACAATTTCTTGCTATTGCGCAATATTGTGCTATTGGATATTTCTTGCTATTGCGCAATACTGTGCAACTGAAGATTTCTTGCTATTGCGCAATACTGTGCAATTGAAAATTTCTTGCTATTGCACAATACTTATTATATAATAATTTACACATCCTGTTTGGTGTGTATCTCCTGCCATATCATTATTATTTTCTTTTAAATATAAATCAGAAATAACCAACTTAAAATGGAAAATTTTAAAGAAAAAAGAAAAAAAATCCCCCAAATGTTTTGAACCCCCTTATGATTCATCACCCCCAAACTCAATCCCAGCCTTCCCTTTGAGGTATGGTACCTTGCAGTACAATTTCAGAGAGATCCATACACTTGAACACAAGTTATTGTCTGGAAACTAGAAAATGCTTATTTTTGGCCCCTTTTTGGCCCCTAATTCCTAAACGTTTCAGGCAATTACCCCCAAACTCAATTCCAGCTTTCCCTTTGTGATATGGAACCTTGTAGTACAATTTCAGAAAGATCCATACACTTACACACAAGTTATTGTCATGAAACTAGAAAATGCTTGTTTTTGCCCCTTTTTTGGCCCCTAATTCCTAAAATTTTGAGGCAATTACCCCCAAAAATCAATCCCAGCATTCCCTTTGTGATATGGAACCTTGTGGTACAATGTCAGAGAGATCCATACACTAACACACAAGTTATGTCTGGAAGTTACAAAAATGCTTATTTTTGGCCCCTTTTTGGCCCCTAATTCCTTAACTGTTGGTACCATAACCCCCAAAATCAATCCCAACCTTCCTTTTGTGATACTGAACCTATTGAACCCCCCCCCAAATGTTTTGAACCCCCTTATGATTCATCACCCCCAAACTCAATCCCAGCCTTCCCTTTGAGGTATGGTACCTTGCAGTACAATTTCAGAGAGATCCATTCACTTAAACTAAAGTTAGAGTGCGAAAACCAATGCGTCTTCGGACGACGACGACGACGACGACGACGCCAACGTCATACCAATATACGACCACAAAAATTTTTTTGCGGTCGTATAAAAACCTATCTTCTCACAATTTATTTCAAAATTTTATCTCATAGATTTTTTTTTATGCACACAAATGTGTTTTTTCATGAACAATCTAACCAAATTTTGGTAATTTTCAACGACTTATGGCTTGGAAAATAGCACGGTGACCCATACTTTTTATTATATTTTTGAAAAAAGCAAAGTAAAATCTTCATTTTGGCAAAGTATAAGAAAATTCTATCTCAAGAAATATATACCTATGATCTACCTTAAGTAAAAATAGAACTATCTATAACATACCTATACTGAACATTTGGGAGTTCATGAAATGGAATGATCCAACAAAGAAAAATGCTAATGGTCTAGTCTTGTCAAAAAATAACAAAAATCCTGCAAACATGTCTAATATTAATCCTCCTAGGTGTACAATGTATAGATCTATCTGATCATCTGTCATTATTAATCTGAAATAAAAAAAATTGCGATTTACAGAACAGAATTTGAATGTGAAATTACTGAAAACTTAAGTTTATGTAACATAAACTCAATAATTTACTTTTTCTTAAGTCTGTGCTGGCTTCAAATCTCATATACTTCTATAGAAAAGTCAGAAAAATAAAAATATATAAAATTTAGCCATTCCAAACAAACGAACAGTAACAGAAAATCCTAATTATTTAGAAGTAAAATAAAGATCCAACAGACAGTAACTTATTAACCTGGTATAAATAAAAGAGTCATAATGCCGGTGCTAAAATATTTGTAAATGTCCTTTACATTGTAAATAAGGACTATAATTACCTGAATGGGTCAAAAACCCATTTCTTGGACAAATTTGTCATGGAATACCCAAACATCCAGTCAAAATCTAACTTCTTGATTCCAGCATAAAAATATACAAGAAAAACCTACAATCAGAATACAAAGATTGAATAATTGATGACTGCTAAATGTAAAGTGGTAAGCATTACATGCAAACATAGGATAATAATATGTTTATGAGATAAGACTTTAGCCTGCCCTACATACAATACATCAACATGCAGAAAAGAAGTTTAACCTGAGAGTTCATATTTTAGGTAAAGGTCCTTGTGATGACATCTTACTGCTTGGCCAAAATATTCTGAGCATACCAGTCTTTCCAACTACATGTATTCCCAAATGCTTCCTGCTTTGCCAATATGAAGTTAATACCATTCAATTTCAAACCTATGACTTCTTGCACTCAAGTCAAAGATGATTCTACAAGGCCATTAGTATGTTCAGAAGTCAAGGAGTAATTACTGCTAAAAGATCGAGCTGATATTATAAACTGGTGTAAGATTGTAAAAATTACCTTATTGTGTTTTTGTAAAATGCAGAGTATTGAATACTGTCTTTGTTTTAATCAGAAGCCATACTTCTGCGAAGGCTAACAATTACAATATCTACCAATGATCTACATATATTTTCATTACTGAATATTTCCCATGACCAAAGGACACCTGTATAATATAGTTGACTATTTAAAAGACAGAACCACTGTATTTAGTTACAAGTAATACTATGTATAAAGACAAGCAGACTTATCAGGTGAACAAATATTAGGGACTTCACTGTAGTTAAACTTCAAAGTGTAAAAAGCTGAATCATCACATTTAACTTCAAAGCAATTATCTATGTTGTGAGAAATATTTTTGAATTTTTTAAGTTTTAAATTCTAGTTTGAAATAAAGCAGGTTTCAATTGTCTTTGAATCATTTGAATTATGAGGAATGACATTTATTTTTAAATGAGATAAATATCATCAAAATCCTTCCTTAATAATAACATCCTTTTATGTCACTGTAAAATCCTTTAAGAAATGACATGACATAGCCATTACAGCAAACTTATTTGTGATAAATATTGTGGATTCATTATTAATCATGGGGTACCCATTCACCTAGATGTAGTGCAGGAAAAGCTCACAAAATGATATGCCCACTTCTTGAAAAGTCCATGATTTGCTAATGGGAAATGCAATAATAATTCTGACAAATAAAAACAAAAAAAACCAGCATTATATTGTAAATTGAATCTTTTCTCATCAGGATGTAAAACACATGGTTTACTTATGTAAAAAGTATTGCAGAAGAAGCACATGTTGATTTTAAGCATATTGAGGAATGTAAAAATACAAACCAAATAAAAACACTAAAAACTGAAATAAAAGTAAACTTCTTAATTATTATGAAAAATTCTATAACTCCTAACTATCCTACTTTTATTTTGGCATTGCACAAGTCATGTCTTCTTTGACTGTCCATGACGTTAAAACACTAAATCCCTGGGATGTGTTTTAGTTGATTTTAGTCTCTGATGCATGATTTTTATTATTAATTGTTTTTGGCTTTTAACTAGCTTTTAGTAACTGCTATTACTCTCAAATAGTACTTTCATATAATTTGACCTGTTATACAATTTGTAATGTATTTTTGTTATTTAATGTTTACTTATTCAGTGTTATATCTAGTCTCACTATTTTTAATATATACCACCTTTGATAAGTGTTTAGTATGACGATAAATTTTCACTTTTGTTTTCGTACTAGGAACAACAAAATTATTTATTTTGTAAAAATTATTTCCGTACTCCATGTATACCTTACAACAAAATTATTTTTATTTACCTGTGTACATTATTTTATTTGGCGGCATTTTGTCCTAGGTTATGGTTGTCTTTCTGATATTGTTTTAAATCTAACCCCCTTGTTTTATTAATTTTGTATTTACATGTGTCATAGATCAAATTTATTCGTTCAGTGTATGTTCACTTGTTTTTGTTAATATGTGTTTTGATTGAGTTAAGCCATTTCAATTGATATTTTATAGTGTGTCTTTCTATAGTGTGATGTTACACTCTTGTTTCAGGAAGGGTGAAAGTTGGCGCCTATTAAAACGTTTGAACCCGCTGCATTTGTTTGCATCTGTCCTAAGTCAGGAACCTGATGTTCAGTGGTTGTTGTTTGTTGATGTGGTTCATAAGTGTTTCTCGTTTTTTATATAGATTAGACCGTTGGTTTTCCTGTTTGAATTGTTTTAAACTAGTCATTTTTGGGGCCCTTTATAGCTTGCTGTTCGGTGTGAGCCAAGGCTCAGTGTTGAAGGTCGTACTTTGACCTATAATGGTTTACTTTTACAAATTGTGACTTGGATGGAGAGTTGTCTTATTGGCACTCATACCACATCTTATTATATCTATAAACAGAAATTTTAGAAAATAGATAATAGTAGTCCTGCAATAAAACTGAGAATGAGAAACATTTTCTTTTGTATTGCAGGAAAAACTCAACCATAACACCAGCTTTTATTAAAAAATTGATTGAGGCAAATTGTATTAAAATTTTAATGACCTAAATGATAACGTTAAAATGAAATTTATTCTCTGCCCATCAACAAAAAAATTTGTAGAAAGCATAGGTTTCTTTATAAAGCAGTCATTAGTACTAAGGGTAAGGGGACTCATAATTGAATAAACTATTATACTATATATATATATATGTATTAATAATTAGATATAGGAAGATGTGGTGTGAGTGCCAATGAGACAACTCTCCATCCAAATAACAATTTATAAAAGTAAACCATTTTTTAAATAAGTTTGTTTATCATAATTATACATGCTTTCTTCTTGTCATTTATATTTTGTTTGTTTTAGTCACAAATCATATTAGTTGATTTTCTTGGTAATATTTTTTCGTTAAATAATAAAGAATTCTCTAAATATGATACCGAAATTTACCCAAAGGAACTTACTTTAAATAAATCAAATATTAACAGCAATAACTGCCCTTTCCTAGATTTGTTTATTTTAGTTTTACACAAGAATCTCTACATTAAGATTTACCACAAATGGGACAGTTTTTCTTTCCCTATTGTAAATTTTCCTTTTTTGGACGGTGATGATCCTTTGGCACTGTCTTACGATGTTTATATATCACAGGTACTTCCCTTTGCCCATGTCTGTAGTGAAGTTTTGGATTTCTATGAGCCTAATCTATTTCTGATAAATTATTATGTCAGGGATTTCATTACCACAAATTACTTAACACCTTTACTAAATTCTTCCATAGATACAAAGATTTGGTTTGGAAGTTTGGCTGTACCTGTAGAAAACTTATTTCAAATGGAATAGCACATCCTAATTTTTATCATGAGGTTGTTTACTGAGCCTGGAAATTTAGATACGATCTGGGTATACTAATCTATCCTTTATATGAACTTATTCTAAAAGGTTACCAATTCAACACTGTTATTAGATCTTTGAATATTGTTTTTATTGGTATAAATATTGATTTTGTTATCAGTAAATTAAAACCATACTAAATATTATTGTTAAACACATATGCACATTCATTCTGTCAACTATATTTTATCATGTTTTTCTCTGAGTGTTCATGACCTTTTTACACTAAATCCATTGGATGTTTGATGCATACTGATTGATATTTTAGTCTTAGATACATGATTTTTTTATTTTGGTAATTATTGGTCAGTAACTGCAAGTACTCTGATCTGTACTTTGTGTCTTTTGTAATGGATATATAAATACCCTTCCATGTCCTGACTTTGTTTTTGTTAAATGTTTTTCTGGTTTGAATCGATCTGTTGAGTTAAGCCCTTTCAACTGATTTTGATAGTTTGTTCTTATGTTGTACTATTACATCACTGTCCCAGGTTAGAAGGAGGGTTGGCGCCTTCAGCCATGTTTAACCCAGCCACATTCTTTATGTGCCTATCCCTAGTCAGGAGCCTGTAGTTCTGTGGTTGTCCTTGGTTCATGTCTGCCATATTTGTTTTTTGTAAATTGTTTTGTTATAAATTAGGACATTAGTTTTCTCAATTGAATTGTTTTATATTTTTTATGTCGGGGCCTTCTTATAGCCAACTATACAGTATGGGTTTTTTTCATTGTTAAAGGCTGTATGGTAACCTATAATTGCTTACATCCACTTCATTTGAACTTTGATGGATAGTTCATACCACATCTCCTTATATCTATATTAAATGAACACAGAGTTGGAAGACTCCCCATAACTATTTACCACCCTTTGGAAAGCAAGGAGTATAATGAAATACAAATTTTCCATAGGTTTGTAAGATGAATTTGCCAAAACCACAAAGTCATGTTTCCACAAAATTTTTTTTCTCAATCCATGAAAATAAATTAATTCACAGGATAAAAACATTGGTTGATTGTTGCTCGTTTAACATCCAGTGGCAAGTATTTCATACATATTCGGGATGATAATAAAATGCTCCGCAGGGCGCAGCTTGATACGACCGCAGAGGTCAAACCCTGAATAGTTGGGGCAAGTATGGACACAACATTCAAGCTTGATACAGCTCTGAATTTGGATTGTGATTAAATATTTGACACAGTATAGGTTTCTGACACAGAATGAATGTGGTCTAAGAACTTAAAATTTTAAATTGGACATTCACCTATTATGGTCCAATATCCAAAATCTAAATACATGGTTAGATTCAGCATATCAAAGAACTCAAGAGTTCAATTTTGATGAAATCAAACAAAGTTTAATTTTGGACCCTTTTGACCTCAATGTGGACAAAGTTGATAACGGGCCCAAAATCAAAAATCTAAATACATGGTTAGATTCAGCATATCAAAGAACCCCATATATTCAATTTTGTTGAAATCAAACAAAGTTTAATTTTGGACCCCAATTTGGACCAACTTGAAAACTGGGCCCATAATCAAAAATCTAAATACATGTTTAGATTCAGCATATCAAAGAACCCTAAGAATTCAATTTTGTTAAAATCAAACTAACTTTAATTTTGGACCCTTTGGACCTTAATGTAGACCAATTTGAAAACGGGACCAAAATTAAGAATCTAAATACACGGTTAGATTCGGCATATCAAAGAACCCCAATAATTCAATTTTGATGAAATCAAACAAAGTTTAATTTTGGACCCTTTTGACCTCAATGTGGAAAAATTGATAATGGGGCCCAAAATCAAAAATCTAAATACATGGTTAGATTCAGCATATCAAAGAACCCCAAATATTCAATTTTGTTGAAATCAAACAAAGTTTAATTTTGGACCCGATTTGGACCAACTTGAAAACTGGGCCCATAATCAAAAATCTAAATACATGTTAAGATTCAGCATATCAAAGAACCCTAAGAATTCAATTTTGTTAAAATCAAACTAAGTTTAATTTTGGACCCTTTGGACCTTAATGTAGACCAATTTGAAAACGGACCAAAAATTAAGAATCTAAATACACGGTTAGATTCGGCATATCAAAGAACCCCAATAATTCAATTTTGATGAAATCAAACAAAGTTTAATTTTGGACCCTTTTGAGCTCAATGTGGACAAAGTTGATAACGGGCCCAAAAATCAAAATCTAAATACATGGTTAGATTCAGCATATCAAAGAACCCCATATATTCAATTTTGTTGAAATCAAACAAAGTTTAATTTTGGACCCCAATTTGGACCAACTTGAAGACTGGGCCCATAATCAAAAATCTAAATACATGTTTAGATTCAGCATATCAAAGAACCCTAAGAATTCAATTTTGTTAAAATCAAACTAAGTTTAATTTTGGACCCTTTGGACCTTAATGTAGACCAATTTGAAAATGGGACCAAAATTAAGAATCTATATACACGGTTAGATTCGCATATCAAAGAACCCCAATAATTCAATTTTTGATGAAATCAAACAAAGTTTAATTTTGGACCCTTTTGACCTCAATGTGGACAAAATTGATAACGGGCCCAAAAATCAAAAATCTAAATACATGGTTAGATTCAGCATATGAAAGAACCCATATATTCAATTTTGTTGAAATCAAACAAAGTTTAATTTTGGACCCCAATTTGGACCAACTTGAAAACTGGGCCCATAATCAAAAATCTAAATACATGTTTAGATTCAGCATATCAAAGAACCCTAAGAATTCAATTTTGTTAAAATCAAACTAAGTTTAATTTTGGACCCTTTGGACCTTAATGTAGACCAATTTGAAAACGGGACCAAAAATTAAGAATCTAAATACACAGTTAGATTCGGCATACCAAAGAACCCCAATAATTCAATTTTGATGAAATCAAACAAAGTTTAATTTTGGACCCTTTTGACCTCAATGTGGAAAAATTGATAACGGAGCCCAAAATCAAAAATCTAAATACATGGTTAGATTCAGCATATCAAAGAACCCATATATTCAATTTTGTTGAAATCAAACAAAGTTTAATTTTGGACCCGATTTGGACCAACTTGAAAACTGGGCCCATAATCAAAAATCTAAATACATGTTTAGATTCAGCATATCAAAGAACCCTAAGAATTCAATTTTGTTAAAATCAAACTAAGTTTAATTTTGGAACCTTTGGACCTTAATGTAGACCAATTTGAAAACGGGACTAAAATTAAGAATCTAAATACACGGTTAGATTCGGCATATCAAAGAACCCCAATAATTCAATTTTTGATGAAATCAAACAAAGTTTAATTTTGGACCCTTTGGACCTCAATGTGGACCAATTTAAAAACGGGGCCCAAAATCCAAAAACTTAATACACGATTAGATTCAGCATATTAAAGAACCCCAAGAGTTCAAGAATAAAACCCCATTGAAATTGGTCAAGAAATAAGCAATTTATTATACAAAGTATCTTCTTTTGCACAATACTGTGCAATTGAATATTTCTTGCAATTGCGCAATACTGTGCAATTGAATATTTCTTGCTATTGCGCAATACTGTACAATTGACAATTTCTTGCTATTGCGCAATATTGTGCTATGGATATTTCTTGCTATTGCGCAATACTGTGCAATTGAAGATTTCTTGCTATTGCGCAATACTGTGCAATTGAAAATTTCTTGCTATTGCACAATACTTATTATATAATAATTTACACATACTGTTTGGTGTGTATCTCCTACCATATCATTATTATTTGCTTTTAAATATAAATCAGAAATAACCAACTTAAAATGGAAAATTAAAAAAAAAAAAAAAAAAAAGGAAAAAAAAAAAAACCCCCCAAATTTTTGAACCCCTTATGATTCATCACCCCAAACTCAATCCTAGCCTTCCTTTGAGGTATGGTACCTTGCAGTACAATTTCAGAGAGATCCATACACTTGAACACAAGTTATTGTCTGGAAACTAGAAAATGCTTATTTTGGCCCCTAATTCCTAAACATTTCAGGCAATTACCCCAAACTCAATTCCAGCTTTCCTTTGTGATATGGAACCTTGTAGTACAATTTCAGAAAGATCCATACACTTACACACAAGTTATTGTCATGAAACTAGAAAATGCTTGTTTTTGCCCCTTTTTGGCCCCTAGTTCCTAAAATTTTGAGGCAATTACCCCAAAATCAATCCCAGCATTCCCTTTGTGATATGGAACCTTGTGGTACAATGTCAGAGAGATCCATACACTAACACACAAGTTATGTCTGGAAGTTACAAAATGCTTATTTTGGCCCTTTTGGCCCCTAATTCCTTAACTGTTGGTACCATAACCCCCAAAATCAATCCCAACCTTCCTTTTGTGATATTGAACCTTATGGTAAAATTTCCTAGAGATCCATTCACTTAAACTAAAGTTAGAGTGCGAAAACCAATGCGTCTTCGGACGACGACGACGCCGGACGACGACGACGACGACGCCAACGTCATACCAATATACGACCACAAAAATTTTTTTGCGGTCGTATAAAAACACTGGAATGAAAAGAATAGATAAAGACTTTATAAGTTTGATTAACTTGTGTCTAATCCCTTTTGCATATTTAAGCAAATAAAATATGTGTCAACTAGATAAAGACAATTTTATAACACATCTACATAGCACATATCTAATCTATTGGCATTACCTGAAATCTAAATACTGTATAGTTCCATAGAGGAACATGACTATTTCTGCAACTCTTCCATAACAAACCATCAACAGACCAGTAACGGTTAGCATCACAGAGGAAAAACATGACAGATATCAAACCATAAAGATAAGAATGATTGTTCCACGATGTCTTGTCTAGTAAGAATATGTACCAGTAAGGCACCATAAATAAAATACAGCTCAGACGATATAAAAATCCTATCATTATACCAAAGGCACCTGTGAATAGAGCAAAAACATATTTTGTATATACAAATTTTAATTTAAGTCATGGTCATAGTACAATGGTAATTATAGGTTTCTATACTGTAACTGTCCCTGAATTGTATATTGACCAGAGTTGTCATTCCACCAATGGCGGTTTGTCCCCTGTTTGAACTGTTACAGAATATACAGGCCATATAAAAACAAAACCCCAAAACACAAACAAATCAAAAACAAACATCTTTTAGTGTGACGTCCATTTTCACTGAACTAGTACACAATTTTATTTAGGGGCCAGCTGAGGACCACCTCCGGGTGTGGAATTTTCTCGCTGCGTTGAAGACCCATTGGTGGCCTTCGGCTGTTGTCTGCTCTTTGGTCGGGTTGTTGTCTCTTTGACATA
The DNA here is from genome assembly GCA_017311375.1 of Mytilus coruscus. Taxonomy (NCBI): domain Eukaryota; kingdom Metazoa; phylum Mollusca; class Bivalvia; order Mytilida; family Mytilidae; genus Mytilus; species Mytilus coruscus. Next base: position 31,025,124 of record CM029602.1, on the reverse strand, counting down.
TTCCCCATTTCCATTCTCAATTTTATCTGCAACATACATATGTAACGTCTTTTAACTTTTTGTGTTATTGAGTTGCTGTATCACTGACTTATACTCAAGTTTCTTTTATTCATAAACATCCAACAACAGAACAACCCAAATAATTCAGTCCCTCTCTGTATTGATTGCTCCTTATTGTCAAGGCTTGTACTTTCTATGAATTAAAATACAGGTCACAAATCCCATGAATCTTGGGATATTGGTGCACTCTGGGAGAAAAGGCAAATCAGCTAGCATGTCCATTTTATCGAGATAGGTAAATCCCAAGCTTATTCTGAATGATTTATTGACGCATTTTCTTTGATTAGGCATTCAGGCATAAATGAAATTATCGTAGTGAACAGAATTAAACGACTTAACTGTTCAGGTTAACATCTGATCAACACACACAAAACCAAAAACAACATGCTTTCCTTGCTGTCTGTTGTCTACATATGCAACTTTCTTTATAATTTGATTGCATGCATTTGTATTTTATGGATTATTATGGCCATGAAATTGTCATTTCAGAAGAATTTTGGGTAATATTTTCAAAAGTATACACCAAATGACTAAACAAATTCTTAATAGGAATTCAAAATTTGGTATACAAAAAATAGATGTATTTACACTTGTATGCAGATTTGTCTACCATTACTTAAATTAACCCCAATTTAAAAAACTTGACATCAAAATTAAAAAAGGAATTGTTGGATGATGTCAGAAGGTTATTCCGAGACAGAGCTATGGTCATTCAGAGACAATTCAGCTAAATACCCAAAAGCTAAAATATGTCTATGGAATTACCCATAGTCCTTTAGATTCTGAAATGGTCAATTATGCTATTGATTTTTGAAACTAATTTTTCTTTTAACAGAAATTTCAGTTTGTTTGTACTCTTACCTAACCACATGAATCCATAAACTATAAACATCCACTGAATTGGAAGTGGTTGCAGGAAGTTAAAGAAAGGGAAGTAACACACATTTTGTTGAAATCTCATGTCAGCATGTCCTAACCCTCTCTCTTGTGGTATGTCTATTACCATCAACAATCCTGAAATAAAATCATAACTTAAACTGAAAAATGTGTAACCTTTCAAAATAAAAAATTCATATGTATAGAATTTAAGAATATTGGAAATACAGTATATATCCAGGCTCTAAGCATGACAATATATCAGGGATCGTCTAGGGTAATTAAAATCTTGCAAAACAAGCACTGATCTGGAGCTGTCAATTTGACAGCAAACCAGGTTTTCTGTATTTTGATGGTAACCATGTTGAACTTAAAGAGAGCAGCTAGTTTGAATGAAAATGATGTATTCTAACTTATGGAGCTTCCAGGCTTGTTTGAATTGACACATCCGGTTGTGCCTGTCTAGACATAAAGTGCCATTTTAATATATCAATGACCATAACTCCTGAACTGGAAAAGTGAAAATAGTCAACTTGACCTCTATTTAGTCATTGGTAAAAAACATATTGAAACTTGAAAAGCATTGATTGAATGGTTCATACGTTATTTCACAGAAACTGTTGGCAGCCACCTGCCTCATGGCATGCTGTTCTTCAACATTTTAATAACAGATTTTTAATTCGGAAAACCTGGTTAAAAATAGAATGTCATTTAAGAGATATAGAAAGGGCTTTATGTTCTATATATAAAGAAAATAGGGCATCAAAATATGATAAAAAATAAATATGATACATCAATATTTAGTATGAAAACACTTTTAACCCTTTTGGGGTCTTTTTTAATGTAAGTTAACATGGTTAATAAGTATACAAATGGAATTTAAAATAATTAACTGTGGCACGAAACAGTTTAAAACTAAAATGATTTTAATTACCTAAATTGCAAATTACTCAAGAAAAAGCAATTAAAAATTCAAATAGACTGAAATCAGTTATTTATCAAAAAATACAAATATGATAATTTCTGGGCCCTTGAACTCAATAATATAGGTATAAAGTTTATCAAGTTATTATTCTTTTGGTAAAAAAAAATTCACTTTTAAATAAATAATCATAATCTTCATCTATATCTTTGAAAATATCCCCCAAATTTTGATTGGCAAAAAATGGGTGACAATCAAGCACTTTAGTAGATGAATAGATAATTCAATCTTTCTATTTTGTTTTTAGATGAGAGGTTTGGGGCTAACCCTACCCCCCAAAAATAAAAAGAAATAAAAAGAAAACAATATATGCCATATATACAACAAGTACAATCAATAAGATATCAAATGTACACTGGACAGTAAATTATTTTAGGGGAGTTTATAGCCATATATACAACAAGTACCCCTGTATTTAGCAATGTATGGTAGGCAGTTGTGTATAATAGGCATACCTTTTCCATCCCTCCAAAATTGTGAAAAAAAATTTAAAAAAAACTTTTTTTTTTTTTTAGAAGTCTAGTTGACTGTAAAAAGCCTTTATTAGGGAACAATTAAACCATGCTTTTAATTTTCATTTAAGTCTATTGAAAGATAAAAATAATATATAAGATTGATTGTTCAATCAAATTATTTAATTAAATAATTTTATTGTCAGAAACAATAAAATGGTAGAGCTTTTAACATGTAATTAACATTTGTTAATTTTATAAAAGTAAAGCTATTAATTAAAGATCCCTTTTAAAATCAATGTTTGTCTATTAGCTTGTCCAAGCTGATGCACTGTTCAAATAATATAAAAGAAATAATTGAAATGTTATGGAGCAAAAGAAATTGGACCTCAAACATTTTTCTAAATTGATTAGCAGTAATTAAAATTTAATAAAAATTTTAAACCGTTATTTTCCTGGGTGCATTACATTTGCACGCATTTGGGGATTAATTTTTGTTACAACTGCGCGCAGCTTTTATATACATTTGTGCGCATTCATTTTACAGGTAACACAAGTAAAAAAAACATTATAAGTATGACTATAGTTATTCGGAATTTTGAACATTCTTGTAAATATAAATTTTATATTTTTCATATTGAATTCTAAAAAGATATAAAAGACAGGCGAAATACACCGGAGGGATATCCAAACTCATAAGTCAAAAATAAACTGACAATGCCATGGCTAAAAAAGAAAAAAGACCAACAGACAAACAATAGTAAACAAAAAACAACATAGAAAACTAAAGACTGAGCAACACGAACTCCACCAAAAACTGGTCAGATGCTCCGGAAGGGTTAGCAGATCCTGCTACACATGTGGCACCCGTCGTGTTGCTCATGTTAGTACAAACCCGGTAATAAGTCTAATTCAGTAGGTCACATTAGGGAAAAGGGGGACAGGATTGTGGTTACGACATTACATATAAAGTTATCATGAGAAATCCTGTAATAGCTTTGACCTATAATGGTTTACTTTTATAAATTGTGACTTGGATGGAGAGTTGTCTCATTGGCACTCATACCACATCTTCTTATATCTATATAAGACATATATGTAACTTAATTGTGAATATATAGTATTCTGTTTCCTTATAATTTTACCGAATAGTGATTGCTTTAGTATTGTTTAAGTCAGTTTATAAATATGCTCCAAGGCACAAACACAGAGTTTCGTTTGTCAGAAACAAGTCCTAGGAAAATATCATTAGTGTACAATGGATTTCGACAGAACACTTAAGTCAGGGGATATTTCATGGCGATGCCCCTAAAATAATTGCAAAGGTATTTCAGCAGATTCCCTTTTTCCTTACTTCAATGAGCAATTTAATTCAGCACATCCATGTACTTATAGTATTTTTGTGTTTTGTGTTTTCTTAGAGCAAATATTCAGAAAGTTACGACAGGTAAAATCAGTACTTTTAATCTTTAGATTTGCTATGTATTTACATTTTTATCTGTATATATTTCCAGGACTAAAGTGTTTGTGCATAATAAAACAGACTTATTCCTCTCGAAAATAATACCTGTAAAATAATGCACATAAATGTAATCAAAAGCTGTATGCAAATGTAATGGTAATGTGCGCAAATGTAATGCACTGATTTTCTTTTCATTGATCATGTTAATTTAGAGCACTGCCTGAGTTTATTATATTGAACACCTGTCAAAAGTTGACATGATTATTCAATTGCTACACACCCATACTTATCCTTAATTACATTTTAATATAAAAATAAGAAGATGTAGTATGATGGTTTATTCCCGATTGTCCCACTTTTTAAAATTTGAGAGTTCTGATTGTCCCACATGAAAAGTTCTGATTGTCCCACAATATTTTATGAGGAAAATATTCTTAAATAAACAAGGTAACTGTTGTTTGGGTGGCTATATAAACAAGAATTAATTATTGCACGTTCAAACTATTATTTAATATTAATTAAAACCATCAGATTAATGCACTTTTGATTAAATAATATAACATTTCCGAGTTATGAAATATATCGATAATATTATGTTTATTTATAAAATAAATATCAATACCGTACTTTTAGTTATATTTTTTCTAAAGTTTTAAAATAAATTCAGAAATGATGCACTTGCAATTAAAAAAAAAAGTGGAAACTCATTTTTTTTTTCCGCTATACCCAGTGTATTTGGCGTAATGTGCAGTCAACAGGACTCGTCACCAACTATAAATGAGAACCTGACATTCATCAACTTATACGCATGGCAGCATTTCTTCCTCTTGTACCACATGCAGAAATAGACTTGACGTCTGCTTTCCATGCACTTAAAAGACTTGGAAAATTCTGACTCAACAGCAAATACCACTTCGCTTTCGGACTACGTCACAACATACTGGGTTGAAAGCAACAGGCAGCTATGGAACCATTACCAAACCGAAGGACCAAGGACGACAAACCACATCGAAGGATGGCACAGCAGCTTGAGGAAGAAAATCCAAGTACCACTACAAAATATATACAAGCTACTGAACTACTTAAAGAAGAGCAGGCAGCAAACGAAGTGACCATCATCCAGTACCAAGCCGGTGGAGTACGACCAAAAAATAGAGGAATTACACACACCTCAATCAACGCCTACAAGATCTCAAAGATCGTCTTCAAAATGGTGAAGTTAGTGTGTTTCACTATGCTAACATTAGCTCTTATTTGTTACACTTGGACTAAATTTGTTGTTATTATATGATGTGTTGTGGTGTTTATGTTATGTATTATGTGTGCTTTATTGTTGTACCTTCTGCATTGTGTGTACTTTATAGTATCTGCTCTATATGTCATATGTGTGCTTTAATGGATTAAGCTGTTTATCATGAGTGCTTTATTGTATTAAGCTGTTTATTATGTGTGCTTAATTGTAACTCTTTCAGTACACATGTATGTAGTATTTAGTTGTGCTATTTTATGACTTTATATCATATTCTATGTTTGATGATACTTTAATTGTACCTATTATGTGCAAAATAAAATATGTAATTTTATTATTTGTTCATGTTTATTTCATATTGTATAAGTTACATTGATTAGTTACCTTATTTACCTGCTATACACTGTAAAAACAAGCTAATCACTATAAAAACAATTCCCGATTGTCCCACATTTAAACTTCCCAATTGTCCCACAAAATTTCATTACATATTTACCTGTAATTTCAAAAAGTGGGACAATCGGGAAGACACCAGTATGGCTGCCAATGAGACAACTCTCCCCAAGAGACCAAATGACACAGAATTTAACAACTATAGGTCACTATACAACCTTCAACAATGAGTAAAACCCATACCGCATAGTCAGCTATAAAAGGCCCCGAAATAGCAAATGTAAAACAATTCAAACGAGAAAACTGATTTATGAACAAAATAATGAACGAAAACAAATATGATATACAGCAACAAACAACAACCACTCAATTACAGGCTCCTGGCTTGGGATAGGCACATACAGAATGTGGCAGGGTTAAACAAGTTTGAAGGTGCCAACCCTAAGCTCATTAATGCAGGGTGTTACACCAGTACTATAAATATTCAATAATGAAGGAAAAAAACGTTATCAAATTTTTTTACAAATAAATAAATAAAATAAAAAAATGTCTTGAATATATACAATAATGAAGAAAAAAAAACAATATTAATAAATAAAAAAAAAAATCAAAACCATCTATAGTTGTGTATATAATACACATCCCCTCTACTTGTCTACCAACTACATTTTTGGGGTAAAAAAGTGTGTATTATACATGACAAAATACGGCACAATCAATAAGATATTAAATGTACACTGGACAGTAAATATAACAATTCTACTTTTGAAAAAAAAAAAAAAATGTGAACATATGAAAGGTTTATTTCTAAAGCCAAACAAATGACCATTTTGATCACTGTGTGTAATAATAGAATATCCTTACTTACCAAATACTATCCTCATGATCCCAAGGGATGCTGGATCCATTGGACGACATAACAATGTTACAAATGATCTCCATCTCTTACATTCATCAAAAGAAAATCCAAACAAACTTTCAAATGTTGGCTTGTTTGTTGTTTGAACTTTTCTTTCCTTCTTTTCTTTCATTATGTATTGATGTCAGCAGTATATGGAGTTGGTTGTGTATTCATTCAGTTATCCAGTTTAATATTAGTAACTAAAATAATATAAGAAATTTTAAAACAAAATGTGCATGCCAGATTTTTTTTAAATAAAAAATTTACAAGTATTAAACCATCATTTAAGTTAAAACTAAAATATTTTCAGAAGTTTTTAATTTTATTATTATATATGAGAAACATGTATACTGTATTGAACTGATATTTTGGTATATTCATATGCAGTTTGAAATTATCTTATGATAGAGCCCTGTAAAGTATTTTTCTACAATGAAATCACATTCATCATGTTCACTAAAGGTCTTTGTTAAACGATAATACTTCTATGACATGCAATAATTTATACAAATGTATTTATTAAAAGAAAAAATAATTTAATATAAATTATACTGTAGTATGGGTTCACAAAAGGTTATTCAAATTTAACCAAATGTTTGCTTCAATTGATGCAAATAGAAAAAAAGTGGAAATAAATGTGTTTAAAAGAATATTACTTACATATCAGTATTCTATTCCAAACATGGAGTCAAATATGTTATTCAGAGCCATTAGTTTTATTTGGCTTCTTTAATCTGTCTGAACTTGGGAGATTTACTGGTATTAACATTTGATCATATCATCTAACCAAAACTGAAAATCAATAAAAGTATGATTACATTTCTTAATATAGTCATAATTATAAGGGTTCTATGAAATATGGTCAGATTTTTATGATTTTATCAAATAATTATAGCAATTTGACATGAGATTCTGGACAATATTCTCGTAAATACAGATCGTGTTAATGTAACTAATATTTTCAAAGGATGGTTTTCTGGCAACAAAATACCACAAATGATAGATTTACTTCACATTTTTCATGCTTATTTCAAGTTGATAATTATCAAAATTGTACAAAAATAGTATTGAAATAAACATGCCATCTCTGTGTCCATGATGTCCTTGGAGAAGGCATGTAGTTCATTCAGCTTCCATTCATACAAGTCGATGTCTGTTCATATCATACACTTATTTATTGGCTATTCTGACTATAGCAAGTTTATTGTCCACCAAGGCACCAATTATTTCCTAACGCTAAATGGAGGGAAATAGTTGCTGTTGAGGTGGACAATAAATTTGCTATTGTTGGAATAGCCAGTAAATAAGTGTTTTAATATACAGAAAGAAACTCATATATATTTCAAGACCACGTATAATAGATATTGTCTTTGTACTGTTACTCTCAAATCTGTTCCAAATGAAATATTTTAGATAACTCATCATTTTTTATTTGAAGTGCACGACGTAAAATTTCCTCGAAGCTATATTCTGGATTGACTTCATAATAATTTGGCTGCGCAAATAACACAGGTGATTTCCCGTAAAAAGACATAAGATACTTGAGTTTAATTTTGATTTAGTTTAAGTAACCTTTTCCTTCTTGTACTTAAAGTTATTAACCGGTCAGAAGTGAACATGTCAGCCTCTTACATTGTAAAAAATCTTTTAAAACCTGATAAAATTTAGCATGTACTAAAACAAGATTGTTGTAAATATTATATCAACTTCCTTTTGCAATTTAATATTTAACTTGGTGTTCACTCAGAGATTGTCCTATTGTGTACATATGAATCTATTGTTTTTATGACCTTTAAAAGATAATTTCAAGACTGTCTAATTGAATATTTATGCCCCTATTGCTTTTGTGTCCTTTTAGAAAATTATGTTTGATAGTCTAATCAGGTAGATATAATGCTCTATTTAAAACATTCATTGTCCTTGACTGTCATTTGATACTTCTAAGCCTTATACATATATTATAATCATGCTATACTAGAATTTTCTATATCACTTACATTTCCATGGGGCATAACTCTCATAAAGTTAGTAGATGGTCCAAAATGTTTCAGATGTAACCTTTGCACTAATTCATTTAATTTCTTATGTGAAATAAAGGTGCCAACATATAATTGTGCTAATTTATTTATGAACATGAAAAATGAATAGAATGATATAAGCTGAACAGTTTAATACAGATATATCAGTTTTTCCATCACACATGTAGTTTAAAGCAAAATAAAATATGAGTAATGGTAATACACAACAAGGAATGAGCTGTCAAATTGACAGCAAACTTAGATTTCTGTATTTTACAGGCGCTTTCAGGCTTTTTTAATCTGACATATTCTATGTCTATTTTCTAATTAATCAAGGACCATAACTCCGAGACAACAAAAATGAAAATTGTCAATATCAATCAGTGCTAATCTTGACCACCATTTTGTCATCAGTAACAGCATATCAAAATTTTAAGAGCACTGGTTGAATGGTTCATGGTAATTGTCCAGAAGCATTATAAAGTGCCATTTTCAATTGATCAAGGATCATAACTCCTGAACGGTAAAAGTGAAAATTGTCAATATCGAACTTGACCTCCATTTTGTCATTAGCATCAACATCTTAAAATTTGAAAAGCATTAGATGTACGGTTCATTAAAGTTATTGCACAAAAACTGTAGGCAATGGCCTGCCCGTTGCCCGCTGCCCACAGTACTTCACCAAATTAATAACTGGATTTTTCCTTTGGAAAACCCAGTTAAAAATATATTTTACCCACATTAACTTGGTACAATGTATATGATATCCTGTAGCTAAACATCTGATTGGATTAAAGCTAAAAATAACAGTACTGATTTGGAAGGAAAACATTGTATTTCAGATAAGTCATTAATAATAATAATCATAATATAAAAATAATTCTTTATTTAATGAGGGTTACACAGCTATAAAACTTATATAACTATAACTTCCCTGAGGACCTCATGAAATATATTGAAATATATAACAAACGAAATTACAAAATAATCAAACATTTTTAACACATACATAAGAAAAATCAAATGAGAAATTGTTGACAAACTAAACAAAAAGTGGTTTTCTAAAGAAAGGACAGTGTGCAATAAGGTCTCATTAATAGTAATCATGGATGTTGGACTTCTGATAAAAAAAAAGAATGATATCAGTGAACATCCAGTAAAAGTGTTTGGTATAATTATTAAGTAGATTTACTGTTCATAAGTTATTGCACAGAACTGAACAAGCTATTGGATGATTGGGCAGACAGACAAAGCATCATGGTAACATTGGATTGAAATTTGCCTGAACATTTAACTTTGGCATGTTATCTTTTAGAACATTAGCAAAAATAGAAGTAATTGTAGCAATGCACATCATGACTAGAACCACATTTTCTAACTATAGATATGATACATTTGTAGATCTCCTGTGCAAGAGCAAGAGCAACAAGGGACTTTCTTCAGCAAAACAACATACAAGTTTACCCTAGCATGCTCATACCACATCTTCTTATTTATATCTTAGTCTCAGTCTGGACTTGATTAAAAGTTGAACCAAGTCTGAGAAACTTATTGCATCCTTCATCTATGGCATTGTTAACAGCCTTATTCAATCCATGTACATGTACATGCTGCTGTAATGGGGTATCGGGTCCATTCGCTCCCAATACACGTTTGCCCCTACACGTTCGTCCCCTGGGTCTGTTCGCACCCTATTCTTATTCAAATACCAATTGAATTATTAGATGTTTTTAGATGTATAATTATGTTTTCATTAATAAAAATCCAGGAATTTCAAAATGAAATATCCTTTTTTGGGGGGATTTGATGAAGACTGTATGGATCATCAGACTAACCAGTTGACGATTTTCTGCCACAGTAGACTTTGAACTTTGATTACAATTGTGACTGTTATTTGAATTAAATACATTAATTCTTTAAAAATAAACTGTTTATATTAGTGCATATTAGACAGTATTGGTGTGTGAATGGTGTATAATGTGGTTTCAGTGTTTTTTTTTTAAAGATATTAATTGTAGTGCTCTTTTAAATTTTATGAAGTAGTTACTCTAAACATTTTAGTGCTTTTTTTAAATGAAATATTTCATAATTTGAATGATTGTGTACGGTTGAAGTAAGGAACCTGTTTACGTTTTTAGAATGTCACTTTATAATTGAATCAATAAAAAACTCTTATTTATCATGTTTATAGCAATACACTAACTAGAACATGATTAAAAAATTATGCAACATAAAACCAATCAAAAAGGTGCGAACGTGTGGGATGCGAACGTGAAAGGTGTCGACCGTGAATGGGAGCAAACATGATTTTGGTCGAACGGACAGTCGGATTCCTGTAATGGTAACACACATTAATAACTCTCTCTACAATTTGTTGCTAAATCTGTAATGTATTGATCTGTTGGTGGCAACTTTAAACAAAGGAATATTCAAGGACCTTCACCAGATAAGAAATCTGCTTGAAATTATTGTTAAAATTGCTATGATTTATAATAAAGCTGTTTATGTGACGTTTCTATTGCTATTCAGTATAAATACAGAAATACTTCTTATTGATGGAATAAGTATAGGCATACATAAAGGGGGTTAAAAAACGTCTTTTCATGTATGCATGTGCACTATTTTTTTGACAAAAACAAGTGCCTGTGGTCTGAGACTTTATACATATATAATATACAGTATTATACACCCGTTATATCACTATCAGGTCTGTATGTGGTGCCTGCATGTTTGACTGTAATTAATAAAATAAACGTATGAAACTTCAAATATTAGCTTATTATTGGTTAGTACTTTTTCTAGTTTTATTGCAGCATATAACTTAAGTCTGAATAAAGCTAGAGCTATGGAGACTATTCAGCACAAACACTTACCTGTGGCTGTGGCCAGTGTGGGCTGAAGTTGGGATTTCCAGGGTTTGCTCGTTTCTAAAGTTGATAAGAAATTTTCTAAATCAATCAAATTGACATAAAACTTCGTAAACAAAAATATACAAAGTATTAAAACTCACTTTAATATGTTTTAGCTTCAAAAATCAAAATTATAAATGAATAAATAGCAGATATTCCGGATTGATTGACTCTTTTTAGAACCTTCCTTCTCTCTAGATCAGTCGTCCTATAGCTAAATATTTGGTTGGCACGTGCCAAACTTTACGACCCGTCATTGAATCTGTGTATTTGTGTATTCTGTTATGTCAACAGAAACGAGCATGTGGTAATGAATACCTATGAGAAGATATTTATTGTTTTAAGTTCTAATTATTTATTAAGAATACAGTTGAAAAAAAAATCGAAACACTATTTGATTGTATATTTAAAAGTGTACTGTAATAAAAAAAAATGGCTTTCTGAGACAAGTTTTACACCTACACAGGACCCAGCTGTACAAATTCATCATACAGGGCATTCACACTGGGTCACTTCTTAAACCAAACAATCAAATGAAGTTTATCTATTGGACAGCATAACAACATCTTCAGAAATACAACTTTCACAAATATATTCACATGATAAAAACGTCTGTTGGTCAAGATACCTGAAGTTCAGAAACAAACTAATTCCATAGATTGTGGGTTGTTCGCAATTGCAAATGCTGTAGAATTTTGTTTTACAAGTTTTCAGGTGGGATACATGTAGAATTTGACACTGAACTTTTAGAGAACATCTTGTGATTTGTTTGGAAAAAGGTGAATTTATTCCATTTCAAAGAAAAAGTTAGCATGAAAGGTAAACCGAAATATAAAACTAGTGTGGTGGAATGTAGTTGTGAGTGTGGCAAATGTGATTCAGTAGAAGACATGTTAGGGTGTGAATGGCAAGAAATGCAACATTTGGAAACAAGTTTCGTGTACAGGGATGAAAGAAGGTGACACTTTCCTGTGCTCAATACATTACTTATTAGTGAATAAATACCTTAATTTGTTAAGATTTTGCTTCCGATATAAAAAAAAAAGATTTTGCAGTTTTAACATTTGTGTTTTTATTGTATTGTATGATGATTTATATATATGTATGTGTATGATTAATAAAATATAAGCCGATGCCCTTTCAATGACCTGTCTGCTGCCTTTAATAAACTGAAAAGAGATCAAATTAATCAACATAACAAAATAAGTATATAATGTTTTAATGAACACACAAATAATTATGTTTTCTCAATATATTCACTTTAATGATTCTAACACTGATAAAGCTTAAACTGCAAACTTTGAATAAAATAAAAATCATTCTTTGAAAATTATTTTAAATTTGAAACAAATTTCTTTACTATTTCCAATGTAAATAAGGTACTGTCCTGGCAGATTTGTTTTACTTAGAGAAATGATTAAAAATAAATTTATAGATTTTTGAATGATTTGGTCTTTATAATATCAAAAAGTATGCCAAACAATGGTAATAAAGATACCATTTCATTTATAATTTAAAAATTACGTTGATTTCGCCATTTATACAAACATTTAACATAGTTGGCTATTGTCCTGACAGATTTTTTTATGTTTACAAAATAAAAGTTCATAAAATTTTATATTTTCATAAAGCTGATAATTCAAACTTTCCTATGAACACAAATTTTCTTGCCAGACATGCATTTTGAAGAAAATATTCAAATTTATCAATTATTTTGAGCGAATTTCAACAAAATTTCTGACGCAAAAGGCTACTGTCCTGGCAGATTTTTTATGTTAATGAAATAAAAGTCCATATTTTTTATATTTTCATAAAGCTTATATTTTAAACTTTCCAATGAACCAAAATTTGCTTACCAGACATTTATTTTGAAGAAGATATTTACCTTTATATTTTGATTTTGAGCTAATTTCAACAAAATTTCTAACGTAATAGGCTACTGTCCTGGCAGATTTTTTTACCTTTAAAAGACGAACTAAATATTGAATTATAGATTTTTAGAATGATTATTCCTTAAACTTTATAATCGCACAAAAATATTATGCCAGACAGTTGTTTTGGAGAAATCATTTCAATTATAAGTTAATTTTTCTCGGCAATTTCAGCCATTTTTTTCTTAAAATTTAACTGTCCTGGCAGATTTTTTTTATATTTTTAATTTTTTATTTTAATTTTTTTTACAAATAATGTAAGTAAATACCCTGTTCTTTATTATACAATTTAAATTTTAACAATATGTTGGTTAAAACAAAAGTTACAGATGAAAACGTATCAAAAATAACTGTCCTGGTTTTATCTGTCCTGTTAATAGACCTTCCCCTTTTCCATCTGTTTTCTTTTCTCTGGAGTTTACGTCATTGTAGGATTTTATTGCAACTGCATTCACCACCACAAGCATGGTAAAAGAACAGTTCAGAGAAACAGATGTTGCTAAGAAAATGTCAGTTCCTAATACACCAAAATACGAATAATTTTGATAAAACAAAATATGTTCACCAAATTAGTTGAAACTCGCAGGGAAAACAAAACGCTAAACAATAAATGATGGGTACTTCTTACATGGTTATTTTTGTGTTTTTAAAATTTTAATTCATCCCTGATTATGCTTGTTGAGTTAGACAAATGCAGTTTTACCTGTGTTCTGTCCAAGGTACATTATTGTCACATGTATTCCACACCTTTATCCCATTAAGGGCATACAATACAGTTACAAGGAGGTATTTTTCGTGACATCAAACTGACATATTTGATGCAGTCCGTAAATCCGCCAACATAAGGCTTTGATCGCATTTAATATAAATCGATTCATTGACAAATCAACTTTGAGTAGTTTATCTCATTTCCCAAAAATGTGGAGACTATTCAGCACAAACACTTACCTGTGGCTGTGGCCAGTGTGGGCTGAAGTTGGGATTTCAGGGTTTGCTCGTTTCTAAAGTTGATAAGAAATTTTCTAAATCAATCAAATTGACATAAAACTTCGTAAACAAAAATATACAAAGTATTAAAACTCACTTTAATATGTTTTAGCTTCAAAATCAAAATTATAAATGAATAAATAGCAGATATTCCGGATTGATTGACTCTTTTAGAACCTTCCTCTCTCTAGACTTTTCCATGGAAGGTCTAAAACAGGACAGATAAAACCAGGACAGTTATTTTCGATACATTTACATCTGTAACTTTTGTTTTACTCAACATATTGTTAAAATTTAAATTGTATAATAAAGAAAAGGTTATTTACTTACATTATTTGTAAAAATTTAAAATAAAAATTAGTAAGTTAAAAAAATCTGCCAGGACAGTTAAATTTTAAGAAAAAATGGCTGAAATTTCCGAGAAAATTAACTTATAGTTGAAACAATTTCTCCAAAACAACTGTCTGGCATAATATTTTTGTACGATTATAAAGTTTAGGAATAATCATTCTAAAATCTATAATTTGATATTTTTAGATTTTAAAGGTAAAAAATCTGCCAGGACAGTAGCCTATTACATTAGAAATTTTGTTGAAATTAGCTCAAAATCAAAGTATAAAGTTAAATATCTTCTTCAAAATGAATGTCTGGTAAGCAAATTTTGGTTCATTGGAAAGTTTAGAATATAAGCTTTATGAAAATATAAAATTATATGAACTTTTATTTCATTAACACAAAAAATCTGCCAGGACAGTAGCCTACTCCGTTAAATTTCTGTATAAATGGCGGAAATTAACAACAATTTCTAACTATAAATGAAATAATTTTTCTTTATTGCGATTGTCTGGCATACAATTTTGTTACTATTATAAAGTAACAGACCCATTATAATATTAAAATAAAGAAATTGAACAATTTTCATTTTAAAGTAAATAAAATCTGCCAGGACAGTAACTTATTGTGTCTTAACTTGTGGAGAAATTTGTTTCAAATCGAAATAGAAAGTTGAAAAGATTATTATTATTTTGTTATTCGTTGTTAAGTTTGATCAATAAATTTTGGAAAAGATATACAAATATTCATTTGATAATAGATGAATACCTCAAAAATCTGCCCATCAGTCGTCCTATAGCTAAATATTTGGTTGCACGTGCCAAACTTTACGACCCGTCATTGAATCTGTGTATTTGTGTATTCTGTTATGTCAACCGTAAGCGAGCATGTGGTAATGAATACCTATGAGAAGATATTTATTGTTTTAAGTTCTAATTATTTATTAAGAATACAGTTGAAAAAAAATCGAAACACTATTTGATTGTATATTTAAAAGTGTACTGTAATAAAAAAAAAAAATGGCTTTCTGAGACAAGTTTTACACCTACACAGGACCCAGCTGTACAAATTCATCATACAGGGCATTCACACTGGGTCACTTCTTTAACCAAACAATCAAATGAAGTTTATATATTGGACAGCATGTATAGCACACTAACAACATCTTCAGAAATACAATTTTCACAAATATATTCACATGATAAAAAACGTCTGTTGATCAAGATGCCAGAAGTTCAGAAACAAACTAATTCCATTGATTGTGGGTTGTTCGCAATTGCAACTGCTGTAGAATTTTGTTTTACAAGTTTTTCAGGTGGGATACATGTAGAATTTGACACTGAACTTTTTAGAGAACATCTTGTGATTTGTTTGGAAAAAGGTGAATTTATTCCATTTCCAAAGTAAAAAATTAGCATGAAAGGTAAACCGAAATATAAAACTAGTGTGGTGGAATGTAGTTGTGAGTGTGGCAAATGTGATTCAGTAGAAGACATGTTAGGTGTGAATGGCAAGAAATGCAACATTTGGAAACAAGTTTCGTGTACAGGGATGAAAGAAGGTGACACTTTCCTGTGCTCAATACATTACTTATTAGTGAATAAATACCTTAATTTGTTAAGATTTTGCTTCGATATAAAAAAAAAAAGATTTTGCAGTTTTAACATTTGTGTTTTTTTTTATTGTATTGTATGATGATTTATATATATATGTGTATGATTAATAAAATATAAGCCGATGCCCTTTCAATGACCTGTCTGCTGCCTTTAATAAACTGAAAAGAGATCAAATTAATCAACATAACAAAATAAGTATATAATGTTTTAATGAACACACAAATAATTATGTTTTCTCAATATATTCACTTTAATGATTCTAACACTGATAAAGCTTAAACTGCAAACTTTGAATAAAATAAAAAATCATTCTTTGAAAATTATTTTAAATTTGAAACAAATTTCTTTACTATTTCCAATGTAAATAAGGTACTGTCCTGGCAGATTTGTTTTACTTAGAGAAATGATTAAAAATAAATTTATAGATTTTTGAATGATTTGGTCTTTATAATATCAAAAAGTATGCCAAACAATGGTAATAAAGATACCATTTCATTTATAATTTAAAAATTACGTTGATTTCCGCCATTTATACAAACATTTAACATAGTTGGCTATTGTCCTGACAGATTTTTTATGTTTACAAAATAAAAGTTCATAAAATTTTATATTTTCATAAAGCTGATAATTCAAACTTTCCTATGAACACAAATTTTCTTGCCAGACATGCATTTTGAAGAAAATATTCAAATTTATCAATTATTTTGAGCGAATTTCAACAAAATTTCTGACGCAAAGGCTACTGTCCTGGCAGATTTTTTTATGTTAATGAAATAAAAGTCCATATTTTTTATATTTTCATAAAGCTTATATTTTAAACTTTCAATGAACCAAAATTTGCTTACCAGACACTTTTCCATCTGTTTTCTTTTCTCTGGAGTTTACGTCATTGTAGGATTTTATTGCAACTGCATTCACCACCACAAGCATGGTAAAAGAACAGTTCAGAGAAACAGATGTTGCTAAGAAAATGTCAGTTCCTAATACACCAAAATACGAATAATTTTGATAAAACAAAATATGTTCACCAAATTAGTTGAAACTCGCAGGGAAAACAAAACGCTAAACAATAAATGATGGGTACTTCTTACATGGTTATTTTTGTGTTTTTTAAAATTTTAATTCATCCCTGATTATGCTTGTTGAGTTAGACAAATGCAGTTTTACCTGTGTTCTGTCCAAGGTACATTATTGTCACATGTATTCCACACCTTTTATCCCATTAAGGGCATACAATACAGTTACAAGGAGGTATTTTTCGTGACATCAAACTGACATATTTGATGCAGTCCGGTAAATCCGCCAACATAAGGCTTTGATCGCATTTAATATAAATCGATTCATTGACAAATCAACTTTGAGTAGTTTATCTCATTTCCCAAAAAATATCTGAAATAAATTTTAAAATCAACAAAACAAGTGGGTCATCCATGTTTTTATTGGAAATGTGTTTGTCGGGTAAATCCGCCCATGCACAGTAAATATGTATGGAGGGCCAGTTTATCACAAATTTATGAAAGGAAAAGGTGATCTATTACATGTATTAATAGACCACTTTTAAAGGGATTCCAGATAATCCCCAAAAAATAAGTTTCAAGTCAGAAATTAGTTTTGTGAGCAATAATATGATTATCGTTAGCTTCAGAAACTGTATTATATAAATCACTAGATATTTTCCTAATAAAGGATTTTTCTTTAAAAACTGTCATGCAGTGATGATAAGTACAGTTCCTATGAATAAAATAGCAGACAAAATATTCACGGAAGTGACAATTACGGAAGTAAATGGGAGTGGCGGGGTTTACCGGAAGGGCGAAATTACCAGACACTTCTGTTGGGAAAAGATGCATTTTTTTGACTGATTTTGATAAATAGCTTGAAAAGGAGTACATTGACCATGTTGACCCCTCTTTTAAAAATGACATTTGGCTTGATTATGTATGAAGATTATTTCAATATTTGTCCCAATTATGAACAAATCACTGATGATATTTTTTTTAATTAGATAATTATACGGCATAAAATGCAGTTTGTTTTGTAAAAATCATGAAAATTTGATAAAAACGAATTTATTTCCAAAGAATTATTACTAAGATTTAGATCATACTTGTGTCAAGAAGATATTCCAATTGTTTTTTACAAAAATCCTCATGTTTATCTTTTGAAACCAAAAAGTTAGGTGTGTCTGTCCAAAGCCAAAGGATAGAAATATATAAGAAATCAAAATTTATGTTTAATAAATGTCTTAAATTTGACCCCATTTATCTCTAAAAGTAGCAAATGAAGGTATATTTTTGTCGAGCTTGCAAAATTTATTTTTTGCTAAAGCGAGACTTAGCGATCCTAGATTCAGTCGGCGGCTGTGGCGTCAACATTTAGGTTCAGTCTGTGGTTAAAGTTTTTTTTGGACATCAATAGCTTTGTCGAACATACATGGAATTTTATGAAATTGGGACAGAAGCTTGTTTATGACCAAATACAGTATCCAGGGGAAAATTTTGAAAATATTTATTTTTATTTTCCGTATTTTACTGATAAATGGACTTAGTTTTTTTTACAGTTAACTTCAGATTTTGTCTGAGGTTGAAAATTTTCAGTCATCAATAACTTTGTCAAACCTTCATGGAATTTTAAAAAATTTAGACAGAAGCTTGTTTATGACCAAAAGACAGTATCTAGAGCAAAATTTTGCAAATATCAATTTTCATTTTTCCGCATTTTACCAATAAATGGACTTAGTTTTTTTACAGTTACATTGTAATACTCAGGCTCAGTCTGAAGTTAAAGTTTTTCAGTCATCAATAACTTTGTCAAAGCTTCATGGAAATTTATGAAATTTGGACAGAAGCTTGTTTATGACCAAAATATAGTATCCAGAGCAAAATTTTGGAAATGTTTATTTTCATTTTCCCGTATTTTACTGATAAATGGACTTAAGTTTTTTACAGTTAACAAGTAGATATAATCATGATAATTCTGGGGTTAAAGTTTGTAACACATCAATTACTTTCTTCATAGAGTTTTATGAAACTTTGGCAGTAGCTTTTTAATGATTAAGAGATAATGTCTGAAGCAAACCGTTGAAAATATATTTTTTTTCATTTTTAGTATTTTTCTGATAGTAAAGACAGTCCATGCAGTCTGGGATAAAAAAAAGTTTTACATGATAAATTTGTAAACCTTCATGGATTGTTATGAAACTTGTACAGAAGCTCATCTTCAAGACCAAAATGAAGCATCTAAAAAAAAATTTGAATTTTAAAAAAAATTCTGTATTTTACTGATAAACATGATAAATGGACTCACTTTTTAAGTCAACATTACACTTTAACACTGAGAGCAGCAATTGCAGGCGAGACGCAGGGTTCCGCGGATTCCCTTATGAATTTTTTATCATTATCATTTATCAATTCAAATGTATACTTTGCAATTTCCTTCAATCTGTAAGCATAGATGAATCAGCTTATTTCAGAAAGCAATTATTTGATATTTCAAATTTGTTGAATGTTGTCAGTTATGAGAAGACGAACAAGTAAGTGAAAATGAACACCTTATTTTGCAATGTCCACAAATCATTATAACACAACAGATGATTATTATAAAGAATCTTTGTTTCTGATGGCTTCAAATTCTTCACTTTAGAAAACTAAATTCCATGAATTTTAAAACTAAATTCCATGAATTTTAAGAACCAAGAACATGTAACTTTTTGCTCAAACCACGAAAATTGATGACCATGAATAAAAGTACTTTCACAGTAAAAATAATAATTATAAATTCTTTATTTTTAAAAGGTAACAAAGTTAGTTAACAAAAAAGTTAATCCACGATGTGACCTGCTACATCTTCATATAAGATAACACAATTTTTAAAAGATGAAAATACATAAAAGAAAGAGTAAAACATGCAAAAACATCAAGAACTAAACTAAGAAATCTACTGCATACACAGTAACTGTGCAAAGCCTGTAAAAATTGCTCCCTGGAGGCTTGTAAATTGTAAATGAGTAGCGTTTTGAAGATAGCAGACAAATGAGATTTTCGTTTTCCATGAAGTTTTACACTTATGAAAGGAAAAGAAGCTATTAATGACACACAATTAAACACTCTTTTACATCAAGTAGTCAAAAGAAATTCAAGTAAAGAAGAAAATATGACTTTTTGACTTCTGTAAGTAAAACAAAAATCTAAATGTCTAACATGTCTAAGGGATATAACTCTACCTCCAAAATAATTCACCTGTACATGTAAATAATTTTTGGTATTAGTAAAATACATAGGGGTGAGTCCAAAGGCTGAATCCCCTATAGATCTGTACGGGGTCCGTAGTGAACCTTATAACAAATTTATGGCACTCAGGAAATTTCCTCTGAAGTTTTGTATAAAAATAAGCAATGAAATACAGTAATAATAATAGATGATGTCTTCATTAATAGTAGACGGTATGTCATGATACCCATATGAAATTTACAAACCCCCTAAGGATGCATAGTGGGTCACCATGTTCGGTGTTAAACCAATCAAATTGTCATTAATTTACCCAAGGTGAGATAAAATGTGTTAAAAATTGAAGTTTGACTAGTCATGCCAGTTAAATTTGTTAAATTTGTTGGATAGCAACTTTTCTGGATGCCTGATTGAACCCTTGAAAAATTATAGGTTTTTTTTCAAAGGTATCAATGTAGCAAGTTCTTCAGATCTTTCAAAAAGGAATTAACCATGTTAACAAAAAGTGGCTTATAGTTGTCATCTAAACAAACACATTTTAATTACTTTTTAAAGAAAAAAATGGGATATTATATATATTCCACAAACAGGTTTATTATTTACTATTTTTGTGATTGGTTTCAACCTGTTTAGGCTGAAAAAAAATATTAACTTATTGATATAGGATTTTCTCTCATAAAAATTTGCCAAACGTGAAATTCACCCATCAACTGCAAAAGCTATACAGAACACTGTTTTATTATATATACTTGATAGCTAAAGTGCAAATATTACTTGTACAGAACATAAAAAAAAACACTTCCTAGTCTTAGAATATCTGACCACAATATTGTTTTTCACAAAATGAATATAGTGTTTCTTTATTCTACATTGGCTAGAGGTATAGGGGGAGGGTTGAGATCTCACAAAACATGTTTAACCCCGCCGCATTTTATCGCCTGTCCCAAGTCAGGAGCCTCTGGCCTTTGTTAGTCTAGTATGTTTTTAATTTTAGTTCATTTATATGTTTTGGAGTTTAGTGTGACGTCCATTTTCACTGAACTAGCACACAATTTTAGTTAGGGGCCAGCTGAGGACCACCTCCGGGTGCAGGATTTTCTCGCTGCATTGAAGACCCATTGGTGGCCTTCGGCTGTTGTCTGCTCTTTGGTCGGGTTGTTGTCTCTTTGACATATTCCCCATTTCCATTCTCAATTTCAACTCTATAAACATGCTACAAATGTACCAAACATTAATTAAGTTGCTTAAACCAAAAATATGAGCGATTGTTATTGATTTTCTCAATAAACATGCACTATTTAAAACAATATCAGAGAACCTGACCTTTGCCTGAGGGAGTTTGACTCTCCATCTCCATCAGGTGACATTGGCATTTACAGGGGAACACCTTGAAAATTTGTGTTGTAACCAACTTCAGTAGTGGATTTGAAAAAGTAAATTTAATGTTTTGTATTCAAAACATTTATTTACTTTATCGAACATTATTTACAATGTTATGATTCTTTCCATATTGTTAGCATCATTTAGCATTTGGTAAATGAAAGTCTCCAATTGAGGGTAGATATGCTTACTTTATTTACCATTACAGAAGCCATGTAACTTTTGGATTATTGAATGCAAATGAAATCCAACAGCTAGCTCATCTACATGTAGTTAGTAAGAATTTGTACAATCAAGATGGACACCATAAACCAGTTCAACATGGAGTTCTGGACCACAAAATGGTAAGTACTGTTTAATATTGAGATTTGGACCACTAAATGTTCAACATTGAGGTCTGGATCATGTAATTGTAAGTCTTGTTCAACATGGAGGTCTGGATCATGTAATGGTAAGTCTTGTTCAACATGGCGGTGTAGATCATGTAATTGTAAGTCTTGTTCAACATGGAGGTCTGGATCATGTAATTGTGGGTGTTGTTCAACATGGCGGTGTAGATCATGTAATTGAAAGTCTTGTTCAACATGGCGGTGTAGATCATGTAATTGAAAGTCTTGTTCAACATGGCGGTGTAGATCATGTAATTGAAAGTCTTGTTCAACATGGAGGTCTGGATCATGTAATTGAAAGTCTTGTTCAACATGGATGTCTGGATCATGTAATTGTAAGTCTTGTTCAACATGGCGGTGTAGATCATGTAATTGAAAGTCTTGTTCAACATGGAGATCTAGATCATGTAATTGTAAGTCTTGTTCAACATGGAGGTCTGGATCATGTAATTGTGGGTGTTGTTCAACATGGAGGTGTAGATCATGTAATTGTAAGTCTTTAATATTCAACATGGGGGTGTAGATCATGTAATTGTAAATAGATATAAGAAGATGTGGTATGAGTGCCAATGAGACAACTCTCCATCCAAGTCAAAATTTATAAATGTAAACCATTATAGGTCAAAGTACGGTCTTCAACACGGAGCCTAGGCTCACACCGAACAGTAAGCTATAAAGGGCCCCAAAAATTACTAGTGTAAAACCATTCAAACGGGAAAACCAACGGTCTAATCTATATAAAAACGAGAAACGAGAAACACTTATGAACCACATCAACAAACGACAACTACTGAACATCAGATTCCTGACTTAGGACAGGTGCAAACAAATGCAGCGGGTTTAAACGTAAGTCTTGTTCAACAAAGAGGTCTGGATCATGTAATTGTAAGTCTTGTTCAACGTGGAGGTCTGGATAATGTAATTGTAAGTCTTATTCAACATGGAAGTGTAGATCATGTAATGGTAAGTCTTATTCAACTTGGAGGTCTGGATTATGTAATGGTAAGTCTTGTTCAACATGGAGATCTATATCATGTTATGGTAAGCCTTGTTCAACATGGAGGTCTATTCCATGTTATTGTAATTTTGTTCAACATGGAGGTCTGGATCATGTAATTGTAAGTCTTGTTCAACATGGAGGTGTAGATCATGTAATTGTAAGTCTTGTTCAACATGGATGTCTGGATCATGTAATTGTAAGTCTTGTTCAACATGGAGGTGTAGATCATGTAATTGTTAGTCTTATTCAACATGGATGTCTGGATCATGTAATTGTAAGTCTTGTTCAGCATGGAGGTGTAGATCATGTAATTGTAAGTCTTGTTCAGCGTGGAGGTCTGGATCATGTAATTGTAAGTCTTGTTCAACATGGAGGTGTAGATCATGTAATTGTAAGTCTTGTTCAACATGGAATCATGGATGTCTGGATCATGTAATTGTAAGTCTTGTTCAACATGAAGGTCTGGATCATGTTATGGTAAGTCTTATTCATCAGAAAACTTAGTACAACAGAATGGTAAGTCCTATTTAAGAAAAGAACCACAGAATGCAAAATCTAATTCAAAATTCAGTTCTATACCATGGAATGGTAAGTCTTGTTCAGCATTGTGTTCAGTACCAGTATCCTAGACAAGGTAGAGTTTATGGACTACAGAAAAATTAAGATTTGTTTATCAAAATGCAAGGAGTTGAGTATCAGAGATGGGTAAGTTCTGTTCAGCATGAAGTTACAGGCTTCTGAATTATAAGTCTTATATTTGTTTAACATACAGGTATGGGCTTAATAAAAAATAAAACCATTAACATGTCCATTAATGGTTAAGATCACTAAATAATCATTCATAATTAACAAAATGTATACAACATATTGTTAGGTAAATATGATACTGTGTTATCTTATTTTAGTCCTGTATGTTAATAATGTTATAATTAATTATTTCCAATAGGGTTCAGTTGAAGTCTAAAAGAGATATAATTTTTCTGAAAATTTTATTTCTGGTTGCATAATATTTACACATTTTCCAGTACATGTATCTTTAAATTTTGAATATACACATGTTTATTCTAATCGTTCTTATAAACTGTCATATTGTATAAACAGAAACTGGTATATATTGTTGTTTTAAGACTGATATCATTTGTAAAGATGTCTATAACCATTCAGTTTTCTGTTGAGAGTAGCTCTGATCAGTCTGTATATATTAGAGTGATGTTGTTCATTTATGAATTTGTGTAATCTATAAGAGACCTTAGTTATTAGTTACATAAGAAAGATTCATCATGTGGCTAATGTTTTTTTTACTATCTAGATACATATTTGAATCTTACAGGGTACCAGTGAAAAGGACAATAGCTGTGAAACATGCGGAAAAGGATTAGCTGATTGTGTTGGTCACTATGGTTATATTGACCTTGAACTGCCATGTTTCCATATTGGCTATTTCAGAGCTACCATTATGGCTCTTCAGATCATATGTAAGGTAACCATTCAACACAATTGATTAAAATTCAACTCAATGTGCATGTAACATGAATGTACTTTTATTAGATAGTTTTTAAAAGAATTCTGCAAAATAACAACTGGTATTATAGAATTGAATGCTGTTTTTTTTTTAGATTTATATACACAATGAAAGCATTGGTAACATTCACATTTTGCATGAAGCTCAGAAGCATTCAAGTCTATTAACAAAAATTAATAAAATGTACGTTATTAACATTTTTAATCTGAAAATTTATCTTTAAAAAAAAACTTATGCCAAAAACTGTTTATTTGGGTGAAAGCAGTTTCATTCGACATGAGTTGTACGTCATATAGCTCAAATTGGCATTATGTATGAAGAGGTTGATTTTAAAGTTGATAGCTTGTAAAATATTTATCAAATTTCAATCATTATTATACATGTCCAAAATGTGTATCATAGGACAATAATCAATTGTTATATATTTATATCTATTATTCATATTTACAATAAGATATATAGTCAACTAAATAAATTTAAGCTCTTTTCAACTGATTTTTATAGTTTGTTCTTATGTTGTAATGTTACACCACTGTCCCAGGTAAGGGGGAGGGTTTGGCGCCAGCAAACTAGTTTAATCCAGCCACATTCTTTATGTGCCTGTCCAAAGTCAGGAGCCTGTAGTTCAGTTCATTGTTGTGGTTGGTTCATGTCTGTCATATTTGTTTTTTGTAAATTGTTTAGTTATGAATTAGGCCATTAGTTTTCTCTATTGAATTGTTTCATATTTTTCATGTCAGGACCTTTTATAGCCGACTATATGGTATAGGTTTTTTGTCGAGCGTGCGACTTCTGTCACAGAAAGCTCGACATAGGGATAGTGATCCGGCGGCGTTAACAAACTTCTTAAAAGCTTAATATTTCAGAAGGTAGAAGACCTGGATCCTTCATACTTTTTATATAGATGCCTTATGTTATGAAGTTTCAGTCTGTCATATGTTCATTGTCCTTGACCTCATTTTCATAGTTCAGTGACTACTTGAAAAAAAAGTTAAGATTTTTAGTATTCTTAATTTCTGTCTTATTATGAGTAATAGGATAACTATATTTGGTATGTGCGTACCTTGCAAGGTCCGCATGCCTGGCAGACAGTTTTCACTTGACCTCGACCTCATTTCATGGATCAGTGAACAAGGTTAAGTTTTCGTGGTCAAGTCCATATATCAGATACTATAAGTAATAGGTCTACTATATTTGGTGTATGGAATGATTGTAAGGTGTACATGTCCAACTGGCAGGTGTCATCTGACCTTTACCTCATTTTCATGGTTCAGTGGTTGTAGTCAAGTTTTTGTGTTTTGATCTTTTTTTCTAATACTATATGCAATAGGTCGACTTTATTTGGTGTATGGAAATATTTTACGATGTACATGTCAGTCTGGCAGGTTTTATATGACCATGACCTCATTTTCACGGTTCATTGCTCAGTGTTAAGTTTTTTGTGTTTTGGTCCTTTTTTCTTAAACTGTAAGCAATAGGTCAATTATATTTGGTGTATGGAATGATTGTAAGGTGTACATGTCCAACTGGCAGGTGTCATCTCACTATGACCTCATTTTCATGGTTTAGTGGTTAAAGTTAAGTTTTTGTGTTTTGGTCTTTTTTCTAATACTATATGCAATAGGTGAACTTTATTTGGTATATGGAAATAGTTTACAATGTACATGTCAGTCTGGCAGGTTTTATTTGACCTTGACCTCATTTTCATGGTTCATTGCTCAGTGTCAAGTTTTTGTGTTTTGGTCAGTTTTCCTTAGACTATAAGCAATAGGTCAACTATATTTGGTGTATGGAATGATTGTAAGGTGTATATGTCTGTCTGGCAGGTATCAACTGACCTTGACCTCATTTTCATGGTTCATTGGTCAATGTTGAATTTTCATGGTTAAGTTTGTTTCTTAGATACTATAAGCAATAGATCAACTATATTTAATGCATAGATTGATTGCAAGGTGTACATGTCTGTCTGGCATGGTTCGTCTGACCTTGACCTCATTTTCATGGTTTATTGGTCAGTGTTAAATTTTCCTGGTTAAGTTTGTTTCTTAGAAACTGTAAGCAATAGGTCAACTATATTTTGTGTATGGAATGATTGTAAGGTGTACATGTATTTCCGGTTTGGTTTATCTGACCGGGGCTCATTTTCTTGGATCATGTTTAGTGATACTTGTAATAAAGCTTGATATGTAGGACTATCAACATAAAATCAATGATCAGTAAAGCAGGCGTGACATTTCAGTGTGTGCACTCTTGTCTCATTGTTGAATGCTGTACGATTGCCTATAATTGCTTACATTCACTTCATTTGAACGTTGGTGGATAGTTGTCTCGTACATCTCTTTATTTTTATAACTGGGCAGAGTTAATACTTCTATTATCTTTGGTTGCTTTCATGCAGCCTTTGTTGTTTTCATACTGCATGGGTTATTTTCTTACAATTTGAAAAAAATGATTGGTCTTTCAGCCAAATGAAGATGTATGAATGGAACATCTACAGTAAATATTAGTTTATGGTTGTTTGAATTTGTGGTGTCAGATTTTGTTCACAAGAAATTAATTAAAAAAAAAAAAACATTTTGCATAATGTTAATATATATGATGCTGAAATATTCAACTTTCCATAACCTCTTATGATCAGTAGAATGCATGGAAACCTCTTAACTTTTCACAAAAAAATTTTTTTGGAAGAAAGACTTAACTTTAAGCCATTGAAGTCTGTTTTTAGATGGGTCAAACCTTTTATTCAGAACCATACTCTGTAAATATACAATTTGTAAATGTCTATTGATTAGCATTACATAGATTTATTATTGTTTCAGACTTGCAGTAGAGTTATACTTCCCCTTGAAGTCAAACAAGCCTTTATGGAGAAGTTAAAAAGACCAATGTCTTATCTTCAGAGAAAAGCTATGAGAAAGAAAATTTACGAAAGGAGTAGAAAAGTGTCAATATGTCCATATTGTGCTGCATACAATGGTAAAACTATTTTTAGGCAGTTAAGCTGCCTTATGCTAGCACTCTAGATTTGCATTTTCCCCCGGGAATACTGAAATAGGTGCCATTGTCCTTATCTAGCATGCTGGTAGTTCATGTATAACTAATTGGACACTTTTTTCATGCTTTTAGTTGTGGAATACAAAAAATATGTCTAACATAACCTTAAATGATCGTCGAACAACCCAAAATCATTTACGTTGCATATTGGAAATAGTGCTCAATGGAAAGTCTTACAATGAGTTTTATCTTCTGTGCTTTTGATAACGATGTTAAAGAACAATTGTATGAAATATTTCATCGCCGAAAATTTCTATATACAAGTCATATACATTTACCAAATGTATATTGCGCATGGATATCGTTTGCTGGTAATTTTAAACTAGTGGATGAAAAGTAGATTTCAAGGATTTATTATAAACGTTTAGCTGTGATCGATACTATAAGAATATTTTAAGAATAAGAATATTTTATTTTCCACTTAAAGGGCCCTATAACAAGCTTTTATCACATAACATACAAATACACAAGATTAGACATAAATTGAGAAATATAAAAGAAAACAACACCGTATTGCAACTTTGTTTACATGAATCGTACCTATTACAGTGTCGTTTAAACGTAGCAGTTATTTGGCAGTCTTTTGGCAGTCATGCATTGATCACTTTATTAATGCTTTCATTCCTTTTTATTATATTATTCCGTTTTATTACATAACTGGCCTTGTCAAATGAAGTTGTTACAGTTGGACAACAAATGATTTAATGGCTTCCTAAGTTCAAGATTTTGGTCACATGACTAAAGGTCAGAGTTTATCGTGTATGCATTGTTTTCTGTTGGTTTTTTTTTTTACATCGTATAGTCTTATTTTTACGTTTATACGTTTAAAGTTTTAATTTTGTTATTGGTGAAAAAATAATTAATTTGAATTCTTCAATTTTCTCATGTACAACACTCGCGTCAAACAAAAACCTGTAAAGGGCCCCTTTACTACTTTGCATATATATATGGAAACAGCTATAAATATTTTACATAGGGATCATTGAAAAATTCATTTATAGATCGATAACATTCTATTTTTAGCTCACCTGGCCCAAAGGGCCAAGTGAGCTTTTCTCATCACTTGGCGTCCGTCGTCTGTCGTCCGTTAACTTTTACAAAAATCTTCTCCTCTGAAACTACTTGGCCAAATTTAATTAAACTTAGCCACAATCATCATTTGGGTATCTAGTATAAAAAATGTGTCCAGTGACCCGGCCAACCAACCAAGATGGCCGCCATGGCTAAAAATAGAACATAGGGGTAAAATGTAGATTTTGGCTTATATCTCTGAAACCAAAGCATTTAGAGCAAATCTGACGAGGTAAAATTGTTATCAGGTCAAGATCTATCTGCCCTGAAATTTTCAGATGAATCGGACAACCCGTTGTTGGGTTGCTGCCCCTGAATTGGTAATTTTAAGGAAATTTTGCCGTTTTTGGTTATTATCTTGAATATGATTATAGATAGAGATAAACTGTAAACAGCAATAATATTCAGCAAAGTAAGATCTACAAATAAGTCAAACTTGACCAAAATGGTCAGTTGACCCCTTAAGGAGTTATTGCCCTTTATAGTCAATTTTTAACCATTTTTCGTAAATTTTTGTAATCTTTTACAAAAATCTTCTCCTCTGAAACTACGAAGACAAATTTAACCAAACTTGTCCACAATCATCATTAGGGTATCTAGTTTTAAAAATGTGTTTCCGATGACCCTGCCCGCAAACCAAGATGGCTGACATGGCTAAAAAATAGTACATAGGGTAAAATGCAGTTTTTGACTCATATCTCTGAAACCAAAGTATTAAGAGCAAATCTGATGGGATAAAATTGTTCATTAGGTTAAGATCTATCTGCCCTGAAATTTTCAGACCAATCAGGTAACACGTTGTTGGGTTGCTGCCCCTGAATTGGTAATTTTAAGAAAATTTTGCAGCTTTTGGTTATTATCTTGAATATTATTATAGATAGAGATAAACTGTAAACAGCAATAATGTACAGCAAAGTAAGATCTACAAATAAGTCAACATGACCAAAATTGTCAATTGACCCCTTAAGGAGTTATTGCCCTTTATAGTCAATTTTTTAAAATTTTCATAAATTTTGTAAATTTTTGTAAATTTTTACAAATATTTTCCACTGTAACTACTGGGCCAAGTTCATTATAGATAGAGATAATTGTTAGCAGCAAGAATGTTCAGTAAAGTAAGATCTACAAACACATCACCATCACCAAAACACAATTTTGTCATGAATCCATCTGTGTCCTTTGTTTAATATGCACATAGACCAAGGTGAGCGACACAGAGCCTGTAGTTATAATTTCGTTTGTCATGGGGACAAAAGGAAGCGCCGGTAAACAACACATAAAAACAGACCGACCGTTGTTTATAATCTTTATTGAAAGAATTAAAACAATATTGTATGAGACAAACATATTTTATTGAATTTAACAAGAGACATATATTTCTTTGATTTAACACTGTGACACTGACATATTGAGCATAGCTCTCCATCCTTTTTTCGGGGGTTTCCTGTTCTTCCGAATGTGTTTGACCTAGTAATTTCAGATTTCGAATATCAACTGCATACTGTTTTCCCAATCTAAAAATTGGCAATGTAAGTAACTGAAATCCACTCTACTGCTGCCAAGAAATAATGGTTTCTCCTCAAAACTTTATGAATAGGGAAGTGAAGTTCTTTTCTTCAAAATTCGTTTTGGTCAAAGCAATGACGTATATTGTTAGTTATACATGTACATCCTTGGTCAAAGTTAAAAAAAAGTTATCCGTATTTGATTAAAGTTCCACAACTTAAGACAACAGTGTCAGTGGACTTGTTAGTTTTTTTTTTTGTTGATAGAAAGGAAGAAAAGCATAGATTTTGTACTGTAGAACTTATGTCGACCAAACTCAGTGTTCTCCCAGGCCAATATAATATTGGAGAGTGGTCCTTAGACCTATCAGTCTTAGTGCTGTCCTTTATTTATGGCCCATGGTGCTATAATTTTCAGTCAAAAAATCGTATATCGGTAAAATTTTACCCGACTTGTTAAATCTTATCCGTGTAGTTTAAAATTCAAGGTGAAATTTAAACAATACCTTGATTGTAATTGATTTACCTGATGAGGTAGATATGATGAGTCTAAATTGTAAGCTTGTAAACTAGCTCATTAATACATTTATTCAGCGTGTTGGTCATGAACAAAGCAAGGTTCATAATCATGAACATAATATTAGCCTTATATATAGTATTTTGTGTAAAAAATGCATCCTAAGATGATATAAGATTGAAGCTTCCCATAAAACTCACTAAATCACTTTTTCATAAATTCCCATTATAGATGCATTTACTTTCTTCAATTATTCAATGGAGACATACTTACGCTTACATATACATACCGCATTTTTTGCGCCTGTCCCAAGTCAGGAGCCTCTGGCTTTTGATAGTCTTGTATAATTTTTGATTTTAGTTCATTTATATATTTTGGAGTTTAGTATGACGTCCATTTTCATTGAACTAGTACACATTTTTGTTTAGGGGCCAGCTGAAGCCCACCTCCAGGTGCGGGATTTTCTTGCTGTGTTGAAGACCCATTGGTGGCTTTCAGCTGATTTCTGCTTTTTGGTCGGGTTGTTGTCTCTTTGACACATTCCCCATTTCCATTCTCAGTTGTTTTTGTTTTTTTTACATCTTCTCAGACATTGATACTTTAAAAAAGGATACATATTTTAAAGTAACTTAAAACCTGGTATCAATTTTTAAAAACAAATGGTATAGTTGATGAAAAAAGTGTGTATGATAGTCAGACCTGCCAACTATCCCGATTTATGGGGGATATCTGCCATGAGAGGTGTTGACCTAAATTTTGAAATTCTTTATTTCATAACCTTAACACCTCAAAACCGGCATTCAAATGAGTTAAAAGGGTATTTAAGCATATACATACTCATTCAAACAATAAAGTAGTAGATTCAAACACTTATGACAATATAAGAGGAGCATAAGTTCCTCTTGCGCTTAAATTCCCCCATGGTGATTTTGAAAAATTGCAGGTATGGATAGTGGAAAACAGAACAGTAGAAAAAAAAAGGAGTTGATACTTGAGATTTTTATATGACTGCAAAACAATTGAGGTCGTATAATGGTATGGTGATGTCGTTGTCCGGAGACATTTGGTTTCCAGACAATAACTGGAGTATAAGTGTATGGATCTCTATGAAATTGTAGCACATGGTGCCATACCACAAAAGGAAGATTGGGATTGATTTTGGGGGTTATGGCCCTAACTGTTTAGGATTTAGGGGCCAAAAACAAGTATTTTATAGAACTTTGTATAAATTGCTCATTTCTTGGCCAATTTCAATGGGGTCCTTTAATATGCTGAATCTAACTGCGTTTTTTGATTTTTTAAATTTTGGTCCCCTTTTCAAGTTGGTCCAGATTGGGGTCCAAAATTAAACTTTGTTTGAATTGAAGTCAAACATTGAATTCTTGGGTTTTTTTTATATGCTGAGTCTAACCATGTATTTAGATTTTTGTCGAGCCTTCGACTTTTGTCGAAAAAGCGAGACATAGCGATCCTACATTCCGTCGTCGTCGACGTCATTGTTGTCGTTGTCGGCGGCGTCCACAAATATTCACTCTGTGGTTAAAGTTTTTGAAATTTTAATAACTTTCTTAAACTATCCTGGATTTCTAACAAACTTGGACAGAAGCTTGTTTATGATCATAAGATAATATTCAAAAGTAAATTTTGTAAAAAAATTCCATTTTTCCGTATTTACTTATAAATGGACTTAGTTTTCTGCCAGGAAACATTACATTCACTCTGTGGTTAAAGTTTTGAAATTTTAATAACTTTCTTAAACTATCCTGAATTTCTACCAAACTTGGAAAGAAGCTTGTTTATGATCATAAGATAGTATCCAGAAGTAAATTTTGTAAAAAAATTCCATTTTTCCGTATTTTACTTATAAATGGACTTAGTTTTTCTGCCAGTTAACATTACATTCACTCTGTGGTTAAGGTTTTAAGATTTTAACAACTTTCTTAAACTATCCTGGATTTGTACCAAACTTGGACAGAAGCTTGTTTATGATTAAAAGCTAGTATCTAGAAGGAAATTTTGTTAAAATTTTGTTCCATTTTTTCCGTATTTTACTTATAAATGGACTTAGTTTTTCCTCCAGTTAACAGCAGTTTAAGTTTTTAAAACATTTATTAGATTCATAAACTATCCTGGATTTTTACCAAACTTGGACAGAAGCTACTTACAATCAAAATATAGTATAGAGAGGAATATTTATATTAATTTTTTTCCTCATTTTTGTTGAGCCTGCGATTAACAGCAAAAGTAGGCGAGACACTGGGTTCCAAGGAACCCTTACGAATTTTTAATCTTGGGTCCCATTTTCAAATTGTTCCACATTGAGGTCCGAAGGGTCCAAAATTAAACTTTGTTTTATCTCAACAAAAATTGAATTCTTGGTGTTTTTTTGAAATACTGATTAACCCTTTATTAAGATTTTTCAAATTTGAGCCCCATTTTCAAGTTGGTCCAAATCATAATATTGTCAAAAGGGTCAAAAATAAAACTTTGTTTGATTTCAACAAAAATTAGATTCTTGGTGTACTTGGATATGCTGAATCTAACAGTGTATTTAGATTTTTGATATTGGACCATAATAGGTAAAAGTCTAATTTCAAATTTTTCAGTTCTTTGACCACATTCATTCTGTGTCAGAAACCTAGGCTGTGTCAAATATTTAATCACAATCTAAATTCAGAGCTGTACCAAGCTTTAAAGTAGTGTCCAAAATTACTTGCCCCATCTGTTCAGGGTTCGACCTCTGCGGTTGTATCAAGCTGTTCCTGCGAAGCATTTTATTATAAGCTTTGATAAATAACTAAATCAACTCTTCCACAATTTTCATCATTACTTTTGCCTTGGGTTTCTATTAACTGACCACAGCACACGCAGTGCTTTGATTTTTCTCAAAGTATTGCCTGAAAGGGGCATTATTTACAAATTAGACAAAAAATAAAAATTTGATTTTTTTTTGGTTTCAAACATTTGTAAAAGCAGAATATAGAAACAATAATTTGCTATTAACAGTCAGTTTGGTCTAGTTTCGTCAAAATATTTTTAAAAACCTCGCTGAATTATTATTGACTTGCAAGTCAATATGTCAACCTCATTTGAACCACATTTGTAAGAACTTTATTTGACCCTAAGTAGAGATGGGTTGCACATGTGGTCAGCATGTTCATTCATTAAATTTCAACATTGAAAAGAGAAAGAAGGTGCAACCTGAAATTACCATTTCATTGACTGATCTGGCCAAAAAAAAACTATTCATTGACAGGTTAATTGATGATTTACATATATTTTTGATCTATAACATGAAATCAAACTGGCCTAGGCAAACTGTCAGTAGACGATTGCATGTACTATCTATTTATAATGGGTTGTATGACCATCAGCAGACTTCAGAGGTCATCTTGGTGGATAATAAGATGGTGTCTAGTCTAACATGTCTAAAATATGCAGGAAATGCTTCATTGTGTCTGTTTTGTTTCTTATATTAGAAATATTATAACTAGTCAATGAAGTGTTAATTGTTTCTTTCAGACTTTTTTATTTGGATATACATTTTAGCATGTTATAAATCAAATATGAGAATGTTGGTCAAATCAATGAACATGAATTTGACAGCTAATATTATGCCCCTTTAAAAAATATTATAAACACATTTTGAGGAACAAAAACTGTGGTTTAATTCTATAAATCTTTAAAAATAAGTATTTAGTGAAAAGATTCATCAATTAACGATTAAAAAATTATTTATTTATTCAAATCAGTTTAAGAATTTCTATTAAATAATTTCAGATTAGTATCTAGCTTTATGGATATTTCAGTATAAAAATCTTATGTTTTTGTCAAGTTATTGATGGTTAGATTGTCCATAATTTTTGTTAAATTTGACGAATTTTTGCCACTGAACTGAATTTGGTTTTGCAACCAGTTATCTTGTTTGTATTTTATGTAATATATTAAATATTTGTTCATCAGGAGAATCAGTTTTTTTCTCATCCTATAAACTGTAAAGAAACAAAACAGATACAATGAAGTCTAATTGAGATGGCAAGTCTCTGAAACATTATATCTATTTTATCAACATTTCTATTCTGTTTTTCAGGAATGGTAAAAAAATGTGGATTGTTAAAGATTGTCCATGATAAGAATAAATCTAAAACTGAATCACCTGTTCTCATAGAGCCCTATCTTAATGCTTTAGATCACAACAAAGAAATTGAGGCACTGATTCCTAAAAATTTGGTAAGTTTATATAATAAACACTGTAATTATTACACATCGGGAGAAAACCAAAACCATAGCACATACTGTGAAAGTACTTTTATTCGTGGGTATCAATTTTCGTGGATTGAACAAAAGTAACATTTTGTGGGTTCTTGAATTCTTGGATTTTAGTTTTCTGAAAAAAAATTTGGGTGAAGAATTTGAGCCTATCAGAAACGAAGATTCTTGAAAATAATCGTATGGTGTTCATTTTCACTTACATATTCATCTTTCATTTCTGGCGACATTCATCAAATTTTTAATAAAATAATTGCTTTCAGAAATAAGCTGATTCACCTTTGAATACAAATCTCATGGAAGGAAATTGCAAAATAAACATTTTAGTTGTTGCACACGTGTAATCAAAAGTGGTGATACTAATTAACCCGACATCGAATGATCAACAGATTAATGATCATCAAAGGTGTTAATTGGGCCATAAACATGTCATTTAAAGAAAAAGGTTGCTACAAATATACTTTGAATTAATACTTTTGAAATAATACTTATGAAATAAAAAATGCAAGCCCAATATGAAACTATTGTTTTTTTTTTCGTGAGAGAATTATGAGGAGATAAAATTAACACTTCATCATCATACATCTTCACCAGAAGTCTGACTTTCATCTTTCAAATCTAATTTTTGTGAGAATTGAAAGGTTAAAAGTCGTCCAACTTAGGTTATTTAAAGATTAAAATCATGTTTGAAGTTGTACATGCTACACTTGTGCTACGCAACTGCATATAGTTCATAGTGCGTTTGCCGATATATTCAATGTTTTCTCTAGATTATATGCCCGTATCCATGTAGTTGAACCTACAGGGGATCTTTCCATGTCTTGATTTGGACAACAGTTGTTATATTTTGTTGGACACTTAAATTCTTGGATAAAGCCTAACACGATAACCAAGAAAATTGGTACCCCACGAATAAAAGTACTTTCACAGTAATAAGCCATAAAAAGCCCCTAAATGACAAATGTAAAACAATTTAAACAAGAAAACTAATGCCTGATTTATGTACAAAACAATAAAAGAAAAACAATTATGATATACAGCAACAAACATCAACCACTGAATTACAGGCTCCTGACTTGGGACAGGCACATACAGAATGTGGCAGGGTTAAACATGTTTGCAGGCACCAAACCTTCCCCTAACTTGGGACAGTGGTGTAACAGTTCAACATGAGAACAAACTATGAAAATCAGTTGAAAAAGGCTTAAGTATTCAGGGACATACAAAGCAAAAAACTCTTAACAAAAACACAAGAGACAAAGTGCAGATTTGAAAGTACTCACAGCTATTGAAAGCTAGTTCAAAGCCAATAACAACTAATAAAAAAATCTTGTTTCCAAGACAAAATGTTTACTGAGAATGTTTGCCTATAAAATATATGAGAATTTAGCATGTTATAAATCAAATATGATAATATGATTTATCAAGAATGGTTCAAAAGTGGTATTAGATTTGTAAATGATATAGTTGACCAAGATGGATCTTTGTTATAACTATATTTCATTTGACCAATTTAAGCAAAACTGTAACATTAACACAGATTTTCTGAATACCTTGTACCTTAGTCTAGTTTTGAAAAATTTAAGAATATGTATGATAACTTCTAAATTAGCGGTAATAATTGGGCCAAATAACAGGCCTTATTGCTCCTCCTCCTTTAACAGTGTTATTTCGGCAGTGAAAGAGGCATCAAAATCTTTCACTAAAGGATCTTACAAAGTATTTTGTCCTTTTATACCATCATGTCTGCAAGTATTTTTAAAACATTGTAAAGGATCAAAAGATATGTATTCTGTACTGACAAGAAATAATGTTATTCCTACTGGACAGCTTAAGTGGGTTAAAATTTTAGGTGAACAGAATCTGAACTGGAAAAAGATTTTCAGACTGCCTTTTGCTGTTACAAAAAATAGTAAATTACAGTGGTTGCAATATAGGATTAACCATTGCATTATTGCAACAAATCAGTATTTAATTAAAATAAAATTGACCGATGATCCTTTATGTACATTTTGTAAATCAGAGAACGAGTCTTTAGAACACCTGTTTTGGAATTGCAATACTGTACAAAATTTTCTACAGGATATTGATAACTGGTTCCTTTCTGGTGGAATAAGTCTCCCAATGAATAAATTAAACTTTCTTTTTGGAGACCTATCCAAGATATTCCCCAACAACCCTCACAACATGATTTTTGTCGAGCCTGCTACTTTTGTCGCAAAAGCGAGACATAGCAATCCTACATTCCGTCGGCGTCGTCGGCGGCGGCGTCCACAAATATTCACTCTGTGGTTAAAGTTTTTCTTTTCAAATTTTAATAACTTTCTTAAACTATCCTGCATTTCAACCAAACTTGGACAGAAGCTTGTTTATGATCATAAGATAGTATCCAGTAGTAAATTTTGTAAAAAAAAAAAATCCTGTTTATCCGTATTTTACTCATAAATGGACTTAGTTTATCTGCCAGTTAATATTACATTCAATCTGTGGTTAAAGTTTTTCAAATTTTAATAACTTTCTTAAACTATCCTAGATTCGTACCAAACTTGGACAGAAGCTTGTTTATAATCATAAGATAGTAGTATCCAGAAGAAAATTTTCTAAAAAAAAAATCCTGTTTATCTGTATTTTACTCATATATGGACTTAGTTTTTCTGCCAGTTAACATAACATTCACTCTGTGGTTAAAGTTTTTCAAATTTTAATAACTTTCTTAAACTATCCTGGATTTGTATCAGACTTGGACAGAAGTTTGTTTGTGATCATAAGATAGTATTCAAAAGTAAATTTTATTAAAAAAAAATCCTGTTTATCCGTATTTTACTTATAAATGGACTTAGTTTTTCTGCCAGTTAACATTACATTCACTCTGTGGTTAACACTTTCTTAAACTATCCTGGATTTGTAACAAACTTGGACAGAAGCTTGTTTATGATCAAAAGCTAGTATCTAGAAGGATATTTTGTAAAAATTTATTTCCTGTTTTTCCGTATATTACTTATAAATGGACTTAGTTTTATTCCAGTTAACATTACGTACAGTCTGCAGTTAAAGTTTTTAAAACATTTATTAGATTCATAAACCTTCTTGGATTTTTTACCAAACTTGAACAGAACTTCTTACAATCAAAAGATAGTATCTAGAGGAAATATTTAAAATAATTTTTTCCCCCTTTTTTGATGAGCCTGCGACTAACAGCAAAAGTAGGCAAGACTCTGGGTTCCGTTGAACCCTTACAAATTTTTCTTTATATTAAACAATATGTTTATAATTCTAGATGCTTTAAAAAGAATCTCTCATTGCCAGCAGCTATAATAAAGCTGAAAGATATGTATAAATTAGAGAGTATGATACTGTAAAAAATAAAAAGATAACTGAATTTGACAATGTATGGAATGTTTTTGAAAAACTTTTATTGAATACCAGCTAATGTCTATTTTTGTTACAATAACTTATGACTGTTTAATTATAATCTATTTTAAGGAAAATATTATTGTCATGTTATGTACTTGATCTGTGTTGATGGCTGTTACGAAAGAAATATGTCTAGTTAATTTTGCAAAATATTTTTCAACATAAATATTTGATATTTAAAATATAGATAGGGATGTAACTGAATAATCCTTTTGTTTTTTTTTTTTTTATTTTTGTTTTTTTCCCTTCTTCTTTACTCTTAACTCCAATCTGTTAATTATCATTATTTATTTATTTATTTATTTATTAATTTTATATTTTTTTTTTTTTTTGTATTTTTTGGATCTTTTCAATAGAAAATGTAAAATATTTCAATTAAGATGTATTTATAATAATGACATTGTATATATCTTAGATGTATTATATTGTATGTATGTCATGTATATGTTGTAATTGTTGGAAATAAAAAAATCAAAAGTTAAAAAAAAAAATAAAATATATGACATGGTAATTTTCAAATGATGTGGATGTAAGCAATTATAGGCAATCGTACACTCTTCAACAATGAGAAAAACACATACCATACAGTTGGCTATATAAAATCCTGACATGAAAAATATAAAACAATTAAGTTGAGAAAACTCACCGCCTAATTTATAACAAAACAATTTATGAAAAACAAATATGACAGACATGAACCATTTGGGAAATCTGAAAAACAATAGTTTGAGGTATGCTTAAGATGTTTTGTTTTTAGTCCTCTAACCAGGAAGCAGAAGGGGACTAAAGGTTTGCACTCTGTCTGTCTGTCTGTCCAACTGTCAGTCCACAAAATCAGTTTTCCACACTTTTTTTATGCCCCCGCCGTAGCGGAGGGGGCATTAAGTTTTACCCTTGTCCGTCTAAACATCCGTCCGTCCGTCCGCACGCCCCAAAATTGGTTTCCGTTCTCTTACTTTAGTTTGCCTCAACCAAATATTACGAAACTTATACACAATGCTTATAATCACAAAACACAGATCAAGTTTGAATTTTGGTGGCGTCACTTTTATCGTTCTAGAGTTATGCCCCTTTACAAATGGAAAAATTGCTGAATTTTTCGTTTCCGTTCTCTAACTTTAATTTGCCTCAACCAAATGTTATGAATCTTATACACAATGCTTATTACCATAAAACACAGATCAAGTATGAATTTTGGTGGCGTCACTTTCACCGTTCTAGAGTTATGTCCCTTTACAAATGGAAAAAATGCTGAATTTTATTTCCATTCTCTAACTTTAGTTTGCCTCAACCAAATGTTATGAATCTTATACACAATGTTTATTACCACAAAACACAGATCCAGTTTGAATTTTGGTGGTGTCACTTTTGCTGTTCTAGAGTCATGCCCCTTTACAAATGGAACAATTGCTGAAATATTCGTTTCTGTTCTCTAACTTTAGTTTGCCTCAACCAAATATAATGAAACTTATGCACAATGCTAATTACCACAAAACACAGATCAAGTTTGAATTTTGGTGGTGTCACTTTTGCTGTTCTAGAGTCATGCCCCTTTACAAATGGAACAATTGCTGAAATATTCGTTTCTGTTCTCTAACTTTAGTTTACCTCAACCAAATATAATGAAACTTATGCACAATGCTAATTACCACAAAACACAGATCAAGTTCGATTTTGGTGGTGTCACTTTTACTGTTCTAGAGTTGTGCCCCTTTACAAATTTTAAAATTGCTGAATTTTTCGTTTCCGTTTTCTTACTTAAGTTTGCATCAACTAAATGTTATGAAACTTAGAAACAATGCTTATTACCACAAAACTCAGATCAAGTACAAATTGGGTAGCATCACTTTTACAGTTCTTCAGTTATGTCCCTTTATACATTATATGCAAGCAGGGGCATCATCTGTGTCCCATGGATACATTCCCCATTTATTTTTATCTAGATATTGATTTGATATTTGGTATATTGTTTTATCATGACCAGTTACAGATCAATTTTTTAAATTTATTCCGGTCTCATGATTTTGTGCAGAGTTATGGTCCTTGGATTTTCGAAAATTCAGGCAAGTAATCAGTTTCCCACATTTTTTTTGGTCATGCTTGAAGATATTCATTGTTCCAATTTTGTTCAGGTCTGATCATTTTGTGCAGAGTTATGGTCCTTGGACTTAGAAAATTCCGGCAAGTAATCAGTTTTCTGCATTTTAAAAATAAGCATTTTTCTAGTTTCCAGACAATAACTTGTGTTCAAGTGTATGGATCTCTCTGAAATTGTACTGCAAGGTACCATACCACAAAGGGAAGGCTGGGATTGATTTTGGGGGTAATTGCCTCAAAATTTTAGGAATTAAGGGCCAAAAAGGGGAAAAAACAAGCATTTTTCTAGTTTCAGGACAGTAACTTGTGTGTAAGTGTATGGATCTTTAGGAAATTGTACTACAAGGTTCCATATCACAAAGGGAAAGCTGGGTTTGAGTTTGGGGGTAATTGCCCTAAACGTTTAGGAATTTGGGGTCAAAAGGGCCAAAAACAAGCATTTTCTAGTTTCAGACAATAACTTGTGTTCAAGTGTATGGATCTCTCTGAAATTGTACTGCAAGGTACCATACCACAAAGGAAGGCTGGGATTGAGTTTGGGGTGATGAATCATAAGAGGGTTCAAAAATTTGGGGGAGATTTTTTTCCTTTTTTTTTTCTCTTTTTTTCCTTTTTTTTTCTTTAAAATTTTCCATATTTCTGATTTATATATAGATTTCATCAAAAATTGAATTCTTTGGATTCTTTGATATGCTGAATCTAACCATGTATTTAGATTTTGGATATTGGACCATAATAGGTAAATTAAAAATTTTTAAGTTCTTGTGTCAGAAACCTATGCTGTGTCAAATATTTAATCACAATCCAAATTCAGAGCTGTATCAAGCTTGAATGTTGTGTCCATACTTGCCCCAACTGTTCAGGGTTCGACCTCTGCGGTCGTATCAAGCTGCGCCCCAGCGGAGCATTTTATTTTTGTTATGCTTGAAAATATTGATTTGATATTTGGTATAAAGTTTAACCATGACAAGTTACAGACCAAGTTCAAATTTTGTTCAGTTCAGATGATTATTTTGCAGACTTATAGAAAATTCACGCAAATAATCAGTTTTCCACACTTTTTTTAGTTATGCTTGAAAATATTGTTTTGATATTTGTGTTATAGTTTACACTATGACAAGTTATAAACCAAGTTAGCATTTTGTTTCAGTACAATGAATTTTTAACGGGTAGGGGACTATGTATTGCCATGCAATACTCTTAGAATGCTTGTTTTACTTACATTACCTGAAACTGATCACTTTTAGTTATGATTTATAGATGTGAATGATACATTAATGAGACAGCAACCCAACAAGACAAAAATCCAAAAGACATTTAAAGTTCAGCATAGGGTCTTCAACAATAGATAGGTACAATAGGTCAATCTTTTATTGCTCTAAGTCTTGAAAAGAAGTGAAAACAGAGACTAAAAATTATCTACCATCAACACCCGATTAAAGACAGTCAGGTATAACAAAAAAGAACCTCCTAAGAGGTGCAGGATTTTGGACAGGCACATGAACATATGGCATCAAACTAGTTTTAATTCACCATTAAGTATATCTTTCATTAATTTGTTACAGGAAGAATTGTAAGGACTTTTTCTCTATCAGTTTATATGGTATAATGTTTTTTTGGGGATGCGAACAATTACTGGTAACCATA
The DNA here is from genome assembly GCA_017311375.1 of Mytilus coruscus. Lineage (NCBI taxonomy): Eukaryota > Metazoa > Mollusca > Bivalvia > Mytilida > Mytilidae > Mytilus > Mytilus coruscus. The sequence continues at coordinate 30,982,864 of CM029602.1, read as the reverse complement.
TGGCCCTCATAGATATATTTTTTGTGTTGAATTGTCTTGCCTGTGTGGAAAGTTTTTAAAGCAACATATGACTTAGATCTGCTGTTTTCTGGTGTCTCTATCCACATCAACAATTGTTAAAGTTTTTGATTAGGTTACATTTATTTTAATAAAGGATATCTACTAAGGCATGAATGTATACATACCATAAAAATTATAATGTTTTTCTTTGTTTTCAGGAAGTTTTAAATCCTCTTGATGTTTTACATTTGCTTCAAAGAATCCCTGATGAGGTTGGTTAACTTAATTTAGTGTTAGTAGCTTAGCTATCAAATATTTAGGATTTGACTTTTAAACATACTTTGCAATGAAAAACTCGAGCTTTAAACAAATGTGTTTTAAAGTAAGGTGTCATACCACTAATTTAAAAAATGATATATATTTTCAATTTTCACATATGTCTAAATATTTAATCGAAGTTAAATTTCATGTGAAACATATATATCTATAATTGTTTATACCAAGTCTAAATTGAAAACAACGTTCAAACCTATGGTTGCGTTGGATAAAAACTGCAATTTTTATACATGTGCATGCAAAACAAATTTCTTGTTTGAGGGGTCTAATTACAGCACAAACAACATTTTCCAAAAGACCAAAAAAGTGAAAAAGTATATTTTAACAAAACGCATTTGACTAACAGGTCGAACAACAAATGTTCTTAAACCCTGCTGACTGACATTGGCCATTGCCAAATAAATGGATCAACGATGTAATAAATGGATCTTAATTATAAATTTAATACTAAACAGAAAACAATAAACTAGCGGAAAAGATGGTATACCGCAAACAAAAGGTGCAAAGGTTTTTGTACACCATATGCGGATTTTGACAGTTAATGTCTCTTCAGTGATGTTAGGAATCGAAATGGTATTTGGAAAGCCATACAATTTTATATACATTGTATCACCTTTCTATATATCCATATTCAATTCAACCAATGTTTAAAGTCTTTTAGTTACAGATGATGTTCTGGAGGTCACCTACTACTAAAATTGGAACTCTGATTTTCTCACAAAATTTAAAAAGTACATGTATTCTATGAAGTACCTCTACCCTAAGATTGTAATGCAACTACACCAACAAGTAAATTTAGCTCAAAATGATACAAATATTTCTCATTCAGCAAAACTCTCATTTATATGCAAATTCATTTGTTAGTTTTGGTAAACAACAATATCATAAGCATTATGTTTTGTCAAAGGAAGTTTTTTTACACAGGATCTTGTTGCTTATACATTGAATTGGGTATATGACATCTTAAGAAATCACAGGTCAGTCAAAGATTGATCAAATTAGAGATTTTATATGTATAGTATGCAAGTCTTATGTATGTTTTCACATAAATGTGAAATAGTTATTATCATAATGAGTTAATAAGAGCAGGCTTGGGGTAATTGTAATTGTAATCATTAATCAGCTGTAATCGATTTCAATCTAGTAATCATTGTAATTATTAATCCGTCAAAATCTGATTACATGTAATTTAATGTAATCAATATCTTTTCAAAATACCTTGTAATCCTGATTATTTTTAATTACATTCTGATTAAAATGAAAAAATTCTCAAATTGTGTTTATGGTCAATATATCATATCTTAAATGAACATTTTATCATGCATATTTAATAAATATATAACTTGTTAAAATAGTTTTGTTAACTTTAAGCATGTTAAGATATTATGAATTATCTTACCTCCTATACATTTCTAGGAATATGATTGGTTAAAAGCAACCACATGGAGACCGTGTATATTTCATATGGGGTTAGTAGGCGGGGCTTATTTCAATACACAGTAGTGGTGTTACGTCCCTTTATAAAAACATCACGGTGTTGAGGGAAAAATCTGAAAGGGTTCAACAGACGAAAAAATTGATGATGAAGGATTAAAATGAAACACATTTAAAGCTTTGTATAGACCAATGAAAGTAGGTTCTTAATACTAACGGTATTGAAGACTTGATAACTTTGATAGGCCACTAGTTTAAATACCACATGTTAAGATAGTCGGTAAGATAAATTTGTTACACGGTGTGCTAGTGACCTAATACAATATATATGGGGTCAGTAAATTCCATATATATAGTATTAGGTCACTAGCACACTATGTAACTAATAATATGGATATACACGTAATTTGATACCAACAAAATGTTATTTTAATGATTTGTTTAACCTTTATTCATTTACATCATTCAAATGGGTTATTTTGAAATTCATTGTAATCATTAATTTAATTAGTTACTTTGAGAAATGGAGTAATCATTAATTTAATTTAATCGTACAATTGACAAAGTAATTGTAATTTAATCAATTTCATTGAAAGTAATCAGACCCATCTCTGAATAAGAGTATGTGATAAATGGTATTAGATACAGGTTTTATATAAACAAAATATAAAAGACATTTAATACAGTTTAGAACTAAAACTTGTATGATGCTAACTAGTGTACATACCTGTATATATATTTTATAAAGTACAAACACTTCTAGAGTCTGCAATTCTATTAAAATGCCTGTCAGTTGATATGTATATTTTGTATAAGTTTATCCTATATTACAGTTTAAAAATATAAAATGATAGATCTATGAATATTTAATCTAGTTATTTAGATAAAATTGTTTTGACATTAGTTTCAATTTAAATGTTGCTGCACATATTAGTTCATTGTGTATTTTAGGAAGTACCATTGATTTTGATGAATAATGAAGTTGGAAAACCATCAGATTTAATACAGACCAGAATTTTAGTCCCACCAATTTGTATCCGTCCCTCTGTAGTGTCAGATTTAAAATCTGGAACGTAAGTATTGGTTTTAGAAATCCATAGGATTTAACACCTAGAATAGAATATATGTTTAACCAGGCTATTATTTACAATCTGTTTTGTTACTTTGTATCCCAATGCCTTTGTTAACCATAATTGGTTTGTAGTCATACAGAACAGGAGTTAACACTTGTAATGTCACTTTGTGCTTCCTTAAGTCTTTAACAAGAGTCCAGAATTTTTATGCCCCCTCAACTGAAAGTTGGGGGGCATATTGTTTTACCCCTGTCCGTCCGTCTGTCCCATTATGGGTATATAGTTATTCCAGATAGCTCCTCCTACAGTTTGAATGCTAGGAAGTTTTCACTTTTCTGGCTGTTTGTACATATATTGAAGGTGTGCAGGTGGTCAGGGTTTTGATTTTTATTAATATTTGCTCTTTTGGGAGATAGTTGAACTTTGTCATTTTTTGGAGTATTTACTTGCATAAGAGGTGCATAGCGTTTCCGGATAACTCCTCTTACAGTTTGAATGCTAGGAAGTTTTCACTTGCTGGCTGTTTGTACATATATTGAAGGTGTGCATGTGGTCAGGTTTTGATTTTTAATAATATTTGCTCTTTTGGGAGATAGTTGAACTTTGTCATTTTTTGTAGTATTTACTTGCAAAAGAGGTGCATAGTGTTTCCGAATAACTCCTCCTACAGGGAACCATAGACCTATGTGCTCCCATTCTCAACTTTGTGTATTTTAAAATAACACTTTGCATCTGCGGGGGCATCATTTGTGTCTCCCAGACACAATAATATCTCAAAGAAAGTCCTACCTTGACTTTGTTATAATACAGTTACTTCAGAGTGGAGTGCGGGGGCATCACTTTGTCTAGTTTAATGTAGTTTTGGTCATTTTTCAAAGCTTGTCAATTTGGAGGTCAGAAAAGACAGATCCAGTACTGATTCTGCAATGTACACTATCATTTTTTGTGAGGCAGTGTTTTGCATTTTTTAAGTGACTAAAATTAGTGCTTTTCTGAGAAGACAACTTTGATCTTTTGATTAAAAAAAATCAAACCAGATGCATACATTAATATTCAAATTGGTATCTAATTCATTCTCAAATACAGTTTTTGGTCAATAGACCTTCACTGAAAAATATTTTAATCTGTTTATTTTAAATCATTAGAAGTTAACAGTTATAAATTATGAATACTGTAATTATATTTTTTGTCCAGTAATTGACTTTTTTATGCATTTATTTGTATATGTCCCATTGTGTTTTTTTCAAAGATGAAATTTATGCATATTATTATTTATATAGGTAAATAAACACCACATGGCAAACACATGGTTAAGTTATGCATCCAAAGTAAATAAATTCAAACAATAATTGTTGAAATAGAAATGATTTACAATATTTTTACTTGTAAATTGGCAAACCTAGAAGGAATTAAGGAAATCATCCTGTTTGATTGTAAGGCAGATGTTCAAAACAGGTTTAACTGGCATGTAAAAAGCCTGGAAAAGGTGGCATGTCCAATGAAAACTCCTGCAAAACAACATTTAGTAGAAAGTACACACGTATATCAGGATACTCCAAAAATGTCAGTTTTGATGTCAGACAGGTTTTCAAATATTAACTTGCTCATTCTATTCATGTCAAGCTGTTGATTCAATAGCAACACAACAAAATGAATGATTTTTGTAATTCTGGACATCAAAGCTCTGGATATTTATTTCGGATATTTTTATTGAAAGATCTGTCATGACTGACAAATATTACAGTTTGCTAACCCTTGGTCATAGTTTTTTGTTGTCTTTGACAACCAGGGCTTCAAAAACAGTCATATTGTCTGGACTTGACCATTAAATTATAAATTTGACTTTTTGTATTGAGCATGAAACAGACATATAACGTGGGTTTGCCATTTTAACATAATTCAGAAAAAAATTGAAGTTTATGTGACCTTTATGACCTGACCTTTTGCCTTAAACAACCAGACATTTCTGGTCATAAAAGTGACATGATGAATAAGTGCTATCACAACAAACGGTAAATTTTAATACCTTCTAATTACAATCAAGGTTAATTAGTTGTCTGACAGCTAAAAATTATCTGTCCAGGCAACAGGTAAACTATTTTATACCGGACATTGATCGGTCTATTTTAAGTTATTTTCTTAAATTTCAGCGGTTTGCATCTAATTAATTTTGTCAAAAAGATTTAGATTATCCGAAATACATATATAAATATGATTTGATGAAAAATTTGAAAAGGTAGTAATATAGGTTTTTAAAAGCGAAAAATTGTCAGAACCATGTTGTTTGAACTAGTACATGCGTGCGCAGGTGTGAGATTTAATTATGCATCCAAATTCTTCAAAAATGCTTAAATAATCATTAATACCTCTATCCAATGTTCATATCAAGTACTTTCTTGAAAAAATACCGTGGAAAGAGCTACTTAAACTCTATGGTGCTTTATAAATGTACCCAGATCTTACGTATCCGTCTCTGGTCCGTGTTTTATCAAATTTATATCAAAGGTCTAGTTTAATATCCTTTTTATGTCAATAATTGTTTGTATGATGCTCAACTGATTACCATGATTGCCTTTTGTTACTTAGTCTTAAGGGATAAAGATTGGGATAAGAGTAAGAAAAAAATGTCCAGCTGGCTCAAATATTTTTATACCCCCGCTTTACTGTTTTACCTCTGTCTGTCCGTCAGTCCATCCATCCGTACCATGAATATTTTTCGTCGCATCTTTCTCAGGAACTGCATTACAAGGATTTCTGAAATTTGGTTTCAGGGTTTATATGAGTCAGCTATACCGTGTGATGCGTTATCAGATTCATCACTCAACAACTTCTTGTTTACCGAACACTTACATCATTTTACACATGTCATCCAAGTTCAAAATTTTCGTCACATTTTTCTCAGGAATTACAATACAAGGATTTCTGAAATTTGGTTTCAGGGTTTATATAAGTCAGCTATACCGTGTGATGCGTTTTCAGATTCATCACTCAACAACTTCCTGTTTACCGAACACTTACATATTTTTACACTATTAAAATTATCCATATTTGGGCGGGGTATCATCAGTGAGCAGTAGTTTGCAGTTTCACTTGTTTGCAAGCCCTGATGATAACATAATTTTTCTTCAAAGATTTTAAAATCCTTTTGTCTAAACACATATATTTGATGTCACCATACATTTGCAAGCTGCATTTTTAAAATTTTAAAGAAATTTAAGTTTGTGCATGTTTTAAATTTTGTTACTATATTTCAATGTTTGTTTTACAATTTTTATACGACCGCAATAAATTTTTGCGGTCGTATATTGGTATGACGTTGGCGTCGTTGTCGTTGTCGTCCGAAGACACATTGGTTTTCACACAATAACTTTAGTTTAAGTGACTGGATCTCTATGAAATTTTACCATAAGGTTCAATACCACAAAAGGATGGTTGGGATTGATTTTGGGGGTTATGGTACCAACAGTTAAGGAATTAGGGGCCAAAAATAAGCATTTTTGTAACTTCCAGACAATAACTTGTGTGTTAGTGTATGGATCTCTCTGACATTGTACCACAAGGTTCCATATCACAAAGGGAATGCTGGGATTGATTTTGGGGGTAATTGCCTCAAAATTTTAGGAATTAGGTGCCAAAAAAGGGGCAAAAAACAAGCATTTTTCTAGTTTCATGACAATAACTTGTGTGTAAGTGTATGGATCTTTCTGAAATTGTACTACAAGGTTCCATATCACAAAGGGAAAGCTGGAATTGAGTTTGGGGGTAATTGCCCAAAACGTTTAGGAATAAGGGGCCAAAAAGGGGCTAAAAATAAACATTTTTCTAGTTTCAAGACAATAACTTGTGTTGAAGTGTATGGATCTCTCCGAAATTGTACTGCAAGGTACCATACCACAAAGGGAAGGCTGGGATTGATTTTGGGGGTAATTGCCTCAAAATTTTAGGAATTAGGGCCAAAAAGGGGGAAAAAACAAGCATTTTTCTAGTTTCAGGACAATAACTTGTGTGTGTTGATGTACAATTAAGACAATTTGAAAGCAGTGTAAGGGAGGTAATCCAAATATAATATTTTGATTACCTTTTACATTGCTTTTAAATTATGTATGAAGAAATTTTGTATTGTCTTGAGGTTATTAGCTGTCAATTAACTTTAAGACTTAAGTTACTATTAAATTTATGATGATTAAGGAATATTGATTTTAGCCATGGTTTTGTATGTCATTTTCTAATTTAAGACTTTTATGATGTATTTAAATGGGTGATTATGGTTGCAAACTCCAATGGAAATTTGAATTGAGATTATGACCAAACTTGAGGGAAAGAATTTTTTGATTGGAAAAAGGGTGGGGGAGATAAAAAAAAAGGGAAGGGGTAAAAAAGAAATTATGGGAGAGGGAATATTTTTTCTCATTTTAGATTTCAGAAATTAAAAAGAAAATTTCTTCATATATTTTTTTTTTGCAAAAAAAGGGGGGAGGGGGATAAAAATATTTTGTAAAAGATAAAAGGGGGTAAAAAAATTTTTTTTTTCTTTTTTGGGTAGGTTGTTTGGAAAAAAAAGGGAGGGGGCAAAAAAGAAATTGTGGGAGGGGGACAATTTTTTCTCATTTCAGATTTCAGAAATTAAAAAGAAAAATGCACAAAAGCAAAAAATTGAGCATAAATTCAAATCCTATAACCAATTCTAAGTTCTCAATGGTTTTGGTTTTAAAGAAATGTTATATTCTTTTGAGGTGATTAGCTGTCAATTTATTTTTAGAACTTATATTACTATTAAATTTTGCTGATCAAGGTTTTCTAATTTTAGCCATGACTATGATGTCATTTCTATTTAATACTTTTATGATGTATTTAAATGGCCCGAGAACACAGTTATTTGAAGTGCATTTCTTTTAGACAATAAATTCAAATTAAAAAAATCGCACCTGCTCTATCTCAAAAAGATTTTTACAGTGTAGTGTACTACTATTGGGACAAATAATATAAAAATTATAGAAAAGTCTACCAGCTCTAACTCAAAATATTGACAATTCCATGTTAAGGGGGTCTAAAATTCAGTTTGACAGCTTCAGACATACTAGTTTTTGACCTTTTTGAACTGGACCAAATCACTACTTAACATAAGATTCAGCACCCAAATTTTTTCAACATGTAATTTCATCCCTTTACTTAATATTTCATGCATAAAATATAAAGAAATAAATTTGGAAAGTGTATGAGCAAAATTTGCAAGTTATACACTGTCCACACTAGGGACTATATTTGTAGACAACGAAAATCTAAGGACGATAACTGTGTCCTCGGACCAAATGGGTTTGTTTTTTTTTTTCATTAGAGTTACCTCCCTTACAATGGTTTTGTTATAATTTTCTAACATGCAGGAATTAAGTGCAAAAAAAAAAGAGCCAAAACAAGCGTTTTTAAAGTTTCCAGACAATAACTTATGTTTAAGTGTATGGATCTTTCTAAAATTGTACAAGGTTCCATACTACAAAGGAAAGACTGGGATTGAGTTTGATGGTTAATGCTCCAAGGGGGATTCAAAAAGTTTGAAAGGGGGGTTCCAATATTTTTTAAACGGTTCATATATTTTTTTTTCAACATTTTTCAAATTTCAAATTTTTGAAAAGTTTCAAGAAGAAATCTTCAATTGCACAGTATTGCACATTAGATTTGTAAAATCTTTGACCATATTTATTTTGTGTCAGAAACCTTTATTATGGCAAAAATTTGATAACAATCCAAATTCAGATAGGATCAAGCTTGAATATTGTGTCCAAATTTGCCCCAACTGTTCGACCACTGCGGTCATATCAGGCTGCGCTCAGCGAAGCATTTTTTGCTTTTAAATATCCAAATATCACCTTTTTGGAGGGGGATGGAGGATGGGCAGACAGTTTTTTAAATGTTGAATATAAGTGCTGATAGGAGTCCTTTAGAAAAAATAAAGACATAGTTTTACACCAGTCAGTGTGTATTTATCTGTTTGGTATGTTTGATAAGTGTATAAACTAATTGTGTTTTGAAAAAAAAAATATAATAAGCCAAAATTTTCAGCTCTAATATTTTCAATGTATTTTTTTTATTTGGTATCTATAATACTAAAATAACGAGGTCCAATTTGTCAGCCGTCATGACGTAAAAACGATGAATCAAAGAATTCAACTTTATATATAACTAATATAGTACAATGGTGTTGATTAAAAATTACACCACTCCAGGCCCATTTGTTTTCCACGTAATTAATATTGCCAATAATTAAGAAGTTCCGGGTCGAGTCCGACACCGATACCAATAGTATATGTAACATATAGCTTCCGGTCGCATCACAAAATAACATGTAAGTTGAACGTTCTTGAAAAACTTTTTAAAGTCGAACTCAGTTGAACTGAAAAAGAAAGGCGTAGATACTTTAATTCAATCACGGACCCGCGATGTCACGGGTGTGTTCTAGTAATATATATATATATGAATACAATTACGAATATTTAGATTTGGAATAGTTACAAACAACAAAACATAACCTCTATAGAGCTTTTAACCCAATACATACAAACATAAACAACAACAAAAAAACAATCATGCAAGCAAACTAAAAATAGAGAAACACACATATATAAGTAAGCACAGCACAAGCTTGGCAAAGTAAATTATACATGCTAGCATAATTACAAAGAGCAAATTATGTAAAATAAGCACAGTGAAATAAAATGAAAGCTCATCTACATGCAGAACAGCAACAATCTGAGCCATTTCAGTCCAAAGACTCCTGAACTGAGAAAAAAATATATGATTTTTTTTCTCAAAAAATTATTTAACTCATATTTTTATTTAGAAATGAAGATGACATCACAATGAAACTGACAGAGATTTTATTCCTAAATGATGTGATACAGAAACATAAAGCAACTGGTGCTAAAATGTCCATGATAATGGTAATATATATTTAGGGATACAGTATAACTAGTCCATGCTTAGATACCATGAATGTTTTTATTGCCTTAGTCTTATGAAAAGTTTATTGAAAAGTTACAGAAAATAATTTTCATGTGTGAATTGATGCAAAATGAAAACCTATCATCATGCAATGGCATACACATGTACGATGAAAAACCCTCAAATGGTCTCAAGTATCACTGAAGAGACATTACTTGTCGAAATGCCCATCTGGTGCAGTTAAATTGGTATCATTTATGTTATTATATTACACAAGAACATAAAAGCAAACGAAAATTGAAGTTGTTCACATTCCAACATTTTTCAAAGAGTAGATTTGATAGAGTTTAAAGGATGACCAAGGACATTTTATATTTCAGTGGTTCCAGTGGTCTTGTTTAATAGAAAAAAAAAAAAAGATATGGGGTATCCATCCATGACACAAAATCAGTACATGCACAGCAAAAAAAACCACAAAAAGCAAAGGAACAGCACACGGCCTCTAGCACTGTTACTTAAAAGAATTTTTAATTAACACATTTTAAAGAAAGATTTGTCATTCCATAACTATTCCATGAATTATATATTATTGCATTGTTGAGAAAAGTTTTTACATTGATTTGCTTTGAACTACCAACACTGTGAAAAGCAAATTGACTGAAAAACAAATTGAAAAAAACATAAGTCAATTTACTGTAGCACTTACAGCTTTCTATCAAATTTCAGGAAGACTGGGATTTCTTACAGTTACAGGTAGCTCTCTTATATAACAGTGAAACCTCTGGAATTCCATTACATATGATGGTAAATATAAGTCAGATCATAATAAATATTTTTCTTTTGTCTTTGTTTTTGTTTTGCCTTGACAGAGCCAAAAAGCGAGACAAAGGTATGCTGTTTCTAGCGTCAGCAGCGGAGTTAACAATGTACTAGTTTGTGATTAGGTCTAGTTTATGGTGAACCAAAAGTGGTAGGTCAATGATATTTGGTATGCAGTTGTATTGGCATTGGCACATCTCATTACCATGGATATTATTTTGCCCTGCCCCCTCAGTCATGGTCTATTGACTTTGAAACTTTTGCTAAGTTAACATGTATTAGTTTGTGATTAGGTCAGTTTATGGGGAACCACTAGTGGTAGGTCAATGGTATTTGGTATGCAGTTGTATAAGCATTGACACATCTCATTTCCTTGTTGATAATTTGGCCCTGTCCCTTCAGTCATGGTCTATTGACTTTGAAACTTTTGCTTAGTTTACATGTATTAGTTTGTGATTAGGTCAGTTATTTGGGAACCACTAGTGGTAGGTCAATGTCAAATATTTGGTAGGCATATGTATTAGCATTGGCACATCTCATTGGAGATTGAATGGCCCTGTACCTTCAGTCATGGTTCATAGACTTTGAATATATTGTATAACTTACATGTTAAAGTACTGCTATTTTAATTTCAACATTAGCATTTTCCTATCAAAATAACAAAAAGGTGAGACATATCTCTGTGTTAACAGTTTATTAAAATTTTTGACAAGAATTATGATGCATAAAATCTTAATATTATCTAGAGACTTAATATGAAATAAAACAAACATATTACACCATTCTTCAACTTACCATATGTGTTAAAGTTTTTATAAAACTAATAACTAAATTGTAAGATACGTTACTAACAGTTGTTTCTGTTATTATGTAACTCAAGTTAACCGTAAATCTCAAATACTTCTGATACCATGGAGAAAATTCAAATAAGTTTTATTTAATTTCTGTTTTATTAATTTCTGTTTTATTAATTTCAGCCAAAAAAATCAACAAGAGGATTTGTTCAAAGGTTAAAGGGTAAACAGGGTCGTTTCCGAGGTAATCTGTCAGGAAAACGTGTAGATTACTCTGGAAGAACTGTAATCTCTCCAGACCCAAACATGAGAATTGATCAGGTATCAGTAATATGTTATAATTCTGAGATATTTTTAAAAACTGTCAAAGGTAGAATAGAAAGGTTTTTAAACTCCTTTACTTGCGGCCACAAATATACAGAGACATTTTCCATTACTGAAATGTTCATATATATTATTAAATTTCTTACTTTAAGTTTATTTTCATTAAAAGATTTCCCCTATTGGAGAGGTGTGTTTGATTCCAATCTTTATTGACACTGATTGCCAGTTTTCCCACAGAATGTCAGTAAATTTTCTTTGGGTACACTTGTTTCCTCCCCAATAAAAAAAAACTGGCTGCCATGATTGCTGAAAGTGGTGTTAAACTAACAAACTCACATTAAAAGATTTTAAGATGTGGTTTAAAATTTTCAAAATTTGACTCTTAGGTTGAAGATATATTTCTTTCGTAGATAATATAAACCACATGACATCAGAAGTTTTCATATTTAGGTTGCAGTTCCAGATCATGTCGCTAGGATACTGACATATCCAGAAAGAGTTACTAAGTCTAACATACAGTTTCTGAGAGAACTTGTTCTAAATGGCTGTGACCACCATCCTGGTGCTAACTTTGTACAACAGAAAGAAACACACCTGAAAAAGTAAGACCAAATAAAGTATATTTGAAATTATGTTATGTTGTTGAAAAGGAATGAATAAGAAAAATCATAATAATAGCAATGACAGATATTTTTTTTATGCAAGGCAAGTATACAGATGTAAGATATAGAGTTAGTTTTGTTTATCCCTGTAAATATGTTTGTCCAAATTGATTAAGGTCAATTTCTCTAAACTCCATAATCTTTAATCATCATTTTAGTATTTTACTATAGATTTGTACAGTTTTATCATATATTGCAACACAATTTAACAACCTTTGAGTTTAAAAAACTTTTAAACATCAAATATTATGATATTATCATCACCTATTGTTTGGTGTTTGTTTTCATATCTCACACTAAAAATTTATTATTCTAGATTTTTAAGATATGGCAACAGAGAGCGAATAGCTAAAGATTTAAAATATGGAGACATTGTTGAAAGACATCTTATTGATGGAGATGTTGTACTGTTTAATAGACAGCCATCTTTGCATAAACTTAGTATCCAGGCATTCTATGTAAGATATATCTAAGGCCTACAAAAATATTTGTATTGTTTTTGTGTGTTCAATAAAAAAGAATTGTTGATTAATTCCATCAAAACAGAAATGCAATGAAACAAAAATCCACCACCCTAAAAAAAAGAAAAAAAGAAAAGAAGAAAAAAAAAAACACAAATGCACTTATTCAAGCTATAGATGAGTTCCTCCTTTTGAGATAATAACTTGGGAAACATTTGGATCGAATAAAGTCTAAGTGAATTGCATAGATCCCTGGACATAGTCCAGCAGATCGGTGAAAAAATTGTGGGTTTGATGATAAAAGCATCAAATTTGGCATGTTAGTAGTTCTTGGTGTTTCAAATAATATTAGCTATGGACCCACCTTGAAATTTCAAAATGGCAGCCTTTTCCAAGATGGCCGCCATAAAATATCAAAATCAACATATATCACTGATATCAGGTCAAATTTATGGTAAAATTTTGCATGGCAGTAGTGCTGGTTGTTTCAAAAAATATAAGCTATGAACCCACCATTAAAATTCAATATGTCTGCTTTTTCCAAGACGGTCGCCACAAAATATCAAAATCAACAAATATCCCTTATACTAGTTCAAATTTGTCATGTTAGTAGTGCTGGGTGCTTCGAACAATATAAGCTATGGACCCAACTTGAAATTACAATATGGCGGCTTTTTCCAAGATGGCGCCATAAGATATCAAAATCGACAAAATTCCCTTATAGAAGGTTACAAAGTGTTCAGTAAAGCTAAGTGCTCTATAATACCAAGTGCATGCCACTTACTTTACTAAAGTCAAACATAAACAGATTTGTGAGGAAAGTATAGAAAATCGTAACTACAGTACCATTCCTGCATAACAGTAGTCTACAAAGAGTGATCACGTATAGACACTGGCGTTATTCCCATATTTAAGCAAAACTTAACTAGAATGTATGCTTCTCGAGTCGAACAGTTTTCTCTGTGATCAACTGGAAGAGGACATAGTAATGATCTAAAAATTGCAGTAATATCAGGCTTGACAGGCCATTAACAAGGCAGGTGCTTGCTTCTTCTGTTAAGTAATTATTTTGGTTTTGCAATTAAACAAGCAACTGCAACAATCTGTTTGTATGTCAACGATACTTGAAACATCTGCACATACAGGCAGTTCAAGAAGACATAATGTAGGCAAAAGTATTTTCAACAGTCATTAAACACATTAGTTGATAATCGTTTGGCCAAATATTCAGTTGCAGTCAAGTTATTCCATTGAGGCAAATATGACATTATCCATTTCAAAGTTACGTCTGTTTTATTTCTCTATTATTCTTTAACATTATATTCAACTGAATTAAAACAATCGCATAATGTATATAGGCCTTCTACTGGATGCTAGGACCAGGAAAAGAGGAGGTACTTAATTACAACATGTACAGTTTACGTTTGTCATTTATGAATGATCCAATTATCTGTTTATCTACAATACTTTATTTATGAAAAATTCAACATTGAATATGTGGTTCCTCCTGCGAAACCAGGTGGTTTTACAACAGCAACAGTGGACAATATTGACAACAACAAGAGTTCAACTACGGCTAACGAATCTTTCCATAGTACGACAATTTCAATATTTCCGCATTTTCTTAGTCCAACTTGTCAATTCATTATAACCTTTTGCTTTGAAATATATGCATGCGTTTCTTACTTACATCTTACCAGAAATACATGTATGCTGACCTGGTATAATTACTCAATTTTGCAAATAATCCTTGCATGGTATAAATAAGTTAATAAAATGATAACACTGATGGCTTGAAGTAGACGATAATGAAAACATTAAATATGTCTGGACATCATTCCACGCATATAGAGCCAAGAAAAATGGTCATCCACCTTTATAGATCAGTCTGCATTTACCGATGTTACAGGAAGACATCAAACCTGTCACAACGATTCGGCATTCCATGAATATAATCCAGCAATGTGTTAATCTTTTCCGAGACATGTATCAATTATCTCTTGTGATCAACTATTGTTTTGCTTTTGGAAAATCGGAACAGTGGAACAGGCCAAACATATTTCGAGCAGAAAAGAGAATAGTTTTGTTTAAGGTCTTTAAATAGAAATGGTATCGTTGAGAACCTTATGTGATTGGTTAGAAAACAGTGGTTGAACAAGTGTTCGTTCAAAGGAAACATAGTACTTAATGAGGAACGAGGCCCTGGTGAGAACTATGTAACATTCAAAGAATGGAGTAATAAGAGGGAAATTTAAAGTCCCCTTAACCACAACTGGTCTGCAACATTAGAGATTGAACTTGACATTTTGATGTGAGATCATTAAGAGAATGTTCCTTATCAGTGTACAAAGATTCCATTATACTGCTTATTCATCGGTTCTTTGCATTTTTCCATCAAACTTATGGCGTCCAGAACCCCTGCGCTATATCATGCCATTTTTAAACTATACAGTTTAAGTGTTGCAAACGTAATTTGAAAATGAAAAATGTAGATCAAGCTCAATAGTAGAATTACACACTTGTAAAAGGAGAAGGTGGGGCAGTCAGATTAATTATCAAAATCGCACAACTACAGCATTTAGTAGTGTTTTGTCAAGAAATGACCATAGTAATTAACAGAATTAAACCCTTCTTTGAAATGATATAACGTGATCAGATAATCCACAAGATGTTCTACACAAGGAACGATTTAAAAGCAAAAACACAACATTCTCAAAGCATGTGAAAGCTTTAGGCGAAGGAATGTTTCTGCCTTTTACCCAGTAAGCTACTTCGAATGATGCGGATGGCATATACCCTATTGGACAATTATCACAGAGGTATCAGCATTTTGTAATGAGGTAATAAAATGTGGTTGACAGATATAAAACAGATGAAAATGCGGAGGACAATGATGTTATGTACGGTCCTGTTTAAAATGTGGTTAGGAGTGGGACAAACACTAAATGGGCGGTCCTTAAGAAACATTTGAAAACTGCTGTGAAAATATGTTGTTGTTTAGATGATAAAACGATGGATAAGATACTTAGGTACTCAAAAATCATTAGTAAAACAAAACCAGATAAGAACATGGATAAACAAAAAAACGCAAAAAAATTGCTAACACAAATCACTACACAAAAATCTAAAAATTGAGCTAAACCAATCCCACTTAAATCCGGGGGTGATCTCAGGTGCTTAAGATGGATACGCAGTTTTTGTTCAAAAAGTGACACATACCTAGGTACTCTTGTTTAAATAGATTGATGAGTCATATCCAGTTTAGGCAAATATCATATACTAGTGGATTTATAAATGTCTCTTTTCTAACCCTTAGAATCACAACATTTAATACATGTAAAACCATTGGTACATGTAAATTATCTTAAGCTTGATCGAATATGGACGTTTGAAATGAAGTAAGGATTTCCATGCTTAAACGATGAATAAACAAGAATTTCACTGGTTGACAACACAGACATTGAAAAATAAAGAGCAAATAACTCAACATTGAAAGCATAAACAACACAAGTCCCTTTTCATCAAAACTAGGGGTCAACGCAGGTGTTAGGAAGGTGTGTATTTTCTGGCCAACTGGTAGCACTCGGGATGTTACTCATTTTACTTAGAAATTCGGTGATTAGTATTATTTATTTATCATCTTGATGTTACCACAATCGAGGAAAAAGAAAGGATTGTGACAAGGAGAAGTGGAACTTATCCATATATCATTAATGACTCAGATGGCACTAAACGGTCAAACATATTATGATGGCGTCCTGAAAACGGTTGAATGTTTCCATTTATGGGATCTTTGATTAAATTGTCATGCAAGCATCATCAAAGAATCATGGAAACGCAATCCCAAGAATATTGTATAAACTGCAAAGTGCAATTCCATAGAAGAAATAAATATCAGTAAAGCCTTTTCTCAGTTTCGTTCATATTCACTTTTTGGTGGCCATTTTGAAATTTTCCGCCTTTTTGAAAAAAAATGAAAAGTCAAATATAACGTCATGACTTACTAGAAACGTTGGATTACATTTTATATGTTTTTAAAAGATTCGTTTTATATATTATTTGCTTTAAATTATACATGGTTGTGAAATTTGGACTGATTGGCAGACATTTTGAAAATGGTCGCCATATTGGATTTTTCAGAGTGGGTCCATAGCTTAAATTGACTACCAAATATATATTTACAATTATACAAAGTTTCATGCTTTTATCATCAAACCCACAATTCTTCTAAAAATATGCACGAATCAGCTGGACTAACATTTTGAAGTGAGTACTTAAATTTATTATAAAGGGCAAGATTGAATTAAACCATACAAAACAATAGATAGTCAAGAATAAAGGCTTATTTTGAATTCAGTGGTTCTGGATTCAACAGTTGTTGAAATCGAATATTAAAACTTGGATAAGAGTTTTTAAGCCCCTGCTGTAGCGGAGGGGGCATTAAGTTTTACTCTTGTTCATCTGTACGTCCGTCCCTATGTCCAGAAATTGGTTTCAGTTCTGTAACTTTAGTTTGCCACAACCAAATGTTATGAAACTTATACACAATGCTTATTACTACAAATCACAGATCAAATTTGAAATTTTGGTGGCGTCACTTTTATCGTTCTTGAGTAATGTCCTTCATATTGTAAACTGCAAGCAGGGGCATCAATTGCGTCCCATGGACACATTTATTTACTTTAATATAACTTGCCAATGTTTATTGTAGGCAAAAGTGATGCCACATAGAACATTCAGGTTTAATGAGTGTTGCTGTAATCCATTCAATGCAGATTTTGATGGAGATGAGATGAATCTTCACCTTCCACAAACAGAGGAAGCCAAGGCAGAGGCACTTATACTAATGGGGGTTAGTATGTATCCCATATATAGGTTTTGAACATTTTTGAATGCGGGAACTTAAGGTGTCATTCTATAATTAAATTTCTGTAAATAGATATTATCAAAGAAATTAGAACCCAAAAATATTTTAACCCCAGGAAATAAATGGTTGTACAGTAAATTTGGGGGAGATGAGTCGTTATACATTTTGTTATTATTAAAAATTAGGTCGAAATATGGAAATTACCATTTTATTCCTATATATAAGCAAAATTGAATAGGATTTTCAACAAATAATTTTAACCTCATATTTGAAAAAGCATTAAAATGTATCCATTCTTTGCCCTACTGTAATCTTTAAGATAGCATATCTTTTTGGAATAATTACAAGTTTCTAACTGATGGGAAAGCTATCTGGAAGGCCTTTTTGGAATAATGTAAAATTTTTCCTTTCTTGACCATTTTTGCTCTGTGAGAAATCACTGTAGGACATCTCTGTAAGATATGTAAGTTTCTTGAATTTACACATTATTGAATTGTGTTCAAGAAAGTTCTGAAGACATACTCTGCAGAGTTTCTATTGCAAGTCTTAAACAATCTGTCATGAATTGATAAAATGAAGTGCAATAAGTTGGATCCAGCTGATTTGTATTATGCTGATTATACAGAGTATAGTGTTTACATAATAAGCTATTATTATTAATTGATTTTACCTTATTAATTATTGCCTATTTGGCAGTAGTATTAAACATAATCTGTTCATTATAAGCAAAAAAGGATTCACTTTATACATTTGTGTTTGCTTAGACTTTGAAAATAATTAAATTTCAATCAGTATTTAGAAGTCAGTTTTACAAAAACCTACCATCTTTTCTTAAATAGACCAGCCTTAAATTTCAAGGCTCCTATTTAAGCTTAACATGTGTATTTTTATGCCCCTGCCGCAGTGGAGAGGGCATTAAGTTTTACCCTTGTCCGTCAGTATGTCTGTCTGTACTTCCGTACATCCCAAATTAGTTTCCGTTCTCTAACTTTAGTTTGCCTCAACCAAAACTTATACAAAATGCTTATTAACACCAAACTCAGATCTAATTTGAATTTGGGTGGTGTTACTTTCACTGTTCCCGAGTTATGTCCGTTTGTAAATTGAAAAATTGCTATATTTGCCGTTGCTGCACTCTAACTTTATTTTGCCTCAACTAAATGTCATAAAACTTATACACAATGCTTATTACCACAAACACAGATCAAGTATATTTTGGAGGCGTCATTTTCGCTGTTCTTGAGTTATGTCCCTTTGTAAATTGACAGTTTGACGTGTTTGAGATATGTTTTATAGATGTTATGTTATGGTCAAATTCCTTCATGTCAGCTGTTCATCTATCATGCTACTGATTAACATGTATTTTAAGCTGATTTTGCTTTTCTACATTTTAGTCAAAGTCTAATATGATTACACCCAGAAATGGCGAACCTTTGATAGCTGCTATACAGGATTTCATCACAGGTAAACATAAGCGTTAAAGGAGAAGGTATTAATTGTTTATACTGATTAAAAGCAAAAATGACCAGCAAGACAAGATCTACAAATTTGTCATCATAGTTGAAATTGTCTGACTACCCTATATCAGAGTTATTGCCCTTTAATGACGATTTTTACCAAGTTTATGTGTTTTTGTCTAACATCTGAAAAACTATAACATATAGATACTTAAATAAGCAAAAATGGTCAGCAAGACAAGATCTACAAATTAGTCTACTGGCTGTAATTATCAGTTCACTCCTTATTGGAGATATTGGTCTTTAATGGCGTATTTTACCAATATTTTTAGTGTTCTGTCGATTGTCTTAAAAACTGTTATAGATAGATAGCCACTTTAAATAGCAAAAATGATTAACAAGACAAGATGCTTTTGTCATGAATTCTATTATAGTCCACAATGTTGGAGCGTGTCCATTGTGGAAGATGCACATAGACATAGGTTTTGTCTAAAACCTTGCAAGTCTTCCATAAGACATTAATGTTTTCACAGTACAATTGCATAATTAAACTATATATTATTTAACACTTTTTTATTGATTATGAATATTAATAATTTTTTAGGGGCCTATTTATTGACACAGAAAGATGTGTTTTTTGATCGAGCAAAGGCATGCCAGCTGATATCATCCATGTTAACTGGTATTGATAGTACTGTCAGAATAGATCTACCGCCTCCCGCAGTTTTTAAGGTAAATAATATTTCAAACTTCTATGTATATTAAATATATATAGAAGTATGAAATCTTAACTTTTATCAAGAGGCTATCTGAATCTGGAGAACAGAGAGTTTCGTACCATTATTGGTCCTGTAGTTATATTATACATATGTAGCGTTTTCTTAATATAAAAATTGTTTCATCTTTGGCCTAATTATTTTGACAGATGCTTTTCATGAGCTAAATGGTTCTCAGCAAAGTCTGAAACAAACGTTTTTGGCATGATGGTCCTTAGTATCAGCATATATACATTCTTTGATGTTCAACAGGGTATTCTTTTGAATATTTATATGCAGTAGTGTGTTTATAATTACATGCAATATCTGGTAAATCCATATAATTTTTAATGCAATTAATTAGACTTATCCGAGGTTTGAGTCATTCGAGGTCGCGAGCTACATCTGATATTTCCCATTTCATTATTGCAACTCATATTGTCAACCTGGTATGTTAAGGCAAAAGACTTATATTTCTTTCCTTTCCATCAGCATCGATAATACATGTATTAAACAATATATTTCATATAAGAACGAGATGGAAAAGAGTACACACTGTGTTTACAAAGATAAGTAAATATAAAATACAGAAGTACTTGTGGAACGAAACAAATTGTTGTAGATGTTTGTTTTAAGCTTTCTCTTTTGTCGCTGTCTGTAAATTTAAAGATAATTCATAATAAATATGTATATGGTAGGTATTTATTTTGAATATTTTATAATTTTAAATTGTGAGCAGTGGACATAGACTTATGTGAGAGGTACACAGATAAATAAATAAACAAGTACAGTTTACCTGTGTTTAATTATGTTTACCTGTAAAATAAATGTGTGCAAATGTAATAAAAAGCTGTGCGCAAACGTTATGATTTTTATGCGCAAGTATGATGGTAATGTGCGTAAATGTAATGCACCAAAATGGATGTACCCAGAATTAATTAAGGAAACTCGTCTTGGTGCACAACAAAATTATATAATTTCAATTTTTGAATATGTAATTCAAACTTAAATGTTTTCTTTTCCTTTGATTTTTCTTTTACTCAGAGCTTCGACACATCAGGGTTGACTTATGTTCACTTTTTTCAAGGGGACTTTGAAATATACTAAAGTTAAAAGAGATTTCAAATCTACCAAGTTCAACTTATCAGAGGTAGAAATGCATCGAACAAACAGGAATTTTACTGAGACTGACAAAATACCTTGACTTATTCAAGTTTTCGACACAACAAGGTTAGACTGTATCTGAGAAAGACATTATATGTTATTAGGATCTTAAAGGGATATAGGGCACTGACAGGGAATATGAGCCCATATCCCTGCAAAACTTGAATAACAATTATATTATACTGGAGTGTTTTGAATATTAATTCACTATAAATTGCCATTCTGATTTTCATTGTTATTCAAAGGGGATATGTGCTCACATCTGCTGTCAAGGTAACCAGTGAAATGCAGGGTTAGCAAGCTAAGTATATTTCATTCCTGTTTAATATAGAAAAATATAGTATACATAAAGATTTTCACTATCAAACTCATTTTAAGTGGAGTTGATTAAGCGTCAGGGGGCATAAGTCTTTGTATATGTGTGAATATATGATACCAGTGATTAAGGTATTTTATATTTTAGCCATGTAAGTTGTGGACTGGGAAGCAGATTTTCAGTGTTTTATTGAGGCCAAACATTGATTGTCCTGTACGAGTTAATCTTAGAACTAAAGGAAAGAACTATTCTAATAATGAGGACCTCTGTTTCAATGATTCATGTGAGTTAACGATTGTTTCCTTTTTTTAGCTCACCTGGCCCAAAGGGCCAAGTGAGCTTTTCTCATCACTTGGCGTCCGTCGTCCGTCGTCATCCGTTGTGGTCGTTAACTTTTTACATTTTGAACTTCTTCTAGAGAACCACTGAATGGAATGAAACCAAACATGGCATGAATGTTCCTTATGAGGTGCTGACCAAGTGTTGTTACTTTGTAGCCGATCCATCATCCAAGATGGCCGCCAGCGGGGGACTTATTTTAACATAGGACCCTATGGGAAATGCATACAAATGACTTCTTTTAGAGAACCACTGAATGGAATGTAACAAAACATAGCATGAATGTTCCTTTCAAGGTGCTGACCAAGTGTTGTTACTTTGTAGTCGTTCCATCATCCAAAATGGCCGCCAGTGAGGGACTTAGTTTAACATAGGACCCTATGGGAAATGCATACAAATGACTTCTTTTAGATAACCACTGAATGGAATGAAACAAAACATAGCATGAATGTTCATTAGGAGGTGCTGACCAAGTGTTGTTACTTTGTAGCCGATCCATCATCCAAAATGGCCACCAGCGAGGGACTTAGTTTAACATAGGACCCTATGGGAAATACATACAAATGTCTTCTTTTAGAGAACCACTAAATGGAATGAAATAAAACATGGCATGAATGTTCCTTATGAGGTGCTGACCAAGCGTTGTAACTTTGTAGGCTATCAATCATCCAAGATGGCCGCCAGCAGGGGGACTTCATTTAACATAGGACCCTATGGACAATACATACAAATGTCTTCTTTTAGAGAACCACTAAATGGAATGAAACCAAACATGGCATGAATGTTCCTTTTGAATTGCTGACCAAGTGTTGTTACTTTGAAGCCGAACCATCATCCAAGATGGCTGCCAGATAGGGACTTAGTTTAACATAGGACCCTATGGGAAATAAATACAAATGTCTTCTTTTAGAGAACCACTAAATGAAATGAAATAAAACATGGCATGAATGTTCCTTATGAGGTGCTGACCAAGTTTTGTAACTTTGTAGGCCATCCATCATCCAAGATGGCCGCCAGCGGGGGACTTCGTTTAACATAGGACCCTATGGGAAATACATACAAATGTCTTCTTTTAGAGAACCACTAAATGGAATGAAACCAAACATGGCATGAATGTTCCTTATGAGGTGCTGACCAAGTGTTGTTACTTTGAAGCCGATCCATCATCCAAGATGGCCGCCAGAGAGGGACTTAGTTTAACATAGGACCCTATGGAAAATATATACAAATGTCTTCTTTTAGAGAACCACTAAATGGAATGAAATAAAACATGGCATGAATGTTCCTTATGAGGTGCTGACCAAGTGTTGTTACTTTGTAGCAAATCCATCAACCAAGATGGCTGCCAATGGGGGACTTAGTTTAACAAAGGACCCTATGGGAAATATATTCAAATGTCTTCTTCTAGAAAACCGCTTAATGGATTGAAACCAAACATGGTATGAATGTTTCTTTTGAGGTGCTGACCAAGTGTTGTTACTTTGTAGCTGATTTGTCATTGTCCTTATAAAGTCATTTGCTACAATTTCAATGAATTTATTGGTAATTTCTGTAAACTTACAAAAGTCTTCTGCTTTTGATTAAATTATGGGGCCAATATTAAACCAAATTTGGCCTCAATCATTATTAGGATATCTGTTATGATTTTTGTCTATTTTTACATGATTTCCAAAACCAAAGTAGAATCAGGTGAGCGACACAGGCTCTTGGGAGCCTCTAGTTTTTTTTAAACTTCTGTACGAAACTATGAGCTAACAGGTATTTTTTGTTTTGTTATAAATTAGAAAGGAAACACAACTAATTTATTTAATAAACATACATCTTAATCAGTTAATGTAAGACTGACATCTTTTGATATGCTCTTAAGGTTAAAGATTAAAGCAGAAAAGCATTCATTCCTGTCAGACACATAATACTGAGGATTCATTTATTTTCGTGGTTACCAATTTCTTGGATTGAGGAAAATTGTATTTTCCTGGATAATTGAGTCGTGGTTTTGGCAGTCAACAAACATTCCTATGGAAAGTTTTTATTCAAACTATTTCTTCAATCAATTAAAAGTAATTTTATCTATTCTAGATAATTCTATATTATCAGCAAGTTAACATTTTATATAGTTCTTCTTTAACCAAACCCAAATTTATGGTAAAGAGACTATATAAGATAACATGAATTTGTTAGGTTGTACCAAGATTTAGAAACCACTAAACAAATCTAAATTATTAGTTATTTCACAATTACTTACAAAATCATGAATTTTATATATTTTGATTTACAATTTATTGTTTTTATTTACAGTTATAGTTATTAGAAACAGCAAACTGTTGACTGGATCTATGGATAAAGCCACACTGGGATCAGGTTCTAAGACCAATATATTTTATATCATTCTACGAGACTACGGTGAAGTGTATGCTGCAGACACATTATCCAGACTTGCAAGGCTGTGTCCTGCATTCCTCTGTAAGTATGAAAAAAAGAATATGCCAATGAGACATTAACCAAACGACAAAAATAATCAAAATGCATCTAGAGGGCAACATACAGGATTGGTCAGTAGATATTAAAGTGTCAATACAGTAGAGATAAACATTGTCACTTTACTGGAGTTGTCTGGGACACAGATAAAGCAACATTTTGGACAAGTTGATCAGGAATATGTATACTTGTTTTGTTTTACATCTGTTGGCTTTAATTTTGGTAGATTACAACAAATTAATGTTTTATTGGTCTTTTTGGGTATGAATTGACAAGAAATCATATCTTTTTTTGTTTTATATTTACTGAATGAACAGTAAGTAAATTGACCTGATTATGTAATGAAAATTATATTGACCTGATTATGTAATCAAAATAATATTGACCTACACCTTCGCAAGCCAAGGATAACGATCTGGTCCTTAAATCTTCACCTTTGGCAGATTAAGATAAAATTTGTGTTAACAGCGTTGCACCATCTAGCAATAGATCGAAGTCACACCCCCACTACATCATTCTTGACCAATGGCAGAACTTGAACTCTCTTCAGTGTGGAGGTGTAAAAAGGATGTGTCCAATGTTTACAAATTTCATGAAGCCAGAACTGCTAATATATATTGATATCCAATATTTGCAGGAGGAACTTGCCCAAGAACTTCATTTAGTATCACTAAATATCTATGTTTTGGGGGTAAAGACTTGTTGCACTATCAGCACATGGTAATTGTATATTTACATTTTTCTTCATTTACACTTGATCATCTTAAAGGTGCTTTTTATACGACCGCAAAAATTTTTCGTTGTATATTGCTATCATGTCGTCGTCGTCCGATGACATTTGGTTTCCGGACAATAATTTTAATATAAGTGAATGGATCTCTATGAAATTTAACCGCAAGGTTCAATAGCACAAAAGGAAGGTTTGGATTGACTTTGGGGGTGATGGTCCCAACTGTTTAGGAATAAGGGGTAAAAAAGGGGCCAAAAAAGGTATTTTTCTAGTTTCCGGACAATAACTTGTGTATAAGTGTATGGATCTCTATGAAATTGTACCACAAGGTTCCATACCACAAAGGGAAAGTTGGGATTGACTTTGGGGGTTATGGCCCAAACCGTTCAGGAGTTAGGGGCAAAAAAAAGGGGTGAAAAATAAGGTTTTTCTGGTTAATGGACAATTACTTAGGTATTAGTCTATAGATCTCTATGAAATTGAAACACAAGGTTTCATACCACAAAAGGAAGGTTTGGTTCAACTCTGGGGGTTATGGCTCAAACCGTTCAGGAATAAGGGGCAAAAAGGGGGCAGGGCTTCCAAAAATATTAGTGCCAGCCGGACATTTTTTGTCTTATCCCGATTTTGATCCCTTAAGACTACGTAACAAAATTTCAAAAGGCAATCATGCTTATCAGTTAAGCATTTAAACAATGAATGATTTGACATAAAAACTTGACTTTTGATACAAATTCGATTTACTGACGTAAACTATTAAATTGACAGTGCATCATTCGAAGTGTGCAACATTAGCATACTAATATCTGCCTTAGAATCTTTATTTGTGCAAAATTATGTTGTCAAAATCTTTACTTTCGTTTTTGAAGGTACATTTTCTTATACTGGATGTTGACTTGACAATGGTAAAGCACAGACCAGAGTCGGATATGAAAAATCCGTGTACGTTTACATAACGTAATTTACATAAGCAACACGATGGGTGCCACATTGTGGAGCAGGATCTGCTTACCCTTCCGGAGCACCTGAGATCACCCCCAGTTTTTGGTGGGGTTCGTGTTGCTTAGTCTTTAGTTTTCTATGTTGTGTCTTCTGTTCTATTATTTGTCTGTTTGTCTTTTTATTTTTAGCCATGGCGTTGTCAGTTTATTTTCAATCTATGAGTCTGGTATCTTTCGTCCCTCTTTTACAAAGCACAATTGAGTTTCAGTAGCTCTTTGCAACGTTATTTCTCTAAGAAAATACTTGAAATGAACGTTATATAAAGGTATCATGATAATTTTAGCATTTTTGAAGAATTAAATCTCACAACTGCATACACGCGCACACGTGTACTTTGTTCAAACACCGTGGTCCTGACGATTTTTTTGCTTAAAACCTTTATAACTACCTTTTGAAAATTTTCATCAAATCATATTTATATACATACTTATGATGATTTAAATCTTTTTTGAGGAACAAGGTTTTTCTGGTTTCCGGACAAATACTTAAGTATTAGTCAATGGATCTCTATAAAATTGTACCACCAGGTTCCATACCACACACAGAAGGTTGGGGTCGATTTTGTGGGTTGTGGCTTTAATCGTTAAGAAACTAAGAGGCCAAATAGGGGCCAAAAACAAGACTTTTCTAATACTGGCTAAGCTGGTTCTAACATAAATTATTTCTAATCTATATAAAGAAACAACAAATACTGTTATGGCAGGAGATATACACCGAAACAGGGTGTGTAATTTAATATATTTAGTTTTTAACAGATTTACTAACTATTGCGCAACAGCAAAGTATTGCACAACAGCAAGAAATCTTCAATTGAAAATAAATACAAATCTTTTAACCAATTTCAATTTCAACATTAATTTGAAGTCTTGAATTGTTTGAGGTTTTTACCATGTATTACTATATTGGATATTTGGACATTTTTAAATAGGTCTACATTTGAGGTCCAAAGGGTCCAAAATTAGACTTTGTTTGATTTCATCACAAACTGAATTCTTGTGGTTCTATGATATGCTGAATCTAACTGTGCATTCCATACCTGCCAACCCTCCCATTTTGAGGGGGAGACTCCCGCTCAAATGGCGAAATTCCGGAAATCTCCCGCTTGCTGGTCCGCTCCTGCGCGGGAGTATAAAACCTCCCACTTTCGGATATTTTACCTCGATTGACCAGTCTGACAACATTAATTACGTTTTTGTGTCACTGATGAGGGTAGTTGCTACCTGTAAATCACATCCCTTGTGAAATTAAATTGCTTCACTTGACAGCTTGGGTGTGAAACATAATACTAATTAACAATCATTAACGACTTTTTCCTCAAGCTTTGTGTATTTTGAAAACACTTCAAAGAAATTTCGGGTTACCTCCCCTGTTTAATCATGTTTAAAGTTACCCTCCATAAAATAATGTGAGTTGATAAAAGAATATAAATTAAATACAAATTGAACAAAGAATCATAAAAGGATAGTAATTTAATGATTTTGAATGTCTTAGAACAAATAAAAAATATATTTTGAAAATCATTTAAGAGATCTATACTTCTATTCAATGTTTAAATTGAAATTTATAAGAAATTTATTGAAAAACATTTTATGCTGACTAGAAGGGACACAACTATCTAATGTTGAAAGATAAAGATGGAAATGTGAATGTGCATACATATGTACCAATATGGTTGAACATAAAGATAAAAAAAAAAAAAAAAATGTTGAAAGATACTTCAGGTGAAGATTTCAAATCTTTAGTTGTGGCTTAACAACTATGTGTCAGTATGCTAACAGGAATTGTAATAGGCAAAAATACAACAACACACCTTTTATAGGATATAACCATGATTGAAGAAATAAAGTATAGTTGGTGTTTTGTAGATGAATAAATAAACAGGTCATATATTTCACTTGAAAATGTTGTTCGCGCAAAATCTACCCCTTTTTATCTTTATGGTTGAACATAAAGATAAAAAAAAAAAAATGTTGAAAGATACTTCAGGTGAAGATTTCAAATCTTCAGTTGTGGCTTAACAACTATGTGTCAGTATGCTAACAGGAATTGAAATAGGCAAAAATACAACAACA
Source organism: Mytilus coruscus (assembly GCA_017311375.1). Lineage (NCBI taxonomy): Eukaryota > Metazoa > Mollusca > Bivalvia > Mytilida > Mytilidae > Mytilus > Mytilus coruscus. The sequence continues at coordinate 30,954,845 of CM029602.1, read as the reverse complement.
CACCTTGTATAGGATATAACCATGATTGAAGAAATAAAGTATAGTTGGTGTTTTGTAGATGAATAAATAAACAGGTCATATATTTCACTTGAAAATGTTGTTCGCGCAAAATCTCCTCCTCAGCTGTCATAGCTGAGGGGGAGATCTCCCTCTTTGAAGGTTTCAGAGGTTGGCAGGTATGTTACATTCAGATTTTTAATTTTGGGCCCTGTTTTCAAATTAGTCCATATTAAGGTCCAAAGGATCCAAGATTAAACTTTGTTTGAATTCATGTTTTTTTTTTGTTATATGCTGAATCTAACCATGGAATTAGATTTTGGATATTGGACCATTAAATAGATTAAATGTCCCATTTCAAATTTTTAAGTTATCTGACCACATTTATTCTGTGTCAGAAATCTATAATGTGTCAAATATTTAATCACTATCCAAATTCAGAGCTGTATCAAGCTTGAATATTGTGTCCATACTTGCCCCAACTGTGGTCGAATCCAGCTGCTCCAGGCGGAGCGCATTTTTTGATTGGATGCAGCCAGTTAGAACTGCGCCCAATAGAAATCATAACCTTGTGGATCAGAAATTCTGACTTAATCTGCCAAGGGTGAAGAGTAGGGGACTGTATAGGCCTAGCATAGATGATTGACCTGATATTGTAATGAAATTATATTAACCTGATTGTGTAATGAAAATGCGGGATGTTTTATTGGAAAAATGGGTTTTGTTTTAATATGAAAGTCAATATGTTTTGATCATGATTTTTTAAAGTAAGAAAACAAGGATTTATTTATGGAATGTTCACAGCAACACATATCAGAACTACCTCTTCATAAATGATATTAACAACAATAATGTTTTATGTTTGAATTTTGACATTAATGTACATGTACATTTATATATTTTGTAACTGTTTAAATTTTTTTTTTACAGCAAATCGTGGTTTTTCTATTGGTATTGGTGATGTGACTCCAGGCCAAGGATTGATTAATGCTAAAAACCTTCTTCTTGATGATGGGTAGGTACAGCTTTTTTAAGCTAGAACATTTCATTCCATTTATAATGTGTTTACTTGTCTTATTTTCAATATTATCATAGTTAGAGACACCTTTAGCACTGCTGAGGATTTAAGACAAAAATACATCAAATCTTTGCAGAAATTGTGAATTACACATTAAAAGTAAGCATCATGATTTAAATTGTTTAAAGGGAAAATTCTGGATTTTTAATTATAGTTTAAATATGTTCATTATGGCATAAAATACATATTCACAAAGTTTTATCGCTATATGTGCAGTAATAAAGAAGTAAATAATTAATAAAAAAACTATTGACTACTTCCTGTAGGTCGTAACGTTTTCTCCTGGTATTGCATGCTGGGATTTAAAATACAATCATTTAAAGTCTTGGTGTTTAATCATACTTTAACGTTATCGTAAGTGCCGATGACTTATTTTGATATCTAATTACCATCAGATTATAAGAAAATAAAACGAACAGACATGCAACTGTTTACATTCATGTGCTAAATTTTCTATATTTACCGTATATATTTCGATTTATTTTTGTAGACATTTAAAAAAATTATTATTACTTTATTTTTTAATATATGCTTTTTCAGACTGATAAGGTGAACAAATTAAAGTATATAACTTAAACTGTAAATATAAAAAAGAAGATGTGGTATGATTGCCAATGAGACAACTGTCCACAAGAGACCAAAATGACACAGAAATTAACAACTATAGGTCACCGTATGGCCTTCAACAATGAGCAAAGCCCATACCGCATAGTCAGCTATAAAAGGCCCCGAAATGACAATGTAAAACAATTCAAACGAGAAAACTAACGGCTTTATTTATGTACAAAAAAATGAACAAAAAACAAATATGTAACACATAAACAAACGACAACCACTGAATTACAGGCTCCTGACTTGGGACAGGCACATACATACATAATGTGGCGGGGTTAAACATGTTAGCGAGATCCCAACCCTCCCCCTAACCTGGGACAGTGATATAACAGTACAACATAAGAACGAACTATAAAAATCAGTTGAAAAAGGCTTAACTCATCAGATGGACAAAAATACAAGTGGACGTGGCAGGGTAAGACAATATGTAGGTGTACGCTTATTGACCTTTTACTTTCTACGCTATGACTAGGTTTATTATACGATGTATGTATTATTCTCTGGCAATACTCGTGGAAGGCTTGTAAAAAGGTAAAATGTTATTTGCAGATCGGTAATTAGCCGGGCCTCTAGGGCACACCGTGCCAAGTGTGACTGTCTATTCGGATGATCAGTGGATTATAAGACAGGAGGTTGCGTTTAATACACAAATTTAAAATACATTTTCAAGGTGGTGACAAATACAAATGCATCGCCGTGGAAATATTTAATTATATTTGGTGCTATTATTTATTTGAATTCAAATAAGTTAATAATCTATTAAATGAAAAATTTTCGGTTAAAGTCAGGAAACTAAATTCAGGTGTCAGAATGAAATGATATACACTCTTATCATTTATTTATGTCTCATAAAAAGGGAAAATAGAACTAGTTTTACAAAAGCATTTTGATTGTCCTTATTAGGCAAAAAATGTAAGGGAACACTTTTAGAATTTAGACATTTGAAAGCCATAACCAAATGAAGGGTGTACCTGTAATACTTCTAGCGTTTGGCATTAAATCTCGGTGAGGTCGGGAGGGTTAATTTTATAAAATAATATAGATTATCTGATATCATTTGGATATAAATAAATGAATGAGTTTATTAATTTGCAAAAAGCATATACATGCTATGGCAATCAAAACATATATTACATATACGACACAATGATAAACAGCAGAAAAAAACACACATGATACAATGTTAAGTAATAATTTGACATCTCATTTTCCATGCTGTCTTTAGATAATTACATAATTTTATAGTCAGAGTTTTATTGGCTGCTTTTAACAATTGATCTAGTTTATAAATATTTGGCCAAGAACAAAAGTATTTTGGTAAATAATGTGACCTTACAGGTCTGTATACAGGACAAACTAAAACAAAATGATATTCATCTCAACAACGTTCATATTACAACAAAGACATAATCGTCATTCTCTTGGAGTATTAGTATATCTACCAACTTCGATATTTAATTGAAGTGTCCCTACTACAATGACTACATAGTTTTGTAAGTCATCGAACATCGCAAAAGAAATTTGATAATGGAAGGAGCTATACTATAAAAACACATTAATTTATTTATTACCTATACACTCGAGATCAAAGGTTGTAAATTTTGCTGATCCAATTAACTTTTACTCACATATTTTTTTCTCTTTTGATTTGAGCGTGCTTGGTTTCATATGACAGTTTTTTTTTCAGGTCTCTTATCTCTTTCGACGAAAGCAAAACTACACGGTATATTCTGCATTTGTATAGTCCGAAGTTTACCATTAAATTGATATTCTTATTTCACATGTTAAATGAATGAACTATTATAAAAAAACAAAAGGCATTCATTTCGAAATATAACACTGTTTATCTAGAGTGTAAATGAAGCCACAGCTTAATTTGACTTCTGAAAATCGGGAAAAGGGGAGGGGGCAATTCAACATTTTCATGGAAGGTTACCCGAGTAGCTGTGGTATTGAACTTTTTCATATATTTTGAATGACACAAATGCATTCCGAATGTTTTACAGAATATCACAAGACAAAAAGTCAGAGACCTTGATAAATGAAAATTGTTTCCGTTACCATATGTGAGGGTATAAACGGGATGTACTGATTAGAAATAACGGGACCAAAAAATTATAGAAAACGGAAGAATAGGTGCTGAAATACAATTAATAGTAAAATTGAAAATAGATAACATGGGGATTAGGCCTATTCCTATTCTTAACAACTCTTAAATTTTGGCCTATACTGTACATATTCTAAACAACTCTTAAATTTTGATCCCCCAAGAGTTACAAGTCATGGAGATTTCGGATCCGACCCTAAACTTCATATGTATTTCTATTTCCAAATTGTCCTAGCTTCTATTTTGTACAATCTGAACAATAATCTGGAAGTCATTCTGTAATTGAGACTGGCGGATATTTTTATTTACATTTTGAAAAAAAAATAAGCTAAAAGTTAAGTCTGCAACTGTGGAAACAACTTGAAATAACATTTTATCCCTTTATACAATATGTTATATATTACTATCAGAATCGTGACACACAGTCGTACACAGGATGTATATCACGGACAGTTTATTTGTATGGCATATTTTATCAATTTTAGCTGTGCACACCTGGTTCACTTGCAATCACGCACATGATTCATATACCTTGTTCATTGTGTAATAAATTAACAAGCCTGCCAGGAAGTCGACCGTTAGAATACCAGAATGTGTCACTTTTACGCTACCGTGGTAATAATTAAGCCATGCTGATTACCTTAGACAAATTTTTGAATGTTGGTCAAGTTAGGGAAAAACCCAAAATAAACTTAAATTATAAGTTAGAAAAAAGCATTTACAAAAATATTTTCAAAAGATCTCAAATCAACAACTTTTTTAAATCTAAATGAGAGCATAACGATAAATCTCAGTTTATAATTCCTCCAGAATAAGTATCTGCGGACTTTTTTTTCGTTTATTGAGACTACTATAACATTATAATAGCATAAGTCCTATATAATACTTGATACTATATCTCAGAGCAAAAATGTAAATTTAATGAGGAGCTAAAACCGATGTACGATCTTCTGTCATTTACAGCTCTTAAACCTAACTTCAGCATTGTACGCTAAATATTTCTTATATATAAACCCACTGAAACAATTAAGATGTCTTGTAAAGTATTTTTTAAAATAGTCTAATCAATCTTAGTAAAGCATTACTTGATTTTATGATCTTGTCTGTTTTCCGTACTTGTTATTTTAATAATCGTAGTCGGAATTGTTCTATACCAATGCACTTGAACATGTTAACAAAAAAAAAAAAAGCTATAAAATAAAAAAAAAAGGTGGCCGTTTTATTTCTCCACCAGAGACCAAATTACATAGAAGTTACAATTAATTTTAATAGATTTAAAGCACCTGGCCTTCGAGTTCATATTATGTGCACAACCATATGTCTTTAGAACAGGAGAACAACAGAAAAGCAATAACTATCTCTTAATATAACTGCCAAGAAAAAAGTTATAATTACGGTACCATAAAATTTCCTTCGAAACAAGATCTTTCAAAATGGCCCTCACACACAACCTTGTTCTTGGTACATATTGGTATTTAATAAAAGTTTAAATGTGCAACTGTATATAACGTACATATAACTAACCTAAATAAATCCCATTTGGCGTGACCTTTAGAAAGGGTGAACCTACCAGACAGGTAACAGGTAACTAGTAAAGCTTGCTTCTTGTAAGTTGAAGTCGCAGATCCAAGTCTGGTACAGTTCTTTCTTTTTTACTGGATACAGAAAACTATCTAGGCTTCTTCCATCACTTGGTCGGGTAGAACATCCATAAGCTTGACAAGTCATTTTAACACTGATTAACGATTATGACATGCCATGCTAGGTACTAGGACTTTGTGGTAATTAGATATCCATGGTTATTAGTTTTCAAGATGGCGACTTGCCGAGAATTGATAGTCGGTTTTAAAAATTGATTAACTCACTTATCTAGACCAATAAACCTTTAATATTTTGGGAATATGCTTATTTATTTAGGATGAACATAATATCAAATTTTTATTTTTTTGCGAATTTTCCCTTTAAGAACAGTACAGAAGAAAATTTTATGTATACTGCCTTGCAATTTCAAGGTAGAAAAATATAAGTTACATATATTTTTAACGGATGTTAATTAAAAACCAAACCAATTGTTCAGAGAACAATTGAAGGTCTTTCCACCTCAAATACACATCTTTTGATTGGAAAAAAATTAAGTTCAGGTTTAAAATGTTATTTTCAGTGACAGAATATAGCATATCTTTCACTGATTCCAATAATATATAGTTTATGGTACTTTTTTATACGACCGCAAAAAAATTTTTGTGGTCGTATATTGGTATGACGTTGGCGTCGCCGTCGTCGTCGTCGTCGTCCGGCGTCGGCGTCGTCGTCGTCGAAGACGCATTGGTTTTCGCACTCTAACTTTAGTTTAAGTGAATGGATCTCTATGAAATTTTACCATAAGGTTCAATATCACAAAAGGAAGGTTGGGATTGATTTTGGGGTTATGGTACCAACAGTTAAGGAATTAGGGGGGGCCAAAATAAGCATTTTGTAACTTCCAGACATAACTTGTGTGTTAGTGTATGGATCTCTCTGACATTGTACCACAAGGTTCCATATCACAAAGGGAATGCTGGGATTGATTTTTGGGGGTAATTTCCTCAAAATTTTAGGAATTAGGGGCCAAAAAAGGGGCAAAAAACAAGCATTTTTCTAGTTTCATGACAATAACTTGTGTGTAAGTGTATGGATCTTTCTGAAATTGTACTACAAGGTTCCATATCACAAAGGAAAGCTGGAATTGAGTTTGGGGTAATTGCCTGAAACGTTTAGGAATTAGGGGCCAAAAGGGGCCAAAAATAAGCATTTTCTAGTTTCCAGACAATAACTTGTGTTCAAGTGTATGGATCTCTCTGAAATTGTACTGCAAGGTACCATACCTCAAAGGAAGGCTAGGATTGAGTTTGGGGTGATGAATCATAAGGGGGTTCAAAAATTTGGGGGGGGATTTTTTTTTTTTTTTTCCTTTTTTTTCTTTAAAATTTTCCATTTTAAGTTGGTTATTTCTGATTTATATTTAAAAGCAAATAATAATGATATGGCAGGAGATACACATCAAACAGGATGTGTAAATTATTATATAATAAGTATTGTGCAATAGCAAGAAATTTTCAATTGCACAGTATTGCGCAATAGCAAGAAATCTTCAATTGCACAGTATTGCGCAATAGCAAGAAATATCCAATAGCACAATATTGCGCAATAGCAAGAAATTGTCAATTGTACAGTATTGTGCAATAGCAAGAAATATTCAATTGCACAGTATTGCGCAATTGCATGAAATATTCAATTGCACAGTATTGTGCAAAAGAAGATACTTTGTATAAATTGCTTATTTCTTGACCAATTTCAATGGGGTTTTATTCTTGAACTCTTGGGGTTCTTTAATATGCTGAATCTAATCGTGTATTAAGTTTTTGGATTTTGGGCCCTGTTTTAAATTGGTCCACATTGAGGTCCAAAGGGTCCAAAATTAAACTTTGTTTGATTTCATCAAAATTGAATTATTGGGGTTCTTTGATATGCGAATCTAACCGTGTATTTAGATTCTTAATTTTAGTCCGTTTTCAAATTGGTCTACATTAAGGTCCAAAGGTTCCAAAATTAAACTTAGTTTGATTTTAACAAAATTGAATTCTTAGGGTTCTTTGATATGCTGAATCTAAACATGTATTTAGATTTTTGATTATGGGCCCAGTTTTCAAGTTGGTCCAAATCAGGGTCCAAAATTAAACTTTGTTTGATTTCAACAAAATTGAATATATGGGGTTCTTTGATATGCTGAATCTAACCATGTATTTAGATTTTAGATTTTTGGGCCCGTTATCAATTTTTCCACATTGAGGTCAAAAGGGTCCAAAATTAAACTTTGTTTGATTTCATCAAAAATTGAATTATTGGGGTTCTTTGATGTGCGAATCTAACCGTGTATTTAGATTCTTAATTTTTGGTCCCATTTTCAAATTGGTCTACATTAAGGTCCAAAGGGTCCAAAATTAAACTTAGTTTGATTTTAACAAAATTGAATTCTTAGGGTTCTTTGATATGCTGAATCTAACCATGTATTTAGATTTTAGATTTTGGGCCCGTTATCAATTTTTTCCACATTGAGGTCCAAAGGGTCCAAAATTAAACTTTGTTTGATTTCATCAAAATTGAATTATTGGGGTTCTTTGATATGCGAATCTAACCGTGTATTTAGATTCTTAATTTTAGTCCGTTTTCAAATTGGTCTACATTAAGGTCCAAAGGTTCCAAAATTAAACTTAGTTTGATTTTAACAAAATTGAATTCTTAGGGTTCTTTGATATGCTGAATCTAAACATGTATTTAGATTTTTGATTATGGGCCCAGTTTTCAAGTTGGTCCAAATCAGGGTCCAAAATTAAACTTTGTTTGATTTCAACAAAATTGAATATATGGGGTTCTTTGATATGCTGAATCTAACCATGTATTTAGATTTTAGATTTTTGGGCCCGTTATCAACTTTTTCCACATTGAGGTCAAAAGGGTCCAAAATTAAACTTTGTTTGATTTCATCAAAAATTGAATTATTGGGGTTCTTTGATGTGCCGAATCTAACCGTGTATTTAGATTCTTAATTTTGGTCCCATTTTCAAATTGGTCTACATTAAGGTCCAAAGGGTCCAAAATTAAACTTAGTTTGATTTTAACAAAATTGAATTCTTAGGGTTCTTTGATATGCTGAATCTAAACATGTATTTAGATTTTTGATTATGGGCCCAGTTTTCAAGTTGGTCCAAATTGGGGTCCAAAATTAAACTTTGTTTGATTTCAACAAAATTGAATATATGGGGTTCTTTGATATGCTGAATCTGACCATGTATTTAGTTTTTGATTTTTGGGCCCGTTATCAACTTTGTCCACATTGAGGTCAAAGGGTCCAAAATTAAACTTTGTTTGATTTCATCAAAATTGAATTATTGGGGTTCTTTGATATGCCGAATCTAACTGTGTATTTAGATTCTTAATTTTGGTCCCGTTTTCAAATTGGTCTACATTAAGGTCCAAAGGGTCCAAAATTAAACTTAGTTTGATTTTAACAAAATTGAATTCTTAGGGTTCTTTGATATGCTGAATCTAAACATGTATTTAGATTTTTGATTATGGGCCCAGTTTTCAAGTTGGTCCAAATTGGGGTCCAAAATTAAACTTTGTTTGATTTCAACAAAATTGAATATATGGGGTTCTTTGATATGCTGAATCTAACCATGTATTTAGATTTTTGATTTTTGGGCCCCGTTATCAACTTTGTCCACATTGAGGTCAAAAGGGTCCAAAATTAAACTTTGTTTGATTTCATCAAAAATTGAACTTTTGGAGTTCTTTGATATGCTGAATCTAACCATGTATTTAGATTTTGGATATTGGACCATAATAGGTGAATGTCCAATTTAAAAATTTTAAGTTCTTAGACCACATTCATTCTGTGTCAGAAACCTATACTGTGTCAAATATTTAATCACAATCCAAATTCAGAGCTGTATCAAGCTTGAATGTTGTGTCCATACTTGCCCCAACTATTCAGGGTTCGACCTCTGCGGTCGTATCAAGCTGTGCTCTGCGGAGCATTTTATTTAAATGAAAATGGGAGTTAATTATACTCAAAGTCACTTCTGGTGTTAAATAATAGCTTACTTAACAGTGATTCCAAAAATATATGGTTTGGATGTACTTTTGATTGAAATAATTTGCAACTTCCAGTTACAAAAAATCACTTCCGGTTTCATTTGACAGGTTACTTCACACTGGTTTTAAAAATTTATGGTTTAACATCGAAATAAGTGCAAAAATGGCTACTTCTGGTTCACTCAATGATACTTCCAGTAAATTCAAGGTCATATGTCATCCAACTGAATACAATACTGTAAATTCAGAAATTATTGTGTGCATTTATTATTGCGATTTTGTCATTTTAGTCTAAAATGCGATTTTAATTTTGCCATATTGAGAAAAATCCTGTTTAATTCATATAAAAAATTTCAAAATGCGAGTTTAAATTATTGCGATTATAACCCTGTGGCATTTTTCGCAATAATAAAAACATCGCAATAATTTCTGAATTTACAGTAGATCTTATTTACCTTTGACCTTGACCTCCATTTCATGGTAAAAAATCATGGATCTCAAATCAAAAGACCTCAAGTCTCTGATATGTATGATTAAGAAATTACTCTTCCAAAAAAAAAAAACTACTTATTTTGAATATTAAAGGGGATAAAATTAAGAAAAAGACACAAGAGCACTTCTAACCAAATGTTTTGGTGTTCATAACTAACAATATGACAAAAACATTATGTCAATAACTTTTACATATTGTGATGGGTTGCGATAACAAGCAAAGTACAAAATTCAATTCTTTACCCTGACCTTTGACCTTGAACATAATTTCCTGCTTATGGCCCAATGACCTTATATCAAAAGACTATAGGTCTCTATGACCTTAGGTTTATAAGTTACACAGACACTATTTATGTTGAACGCAGAAATGGAAATAACTCTTATTACAAGTAACCAGATCACTTAGGTCCAAGCTAAATAATTCATCCTTAGAAAGTAAAGAACATTTTGGTGGAAAAAGTTAGGGATATATTTTACAGTTTTTGAGGTGTAGCGATAATAAGAAAAACAGTATTAGGGGAGATAACTCCGATGTGGAAAGTGTTCAGGTAGAAAGGGTGAGTTTTAAAGCCCAATAACTGTTTGATATCATATACCAAATATTTTATCGACATATTGCTAAACAAAAGCGTCATTTCAGAAACAAAAGTGGTGGAAGAAAAAATAATAATCAGAACAAATTCAAAAGTTCTTTCCATGGAGAAGTGGAAAGACCTAATTACATCATAAATATTTCTACAGGTACAGAAAATGTGATGGATATATCCAGGATTTAGAGGAAGGAAAACTACTGACACAACCAGGATGCACTGAGGAAGAAACATTGGAGGTTAATCCTTGTCCTTATTTTTAACATTATAAAAACTTGAACTTAAAATGTAGTATTATTAACAGGAAAAGTATGTGGCTGTATTACAGTATTTTTTTACCTTGCTAATGAAAAGTGACCTTGTTATTTTGACATTTGGTCACAGTGATAGTTAAAGAGTGCAGTTTGGTAGTACATGGCAAATGAAGATAAAATAGAATCCTAACTACTTGTATAATGTAAATATTAAATATAAGGTCTCCCTAAGAAAGAAATTAATGATTTTTTTTTTCTAATATTCAAAGATCAAATTTAGAAAACTAATCAACAAAAAAGTATTTGTTTTCGTAGAGTGTATTATGAATGATCCAAATAGAGATGATAATTTTTATACGACTGCAAAAAATTTTTGTGGTCGTATATTGGTATGACGTTGGCGTCGTCGTCGTCATTGGTTTTCGCACAATAACTTTAGTTTAAGTGAATGGATCTCTATGAAATTTTACCATAAGGTTCAATACCACAAAAGGAGGGTTGGGATTGATATTGGGAGTTATGGTACCAACAGTTAAGAAATTAGGGGCCAAAAAGGGGCCAAAAATAAGCATTTTTGTAACTTCCAGACAATAACTTGTGTGTTAGTTTATGGATCTCTCTGACATTGTACCACAAGGTTCCATATCACAAAGGAAACGCTGGGATTGATTTTGGGGGTAATTGCTTCAAAATTTTAGGAATTAGGGGCCAAAAAAAGGGCGGAAAACAAGCATTTTTCTAGTTTCATGACAATAACTTGTGTGTAAGTGTATGGATCTTTCTGAAATTATACTACAAGGTTCCATATCACAAAGGGAAAGCTGGAATTGAGTTTGGGGGTAATTGCCCGAAACGTTTAGGAATTAGGGGCCAAAAAGGGCCAAAAATAAGCATTTTTCTAGTTTCCAGACAATTACTTGTGTTCAAGTGTATGGATCTCTCTGAAATTGTACTGCAAGGTACCATACCACAAAGGGAAGGCTGGGATTGATTTTGGGGGTAATTGCCTCAAAATTTTAGGAATAAGGGGCCAAAAAGGGGCAAAAAACAAGCATTTTTCTAGTTTCAGGACAATAACTTGTGTGTAAGTGTATGGATCTTTCTGAAATTGTACTACAAGGTTCCATATCACAAAAGGAAAGCTGGGTTTGAGTTTGGGGGTAATTGCCCGAAACGTTTAGGGGATTTGAGGTCAAAAAGGGGCCAAAAAACAAGCATTTTTCTAGTTTCCAGACAAAAACTTGTGTTCAAGTGTATGGATCTCCCTGAAATTGTACTGCAAGGTACTATACCACAAAATTTTCCATTTTAAGTTGGTTATTTCTGATTTATATATAAAAGCCAATAATAATGATATGGCAGGAGATACACACCAAACAGGATGTGTAAATTATTATATTAAGTATTTTGCAATAGCAAGAAAGTTTCAATTGCACAGTATTGCACAATAGCAAGAAATCTTCAATTGCACAGTATTGCGCAACAGCAAGAAATCTTCAATTGCACAGTATTGCGCAATAGCAAGAAATCTTCAATTGCACAGTATTGTGCAATAGCAATTAATATCCAATAGCACAATATTGCGCAATAGCAAGAAATCTTCAATTGCACAGCAAGAAATCTTCTTTTGCACAGTATTGCGCAATAGCTAGAAATCTTCAATTGAAATTTAATACAAATTTTTTAACCCATTTAAAACTTTTAGGTTATCTGACCACATTTATTTTGTGTCAGAAACCTATATTATGTCAAAAATTTGATCACAATCCAAATTCAGACAGTATCAAGCTTGAATATTGTGTCCAAACTTGCACCAACTGTTCAGGGTTTGACCTCTGCGGTCGTATCAGGCTGTGCTCAGCGAAGCATTTTATTAGCCATGACTATGATGTCATTTTCTATTTTAATACCTTTATGATGTATTTAAATGGGCTTTTATGGTTACAAAGGAATTTTATTTTTAGATTTTACTGTAAAATGTTGCTGATTAAGGTTTTTTGTTTATTTTTAGCCATGACTATGATGTCATTTTCTATTTTAATACCTTTATGATGTATTTAAATGGGCTGTTATGGTTGCAAAGGAATTTGATTGTTGGGGTTCTTTGATATGCTGAATCTAAACATGTATTTAGATTTTTGATTTTGAGCCCAGTTTTCAAGTTGGTCCAAAATTAAACTTTGTTTGATTTCAACAAAATTGAATATATGGGGTTCTTTGATATGCTGAATCTAACCATGTATTTAGATTTTTTATTTGTGGGCCCTGCTATCAAATTGGTTCATATTGAGGTCAAAAGGGTCCAAAATTAAACTTTGTTTGATTTCATCAAAAATTGAATTATTGGGGTTCTTTGATATACCAAATCTAACCGTGTATTTAGATTTTTAATTTTGGGTCCCATTTTTAAATTGGTCTACATTAAGGTCCAAAGGGTCCAAAATTAAACTTAGTTTGATTTAAACAAAAATTGAATTCTTTGGGTTCTTTGATATGCTGAATCTAAGCATGTGTTTAGATTTTTGATTATGGGCCCAGTTTTCAAGTTGGTCCAAATTGGGGTCCAAAATGGAACTTTGTTTGATTTCAACAAAAATTGAATATATGGGGTTCTTTGATATGCTGAATCTATCCATGTATTTAGATTTTTTATTTTTGGGCCCTGTTATCAAATTGGTCCACAGTGAGGTCAAAAGGGTCCAAAATTAAACTTTGTTTGATTTAATCAAAAATTGAATTAATTGGATTCTTTGATATGCTGAATCTAACCATGTATTTAGATTTTGGATATTGGACCATAATAGGTAAATTAAAAATTTTTAAGTTCTTAGACCACATTCATTCTGTGTCAGAAACCTATACTGTGTCATTTATTTAATCACAATCCAAATTCAGAGCTGTATCAAGCTTGAATGTTGTGTCCATACTTGCCCCAACTGTTTAGGGTTCGACCTCTGCGGTCATATCAAGCTGCGCCCAGCGGAGCATTTTATTTTTTATATACTTATAATTTGTAATATAATTATTTTTTGTAATATATTTGTTTCACTTACATATTATATAAACAATTGAAAAATCCTATTTACACAGATTTGGTTCTTTTCTGGATCCTTACCTTTTGAAAACATAACCGAATGATTGATTTAACAGGTATCTTACAACAATTTGCCTTTTTTTTTTTGTAACAAAGATTCTTATTGGAGAAAATCCATGATAATTTTTGTCAGAGAATAAGTAATTTGCAATACCAAGGCTTCCAAAACGGGCATATTTGCCTGACAAATATAAATTTATCGGACATTGACCAACTGGGCCAAGCATGAAGTGGACATCCTACGTAGGTTTGCCATTTCAACGTTCATTTGAATCAGAAAAATCAACCATTTTGACTTGACCTGGTGCCTTAAACAGCCACACTTTTCCTGTCATTAAAGTGACAGTGACAGTTTTTTTCTAAACGCCTTCAGATATTGGGCTGATTTTTGGTATGTGAGTTAACCATGATGAGTTACAGATCAAGTTTAAGTTTTGTTCCGCTCCGCTAATTTTTGCCGAAATTACGGGCTTTGGACTTTGAAAATTGTTGAAAATCACAGTTATACGGACTTTTTATCTAAACGCCTTCAGATATTGGGCTGATTTTTGGTATGTGAGTTAACCATGATGTGTTACAGATCAAGTGTAAGTTTTGTTCCGCTCCGCTAATTTTTGTCTAAATTACGGGCTTTGGACTTTGATTAATTGTTGAAAATCACAGTTATACAGACTTTTTTTTCTAAATGCCTTCAGATATTGGGCTGATTTTTTGTATGTGAGTTAACCATGATGAGTCGCTGTTTTTTGATATGTGAGACTACCATGATGAGTTACAGATCAAGTTTATGTTTCATTCCGTTATGCTGATTTTCATGTCGTTTCAACACATCTTGTTAGATCTGCAGTACATCCACTTCCTGTCTGCTGATAGTTTGAAATTTAATTACTCATTGATCAATGAAATTTTTCATCAAACTAATATTGGTCTTGAGAGCTGGATACTATCCATGCATGTTTGTGTCCACATGTGTTGTTGAAATTGCCGATTTTTCAACTTTTTGAGACGGGGCCATTCGTGTCGTTCCGACACATCTAGTTTAAATTAAAAGCATTCCTGGTTTAAATCTGACTACTTTTTAGCAAAACAGATCGAGACTATCAGAAAAACGTATTTAAAACGATAAGATCATAATTTACACCCAACAGGTAAACTATTTTGTACCGGACATTGATCGGACTATTCAGTTATTTAAAAAAATTTTTTTTTTAATTTCAGCGTTTGCATCTAATCAATTTAGTCAAAAAGATTTAGATTATCAGAAATATGTATATGAACATAATTTGATAAAAAAAATTAAAAGGTAGTAATAAAGGTTGTAAGCGAAAAATCGTCAGAACCACGTTGTTTGAACTAGTACACGTGTGCGCATGTGCACAGGTGTGAGGTTTAATTTATGAATCCGAATTTTTCAAAAATGCTAAAATTATCATTGATACCTTTATCTAACGTTCATTTCGAGTATTTTCCTGAAGAACTAGCATGGAAAGAGCTACTTCAACTCAATCGTGCTTTGTAAACGTACACAGATTTTACGTATCTGTCTCTGGTCCATGTTTTACCATTGTCCAGTCAACATCCAGTATTAGAAAAATGTGTTTTAAAATCGAAAGCGAAGTTGTTGACAGCGTTATTTTCCACAAATAAAGAGTCTAAGACAGATATTAGTACGCTGATGTTGCACACTTGGATAGATGCACCGTCAATTGAACAGTTAACGTCAGAACATCGAATTTATATCAAAAGTCAAGTTTAAAATCGTTTTTGTGTCAATTATTGTGTATATGATGCCCAACTGATTAAAATGCTTGCCTTTTGTTACTAAGTCTTAAGGGATTGAAATCGGGACAAGACAAAAATATTTTTTAGAAGCCCTGTACAATACATGTCAATTTTTCAGGCAATGATTTTGAAGGAGTTGTCAGTTATTAGAGACCACACAGGAAAAGCATGTCTGAGAGAACTAGATAAAAGTAATAGTCCATTGAATATGGCTATCTGTGGATCAAAAGGTATATTTTGTTATTAGCAAGTTCAGTAGCCAAAAAATGTTGTCACACATATACACACACACAAGAAGGATTCTTACCAGTAACATCCTGCATCACAGTACTGGTGTTAACCTTGCAATATAACATCAAGCATGCTACAGTGAAATTTTGAACTAGTAAATTAAATGCAAGATGAACTAGTTTCTGATTTGCATCATTGACATACTTTATTTACTGAACAGTTCATTATCCAATTTTCAGTTCTGCTTTGCGGATCCAAATTGAATTTATGCATGCAAAATAAATATTTTAATATTAATTATGAAAGAATATGATATATATGTAAAACTCAAAGCTTCCAAGTAGCATATGTGCTTAAAGCCATTTAGTTTCATTCTTTGTGTAAACACCACTGTTAATACTCTGCTTATTAGAAGCTTGTTTCATAATTCATAAAAAGGTAAGGCAGGAATCACCCAAAATACCACACAGTACAAACGACCACATCAACCACCAACACCTGGTTCCTGAAACCAAAAAATAACAAAAAAACAGACATACAAACAAATTCAAATAACGACAATCAACACATGGTCCAGATAGCCTGACTTGGTACAGACACAAAATGTGATGGGGTTAAACCAGTTTTACATACAAACTCTTTCTTCCTAGACCCATTTTTAATCCCCTACCAACGAAGTCGAATGGGATTTTAGGTTTGTACTCCGTCTGTCTGTCTGTCTGTCTGTCTGTCTGTCTGTCTGTCTGTCTGTCTGTCTGTCTATCCTTCAGTCCTGCAAATCAGTTTTCCACTTTTTTTCTTTGTGCTTGAAGATATTGATTTGATATTTGGTATATAGTTTTATCATGACAAATTACAGATCAAAATCGAATTTTTGTACCTGTCTGATGATTTTGTCCAGAGTTATGGTCCTTGGACTTAGAAAATTCGCTCAAATAATCAGTTTTCCGCACTTTTTTTCGTCATGCTTGAAGATATTGATTTGATAATAGGTATATAGTTTTATCATGACAAGTTACAGATCAAGTTTGAATTTTGTTCTGGTCTGATGATTTTGTGCAGGGTTATGGTCCTTTGACTTAGAAAATTCACTCAAATAATCAGTTTTGCTGTCGTATATTGCTTTGGACTTTGATTAATTGTTGAAAATCACAGTTATACAGACTTTTTTTCTAAACGCCTTCAGATATTGGGCTGATTTTTGGTATGTTAGTTAATCATGATGAGTTACAGATCAAGTTTAAATTTTGTTCTGCTCCGCTAATTTTTGCTGAAATTACGGGCTTTGGACTTTGATTAATTGTTGAAAATCACAGTTATACAGACTTTTTTTCTAAATGCCTTCAGATATTGGGCTGATTTTTTGTATGTGAGTTAACCATGATGAGTCGCTGTTTTTTGATATGTGAGACTACCATGATGAGTTACAGATCAAGTTTATGTTTCATTCCGTTATGCTGATTTTCATGTCGTTTCAACACATCTTGTTAGATCTGCAGTACATCCACTTCCTGTCTGCTGATAGTTTGAAATTTAATTACTCATTGATCAATGAAATTTTTCATCAAACTAATATTGGTCTTGAGAGCTGGATACTATCCATGCATGTTTGTGTCCACATGTGTTGTTGAAATTGCCGATTTTTCAACTTTTGAGACGGGCCATTCGTGTCGTTCCGACACATCTAGTTTAAATTAAAAGCATTCCTGGTTTAAATCTGACTACTTTTTAGCAAAACTGACTGAGACTATCAGAAAAGTATTTAAAACGACAAGATCATAATTTACACGCAACAGGTAAACTATTTTGTACCGGACATTGTTCAGACTATTCAGTTATTTAAAAAATTTTTTTAATTTCAGCGTTGCATCTAATCAATTTAGTCAAAAGATTTAGATTATCAGAAATATGTATATGAACATAATTTGATAAAAAATTAAAAGGTAGTAATAAAGGTTGTGCGAAAAATCGTCAGAACCACGTTGTTTGAACTAGTACACGTGCGCATGTGCACAGGTGTGAGGTTTAATTATGAATCCGAATTTTCAAAATGCTAAAATTATCATTGATACCTTTATCTAACGTTCATTTGAGTATTTTCCTGAAGAACTAGCATGGAAAGAGCTACTTCAACTCAATCGTGCTTTGTAAACGTACACAGATTTTACGTATCTGTCTCTGGTCCATGTTTTACCATTGTCCAGTCAACATCCAGTATTAGAAAATGTGTTTTAAAATCGAAAGCGAAGTTGTTGACAGCGTTATTTTCCACAAATAAAGAGTCTAAGACAGATATTAGTACGCTGATGTTGCACACTTGGATAGATGCACCGTCAATTGAACAGTTAACGTCAGAACATCAATTTATATCAAAAGTCAAGTTTAAAATCGTTTTGTGTCAATTATTGTGTATATGATGCCCAACTGATTAAAATGCTTGCCTTTTGTTACTAAGTCTTAAGGGATTGAAATCGGGACAAGACAAAAATATTTTTTAGAAGTCCTGTACAATACATGTCAATTTTTCAGGCAATGATTTTGAAGGAGTTGTCAGTTATTAGAGACCACACAGGAAAAGCATGTCTGAGAGAACTAGATAAAAGTAATAGTCCATTGAATATGGCTATCTGTGGATCAAAAGGTATATTTTGTTATTAGCAAGTTCAGTAGCCAAAAAATGTTGTCACACATATACACACACACAAGAAGGATTCTTACCAGTAACATCCTGCATCACAGTACTGGTGTTAACCTTGCAATATAACATCAAGCATGCTACAGTGAAATTTTGAACTAGTAAATTAAATGCAAGATGAACTAGTTTCTGATTTGCATCATTGACATACTTTATTTACTGAACAGTTCATTATCCAATTTTCAGTTCTGCTTTGCCGGATCCAAATTGAATTTATGCATGCAAAATAAATATTTTAATATTAAATATGAAAGAATATGATATATATGTAAAACTCAAAGCTTCCAAGCAGCATATGTGCTTAAAGCCATTTAGTTTCATTCTTTGTGTAAACACCACTGTTAATACTCTGCTTATTAGAAGCTTGTTTCATAATTCATAAAAAGGTAAGGCAGGAATCACCCAAAATACCACACAGTACAAACGACCACATCAACCACCAACACCCGGTTCCTGAAACCAAAAAATAACAAAAAAACAGACATACAAACAAATTTAAATAACGACAATCAACACATGGTCCAGATAGCCTGACTTGGTACAGACACAAAATGTGATGGGGTTAAACCAGTTTTACATACAAACTCTTTCTTCCTAGTCCCATTTTTAGTCCCCTACCAACGAAGTCGAATGGGATTTTAGGTTTGTACTCCGTCCACCTGTCTGTCTGTCTGTCTGTCTGTCTGTCTGTCTGTCTATCCTTCAGTCCTGCAAATCAGTTTTCCACTTTTTTTCTTTGTGCTTGAAGATATTGATTTGATATTTGGTATATAGTTTTATCATGACAAATTACAGATCAAAATCGAATTTTTGTACCTGTCTGATGATTTTGTCCAGAGTTATGGTCCTTCGCTCAAATAATCAGTTTTCCGCACTTTTTTTCGTCATGCTTGAAGATATTGATTTGATAATAGGTATATAGTTTTATCATGACAAGTTACAGATCAAGTTTGAATTTTGTTCTGGTCTGATGATTTTGTGCAGGGTTATGGTCCTTTGACTTAGAAAATTCACTCAAATAATCAGTTTTTGCTGTCGTATATTGGTATGACGGCGTCATCGTCGTCGTCGTCGTCGTCGTCCCAAGACACATTAGTTTTCGCACTCTAACTTTAGTTTAAGTGAATGGATCTCTATGAAATTTTACCATAAGGTTCAATACCACAAAAGGAAGGTTAGGATTGATTTTGGGGGTTATGGTACCAACAGTTAAGGAATTAGGGGCCAAAAAAGGGGCCAAAAATAAGCATTTTTGTAACTTCCAGACAATAACTTGTGTGTTAGTTTATGGATCTCTCTGACATTGTACCACAAGGTTCCATATCACAAAGGGAAGGCTGGAATTGATTTTGGGGGTAATTGCCTCAAAATTTTAGGAATTAGGGGCCAAAAAAGGGGCAAAAAACAAGCATTTTTCTAGTTTCCAGACAATAACTTGTGTTCAAGTGTATGGATCTCTCTGAAATTGTACTGCAAGGTACCATACCACAAAGGGAAGGCTGGGATTGAGTTTGGGGGTGATGAATCATAAGGGGGTTCAAAAATTTGGGGGTTTTGTATTGTGCAATAGCAAGAAATTTTCAATTGCACAGTATTGCACAATAGCAAGAAATCTTCAATTGCACAGTATTGCGCAATAGCAATAAATCTTCAATTGCACAGTATTGCACAATAGCAAGAAATATCCAATAGCACAATATTGCGCAATAGCAAGAAATTGTCAATTGTACAGTATTGCGCAATAGGAAGAAATATTCAATTGCACAGTATTGTGCAAAAGAAGATTCTTCGTATAAATTGCTTATTTCTTGACCAATTTCAATGGGGTTTTATTCTTGAATTCTTGGGGTTCTTTAATATGCTGAATCTAACCTTGTATTAAGTTTTTGGATTTTGGGCTCTGTTTTTAAATTGGTCCACATTGAGGTCCAAAGGGTCCAAAATTAAACTTTGTTTGATTTCATCAAAAATTGAATTATTGGGTTCTTTGATATACCGAATCTAACCGTGTATTTAGATTCTTTATTTTTGGTTCCATTTTCAAATTGGTCTACGTTAAGGTCCAAAGGGTCCAAAATTAAACTTAGTTTGATTTTAACAAAATTAAATTCTTAGGGTTCTTTGATATGCTGAATCTAAACATGTATTTAGATTTTTGATTATGGGCCCAGTTTTCAAGTTGGTCCAAATCGGGGTCCAAAATTAAACTTTGTTTGATTTCAACAAAAATTGAATATATGGGGTTCTTTGATATGCTGAATCTAACCATGTATTTAGATTTTAGATTTTTGGGCCCCATTATCAACTTTGTCCACATTGAGGTCAAAAGGGTCCAAAATTAAACTTTGTTTGATTTCATCAAAAATTGAATTCTTGGGGTTCTTTGATATGCTGAATCTAACCATGTATTTAGATGTTGGATATTGGACCATAATAGGTGAATGTCCAATTTAAAATTTTTAAGTTCTTAGACCACATTCATTCTGTGTCAGAAACCTATGCTGTGTCAAATATTTAATCACAATCCAAATTCAGAGCTGTATCAAGCTTGAATGTTGTGTCCATACTTGCCCCAACTGTTCAGGGTTCGACCTCTGCGGTCGTATCAAGCTGCGCCCTGCGGAGCATTTTATTCGAGCTAAAATTAGTCTATATAAAAGGGTTACTTCTATAAACTTAACTTTAGTTACAGACCAGTTGAAGCTGGTAGGCATCTTGATCTAGATATGAGGCCTTCATTGTTCAGTTCATACTTGAAGATTTTTAATAACTGTGAAAATGCTGGGACAGAACAGCAATAAATGCAATACTCCTTTGACATGTGAATATTTCCTAGTGCATCTTGGGAAAGTCTAACCAAATATTCTACAAAAATTAAGGCTGTCTTATATTTTACAAATGAAGTCAGAACCTTAATTTCCTTATGGCCTGTTATTACAGTTTCAGTGTCATTTCTTTTCATATGTAACATTTTTTCTTGTATTGCAGGTTCATTTATCAACATTTCACAGATGATTTCCTGTGTAGGACAACAGGCCATCAGTGGAAAGAGAGTGCCAAATGGATTTGAAGATAGAGCATTGCCTCATTTTGAAAAGCATTGTATGATTTTGGAATTATTCCTACAAATGTCCAAAAGAAATTTGTGTGCGATATGGAAACTCGTTCCTGCAGTGACGCCTATATAACTTACAGAATTTCAATAAATATTTCTCATGCAGTATTGCAATTATTTTTATACAACCGCAAAAAATTTGCTTTCGTATAATGCTATCACATCTTGGCGTCGGCGTTGTCGTCTGAAGACATTTGGTTTCCAGACAATATCTTTAGTTTAAGTGTATGGATCTCTATGAAATCTAAGCAAAAGGTTCAATACCACAAAAGGAAGGTTGGGATTGTTTTTTGGGGTGGTGGTCCAAACCGTTTAGGAATAAGGGGCCAAAAAGGGGCCCAAAACAAACATTTTTATAGTTTCAGGACAATAACTTGTGTATAAGTATTTTGATTTCTCTAAAATTGTACCTCAAGGTTCAATACCACAAGTAGAAGGTTGGGATTCATTTTGGGGGTAATTGCCCAAACCGTTCAGGAATTAGTGTCCATTTTTTTTCCTCAAGATTTAAGAAATTATCAATTTTCCACAAAAAAAATTGGGGTCACAATTTATTTTGCTAATTCTTTGTATATAGTCTGAAAACAGATTTACTAAGTATTGCACAACAGCACAGTGTATTGCACAACAGCACAGTGTATTGCACAACAGCAAGAAACCTTCAATTGAATATAAATTCAAATCATATAACCAATTTCAAGTTCTTTGACTACATTTATTCTGTGTCAGAAACCTATAATGTGTCAAATATTTAATTATAATCAAAATTCAGACCTTTATCAAGCTTGAATATTGTGTCCATTTTTGCCCCAACTGTTCAGGGTTGGACCTCTGCGTTCGTATCCAGCTGCGCTCGGCGAAGCAGTTTATTTGAATTGTTAGATACAAAGGATTTTTAGGGTTTCCTGTAGCAAAGCATGGGCTCTGCCAAATTTTGAAACGGAGGAAGTTGATAGCAGCCACAACTCCTTCTGTGTCCCATACAGAATTTCAATGGAACTTTTATAGAATTTTTCCCATTAATGTCATTGTGCTACTCCTGTTGCTTATTGATTCATTTTGTTTTTTTCCAAATCTAAACATGTTCTTTGCCATATTAACAAAGGGGAAACATCTTGCAACCTTAACTTTTCCAAAAAGCACTGACAGTCCTTTAATGAAAAAAATTAAATGGTAGAATATTTAATACCTAATAACATTGTGACTTTTTAAAATTATTTATCCAAAAAATGAATTTTAGGTTTCCCATAGCACAATTTGCAGTTTGTCATATTAATGCAAATAGGTGAGGCTGTGTTTGTAGTTTATTCAAGTCAATATCAAAACCTCAGAAATAATTGATTAAGTTTAGTGTGATTGGGTTTCTGTTTCTTGAATTTATAGCCTCCTCTCCTTTATTCATAACAAATAAAAAAGGAAAGAAAAATCAATGTTAGATAAAAATTAACATGCATGATGAAATGTATTTTCATCTCATATTATTATTCTTCAGCCAAAGATCCAGCAGCTAGAGGTTTTGTGGAGAACAGTTTCTATTCTGGACTAACTCCAACTGAGTTTTTCTTCCACACAATGGCTGGTAGAGAAGGTTTGGTGGATACAGCAGTCAAAACAGCAGAAACCGGTTACATGCAGAGGAGATTGGTTAAAGTAATTATTTTTTTGTTAGTGATTAAGTTAGCATTAAATTTTGCATGTAAATAATGAATGAAATGTATGAAAAAGGCCTTGCAACCAGAGAATTTGTTTTGGTAGCATGTGAATTGAAAGACCGGTATAAAAATTATGGAAAAGTTATTTTACATTTACTGTGGATTCATTATTATTCGTGTGATAAACATTTTTCGTTGATTTCATGGGTACAGATGAACCATGAATTTAAATGTTCAAACAATTACAAATTCTCTATAGGTTTGTATGCAGACTTTGACAAAACCATGAAATCAATATCCATGAAAATGAATGAAAATTGGTACCCATGAAAATAAATGAATCTACAGTATATTTACTTTTGCTGTTTACTTGTAGAACCTTCTTATATATTAATTTTAAAACTCACAAATGATTTTGATTGATTAAAGTTTATCTTTAAAGAAGAAATTCTTTATAGATTAAAATCTTCTGACAGATGACAATTTGACAATGTTATAGAATGCCTCTATATTTTTCAGTCTCTGGAAGATCTCTGTAGTCATTATGATCTGACAGTGAGGACCTCAACCAATGACATAGTCCAATTTATATATGGTGGAGATGGCCTAGACCCTGTTCACATGGAAGGAAAGGACCAACCAATGGATTTCAGAAGAGTATTAGACCATATCAGGGTACTTAACAATTTTTTTGTTACCTCTAAATTTCTGTTTGAGAATTTAAGGTGCACAATTAGAAGGTGTGTTGATGACAGACAAAATCATTAATTGAAAAATACATACTAGTAAAATATATAGTTAATGTTAATTAAAGTAATTGTTCTAGCTAAGTGATGATTTTATTCAATCCAAATATATTTTGAAAATAGTTAAAACTGTATAAGGCAGCTTTGTAAGTTTGTTTTTTTCATACTAACAAAACTAGTAACTTCTTAAAAATAAAGGGGGGTGTGGTGAAGGAGAGGCAATAAAAAACAGACATCATGTCAAAATGAAAAATACCAACAGGCAAAAGTCCATAAAACGTTACACAGACAGCTAAAGATTGAGTTACCGAAACCACACCAATAACAGGGGGTTAACTCAGTTGAACCCTGAAGGGTAAGCTATTCCTGGTGCACTATTGTCAACCCTCTTGTTGCTCATGACTGGAAAAAATATGGTGATAAGTTACATAAATTTGGTGATGTCACTGTCAAGTAAAAGAGGATGGGTTTGTGACTACAATAAGTGGACATCCATCCGTAGTCATCTATGAAAATACTGCATGCAAAGAAAAAATATCGGCCAAGAATTTAGATATAGTTTACCTGCTGAACATTAAAATATAGTATGCTGAAAGATTGCATTTGTATTTAAAGTAAATGATAATTTCTTTCATTTTGTTTTTTTATTTGATATTTGATTTTCAGACATGTGATAGCACTGAAGTAAGAATGACTCATAGTGAACATCCAGCACTGTTTCTTGCTTTTATATCACTGTGTGATCATTACTCATTTTTAATTTTTTTCAGATTTAATTTTTTGAAATTATCATTTTCAAACTAAACTTTTTAAAAGGGTATCTGACATTTAAAATGAAATAGTTGCTTCCTGAAATCTTGCTGGAACAATACTGATTACAGTTGAGAAAAACTTTATAAAAATTATTAAATAATTAATTGCTATGACAATAAAGTGTCTAAAACATCCAACATTATACTTAAGCCTAATGTACAGTTTGATGTCTTCTTGGATCTGGCTGTAGAAAATGGTTTGATGAAGGCTTCAGTGTTGTTTAAATGCTTCTTTTGGCTGATTTGAGAAAATAATGTATTGATTGACAAAATTATTATATTGCTAAGAAGACTTAGAAGAAGTGCAAAAACAATGCTGCCTAAAACCAGTCTAAACTGATTGTTGTACTTTTTATTTGAAAACAGTTTTTAGCATGCAAGCAATAGTTAAAACAAATCTTATTAGGTTAAAGAAATGCACCACTGTAGATCAAATATTCAAAAACTGTGAAGGTCATTCGTATTCAATGAATAGTTCATGCATAACTACCGGTATAACAATATCTAAATTGCCTAGTTATTTCAAAAGACACCCTTTGATGGTGTGAATTGTAAAAGTATAAATAACAGTGACGAACGATTATTTTGATTGCTTGTCTATGTTTGTGTGCTATTTTAATGAAAAACTAGTTACCAAAGACCTTTCCTTAGTACACATTTTCTTTGATGATTTTTTTTAATCTTCACATTTACAGTTTTTTGCATATGCAGTTTCTAAGCAAACTAATTCAAATTTTATATAATACAGTAGACTCCACCTAATCGGATATCAGCTAAACGAATATATCTGCTATTGTAATATTATTTCAATACACCAAACCCTTCCCTATATGTTTAATGTTAATTTTATCGTGTAATCGAATATTGGATATAAGAATATATCAGCAAATAGGATAAGAATATTCAGGAAATTGTTTTCAAAACCATGGACAATCGGATACTTTCAATGTTTTTCTGACAGGAAATGGATTGGAAGTTACGAAATTACAATCTTGCAGAGAAAAAAATAGTTTTGACTAAATATAAAGGAACTATTTCTTAATGAATTGTTATCTTTATTCATTGTCTTCCTTTGTAATGTGAATGAGATGCCCTTTAAATTTAAATGGTTTGAATTTATTTATAAAATATACAAGAGCAGATACGTTGGGAGAATTCTGATAAAACTCTAAGTGCTCACAGAATCAGAAATATAATTTAAACTGAATGTACCTCCTTCTGAATAATTTATTGCAATATACATATAAATTCCTTTTGACAAGAGAAATCTGACTTTTGTCAGATATAATTTTGTAACATGTACATGACCACATGTCATGGATGCCATTGTATGAATAGACATAAGAAGATGTGGTATGAGTGCCAATGAGACAACTCTGCATCCAAGTCAAAATTTTTTAAATGTAAACCATTATAGGTCAAAGTACGGTCTTCAACACGGAGCCTAGGCTCACACCGAACAGTAAGCTATAAAGGGCCCCAAAAATTACTAGTGTAAAACCATTCAAACGGAAAACCAACGGTCTAATCTATATAAAACGAGAAGCGAGAAACACTTATGAACCACATCAACAAACAACAACTACTGAACATCAGATTCCTGACTTAGGACAGGTGCAAACAAATGCAGCGGGTTTAAACGTTTTAATGGTACCAAACCTTCATCCTTTTTCTGAAACAATAGTGTAACATCACAACATAGAAAGACACACTATAAAATATCAACTGAAATAGCTTAACTCAATCAAAGGACATAGTTACACCATTGAACATACACTGAACAAATAAATTTGACCTATGATACAATGTAAATTCAAAATAAATAAACTGAGGTAAGAATAATAAAAGTAACATGTTATATCGGTATGAAATGTTAAATTATTTAAGAAAAACAATATGCTCGAACAAAAATATCAGCCATTTGCAATAACTTTAAACACAGGTAAATAAAATAATTTTGTTGTTAGGTATACGTATACAGTTACAATAGAGAAAGGAAATATTTAACAAAATAAATAATTTAGATGTTCATAGTACGAAGTTGAAATTTATATCAGTACCAAACACTTATCAAAGCTGGTATATAGACCAGATATAACCCTGAATAACATTAAATAACAAAAAAAGCATTACAATTAGTATCAACAGGTCAAATAAACAAGAAAGTACGATTTGAGAGTACTGACAGCTAGTTAAAAGCCAAAACAATAATAAAAAATCATGCATCAGAGACTAAAATCAACTAAAACACATCCCAGGGATTTAGTATTTTAACGTCATGGACAGTCAAAGAAGACATGACTAGTGCAATGCCAAAAATAAATGTATCGACAGACAGTAGGATAGTTAGGAGTTTAACCTCTTTATAGATCAAAATGAACGTGGGTGTGTCTTTAAACATCCCGTTTGAAAAGAATACAAATTTAGTTATGTTTTAATTTGCTGATGACAAAATCGATATTAGTGCCAATGTAAACTATATTCAAAGATCTAATTACAACATTGGTAAGATAACCTGAACTAATAAGTTTATTTAAAGGTTCGATGAGTTTACACGGAATGTATGTATGTACGAAGATCCCTCTGTGAACGGAGCACCCCCTCGATTGCTGCTCGGGTACAGTGGAATCCGTGTACACTCCTTATCAGAATTAATTGAAATGTGTCACTAACTTATATACAACCCACCACCAGGACAATCCCCAACCCAACACGGAGGGAGTGTTAGGAGACACCAGTAAGTCTGTTATTATGGTGGAGGAAGCTGAAGTACTCGGAGAGAACCACCGGGCTTCTCGGCAGGAACAGACAAACCGAAGAGATATCTATAGATTGATCTCCAGGTCAGAGTCGGGGGTCACTTTGACCAACCGAGGCCCCCATAGTACCCATTCTAGTTTAATCTCCAGTCTGGGTACCAGAGATGTGTGTGGGAGGGTGAAAATCACCCTACTAATGTACTGAAATTTCCAGCGCCCCGAGTCAGGATCAAACCCGGGACTTTCAGCACTGTAGCCATCGGTCTTAACCACTAGGCCAAGAACCCACATATTGTTTTGTTTACAAAATGTGAAGAAGCCTCAAGAACCATGACCTAAACATAAAAAGTCTTCAGAAACTTAAACTTGATGCAATAATATTTTATCCATCATAATTATCTTCATAAATTTAAATTTGATTCTTTAAAGAAATAAAATATATGACAAATAAGATTTTAGTTTAGAGACTACACAGAACATGTTTTGATCTATTTATAGCCAAATTAGCTTACCTGTGATAAATGTACATAATGGATATTTATTTGTTTACAAAACAAAGAAAGACACAAACTATGGATGGTAGATATTTATTCACATAAATATTTCAGAAAATTTGATTTACTTTAATAAATATAGGATTTAAAAGCTGAAAATAAATATAGGATTTAAAAGCTGAAAACAAATATGAGCATTACATAAACGATCATACCAGCTGATATTTTTTTACACAAACATCATGGTGATGTAACTGATAAAAAACACTCCAGCCCTTACATATATATAGAGCAGTGGTCAGGGCTAGTAACATCTCAGCATTAGGTCTACTCATTATTGCAGAATATTCAATGAATATACATTTATCGTCTAATTGAATATATCGGGTAATGGGATATTTTTGCTGACATTTTGGGTATCCGATTTGCCGGAGTTTACTGTACTTTTAACCAACCAATACATGTGTAATTTGAACAAGTAAACAAGTTGAATGTGCTATAAGTTTGAAGATCTTGAACATTTATATGCTGTGCAATTTCAACATATCTCAGATTTCTTCATCTCATACTTATCCAACTCTACCACACTATTGTAGGCCAATACACAAAGTGAAGTTCGACAGGAGCCATCATTGAGTGGTCCACAGCTGATCCAGTTTGTTGAAGAAGTTTTAAATGAAGAAAGATTTCAGGATTGTAGTGATGACTTTAAAGCAGATCTAAGGTATAAATGAACAATGCTATTTCAGTTATCATGTGCCTATGTAAACAGAGAGTAAATAAATATATCTGAGTTACCTATGTAAACAGAGATATAAATAGATCTGAATAACCTATATAAACAGATCTGAGTCATGTATGTTAACAGAGATATAAATACATCTGAGTTACCTATTTAAACATATATATACAGTCAAACCTGCCTTAAGAGTCACCACATTTCAGTGGTTGCCTGCTTTTAACGGCCACTTTCAGACCCTCTCAAACATTTTCTCTAAAAAATTTAACTCGTTTCAGCAGCCACCTGTCTAACATGGTCAGAGGTCATCTTTTTTTTGATGAAATCGTCATTTCAACTTTATACAATGGTCATTTTAATGTTTCTAACTACCAAAAATCTTCATGATGAAAAATATATGTTGTCTATATTGAAGTCAAAACAAAAATTGAAACCTGTTTCAACCAAGATTGCGCAATAGAGGTGAATTCGTGAATTTCCCATGTTACACTCTTTTCAGCTTCCACTGAAAACTGTATCACCAACATTTCTTTACAAATATTATCATATTTCGAATTTTTCTTCAAATGAACAGTGCCAGAATCCACCAATTAAATTTCACTATTTGCAAGAATGATAACTCTACCGTTTGAAAATGCTAAAACAATTTGCCCTCATCCTGGCAATGGGCGATGTCGGAATCAGAATTTTTTAAAACCTCGTTTAAAAGGTCACCTTTGTTGAGCGGTCACTTTTGATGCTTCCCAAGAGTGACTGCTTAATACAGGTTTGTTAAGTTTTTTTTTACATTGTGATTTGGATGGAGAGTTGTCTCTCATACCACATCTTCTTATTTATATTGACTGTAAATAGATTAGAGTTACTTATGCAAATAGAGATATAAATCGATTTTAGTTACTTACATAAACAGATATAATTATAGACCTTAGTTTAATTTTTTATTTAGACCTAAGGTACTTATGTAAACAAAGATGTAAATCAGATCTGAGCTCCCTATGTTAACAAAGATATAAATCAGACCTCAGCTACCTATGTTAACAAAGATATAAATCAGATCTGAGCTACCTTTGTAAACAAAGGTATAAATCTGATCTTAGCTACCCATGTAAACAATGATATAAGTCAGGTCTGAGCCACCTATGTAAACAAAGATATAAATAAGATCTGAGCTTTCTATGTAAACAAAGATATAGATAAGATCTGAGCTTTCTATGTAAACAAAGATATGAGTCAGATCTGAGCTACCTATGTAAACAAAGATATGAATCAGATCTGAGCTCCCTATGTAAACAAAGGTATAAATCAGATCTGAGCTACCTATGCAAACGATAATATAAATCAGAGCTGAGCTACCTATGTAAACTAAGATATAAATCAGATATTGGGTACCTATGTAAACAAAGACATAAATCTGATCTTAGCTACCCATGTAAACAATGATATAAGTGAGATCTGAGTTACCTATGTAAACAAAGATATGTCAGATCTGAGCTACCTATATAAATAGGGATCAAGTCAGATCTGAGCTACCTTGGCAAACAAATCTTAGCTACCTATGTAAACAAAGATATGAATCAGATCTGAGTTACCTATGTAAACAATGATATAAATCAGAGCTGAGCTACCTATGTAAACTAAGATATAAATCAGAAAAAGATATTAAAGCAAAATTATGTAATTCTCAGGTACTTAACAAATAAATAAATCAGAAATCAGGTACTTACCTAAACAAAGATAAATCGATTGCAGATACTTACCTAAACAAAACAATATGCAGGGAAAGAGATAACTCTATTCCAAAATGCACAAATAGAACAATATTATTTTTCATATATGAATGATGCATATATTTAACCAATTTCATCAAATTTTCGTACATGCAAAAGGTACCAAAAATTGTTGACTTTATACTCAGGTTTTATTAAAATTGTTTATTTTCCTAAGAAGTGTACTGATTAGATAATATTAATAGATTTATATATTATGTATTGCTATTATATTTGTGTATATTATGCTGTAAATTGGAAGTTATAGATAATAAAAAATGTTTATTTTTGAGGATTAATTTTTAGAAAATTCACAGAAACAGTTGCTGAAAAAATAACCAAAATAAGACAGAAATATAAAGGTTCTGATAAACGAATAAAGGCTGGAAAAGGTAGGTTCATATTTTATAATCTAATTGATTTATTATTTAAATTACAGACAAATTGTGTCAAATATGGAAGAAAGATTCAACAGAATCAACTGGAAGCAAGTTAAGATTTATTTATTCACTGATACCATGATTTCAAATTTTCAAATGAAGAAATTAAAAAAGAAATCATCAAATTTACATTGACTAAAATGATATGCATAGTAAAGTTGAGTGTTGTTACATTTAAGACTGTTAATCAGAAATTACTATTAATGTGTGCATTTCTTAATTTGAATAGTCAGATGTTGATTGACATGCAAAATTGATGCTTCTCAGATAAATATTCTGTTGAAAAATGCAAGATGAGAAAAATATTTGCAGTATACGTAAAAAAATAAACAAAAGAATTTAAATATTCTGCCAAACAATTATTGTAATTCCTACCATGAATAATTCACATTGATGTCACAAATGTTAAATTTAATTTATCTACTGGCATTTTTTCCTCCACATATAAGTGTCAGCCCCATGATGTCACAAATGTTAAATTTAATTTATCTACTGTCATTTTTCTTCCACATATAAGTGTCAGCCCCATGATGTCACAAATTTAAATTTAATTTATCTACTGTCATTTTTCTTCCACATATAAGTGTCAGCCCCATGATAATAGATTTTCAAAAGCACAAAAATGGTGTATTTCAATCTCAGAATTTCAAAGTTTTTACCACCAATTTTGTATACAGCCCAAAATTTGTTTAGTTTAAAGGGTTTCAATGTAATATTGACACAATGTACCATTTAAGCTTATAGCTAAAATCAAACTCATGTCATAATCAACCTCGTGTCTTTAGTTTCAGTTTTGAGTCAACTGGAAAGAATCACTAACAGTCAGATGGACAAATTTTTATATTGCTGTAAAGACAAAAGAATGAGATCACAAATTGAACCAGGTTGGGTTTTTATTTATATCCTTATTGTTTGATTATTTTCTTTTAACAATCTTTGATGTAGACAATTTTCTAACAGTTTAATTCTTAATACTTTTAAACTCAGTTCAGAAAGTATTGTACTATAAGTATAAGAATGAAAAAAATGAGAAATAGAAGAAACTGCGGAAAACACACATAAGGAGCCCACCAAATACAGAGTTAATCAAGACAACCTAGTAGAATTCAGAGCTTTTCGCAAAATCAACATAAAGCACATTCGCAGTCAAAATTATTTTGAATACTTGACAACATTTTTAGAGAAAAGGAACCCGCCAAAAATTCTTTAAGATTCAACATCAAACCACAAGTCCTAGACACTGCACCACAATTTTTAGTTAGATGGGAAACAGCCCAAATTAACTTCATCTTG
The DNA here is from genome assembly GCA_017311375.1 of Mytilus coruscus. Taxonomy (NCBI): domain Eukaryota; kingdom Metazoa; phylum Mollusca; class Bivalvia; order Mytilida; family Mytilidae; genus Mytilus; species Mytilus coruscus. The sequence goes on along the minus strand of CM029602.1, from coordinate 30,922,460 downwards.
AATTGGTCAAAATTCTCATAGAATATTGGATGGAAAGATGCAAAACAATTCAGGAACAGATAGAGAAATCAGAAATGGATCTCAAAGAAAAGACAAGAGGGGGGAAATGAACCACATCCAAAAGTTGATCAAAACCATCAGAATCTCAGTCGACAAGGAGATGAGAAACCACACCACAGCAGAGAAAACCTAAATAGAAGAAAAGAACTGCAAATTCATTTAAAGGAGCAAATATACAGTTGAACTTCGTTGTGTCGAACTCAGTTGTGTCTAAAACTCGGATGAGTCTAAGTAATTTCTCGGTCCTGGTAAAATTCCTCTTTGATCAATGCATATTTACCTCTGATGAGTAGAACTCAGTTGATTCAAATACTCAGTTAAGTTAAGTAAACTTTATAGTCCCGTCGATGTAAAATTAATGTAAATTGACTCTGATGTCTCGAAGTGCGAAAGTAAGAAATTTCTAAAGATGCAGACTTAATGAAAACAATTCAAATCGGATGTATTTCTTATGCAACCTAATCGTTTTCAAAACAGATTAAAGCTGTGTAAACATACTTGTTTGCATAACAGTTAAAATGACATGTTTATGGTGACCGGTAATTAACACCTTTGTTGATCGTCCAAGCGAAACTTTATTGTGTTGAACATACTTTACCTGACATTAAAAAACGAAATGAATTTAAATAACCCAAGCTGAGTTTAAATGAATCGTTAGAATAAAAATTCATTAATTACAATAAATAAAAAGATTAAGACAATTATGATCAATTTATAATAATTGAATGCAAAGCAGACAACCCTCGATCATCAGATTTGACCCCACAATTGTGAGGCATTAAATGCCTTCATGTGGGACCTTAATGATTTTCACCACTTGTTCAAATTCACATTTGAAACAAGCTACAAGTACATCAATACAGTTCTTAGACACAAAAGTATTGATAGATAAAAATGGAAATTTAACAACCACCCTGTAAAAAAAACCCAAAGCTGATCCAAACTATTACACCAAAGACAAGAAGAAGAAGACACCACCACATACATTTACACCATCACCACTTGGGAAATGGCAGTAAAATTGTCGAAATACTCATGCTACTAAGGCCAAGAGGAATACAGAAACATACCAGGAATAAATCATTACACATAGATATATGTATGGAAAAGACACACAACACACAGAATAGACAATACTGACTCTCACAAATAACTTTATTTATATATTTATTAACTTTCACTATCTATTCTACCTAATATTCTTATTTAATTTTCACTTTCACTTTCTATTTATACAATAACATCGCCATAACAACAATCATTGTAATCCGACTTCTTGCTAACCGCCTAACCTACAATATTTGTACTTCACTGTCTATTTTCTCATGTATACTTGTTCTGAAGGCGCCACGCTTGATGGCGAAACATATGGACAAATAAACAATTACATTATGGTAATTAAGGAGGGTTGTTGTCTTTTATATCCATTATTTCTTACTTTTTCAAAGACAACTGTGAATACCTCTAGGTATCCACTCATTTATTACCCTTCCGCACAATCACCACTCCAGGTGTTGGTTCACTATATACAACTATAAGTATATGAAATTATTAAAAAAATTGCTATGGATATTCACCAAAGGATTCAAATGTGCCAATATTTTTTGTGTGCAGAACTTTTTGTACAGTCAGTTTCCTATACCTTTTTCAGGAACAGCTGTGGGAGCTATAGCAGCTCAGAGTATTGGCGAACCAGGTACACAGATGACACTGAAAACCTTCCATTTTGCAGGAGTTGCCTCTATGAGTATCCTTTTTTATGTATATTAGTTTTAAATATAATGTTAATCTGGTTTAATTGCATTTTTTACATAGTTTGCAAGAAAAGCCAAAGTTTTCCAACATCAGGTCATACATTTTGTACTTGTATTCTTGACTTAAGTGATCAATGATAGGAAGAATTCCTTTCAGTTACAGCCATTTGTTTATACAGATCCTTAACTTATATAGATATAACACAGGGTGTGCCTAGGATCAAAGAGATAATCAATGCAGCCAAGGCTATCAGTACCCCCATCATTACAGCTCAGTTAGAAGTAGATAATGATCCAGAGTATGGTAGGATGGTTAAAGGAAGAATTGAAAAGACATGCTTAGGGGAGGTAATTCTGTAAAAAATGTTCAGATTAACTTACATTCAAGTTTCTTAATATAAGACCCCAGCAAACTAAAGTTTTTGATATGCATAAAAGAATATTATCATGGTCCCACATGATAAAGGGGAGATTATCATATTTACTTACTTCAATATTGAAATATGTGGTAATAGTCTAGATCTCTTGTAAGGTTTTTCACTGACAGTTCTCGTTTATATAGATAGGATTAAATATGAACACTTATTTCAAGTGTAAAGTGTATTAGGAGAATACATTGAGCAAAGTGATTAGTACTAAAGATGTATTATATTGACTTTGTCAATTTTATATTTCATAAAAATTAAAATTGATACAAGAGTGCTATATACATTAGATACGAAAGAGAGTACTAGTTAAGGAGACATAAAAAACAATTAATGCAGGTAATTGTGGGAAATGGTTCTGTTACAAGTTCAAAGTTATTTCCCATACTTTATATGGTTTGTTATAGTGAATTTCTATTGAAGATTGTATTTTTTATCAGGTTACTGAATATTTTGAAGAAGTATTTTTACCTGATGATTGCTTCATTCTGATAAAACTTGACATGACAAGGATATCTTTACACAAGGTAATTTTTCAGATATACCAATATAATCTCATGTAGATATCAGTAATATTAAGCTCTTTCCAAACATTTAAGGGAGAAAAGTATATAAAACAAACAGAAATAGGTAGGAAGAAAAGGAGAAAAAAGAAATATGTAAACAAATTAACCAAAAACTCATTAAAAGAAAGAAAAAAGGAGGAAACTATTAAACGAATAAAATAATAGAAATTCAATAGGAACTAGGAAGAGTTAAATACATTTCAGAGTGCTGAACAACATGTTTGGTTATGCTGTGATGCCTATGTAGCAGTTCTTACACATTATGCTTTATTTTGGGGTTTAGTGTGACATACAACATAACATTAATTTACACTTTTTAGTCAAACTTCTTAATTTATTCATTAAGACTACTGTAAATTCAGAAATTATTGTGAGGTTTTTATTAATGTGAATAATGCGACTTGGTGATTACCGCAATAATAAGAACTCACATTCTGGTATCTGATACATATATCTATATGCAGATTTTCCTGAAATCGCAATAATTAATCTTGCATTTTTGTCCATTCTTCAAAAATCGCAATAATAAATTCACACAATAAGTTCTGAATTTACAGTATTTACTCATTAATTTTAGTTGATGTTTGTGTCTTTTTCACAGTTGGAGGTTAATGCTGGTAGTATTAAAGAATCAATATGTGTTTCCAAGTTAAAAGTGAAAGCACAGGTATGAAAATAACTTTCTTAAAATAATATGTCAACAAAGTGAACAGCTTATTCAAATTATGATGCTTTTTATCTCAGTGTATAATTCATTACAGGGAAAATAGATAATGTAAAGTAATTACTAATTTTTCAATGACAATCTTCATGTATTTTCTAGTATGATGACATAAAGAAGGTATTATGATAAGGCACTTTTTTTGGTCCTTGGTATTTAAATATCATAACTTGTTATAGCCTACCAAATAAAATCCTTCAGGTGTCCATAAAACCTTAGTCTGGCAGACGTCAGTATTCATAGTTTTGAATTTTATCTCACATAATTGCATTAATGCTTCAAACTCATGAATTTAGTGCAAAACTGCAAAATAAATTGAAATGGTTAATTATACCCCCGCTTTAAAAAACGGGGGGTATACTGTTTTACCTCTGTCTGTCCTTCCTTCAGTCCATCCATCCATCCGTCAGTCCGTCCCTCCCATGAATATTTTCGTCGCGTTTTTCTCAGGAACTGCTTGACAAGGATTTCTGAAATTTGGTTTCAGGGTTTATATAAGTAAGTTACACCGTGTGATGCGTTTTCAGATTCATCACTCAACAACTTCCTGTTTACCGAACACTTGTATTATTTTACACATGATAGCCAAGTTGAAAATTTTCGTCACATTTTTCTCAGGAACTACTTGACAAGGATTTCTGAAATTTGGTTTCAGGGTTTATATAAGTCAGCTATACCGTGTGATGCTTTTTCAGATTCATCACTCAACAACTTTACCGAAATATTTCGGCGAGGGTATCATCGGTGAGCAGTAGCTCACAGTTTTACTTGTTTTGCTAGGGAGGTTATATATTTTTACAATTTCCTGCCAGATTGTCAACAAATGTGAAAGATAAATACATTCATTAAAACAAAACTATTTTTCAGCACGTAAAGATCCAAAGTGAGGCAGTAATCACAGTACATCCACAAGAATCCTCTAAAAGTTCTATGTATTATATTCTCCAATTCCTTAAAAAAGAATTACCCAAAGTCATGATAAAGGTGAGACTATTTTAGTGGTTTTAGTTTAGAAACAAATCCATCCAAGCAATAAAACTTATATATGTTGTTATTACCCATTTCATTGTCTTTTTAACAACATGGCCACACCAAATTAATGTCTTGTTCTTCGGAATTGCCACTCATAATTATCCAATTTTTATACAACAGCAAAATTTTTGCGGCTGTAAAATGGCATGGCGATATTATCGTCTTCGATGTCGGTGTCCAAAGACATTTGGTTTCCAGATAATAACTTGAGAATAAGTGTATGAATCTCTACAAAATTGTACCACAAGGTTCCATACCACTATTAAAAGGAAGGTTGGGATTGATTTGGGGTTATTGTCCTAGCTGTTTAGGAATAAGGGGCCAAAAACAAGCATTTTTTCTTGTTTCCAGACAATTACTTGTGTATAAGTGTATAGATCTCTATAAAATTATACCACAAGGTTCCATACCTAAAAAGGAAGGTTGGAATTGATTTTGGGGGGGTATAACCCAAACCATTTAGGAATTAGGGGCCAAAATCAATACTTTTTTAATACTTTGTATTAATTGCTTATTTCTTGACCAATTTCAATGGGGTTGAATTCAAAGTCTTGAATTCTTTTAGTCTTTTGATATGGGCACAGATGTGCAATTCATTTCAGGTAGGTGGTAATGGTAGCCTTTTCCTCAATTCCTCTGCTCATATCGTAAACTTGGATATGCATGATGGCTCGTTTCGAAGCTGAGACATTTTCACATATGTGGTTAAATTTTCGGGGTACAAAGTGAGATTCGTTTTTCCATTAATGAGCACACCCCGAAAATCCTTTCGTGATGAGGCTCCTCAAGGTAAAAAAAATCCCTTTTTTTCACACAATATGTTCTTTGCACACTTTAATAACTCCATATTTTTACACATTTATTCTATGGTCCTCTACTCTCCAAATCAGCACAAATGGTTCAGCTCAGTCACTTGTTAAAAATTGAAACATGTCCAATATCACTACACAGAGATTTTTTGTTTACGCACAACTTTTGTGTTCCTCAATTTGAGGCACATTAGGGATATTGACCCATATGCCGAATCTTACCGTGTATTCAAATTTTTAATTTTGGGCCACATTTTCAAATTAGTCCACATTAAGGTCCAAAGGGTCCATAATTAAACTTTTTTGTTTGATTTCAACAAAAAATGAATTCTAAGGGTTCTTTGATATGCTGAATCTTACCATGTATTTAGATTTTGGATATTGTTTGGACCATAATAGGTAAATATCAAATTTCAAATTTTTAAGACCACATTCATTCTGTGTCAGAAATGTATGATGTGTCAAATATTTGAAGTATCAAGCTTACATGTTGTGTCCATACATGACCTAACTGTTCAGGGTTTGACCTTTGCAATCGTATCAAGCTGCGCCCTGCGGCGCATTTTATTTATTTATTTTTTAATTTATTTTGCTCTTGATTTTTTTTGCCTGACATGTTTCCTGATGACATTGAAAAAATAGTCTAAGTTACAAGTCCCTTTGTATATTGGTCCGAACTTGAACATAGTTTTATATTTTAATTTAAACTTTTAAAAATGGAAATATAACATATTCCATTATATTATAATGGTGTACATGTATATAGATTTATTAAATGCAGGGTATACCATCAGTTACCAGGGCTGTCATACATATAGATGAGAAGAATGAAGAACTGTATAAATTATTAGTAGAGGGAAATAATTTACAGGCAGTCATTGCTACTCCTGGTAAGTGTTAGTTTATACTTTATTGGCAGTGTCGTAAAGGAGTAGAGTCAGAAACCCCAATAAACGGCTCTGTAAAGGTGCATTATTAAAACTTCAATTGTTCAAGTAAATTTACTGTGTATGTATTGCTAAATGTATTACTTTTGAAAGTATAATAAGAAAGAAATGTATATCTGCTTCATATATTATAAATATATTAGCCTGAAGTAGGTATAGATTTCATTTTGTCCATTTCCTAGAAATTCATCATCTTTTTCAACCTTATTTCATGATTTCATATGTGGCACCACCCCTTGCCCATTGAAATTTTGGTTAAAGGAAAGACTATGGTATATTTAATAAAATATTTCAGCAAAAATATTTGTGGGCAAGGGGTGGCACCACTGTTAATTTTTCAGAAAACTGACATAAATTCCATCAAATTATGCCAAAAATCAGGCGTTCACAGTTCACCTACATTTATGACATCAGAAATACATCACTAATGATGTAATTGGTCAAAAATCTTTTATAACTGAAACAATTGGACTTTTTAACATATGCATACCTGCCAACCTCTGAAACCTTCAAAGAGGGAGATCTCCCCCTCAGCTATGACAGCTGAGGGGGAGATTTTGCGCGAATGACATTTTCAAGTTAAATATATGACTTGTTTACATATTCATCTACAAAACACCAAAAAGAGTTAATAAATATACTTTATTTCTTCAATCCATGGTTATAATATATACAAGGTGGGGTTTTATTTAGCCTTTTTTACGATACCTCCGAGTCTCATAACTCATAACATTCCATATTTGGATTTTGTTTTGAGTCTCACACTGAGCATGCTTTCAAACATCGTACAGACAACCAGAAGAAATCGAAAAGTTGATTGAACATGATGTGCAAAAAGATTCATTGCCAAGTGAACTTGGTCGTAAAATTTAAAATCTTTCTTTCAAATCTGCTTGACATTTCGTTTTTGCAGTTATCTATTTTTCTTTTTACACTGCCACTTGGTCCAGACAAAGACCTCTATCTTGTTGGAGTTGGCATAGCAGAAATGAATTTCAATTACTTATATATCAAACATAAAAACTACTGATCAAAGTTTTCAAATGATCACCAATTGTTTATTTATTTTTTGGAAAGATTGGAACTTGTTCCAATTCTTTCCTAAGGCACCGGCCTCCAAACAGAAAGTGGACAGATTAGCTACTAAATCTATACACACTGACATATAGTTCCCAGTTGTTCTCATGTCTGTGTACAGACTGTACATATGCACAAGTGAACTTAAAAGAAATTTGGTTACATCTTAATTTAGAGTATTTTTTCAAAAATAATAGTCATTATTTTTTTCAATTACTGGCTTAGTTTTGTCTTTTTACTTAAGTGTATTGATACATTAACAGTATGATTGACAACTGTCATGATCAAGGTACAATAAAACACAAAGGGTGGAACAATAATTGGAATTCTATATAGACTCCTCCTCTTTAATGCCAATCATAATTGACCAAATGACATAACTTAGTTTATACTTAACATGGCAGACCACTCAATACACAAACTTTGACCTCATGAGTATCTGATATAATTTGATCTATAAAAGTCAGTCTCTTGTCTTCATGGTTAATTGAAGCTAACAAATACTAAATAGGGATTTCTTTAATAAAATTATAAACAGATGATATATTTTTTTCCTTTACCTTTATATATCTTGATTTACAAGTGCATTAAACAAATGATCTGTAAATCTTGTTTGAAAGATGATTAATTAAGGATTAATACGTAATGTGTTTTTTTTAGAAAAGACCAAAATGAAAATCTGTATGAGTAAAGAATGTCAGTGGTGTCTGTTTTTCTTGCAAATCTGCAACAATTATCTGTAATTATTCCATAATTTTAATAGGTTACATTTATCAGAGAAGGTATTAGTATATTTGAATACTGTGAGGTAATATATTTTTACAATTGAAATAAATAAGAATTTGCCTCATAAATTAAAATTCTCCATCTTTGGACAATAGAATAAAAACATCATATTAAGTTAATTGATGTGAAAATTACCCTTTGTCAACCATGCATCTTCAATGTCATATATTATTGTTTTAATCAAAATCAATAAGCTATAATGAGCAATGTTTGAACACAGAGTAACAGACATGCTCACAAAACAACCATTCACAGGTTAATTTTGGGAGATAAAAGTATTTTTTTTAAGTTTCAAGTCTCTTTAACCATTGATCCCAGGTTTACTGAGAAACTACAATCATAATTTTTTTACTTGATAATTTCTTCTGTTTCAAAAAAATATAAACAGTAAGTTGCAATCTAAAAGAAGTTATTAGGCAAATTTAGTGACCCACTGACATAACTCTATTGAGCTACTTTATTACTGAAAAATTGCTTATCATTCTAAAAATCTGCAGTAATATAACTAACAAATATGCAGTAGTGCTGTAGAAAGTTTTTGCTGTCCACCATCACTGCTGTGGAAGTGTAAAATATGATTGAAATTATTCATACAATTCTTCCTATCTTTCCATTAGTGACTTTAGATCACTTTGATTATTGAAAGTAATGAAAAAGCGAGAGAATTACGAACACGGGTATTCCAGGTAAAAATATCCGAAAGTGGGAGATTCTATACTCCCGCGTGGGAGCGGACAGGCAAGCAGGAGATTTCCGGAATTTCATCGTTTGCGCAGGAGTCTCCCGCTCAAAATGGGAGGGTTGGCAGGTATGACATATGCCTTCATATAATTTTCACAACATCATCACAGTTAAAAATATCAGGTTTTTAGGGCCAAATTATGAGTTAATAGTGAATTAACTCCTATGTATTGTAGGTGGTCAGAAAATTTCATGTTTTGTAATTGATATAGATTTGTAAATTGAAGAAAATTTTCAATAAAAAGCCTGTAACATCATAATATTAAAAATATCAACACATTTTAAAGAACTGCAGTACATTTTCCTTCATATCCTGTGAAAAGTTTATAAATAAACAATGAACCATGTCTCTAGTAAAATGTATATTTTTAAACAGAAAATAATTTCAGTGAGAGAAGATTTAAGTTAACATAGATGCTGCAGTGTATTATATATAGATATCATAGTACAATCTTTATTTAAACATTGAAAATTTAAGGATATTTAAGGTGAAAACCTTTAGAATTGTCATTTGTGTCCAACAATGTGTCTTTACCTCATGAATAACTGTAACATCATAACTGATGTGTGCTTACACCACAATAAACTTCAAACGCTCAATCAATTTATATGATGAATGTGTGCATTACAGGAATCAAAGGAACACATGTGACATCAAACAATACATTTGAAGTAGAGAAATGTCTGGGTATAGAGGCAGCTAGAAGTACTATCATTGAAGAGATCAATTACACTATGGTGAACCATGGTATGAGTATTGACATACGACATGTCATGTTACTGGCAGACCTGATGACTTTCAAGGTAAATTTTGTCATATGTCATTGAGGTGTATGTGATGCCATGCCAAATTCCCAGTAAGCTCAAGTCAAAGCTCAAATTTAATATTGTTTTATAAGAAAAGAACAGACGACTCATATGGACTTTTTTTTAAGCAAAATAATTACTAAATTTCATAAATATGCTCTGTAATAAAATTATGAGCAGGCCTAGAGGATTTTACGCAAAATGATCATTATAGGAATTATATTGACAACATTTACATCTCATAACCAATATTTATTTTCTGTTTCCATTGCTTATTCCTGCTTTTAAAGTTCTTCTGGTAAATGGAAAAAATCTTTGAAAAGTAAAAAATAATGATTAGACTAATTTTAACTCATTGTGGAATTCATTTAGGGTGAAGTTTTAGGAATTACCAGGTTTGGACTGGCCAAGATGAAAGAGAGTGTACTTATGTTAGCATCAGTAAGTATCAATAGATAAAGCTTTATTTAGATGTTTTTACACCACATTTTGAGTATGGCTGTTTTCAGTTTTGTCATGTGAAAGGGAAGGTTTTTCTTCTGCTGATGACCATTGTACCAAGCTTAATTTAGTTTTGATTTAAAACAAAATCTGTAAACAAATAAACTCATCATAGATACCAGGATAGAAATTTTGTATATGCGCCAGACGCACGTTTCGTCTACAAAAGACTCATCAGTGACGCTCGAATCAAAAAATGTTAAAAAGGCCAAATAAAGTACGAAGTTGAAGAGCACTGGGGACCAAAAATTCCTAAAAGTTTTGCCAAATACATCTAAGGCTATCTATTCCTGGGGTAGAAAATCCTTAATATTTCAAAAATTGAAAGTTTTGTAAACAGTTAATTTATAATTATGACCATATCAATGATAATGCATGTCAACACAGAAGTGCTGACTACTGGGCTGGTGATACTCTCGACGAATAAAAACGTCACCAGCAGTGGCATCGACCCAGTGGTTGTAAATAAACTCATCATAGATACCAGGATAGAAATTTTGTATATGCGCCAGACGCACGTTTCCTCTACAAAAGACTCATCAGTGACGCTCGAATCAAAAAAAGTTAAAAAGGCCAAATAAAGTACAAAGCTGAAGAGCATTGGGGACCAAAAATTCCTAAAAGTTTTGCCAAATACAGCTAAGGCTATCTATTCATGGGTTCAAGTTGACAATATATCAATAGTCTGATGAGGAGAATCAGACTATTGATATCATTTCCTAGAAATGTTTATGAGTAGAATCAGAAACCCCAATAAACAGTAAAAAGACTTAAATAAAAACCCTTTAACATCATAATATTAAAAATATCAATACATTTTAAAGAACTGCGGTACATTTAGCAATACATACACAGTAAAAAGACTATTGATATAATTAAATTAAGCTTGGTCTACAAAAGACTATTGATATCATTGATATATTGACCACCTACAATACATAGGAGTTAATTCACTATTACAAGTTGACAATATATCAATTAAAGCAACTTATCAAATTTGGCACTGTAATCTTTAAATTACATAACCTAATAAGGTATTCTATATGCAAAAAGATGAAATTTGAAGTAGCTAGGGAAAATCTTAAAGATAGAAAACAAATTTAAACACAAGGGTAAAATAAATAATTGAATAGAAGATGTAGAACTCTGTTTTTTTCTAATATGACTTGACTTCAATAGTAAATGTAAAATTTTATTTACAACATTCAGTTTGAGAAGACAGCTGATCATTTATTTGAAGCTGCTTATCATGGTCAGAAAGACACAATAAATGGTAAGACATAATTGTATTGTTACTTTTGTTTTGATTTCTATTTTATGTAATTGGTCTTATGATAAAACATTATATAAAGTTTCAAAACTGTTAATGAAGGATAGTAACTGTTACTTCTGAGAATTACAAAATTAGTCTGAGACAAAAAATAAGAAATTTCTTCCTAGAATATAACTCTTTCCAGGAAAACAATTCAGGATGTTTCAAGAGAATTTTTAATTGGGTCATTAATTGTTATGTTTTCTTATTTTAGGTGTAAGTGAGTGCATAATTATGGGAATACCAATGGGAATTGGAACAGGACTATTCAAGCTACTTCATAAATATCCTTTCAGTTATTCATTGAGAATACACCATGTGTTGTGGTACTGAAGGGTTGTGGGATGGTCTAAACATGAAATTTTGGGTACAGACGTGCAGCTAGGATTTCAAAAACACCCCATTTATATACATGTAGTCTTGTGAATATCACTACCAACAAATATATTTCATCGCAAAATCATAACCCATTCATACATTTCTCAGTTATCAAATATACATTTTTTGACATATTAATTTGGTTAAATACGATAAAACAGCACATTGATACAAAAATCTAATGAAAAGATGATCACTACTGACCCATTGCCCTTTTAACCTTGGTGAAATTGCAACCCATTGATATATTTGAAGTATCAAAAAAGAGGCCCATTCCAGTGGCACGTCTGTAAACTTCATTACCTCATATAGTTCATATAGGAAGAGACCCCACCCCTGTGATCGCACTTCTTTACTATACATGCACTATTTCAATTATACAATTTGAGTTGTGTTTTTTTATGCCCCCACTGTAGCGGAAGGGGCATTAAGTTTTACCCTTGTCTGTCTGTACATCTGTCTGTCTGTCCGTCCATACATCCGTACGTCCCAAAATTGGTTTCCCTTCTCTAACTTTAGTTTGCCTCAACCAAATGTTATGAAACTTATATACAATGCTTATAATCACAAAACACAAATCAAGTTTGAATTTTGGTGGCGTCACTTTTACTGTTCTAGAGTTATGCCCCTTTACAAATGGAAAAATTTCTGAATTTTTCGTTTCCGTTCTCTAACTTAAGTTTGCCTCTACCAGATGTTATGAAATTTATACACAATGCTTATTACAACAAAACTCAGATCAAGTACCAATTTGGGTAGCATCACTTGTACCATTCTTGTGTTATGTCCCTTTATAAATTTATATGCAAGCGGGGGCATCATCTGTGTCCCATGGACACATTCCCCATTTATTTATTTATTTGATTATTTTCAGTAGTTGTTGTTGGTTTGTGTCAGTCATATTTTTTAGTCCCCTAACGACAAAGTCGAAGGGGACTATAGGTTTGCTTTCCGTCCGTCTCTCTGTCTGTCCATCCGTCAGTCCGGCAAATCAGTTTTCCACATATTTTTTCTTCATGCTTGAAAATATTGATTTGACGTTTGGTATATAGTTTTATCATGACCTTTACACATCAAGTTTGAATTTTGTTCTGGTCTGATGATTTTGTGCTGAGTTACGGTCCTTGGACTTGGAAAATTCACGCAAGTAATCAGTTTTTGGCACTTTTTTTTTGTCATGCTTAAAGGTATTGATTTGATATTTGGTATATAGTTTTGCCATGACAAGTTACACATCAAATTTGAATTTTGTTCTGATCTGATGATTTTGTGCAGAGTTATGGTCCTTGGACTTAAAAATTAAGGCAAGTAATCCGTTTTCCACATTTTTTTTCATCATGAAGATATTGATTTGATATTTGGTATGGTATATAATTTTATCATGGCAAGTTAAGATCACAGTCAAATTTTGTTTGGCTCGAATGATTTTTTTGGGCAGTTATGGTCGTTGGACTTGGAATATTCACGCAAATAATTGATATTTGATATATAGTTTACACCATGACAAGTTATAGATCAAGTTAGCATTTTGTTCCAGTACAATGAATTTTTAACTGGTAGGGGACTATGTATTGCCATGCAATACTCTCAGAATGCTTGTGTTTTTGTAAATTGTTTTCATGTCAGAACCTTTCATTGCTGAGTATACGGTATGGGTGTTTCTCTTTGTTGAAGGCCATATGGTGACCTATATTTGCTTATATCTTCGTCATTTGAACTCGATGACAATTATACCACATCTCCTAATATTAATATTTTTTTTTCCAATCATATTGTGCATAATATTGTTGTAAAATGATGCCCTTTATGGGTTCTTGATTAGATTAATAAAATTCTTATCTTATCTTATCTTACACCTATTAAAGTCAATTCAGAATTTTTCTTAACAAGTATTACAGTAGAAAAGGACGCACAGTTACAGAGAAGGCCTTTAGTATTTGACGATCCATCCTTTCACATCTTCAGCTGAAGACGGGAAAAGATACCAGCAAGATTCAATAAACAATGGAAGATATTTGGTTACAGTCATCAACGAAAACATCAATGAAGAAATGTATTAAAGGGTTATTGACACATGATTAAACATTTTGGGTTACTAACTGCTTGTATAGAACTGTTCAGTAATGGACGATAGAAAATGATCCACATTACTAAGGAATATATGATTGACTGTTGTAGATCATTAAGTAATGAGGATGGCTGTCAGTTATGGGTTGTTTGTTATGATAAACATTATATGAAAAAATAAAATTTTGTGCAAGATGCATTTAATATTTTAGTATTTTATAGACTTTTCAAACACAACTGAAATCAAGAAGAATCATTTTTATTTTGTGTTATATGAAATTAAAGGTTGAGAAGTACATTTCACACAAAAAATGAGATAAAATCATTTTAAAAGGCATTTGCCTTTTATTTGGCATCTTGTCACAACCATTTTGTTGACAGGTTGATTCCCTGAGGTAGATTGCACATGTTTTCCAAATGCAAAACAGGCTCTTTTTGTCCCAGTATCTTTTGATACCCTTGATTTTCAGCCCTTTTTCAAATGCAAAACAGGCTCTTTTTGTCCCAGTATCTTATGATACCCTTGATTTTCAGCCAAATATTAGCCCTTTTCCAAATGCAAAACAGGCTCTTTTTGTCCCATATGCCAAACAGGTTCATTGTAAGCAGGAAAGATAAGACAGAAAAGATATGCTGATTCAGATCTTTAGAATGCCTTGAAGAAATTAATTGTAATGATACATGTACTTTAATTAAGTAAAAATCTGTCAGCAAGGTCGAGGTCAAACAGTTTTAACTTTTGAAGTCATATCACACTTGCAACATTTGGATGCTTTGAAGGATATTAATACATTGTATATTTTTTGCCCACGACCAGAGGGTTGGTGTGTCTGCAAGTTCAAGGTCACTAGTTTATAGATTGAGATGAATACAAGGGACAGGAGATATCTTTTTGTGAGCTAACTTTGCTCGTAGTACCTCTAGTCTGACACTTGGGGAAAAAACCTTATTGAAAGCTTTTTATTTTGAAGGTGAAAGTAAAATAACCTTTGTTTTGTATTAAACATTAAAATGGGGAACTAATACAAGCAGTATAAAAATGTTGCAATTTCATGGGTTGCTTCAGAGTTATAAAAACAGTGAACTTGCTACAGCATCCTTAACCTCCTCATGGTATTATGCTTCCCTTTTGTGATGGAGGTCTAAGGTTAAGTGATAGCCAAACCAAAGACTTAATAAATTGCTTCGGCGAGCACAGCTGGATACGACCGCAGAGGTCCAACCCTGAACAGTCGGGGCAAAAATGGACACAATATTCGCACTTGATACAGGTCTGAATTTGGATTGTAATTAAATATTTGCCACATAATAGGTTTCTGACACAGAATAACTGTAGTCAAAGAACTTGAATTGGTTATGTGATTTGAATTTATATTCATTTTTTTGCTTTTGTGCAATACACTATGCTGTTGCGAATTGACCCCCCTCTCCCCCCAAAAAAAATTGAAGAAATTTTCTTTTTAATTTCTGAAATCTTGAGAACAAATTGTCCCCCTTTTCCAAAAAAAAAATTCTTTCCCTCAAGATATGATCATAATCTCAATTCAAATTTCCAATGGAGTTTGCAACCATAATAACCCATTTAAATACATCATAAAAGTCTTAAAATAGAAAATGACATACATAATCATGGCTAAAATTAAATTACCTTCATCAGCATTTTTAAAATAGTAACTTCTAAAAATAAATTGACAGCTAATCACCTCAAGACAATACAACATTTCTTTATACATTATTTAAACATTATCAATGTTGTGTTTGAATTACCTCACTTACACTGCTTTTAATTTATGTTTTGTACTTAAGTAATTGTCAAGTAATTGTCCATTAACCAGGAAACCCTTGTTTTTCCCCCTTTTTTGCCCCTAATTCCTAAACGGTTTGAGCCATAACCCCCAATGCCAATTCTTACCATCCCTTTGTGGTATGGAAACTTGTGGTATAATTTCAGAGAGATCCATACACCATTCCACAAGTTATTGTCTGGAAACTAGAAAAATGCTTTTTGGCCCCTAATTCCTAAACTGTTGGGACCATAACCCCCAAAATCAATCCCAACCTTCCTTTTGTGGCCATAAACCTTGTGTTTAAATTTCATAGATTTCTATTTACGTATACTAAAGTTATTGTCCGGAAACTAAATGTCTTCGGACGACGCGGACGTGATACCAATATACGAAGGCAAAATTTTTTGCGGTCGTATAAAAATTGGTATGTGCTGCTTCTCTGCTAAGCACGCATCACTAAGGAGTAAGAGCAAAGACTGGGCTATTCGGAGTTAATACGAATGTGTCTTGGTAGGGGACATGTCTCCTTGTGAACTTGCATGTTAAAAATCCTGCTCAGTGTATGGGTCTAGTACAAAGCAGGCTTCAAATTCCTTTGACGTCAAGATGATCTAGTCCTGATATGCTAGTATGTAGTATTTACCACTGGATATTAAACACCAATCTATACATGTAGTCATTGTTCATAATTGATTGTGCAATTGTTCAAACAGTTCTTGCTTGAGAACATGAACTGGCATGGTCCTATAGAGTGTCTGTTAATCATTTCAGACAATAAGAGCTATGAATTCATATGGGTAAATTCTCCTGATGTTTATGTTTCATTTTTGGAAATTTTTGTCAGATAATTAATTCTCACATTAATATAGCTCATCAAAATTATAATTAATCTCTTAAAATTGTGTACTCCTTTTAAGAGGTAGGACCAATTTCCCTTGAAATTATTTCATCAACATTTTCAAAATGTTTTTTAATCTTTACTAAAACTTTATGGTTGAAACTGTTATTGTATTATGTTGTATTTCAGATCATATATCCTAGTTTGAAGGACTGAAAATTCTTCAAAACTGCAATTTTAAAAGATATTTTTGTAAATTTCTAGTATTTGTAACCTTGGAACCCTTTTACCAACCTAAACATGCAGAAATTAGAAAGTGTGCAGACAATCAGCCCAGTTTGAAATAAAACACTACCAAAAAACCAGTAATGTAACATTAATGCATAAAAACTCTGCAGTCCCATATGCCCAAGCATCAACATACAGGCTTTCTTCCTCCCTGACAGTATACAGATATGGAGTAACCTTAAATACCAATCATTTTTATGGCCCCGCAACAAAGTTGTCGGGGCCATATAGTTTTACCCTTGTCCGTCATTCCGTCATTCTGTCATTCCGTCATTACGTCATTCCGCAACAAACCATTATACGGCTTTTTTTTCTAAACGCCTTCAGATATTGGGCTGATTTTTGGTATGTGAGTTAACCATGATGAGTTACAGATCAAGTTTAAGTTTCGTTCCTCTCCGCTAATCTTTGCCGAAATTACGGGCTTTGGACTTTGATAAATTGTTGAAAATTACAGTTATATGGACTTTTTTTCTAAACGCCTTCAGATATTGGGCTGATTTTTGGTATGTGAGTTAACCATGATGAGTTACAGATCAAGTTTAAGTTTCGTTCCGCTCCGCTAACTTTTGCCGAAATTACGGGCTTTGGACTTTGATAAATTGTTGAAAATCACAGTTATACAGACTTTTTTTCTAAACGCCTTCAGATATTGGGCTGATTTTTAGCAAGAAATTGTCAATTGTACAGTATTGCGCAATAGCAAGAAATATTCAATTGCACAGTATTGCGCAATTGCAAGAAATATTCAATTGCACAGTATTGTGCAAAAGAAGATACTTTGTATAAATTGCTTATTTCTTGACCAATTTCAATGGGGTTTTATTCTTGAACTCTTGGGGTTCTTTAATATGCTGAATCTAACTGTGTATTAAGTTTTTGGATTTTGGGCCCGTTTTTAAATTGGGCCACATTGAGGTCCAAAGGGTCCAAAATTAAACTTTGTTTGATTTCATCAAAATTGAATTATTGGGGTTCTTTGATATGCGAATCTAACTGTGTATTTAGATTCTTAATTTTGGTCCCGTTTTCAAATTGGTCTACATTAAGGTCCAAAGGGTCCAAAATTAAACTTAGTTTGATTTTAACAAAATTGAATTCTTAGGGTTCTTTGATATGCTGAATCTAAACATGTATTTAGATTTTTGATAATGGGCCCAGTTTTCAAGTTGGTCCAAATCGGGTCCAAAATTAAACTTTGTTTGATTTCAACAAAAATTGAATATATGGGGTTCTTTGATATGCTGAATCTAACCATGAATTTAGATTTTTGATTTTTGGGTCCCGTTATCAACTTTGTCCACATTGAGGTCAAAAGGGTCCAAAATTAAACTTTGTTTGATTTCATCAAAATTGAATTATTGGGGTTCTTTGATATGCCGAATCTAACCGTGTATTTAGATTCTTAATTTTGGTCCCGTTTTCAAATTGGTCTACATTAAGGTCCAAAGGGTCCAAAATTAAACTTAGTTTGATTTTAACAAAATTGAATTCTTAGGGTTCTTTGATATGCTGAATGTACACATGTATTTAGATTTTGATTATGGGCCCAGTTTTCAAGTTGGTCCAAATCGGGGTCCAAAATTAAACTTTGTTTGATTTCAACAAAAATTGAATATATGGGGTTCTTTGATATGCTGAATCTAACCATGAATTTAGATTTTTGATTTTTGGGTCCGTTATCAACTTTGTCCACATTGAGGTCAAAAGGGTCCAAAATTAAACTTTGTTTGATTTCATCAAAATTGAATTATTGGGGTTCTTTGATATGACGAATCTAACTGTGTATTTAGATTCTTAATTTTTGGTCCGTTTTCAAATTGGTCTACATTAAGGTCCAAAGGGTCCAAAATTAAACTTAGTTTGCTTTTAACAGAAATTGAATTCTTAGGGTTCTTTGATATGCTGAATCTAAACATGTATTTAGATTTTTGATTATGGGCCCAGTTTTCAAGTTGGTCCAAATCGGGTCCAAAATTAAACTTTGTTTGATTTCAACAAAATTGAATATATGGGGTTCTTTGATATGCTGAATCTAACCATGAATTTAGATTTTTGATTTTTGGGCCTTGTTATCAACTTTGTCCACATTGAGGTCAAAAGGGTCCAAAATTAAACTTTGTTTGATTTCATCAAAATTGAATTATTGGGGTTCTTTGATATGCTTGGTATGTGAGTTAACCATGATGAGTTACAGATCAAGTTTAAGTTTCGTCCCGCTCCGCTAATTTTGCGAAATTAAGGGTTGAGAACTTTGAAAATTGTTGAAATCACAGTTATACAGACTTTTTCTATACGCCTTCAGATTTTGCGCTGATTTTTATATGTGAGACTACCATGATGAGTTACAGACCAAGTTTATGTTTCGTTCTGCTATGCTGATTTTCATGTCGTTTCAACACATCTTGTTAGATCTGCAGTACATCCACTTCCTGTTTGCTGATAGTTTGAAATTTTATTACTCATTGATCAAAGAAATTTTTCATCAAACTAGTATTGGTCTTGAGAGCTTGATACTATCCATGCATGCTTGTGTCCACATGTGTTGTTGAAATTGCAGCTTTTTCAACTTTTTGTGACGGGGCCATTCGTGTCGTTCCGACACATCTAGTTCTTATAAATTTATATTTTGTTGATACATAAATTTCTGTTGTAATAATATAATCACAGGGTCACCAATTTCGTTTTTGGTATTTTAACCATCTTTTACCTAGTTGGTAGCAAAAAAATGTCATAAATCAACGTTTACAGCTTACAACATGATGATGTTATGCTTATTTCGACTTTTTGTGGTATTTTTCACCAAGAATGCCACTTTAAATGTATACAATAAAAATAAAGTCTGTTAAATTATTATATTACATCATTAAAACAGAAATTTATTTATTAACTTCATATCAATTTTTAAGGAGTATGGGTTTGAAATTTGGAGATTTGATGATTAGAATGTTTTTCGCCAACGTATGTGCTTTCTATACAAGTGTGTACCTATTTTAAAAGAATTCATTTAGTAGTATTTCAGAAAATAAAAGATAAATGCATAATTTTTTCAATTTTCAGTTATTGTTCAATTAACAAGCCAAAGTAGTATGCAAAATTTTACCAAAATCTGTGAGCCAGAGTTAAGGATATGCAGTTACCATTTTTCCTAAATTTCACAAAAATGCATTAAGTTGAGTCAATACCATATCCATACAATCAAAAGAAGCATTTACATTGTTTAAAGAATACCTTTGAACCCCTCAGTATCTCAAGAAAGAAAGATACAATTGCTCTTCTTTGTATGTTTTTTTCAATAAGATTAAGCAAATGCTGTAACTATTACCGTAACTTTTTAGCCTAATGGTATGTCAGCTGATGGGATTAGCCACCAAATATTACAAAAAGCAATATTGAATATCTCATTTGCCATGTTGAAAGTTGCATTTGTGCTTTTGATTGAAAAAATTCCTTATCTATGTATGACCCTTATGATATACCATAGACTGTAGCTTTTACAAGAAATGAAGTTGTATACCTGCATTTTATTTTTGTATACCCAGTAACTTAACAAAGCAGGTAAAAGAAGAAGAAAGTAACCATTTGAAAGAAACCAACCAACCTGAACAGAATGAACTGAGCAATTTATTTTCCAAAGAATCTTAATCACTGAAATATTCAATAAATTCACAGCAATTTTGTTGCATTTGTATGATTTAGAAAATGCATGGAAATGACTCTGGTTTTAAGTGAATACCATCTGAAAATTTGTCCATGTTTGTCAGAAACTTTGACATCTCATACTTCATGCTCCTGACAACATACACTAGCAATGGTAATCTCTTGCCACAAAAAGACTGCTGAAGTGTTTCTTACAATTTCCTATAGGAGTGGCAAAATACGCAATGTTATACGTATAATTTTATATTGAAAAATACTTTTGTTGTTCTGTGATTACATTTTTAATGTAAAATAACTTGATAATGACAATCTCCAGAACATCATTTCTTGTTCACATTGTAAAATCAAAGCTGATGCATTATCCATACATTCAAAGTCCATTCAGCCTTCATTGGCACAATAGTGCTTTTTCTTTTACTCTTATAGATGTAATTCTGATGGCTTTACTTTTCAATTACTGTTTCCAAGTCCAACAGAGAAGAAACTACTGTTGCAAAGAGAAGGCAAATATGAAGACCACTCATTAAACAATATCACAATATAAGACACAACTAGTACCAAAGAATCTGTTGTTTTGCATACACATTTATGTTCAATCCATCATGAATCTGGCCAATTCTATGTCTGTTTAATGCTGACAATTTATATTCATGCATATATATCTATGAATTAGTAACAATTTTTGAAGTTATAATTCATACACCATAATCTCCAGAAAAACAGTGAGGACTAAGTTTATAATATCCTTTATTTTCTAGAATTCCCTGCGGTTGACAAATCCATGCATCTGATGTTATATTTTGCCACTGATATAAATGTTGCTTTAAATGATTTATTATTCCTGTGTATTTCTCATTTCTTATCTGATTAATACGTTCTTGTGGATCTGTTGACAAATCAAAGAATTCCCACTGATCTCGGTAGTAATACTGTTTTAAATTTTTATACCAATGTGTTGATATGCCTTCTCTAGTCCTATTCAACAAATCTTGAAAGGTGTTTGAAATGAAAAAGTCCTGGTCAATTTGAAAAGGCATCAGGTAATTCAAATTATGTAAAAGTTTGAAATCTTTTGTACGAATAGATCTCATTGGATAATACATGGTCACTTCATGCAAATTATGACTGGTAAATATGGCTTCTTCTGATTCTCTGTCTTTGTTGCATAGCAACGGCAATAATGATTTTCCTGTCAGAATAACTGGGTTATGGAGAAGCTTGTACTCTGGATACTGAATGTTGAACCAATTAAGCACTGTAGGAACAATATCAACATGACTCACTAATTTCTGTATTTCCTGAGAAAATAAAATCACATGTTATATTGTATGTCTCCATCAACTTTGAGTTTCAAATTCATTGCTTTTTTCACAATATAAAATTTTTGAAATCTTCAAAATATTTAGTCAAATAAATTGTATTTATTTCAAATAATAAGAAATATATAATGTTTTGTCGACTCCTATATTTTGGCATTGCACAAAATTACAAGAGGATGTGTATCCAGTGTCACAGGGAGGAGGAAATAGAGGGGTGCTGTGCCCCACCCCTGTGCCCTTTTTGTGTGTCCCTGTGCCCTTTTGTGTGCCCCTGTGCCCTTTTGAGTACCCCTGTGCCTTGTTTTAGTAGATGAAGTCTCAGTTAAAAAACTTTCTTCTTCCCCCTTATCTAAACCCCTTAAACATTACATAAACATGCTCCAGTAAAAACAAGATAACCTAGAAAAAACCCTTTGCCTTGTATGAACAGTGAACTTAGAAGGACCATAAACCCTAAACACATGCTTTATACACAATATACCAAGCACCAAATTAAAAAATATGGGAGAAATTCAGATAACAGAGAAATTTGGTTACAAAGCTTAAAAAGAAATCTATGAAAATTTATTTTTTAGAACGTTGTTAGGGTGGATCCAAAAATGACAATTTCTTGTCAACAATTAAACCTTTTTTCTCTAAGAAGTGCTATTCTTGAGAACAAAGAGTATAGTGTTATTAGAAAATAATCAGATCATTAATGATACAAAATAGGCATCATAATATTTTAATTCTTTTTTCTCTACTGTTGCTAATAAAATCGGGGATAATGTGATGTATAACCCTTCTAATCAGCCTAGCATTGTGGAAATTAAAAATCACAGCGGTGAGAACACCCACTTTAATTTTCAGAAAAACAGACAAAGTTGAGAAAATTCTTACCGGTAATAAAATCAATACAAAAAAAGCTACTGGTGTTGATGATATACTGGCTAAAGTTGTCAAATTTAGTACAGCTGTTGTTTCATCTCAGCTGACATCATTAATTAATATATATAGAATAATGGCATTTTTATTTTTGATACTGACTTTATCAGCAAGAATATCAAGTGAGCCCGCTAGGGCGAGCTGATAAAGTCTGTATCAAAAAATAAAATGCCATTATTCTTTTTATCGGCAATTTGTCTTAACTGTAGGTTTTTTTGTTTGAGAATATGGAATAAAATGAAATAGTTAGTAAAACTATTTTTGCACGTATAAAACGTTGTGATAGTTGTTCGGTTATATGAATGAAGTTGTGTGCATTTCATTGATAAATTGAAGCGGTTGGACATTAACATGTGACATTGCTTCACTGATACATGATGTCATTGCCTTATATTTTCAAGTATCAAGTGCTGTCCATGATCTTGAAAATATTAGGCAGTAAGATTAAAGGAAAAATGTACAAATTGCCGATAAATCAATATTTATATAGATACAGGTGTTTTTCAAGATAGATTGAAAGAGGCACAAAGTGCACCACTACACAAGAAAAACAGTCTATTAGACAATTAAAATTACAGAC
This sequence comes from Mytilus coruscus, assembly GCA_017311375.1. Classification (NCBI taxonomy): domain Eukaryota; kingdom Metazoa; phylum Mollusca; class Bivalvia; order Mytilida; family Mytilidae; genus Mytilus; species Mytilus coruscus. Next base: position 30,899,081 of record CM029602.1, on the reverse strand, counting down.
CAGTCAGTGTCCTGCCTATTTTTTCCAAAATTCTTGAAAAAGTTTTTGAGCTACAACTTGGTGATTGTACTTTGATCAAATTTTCAATCCATATCATGTGCTTTTTGTCGTGGCCATGGATGTCAAACCACACTACCTAGGTTGGTGTTCTGCATTTGATAAAAACCTTTATATTGGTGCTGTGTTGATGGACTTTTCAAAGGCTTGTGACTGGCTACCACATGAAATTTTGTATGACAAATTGTTGGCATATGGAGTTTCGGTTCATTCAGTGTCTCTTCTAAAATCATACTTATAAGATTGAAAGCAACAGATTAAATTAAATTTTGTTCTAAGTAGCTGGTCTTACATCCAGAAGGGGGTACCCCATGGATCGGTTTTGTATACATGTGTCATGAAATTTTGCCTCTGAGCGGTTTGAATACTTTAAGAAAAGTAGCCAAAGAAAATATGGAACCGTTAGGGGAGACTTCCAGTTCACCACCATCCAAGAAGATGAAGAGCTTGGTGAAAAAACTATTCTGAAATTTTAAAATAATATTTTAATATGACATTGCTGTTGTTGTTTTTATTGTGATTATTTTTCAGGTATTGCAGGTGTTTTGAGTTGTAAATTAAGTTCATATAACTTTTCTTTTTAAAAATGAAAAACATTTGTTTTGTGATGTTGAATATTTTAATAATTTGTCTGAATTTTAGATAACTTCTTTAAAGCTTTGTGTACACCAATAAGAGGTGAAGTCCTGAGGGGCCTGATGGGTTATTTTCGTTCTTCGTGATTGGCGCATTTTTGCTATCGTGATCCGTTTTTCTACAGATTTATTTTTTTTTATATTTTCGTGATCCGTGATCATGGAAATTTATTTTCTGTGAATCGTGATTGACAAAAAAATCAACTCGTGAATCGTGATGAGACCCCCCCCCCAATAGGCCCCTCAGTCCTCGATTGTTCATAAAACTATTTTTCTTAAATTTGTTAAGAAATTTTCTAAATAAACATAGACTCAAAGATTTTGGTAATTGAAACTAGTTTCAATGTAGTTTAATTGAAACGATTTTTTTGGAAAAACTAAAAGTTCAATTTTGTATTTAAATTGTAGTACATATATTTATAGTGGAGTTAAATTGTGTAGTCCATTCCACTGTTTTAAATATTACAGTTGGGCTACTAATGAGAATCTATTTTGTCCCCAAAATAACTATTTGGCTATAAATGTGCTCATTTAAAATTTAGACAAATGTTTAAAAAAAATATATATATATATACTCTTTTATGTCATATAACATATTGGACTGAGGACTTCACCTCTTAGTATAACAACTTCCTGTTAACCGAAATATTTGGGCGGGGTATCATCAGTGAGCAGTAGCTCGCAGTTTCACTTGTTTTTCCTTGATGGAATTTTATCGCTGGTGATTTCTAAAATTTCGGGGACAAATTTTATCAAATTTATCCAGTGCCAGTTTGATAGACCTGTTACTCTACTAGCACATGGGCTATTCCCCATGCAGACCTTGCACACCCTGGCTGCAGATGAGACGCCTAGTCGCATCCCCTAGTGGAGAACCCTCGCTCCACATTCCCTGGCTGGAGCATTGTAGAGCAGGCAGGTTCTTCCTCACACTGAAGGTTGCAAGCTGACTTGCTCAGGCAGGAACTCAAAATTCTCTTTGTATGCTGAGTGTTTCTCAAGCCAAAAATTAAATTGATTTTAGTGTTATTAATAATAAAATTTTTCATTCTAACTGTCTTTCTGCTTTAAGCCAGTATGATTTGCTGAGACTATGTTTTGGTTTACACACAGAAACCCCTTATATTTGCCTTGGTTTAGTTTGTCTGGAGTGGGTAATTGGTCCATTATGCTCAATTAATGTGGGTTGCTGTCTTGACTTTAATTGAGATTTGCTCTGTCAGGATCACTCAACAGTTACAAAATAATTACACAACCTCCTACTAAAACTACAGAAATAATATTCACACTATGAGACTTCAGGAAATATATAATAAGAGACTACATGTACAAGGAAGTACAATAAAAGCAACAGTAGTATACCACTGTTCAAAAGTCATAAATCGATTGAGAGAAAACAAATCCGGGTTACAAACTAAAACCGAGGGAAACACATCAACTATAAGAGGAAAACAACAGAACAAGAGAAACACTGAAATGCAACAAAAACAAACGCCAACATACATAGAAACGAACTATTTGATAACAACTGCCATATTCCTGACTTGGTACAGGACATTTTAAGAAAAAATGGCAGGTTGAACCTGGTTTAATGGCTAGCCAAACCTCCCGCTTATATGGCAATGTTTAAAAATATCGCTAAAATGACAACACTACATGACAGAAATACAGCACAAACAACAAACAAACTCAAGAACACTCAGCACAGAGAAACGCACAAATAAATAATATAATAGTCGTTACAACATGTAAACCGCAGAATAACAACGAACATCTTCCATTAACAACAGCACAGGACATATCACAAACAGTGACTTATTTTTGTAACGAATATTATAATCTTGAAATTCATTCAATTATTTTCACAATACTAGTCCAAACAATTATCATGACTATGACGGTATTGAAAGACTATTTTAAATATGAGACTACAAGAAAATACAATATGAGACAACAGAATACAAACACCATTGAAGTTTGTATAAATAAAGCTTTTAGTATTTGTATAATCATCAACCATTTAAAGATACCTGGTTTAATCGTGACATTAGTTGTTAAGGTACTTAGATTAAGCTCAATTTACTTTTTACAGCTTTGGTGTAAAAACATATTACTGTTTTATATTAAACTTCAATCTCAACCTGAGGGAATACACTTGATAGGGCAACAAATGTTAAATAGAGTTATTTCCCCCTTTTTGCCTCATTTTAAAAATCATACTCCTAAAAAATATTTTTATTATAGATAAAAAAATTAAATATTGAAATTGACTGCAAAATTGTTTAAGAATGTTATTTATATTATTTAGGTATTTTATGCATTTATAAAATCATTTTTTAAAAATGATTTTAGATATCTTACCTTTTTAAATGCAATCAGACAAAGTAAATAAATTGAAGTTTGATGTCAACATATTAAAATTTTAGTCTTAGATACATGATTTTTGGGATATGATTGCAGTCAAGCAATCTGTAGACATTTAAAAAAACCTAGGCACCTTCTCAACACTCTGATGTCATCCGATTTGTGCTGTATAATAAGGAACAACTCAGATTCTTAAAACTGTATTGGTTTAAAGAATAAAACTAACAATTAGAAGAATTTAAACAACTTTCCTTTAATTTTCTTCTCATAATCCTCATGTTTTGATATCTCCTTTTTAATTGGTGTTTATTTTACAATAAGGAAAGTCAGTATTATGTAGTACCTATATCTAGGGTTTTATACATTATAAGCATCACGTCAAAATGGGAATTCTGCTGTTTTGTTAAAAATGCGAGAGGGTTCCCGAATGAAACTATTTTCATCAGATTAGTACTGAAGTGGAGTTGACACAAATTCTTAAAAAAATTAAACATGCAAAAATGCTGCAATAAATTGCACTCCTTTTAGAATGCACAATCTAGGTGAAAACATGGATAATTTCAAAAAAGTTTGCTGGTAGATTCTTTTAAGGTGGTACCCAACACCTTGACTAATATTAATTTGGCTCGTTTAATTTTCATAAAATTTTGACAAAATGTTTACTTTGACCCTTTGACAAAAATATAAAAATTTCAAAAAATTTGAACCAACCACTTTATCAGAAAAATTTCGTTGGTTATATAGCAGTTTGACAAACACTAATTTTGATCATTGAGAAGCTTAATATTTCCTTAACAATACAACGTGATTAAAACGTTTAGCTGATTTTTACAGAGTTATCTCCCTGTAGTGTTAGGTACCACCTTAAAGTTTTGGATAAGTTTTAATGACCACTGCAATATGCGACTCTTGGGATGTAGTCTTTCTGTCTGTACCAAACCAACAAATCGGATTTATAAAAGTTTTTTCAAACTTGTTTCTGAATACCATATTTGATTGCTATGTAAAATTGTACTTACTTTATTGTTATAATATATTTCAATAATAAATACTGTTTAAACTAACTCAAGAGACCGTTTTCCCAAAAGCTTTCACACATGGAAGAATTAATAATCTTGACCATGAACTCTATTGTCATTTAAATTTCTGCAGTTTTGGAAGACGTCTAAGACTTGTAACATTTTTGGCCATAAAAACCCTAAAGCCAAAGAAAGAACAGATTGCAATTTTTTTAGGCTTTTACAAATGTATATTTGACACTGAGTATGGTATGTGGGATGGATAAAAACATCTAGAAGGAATATTTTTAAAAGGAGTGTGTTTGAATTTCCAAGAATGAGGCAAATGTAGAGCAAAAATTAAAACACAATAATTACATTTTTCATTTATAAATAAACAATTGTACCAGAGATTGGCAATTTTTTAAAGTCTTAAACCTAAACTTAGATTGAATCAAATAGGGTATATATGTGCAGTTGAATTATTTTTGAGACAGAATACTAATATCAAAAGAAACAATAGCAATCATATCCCTTACAACAATCAAGTTCTTTGATTTATTAGTTGTTATTGCCTTTAAACTTAAGCTTTAGTAACTGTGAGTACTCTCAGATCTGTACTTTGTGTCTTTAGTATTTACCATAAAAATGGTACCATATGCTACAAATTTATTTTTTTGGGATATAATTCAGAATATTTTGTTAATAATGGACCCAAAAATTAAACATGCTACACCGAAGAACAAAGTTCAGTATGCTGGAGTTTTTCACTGACAAAATATTTGTGGAATTTGGATATAGAATTTTATTTCAATTATTTATACTTACCAGTCAGAAACATACTTTTGGATTATCTTTCTTTACTACGTTCATAACTCGCAAACACACAGATGATCTTGATTCAAACATCAACTAACCCAGATCATCCGTGTGGTTCATGCTTCAGTTTATCTTTCGGCGTGCACAAAACAAGTTCAGTTCGCTTTCGGTCAGTAAATGTTTTACTGCCGCTTTATTTTGTCGTTTGACTATGACTATTTAATTGTTTAACTATGGAAGAAACGAATAGAATATCCGAAGAAGAATTAGAAAGTGATTCTGTCAGTATTACCGGAAGTACAGGTAACCAAATTCGGGATACCAAAATGGCCAGAACCGGCAACAAATCCTCATCAAGTAAGTCTAAAAAGCGTTCGTCCAAGACAGCGGAACTAGAAATGAAGCTTTTCAGCATAGAAGAAAGCTTTGACAAACGTTTTGATAAACTTTTTGGCCTGCTACAGGCAGCTAATAAAAGTGCAGATAGTTCTCATACTGGTGGGTCAGCCACGCAGGAGAACGATGTTACGAGAATAGATAACGTCCTTGTACAGAGGGAACGTAGACCATTAATTCCATTGGATCCTAACTTAAATGAAGATTTAGGTAGTTCAAGAATTGTAAGAGATATTGATGAACGCTCAGAAATATCTTTACAAGTAGACCGTCGAGAGAGACGAGATCTGTTGGGTCTGATTTCAGATCATGAAGAGAGTGATACTCAATCAGTGAGTAGTCATTTACTTGATAAAAACAGTAATGCTAATAAAACTGACAGGTTTAGTAAATACTTAGATTCAAGTGTACAGAATATTTGTACTGTTGATGAAAATTCTTCAGGTAACATTATATGCAATTAAGTTGATAGACTAGCTAAAATTTTTAAGGATGATTTACCAGAGGACAATAGTGACAAGTCAGTAGGTTTAATTTTAGATGATTCTCAAGTTAAGATTTTATCTTATTCTTGGAGAACTCAACATCCTGAACGTTTATCTGCTTATAAAGATGAGTATAGATCATGTTTTCCTGTACATGAGAAATCTTTACCAGTGTTACAAGTGCCAAGTTTAGATGATATGCTAGAACCTATGATTAAACGTGTGCATACAAATAAAACTGTGAAATCTTGGGACAAGCAAAACAGTTATTTTCTCAACCTGTGAAACAAATTGAGAAGCTATCCTATTCTGGACAGGTACCTTCCAGAATGGGAATAATTTCTATTTCGTATATGCAACAAGCATTGGGCACTTTGTTGGGTAATTTAGAAAATGACAATGCTAGTGAAGAAAATTGTCAATTAGTTAAAGATTTATTTGCTATGTCAACCAAATCTCTTGACCAAATGGGTAGAGCTGGAGCCTTTCATCATATGATTAGAAGGAAATGTGCTGCAACAGATGCAGGCATAAATAATTTAAATGATATTCAAGCTAAGGTACTTTATTTACCGCTTTCTGACGATGGTGTTTTTGGACAAGGTCTAGAAAAACAACTTGAGAAAAGGAAAGAGTAAAGGGAACAATTGGAAGATTTGTTACCTGAGTTTCACAAAACCAATAAAAGAAAGTTGGACTATGATAGTCGTGATAGTTGGTCGAATAAACAATCAAAGTTTGCAGGAAACTCGATTATAATAATTACAATAATAATTATAAGAAACCGTCTTTTAATACTAATAGACAGTCTTCTATGAATTCGTCTAATAAGTCTTTACAGAGAGGTGGCTTTAGAAATAAAGACAAGAAAGACAAAGATGCCAAGACATCAAACAGTGGTACAGGTTCCTGGGGTTCTTTTCATATCCCAAAGAAACAGTCCAGCTGACTCAGAGATACAGGTAATTTAATTTCAAAATCAAGACAAGATACCAGTAGGGGGTCGTCTCAGATTTTTTATAGAAAATTGGAAAAAGATAACAAACGACCAATGGGTTTTGTCTGTAATAGAAAAAGGTTACAAATTAGAGTTCATAAAGAAACCAATTTGGCAGGGAATAAAACATACAATAGTATCTCAAAAAAATATGGAAATTTTACTTCAAGAGGTAAATTTTTTAATAGAAAAAGATGCAATAGAACAGGTTCAGAGAGAACAAAGTCAATCAGGTTTTTACAGCACATTTTTTCTGGTCCCAAAAAAAATGGGAAGATGAGACCAGTCATAAATCTGAGACCTCTCAACGGGTATCTTCAGAAAAAACATTTCAAGATGGATTCACTGACCAAAGTCTTGAATATAGTAAAACCAGGAGATTGGGCCATAACGCTCGACCTAAGCGATGCGTATCTACATGTCCCAATGTTTCCAAGTCATTGCCAATATCTAAGATTTTACCTTCAAAATCAAGCATTTCAATTCAAAGCTCTGTGCTTCGGTCAAACATCTGCTCCACGAGTCTTTACAAAAATAGTGTCCGTAGTGGCAGCCTACTTGAGAACGAAAAATATAAGATTAGTAGTATATCTGGACGATTGGTTAATAATAAATCAATAAAAGGCACATCTATGCCTAGATCGAGCGGAATGTCTCAATCTCTTGGTATCACTAGGGTTCATGGTGAACACAGAAAAATCCAAACTAGTTCCGAGTCAGAAATTGATTTATTTAGGGGCACTTTTCAACCTGGAAAAAGGGTTAATATTCCCAACACAGGAACGAATAGACATTCAAAAATAATGAAAAATCCAAGTGACAGCTTTAGATTTTCTTCATCTTCTGGGGATAATGGCCTCATGTATAGAACTAATTCCAAATGCTCGTTTGTACATGAGACCAATTCAGCTCCATCTTCTCTCTTTTTGGAGACCAGCATGTCAAGAGTTCAAAACTTTAGTCCCAGTGACACAACATCTCAAATCTCATCTAATTTGGTGGTTAAATTCAGCGAACACGCTGAAAGGCCGCTCTTTGCAACCTCAACAGACTTGTATAACCATAACTACAGATGCTTCAAAAACAGGTTATGGGGTGTAATGGACAAGAAAATTTTCAAGGGAATGGTCTGTTTTAGAGAGCAAGAAACATATAAATTAACTGGAATTAGAAGCAGTAGTGCTTACAATCAAACATTTTCTAAATTATCTGATAGGAAATCTGTACTGATAAGATCAGACAACACAACAGTGGTCCAGTACATCAACAAACAAAGGGGGACCAAATCACATCAGTTGTGTTGCAAAACCTGGGAACTTTGGACTTTAGCAATTCAATCCAATATAACCCTGAAAGCAGCTCATATAATGGGAAAGAAAAACATAATTGCAGATTATCTGAGCAGGAAAAAAATTCTGCATACAGAGTGGTCACCGAACACTCAAATTGTACAGAAACTTTTTCTCTTGTGGGACCAACCACTGTTTGAAAGTGGATTGCAATATAGGACTATTGCAGGGTACAGGTCTATGCTTTCCAATGTTTTACCTCAAGTTGATAATACTGCAGTAGGTCAACATCCATATATTACAAGACTTATTAAAGGGGTTTTTAATTCTAGACCGCCTACCACAAAATTATTACCAGAATGGGATTTGCAGTTGGTTTTAACATTATTGCAGAAAGAACCTTTTGAACCTATTGAGAATATTGATTTGAAACATTTGACATTTAAAACTGTTTTTCTAATCTCTATTACCACTTTCAGGAGATGTAGTGATTTGCAGTCTCTCAGAGTGAACCATTCCTTTATGAGGATACAACAAAAAGGCATTACACTTATTAGATGTGGTTTGGCAAAGCAGGATCGACAAAATCATAGAAATTCAAAAATTGTTGTTCCTGCATTCACAGACAATAAAAAGTTAGATCCTGTTACATGTCTGTTACAATATATAGAAAGAACAAAGAAATTTAGAAGTAGTTTAGATAAAGACCAACAGGGAAAACTATTCCTTTCTACATGTGAACCGCATAAGCCTGTAACGTCACAAACTATTTCTAAATGGATAGTTCAAATGATTAAATTAGCGTACCCCGATTCTTCATTGGAAAATATCAAGGCACATTCAATTAGAGCAATTGGACCCTCTTGGGCTTTATACAAAGGTGCATCTATAAATTCTATTTTAGAAGCAGCTGATTGGAGTTCAGAGTCCACATTTGGAAAATTCTATCTGAGAGATTTGTCAGTCAATGTTTTAGACAATTTGTAAATATGGTTAATTTTTCGTCGAGTTGCGTTGGAGAATTTGTTATTGGTGGAAGTATTTTAAATATGATGATTTCATGATAAACATTATTTGTGTTGAACTATTGATGTGTTATATATAGACATTTGTACATATGGTACAATTTAGATGACAGAAATTTATACAGCATACGCCTCCAGTTCAGTAAGAGGACTGCTTTGGAATCTATCCAAAAGTATGTTTCTGACTGGTAAGTATAAATAATTGAAATAAAATTCAAAAATTTGTAAACAAGTTAAAATTTTATGAATATTTATACTTACCAGTCAATATTCCCACCGCCGCCCCATGCTTTAATTTCAGTGCGGGTGTTTTGTACACGCCGATAAACTGAAGCATGAACCACACGGATGATCTGGGTTAGTTGATGTTTGAATCAAGATCATCTGTGTGTTTGCGAGTTATGAACGTAGTAAAGAAAGACAATCCAAAAATATGTTTCTGACTGGTAAGTATAAATATTTCATAAAATTTTAACTTGTTTACAAATTTTTGAATTTTTCCAGCAGGTTTTTGGCATTCCTATTGGAACCAACTGTACACCTCAACCTTTTCTTATTTTCATATGAGTGGGAGTTCCCTCAGACACTTGTAAAAACAAGTAGATCAAAGATGCTAGATCATTTAAGTTCACATACAGGTTTATTGATGATGTTCTTTCCATTGACAATTCAATCTTTTCTGATAGGGTCCTATTAATATATCCTTCTGAACTAGAGATTAAATTGATTGATTGATTGATCAGCAGCCTGTAATTCTGTGGTTGTCGTTTTTTACTGTATATCTTATTTGTTTTATGTTTACTGTTTTGTATACAAATCAGGCGGTTTGTTTTCTCATTTTAATTGTTTTATATTTTTCATTTCGGGGCCTTTTATAGCTTGCTATGAGGTATAAGTTTTGCTCATTGTGAAGGCCATGCGGTGACCTATAATTGCTTACTTCTATGTCATTTGATCCTTGGTGGAGAGTTGTCTAATTGGCAATCAAACCATGTTTTTGTCTTGCCTTGACAGAGTGAAAAAGCAAGACATAGGTATGCTGTTTCTGGCAGCCGCGGCAGCGTCAACAATGTATTAGTTTGTGATTAGGTCTAGTTTATGGTGAACCACTAGTGGTAGGTCAATGATATTTGGTATGCAGTTGTATTAGCATTGGCACATCTCATTTCCATAGAGATAATTTGGCCCCTCCCCTCAGTCATGGTCTATTGACTTTGAAACTTTTGCTTAGTTTACATGTATTAGTTTGTGATTAGGTCAGTTTATGGGGAACCACTAGTGGTAGGTCAATGATGTTTGGTATACAGTTGTATAAGAATTGGCATATCTCATTTCCATGGAGGTTATTTGGCCCCAACCCCTCAGTCATGGTCTATTGACTTTGAAACTTTTGCTTAGTTTACATGTATTAGTTTGTGAATAGGTCAGCTTTTAAAAGGGGAACCATTAGTGATAGGTCAATGATAATTGGTATACAGTTGTATAAGCATTAGCACATCTCATTTTCATGGAGAATATTTGGTCCTTACCCCTCAGACATGGTCTATTGACTTTGAAACTTTTCTTAGTTTACATGTATTAGTTTATGATTAGATCAGTTTAAAATGAACCACTAATGTTAAGTCAATGATATTTGGTATGCAAATGTATTGGCATTTTCAAGTCTCATTTCCATGGAGATTATATAGCCCCACCCTCTCATCATGGTTCATTGACTTTGAAACTTTTACATAATTTACAAGTTAATGTTTGTGTTTAGGTTTGTTTAAAGGGAAAGACTTATGATAAGTCAATGATATTTGGTATTAAGTTGTATTAGCATTGGCACATCTCATTTCCATGGAGATTGTGTAGCCCTGTACCTTCAGTCATGGTTCATTGACTTTGAATATTTGCATAACTTACATGTTAAAGTATTGCTATTTTAATTTCGGTTTATTCCTCCTATTCCTACATTTCAAAATCTGCTACTGTAAATACATAAATTATTGCGAGGTTTTTATTAATGTGAATATTGCGACTGGTTGAGTATCGCAATAATAAGAACTCACATTTTGATATCTGTCTCATATATCCGTATGCAGATTTTCCTGAAATTGCAATAATTAATCTCACATTTTTGTCCATTCTTCAAAAATCGCAATAATAAATGAACGCATTAATTTCTGAATTTACAGTATGTCATTTGTAAGAAATCTATGTAGGAATAGGAGGAAAAGTTAAATAAACAAGGTATTAAATCAGATTAGGTTGTAAAAACATAAAGCTAATTAACTTTAATTGGTAAATATCCATAAAACCGTTTGAGTTTTTATCTGAATGTCCAATTTGAAAATATTAATAGTAGAAAATGTTTTAAAAACAAGTTTTATTTTCAATCTGTGTTCAAAACTCTTGTGTTTAGTTTGCTCGTGTAATGAAAAGTTTTTGCCATTGAGTGAATCCATCAAATATAAATAAAAAAAATTGGTACAAAGTCCTCAAAGATAGAGTTTACTAACACAATGATGTAAGCAGTATTTAAGCACCATATTATACTTTAAGCACTGAGTCTACAATACAAAATATTATCCTATGCATGAGAGAAAAATATCAAAATTACTAAGAAATATAGTATGTTTAGATATCAGAATTTATCATAATAAAATGCTCCAGGGCGCAGCTTGATACGACCGCAGAGGTCGAACCCTGAACAGTTGGGGCAAGTATGGACACAACATTCAAGCTTGATACAGCTCTGAATTTGGATTGTGATTAAATATTTGACACAGCATAGGTTTCTGACACAGAATGAATGTAGTCTAAGAACTTAATTTTTTAATTTACCTATTATGGTCCAATATCCAAAATCTAAATACATGGTTAGATTCAGCATATCAAAGAACCCCAAGAGTTCAATTTTGATGAAATCAAACAAAGTTTAATTTTGGACCCTTTTGACCTCAATGTGGACAAAGTTGATAACGGGCCCAAAAATCAAAAATCTAAATACATGGTTAGATTCAGCATATCAAAGAACCCCATATATTCAATTTTGTTGAATTCAAACAAAGTCTAATTTTGGACCCCGATTTGGACCAACTTGAGAACTGGGCCCATAATCAAAAATCTAAATACATGTTTAGATTCAGCATATCAAAGAACCCTAAGAATTCAATTTTGTTAAAATCAAACTAAGTTTAATTTTGGACCCTTTGGAACTTAATGTAGACCAATTTGAAAACGGGACCAAAAATTAAGAATCTAAATACATGGTTAGATTCAGCATATCAAAGAACCCCATATATTCAATTTTTGTTGAAATCAAACAAAGTTTAATTTTGGACCCAGATTTGGACCAACTTGAAAACTGGGCCCATAATCAAAAATCTAAATACATGTTTAGATTCAGCATATCAAAGAACCCTAAGAATTCAATTTTTGTTAAAATCAAACTAAGTTTAATTTTGGACCCTTTGGACCTTAATGTAGACCAATTTGAAAACGGACCAAAATTAAGAATCTAAATACACGGTTAGATTCGGCATATCAAAGAACCCCAATAATTCAATTTTGATGAAATCAAACAAAGTTTAATTTTGGACCCTTTGGACCTCAATGTGGACCAATTTAAAACGGGCCCAAAATAAAAAACTTAATACACGGTTAGATTCAGCATATTAAAGAACCCCAAGAATTCAAGAATAAAACCCCATTGAAATTGGTCAAGAAATAAGCAATTTATACAAAGTATCTTCTTTGCACAATACTGTGCAATTGAATATTTCTTGCAATTGCAATACTGTGCAATTGAATATTTCTTGCTATTGTGCAATACTGTACAATTGATTTCTTGCTATTGTGCAATACTGTGCTATTGGATATTTCTTGCTATTGCGCAATACTGTGCAATTGAAGATTTCTTGCTATTAGCAATACTGTGCAATTGAAAATTTCTTGCTATTGCACAATACTTATTATATAATAATTTACACATCCTGTTTGGTGTGTATCTCCTGCCATATCATTATTATTTGCTTTTAAATATTAATCAGAAATAACCAACTTAAATGGAAAATTTTAAAGAAAAAAAGGAAAAAAAATCCCCCAATTTTTGAACCCCTTATGATTCATCACCCCAAACTCAGTCCCAGCCTTCCTTTGAGGTATGGTACCTTGCAGTACAATTTCAGAGAGATCCATACACTTGAACACAAGTTATTGTCTGGAAACTAGAAAATGCTTATTTTGGCCCTTTTGGCCCCTAATTCCTAAACGTTTCGATTTACCTCCATACTCAATTCCAGCTTTCCCTTTGTGATATGGAACCTTGTAGTACAATTTCAGAAAGATCCATACACTTACACACAAGTTATTGTCCTGAAACTAGAAAATGCTTATTTTTGCCCTTTTTGGCCCCTAATTCCTAAAATTTTGAGGCAATTACCCCAAAATCAATCCCAGCATTCCCATTGTGATATGGAACCTTGTGGTACAATGTCAGAGATTCATACACTTACACTCAAGTTATTGTCTGGAAGTTACAAAATGCTTATTTTGGCCCCTAATTCCTTAACTGTTGGTACCATAACCCCAAAATCAATCCCAACCTTCCTTTTGTGGTATTGAACCTTATGGTAAAATTTCCTAGAGATCCATTCACTTAAACTAAAGTTAGAGTGCGAAACCAATGTGTCTTGGACGACGGACGACGACGACGACAACGCTAACGTTATACCAATATACGACCACAAAAATTTTTTGCGGTCGATAAAACCGTCCACATAAAGCAAGAATTTAAGTTCTAAAAGGAGCATGTTACATGAAACATGAGCAAAATTAACAAAATGCGGCATATTTTTCAAAATATCAGAATTTATCCCAAAATCAGTCTATATAAAGTCATTGTGATCTTGGATTAATACATGACTTGGTCCTATCTATGGGCATGTGATGATCTGGGCACTGTGGACCATTTTACTGTGGGTGTTATGAAATGTAGTTTAAATCAAGGCTGTCTATAATTAAGATTACAGTTCAAATTTTAAACTATATGTGTTATATGTTAGTATAACTGAATTTGAACTTTTCATTTCTGTATTAATCCTTTTCTTCCTCATTACTTTTCATATTTGAAAAATTCGGATTTTCCTTTTATATACATTCATTGTACATTTATGTATTTACTTTTCTAAATTATTATTTGCAATGCATCCATGATTAATTTTATCTTTATTATTCTTATTCTTCATAAATAAGTAAAAGTGTGTATTTTTTTGTTGTTGCACTTATTTACCTGTACATCAATTAAATCTAAATCGCTAAAACAACAGATTACCTTATAACAACAGCTATTGTACTTTGTTTGCAGGAATAGAAGGAATATTTTTTTTTTCAAAATGTAGGAATAGCAGGAAAACACCTTAATTTCAACATTTGCATTTTCAAAATAACAAAAAGGCGAGACATATCTCTGTGTTAACAGTTTATCTTATTTTTATATAAGTATTTTCATAACAAAAGTATATAGTTTAATAGATAGTTACTTACATCCACATCATTTGGACTCTGGTGGACAGTTATCTCATTAGCACATCTCCTAATTTTATAAATTCCATATTTAATAATTAATTTGCTATCTAAAGTCATCCTGAATATGCATGACATGTTTGCTACTGGACCAATGCGAGTATTTCATGTTTTTTACGACTCAACTTACCATGCCCCATGTGCTTCTGTGAAGAGGTGATGATAGTAAGAATGGTTCTGTTATTCCAGAGTCATACAAATTGGTTCTGCCATTAGGGAAGGGTATACCATTATCAGATGTATAGATTATCAATGTATCATCTAAATATCCAGCTATCTCTAGTTCTCTCAGCACTAATCCAATACCTATAATATAATGAAAACCACAATAGATAAAAATATTATTTATTCTAGCAATAATTTCTTAGTGGTGTTTCAAATATTGAATTTTGAAGAAAAAACCCAATCATTTTAGGTAATTCCTCAGAAATTTTGCAGAAATTCATCAATCATTTATAAAACAATCCATCAAAGCCCAACTTGGGTTGATAGATACAGACAATTGGTATTAAATCATGGATTGATGACTTAATGTGGGGGATATGGTGCCATCACTAAATAATTGCATGAAAATGGGTGAAACTGAAGAAGGGGAGACAATTTCTACTATTTTACACTTACATGCATTAAAACTTTGTTATGTGTGACAACCATGATCACAAGACATCTGTAAGTTGTGCTTCAATTTTGATTTGTTTTCAACCTTCACACCAAAAACTCTAAAATTGTCTGTCATTTTCCTATCAATATTTTAATATGAGCAGCAGGCTCATCAAAAAGATCTTTGATAATCATGTCTTCTCATGATGATTCAAATATGGTTCTTTTTAGTAAAGGTGGTGCAAATATTTATATTTTACCTATAAATTTATATTTTATGAATTGATAAATATTGCCAGTTTTCCAGCTGAAGGACATGATTCTCTCCAGGAACTCTGGCTTCCTCCACCAATGAAAAACAGTCGCATTGATGTAGCAAGTGTGCTGAGAAGGTGTTAAAACATCAACAATTAATCAATCAATAGATGAATATTAATTTACTATTTTTCATTTCTGGTACAAAAGCAAATTATGCCATGTTTATGACATGACTGTGACATCATAACTGATAGATTTTCATTCAAATGGTAAATTATAATGAATTTGCAGTAATCTGATACCAAATAAGAAAGCAAAAGCACTATATGTCACCTTGATCTAGCCTACTAATAGTTGTGTACTGAGCTGCTATGTCTCTTCTTGATGCTGGTGTGTCCTGGACAAAATATGGTACAATGACATCATCAGGGTTATAGGTCAGCGGTGTCCAATCAGGTATAAATCCCATCCCAGGACTGCCATCACCAAACTTTTCACAAAATTGTCCATATTGTGGATGGGTATGGCCACATCTATGAGGATCATGAAATCCAATATATAACAGAAATGGACTGAAAAAGTTTTAAAATATATATTTTTAAAAAAAGAGGACAAGCAGCTTGGTCTATCATTAAAACAAGAGTGCAGACAGTGAAATATCTCACCTGCTTAACTTATCAGGATATAACTTATGTTGAAAGTCTCTTATATGAAGGTTTTACTACATGTGTCACAATAACTTAACATTATTAATGATCCATGTAAATGAGGTTACGGTCAGAGGCACCCGTCAAACAGGTATGTACACCTTACAATCAAACCATACACCAAATATAACTAGACTATTGCTCATAGGTTGCACTTTGTAAATACAGCTGTTTCACAAACCACACCTTTTTTTGAGAGATTTATAATATTCATAGATACATTGTATTTTGTTTTGCTTACCTACTGGTTCCCAGATATGATCTCTATGTTTCGTCTCATACAGACACAACTTGGGAAATTTTACCAATATAAATGCACATGGATAGCGGCCAAATTCAATTCAGAGAAAAAACCCAAAGTGAAGGGAGGGGTAGTACAGAATTTTAGTATAAGTTTAAACTTGTAAAAGTTTGAGGCATATAAATGTTGAAAAAATGCTGCACAATCCTATGTTTTGACCTTGGAAAAAAAAATAGAGTTCCTATGGGAAATTGTGTTGTCTATATTTACAGAAGTGCAACCTATATCATTTGAGAAACAGACCTAATTACGAAAACTGAACATTTACCATCAAGGTCAGATGAACCTTGCCAGACAATCTGTATTCTATACACAAAGTATAGTTGATCTATTGCTTACAGTATACTTATCTGAAAAACTGACAAAACCATGATAACTTAACATTGACAAATTAACTATGAAATGAGGTCAATGTCATATGAAACCTGCCATACACAAATAAATACAATCATACCTTTTTATAGCTGACTATACAGTTTGGGTTGCACTCGTTGCAAAGGGCAATACATTGAACTATAGTTGCTTACATCTATGTCATGTGGTCTCTGGTAGATAGTTGTCTCACTGGTAATCAAACCCATCTTCTTATTTTATATATTTTCATTTTGTTTTTGACTTAAGTATTGAAATAAAAATAAATCAGATGTTGTTTTACAACTTTCTGATACTAGGGGATGTTTTTACTTACCAGTATATTTATGGGAGATAATAATGTTAGCCAATTAAAATAACATTACCAGAAAATGAAATATACACAGAGAGATTACAGTATTGTGTTGTAACTATCCCTGAATTTTCACTACATATATATTATTAAAAATCAAGCTGTGAAGTTGTTTCTATTCTGATTTTCATAAAAATTTAATCTTTAAAAGAAAAATTATTATTGTATATCTTTACCTTATCAAACTTACCTTGATTTATTTTGGCTTAAGAATTTTCTTACAAGAAGTTTGATGTTGGTAATATTTCTCCCCACTTGTAATATGCTATTATTTTCTTCTGTTTCTTCAAAGTCAAATGGATAGACTGCCTCAGGACCAACATGTTTCTTCCCAATAATTCCTTAAAGCAGTAATTATAATTATCATATGCAATACAATGATGATGTCAGAAATGATATCACTGTCCTAGTCTGTTCTTATCTCTTGATATGCCACTAGAAGAAAATACAAATTAGATAAACATTTCAAAATCTTTTGGTCGAGAAGAACTTGAGTGTACATGAATAAAGTTAGTCCTCAACCATGTATCGTTTGCAGTGTAGTAAATATCATAGGTTTAAATAACAAATGAAACCATTTTCTAACTAATTTAAATCAATACTAACCATATCTTAAATACAAATCAATTCCAGATCATTATACAATTTGAACTTTTTGTATGTCAACTGCTCATCATACAAACTGAACTGAATGTATGTCATTTTGGATTTCAAATGGATAGTCACCATTTTACATCTGGCTAATGGCTATTCCATAAAAATGTATGTGGGAGGGTAGGAAGGGAAGTTTAATTATTGAATGTGAGTCATGGGTCTTTTTTCAGTATGCGTCTATTACCATTATGCAAATTATCTAAAAAATGTTTCTTGGTTTGTAGGGATATTTTGAAAGTCCCTTCCTACCCTCCCACATACATTTTAATGGAATAGCCCTAAAGGATAACAGGTATATTTGTTCTTTGAAATGTCATTTAGTTGTTACACCTATAAGTACCTGTTCTTATGCCAGATTTATTTATTATCTTTGGAAGACTCTGAACATCATCAAATGACATAAAATGGTGGACATCTTGATGAAGGCCATACATCCCATTCTGGTGTTGTGGTAAACCAGATAATATCACAGACCTATAAGCAAAAGTATTGTTCAAAAAAGAAAATATGAGATGAGTATACATATATGTGACAACAAACACATAATTATTGGAAAATGACAAAAATTTCAGAGGAACAACTCTGTTGTAGCTATTCCAATATCTTTTAATGGTCTTTGGTAATAAAAAAAGAGATAAGACCTATCAACAAATACCAAGACCCTCCTAGTGTTGAATTATGCAGTGTTCTCTATCATTCGATGATAAATGATACAATATGTCTTCAAAAGATCATGTTAAAGAAACTCTGATAAAAAATTGGTATATAAAACTGTCAGGACTGATAATGTTTCCCGACACATTCTATCATATGGTGCATGGAAAGGGCTGTAAAATACTGTAATTTCAGAAATTATTACGATTTTGTACTTTTAGACTAAAATGCGATTTTAATTTTTGCAATTTTGAGAAAAATCCTGTTTCTTTCATATAAAAAATTTCAAAATGCAAGTTTAAATTATTGCGATTATAACCCTGTCGCATTTTTCGCAATAATAAAAACATCGCAATAATTTCTGAATTTACAGTATAGTAAAAACTACTAAAAATTTGTAAGGGTTTCCGCGGAACCCAGTGTCTCGCCTACTTTTGCTGTTAGTCGAAGGCTCAACAAAAATGGGGAAAAATGATTAAAAATTTTCCTCTGGATACTATCTTTTGATTGTAAAAAGTTCAGTTCAAGTTTGGTAAAAATCCAAGAAGGTTTATGAATCTAATAAATGTTTTAAAAACTTTAACTGCAGACTGTACAGTACGTACTGTTAACTGGAATAAAACTAAGTCCATTTATAAGTAATATACGGAAAAACAGGAAATAAATTTTTACAAAATTTCCTTCTAGATACTAGCTTTTGATCATAAACAAGCTTCTGTCCAAGTGTGGTACAAATCCAGGACAGTTTAAGAAAGTTATTAAAATTTTGAAAGCTTTAACCACAGAGTGAATGTAATGTTAACTGGCAGAAAAACTAAGTCCATTTATAAGTAAAATACAGATAAACAGGATTTTTTTTTTAACAAAATTTACTTTTGAATACTATCTTATGATCACAAACAAGCTTCTATCCAGGTGTGGTACAAATCCAGGATAGTTTAAGAAAGTTATTAAAATTTGAAAAACTTTAACCACAGAGTGAATGTTATGTTAACTGGCAGAAAAACTAAGTCCATTTATGAGTAAAATACGTATAAACAGGATTTTTTTTTTCCAAAATTTACTTCTGGATACTATCTTATGATCATAAACAAGCTTCTGTCCAAGTTTGGTTGAAATACAGGATAGTTTAAGAAAGTTATTAAAATTTGAAAAACTGTAACCACAGAGTGAATATTTGTGGATGCTGCCCGCCGCCGCCGACTGAATGTAGGATCGTTATGTCTCGCTTTTGCGACAAAAGTCGCAGGCTCCACAAAAAGCACACAAACCAATAACAGGGCATTTGTGGAGAGAAAATAACTTGCCCAAGAAAAAACCCTTGAATTATGTACTCATCATACATGTCATATGTTTAAAATTAATTTCAGTAGGAAAAATCTAGAACAATCAATTGATTAGATGAAATAACACTGGCTTGTTACTCTTATTTGTCAACATGGTCAAGGAACACCTACCTGCTGGGAGAACAGCTACTAACAGATGTGAAGGCATTAGTGAAAATAGAACTTCTTTCTGCTAGTTTGTTTAAATTTGGAGTTTTACACACTGTATTGTTGTAAACTGATGTTTCAAATCCTGCATCATCAGCTACAGAAAGAGGAAAAATGTAAAATTAAAATATAAACATGAAAAATATGGAAAAAGAATAGTTTTAAAACAACAAAACAACTGATAATTCCCTCGCATACTCTTTATCCCCATAGTAAATTTGAGATGTCAGTGCAGCTATCAACAGGATGATCACTAACTAGAACAAGGAAATAAAAGTTGACGAATAAATTTGAAATAAAGGTAAAACAAGAGGCTGTCAGAGTGACAGCAAACCGGATTTTCCTGCAGAGGTCGAACCCTGAACAGTTGAGCAAGTATGGACACTACATTTATAAGCTTAAAACTGCTCTGAATTTGGATAGTGGTTGAATATTTGACAGAGCATAGGTTTGTGACACAAAATGAATGTGGTCAAAGAACTGAAATATTTGAAATTGGACATTTACCTATTATGGTCCAATATCCAAAATCTAAGTACATTGTCAGAATCAGCATATCAAAGAACTCCAAAAATTCAATTTTTTATGAAATCAAACAAAAGTTTAATTTAGGACCCTTTGGACCACAATGTGGACCAATTTGATAAAGGAGCTCACAATCCAAAATCTCTCAATACATGGTAAGATTCAGCATTTCAAGGAACCACATAAATTCAATTTTTGTGAATCAAACAAAGTTTAATTTTGGATCCTGATTTGGACCAACTTGAAAACTGGGCCCAAAAATCTAATATTTAAATACAGGTTTAGATTCAGCATTTGAAAGAACCCTATATATATTTAATTTAAGTTGAAATGAAACACAATTTAATTTTATCCATATATTTTCTGTGCAAAGGGAAATAACTCAAACTGGATAAATAGATATGATTTTAATCAATAAACCAGTGAAGTGATGACTAAGTTCTATAAAATTAGATATGATGTAATTTTTCAAATTATAATCAATAATATAATAACAACAACCAGTGATGACTAAGTTCTCTAAATTTAGATATGATTTAACACTCAAACATTGTTAAAATCAGCATATCAAAAGTTTAATTTAGGACCCTTTGTACTCGATGTGGTATTATCTAACTAATAAAGAAAATAAATACAGGTTTAGATTCAGCATTTCAAAGAAGCCTAAATATATTCAATTTATGTTGAAATCAAACACAGTTTAATTTTGGACCCCGATTTGGACCTACTTGAAAACTGGGCCCAAAATCAGAAATCTAAATATATGTTTATTAATAGACAATATAAGCTAAGTTTTGAAAGGAGTTCACTTAATCAAAAAAATATATATAGCATTCAGAAAATTAGTTTTTACAGAATAACAAACAATTTACAATTTACCAAAGAAAAGAAAAAAAAAATCAAAAATTTTATTTATCATTAATACAGTGTCTTTTAAAAATTGATATAACTTATCTGTAATTATCTTCAAAATGTCTAATAATGAACAGTAAATTTCTAACTATATTTACTCCTATATAGCTTTTAATCATCAACACTTAGAAAACAGAAAATTTTCAAATAAATCTGTCACTGAGACACTCAAGATAAGACATTAACCATATGTTTAGTAAACTGATAACAGGACATATAAACAGGTGAAAATTATCTATAAAGACTTAGTGTAATCAAACTTTATGTATATAATTAACAATTTCTGTTCAAAGGAAAATAACTCAATCACAAAAAAATACCACTTATGGATATTAAAAAGGGCAATAACTCACAAACAAGAAGACTAAAATCGTGAAAATTGAACTCAACCTTCATTTAGTTGCAGAAAACGACATATCTAAATTTGAAAAAAATTTGTCAAAGGGTTTTCATGTTATTGAAGAGACACTGTTTGGCAGCCGCCTGTCCGCCCTCCCGCCCACCCGCCGTACATCCCCAAATCAATAACTGATTTTTACTTCAAAAATCTGGTTAAATATACAAATGCAGGAAGTTAGCTAAGGTAGTCACAGCTGTTGTTTGATCACTGCCATTAAAGCAAAAAACATTCAGAAACTACACTTCTATAGTGATTAAGTGTAAATCAACATGTTACATATCTGGACATTTTAATGCAGGAAGGTCACTTGTGGTGTTATGATGATGTCATAAACATGATGTAATTTAAATGTTTGACCTAAAATGGCTATTTTATACATACATTTTGGACAAAATATATAAGCAACAGCTTTATCTACAACACCATATTAATAAATGAACATCTTAGCATTGAAGCTACAACAAGAGGTTTAATCCAGCTCAAGGCCACCAATGGGTCTTCAACACAGCAAGAAAATCTTGCAACCAGATGTGGGCTTTAGCTGGCCCCAAACAAAAATGTATACTACCGGTAGTTCAGAGAAAATGGACATCACACTAAACTCCGAAACATATAAATGAACCAAAATTTTAAAAAACATACAAGACTAACAAAGGCCAGAGGTTCCGACTTGAGACAGGCGCAAAAATGCGGCGGGGTTAATAGATATAGGAAGATGTGGTGTGAGTGCCAATGAGACAACTCTCCATCCAAATAACAATTTATAAAAGTAAACCATTATAGGTCAATGTACGGCCTTCAACACGGAGCCTTGGCTCACACGAACAACAAGCTATAAAGGGCCCCAAAAGTACTAGTGTAAAACCATTCAAACGGTAAAACCAACGGTCTAGTCTATATAAAAAAAGAAAGAAACACGTATAAATTACATAAACAAACGACAACTACTGTACATCAGATTCCTGACTTAGGACAGGTGCAAACATTTGCAGCGGGATTAAACGTTTAATGGTACCAAACCTTCTCCCTTATTCTGAAACAATAGTATAACATCACAACATAGAAAACACACGATAAAACATCAATTGGAAGGCTTAACTCAATCAAAACGTAAATTAACACACTATGAACGAATAAATTGATCTGTGATACCTGAAAGTAAATACATAGTTAATAAAATATTAGGGACAAACATTAAACATGTTTTGTGAGATCTCAACCCTCCCCCTATACCTCTAGCCAATGTAGAATAAACAAACATACAGCAATATGCACAGTAAAACTCAGTTTAAAAGAAGTCTTAGTCCGATGTTAGAATAGGTAGAATAATGAGAACGTTCTTTGATGTGAAAATCTATGTTTTTAAATTGTAATTTGGAGAAGTAGGTGTTGATGGCAGATCCTTTTATCAGATGAGACATATTTCACCATGCATGCAACAATTTGTATGTTAATGTATACTAGTAAATTTCATCTACACTGATGTGCATGGATCTTAAGTAAAATAACAAAATATATGTAACACATTTATTCTATTTATTCAAACTATCAATTCAATCAAAATAAAACAGTAAATATACATCAACAGCACTAGATGAACCTTAATTGCTCAGAAAAAGCACACATGAAAGTTAAAATGAAGTACTGAGAACTATATAATACTGTTTAATACATCAAGTTTAACTTTTTTACATTGTCATTTTGGTGGTGGACCATTCACACTGGCACATTCTTTGATGTTGCAGTACTGGTCTGAGAGTGCAACTTAAAAGTCGGCCATGGGTCTGCCTACTGTGTTAGATGTCAAATCCATATTGAGTGCTATATCAATCCTCAACAAATATAATTTTCGGAAGACTTCAATTTGAAAAAAAACTAATGTCCTCTGTTTTAATATATGATAAAGTGATTAATACATAGTAAAATCCATATCATATGCTGTATCAGCCAGAGGGCTGATATTGGTCAAGGGTGATACAACATGTGATACCGATTTGACTACTGTAAATTCAGAAATTTTTGCGTGCATTTATTATTGCGATTTTTGAAGAATGGACATAAATGCGAGATTTATTATTGCGATTTCAGGAAAAGCTGCATACAGATATATGCATCAGATATCAGAATGCGAGTTCTTATTACTGCGATACTGACACACAGTCGCATTATTCGCATTAATAAAAACCTCGCAATAATTTCTGAATTTACAGTATGTATTATTCTCTATATACTGGTCCCAGCATTTATGAAGCAAAGTTAATCTAAAGCAAAAAGTATCTTAGTATAAAAAAAGCCTAGTCCTATTTATACATAGGCACTGGCTACGGTTACATGGAAATGTAACAATAATATAAAAATTATTGTTACATTGGAGACTAACTGCCGGAATGCAGGGTTGGGTAAGGAACCGATTAATTACGAATGTAACAATAATATTTGGGTCTACGGTTACATTGCGTTATTGTATTATTGTAGCCAGTGCCTTATACATACACATAGGACTTCACATTCATGACATTGACTTAATTCAATTTTAATGTTTTTATACTGGTATTTTCATTTTTTTTAAATGGGAAGTGGGTGGCACATTGATAGTAAAAAAAAAATAGTAAATAAAAAAAATTTAGCAAATTATAAAGTAAAAAGAAAATTTATCAGAAATAAATAGAAATCACCCCGGTCACATCATATGATATGTGATAGGACTAAATTTAGCCATACTTCATTAATATGACAGACCTTTAGAAGTATTTACCTATAATAATGAGAACGTTCTTTGACGTGATAGAATCGACTGTAAGAAATAAGATAAAGGTGCAAACAAAACCATTGGAAAACGTTTTTACTTTCATTTTCGTTATTGTACAATTAGCTCCCTTGTAATTATCTCCCTTAATTTATAATCAACCATTGGTTTTTTAAACTTTTTTGTGCAGCAGGTACGAGAAAAATTGATGTCGGCATAAAATTAAACTAAACATTTTCAGGTAAAGAGGATAATTCAGTTAGAAGTTTATATGATTTGGTTTTCTATCAATTTAAAATATTTGCATTACGATTGAATACCTTTGCTGATGCAGAAGAAACAGCAAAATGCGCATCATTACTTATAGCTAGTTTAGCGGTACCTCGAATGACCGAATAACACCGTTATTATCCAAATAACACTTGTAATGACCAAATAACACTTGAAATTTTAATACTAGCACATATTGGTGACATTTAAACATTGATTATTAAATAATATTATATTATAAGTGTATTTTATAACTTAAAATGATTTACAGAAAGCAGGTAAGTTCATAAAGATCATTATAAATATAGTGTGTACATCCTGGTTATCCAACATGGCGACAAAGGAAAACACAATGGGAAGAATAAAAGAATGATTGCATATGCATTCAAAGAGAAATGCTATGAAAATAAAGTTTTAAATAACAATGAATAATGTACTGTATATACAGAGTATTGTCCAATAATTGTTTTTCAGTAAGATTTTAAAAAGTTAACAAGTACATCAATGCCATGCAATTACTCCAATCACCTATACATAATTTCATGCTTGCATCACAGCTGAAGATTGACCAATCAGATAATTAGATTGTGTTTATCTATTTGAATATTGAGTTGAAGCGGTGGCAAATCGGTTTTACCATATAGGTACACGAACTAAAACTCAATTCATTTTTGTTGAATCATTAAAATTTAATTTGAGATCGTTTTCAAATCTCCTTATCATATTAGACATGTGTTTAAAAATCTTTGTGATATCTTTTACTGATTGGTTTTAAATTGGAATTAAAATTGTATTTTCCCATAGAGTTTGAGGTAAAACCCGAGAATCTCACCTCCTAGAAATTTCAAGTGCCAGGATGTTCGAAAATATGTATTAGTTTTCTTAAGATTTACTCAATATTGAATGAAACGTAATTAAAGAATCATTTTTAAGTTATAAAATACACTTATAATATTATTTAATAATAAATGTTTAAATAATTTATGACGTCTTGGAAGGTTATTTTATTTTCTTGCTTTGACGCCTTCCTGTGACGAGGGCTAAACAAAATGAAAATCGAAAAATAACCTCAGCAGACGGCATGTATATCTGGACTATATCGTTTATAGCTGAACCGTAGCTCTTGTGGTCCTTATGATATATTTTGACAATCATTTCGGATCTACATGGTGTATAGTCCCGAATTGTCCAAAAATACATGTATTATAAGGACCATAAAAGCTACAGTTCTGCTGCTAAATTGTTTACAGAATAACAAATCCAGAAGGAATGGGCCAGGAATATGTATAATTGGTAGATCATACAATGCTCAATACATCTTCCAACTGGTGCTTAATGCGATATTTTTTTTAATGCGAAGTGGGTAACACATTGATAGTGAAAAATATAGTAAATAAAAAAAAAAATTAGCAAATTATAAAATAAAAAGAAAATTTATCTGAAATAAATAAATATCACCCCGGTCAAAAAATCTTCAATCTTCAATCTTTGTTGTGATGACAGGGTAATCTCTCTTGTAAATTATCCTCTCTTGTAAAATTATAATCACTAATGTAGTTTCTCCTTTGTACTTAGATATTTTAGGTGGCGCTTTAAAAAAAAAAATATTAAAGAAAAAATGTACTAAGAAGAAAAAAAAAAAAGAAAAAAATTGGTTAATCTGAGGTAATTGAAATGACATGAAAAATTAAAAAAAAAAAAATTGGTTTTAAATTATCCACTAAAACGGTTTGTTTCCTCTATGTACTCCGCTAATAGTTGAGTGATATTTTCTGCATTTGGCAAATTGATTGTTAATAAATTGTCTAAATCTGTTGGAATTTGTCCTGTTATGAAGTAGATTTGATGAAATAATTTGTCTCTAGCATCTGAATACAGATCACATTCAAAAAGGTAGTGTTGTACATTTTCTTTTTGTTTGCACTGATCACAGGTTTCAGAGTTGATGTGCTGGTTTATTATAAATTGGTATGCATTTAATTTGGAATAACCTGTTCGTAAACTGTTGATTATGTTGTACATTTTTTTTTGACGAGAAGTCTTTTTTTACTTTATTTTTAACTTCAGGATGAAATCTGAAATAATGACGTCCAGCATTGCTGTTTTCCAATCTGCATTGCCATTTTTTTGTAACGGAATTTCTAGCTGCCTTTTTTACATCTTAATGTTTTGTAAATACTATGTCATCAACTGCTAGTGTTTCTGCTTCTTTAGCAGCTTCTTTTGCCAAGGTGTCTGCCTCATCATTTCCTTTTATGTTGGCATGGCCTGGTGTCCAGTTTAAGTTGATTAAAATTCTATGTTCATTTAAATTTTTTATTTTTCCTTTGATTTCGT
This sequence comes from Mytilus coruscus, assembly GCA_017311375.1. Taxonomy (NCBI): domain Eukaryota; kingdom Metazoa; phylum Mollusca; class Bivalvia; order Mytilida; family Mytilidae; genus Mytilus; species Mytilus coruscus. The sequence goes on along the minus strand of CM029602.1, from coordinate 30,871,867 downwards.
TAATGGTTTGATGATAGTTTTCACTTTTCCAATTTAGAGTTAAGATTCCTAATGCGGATAGACTGTCCGAAAATATAGTTAAAGTTTCAATTTGTGTTTTTGAGAAAGGTTCTATGTAATCAAGTACAAATTTTATTGCTATAAGTTCTGCTAGCAAGATTGATCCTTTGTTAGAGACAGGTCTTTGTTATTTTTTCTTCTTGATCATTGATGTAAATTACAGCTCCAGCACCACATGGGCCTGGATTTCCCAAACATGACCCATCTGTAAAAGCGACTGCTGTGTTTGGTGTTTGAGATTTAAGTTGTTCAGAGATAATTTGTTTTCCTTCCTCTATTTGGGCTGTTGTTCTGGATTTTGAGCTGCCTATATTATGCCAGTAGTCAGGGGCTCTGATAACTGATACCAGACCTTGGTATTCATACTGAGGTTCTATCTTGTTTATATCAACCAATTCTGTGTCTCTCATGTCTTCTGTTTGTTGATACATTGATACAAAAAATTATCATATGATATGTTATAGGACTAAATTTAGCCATACTTCATTAATATGACAGACGTTTAGAATTATTTACCTATAATAATGAGAACGTTCTTTGACGAATTTGAAAAATTTCAAAAGAAAATGCTTAAGCAACTAATGTCAGTACCAACTACATGTAACACACCAGATCCTGCAATCAACATCTTGACGGGAATATTACCAGTTGAGGCACAAATACACTTAAAGGTTATGACCCTCTACAAAAATGTATGTACCCAACCCAACAAAAGCTTAGAAAAACAACTAGTAAGGAGGTAACTATGCATCAAGTCAGTGAATAGTAACAGCTGGTTTATTGAAGTAAAAACAATCATGCTAAAATACGATCTAGGAAATGCAATTGAGTGGCTAGATATTCAGATGAAAACCAGAAAAGGCTAGATATTCAGATGAAAACCAGAAAAGGCTAGATATTCAGATGAAAACCAGAAAAGGAATCAATGCCTATTGGAGTGAGCGAATTACATTCCTAGCTAAGCTCTATCTATACCTGCCTTCTATACCTTAACAGTGATATATTCATGCCAGGGAAAATACATCCAATATTGCGAATCAAGTACCAATCTCCAAGAGACAGCAAGCGAGTTCCTACCAAGATTAAACTGTTAACTGGTACTTATATACTTCAACCACTAAGATATAAGATATACAAAGAAGGAACTGAAGATCAGTGTAAAGAAGAGACATTAGAACATTTGCTTATACAATGTGAAGCTTGGAATTACTTGTGAGATCCAATTCTACAAACAATTAAGAACCTCTTAACCGCAAATGGTGAAGTGCGTGAAGAAGAACTTACAAGTGAAATGACAATACAAGTACATTGTATTAATGGACATTACTAAAATACAAAAGAGATATAGAATCAAATCCGACCTGATGTCTAAAACAGAATTTCAAGCAAGAAGGCTAGTGTTCCTCATACACAATGCAAGATATCAACTGGTGATGAAAGACCAAGCAAGGAAATAGGATGCCTGGGAGTGGTTGCAAGGATGGGAGGGGCAGCAATGAATAATTAGATAAATAATAATGTACTTAATTATATTTTTGAAAGCATAATTCTTCTATTAAATCTTACAGTTCATAGTAAATAAATGTTTTGCGAATTATCTTTAAAAATATTTTTGAAAGCATAATTCTTCTATTAACTCTCATAGTTCACAGTGAATAAATTTTTGGCGTATTATCTTTAAAAATATATAGGTGAATTTTTCTAATCCCTATAAGTATACTATATTTAATATCAGAAGACCAAAAACTTTAAACTTCCCAATGTAAAAAGTCATAAAAATTTAAAACTTCTGGATGTAAATAGTGTATATAATGTTTTTTTTGTTGTGATTTTTAATTTTCATTATGTTGTATACTGCCCATGCGCAGTAAATATGTATGGAGGGCCAGTTTATGACATATTTATGAAAGGAAAAGGTGATCTATTAATAGACCATTTATAAAGGGATTCCAGATAATCCAAAAAAAAATAAAATTTTAAGTCAGAAATGAGTTTTGTAAGCAATAATATGATTATCGTTAGCTTTAGGAACTGTATTATATATATCACTAGATATTTTTATAATAAAGGATTTTTCTTTAAAATTTGACATGCAGTGATGATCATGATGATAAGTACAGTTCCTATGAATAAAACAGCAGACGAAATATTCACGTAAGTGACAAACTTATTATGGAAGTAAATGGGAGTGAGCGGAATTACCGGACACTACTGTATAGATAATAGTTATCTACCTTCTGAATAATTACTGCCATATTGTTATACAAGGAACTTGCATACAACATTGTACAAGACACACAGATCGAATTCCTGAAGTTAAATTGTACAAGTTTTTAATAAGTAAAAATGACAAATACAAATGTATATATATCTCATATTTATAGTCATAATTATCAATTTTGGCAGTATAACACCATATAAATTTGAGTTTTTGGTTTAATATCTATCGGTTCTCGGGGTTCCATATTGTGTTTTTTGGAGTTCTTGGGAAATTGTTGTACTCTCTTCACATCTCAATGTCCCTGACATGTTTTCCCCAAAATGACCCCAGGTCAGCCTGGCAGTTCATTCTTAATATCGAAATTGGAAATCAATCTGCATATTCATTTATTATCCATCATTTGATATATATAGTGAGTTAGGCCAATTGCAGTTTTCTTCACATTAAATTTTGAAATGATAATATTCGTGCATCTTTTTGCATAAGGATATACCATCCCAAGCAGGGTCATCAGACACATTTTTAAAACTAGATATCCTATTTAAGATTGTGGCAAAGTTTGGTTAATTTTGGCCCTGTAGTTTCATAGGTGATCTTTGTAAAAGTAGACAGCTGACGGACAATGACGGACAACAACAGATGATAGATGCCAAGTGATGGCAAAAGGCACACACTGGCCCTTCGGCCCAGGTGAGGTAATGAAAAATGAAAGTTCAAATAGCTTCACTTTAAATATACATTAATATTTTATAATCTACATTATTGAAATCATGATCATCCATCATCTAGCTTTCAAATATTATATGAATATCATCTATAGACGATAATTATACAACACCATATTAATAAATGAATATCCTAAAAATTAATTTTGTTCCAAATATATGCCTTTTTTTTATAACAATATTACACATCCTCACAAAAAATCTTTTGTCCATTTATCTGGGACTATTATACTGAATTGTTGTACCCTCTTCACATCTTAATTTTCCCTGACATGTTTTCCCCAAAATGACCCCAGGTCAGCTGAGCAGTTCATTCTTAATATCGAAATTGGAAATTCGTCTGCATATTCATTTATAAGCCATCGTTTGACATATATAGTGAGGTAGGCCAAATGCAGTTTTCACATTAAATTTTGAAATGATAAATTCTTATGTGGAATCAATCAACCCAATTTGTTTAAAATGAAGAACCAATCGTAACTATCCATAACGATTGAACGTCATTTGTCAAATCACCCTTCACAGTTTGTTTATGACCACTACATGATTGTAAGGATCGATATGATGGATAATGATTGAACATCGTTTGTTGAATCAATCGCCTCAATTTTTTATGATGAAGACTCAATCTTAATGATAGATATGATCGATAACGTTTTAAAATCATATGTAGATTCAATCAACCCAATTTGTTTATAATAAAGACTCAATTGTTACTATCGATATGATTGGTAATGATTGAATAACATTTGTTGAATCAATCAACTCAAATGACTAACATCGTTTGTTGAATAAATCAACTCAATTTGTTTATGATGAAGACTCCATCATAACGATAGATACAATTGATAACAATTGAATGTTATATGTTAAATCAATCAACCCAATTTGTTTATCAATACGATCAATAACGATTATTAAACATGATTAGTTATACTATATATACACCTCAAACACAGGGAAGTTTTCTATGACCTCCAAACGGCACAGGAGACAAACTCTGTCAAAATAATGTATAAGAATGGATATGGTGAACATAACCTGGACACGAAAAATGTATATGACAAAAGTTTCAGCACAGGACATGCAGGAACAGTGCTTTTATTGCTGTTCTTTATCTTCAAAGATCAACACACAGAAAACATTCTCACCTCAATGCTAGTTCCAAGACGGTCCCTAGCACCGGTTTGAGCAGAATACTTTGCTAAAGTCAGCGTCACACCTATACCATTGAAGACACACAGAAGCAAGGCATTATCAACAGGTGAATGAGTATTGCGGGAGCAATACAATGACCCTTACTGGTTTCTTGGATATTTCTATGATTCATGCTTTTTCCAAAGGGCATAATTCACCAAAAATCAATCCAACCAACATGAAACTCAAAATTGATCTGTGTCTCTCATATACCAAAAATCAATAAAACATCTGAAAGCAATTGCTAAAAAAGTCCGGAAAACTGATATTCCTGTGATTTTCGCTATTTACCAGAGAAACTCAAGATAAAACAATCAAATCAACATGAAACTCAAACTTGATCTGTGTGTTGTAGATTTCTTTGTTTTGTTCTTAAAACAAAAGTTTAGCAAACAGGAAAAAAAAATTGTATAGGCATGCTCTGGCCTTCAAAACTTGAGAATATAAGGGGTTGTGTACTTGTATTTGTAATTTTTTGGAGAAGATTAAGGGGAGACGATTCAAACATTGAAAAGAAAATTAGCCAACATTACTGATTGATGATGGGGAGTCAGTTTGTTCGTTCCTCCTTCTGTCCATGGAAATATTATATTGATAAGGAACTACCAGGATTTATTATCAATTAATAATAACTCAGGGAGCTCTGTAGAAAGGATAGGAAAAATATCTAATTATTAAATGTTAATAGCCGTTTTTGACCAACTTTGTTGCCTTCGTAATAAACTAACCAGACATACTTTTATCAATCACATGGTTTTAACCAGACATACTTTTATCAATCACATGGTTTTAACTAGATAGGATGATGATAAAATCAGAATATAAAGTATAGTTAAGGGGTTAGGTGGGTCAGGAAAGTAGAAACTACTAGTCTGAAAAATTATCCAGCAACTGCTCAATGCAGACCTCTACCAAAAATATGAGTTTTTGGCTTCAATGGCTTTCCATGCTTTGAAAAGTTAGCAATTTGACATGTTTGATATATTTTTTGTTTATATTCATGCATTGTTCCCTCAACCTTAGGCTATTTATTGTTATGTTCATCAGACTAGAGGTGCATTATGAGGAATATGAGCCCAAATTCAAACTTTAAAAATTCAAATTAAAGAAAAATGGCAAATCTGGAGGGGTAAGCATCCCTTCTCTGTCTGACCCATGCAGTAAAGAGGTCTGGAATGAATAAAAAAAAAATGATATGCTCCAGGAATATAGCTACTGACTGTTTAAAGTTTAATTACACTTAGGAAACGACTTCTTCCTGTTGCAGATCCAGGTGAAGCCAAAAATCAGGAAAATTGGAAACATCTGGCTTTTTGTCGAGCCTGCGAAATTTATTTCTTGAAAGCGAGACATAGCGATCCTGGATTCCGTCAGCAGCGTCAACATTTAGGTTCAGTCTGTGGTTAAAGTTTTTCAGTCATCAATAACTTTGTCAAACCTTCATGGAATTTTATGAAGATTGGACAGAATCTTGTTTATGACCAAATAACAGTATCCAGAGCAAAATTTTGAAAATATTTAATTTTAATTTTTCCGTATTTTACTGATCAATGCTGATAAATGGACTTTGTTTTTTTCACACTTAACATTCAGATTCAGTCTGAGGTTAAAGTTTTTCAGTCATCGATAACTTTGTCAAACCTTCATGGAGTTTTATGAAATTTGGACAGAAGCTTGTTTATAACCAAAATACAGTATCCAGAGTATAATTTTGAAATTATTTATTTTCATTTTTCCGTATTTTACTGATAAATGGACTTAGTTTTTTTTTACATTTAACAAATAGATACAGTCTGGGGTTAAAGTTTGTTACACAACAAATACTTTGTCAAACCTTCATAGAATTTTATGAATCTTTTTTATGATTGAGAGATAATGTCTGACTGTCTGAAGCACACTTTTGAAAATATATTTTCATTTTCAGTATTTTTCTGATAGATGCCTAAGATGGATTTTTTTACAGTTAACATTTACTGACAGTCTGGGATTAAACCTTCATGGATTGTTATGAAACTTGAACAAAAGCTAATCTTCAAGACCAAGAAATAGTATCTAAAGTGAAAGTTTGAATCTTTTTTTACATTTGTATTTTACTGATAAATGGACTCACTTTTTAAGTCAACATTACACTTTTACACTGACAGCAGCAATCGTAGGTGAGACACAGGCACAGGCACTTGTCTCAGAATTTTTTTCTATATACCTTAATATAACATGTTATATTAAGGTATATAGAAAAAAAAATTCTGAGACAAGTGCCTGTGGACACAGGGTTCCAGGGAACCCCTTACAAAATTTTTGGTTGAAATTGCCTTCTTTAGACTGCCATACCCAAAACAGATTCTTCCAGACCTAAGCACTTTTGTAGTTCAGGTGTTTACTGGGTCCACTCTCTTTGCAGACTCCAGTAAGGGACACCTATCAGCATGATCAGCATCTCTGGGTCTTGCAGGTTGAGAAATAGGATAAAAAATTACTACATGTTTTCAGCACCCGATGGCTGTTACTTTCAAAATAATATTTGAATTTTCAAATGGAAGGAAATTTAATTACAATTCAGTTGTCCAGTATATTCCTCATATAAACAAAAGTTTAATAGTCACAGGACTAATCATCAGGTATAAGCATTATTTTTTTATGAAGAGTACATGTTTGATATGATAATTTTACATCCCTTAATTTTAACTAATATCAACATGATCAAGTTACCTGAACAATGCTGAAGTACTATTTGAAATATGTGGGATAAAAGATCAGTTAAATCTAATCCATGTCTCTCATCCTGACTTCACTCGCTATTTGTATATCCCAAACAGGGGTATACTATTGTACCCATCTGTCTGTCTGTCCATCCCATGAAATTTCCATTGCATTTTTTCTCAAAAACTACAAATCTGAGCTTACTGAAATTTGTTATATGGCTTCATGTCAATATGCTTTACTCTGTGACATGATTTCAGATTAATCATGTTCATTGCTCATCAACATCCTGTTTAACGAATACTTATAAATTCTAAACTTAATAACCTTGTATGAAATTTTCATCACACTTTTCTAGGAAACTACAAATCAGAGCTTCCTGAAACTTGTTATATGGCTGGAAAAAAAAGTTCTTGTCCCCTTCCCTACTTGTTTTTGGTTCTTATTTTGAATTTTAGTCAGTCCTCTGAAATCATTGAAGAGTAATTTAACAATAATCTGAAAAAAAAGTCAATTATCATGTGATTATAGGAAGATAATAAAATGGCAATACTACTCATTGATCTATAAGTATAATATAACAAAAGAGTTTGATTATTCAATAGTTTGATCAATCTTAATGTTTACTTTTACAAATCAAATAGAATATGTAAATGTCAATTTGATAGTTTGGTAATGAAATTTAAATTATCTTTAGAGAATTAACTACATGAGTCATTTTTGAGTGTTGTTGTTTATAGTTTTCCCCTGAATTTGGCCTCAACAGTCAAATGTTCATCTTATACAAACTGTAAACATGGAGATAAAGGGATACTTTGTACACTACCAAAAAATAATTGACTTGTTTGACGTTTGTACATGTAATATAATGACACATGGTTTTCTCATACCAATGGTTTATGTTAAATTTATTTCGAGGTCTTGTCAATGTTATGCAAATAATTGCAAGAGGTTAATAACTACTTATGTACCTGTAAGCCATTAAATATCATGGTATTTATCATAAGTTAACCCTACATATATGACATACATGTTAATAGACTGTGACAACTAAATATATATTTTTTAAATCACATATTTGAACAACATTTAATGTTCTTAAATCTTGATCAGTCATTATATCCTATATTTAGACTAAAGCATGATTTTTTTTGTACATGTGTATAGTATTTTGCACATGTATGTTTTTTCATAAGTCAGGACTGTTCAAAGAGGTATTACAGAGGGAAAATGATTATTGATCCCCTAGCTATTTAAAACATCTACTCCCAGTAGATTTTCTGTCTGCATTTCTCATGTTGCTTTTTATGGTTTTCATTCCTTTTCCCAGTTAAATATTCTTTATGTTTATGCCTAGGAACTAAAAAATGTAGAGGAAACTTAAGCACCATCCCCTTTTTCATATAAAATATCCAGCTTAAGCTTTGTTTCATCTACATGTATTTTGTATTAATCTAGTGTTACACAGTTTATCAGTCATGTCAGTAATAATTCATCATTATAATACATGCACATGTAATATGCATCTCAGTTCAGATCACCCCCCGTTTTTGGTGGGATTAATGTTACTCAGTCTTTTGTTTTCTATGTTGTGTTTTGCGTACTGTGTCTTTTTCTTTTTTGGCCATGGCATTGTCAGTTTATGTTTGAATGTCCCTTTGGTATATTTCGCCTCTCTTCTATAATATTTTTATAAATAACAAATTTGGTGATCATTTAGACAGTAACCCGATAATACAAAAGAACCAATAAAAGACAATTGAAGGTAACTGGTCTACATGATGTTCTTTTTACTTTAATAGTTCTTTATAAGAAACTAATTTTTTTAGCTTACTTGACCTGACCTTCTTGTTTATTATTTTGGTAAAAGTAATAAATATGCAATCATCCAACTTATATTTTGATCATGTGATGTTCACTGCTTTTCAAACTTCTGTTCTGGAAATGCTGTTCAGATTATATGACAGAAATCATATGGACGATTCTAGTCATTGAATGATTTTTTTAATATGAACAATACTTACATGTGCTAGATGTACACATGTTTCAGTGTGCCATTGAGGAATATATCATTGTAACATATTGTATTAGGATTTCAAATCCTAGTGCAATGTAGTGTGGAGTCAGTATTATTAGTAAATAGAAACATTACATTTGACTAACATCCTGAATTATAGTATATTTCATCAGCCTATGTAATATTTCCTGTACTGACAATGACATATGAACAGAGCTCATACAACTTTGCAACATGAGCAAAGAAGTCATTTTCCTGTCCCTCACTTTGCCTTCTCTACTGCCAAAAGTGATATCTAGTTGCCTAGGTGTTCACACTTTTGTTATCTGTAATTTTCCATTTTTACCAAGTTTTAATGAATCAGCATTTTTTCCTTTTTAAGAAAGAAAATTCATATACAGATATATATATATATATATATAAGTACGTCTGAGCCAGTGACAACTCTACAACAGATTTATCCATCGGATCACCAGCAGTGATGGTGATACATGGCTGTGTACTTTATGTATATACAACTCGTCTAAACATCAACCCAACAATGTTAGATCTGTAAATTTGCTTTCGCAAATTTTTGTTCTTCCTCGCCGATTCGAACCCATGCTACTGAGATATCGTGACACCAAATCGCCTGCACTGTAGCCGTCCCGCTAGACCACACGGCCACCTAGGCTTCATAAAATGAAGCTTTCGGTGGCCGGGTGTTACCTTCCACGTCAGTTTTAATCTAGCGTCGTACTACAGTACATGATATATAAGGCATGGAGATGTTATTTTACAGATCAGCTAAATTATCTATAGTAAAGGATCCTACAAATTAATGTATTATACAGTCACAGAAAATAATTATATTTATAAGCACGTCTGAGCCAGTGACAACTCTACAACAGATTTATCCATCGGATCACCAGCAGTGATGGTGATACATGGCTGTGTACATTATGTATATACAACTCGTCTAAACATCAACCCAACAATGTTAGATCTGTAAATTTGCCGCAAATTTTTGTTCTTCCTCGCCGGATTCGAACCCATGCTACTGAGATATCGTGACACCAAATCGCCTGCACTGTAGCCGTCCCGCTAGACCACCACGGCCACCTAGGCTTCATAAAATGAAGCTTTCGGTGGCGGGTGTTACCTTCCACGTCAGTTTTAATCTAGCGTCGTACTACAGTACATGATATATAAGGCATGGAGATGTTATTTTACAGATCAGCTAAATTATCTATAGTAAAGGATCCTACAAATTAATGTATTATACAGTCACAGAAAATAATTATATTTATAAGTACGTCTGAGCCAGTGACAACTCTACAACAGATTTATCCATCGGATCACCAGCAGTGATGGTGATACATGGCTGTGTATTATGTATATACAACTGTCTAAACATCAACCCAACAATGTTAGATCTGTAAATTTGCTTGCATAAATTTTTGTTCTTCCCTTGGGATTGAACCCATGCTACTGAGATATCATGACACAAATCGCCTGCACTGTAGCCGTCCGCTAGACCACCACGGCCACCTAGGCTTCATAAAATGAAGCTTTCGGTGGCGGGTGTTCTTCACGTCAGTTTTAATCTAGCGTCGTACTACAGTACATGATATACTGTAGTACGACGCTAGATTAAAACTGACGTGGAAGGTAACACCCGGCCACCGAAAGCTTCATTTTATGAAGCCTGGGTGGCCGTGTGTCTAGCGGACGGCTACAGTGCAGGCGATTTGGTGTCACGATATCTCAGTAGCATGGGTTCAATCCGGCGTAGGAAGAACAAAAATTTGCGAAAGCAAATTTACAGATCTAACATTGTTGGGTTGATGTTTAGACGAGTTGTATATATATATATATATATACTGCGTTGAAGACCCATTGGTGGCCTTCGGCTGTTGTCTGCTCTTTGGTCGGGTTGTTGTCTCTTTGACATATTCCCCATTTCCATTCTCAATTTTACATATAAGACATAGACAATTTATTTCTAAAGAAATGTGAAAGTATTGACTTTGTAGACATGTCGCTTGTTGTTTCAAAGAAACTACTTTTATGAAAGCAAAATTTAGAGATCTTGAAAAGTGGTAGTCTGAAGATTTTGACCATCTATGTTTTGCAAAGAACTAATATAATTTTGGTATTTTGCAATAGAAATGATAATGAGGACCAGCAGATTTTCTCCGAGGACCACCAGGGGAAAAAAGATGTGGAGAACTTTGACAAATTGAAGTTATAATAATGTGTACTGATTGATATTTTAGTCTTCGATTCATGATTTTTTTATTAGTTATTATTGGCTTTGAACAAGCTTTCAATAACTGCAATTACTCTCAGATCTGTACTTTGTGTCTTTAGTGTTTTTGTGATAAATTTGTATTGTTCTGTATACTGTAAATTCAGAAATTATTGCGTGCATTTATTCTTGCGAATTTTGGAGAATGGACAAAATTGCGAGATTAATTATTGCGATTTTAGGAAAATCTGCATATAGATACCTGTATGAGATATCCGAATGCGAGTTCTTATTACACATGCGATAATCACCAAGTCGCATTAATAAAAACCTCACAATAATTTCTACATTTACAGTAGTTAAGCCTTTTCAACTTATTTTTATAGTTTGTTCTTATAAGATAATTTCTTTTACTTTTTATTTTTGTCCTTTAATTATGCAACTGTTCTAGGTATTTATTTGGTAGTTCCTGACTAGTGGGAAAATATAATGTGTAAGTAAACTCTAAATTACAATTTAAGACTTAAACTGAGACAACTGTTACTGTCATAGTATTCTCAGGCATGACATAAAATTGAATTTGAACAATAAAAAAATAATTACATTTTAAATAAACAAGATACAGATGGCAAGATATATATATCATCATAAAAATCAAAAAAATATTATATAATAGTGCCACAAACAAAGGGGCATGCTTGCATCACTTCTCCCTATCAGTTTTAGTAATGTGAGCCCTAATGGAATTCAAAATGATTTTACCAATTGGAAACTAATATTTCTTTCTATCTTATGGATAGAAAATCTATTAGGATCAGAAAAACTTAACCCCTAGCTCAAATAAAATGTTTATGATAATGCTTTAAGCTATTTTTTCAAAAGGAATGTTTCAATAAAAATTTATCAGAAGCAAAATTTAATAAGCTTTATTGAAAATAAAATCAAGTTTTCATATTTTCATGAATTTAAAGATCATGAAGTGTACAACATTTTATGAATACAGAATCAGACAGACCTGTCTTGAAAGTAGATTTATTTGACAATATATACATTTATTAAAACTGAAGTACAAATAATTTAATTGAAAAATTGTTCATCATTGAAGAATTTATCATCCTTGTTGTAGATTAATTATGTAAATGAATTAAAATTTAGAAATACAAAATCAGTTTTGCTGGTTGAATATGTGATAATACTAATCATGCTAATAGCGCTTCAATACAATAAAAATACCAATGTATTTTTTAGGAAAGTTGGGTAAAACTCTAATTTTGCTTTGTTTGTTTAGATTTTAACAAAACACCAGATTATTTGGTTTATTTTTGATCGTCACATAATGATTGATTGATTGGTGTTTGTTTTACGCCACCTCAGCCATCATATAATGCATTATATTATATGCAGCTGATCATCATATCAGTTGGGTGATTTTTTAGAGAATTTTTACCTTTTTTTATTTGGCATGATGATCAGACAATGAAGCATTGAAAGTGAAATCATAAATTAATGCAATAAGTTATTAATACAAAAAATTAATAAATGACCATGTCGCATTAAAAATTCATTTTAATTTTTAACCGGATTTCTGAAGGAAAAATCGGTTATTGATTTGGGGATGTATGGCGTGCGGGCGACGGCTGCCAAACAGTGTCCGTGCATTTACTCAAGAAACCGTTCAACCAAAGCTTTTCAAATTTTAATATTTTGTTACTAAAAAAAATGGAGGTCAAGTACAATATTGACGATTTTCGCTTTCACCATTCAGGAGTTATGGTTCTTGAAAAATTGTAAAATGGTGTTTCCAGTCGTGTCCGTGCTTTAACTCATGAACCGTTCAACCAAAGCTTTTCAAATTTTAATATGTTGTTACTGATGACAAAATGGAGGTCAAGTTTGAAATTGACGATTTTCACTATCACTGTTCACATGGTTCAGGAGTTATGGTTATTGAAAGATTGAAAAATGGTGTTTCCAGTTGTGTCCGTGCTTTAACTCATTGACCGTTCAACCAAAGCTTTTCAAATTTTAATATGTTGTTACTGATGACAAAATTGGAGGTCAAGTTCAATATTGATGATTGTCACTTTTACTGTTCAGGAGTTATGGTGCTTGTGATATTGAAAAATGCAAGGCCACTAATAAATGTTAAAAAAACCGGTTTACTGTCATTCTGACAGCTTTACCGGATTTCCGAGTGAAAAATTGGTTATTGATTTGGGGATGTACGGCGTGCATGCAGGCAGGCGGGCATCCGGGCGTGCAGCTGCCAAACAGTGTCCGTTCATTAACTTGAAAACGCTTTGAAGAAATCTTTTCAAATTTAGATATGTTGTTTCCAGCTGTGACTAATTTTATGAAGGTCTAAATTGATTTTCACGATTTTAGCTTTTATTGTTGTTGAGTTGTACACCTTTATGTAGGGAAAAGTGACACTCGGATTGATTTTGGCCTTTCCACTTCTGAACCCTACAAAAATTAATTTATATTTTTTTACTTGATCCTGTTTTGGGGTCCAGAATTCCAAATATCATTTTCATGCAGGAAAATCATGTTTGCTGTCACTCTGAAGCCTCTAGTCTTGTTCTTAGTAATTTCGTCCTATAACATGGTCAGGTATCACATTAGAAATTACTCTACTATTAATATTGATAATAATTGCAAAATAATGAAATAAAAAATTCTGTGTTTCTTAATTTGATCTTTTAACTTCATTTTTTACTTGCAATCCATACTGAAATAATAATGCTTTTATATGTTGAATACTCAGGTTCAGTAGTCTTGATTATAATGTAGGGTTATATAAGCATGATAAATCTACGACAGTATTCATGGTATATAACTTTATAGTTTGCAGTATATATTTAGGTGAACATCAGACCATGACAAAAAATACAGGGTAGATCTGTTTGTTTATTTCAGATTTTCGGAAGCAGAAATGTGATAGAAATTTTTGTTAGTGTGGAGAAATAAGACGGCAACAATGAGCCTAACTGTGATATTAACTATAATTACATCATTCCTTGCCTCAGCAGGTAAGAAAAAATAATCATAAAAGAATTAAATAATTGTCAACATAAATGTGGTTCACAATAAGTAGACTTTTGTATAACAATCCTTTTAATGGCATTGAAACATGAAATGTCCTTCAACTTTAAATTTAACTATCCTTCAGGTGAATGTGGTACATTTAAACTACTGTATATATAAAACTTGAAATATTTCATGAGTGAATAACTTTAATAGCAGATATATTTTCTTTATATTTAGTTGTAAATTAAATAAGATGAATTTTTTCCATATCTTTATCTCTTTCTTAATAAACTTTTGAAGTTCTAACACTTATTTCTCACATAGAATCACAGAACCCCTGGGACCTCTTTTATGTTGATTTTGGATTTTTCAAGATGTTATATATATGTAACTAAAAATTTCTTGAATCTGATATATTAAAGATTCAATGATTTCACAGATTTGAGATCAAGCATTTACACATGATCTATCTTTGATCTTTGAAATCATTGGTTCACATATATATATCATATACAGTGTACAAGTATTATGAGACACAGAGGCAATAGCTGCTGTTCTGAAGAAGATGAAAACCAATAAAAGTAGGATCATAAAGGTTCAATGCTCATAGCTATATATACAATATATGTCATCACAGACTGAAAATGGTTAAACCATTAAATTAAGTATAGAATATTATTCAATATTTGATCATTGTAATTTGTATGCATCATATCCTCCTTATTTTGATTTCTTTGGTATGTTTCTAGTGAATAGAATTTTCTATGAACTTCTTTTCATGTTCTGTTGACCATTGATAAACTTATATGTCAAGGATTATTGACCGATCTGTTTTATGTTATTTTATGAACATATGTTATCTTTAACTGCTCTTTTGTGTTGAAAATGCCACATGACCATCATAGTGTGTATTTCTTTTCAGTTCTTCATACTTCATTTGAACATATATATATCATGTATATGTTTTTGCTTGAATTATTGTATCAAGGCAGTTGATGACATGATAATAACATTCATTTTTTCATTTTATTTGGTCTGCCTTCCTGTCATCAGTATAATATCGTGTATGATTTATTCTGTAAACCAAAAAAATTTCCAAAATGATTAATAAGTAACGTTTTTGAGTAGAAAATTATTTAGAAATAAATAGTGGCGAATATGTCAAACCGGAATTTCTCTTATATGAATACTTAAACAAAACACAAAAATGTATTGCTGCAAAAGTCAGCTTGAAAGAGTGGAATGAGAAAAACATGAAAAAGTATCTATGAAAATACAGTTTACAGTACATTTGTTGTATATTTCATAATATATTTGAAATAGTTGAAATTCTTGCCACATGTAAAAGAGAGACGAAAGATACCAGAGGGACATTCAAACTCGTAAGTCGAAAAAAAACTGACATCACCATGGCTTAAAAAAGAAAAAGACCAACACACTAACAATATTACACAAAATACAACATAGAAAACTAAAGACTGAGCAACACGAACCCCACCAAAAACATTCTCGTCTTTTTCAGTGGTTGTCACTGTCTCTTCATATTTTTTCTATACACCAATTTCCAGTTCCTCCCCTATTGAAGGGGGAAAAATGCCATAATTTTGTAGCATCATTGCCATCAAATTAGAAAAGCTTTTGTGTCACAGATCAAAAGTGATTGTTATGTAAGCTTCATTAGGTCAATAGGAACATGATTTAAAAGGATAGTTGTAAATTAAATGATAGTGTCTGAGGTATAAATCCTGTCTTTTGAAATTTATTTGGGTAGACTTTTTATATTTGGAGATTTTTGTATGGTTTGCCACTTGTCCATTGTTAAAGACTGTTATATAATGACATCTTGATGTCTATCTTGTTTAACTTGTGTTTTTAGTTTGCCATCTAGTTGATGTTTTCCTCCCATTTACTTTTATTGATATGGAGATTATTTGTGTAAAAGTGATGATTTTGAAATCAAAAACAATCATGATATTGCTTATATTCAAACTTGAAAATATGAAGAGGAAAAAAAAACAATTAAAATATGAATATTGTAAGCGGATATAATCCTTTACTAGATCAAATAAAATATTCCTAAAATCAATATTTGTAAAGTCTTCCTTGTTATAAGTTATTTGTTTATTTTTAAAAATCATTTTTAGTATTTTAAATCAATATATGTATTCTATAATTTAAAACAATCCTTAAAACATTTTAGAATATGTCATGTTTGGCACATATATATATATATATATATATATATATATATATATAAGTACGTCTGAGCCAGTGACAACTCTACAACAGATTTATCCATCGGATCACCAGCAGTGATGGTGATACATGGCTGTGTACATTATGTATATACAACTCGTCTAAACATCAACCCAACAATGTTAGATCTGTAAATTTGCTTTCGCAAATTTTTTATTCTTCCCTCACCGGGATTCGAACCCATGCTACTGAGATATCGTGACACCAAATCGCCTGCACTGTAGCCGTCCCGCTAGACCACACGACCACCTGGACTTCATAAAAATGAAGCTTTCGGTGGCCGGGTGTTGCCTTTCCACGTCAGTTTTAATCTAGCGTCGTTCTACAGTACATGATATATAAGGCATGGAGATGTTATTTTTACAGATCAGCTAAATTATCTATGGTAAAGGATCCTACAAATTAATGTAAGATACAGTCACAGAAAATAATTATATTCATAAGTACGTCTGAGCCAGTGACAACTCTACAACAGATTTATCCATCGGATCACCAGCAGTGATGGTGATACATGGCTGTGTACATTATGTATATACAACTCGTCTAAACATCAACCCAACAATGTTAGATCTGTAAATTTGCTTTGCAAATTTTTATTCTTCCTCGCCGATTCGAACCCATGCTACTGAGATATCGTGACACCAAATCGCCTGCACTGTAGCCGTCCGCTAGACCACACGACCACCTGGGCTTCATAAAATGAAGCTTTCGGTGGCGGGTGTTGCCTTTCCATGTCAGTTTTAATCTAGCGTCGTTCTACAGTACATGATATATAAGGCATGGAGATGTTATTTTACAGATCAGCTAAATTATCTATAGTAAAGGATCCTACAAATTAATGTAAGATACAGTCACAGAAAATAATTATATTCATAAGTACGTCTGAGCCAGTTACAACTCTACAACAGATTTATCCATCGGATCACCAGCAGTGATGGTGATACATGGCTGTGTACATTATGTATATACAACTCGTCTAAACATCAACCCAACAATGTTAGATCTGTAAATTTGCTTTCGCAAATTTTTATTCTTCCTCGCCGGGATTCGAACCCATGCTACTGAGATATCGTGACACCAATCGCCTGCACTGTAGCCGTTCGCTAGACCACACGACCACCTGGGCTTCATAAAATGAAGCTTTCGGTGGCGGTGTTGCCTTTCCACGTCAGTTTTAATCTAGTCGTTCTACAGTACATGATATATAAGGCATGGAGATGTTATTTTACAGATCAGCTAAATTATCTATAGTAAAGGATCCTACAAATTAATGTAAGATACAGTCACAGAAAATAATTATATTCATAAGTACGTCTGAGCCAGTTACAACTCTACAACAGATTTATCCATCGGATCACCAGCAGTGATGGTGATACATGGCTGTGTACATTATGTATATACAACTCGTCTAAACATCAACCCAACAATGTTAGATCTGTAAATTTGCTTTGCAAATTTTTATTCTTCCTCACGGATTGAACCCATGCTACTGAGATATCGTGACACCAAATCGCCTGCACTGTAGCCGCCCCGCTAGACCACACGACCACCTGGGCTTCATAAAATGAAGCTTTCGGTGGCCCAGCGGGACGGCTACAGTGCAGGCGATTTGGTGTCACGATATCTCAGTAGCATGGGTTCAATCCCGCGAGGAAGAATAAAAATTTTGTAAAGCAAATTTACAGATCTAACATTGTTGGTTGATGTTTAGACGAGTTATATATATATATATATATATATATATACAACTCGTCTACAATCTATATATATATATATATATTTATACAAACAACCAAATTTGTATTCTGTTGTCTCATATTGTAATTCTTTTCTGTAGTCTCATATTTTTATTTTTTCTCCAGTCTAAAGTTGTATATTTATCGAGTCTCATAAAGTGAAATATTGTTTCTGTACTTTTTAGTATGAGGTTGTCTTGAATTCTTGTGAAGTTGTTAGAGTGGTCTGCAAATACTTCTTGTTTATGCCTCTAGTGTCAGTGGTCAAAACATTCCAAGTCACCAGAGGCAGGCTTACTAAATTCCTTGAGACATATTTTTATTTACCTTTTCAAAAGATCAAGGTATCAATATGCAAGCCTTCCATTGATAAAATGAAATGTTTATGATCCCATCAACTTATATTTTAACAGATATAATTTTTCTGATAGAATTATGTTTTGTGTGTATTGATGACCAAGTCCTGACAACCCACACTTAATTAAAGTAAAACTCTCCTAATAGAGCAAATCTCAATTATTAAAGTCCAGATTTCATCCATGTAATTGAGCAAATACCAGCTCTGAAAAACAATACCAAATGTAACATAAGGGGTATCTGTGTAAACCAAAACATAGTCTTAGCAAAATCATACTGGCTTAAAGCAGAAAGATATTTTAGAATGAATAATAATTTTATTATAAAAAACAATTAATCAATCTGGTTTTGGCCCTAGGGAAACACTCAGCATACAAGACAATTTTGAGTTCCTGCCTGAGCAAGTCAGCTTGCAACCTCCAGTGTGAGGAAGAACCTGCCTGCCCGACAATACGCCAGCCGGGGAATGTGAAGCGAGGGTTCTCCACTTAGGTGATGAGACTTGGCGTCTCATCTGCAGCCGGGGTGTGCAAGGTCTGCATGGGGATAGCCTATGTGCTAGTAGAGTAGCAGGGGTCTATCAAATTGGCGCTGGAATAAATTTGATACAATCTGTCCCCGAAATGCTTGGGGATGAATGAAATTTTAGAAATAACAAGTGATAAAATTCCATCAAGGTCCAAAAACTCAGATGGAAACAGCTGAGTGCCCCCAAGGATTTAGGATTAAGATTTATTCACCTTCAATAAAGTCATGAGAAAAATAAAATAAAATAAAATTACAATGAAAATATATGTACGTACATGATGTATATATGTGTAGATCTACATCCTAATTTACAATTATGTAACTAAAAGTAGTCAGTATTAAAACATTATAATGCTTTAAATTAATATTTTCCTAACAATTCTTGTGCATACTTAATTGAAGAAGATGACACTCTTATATACCTTCAGTAACTATCAGAGGACCAGTGTCCTAGTATTTTGACCAAATGGTCACATGATAATACTTTAAAAATGATATTCAATAATCAAAGTTCTAACATGAGAATGCTATAAAAAGATATTCAGTAATTCAATGATGAGATTACTATAAAAATGAATATCAGTAATCCAATGATGAGAATGCTATAAAAATTATTATCAGTAATTCAATGCTGAGAAAGGTAAAATATGATATTCAATAATTCAATGATGAGAATGCAATAAAAATTATTATCAGTATTTCAATGAGATGAGAATGCTATAAAAAATGGTATTCAATATCAAAGTTTTTGAACTGAGAGCTACACTAGATTGATTCATATAGATTTTCAACATCATGAAAGATGCATTCAGTATTGTAATTCAGATAGCAAGAAACTGCCTGTACAACAATATGCCAGTTTGGGAATGTTGAGCGAGGGGTCTCCACAAGGGGGTGAGACTTGGCGTCTCATCTGTAGCTGTTAGTGTGCTAGGTCTGTATGGGTGATAACCCATGTGCTAGTAGATTAGCCAAGGTCTATCATAACTGGTACTGAAATACAGGCATGTTAATGCTATAAAACTATATTTAGTATTCAAATATGATAAATTTTCCTAAAAAGATTTTGAAGAAAATACCACTGTTCAGTTATGCAGTTAATAAATAATTCTTTTGAATGCCTGAAGCTCTCATCATTGAATACATGTTATATGCAGTTATATATTTAATAATTCTTTCGATGTGTTTGTCTAAAATTCAAAGTTCACCATGTGTACACAGCTATAAAGAACTCTTAGATTCTGGGGTGCTATTGACTGTTTGTATATACTGCTGTCTCCAATGTGACATTGGATGTGTCAGTATAAAAATTTTGAGATGCATGTATACTCTACGGTAAACATCACTATTCCCAAATATAAATCTCTTTAGCATATTAGGTTTCAACAATAAAACTCCACTGTGTATAGAGCAATAATACCTATGTACATACTGTCTTTGCTATTGTAAAAAGTGGTAAAAATGCCTGTCTATTAAAAACATAATAGAATCTCTATATAAATATCTTTAAAGTAATAGGCAAACTGTACGGTTCCTTGGTTCATGTGGTTTGCCATATTTTAAATGCAAAGAAGTCTATTAAAAAAGTGTAAATTGTCAGATTCTACCGATTCAAGTATGCTTGAAATAGCAATGTCCCAAGTAAGTTTACAATTGGTTTGAAATCAAATACTTCTGGGGCCGTTCGGCACTGATGAAGCTGTAGTGCTGCCTTGTAGTCAAATGCTAAAACTGTGTATCCTACTTGCTCTGTTTGAATAGTTGGAGAAATAATGTCCACACAGATAACAAATATGAACATACTCTTGGGTCCATGTCGAAATACAAAGGTTCTAGTTTCAAAATATGGTAGGCATGTCTGTTGTAATCCTGTTTACACATGAGGAATTCTGAACTTGATAAATGTGAGACTAGTTGCTGATTGTCCTAATTAAACCACAGATGAAAGATCAAATATTGTTAAAGATTATCCAACTGGTGATACTATGATTAGCATACTGCAAATGTTCATGAGAATATATAGGTATGACTGAGCTCCAGTTGAACAAAAGTAAAGCTAAATAATAAGGTCTGGAAATAATTGTTCGTCCCATGGACATATAATTCCAGCTGTAGCCACATCTTAGGTAAAATGAAGAACTTGATAGTGCCTAATGTCTTTGATTGAAAATCTGATGAACCTAATGTGCATACAGGAGGTGCAATCTGTCTCCATTTCCTCAGTGTTTAGGTATGCAAATAAAGAAATGAAGAAAGGTGTCAGTATTAGGCAATATCAAATGCTGTATTTATGTTGAACTATAATTATATATAAATTTATATGTAAAACAAACAAAGTTACTGTTTATCCATTTAGAATCATTTGAAATCTGATATAATGATGTAGTTAGGTGAAATTAAAAAGATCTGGAGTTTAAAATTTATACTATAAACCAGAACTCATTCAAGGTAAGGGGAGAAAAAAAATTAAAAATTTATATAAAACATTGCATTATATGGGTCTTAAATTGTAAGAAGAAATCTTGGATCTGTTTAAATTTGGTAAGTAACCTTTTATGACCTATTGAAGTCTTATATACTAAGAAAGTAGGTGATATGAGGAAAACGTCTGTAAAATGTATCTAAAATATCCATATTATACACTTGATGCAATGACTAGGAGTATTCAGCATAATTATACAAAATATACTATTCTATGTGATTGTCAGAATTCTAAATTGAAATAAAAATAAATAATAAAAAATAGGAAAAAAAAAAAAAAAAAAATTTTAAATTACTTCGCTCATTATGGCAGCTAGGGCCCTTTAATTTCTTTATCTTAGCTATCTTTAAATTATGAAACTACTTAGTAATTATTCTGCATAGGTGGGGTATGTTATGAGGACAACAAACCAAAATCTTAGAAGAGAGACAAATAAAAAATAAATAAAATAAAACACTTTAATTCTAACATAGATGATGAAAAGAATCCATACTTAAGTATTTCATGAAGCCGTTTTCTAAATATGCATGTTAAGATATATAAAAGAAAGTGAAAATTCGATTATTTCTTTTATATAAACCTGTTAAATCTAGTCTCTAGTTTGCCGTAAGCTTAATACATCTGTATATAAGAATATATATATATAAACGCCTAAAAAGTTTTTTATATATATATATATATATATATAAGTCTAAAGATTTGCACAACGGTACTAATATAAGATGGTAATATACGAAGATGATGTTATAAAATCGTGTTGACAAATATTTCGGCTTAACAAGTAGCCTTTGTCTGTGTCAATAGTTTTTATACGACCGCAAAAAAATTTTGCGGTCGTATATTGGTATGACGTTGGTGTCGTCGTCGTCCGAAGACACATTGGTTTTCACACTCTAACTTTAGTTTAAGTGAATGGATCTCTATGAAATTTTACCATAAGGTTCAATACCACAAAAGGAAGGTTGGGATTGATTTTGGGGGTTATGGTACCAACAGTTAAGGAATTAGGGGCCAAAAAGGGGCAAAAAAAAAGCATTTTTGTAACTTCCAGACAATAACTTGTGTGTAAGTGTATGGATCTCTCTGACATTGTTCCACAAGGTTCCATATCACAAAGGGTAGGCTGGAATTGATTTTGGGGGTAATTGCCTCAAAATTTTAGGAATTAGGGGCCAAAAAAGGGGCAAAAAACAAGCATTTTTCTAGTTTCATGACAATAACTTGTGTGTAAGTGTTTGGATATTTCTGAAATTGTACTACAAGGTTCCATATCACAAAGGAAAGCTGGAATTGAGTTTGGGGTAATTGCCCAAACGTTTAGGAATTGGGGCCAAAAGGGCCAAAATAAGCATTTTTCTAGTTTCCAGACAATAACTTGAGTTCAAGTGTATGGATCTCTGAAATTGTACTGCAAGGTACCATACCACAAAGGGAAGGCTGGGATTGAGTTTGGGGGTGATGAATCATAAGGGGGTTCAAAAATTTGGAGGAGGGGGGATTTTTTTTTTTTCCTTTTATTTTTTCTTTTAAAATTTTCCATTTTAAGTTGGTTATTTCTGATTTATATTTAAAAGCAAATAATAATGATATGGTAGGATATACACACCAAACAGGATGTGTAAATTATTATATAATAAGTATTGTGCAATAGCAAGAAATTTTCAATTGCACAGTATTGCACAATAGCAAGATATCTTCAATTGCACAGTATTGCGCAATAGCAAGAAATCTTCAATTGCACAGTATTGCGCAATAGCAAGAAATATCCAATAGCACAATATTGCGCAATAGCAAGAAATTGTCAGTTGTACAGTATTGCATAAAAGCAAGAATGTTCAATTGCACAGTATTGTGCAAAAGAAGATACTGTATAAATTGCTTATTTCTTGACCAATTTCAATGGGGTTTTATTCTTGAATTCTTGGGGTTCTTTAATATGCTGAATCTAACCGTGTATTAAGTTTTTGAATTTTGGGCCCTGTTTTTAAATTGGTCCACATTGAGGTCCAAAGGGTTCAAAATAAAACTTTGTTTGATTTCATCAAAAATTGAATTATTGGGGTTCTTTGATATGCCGAATCTAACCGTGTATTTAGATTCTTAATTTTTGGTTCCCTTTTCAAATTGGTCTACATTAAGGTCCAAAGGGTCCAAAATTAAACTTATTTTGATTCTAATAAAAATTGAACTCTTAGGGTTCTTTGATATGCTGAATCTAAACATGTATTTAGATTTTTGATTATGGGCCCAGTATTAAGTTGGTACAAATCAGGGGCCAATTTCAAATTGGTCTACATTATGGTCCAAAGGGTCTAAAATTAAACTTAGTTTGATTTTAACAAAAATTGAATTCTTGGGGTTCTTTGATATGCTGAATCTAAACATGTATTTAGATTTTTGATTATGGGCCCAGTTTTCAAATTGGTCCAAATCGGGGTCCAAAATTAAACTTTGTTTGATTTCAACAAAAATTGAATATATGGGGTTCTTTGATATGCTGAATCTAACCAATTATTATGTCTTTGGATTTTGGGCTCTGTTTTTAAATTGGTCCACATTGAGATCCAAAGGGTCCAAAATTAAACTTTGTTTGATTTCATCAAAAATTGAATTATTGGGGTTCTTTAATATGCTGAATCTAACCATGTATTTAGATTTTTGATTTTTGGGCCTGTTATCAAATTGGTCCACATTGAGGTTAAAAGGGTCCAAAATTAAACTTTTGTTTGATTTCATCAAAAATTGAATTCTTGGGGTTCTTTGAAATGCTGAATCTAACATGTATTTAGATTTTGGATATTTGACCATAATAGGTAAATGTCCAGGATCAACATCATAATTTACAACAAAACTTGATACTCAAATATACGTGACTGTCTGTATGTATACCCCAAAATGAGAGTAAAATAGTAAAACTGTAAATACTAACAGTTTTATTTTACACTCAATTTGGTGTATACATATAGACACATGAGAAAGACACGTATATTTGAGTATCAAGTTTTGTTGTAAATTATGATGTTCAAGATTTGGGATTAAATCAATAGACCAAAACTTACCTGTATTACTGAGCTATTTTTATACGACCGCAAAAATTAAAAATTTTTTGGTCGTATACTGGTATCACGTCGTCGTCGTCAGCATCGTCGGAAGACAGATGGTTTCGGGATAATAAATTAGTATAAGTAAATAGAAATCAACAAAATTTTAACACAAGGTTTATAACCACTAAAGGAAGGTTGGGATTGATTTTGGGGGTTATGGTCCCAACTGTTGAGGAATTAGGGGCCAAAAAAGGGGCCCAAATAAGCATTTTTGTAGTTTCCAGACAATAACTTGTGTTAAAGTGTATGAATCTCTCTGAAATTATACCACAAGTTTCCATACTACAAAGGGATGGTTAGGATTGACTTTAGGGGGTTATGGATCAAACCATTTAGGAATTAGGAGCAAAAAAAGGGGAAAAACAAGGGTTTTTCTGGTTAAAGGACAATTTGAGACAATTTAAAAGCAGTGTAAGGGAGGTAATCCAAATCAAAATCCAAATCAATTTAAATAACAATGTTTGATTACCTCCCTTACACTGCTTGTAAATTATGTATTAAGAAATGATGATTGTCTGAGATACTGACCATAACTTGAGGGAAAGAATTATTTTTTGGAATAAGGGAAAGGGGGGAGGTGAAAAAAATTGGAAGGGACAATTTTTCTCATTTCAGATTTCAAAAATTAATAGAAAATTTCTTCAAATATTTTTTTTTGGGGGGTTAATATTCAACAGCATATTGTAATGCACAAACGCAAAAAAACAGGGTAAAATTTTTTTTTGGGGGGGGGGTCAATTGGCATAGTGTATTGCACAAAAGCAAAAAATTGAATATAAATTCAAATCATATAACCAATTTGAAGTTCTTTGACTACAGTTATTCTGTGTCAGAAACCTATTATGTGTCAAAAATTTAATTACAATCCAAATTCAGACCTGTATCAAGCATGAATATTGTGTCCATTTTGGCCCCAACTTTTCAGGGTTGGACATCTGCGGTCGTATACAGCTGCACTCAGCGAAGCAATTTATTACACATACAATTAGTATTGTAAAAACTATTGACACTGATGAAGGCTATTTGTTAAGCCGAAATATTTGTCAATGCGATTTTATAACATCATCTTCGTATATTACCACCTTTTATTAGTACCGTTGTGCAAATCTTTAGACTTATATAATTTTTTCCTTATCTGCGCAGTATCGTCTATTCTAGACGATCTGGTACATATTAAATTTGCTGGTTGGTCCTTTTTATAGACTTCTATATATGTATATAAGTATGTCTAAACAAGTGACAACTCTACGAAAGATCTATCCATTGGATCACCAGTGAAGGTGATTCATGGCTGAAAAC
This sequence comes from Mytilus coruscus, assembly GCA_017311375.1. Taxonomy (NCBI): domain Eukaryota; kingdom Metazoa; phylum Mollusca; class Bivalvia; order Mytilida; family Mytilidae; genus Mytilus; species Mytilus coruscus. The sequence goes on along the minus strand of CM029602.1, from coordinate 30,845,925 downwards.
ACATATTATAACTAAAAATTCAGCTAGAATTACTCTAAATATCAGCACAACAATGTTAAATCTGCCAATTTGCGGAAGCAATTTTTTGTTCTTCCCTTGCCGGGATTCGAACTCATGCTATTGGGATATCGAGACAACACCGCCTGCACTGTGTCCAGCGCTATAGACCACTCAGCCACCTAGACTGAACTTAAAATTCAGCTTTCGGTGGCCTAGTGTTACCTTTCCTCATCAGTAGAATCTAGAGTTGTAACACAGTACATGATATATAAGGCATGAAGATGGAATTGATTGCAGATTAGCTAAATTATCTATATATCGTAGAGGATCGTAAAATGCAGTCACAGAAATAATTATATGATAAGTTCGTCTAAACAAGTGACATTTCTACGACAGATCCATCCATTGGATCACCAGTGAAGGTGATACACGGCTGAAAAAACATATTATATTCATAATTACTCTAAATATCAGCACAACAACAATGAACAATGTTAAAGAAAGGGTTGTGTTTGGGTACAAATTTCAAAATGATCTGAAAATTATAGGAAATAGAGCCATATAAAAATAAGGAGATGTGGTATGATTGCCAATGAGAAACCTATTCACAAGTCTGAATGCATGGATGTATTAGCAATTATAGGCAGCCGTACAGCCTTCAACAATGAGAAAAATCCATACTGTAAAGTCGGCTATAAAAGGCCCAGTCTTGAAAAATAGGAAACAATTCAATTGAGAAAACTTACAGCCTAATTTGTAACAAAACAATTTTAATACCAAAAACAAATATGGCCAACATGAACTAACCACATTCACTGAACTGCAGGCTCCTGACTTGAGACAGGCACACAAAGAATGTGGCATGCCCATATATTCTGAAAAATGTCCAAAAACACTATATTTTAAGCTGTTTGCAAAAAAAAAAATAAATGCACATGACATTGTCTTATTTATTTCAATGAATTATTTTCATAATACAAGATGTACCATTTTGAGCGAAGAGAGGATTCATATTGGAAATTCACTGTCAACTTAAGGATTTATTGTTGCAGTGTTTCATTTACCTGAACAAAATTTGTTTTCCATGGTTGTCCAAATGCATATGTCTGTAACAATTTATCTGTTGAAGACTTTAGGAGGAAAATCTTATTGTCTTGCTGCAAAAGGTTAGGAAATCAATACATTTTCAAACCATTAAAAACATTGGGATTCTAAACTACTGTCAACAAGGCAACCACCAATTCTAGTAGCAAGAAATGGAATTTAAAAAAACAATAGAATAATTTTGATGATAAACCAACAAAGGACCAGTTTAGATAGGTATAGTAGAATTATTGGGTTATAAATTGCTGTCTTGTTAAAGACATAGATAGGCTATTTTGATCTTTTTTGTCTCGCCTGCGACAAAAGTTGCGGAAAGCGAGACATAGGGATTGCTTTTCCGGCTTCGGCTGCAGTGACGGCGTAAACAATGGTTAAGTTTTCTGCTTAAGTTAGTTTGATAGGAACTACTTGTGATAGATCATTGATATTTAACATAAAGTTGCATTTCCATCAGTACATATCAGTTTGCTGACTATTTTGAGGCCCTGCCCACTAGGTCATAGACCAGTGACTTTGAATTAATTAGCAATTTTCAATGTTTCGTTTTCTGCTTAAGTTAGTATGATAGGAACTGCTTGTGATAGATCATTGATATTTAAAATAAAGTTGCATTACCATCGGTACATATCAGTTTGACAATTATTTTTGAGGCCCTGCCCCTAGGTCATGGTCCAGTGATTTTGAATTAATGAGCAATTTTCAGTGTTATGTTTTCTGCTTAAGTTAGTTTGATAGGTTCTACTTGTGATAGATCATTGATATTTTGTATGATCAATGATATTTTGTATGAAGTCGCATTACTATCTGAACATATCACTTTGACGATTATTTTGAGGCTCTGCCGCCTAGGTCATGGTCCATAGACTTTGAACTAATTAGTAATTTTCAATGTTAAGTTTCCTTCTTAAGTAAGTTTGATAGGATGTACTTGTGATAGATCTATGATATTTTGTATGAAGTAGCATAACTATCAGTTTGGCGACTATTTAGAGGCCCTGCCCATTAGATAATGGTCCAGTGACTGAATTAGTAAACCATGTTACTGTACATCAGATTGTCTTTTTCTGAATTTTATGCCGACAGGCGAGACATATCTCTGTGTCAACAATTTATTGAAATAATTTTGACAATTGGGTTGAGTGCCATCTTTGATTGATATTGAACTGTTTGATGAAATGGATTAGCTCAGTGAATATAGATAATATGTTATTGTTTTCTTTTTTTTTCAGTACAATGTAGTCCCACCATTACAACCCAAAAAACATCTCCAATACAAAAATCTGTTGGTGATACAGTATGGATGTTATGTCAGATCAAAGATCTTAATAATGAAGTTGTAAGTATTTTAGATGTCAAAATCAAAAGTTGGAAATGTTAATTCTCCTTTAGTTGCCATTTATATAAGTTTCTTCGCTCAAGATAGTTTTGATAAATTTTAAACAGACAACATTTAGAGAAATACTGTTCCTTGTAAGCAAAGAGGCAGATTATGTTTCTCCCATGTTTTTCAGTCTTTCTTGTTTAAAACCCTATTAATACATAGGACAAAAATGGTGCCTTTGGCTACAAATCTAGCATGGATACTGAACAAATACTTATACAGATAGAAGTATCAGAGAAGACAGATGTTTTCAAATGATCATGATGATTTCTAAATTTGATGAGACTTTTTATCTGGCAGGAAAAGAATGTATATTGAAAATATGCAAATTTTATTATTTTCTGTATCCCTGTTTTCTTCATGAATGAATATGATATTAAGTTTTTGTTCTGAGGTAGATCTCAGAAAAATATGAATACACTGTATATATAATTATGACTTAAAATTGATGGTGACGAGATTGTTACAGGTGTTATGGAAATTTGCTGACCACAATAAGTTCATAGCAAGGGGAGACAAGTTACAAGTCAGTGACGTGAATCATTATAAAATTGAGGTTTTACAAGGAGAAACTTCAGGTATGTAATAATATGGAGAAAGTGTGATTGTATATTGTATTGTCTGCATACAGGCATCTTAAAACAGCTAAATTTTTATTTGCCTGGACAAAATTTTGCAGTCCTTCAGTCATGGTCTATTGCATAATTTACATGTTAAAGTTGTTTTTAGATCAGTTTAAGAGGAACCACAAATGGTAACTCATGGATATTAGCAAAGGCATGTTTCATTTCAACCTAGATCATTTAGCATTTTGACCTCAATCATTGTTCAATAACTCCCAAAAGATTTCCATAGTTAACATGGAGAAGAGTTACCATTTTAATTTAAACATTTGTATTATACTATCAAAATTGTATACAGGCAAGATACATCTCTGTGTCAACAGTTAAAGGTAAAGATTTTCTTGATTTACATTTAATGCATCTGTAATCAGGGATTGATAAATGGTTTAATTTTGATTGCAACCTTTGCATGCTTTGGTATCTCGTCCCTCTCTTTATATGAAAATTGTCTTTCATTTACCAGAAAAAAAATAGATCTTGCAATATGTTTGTCGAGAAAGTCTTAAGGTTCATGTGGACCCTTTGGCTAAAATGGCTGCGTTTTTCCCAACTTAGTTTATTTTGGCACCTTCTGGAGAAATGAAAAAAAGTGCAGTGCGAAATCCTGTTAAGTTTTTAATTTTCTAAAATATAAAATATATTTGAATTGTATTTATCTAGGGCATGCTATGCCTTAAAACTTTTCCAGATACACAGGTTTGTCTGTACTCGGAGTAAATTTTGAGGTGAAAATGCAGCCATTTTAGCCAAAGGGTCCACATGAACCTTAAGTTTGAATATATATTTGATATTATTAATTTTAAAGATTGAGATAATGCAAAATTCAGCTTTTGTCGATCTAATCATTTTTTTAGTAATAAATGAAAGTAATTTTGTCTTGAGTATCAATTAGAAATAACAACATCATGAAAGTCGGATTTTCTTCTCCAATAATAATCTATTGTTTTGGTTTCAATTCCTTCCATCTGAGTGCAGAGTTTCCTTAACTTTACTTTTTGGTTAGAATTTCTGGCTGATAGTAACTTATGTGTGCATGCATAGTTTTGTTACCCGGTTAAAACAAGTGTTTAGCTAGAAAGCCATTGGCCTAAGGTGAAGGCCTATTTTCAAAAATAAGCCCTACCCTTGTCTTATATTTTTCTATGACAATGCATTATTAAATTGAATTTATGATTCAAACGTTCATCAACATATATCAAACATATGATATGATACTTAACCTTTATAATTTCTTTTTTTTGTGTAGACTTTTTTTCTTAATTTGAATCTGATTGCAATGATCTAGTATGATGAACTATTTTTCTATTTTTTCATTTTTCCAGATGCACCAGCTTCCTATATTCTCCATATATTTAACATACAAACAGATGATCAAGGATATTATGAGTGTTCTGTTGATAAAACAAACCAGACTTTAACATACCAGCTTCAGATCACAGGTAAAGTAAATTACATTATGTTATAAATTGCAAATTTTTATACGACCGCAGGTAGTATTATGTTATGGTATTGTCTGCATCTGCGTCTGAAGACATTTTGGTTCGCAGACAATAAATTGAGTATAAGTTCATGGATCTCTCTGAAATTTTAGCACAAGGTTCCATATCAGTAAAGGATGGTTTGGATTGTTTTTGGGGGCTATTGTCCTTCCGGTTCTGTAATTAGGGGCCAAAAAAGGTCAGTTTTACTGGTTCATGCAAAATAAATTGGTTCGCAGACAATAACTTTAGTGTAAGTGTATGGATGTGTTAAGAAATTTTAGTACAAGTTTCCATACCACAATAGGAGGGTTGGGATTGATTTTGGGGGTTATTGTCTTAGCTGTTTTGTAATTAGGGGCCAGAAAGGGGCCAAAAACAATTATTTATCTGGTTTTAAGACAATAACTTGAGTATAAGAGATTTTCTTTGATCAAAATTTTAACACAAGGTTCCACACCACAATAGGAAGGTTGGGATTAATTTTGGGGGTTATTGTCATGGATGTTTAGGAATTAGTGGCCAAAAAGGGTCTAACAAAAACAATTTTTGTCAGGTTCACAGACAATAACTTGAGTATATGTGTATGGATCTCTATTAAATTTTAGCACAAGGTTCCAAACAAGCATTTTTCATGTTTCAGGACAATAATTGGTGTATAAGAGTATAGATTTCTATGAAATTTTTCCACAAGGTTCCATACTTAAAAGGAAAGTTGAGAATGATTTTTTGAGGGTCATGGCCCATACCGTTTAATAATTAGGGGTCTAAAAGGGGCCAAAAACAACTTTTTTTCTGGTTTGCAGGCAATAACTTGAGTATAAGTGTATGGATTTCTATTCAATTTTAGCACAAGGTTCCATACCACAATAGGAAGGTTGGGGTTTATTTTGGGGGTTATTATATTAGCTGTTTAGGAATTAGGGGCTAAAAAGGGCCTAACAAAAACAATTATTCATCTGGTTCACAGACAATAACTTGAGTATATAAACTCTATAGATCTGTATTAGATTTAAGCACAAGGTTCCATTCCACAATAGGAAGGTTGGGATTTATTTTGGGGGTTATTGTTGTAGCTGTTTAGTAATAAAGGACAAAAAAAGGGGTCAAAAACAAGCATTTTTCATGTTTCAGGACACTAATTTCTGTATTAGAGTATGGATTTTTATGAAATTTTACTACAAGGTTCCATACTTCAAAGGAAAGTTGGGATTGATTTTATGGGTCATGTTCCAAACTGTTTAATAATAAGGGGCTGAAAAGGGGCCAGAAAACTAGGATTTTCTGATTTCTGGACAATAACTTGAGTATAAGTCAAATTATTGCTATTTAATTGTGCCACAAGGTGTTATACCATAAAATAAAGTTTGGGATTAATTTTAGGGGTTATGGCCCTATTGGTTTAGCTAAAAGGGGCCAAAACCAATACTTTGTATAAATTGCTTATTTTATTCTTTGAAAAAGCGATGGGTGTATTATGTCTTCATGGCGCAGCTTTTTATTCAAACTGGACCCCATTATTATAATAACATTGTTTTCACTTATTTAATTATTTCTTTGAACAGTTACAATTTTTCCCTGTGGCTTTTATCCAAGAGAGTAATTTCCAATCGATCTTAGTGTTATTTAAGTCATTTAAAGTTGACAAAATTGTTTATTCTCGGATACAAGAGATTTTAGAAAAATAAGATTTCTTTTCATTTTCTTTTATCTCAATCCTTCTTTTCAATAAAAAATACAAAAAAATTAAAGACGCCGATTGAGTAGTTTTTATGTGATCACCAACGGAAGTCTTAATCCCCACTTTAGACACATCCAAGCTCATTAGTGTGAATCGCGATAAATGTTTTTGTAAACAATTTAAATAATTTTTCATAAACTTTAGCAATGTATCACTAATTATTTATCAAGGTGAAAAAAGATAATCTTATGTAAACGCTCGAGGAAATAGCATGTCATAAATCAATACAGTGGTTAGTGACCGGAAATTTAATTACACGAGTATTGTCAGATTAACTCTTCAATCCCGGAGGTCATGTTTTGACATATGTGTATTAGTTCGAGATAAATAATGAATTTTGAACCTTGGGACCGTAGATCTAGTTCGACTCAACCAAAATTTCGACTCATCCAATTTCGACACATCAGGAGTCGAAATACATATATTGATATGGAACAAAGTTCGGGACTACGAGAAAACTTTGACTTATCCGAAATTTCGAGTCAACCGAGTTCGAGACAACGAGAGTTAACTGTAGTTACTTACGCTCTACATTTATAGATTAATTGCACAACTAAAGGTTGAGTCATAGTTTAAAATAGATTGCTTTTTCAGATATATTAATTGTGGTGATAATTGTGTATGCATTGTGTTCTATTATAAAGATTGTTAACATGTTTGAATATTTTCTTATCTACATTAATGATAAGAAATTATGGTAAAATCAATTACACAATTATAATTGGAGTGACAGATTTATTTGAAAATTTTGTGTTTCCTTAGTGTTGTTGATGATAAGCTCTGTAGGACAGTATAAATATAGTTTGAAATTTACTGTTCATTATTAGATATTTTGAAGATAATTACAGATAAGTTTTATAGATTTATAAAGACATTGTATAAATGATAAATGATATTTTGAAAATTATTTTTATGCCCCCGCCGCAGCGGAGGGGGCATTAAGTTTTCCCCTTTTCCGTCTATACGTACGTCCAAAAGCTGGTTTCCGTTCTCAAACTTAAGTTTGGCTCAACCAAATGTTATGAAACTTATACACAATGCTTATTACCACAAAACACAGACCGAGTTTGAAAATGGGTGGTGTCACTTATACCGTTCTTGAGTTATGCCCCTTCATAAACATAAAAATTGCTGAATTTTTTGTTTCCGTTCTCCAACTTTAGTTTGCCTCAACCAAATGTTATGAAACTTATACACAATGCTTATTACCACATAATACAGATCAAGTTTGAAATTGGATGATGTCACTTTTAGCGTTCTTGAGTTATGCCCCTTTATAAACATAAAAATTGCTGAATTTTTCATTTCCGTTCTCTAACTTTAGTTTGCCTCAACAAAATGTTATGAAACTTATACACAATGCTGATTACCACAAAACACAGATCAAGTTTGAATTTGGGTGGCGTCACTTTTACCGTTTTAGAGTAATGCCCCTTTACAAATGGAAAAAATTGCTGAATTTTTTGTGTCTGTTCTCTAACTTTAGTTTGCCTCAACCAAATGTTTTGAATCTTATACACAATGCTTATTACCACAAAGCACAGATCCAGTTTGAAATTTTGTGGTGTCACTTTAAGAGGTTTTTTTTAGATTTTTTAGAGTTATGCCCCTTTTCAAATAAAAAAAAATCAGCATTTCAGTTGTCTAACTTTAGTTTGCTTCAATCAAATATTATGAAACTTTTACACAATGCTTATTACCACAAAACACAGATCAAGTTTGAATTTGGGTGGGGTCAATTTTACCGTTCTAGAGTTATGCCCCTTTACAAATGGAAAAATTGCTGAATTTTTTGTTTCTGTTCTTTAACTTTAGTTTGCCTAAACCAAATGTTATGAATCTTATACACAATGCTTATTACCACAAAACACAGATCCAGTTTGAAATTTTGTGGCGTCACTTTAATAATCTTTTTTAGAGTTTTTAGAGTTATGCCCCTTTACAAATGGAAGAATTCAGCATTTCCATTCTGTAGCTTTAGTTTGCTTCAACCAAATATTATGAAACTTTTACACAATGCTTGTTACCACAAAACATAGATCAAGTTTGAATGTTGGTGGCATCACTTTTACCGTTCTAGATTAATGCTCCTTTACAAATGTAAAAAATTGCACAGTATTGCGCAAAAGCACTTTATTGTTCAATACCACAGTATTGGGCAATAGCAAGAAATCTTCAATTGCACAGTATTGTGCAATAGCAAGAAATCTTCAATTGGGCTGTATTGCGCAATAGCAAGGAATCTTCAATTGCACAGTACTGCGCAATAGCAAAAAAAATCTTCAATTGCACAGTATTGCGCAAGAGTAAGAAATCTTCAATTGCACAGTACTGTGCAATAGCAAGAAATCTCTAATTGCACAGTATTGCACAATAGCAAGGAATCTTCAATTGCACTGTATTGGGCAATAGCAAGAAGTCTTCAATTGCATAGTATTGCGCAATAGCAAGAAATCTTCAATTGCACAGTATTGCGCAATAGCAAGAAATCTCTAATTGCACAGTATTGTGCAATAGCAATAAATCTTCAATTGCACAGTATTATGCAGTTGCATAGTATTGCGCAAAAGCAAGAAATCTTCTATTGCGCAATAGCACAGTATTGCACAATAGCAAGAAATCTTCAATTGCACAGTATTGTGCAATAGCAAGAAATCTTCAATTATACAGTATTGCGTAATAGCAAGAAATCTTCAATTTCACAGTATTGCACAAAAGCAAGAAATCTTAAAATTGCACAGTATTGCGCAATAGCAAGAAATCTGCAGTTGCACAGTATTGCTCAATAGCAAGAAATCTTCAATTGCACAGTATTAAACAATAGCATAGTATTGTGTAACAACAAAGTATTGCACAATAGCAAGAAATCTTCAAATCCACAGGGGGCCTCGGTGGCCGAGTGGTCTAAGTAGTTACTACTGTAATCACTAGCCAGTCAACATTGAGGTTGTGAGTTCGAACCCCGCTCGTGCGGGTGCACTCGACTCCAATCTTAATTGGCTAGGATTGTCAGTTTTCCTATCGAAGGTCGGTGGTTTTCTCCGGGCACTCTGGCTTCCTCCACCAATAAAAACTGGCCGCCACGAAATAGCCCAAAAGCGGTGCTTAAAAGTGGCGTTAAAACACCAAAAATCAAATCAAATCAAATCAAATCCACAGTATTGCGCAATAGCAAGAAATCTTCAATTATACAGTATTGCGCAATAGCAAGAAATCTTCAATTGGCCAGTATTGTGCAACAACACAGTATTGCACAATAGCACAGTATTGTGCACCAACACAGTATTGCGCAATAGCAAGAAATCTTCAATTGCACAGTATTGCACAATAGCAAACAAACAAACAAATATTTTATTTGCCAATCACGGCGCCCAAAATAAGCAGAATAATTACAATATAATTTCAAACATAATATAAAAGTAAATTAAAAATAGGTTAAACTAAGTACACAACATGATTAATTTTGATTTAATTGATTAATATATAATATCAAAGTAACTGAAATAAGTAATTTGTTATAATAAAAATATATAACGTGACCCATTGTCTGTTATTCTGGACCCTTTATTGGACAGTACACCTCACAGCATACCAATTATTAATTAAATGTAAATAGTAACTATTGTAAATGCATATATGATCATATATATCTATAACTCTATATAAAGTATTCTAATTTAGTATTGTATTCCTGTTTTATTTAAAACTCTAATAATTGACAAATTATTATCAAAATATTTTATCTTCATTTCCCATTAACCAAATAAACAGAGATTTGTTATCAAGTTTTGAAATATTTTTATTTTTACTAAATATTTTGCTAAGATAGGGATTTCTAACATTAACCAAAGCTTTACATGTTGAAAGAAAATGCATCTCATCTTCTACTTCCTCATTACAGAGTTTGCATATTCTATTTTCTAATTTTATATTAAAGTAACACCTTTTTCTATTTCAAGTTTGTGAGCTCTAATTCTAAATCTTGTTAAAACACATCTTTGAAGATATGGTAATTTCAATAAGTATGGCTCAAAATTAAAGTTTGGTTTGAATAATCGATAAGTTCGAAGTTTATTTCAGAGGTCTTATTTTGTCTTTTATCATTGAATTATTCTTTCTTCCATAAGTTACAATAATTTAAATATAATTTCTTTTCACCATATTCTTAATGTTTGTTTTAGATGAGAGTACTTGATATTCTTGTAAATCAAGCAATTTCAGGATAGCATGAATACAACTAGTCCAAGAATTCTTCCCAGCTTTCGATAATGTATTTGAGAGAGAGTATGCATTTGTTAATAAAATTTTATTTGTAATATGAATTCTTTTCCAATATTTGATCATGTTTGTTAAAATATCTAACATTAGAGGATAACGACCTAATTCACCAAATATGGCCAAATTTGTTGCATGCTTATTCACTCCTAATGTAAATCTGCAGAATTTTAGATGCACTTTCTCGATTTTTAGATCTTTACAAAGTCTATAGAAATAATTTAGTTCTGTGTCATTCTTTAACTTCTTTGAATTAAAACAACCCCATATAATAATACGGGTTTCACTGTGTGATCAAAAATGTGCATTAGAGTAGAGATATTAGGTTTATAATTAGTAAAATATTTAGTATATTTAAAGAAAGCTTTTAAACCTTTTTTATATAACATATTTTTGGCTTCTGAAAAGCTGCCAGATGCACTAAAAGTTACGCCAAGATAAGTATAATGTTGGGTATTTTGGATGTATGTGTCTTTATATGAAAGCTATGCATCTTTAATACGGCCAGATGTATTAAAAACTATAGATTTCGTTTTTTTTAAATTAACTTCTAAACCCCAATTTTCACAATAGATTTCCAGCTTATTTAATGCAGTCTGTAAGCCTTTTTTAGATTTAGAAAGCAGTACAAGATCATCAGCATAAAGAAGACAATTTAATGAAATATTTGATAGCAATACTGGGTCACAGGTTTCATCTAATAAAGATTTAAAATCATTAATAAACATTTTAAAGAGACTCGGGCTCAGATTATCACCTTGTCGTACTCCAATACATGATCTAAAGTCAGCTGTTAACATGTTCCGTGTTTTTATACATAGTATGTTATTAGAATACATACTTTTGATTATATTATAAAAATGGGTTCCTACTCCAATTTTACTAAGTTTATAAAACAGTCCTGTATGATTAACAGTATCAAAAGCTCCTCTAAAGTCAACAAAACATGTATATAATGGTTTTGAGTCTTTTTGTGTGTGTTTATCTATTAGAGTTTTCAAGACAAAAAGATGATCACTTGTCATTTTACCTTTAGAGAAACCAATTTGTTCTTGGGATATAATGCCGTGTTTTTCTTAATATTTTTCAAGTCTGTTATTTAATATTCTAGTAAACAACTTACCAATATTACTACTTATAGCAATCCCCTGTAATTACTAGGTTATTTGGTGTCACCTGACTTATGTATAGGAGTTAAAAAACTTTTACACCAAATCTTAGGAAAAATTCCACAAGTAAGGACGTTATTAAATATTTTTAAAAGGGGTTGGGAGAAATGTAGAAAACCATATTTTAAAATCTCATTTGAAATTTGGTCAAATCCGCAGGCTTTTTATTTTCAAAGATTTCAGTGCATCAAGAACCTCTTTTTCAGAAATCTTAGAATCTAGTTCATTAAATTGTATACATTTCTCTGCTTCAGCTAGTAATTTATGTAGATCCTTTATATATATTTTTTTCGCGTTATTTAATTCCCTGAAATAGTTCAACCATTCTTTGGCTGATATATTGTCTTGTGACTGGCCTCTAGAATCTTCACCATCACTTAAAAGTTTATTCAGAAGTTTCCATTAAACTTTTGGATTATTATCTTTTAAAGTATCAAGCTGATTTACTAGATTTTGTCTATAGAGTCGTATCGTGGTTTTCCTAGATTTTCTATAATGCTTTAAAGCACTAAAATAAAATGATCTTATATATGGATCTTTATTGAATTTTTTAAACAAATTTTCTTTATCAATAAGTTGCTTTTTAAGGACTGATAGAGATTGATTTTCCCAATTAGGTTTTTTCTTTTTCTTATTAGATTTTTTCAAACTATGATGTTTCTTTCTTAGACTTTTGTTTGCTACATCATAAATTACCTGATTAAAGTTATTAATTAAAGAATTAATTCCTGATTCTGTTTGATCAACATGTAATTTCATGAAATTGGACAGATCATTCTGAATTTCTAATGAAGACAACATATTTTGGAATTCAGCAGAAGATTTATCTGTCCATATATATAAAGGTGGAAGAATTTCAAGAGGACAGCCACCATGGTCACAGTCATATTTGACAGAGTATTTCACATTTAACATCATAGAAATTTTCAATGGTCAGACATGGTTCCAATAAAATCATGTACATGAAAAAATGAAACCTATTTTACTAAATATTCAGATACAATGAGATATCTATGACACTACTACCATTAGGTTGATGTGAGGTGTATTGTCCAAAAGTATCTCCGAATGTTCTACCATTTAGAATTCTTAATATATCTTGAAATCATAAATCAATTAAATATTTTCCCCTTTGAGAAAGTATATTATCTTGACTACTTCTAGAGGGTAAATCTAAATTGGGGCTGTATGAATTAAAAAGGGGTGTGTGATTTGAACTATCCCCTTGGAATTAGGTCAGGTTCAACTCCGGTCCTGGCATTAAAATCCCGAGCCAATATTATATCCCCATCTTTGGAGTGTTTTGAAATATCTTTCTCCATTAGTGAGAGAATGTCAGCATCTAATTGGCGACTATAAGTTGATTCCGCTGGTGGGTCATATAAGAAACATATATAAATATATCTTGATATTCCAAAAAAAAATTTATCTAATTTTAACCAGATGTAATCACTGGTTTCATGTTCAAGGAATTTTACCCCTTTTCGAATACCTTTTTATACGACCGCAAAATTTTGCGGTCGTAAATTGGTATGACGTTGGCGTCGTCGTCGTTGTCGTCCGAAGACACATTGGTTTTCGCACTCTAACTTTAGTTTAAGTGAATGGATCTTTATAAAATTTTACCATAAGGTTCAATACCACAAAAGGAAGGTTGGGATTGATTTTGGGGGTTATGGTACCAACAGTTAAGGAATTAGGGGCCAAAAAGGGGCCAAAAATAAGCATTTTAATATGACCGCAAAAAAATTTTGTGGTCTTATATTGATATGACGTTGGCGTCGTCGTCGTCGTCCGAAGATGCATTGGTTTTCGCACTCTAACTTTAGTTTAAGTGAATGGATCTCTATGAAATTTTACCATAAGGTTCAATACCACAAAAGGAAGGTTGGGATTGATTTTGGGGGTTATGGTACCAACAGTTAATGAATTAGGGGCCAAAAGGGCCAAAATAAGCATTTTGTAACTTCCAGACATAACTTGTGTGTTAGTGTATGGATCTCTGACTTTGTACCACAAGGTTCCATATCCAGAAGGAATGCTGGGATTGATTTTTGGGGGTAATTGCCTCAAAATTTTAGGAATTAGGGGCCAAAAAAGGGGCAAAAAACAAGCATTTTTCTAGTTTCATGACAATAACTTATGTGTAAGTGTATGGATCTTTCTGAAATTGTACTACAAGGTTCCATATCAAAAAGGGAAAGCTGGAATTGAGTTTGGGGGTAATTGCCCAAAACGTTTAGGAATTAGGGGCCTAAAAGGGGCCAAAAATAAACATTTTTCTAGTTTCCAGACAATAACTTGTGTTCAAGTGTATGGATCTCTCTGAAATTGTACTGCAAGGTACCATACCACAAAGGGAAGGCTGGGATTGATTTTGGGGGTAATTGCCTCAAAATTTTAGGATTAGGGGCCAAAAAGGGGCAAAAAAACAAGCATTTTTCTAGTTTCAGGACAATAACTTGTGTGTAAGTGTATGGATCATTATAAAGTTGTACTACAAGGTTCCATATCACAAAGGGAAAGCTGGGTTTGAGTTTGGGGGTAATTGCCCTAAATGTTTAGGAATTTGGGGCCAAAAAGGGGCCAAAAAACAAGCATTTTTATACGACCGCAAAAAATTTTTTGTGGTCGTATATTGGTATGACGTTGGCGTCGTCGTCGTCGTCGTCGTCGTCGTCGTCCGTCGTCGTCCGAAGACACATTGGTTTTCGCACTCTAACTTTAGTTTAAGTAAATGGATCTCTAGGAAATTTTACCATAAGGTTCAATACCACAAAAGGAAGGTTGGGATTGATTTTGGGGGTTGTGGTACCAACAGTTAAGGAATTAGGGGCCAAAAGGGCCAAAAATAAGCATTTTGTAACTTCCAGACAATAACTTGTGTGTAAGTGTATGGATCTCTCTGACATTGTACCACAAGGTTCCATATCACAAAGGGAATGCTGGGATTGATTTTGGGGTAATTGCCTCAAAATTTTAGGAATTAGGGGCCAAAAGGGGCAAAAATAAGCATTTTCTAGTTTCAGGACAATAACTTGTGTGTAAGTGTATGGATCTTTCTGAAATTGTACTACAAGGTTCCATATCACAAAGGAAAGCTGGAATTGAGTTTGGGGTAATTGCCTAAACGTTTAGGAATTAGGGGCCAAAAGGGGTAAAAATAAGCATTTTCTAGTTTCCAGACAATAACTTGTGTTTAAGTGTATGGATCTCTGAAATTGTACTGCAAGTTACCATACCTCATTGAAGGCTGGGATTGAGTTTGGGGTGATGAATCATAAGGGGTTCAAATAATTGGGGGATTTTTTCCCCCTTTTCTTCCTTTTTCCTTTTTTTTCTTTTAAATTTTCCATTTTAAGTTGGTTATTTCTGATTTATATTTAAAAGCAAATAATAATGATATGGCAGGAGATACACACCAAACAGGATGTGTAAATTATTATATAATAAGTATTGTGCAATAGCAAGAAATTTTCAATTGCACAGTATTGCGCAATAGCAAGAAATCTTCAATTGCACAGTATTGCGCAATAGCAAGAAATATCCAATAGCACAATATTGCACAATAGGAAGAAATTGTCAATTGTACAGTATTGCACAATAGCAAGAAATATTCAATTGCACAGTATTGCAATTGCAAGAAATATTTAATTGCACAGTATTGTGCAAAAGAAGATACTTTGTATAAATTGCTTATTTCTTGACCAATTTCAATGGGGTTTTATTCTTGAATTCTTGGGGTTCTTTAATATGCTGAATCTAACCGTGTATTAAGTTTTTGGATTTTGGGCCCCGTTTTAAATTGGTCCACATTGAGGTCCAAAGGGTCCAAAATTAAACTTTGTTTGATTTCATCAAAATTGAATTATTGGGGTTCTTTGATATGCCGAATCTAACGTGTATTTAGATTCTTAATTTTTGGTCCCGTTTTCAAATTGGTCTACATTAAGGTCCAAAGGGTCCAAAATTAAACTTAGTTTGATTTTAACAAAATTGAATTCTTAGGGTTCTTTGATATGCTGAATCTAATCATGTATTTAGATTTTGATTATGGGCCCAGTTTTCAAGTTGGTCCAAATTGGGGTCCAAAATTAAACTTTGTTTGATTTCAACAAAATTGAATATATGGGGTTCTTTGATATGCTGAATCTAACCATGTATTTAAATTCTTAATTTTTGGTCCCGTTTTCAAATTGGTCTACATAAAGGTCCAAAGGGTCCAAAATTAAACTTAATTTGATTTTAACAAAATTGAATTCTTAGGGTTCTTTGATATGCTGAATCTAAACATGTCTTCAAATTTTGATTATGGGCCCAGTTTTCAAGTTGGTCCAAATCGGGTCCAAAATTAAACTTTGTTTGATTTCAACAAAATTGAATATATTGGGTTCTTTGATATGCTGAATCTAACCATGTATTTAGATTTTTGGTTTTGGGCCCCATTATCAACTTTGTCCACATTGAGGTCAAAAGGGTCCAAAATTAAACTTTGTTTGATTTCAACAAAATTGAATATATGGGGTTCTTTGATATGCTGAATCTAACCGTGTATTTAGATTCTTAATTTTGGTCCGTTTTCAAATTGGTATACATTAAGGTCCAAAGGGTCCAAAATTAAACTTAGTTTGATTTTAACAAAATTGAATTCTTAGGGTTCTTTGATATGCTGAATCTAATCATGTATTTAGATTTTTGATTATGGGCCCAGTTTTCAAGTTGGTCCAAATTGGGGTCCAAAATTAAACTTTGTTTGATTTCAACAAAATTGAATATATGGGGTTCTTTGATATGCTGAATCTAACCATGTATTTAGATTCTCAATTTTTGGTCCTGTTTTCAAATTGGTCTACATTAAGGTCCAAAGGGTCCAAAATTAAACTTAATTTGATTTTAACAAAATTGAATTCTTAGGGTTCTTTGATATGCTGAGTCTAAACATGTCTTTAAATTTTGATTATGGGCCCAGTTTTCAAGTTGGTCCAAATCGGGTCCAAAATTAAACTTTGTTTGATTTCAACAAAAATTGAATATATGGGGTTCTTTGATATGCTGAATCTAACCATGTATTTAGATTTTTGATTTTTGGGCCCGTTATCAACTTTGTCCACATTGAGGTCAAAGGGTCCAAAATTAAACTTTGTTTGATTTCAACAAAATTGAATATATGGGGTTCTTTGATATGCTGAATCTAACCATGTATTTAGATTTTTGATTTTGGGCCCTGTTATCAACTTTGTCCACATTGAGGTCAAAAGGGTCCAAAATTAAACTTTGTTTGATTTCATCAAAAATTGAACTCTTAGGGTTCTTTGATATGCTGAATCTAACCATGTATTTAGATTTTGGATATTGGACCATAATAGGTGAATGTCCAGTTTAAAATTTTTAAGTTCTTAGACCACATTCATTCTGTGTCAGAAACCTATGCTGTGTCAAATAGTCAATCACAATCCAAATTCAGAGCTGTATCAAGCTTGAATGTTGTGTCCATACTTGCCCCAACTGTTCAGGGTTCGAACTCTGCGGTCGTATCAAGCTGCGCCCTGCGGAGCATTTTATTCTAGTTTCCAGACAATAACTTGTGTTCAAGTGTACGGATCTCTCTGAAATTGTACTGCAAGGTACCATACCACAAAGGGAAGGCTGGGATTGATTTTGGGGGTAATTGCCTCAAAATTTTAGGAATTACGGGCCAAAAAGGGGCAAAAAAACAAGCATTTTTCTAGTTTCAGGACAATAACTTGTGTGTAAGTGTATGGATCATTATAAAGTTGTACTACAAGGTTCCATATCACAAAGGGAAAGCTGGGTTTGAGTTTGGGGGTAATTGCCCTAAACGTTTAGGAATTTGGGGCCAAAAGGGCAAAAACAAGCATTTTCTAGTTTCAGACAATAACTTGTGTTCAAGTGTACGGATCTCTCTGAAATTGTACTGCAAGGTACCATACCACAAAGGGAAGGCTGGGATTGAGTTTGGGGGTGATGAATCATAAGGGGGTTCAAAAAATTTGAGGGGGGATTTTTTTTTTCATTTTTTTCTTTAAATTTTCCATTTTAAATTGGTTATATTTGATTTATATATAAAAGCAATTAATAATGATATGGTTTGAATAGGTAAATTAAAAATTTTTAAGTTCTTAGAGACTACATTCATTCTGTGTCAGAAACCTATGTTGTGTCAAATATTTTATCACAATCCAAATTCAGTGCTGTATCAAGCTTGAATGTTGTGTCCATACTTGCCCCAACTGTTCAGGGTTCAACCTCTGCGGTCGTATCAAGCTGCGCCCAGTGGAGCATTTTATTTGATATAAATAGATAATCCTCCAGATCGCTTTCTACTTCTTGGAGATTTAGGCCTAATTGAGTTAATCACATCAAATTCAGGTATTTTTAGGCAATTTTGCAAATCACAATGAGTTTCCATTAGACAGAATATATCCTTATCAGAGACCAGACTAACAAACTCTGGGTCTTTAAACTTAATAAAATCTTTTGATTTATACCCATTGATATTCCAACTAGCAATATGAAGTGATGTTTTTTCCATTTGATTTATTTTATATTTAAATATGTGTTTTACCAGAAAAGAGAATTAGTTAGTAGATTAGAGCTGTAATTTTCTTTGTGTTGAAAGTTAAAGCCAATGCAATATAGTGTAAACATTGAAATAACTTAAAATTTTTGGAATATCTGCATTTGAATAAATGAATGTTTGATTTCTTAAGAAGACTTTTTTTTCCCTCTTTCTTTCTTTCTTTCTTTCTTTCTTTCTTTCTTTTCTATCTTTCTTTTGTTTACCCTTTAATGATCTAGAATGGAAATCACCACTGAATTCAGTTTAATATAAACATGTTATTGAAATAAAATAAAGGAATGTTAACAATACAAACCATTCTATAACTTCAATAATAACCATGAGTAAACATGGTAAAGATTCTAGCTGTACTACATGTACAAATGTATATATAAAGTCAAGCAATCTTAATTCTTATTATTTGTACATGTATTGGTATTCTTATTTCTATATTTGTATTTTATCTGAATATATCAGTGATGAGCATGTACATGTATTTAAAATAAGTTTTGATTTTGCAACTATTTATAATAAAAATCAGATATGTGTTCACATTATGTTGAGAGGTATTTTAAAAACAGTAAAATTGTAACGAATAGATTAAACTACAAAATGTAGCAATGGATTTATCATTTTAGGCTGTACACATACATGTACATGATAAATGTACTTATACTGTTGCATACCTGAAGAGTATGTCACTTTTAACATTTAAGTGTAAAGGTAGTAAGGATAAAACATACTTGTTAAAGTACTTATGAAGTTGGTGAAATTAAAAGTAGAGTACAAGTTAACAATGAAACATATACTATAGGATTTCCTCCTCCTTTGTTTTTTCTTTCTTTCTTGTTTAATAATTGATTAATGTTCATCATATTGAATAAATTTATTCTTTACAAGCACAAATTTTGACTAAGATAATAATTTTCAGATTTATCAATTACCACTTAACATTGGTTAGAATATATATATGTCATTAATTTTTAGGCAAAAAGTTTTAATCAAATAATAGTACATTCACAGCATTTCTTGGTGTCAGTTACCATGTTGCTTGACAAAAATAAAAATAAAAATAAAAAGATAAGGCAACTAGCTATAGCCTGTACATAATAAAAATAAATTTTTGAACATTAACTAGTAAATGGAATTCTTTATAATTGTACAAATACTATGAAATCTAACACACTTTATTCATTTCACAGTCTTCATGTATTCTTTTTGTATAGCCTTAAATAGCCACTTCTTCCTCTGGGGTTAAATTGGCGAGTTGAACCATAATTAGTATACTGATTTCTGTAACCACCATTTCTACCATAAAACTCATTCTCATTATTATTTTGTGAATTATATCGAGGGTACTGTCTGTTTGAATCTGAGTACTCTCTGTTTGGATCTGAGTACTCTCTGGTTGGATCTGAGTACTCTCTGTTTTGATCTGAGTACCTTGCATTGTACTGACGAGTTCTATCCCTCACATATTTCTTTTTGAAGGGATTTGGAATGCACAAAGCTTCACGCACTGATGATTTGATGTTTGCAACAAGCTCTTTTGTACCTTGTGTCAAAAGGTGAACTTTGTCAGAGGATATAAATTTGTTGATAGCATTTCCTCCAATGCCAATGCAAGCATTGTCACATACTGAAATCAATTTATTTCCTATGTATTTATGTCTTAAATGAATATTGCACTCCTGAAGCCTCTTGTTCATCAAACTGTACTCACCTCGAGGTATAGCATCTGAGATGATGATGGGAATTTCATGCCATTTATCATGAACAAATGTGATGAATTTTTCTACAATATCTAAACACTTTGTTGATGAATGTTCCCTGATATTATTAGTGAAAAGATGTACAACCAGACAGTCAACAGGGCCTTGTATATCCTGTAAAATATGTGTTGCCTCTTGAAATGAGAACGCTATGTACTTTTCTGTGTCATAGTCATAAATAAAGTCCTTTTCTCTTATTGGCTTGAAGTGTGAATTTCCTATTAACACTAATTTACCTTTTCGTGCATTACCATAGTAAGAACTATCATGCATATTTTCATTTGATTCAAATGATTTCCCTTCAAGTGTGTTAAATGGTGTGAATCTATTTGATGTTGAGACTGCGGGATAAGTAAGATCATGAGCTTGTGTATCATTTGGTTTTGTGGTACATGTATCTACATGTAGTTTATCAATTGTTTGACTTTGTACGTCATGTGAAGGTTGCCTCCGAATAGTCACAGATTGATTTAGAACGGTAACTGATTGGTCTAAATTACTCATTGCAGTAATCATCTTGCTATTTTGTTGATTTAATGTATTTATTACACCTTGAATATGATGTGTTTGTTTTCTTGAGATCATCCAATTGTTTTCGAAGAGGTATTAATTCTGCATCATTTTTACATCTTTCTAAAAGCTCAGATTTTTCTGCACTAAGCTTAGTTACCTTATCATGAAGATAACTATGCTTTTGTCTTTCATTGTTCAATTCTGTCTTAAGGTTGTCAATATCTTTTTCAAGATAAAGCTTATGTGTTTCTGTTACAGCAGCTACAAGATTTGTTTCCAGTTTTTGGAGCCAAATTTTAGCATCTTTTTCAGTTAAAGTTGTGTTTGCATTACCTGTATTTGTTTCAGTTAAATTATCATGAATGGCATTTAGTGGTAAATGTGTAGTTTCTTCAGTATTGACACCAACACTGACTGATGTTGGTTTTGTTGATTGTTTAGAATCTGGCCACTTAGACATAAATTCACCAGGCACTATACACACAATTTTCACATGAATATTTGCATTTAGTGTTGATTAAAGTGTAAAGTTGATATGAGGGAAGTTTAGTACATAGGTAATGTGTCCACCTATGACAGTCGCTGCAGCAAATCATGTTATCATCATTATCTTTCTTGCAATTTTTGGTGCACCCAGTATTGTTGTTTAAATCATGATCAAAGTTTTTTAGCTCGTTATCATCTGTTTCATTTGAGTGTAATATCTCATTCTCATTATTAACTGATTCGAGAACTTCGGTTTGTTCTGTATCACTATCAGAATTTTCAACGTAAGTAGTTGATGTTTTCAAAGATTCATAATTACATGCACCCGACTGACCTGAACAATCATGGCCGTAATGTATTGGGTTGTGTGTTGTACCTCACTGTCAAATACAGGAATAGCACTGCACGATGAGAAAGAATTCCCAGCAAAGAGGAATAATATGGCTTGGTCAATGCTTGAAAATCCCTTGTATACTGCACTTTTGAATTTATTTGCTGTTAACTCACATGAACTCCAGTCTTTGTAAATGCCTGGTTTTCTACCTTTAGATACACTGTAAAAGTTTTTTCGTACCATTTCACTGTATTCAAATTGTTTATCTTTATAAGTATAATTCTTAAACACGGATGGCAATTGTCTTAGATCAACTAAAAGTGGCGTTTTTGAGAATGGGCAGCATGTATGGCAAGCCGTTCTCGTCAAAACTATTTTAAACCATTTTTTTGAAAAAATTACACACTGAGAATTTAAAAATCACACTGAGATTTAAGAACCTTAAATAACACACTGAGAAATTGAAATTACACACTGAGAAATCGAAATTACACACTGAGATTTAAAAATATGAAAAACACACACTGAGAATTTAAAATTACACACTGAGATTTAAAAAGACACACTGAGATGAAATAAATTGAAAAACACACACTGAGAATTGTTAATTACACAATGAGATTTCAAATATACACACTGAGATTAATATGCAAATTACTAATGAATATTCATGAGATGAATAATTCAACAGATTAATATCTTGGTCTCCCGAACTCTTGTCATTATAATGAAATGCGGTTCCTACAACCAACATTCATAATAAATTTCAAGATTAATTTCTTTGCTAACTCGTATTCATAGTTTTTTGCCTATAATTCAGATTATTACTAACAGTATATCGGGATTTTTGCTTAAAACTGTTTTAGCATGGTCCCTTTTCAAAAGTCTTTCAACTGTTACCCTGATTTCGAAAGGTAATCTTTTATATTTTTGTTATGTATATATGCTATAATAGGCACTAGGGAAAAAAATTCACTGCATTGTTTGTATTTTTGCAGATTGTTCCAATGTTTTCTTATAATTTTAATAAAGTTTTTCACCATTTGGTTATATTTTGTAATGAGAGTAAGTGGGTATTTTTCTTGTTCTATTGGTCTTTAAAAACGTAGTTTTTCTATTAGTTGTATTTTTAATGTTTTTTATAAAACATTTAGCACCAAATTGAAGGACTAACGAGTTCTGTCCCCTAGTTGTTTTAAGCTTGTAATAGATTCAGATTAATTATGCTAATTAGATATGTGCGCATAAAAATTCTCAGTGTGTAATTTCGTGTGTGTTTTTCAGTTTATTTCATCTCAGTGTGTCTTTCTGAAATCTCATTGTGTAATTTTCAATTCTCAGTGTGTGTTTTTCATTTTTTGTAATCTCAGTGCGTTTTTATGAAATCTCAGTGTGTAATTTTTAATTCTCAGTGTGTATTTAGGTTTTTTAATCTCAGTGTGTTTTTATTTAATTCTCAGTGTGTAAATTTTTCGAAAAATGGTTTAAACATGGTTTTGATGAGAACGGCTTGCCATAAGCATGTGTGTTTTGTTTACTATTGAAACGATTAACCGGAAGTTGTGTCAAGTTCTACCAAATGTACTTTCTTACACAGTTGCATCAGTTGTACGTGTTTGCAATTGCTTAATTGGTATATTTGTATATAGATATTGTTAAATAAATATGTCTCTTTCACTATTTCGTTAATTACAGCTCTAAACTACTATTTTTCTCTACTGGAAATTTGTTACCGCCATGTCATTCAAGGGAGGTAACGGTAGCAGCAAGAAATCTTAAATTGCACATTATTGCGCAGTAGCAAGAAATCTTCAATTGAAAATAAATACAAATCTTTTAACCAATTTCAGTGGGATTAATTTAAAGTCTTTAATTTTTGGGTGTTCTAACCTTGTATTACTTTTTCGATATTGGGCCACATTTTTAAATTGGTTTACATTGCGGTCAAAAAGGTCCAAAGTTAATCTTTGTTTGATTTCATCAAAAACTGAATTATTGCAGATGTATGATATGCTGAATCTTTTTGTGCATTTAGATTTTCTATTTTGGGCCCTGTTTTCAAATTAGTCCATATTAAGGTTTGAAGGGTCTAAAATGAAACTTTGATTTCAACTAAAATTATAAATTTTTGGTGTTTTTTTTATATGCTGAATCTAACCATGTTGTTAGATTTTGGATATCAGACCATTCTAGGTAAATTAAATGTCCCATTTCAAATTTTTAAGATCTTTGACCACATTTATTTTGTGTCAGAAACCTATATTATGTCAAAAATTTGATCACAATCCAAATTGAGACAGTATCAAGCTTGAATATTGTGTCCAAACTTGCCACAACTGTTCAGGGTTAGACCTCTGCAGTCGTATCAGGCTGCACTCGGCTAAGCATTTTATTACATTTATATTGCATCTGTGATTAAGAAAAAAGTGTTTCTTACATGAAAATACACAACAGTTTACATGGAGAAGAAAGGATAAGACACAAGCCAGTAGGATAGATTTTATTTTAATTGCAAAAGAATTTCAATCTCTCGTTGAATATTGTAAAATTAAACCAGCACTAATTAAAGTGACTGACCATCAAGGGATGGTTTTAAACTTTAGGACAGGAGCTTCTGAAAGAGGGAATGGGTACTGGAAATTGAATAATTCTATTTTAGAAGATATTGAATATAAAAACAATCAACAGAGTAATTAATAAGTTCGAAAATCGTATAAACAATAGTGACAGTAGCGATATCCGTCTATTATGGGACAATCTAAAATTAAAATTAGGACGAATCTATTCTTTACTGTAAAAGAAAATCGAAATTATCAAGGGAGACAACAAGAAAATTAGAAAGAGAATTAGAACACTTTACGACACTTAGAGATGAACAATTAAACGAAGATGAAACAATAACAAATAATATTAAACAATTAGAGTTACAATTGGACAAAATTTATGAAAATAAGGCAAAGGGGCTCAAATAAGATCAAGGGAAAATGGATAGAACTGGGAGAAAAAAATAATTCTTATTTTCTAGGTTTAGAAAAACAGCGACAAGTTAAAAAATCTATTAATAAACTCAGAATTGAAAATAACGAGGTAACAACAAACCAGGAACAAATTCTAGAAATGATAAAAAACTATTATAAAGTATTATATACAACCACGAATCCAGATAAAAATCTACTACATAAATATGTAGGCGATACTGTTATGGAAAAGGAGATAAATGGAGACGACTTTAAAACTTGTGACGGGAGGTTACTATAGATGAATGTACTAATGCTATTAACAAGATGAAGCTAAATAAATCACCTGGTCTAGATGGTTTAACATTAGAATTTTATAAGACGTTTTGGGAAAAATTAAAACAATGTTAGTAAAAGTTTTAAATAAAGGACACAGGAAAACTTTTATCATATACTCAACGAACAGGTGTTCTGTCTTTATTATTTAAAAAATGACCCATTATCTTTGGACAATTATCGCCAATATCATTATTAAATGTAGATTTGAAAATATTATCTCATGTTTTGGCACAGAGACTAAACAAGCTTCTTCCTAAACTAATTAATGAAGATCAAACCGGATATGTAAAAAACGTTTTATTGGATTTAATTTAAGGCAAATCCAAGATATAATTGACTATGCAGAATCATACGGAATAGATGGGGCTATTATATTTGTTAATTTTACAAAAGCTTTTGATTCTTTAAAATATGAATTCATGTTAAGCGTTCTAAAGCATTTTGGTTTTAACGAACCATTCATATCATGGGTGGAAACACTATATAAGGGAATACAGACGTGTGTGATAAATAAAGGATGGGTATCCAAGAGTTTTGAAAACTCTAGAGGAATTCATTAAGCATGTCCATTATGTGCTTTACTTTTCGTTTTATCAGTCGAAATTATGGCGGCGATTAAGGCAAACCTCAGACATTAAAGGTATTCGTATTACTATAGATAATAAAACACACAGCATCAAAATATCACAATTGGCTGATGATACAACACTTTTTTGTAGTTCAAAATCAGATATATCAAAAGCTATGAATATAATTGAAAAATTTGGTTCTTTCTCAGGTCTGAAGTTAAACCGTAATAAAACAGAAGGAATTTGGATTGGGGCACTTAAAATAGCATAGATAAAATTGAAGGCATACGCTGGACAGACAAACCCGTTAAAGCTTTAGGCATTTATTTTGGTCACGACAAACATCAATGTGAAAAGTTAAATTGGGAACCTAAAATAGATAACATGAAATCATTAATTAAAACCTGGGAAAAAGAAAATTAACAATGGTTGGGAAAATATTGATCATAAAATCTTTAATATTACCAAAATTTACATTTTGGCTACTTCGTGCAAAGTTCAGATATTTACCTAAAAGAAATTGAAAGCTGCTGTTTCAAATATATTTGGGAGGAAAAATGACAAAGTAAAAGAAACACACTTATCGGAGAATACCAAAAGGGGATTAAAATGATTGATTTTAACAGTTATTTTACAGCACTGAAAGCTTCATGGGTTTCCAAATTAACAACAACCGAACTGCCGAACTGGAAGATTATTCCTACTAAATATTTTAACACTCTTGGTAAAACTGTCTTGTCTTTAAAATGAATTTAGACAACATAAAATCACTAAATGAACTTGGAAACCTACCTGATTTTTATTTACAAGTAATTTCAAGTTGGGTGAAAACAGGAGGAGGTTTAACAAAATTTTCTGATCACTTTTGGTATCAGAAAACAGATTATTTGGGAAATAAATATATTAAAATCGCAATAAAAGTTTGTTCTTCCGAACTGGGTTAAAAGTGGATTGGTGTATATTAACGACATACTGGATAGTGAGGAAAATTATCCAAAGCTTTATTTTAAAAAGTTAAAGAATAAATCAAACTGGATTGCAGAGTTTAAGATGTTAAAATCTTGCATTCCAAAAGAATGGCTGCAAGTTTTAAAAAGAAAACTCCGTTAAGAGTATAATCAATATATGTAAGGATAAATTAAGATGGCAAAATAAACAAATTGAAGCAAAATATATCAACAATAAAATACTCTATACTACTTTAATAGATAAAAAGTATACAAAGCCAGTCGGTATTAATATTTGGACAAGATATTTAAAATTAGAATACACACCACATATGACATTTGTATACGATTTTATATTTAAAATTTTAATAGAAAACAAGTTGAAAATTTTCAGATGGAAACTACTTCAGTATATTATTCCTACAAAGCAGTTACTTTTAAGATGGAAAATATCTGAGAATGATAAATGCAATTTTGTAAAACAGAAGAAGAAGATTACTTGCATTTCTTTATTACATGTTCATTTTGAAAGATTTTTGGGAGAAGGTACATTATCTTCTAGCAAAAATGAATTTTCATAACAAGGTACTAGCAAAACATATAGTATTTGGATACAAAATATCAGACCAGGGGTATTATGGTTTTAACTATTTTTTGACAGTTTTAGGTTTTGTATTTACAAGTCATATTATGTCTCCGAGCAAAACTTAAATTTTTAGATGTGTATAATATGTTTATAAAAGAAATACGAAGGCTTGTGAATGAGAACAAAACAGTATCTCAAAATGTATTTTCATTAATTTAAAAGATTGATATAATAGAAAAACGTTTATATTTTATCATATTCTGAGTATTGTCCTGGATACTCAGAAAGTATTTCACAGGATACTTTATTGGAGCTTGGACAGTGAAGTAAAATTGTAACAAGCATTCTGAAGAATAAAGAATATTTATTTGTTGTTAAAAAAAAAAAAAAAAAAAAAGAAAAAAGTGTATATAATAAACTTCAATTTTTTTTTTAATTGCAGAAGCTCCAACACTGCCACCCCCACCTGCTGTACATAGTTATAACTTTACAGGTATGTTAGATAATAAGGAGGCAATAAAAAATCAAAAGTTAATTGGTAAATTCAGGTAATCAGGAAGGGTAGGCAGTTCTTGCTCCACTACTGGCACAAAAAAATCTGGTTAAAAGTTACATTCAGTAATAAGTCATAAACAAGGAAAGGAGGATGAAGGGCTTTGAAAATAGAACAAATCTACTATCATCTGTGACACAGAAGAAATTACTAATGATCATGAACTGATGTGAAGCACAAATTTATAAATAGATGGAAAAACAACAACCACAACAAATTTCTTTTTACCAGAGGGTTATATGAGTTGTTTGAGTCCTCAAACCTCCAACTTATATTTAAAACAAAAGGAGAGGAAATTTCAATGTACATAGCATATTGCTACAACAAAAATCAATCTAAAGCAACTTGGCAGTATCTGTTTTAAAGACAACAAAACAGCAGACACACTTCTACATGATAAAATTAATTCTTTATGATAATGTATGAAATAAAGCTAGAACTTTTGGCATGCTATGGAAATGTACAAAAATGACTTAAACTTTTATTTTAGATTGTTGTGTCAGGGAGGGAGTGTCATCAGCCTGCCAGCCTGTCTGTGATCCCTTTCAGAAGGAATTACCAGCCAACTTTGACCCATTGATTGCATGTGCATTAGATTTACCTAAACTTCTGAAATGTGGATCTGGTAATTTCAATATATTATCAATTTTGTTATCTGATTAATTTATGGACTTTGAAATGACCTTTACCACCTTGAAATATTTTCACATATTTTTATTTTTAAAATACAGTTTTATAAAAGCATTTAATAACAACTTTCCTGTATTAAACCATCACATAGAAAAACATTAAGATTATATGAATTTCATTGAAATAGTTAAAGATGATAGGACCTTAAAAACCTGTCTTCAAATAGTTGAGGAACATTAGACAAGCAATCATTTTATCCAATTTGAATACAACTCTGACTCATGTAGATTTCAAAAACATCTTTTTAAAATTCTATAGTGGAGAATATTAAGAACAAATCCCTATTTAATGCTGGTCATTTTTTTTACTGTAAGATATACTATACAATAGAGTGTTGCTCTTTTAATACTTAGATATCTCTTAGTAATGTCTACATTGCTCCAGCATCTTTCAGGAACAGGAATAAGCGATCATACCACATCTTCTTATTTTAATAATGAAACATTGTTGCAACATCCCATAACTTTCCTGTTCAAAAGATTAACTATTGTGTATGTCATTGTTTCTTGTTCTTTGACTCTTCTAAACTTTTTGCTATTCCTTTTTCTAGTTGACTTTTAAATAGCTGCTTTGTGTGGGGATTTATTTTTAGATGGCAAGAACCATGCTCCATGTTGTAAGAGGAGAAGTCTTCCAGACATATGCCAGGATTTTTGTTTGGGGAAGGTTCCAACTAACCTAGAAGATTCTCATCAGGAGTGTATGAATAAGACATTGGATATTATAAAATGTTACGAGGAAGGCCAAAGTAATTAAAGTATATCAATATATGACACCAACATCTAGATTTGTGGTCAAAACTTTGACAGTAATACCATATACAGGGCATGGACATAAGTATTTTCACCTACAGTTTTTATGCCATCGCTGGGGGATATAGAGTCTAAAGCATATGTTAGTACACTGATGTTGCACATTTCAAATGATGCACTGTCAATGTAATAGCTTATGTCAAAAGTTTTATATTTTTATTTCAATCATTGTTAAGTCTTCCAGGATTAAAATTTTTAAAAAATGTTCGGCTGGCATAAATATTTTTTGTAATCCTTGACTGTGACGTCAAATTATTATGACGTCATAACATTACCAAGTATCTAAATGTATAACATCTTAATGATTGTGAAAGGTCTACACGAAGAAGACCAGTGGAGGACACATCTTAAAAAAGGGTTTACTTACAACAATTAATTTTTCTTTGTTTTTTGTTCGGTATATGTTGTTTTTGTTTACTCCTGATGTAAACCCACACTGAAAACTAGTAACAATTTTATTTTAGTAGAAATAAACTGTAAATTTACTGACAATAAATAAAACTTGTGTCCAAATCTTTAGAAAAATAAAAACACTTCATAACAAACTTTAACAATCTTTAACTAAATAAACATGTGTCAACTCTCTTTCTAGTGGTACAATTTTTTTTTTATTAAAATCTGACAAGAAATGACCCCATGATATTGTTTTTTTTTAAATATGGTTTTATTTAATGAAATACATGTATATAGTGAAAAATCCTTTTGTCCATGCACTGTATATTAATATATATGACAGACTTGCAGTTGCTGTCAGTGAAATAGAAAAGTGGTGCTTGGATTTTTAGTATAGTTGGTAGCAAGTGGAGAAGTTTGAGATAATTGTGGAGAAATGAACATATCTCTTTGTTTGAGTAATCAGCATGTGTTTTACCAAAAAGAGAATAACTTATAATAATCAGTTTCCATTTCTTTATATGTTACCGGTAATACAACACATTTTGTTTTTGCTGCACTCTTAAAATTGGTGTATTACTTTATAAAATTTATTTAAACAAAACCTATATTAGAGTGTACAACATCAAGATTTCCATTTAGGAATATGCATTATTTTTTTGACATATGTGATGATACTGTAGTTAATGAATTCTGTTGCAAAGAAAGGATTTACAGCCAAAGCTGTTAATGAATGCTGTTGTAAAGGAAGGATTTACAGTAAAAGCTGTATATATCTAATCAAGTGGCAGTATTATACTATATAAAGTTATTACAAATAAGACAGTCACCCTAATGAAATAATCAGATCACTTTTGCCAACTGTGAATTGAAACCTTAAAAAATTATTACTCATTTAATGTAGACGAAAATATTCTGACCTTGTTTGAATTAGATACTTTTTCATCTTATATGGGGTAAAAAATAATGATAAAAATGCTCAGTGTCCTGATTATTTCCAATATTTGTCAAATTTATGTATGTTATTGATGGATTTTTTCCAAAATGATGTAATGTTGTCACTGTTTCGTTACAGATGTTTTACCTTTACCACCAACATCAATATCAACTGTAGCTAATGCTAATGGATTTGTTGTAAACTGGCAGCCCCCAACAAAGAATAAAAATTTGATTAAAGGCTTTTACATCCATTATAGATTGTCAGCAGATACTACTTACAAAACTGTAAGAATTAGATGTTATATCCATAATAATAGCTGAAGGCCTGCTGAACTTTTGTGGAATACAATTAAAAAAAGTTTGCTAAGGGTACCAAAATTATTGGTCATTGTTTTTCCGAAGAAATTTTAGAACTTTAAACAACCACAGTGACAACCCTTTAACAATAGGAATTTCTATGATTAAACAAGGCTTTATTTAGCTTTAACAATTACATTTGTTTGCCCTTGTCTGACTGATTAAAAAAAAATGGTCTGACCTGAAAAATGTTATTATAATAGTGTTTTGTAAAATTGGTCATGCCCTGCCGCAGCAGAGGAGGCATTAAGTGTTAACCATTGTCTGTCCATCCGTACATCAGTAAGTACGTTCCAAATATTAGTTTCTGTTTTCTAACTTTAGTTTGCCTCAACCAAATGTTATGAAACTTATACACAATGCTTATTACCATAAAACAGAACGATTTCGAGTTTGGGTGGCATCACTTTTACAGTTCTTTAGTTATGTTCCTTTGTAATGTGATATGCAAGCAGGGGCATCATAGTTTGGGTGGCATCACTTTTACACATTCTCCATTTATTTTTTCGACATCTGTAAATTTCATTAGTTATTTGGTACTGATAAGAATAAACATTTTGATCAATAGCAGAAAGGATTGCTCTCAATAAATGATAAGATCTGTGTTTCCAAACATCTGAGTTATGCATTGTTAAGTCATTTGGAATGCTTTGTGTCTGTAGCTAATGGTGTTAACAAAAGTCAGTTGTGTTCCAATGTAGCACATTGTATGGTTAGAAAAAACCTAAAACAAGTCTGTTTGGGTACACAACAACTCATACCTTTGCCAACTCATACTCAACCAACTCTTACTTTTACCATTTAACTTCTACCAAATCATACTCAGTTTTGTACTATTATTTTGTATCAATTAGATAAATCGTAAATTTATTGGTAATTTTGATTTTTATAATTGATCTTGTCTGAGACATGTATAGTATACAGTACATGTCTCTGATCTAGTGTTAAAATCTTTTTTAATGTTTATTGACAAACATGGCTTTGTTTGGAATTTCTTTGATTGTGATGTAGCTATTCATCAGTAATCTCACTTGAAGAACGTAGGAAAAGGTGTCATCCCAAATTCCCTGATAAAAATAAAGTATTTTTTCTTGGTTTCCAAAAATAATCATTAGTCCCTGAGTCCCGTTAAGTGTAGATCCTGAATTCCCACAAAAATAAAGGCTCATTCCCGACATCCTAAAAAAGGTCCTTCCACCCCTCTCTCTTGTTGAAAAAATAAATCTATGTGCACATTTTTAACCAGATTTTCAAAGGAAAAATCTGGTTATTGATTTGGGGATGTACGGCAGGCAGGTGGGCGGGCGGCTGCCAAACCTTGTTCGTTCATTAACATGAAAACGCTTTGACGAAATCTTTTCAAATTTAGGTATGTTGTTTCCTGTGACTAAATGAAGGTCAAGTTCAATTTTCCATTTAAGCTGTTCTCGTTGTTTAGTTGTAGACCTTTCAGTAGCAAAAGTGATTCTTATTATATGATTTTGAGTTATTTCCCTTTGAACAGAAATGGTGTAATTAATAAGTAATTTCTATGTCATTTGGTCTCTTGTTTATTTTGAGTTATTTCCCTTTAAACAGAAATGGTGTAATTAATAAGTATTTCATCAAAAATTGAAATCTTGGGGTTCTTTGATATGCTGATTCTAACAATGTACTTAGATTTTGGATATTGGACCATAATAGGTAAATGTCCAATTTCTAATTTTTCAGTTCTTTGACCACATTCATTTTGTGTCACAAACCTATGCTGTGTCAAATATTCAATCACAATCCAAATTCAGAGCTGTTTTAAGCTTAAATGTTGTGTCCATACTTGCTCAACTGTTCAGGGTTCGACCTTTGCAGGAAAATCCTGTTTGCTGTCACTCTTACAGCCTCTTGTTTTTAAATGTTTAAATAATTCCTTTAAATTTTATAGAGCCAGAAAATTAACAGAGATCTGACATCATCTTTGATAGGTGGACTATTGTCAAACAAGATCTACGTTATCTATATGTCATCATTCTCAGATTATGGATCCAGTCAACCTTCAGAATTTATTACCCAAGCAACCTTAGGAGGTAAATATATACAAAACACAGTCAAAAGTTATTACCCAGGCAACCATACTAGGTAAATATATACAAAAGTATTTTCCTTGTAGGTTATAACCAATGGTAGATAATCAATGAAACAATAAGAGTATGAACACATTGAAAACATGGTAGCCTGATTATTACAGTGGTAGAAAATCAATTGTTGATGAAGTCATGTTAAAACATGATGTAAAAAGATTTGAAATTTGTATATGCTGCAGCTCTGCCAAGTATATGGCATTTAGGAAAAAGATCAACCTAAAAATTTAAACCAGTAAGGATGACTGATACCAATTGGTACTAGCAGAAATAAAAACTAAATGTTCTTAAAATGTTTCCAGACAACAAATGGGTAAAGATATAAAGAGGCTCTTTGAATTAAGAATAGAAAAAAAATCTGTCAAATAACATCTTTCAGATGTCTGTCTGATATCAGTATCTATTGTCTAGCCTCATCTTGTCATTATGTCTGATATCAGTATCTATTGTCTAGCCTAATCTTGTTATTATGCCTGATATCAGTATCTACTGTCTAGCCTAATGTTGTCATTATGTCTGATATCAGTATCTATTGTCTAACCTAATCTTGTCATTATGTCTAATATCAGTATCTATTGCCTAGCCTAATCTTGTCATTATGTCTGATGTCAGTATCTATTGCCTAGCCTAATCTTGTCATTAATATTTAAGCTATGAGTCACAGTCTTTCCCAAAAAGATTTTACTGCAATATACAAAGATGGCTCATAATTAATTTCTATGTGTTTAAGGGCCAACTTAAGGTCAATTAAATTATCAAAGTAGACATTAACATGATTTCAGAGGATTGAAAATTTTTTATTGTTTTTTTTTGGTATTATTTAAATTATTATAAAATTTAATGTCAAATTGTAATATAAATAATAGTTGTATTTATATTTTAGGCCAAGCACCTATAGAACAGAACTATAATATACAAGGTAATAACATAACCGGTAAATAACCTTTTTCAAAAAGTCATTTCCAAAACCTGATTTATACTCAAAAATATTGTTTGATATAAATTATTCCCTTTTATTAGAATTTTTCGTATTAAGCATACGACCAGAAGTCCATTACTACACGAAGTGTGCAAGCTGTGCTATATAGTAAGGCGATCACGATGTCCCCATTATCAGTGGAAAGCACCATAGGTGGTCCTCCCAAATCTTGTTTTATAACTATGGAATCATGGGTAAAAATATTATCATAAAACAGGTAACTGCTAATTAATCTCCTTCGGTTTTTTGGTTAATTATCAGTATGTGAAAATTAATAAAACCAACAAAGATCCAAGTACACAGTGCGATACTTATTTAGATTCTTTACCAAAACTGAAGACTACAGCAGCTGAATGTAAAGTGGCTTCAAAGACCACATCAACCCAGACAAATAGAGTAGAATTTGAAGTTACAACAGCTTCTGTTGCAGTATTGGACAAACATGTACCTGTAAAATGAACATGAAAATAATGGTATTAATTATTTTTGGAGTGTTAAAAATTCTTTAGAGGTTTTAGATAAAATACATGCTTTTGATGGTCCTTATAATTCTGTTGACAGTTATGATTTTTCTACTCTGTACACTACACTTCCACACAATCTTATAAAGAAAAAGTTTTTGTATTTGATAAAATGGTCTTTCGAAAAATCTCATTGTAATTTTATTTGCTGTAACTCGTTTAAAGCCTTTTTCTGTAACGAAAAAGGAAAGTATGCTAGATACACTTACTGGAAATGTGAGGATATGATTGAAGCTTTAAATTTTCTGCTAGATAACATTTATGTACGTTTCGCGATAAAGTGTATCGTCAGGTAGTAGGTATTCCTATGGGCACTAACTGTGTCCCTTTAATAGCAGATTTATTTCTATATTGCTATGAATCTCAGTTTATGACCAAACTTAGTAAAGACCCATCATTGTTATATTTAGTTGATACATTCAACAATACCTACCGTTATCTGGATGATATTTTTCGTTAAATAATCCAGAGTTCTCTAAATATACTTCGAAATTTACCCAAAAGAACTTACTTTAACTAAATCTAACATAAACAGCAGCAGTTGCCCTTTTCTAGATTTAGACATTTCAATTTCTAACGGAAACTACATACTAAAATTTACGACAAAAGAGACGATTTTTCATTTCCTATTGTTAATTTTCCATTTTAGATGGCAATGTGCCTTTGGCTCCATCATACGGTGTTTATATATCCCAACTCGTTCGGTATGCCCGTGTGTGTTCTGATGTCATAGATTTTAACGAACGTAATCAATGCATCACTGGGAAATTATTGTGTCAGGGATTTCGATACCATAAATTACTTAAAACTTTTACTAAATTCTTTCATAGATACAAAGATTTGATTAGTAAATTTGGCTGTACCTGTAGAAAACTTATTAAAAATGGTATTTCACATCCTAAATTTTACGGTAATATTGTACTAAAAGCGAGGAAATCACTATGTGATCCGTGTAAACTCATCGAACCTTTAAACAAATTTATAAGTAAGGGTTATCGTACCAATATTGTAATTAGATCTCTGAATATAGTTTACATTGGCACTAATATCGATTTTGTCATTAGCAAATTAAAACATAACTAAGTTGTATCTTCTTTTGAGGCGGGATGTTTAGAGACACACACACATTAATTTTTATCTCTTAAGAAGTAGCTCCTCACTATCCTACTACCTGTCGATACATTTATTTTTGGCATTGCACAAGTCATGTCTTCTCTGACTGTTCATGACGTTAAAATACTAAATCCCTGGGATGTGTTTTAGTTGATTTTAGTCTCTGATGCATGATTTTTATCATTAATTGTTTTGGCTTTTAACTAGCTGTCAGTAACTGCAGTACTCTCAAATCGTACTTTCTTTTAATTCGACCTGTTGATACTATTTTTAATACTTTTTGTTATTTTATATTAATATGGATCTTGTCTGTATACCAGCTTTGATTATTTGGAATATCTACTAATTTTCACTTCTTCATACTACATTTGTATGAACATCAAGATTATTCTCCTTAATCTGTACAGGAAGTTTTATTGTTGATATTAACCCTTATGTATCTAGTGTTAAATTAGGTATTTATATGACAGACCTTTCTTGGTATTCCTAATTATTGGAAGATTTTATATAGACAGAAAAAGTATACCTAAAACGACAAAGTTATTTTTCATTTACCTGTATATATTATGAAAACGGTTTTTCAAAAGCGATTATTTTCTAAGGGTTAAATATTTCATGGTGGTGTCTTGCCATGGCTTTATTTGGACTTGTTTGTTTGCTTTTGGCCTTGAATGTTTGTCCCTAATATTTTATTAACTATGTATTTACTTTCAGGTATCACAGATTGAATTTATTCATTCATAGTGTGTTAATTTACGTTTTGATTGAGTTAAGCCTTCCAATTGATGTTTTATCGTGTGTTTTCTATGTTGTGATGTTATACTATTGTTTCAGAAAAAGGAGAAGGTTTGGTACCATTAAAACGTTTAATCCCGCTGCAAATGTTTGCACCTGTCCTAAGTCAGGAATCTGATGTACAGTAGTTGTCGTTTGTTTATGTAATTTATACGTGTTTCTAGTTTCTCGTTTTTTGTATAGACTAGACCGTTGGTTTTACCGTTTGAATGGTTTTACACTAGTACTTTTGGGGCCCTTTATAGCTTGTTGTTCGGTGTGAGCCAAGGCTCCGTGTTGAAGGCCATACATTGACCTATAATGGTTTACTTTTATAAATTGTTATTTGGATGGAGAGTTGTCTCATTGGCACTCACACCACATCTTCCTATATCTATCAAAGTACTCAGAACATAGCGGTAGTTATCGTTGAAGTAATTAACAAACAGTAGGATCTCTTTGACCTTGAGCACCTGTTAAAAAAATGGTCAGTATAAAACTTCCATGATAGGAAATACCAATAAAAATATTTCGTATTATTATACCCCACGCAACGAGTTGCGGAGGGTATAATGTTTTTGACCCGTCCGTCTGTCCGTCAGTCAGTCCGTCCGTCCGTCTGTCAGTCCTGTTTCTTGTCATCGCAACTCCTCTCAAACCACACAACAGAATTTCACGAAACCCTTTTAGATAATAAGGACATACTATGTAGTTGTGCATATCGACAGGAAATTACGATTCAATTCTTTTTCTAGGAGTTATGCCCCTTTGAACTTATTTACTTTAATGTACTACTGCAACAGTTTGTCATCGCAACTCCTCTCAAACCACACAACAGAATTTCATGAAACTTTTTCAGATAATAAGGACATACTACGTAGATGTGCATATCGACAGGAAATTACGATTCAATTTTTTTTCCAGGAGTTACGCCCCTTTGAACTTATTTGCCCAATATACTACTGCAACCTTTTGTCATCGCAACTCCTCTCAAACCACACAACAAAATTTCACGAAACCTTTTTAGATAATAAGGACATACTATGTAGTTGTGCATATCGACAGGAAATTACGATTCAATTCTTTTTCTAGGAGTTATGCCCCTTTGAACTTATTTACTTTAATGTACTACTGCAACAGTTTGTCATCGCAACTCCTCTCAAACCACACAACAAAATTTCATGAAACCTTTTCAGTTAATAAGGACATACTACGTAGATGTGCATATCGACAGGAAATTACGATTCAATTCTTTTTCTAGGAGTTACGCCCCTTTGAACTTATTTACTGTAATGTACTACTGCAACAGTTTGTCATCGCAACTCCTCTCAAACCACACAACAGAATTTCATGAAACCTTTTCAGATAATAAGGACATATACTATGTAGATGTGCATATTGACAGG
Source organism: Mytilus coruscus (assembly GCA_017311375.1). Taxonomy (NCBI): domain Eukaryota; kingdom Metazoa; phylum Mollusca; class Bivalvia; order Mytilida; family Mytilidae; genus Mytilus; species Mytilus coruscus. Next base: position 30,808,420 of record CM029602.1, on the reverse strand, counting down.
AAATTACGATTCAATTTTTTTTCCAGGAGTTAAGCCCCTTTGAACTTATTTGCCCAATATACTACTGCAATCTTTTGTCATCGCAACTCCTCTCAAACCACACAACAGAATTTCATGAAACCTTTTCAGATAATAAGGATATACTACGTAGATGTGCATATCGACAGGAAATTACGATTCAATTTTTTTTTCTAGGAGTTATGCCCCTTTGAACTTATTTGCTTCAATGTACTTCTGCAACAGTTTGTCATTGCAACTCCTCTGAAACCACACAACAGAATTTCATGAAACTGTGTAGATAATAAGAACATACTATGTAGATGTGCATATTGACAGGAAATTATGATTCAATTTTTTTTTCTGATACAATTTTTTTTTCTTACACTTATTTTATTTCTCCAATGACAATGGGGGGACGTGGGGTATGTGAGCGCGCTCACTAAGGTTCTTTCATTGAAATCTGAATACCGTAAGAATCACACGAACTTGTTAGTTTTGCTTGTTATACATATAAAATTATACACAGTGACATCCGTACAGCAAGATGTAAGAATTCGAATCGCTATTTATGTTGTTGCTTAACGTAAATTGGAACATTACCTTGTCAAACTTATAATTTAAAATTGGTATCTCCTCCTTTCTTCTGTATACTGTATACGGAGGCTGTACAAGTGAGTCAAGTACAGAAAAGGTTGTCACGAAACAGTCATATATATATATATATATATATGCAATCATATGCGGCACATGTATGCTTGACTAATTATAGGTAGAAATACTATGGTTAACATGGTACATGTATCTCCATTCAGAAAATGAAATATGAAACTTTTATTCTTTTCGAGATATAAAAGATTAAAGATTTGGAAAATATTAAATCATTTATTTCTTAAAACCCTGTCTTACAAATTCTATTTTAAATTGATGTTATTCACTTGTCTTTATCTCCTGTCTAAAGCCCAACGGAGCGTTCACATGCTCACGTTTGCACATCCATGCTTAGATACACAGGACTGTTACTCTAGAACCTTACAGAATGTTTGAAACCAAATTTTAAAATATATGAGGACAACAGGGCTTCCAAAAAATATTTGAGCCAGCCGGACATTTTATATCTGATCCCAATTTTAATCCCTTTAGGCCTTAAGACTAAGTCACAAAAGGCAATTATGGTAACCAGATGGCCATCCCATTGTTTGACATTAGATTAAAAAAAAACGATATTAAACTTTACTTTGATATGAATTTGATGTTCTGACGTAAACTGTTAAATTGGCAGTGCATCATTCGAAGTGTGCACATAAGCTTGCTCATTTCTGCCTTAGACTCTTTATTTGTGCAAAATGACGTTGTCAAATCATTTTACTTTCGTTTTTTAAATCACATTTTCCTAAACCGGATGTTGACTTGACAATGGTAAAACATGGAACAAGAAACGGATACGTAAAATCCGTGTACGTTTACAAAGCACGACTGAGTGAAGAAGCTCTTTCCACGTTATTTCCTCAGGACAATTCCTTATCCATTTCGAGAGTACAATGGCTGGCTTCGGGAAAGGTCATAGCAACTAAATATAGACTGAAATAAGTGCAGAAAAAAATGCATTGTTTCGAATAATAACCCCTAAGAATAAAATAAAAAACCATTGTGATATCAATTATGAATCAATAAAATTGTATTTTCTTCTTTTGTTAAATTTCCATATTTCACCAATTGTTCCTCCTCCCAACGCTAACAGACCTCTTTCAGTTTAATCAATCCTACTGGCAAAGTTGATGTCAGGTTTTTTTCTCTAGATTGTCTGTTGTTTTCAATTTCTTTTTCTTGATGAAAGTCAAAAACACAGTGGACATAAAAGTTAAAATCTGATTAAAATCATTTTTGTCGCATCTATTCGTCGTTATTACAGGCAGCAATTTAGCACATGACTGATGATTTCTTTCTGCTCGCAGTTGATCATAAACATCAGTAATCTTATTACCTATTACAAGGATTTACTATACAAATCATTTGACTATATTATAAGTCCTGTTGAATTACCATGAAAATGTAAAAATAGAGATCGAGTTTCTTTTCTCAAAATATACGATATGCAGCTCTCGTAAAACCTTTTTAGAGACATATTCATAAAAATCAGCCATTATAAACGTTATTTAACAATCACCATCAGCTATTAATTACATGTATCACATCCATGTTCTATCTTTCTATGCGACAGTGCGTTAATTAATTCGCGGGGTGTTATACATAAATTATCTCTACCCAGAATGCATCGCAAAAAAATTGGCCATTGATTTCTGTTACTATTAATAGCAATCTCGCTCAAATCCCGTTTCATTCACAGTTGGAAGTACGGGGACAACATGATCGCCTTACTATATAGTGGGTTGCACACTTCGTCTAGTAATGGACTTCTGATACGACTTATATTAAAACGTTTCTATTATATTTTACCTGTAAATTGGCACAAATGCAAATATAATCCTGTGGCCAGTGTTTCCGCTGGCGGTCATCATTTTTGCATTTAGCAAAAAAATAAAAATTGCGGCTATTAAAATTCATTATTGGCGAAAGAATTTTGCAGAATAAATTTAACAGTTGGACTTCATACGTCTTGTTTACTTTTTGGGGTTTCTCTGACTTTTTCCTTGTCAGATCAGACAATACTGGGAATTCATCTTGAACTCGTTACAACTTTGATAGAATATCAGTAATCAGCTGATTGCATTTAATAGCTATCGGCAACAATGGATTATAATTAATAAATGTGTTGATTGTATTGTTTAATAAAATGGTGTGTCAAATGGCGTCATATGTCATTTAAAGGATTTGTTTACAACTTTGATAGAAATAATTGTTTTGAAGTGGGGACTTCACAATTGTTTTATTTTTAGCAATGCACGTGTTTGAAGCATAGTTTTACGTCTCCTTTTTTTCTTTTAACGATAGTATGGAAAAGAAAACTGTTGTTATGGCGAAAAATGTTCAAAAGTAAGAAAAATCTCTGACTTTAAATTTTATCCTATAATTTTCATAGAAATAATTGTTTAGATGTGGGTAATTTGTAATCATTTTAGTGACACACATGTTTTATTCATGGTGTTACATCCAAACGTTTTCTTTTAACGATGGTCCAGAAAGAAAATTATTGTTTAAAAGAAAAATATTCAAAAGTAAGAAAAATCTCTGACATGAATCTTTATCCTTTAACTTGTCGGGGAGTATCTGATAAACTTATTGAAGATGAATCCCTTGTTACATGTCAGAAGTTAAAAATAATGGTTTCATGATCTATATTGCAATTTTACAGTTTCTTTTAAAAAGTAAATGTTTGTTATTATTGAGTGTTTATTCATTACAATATAGATTAAAAAATAGATATGAAGAATTATTATAGATGACAATGTGAAGTGATTTTTTTTTGTTAGGAAGAAGGAAAATTTTAAACTAAACTAAAAATGTGTGTAAGCTAGTTGGCGAAAAAAAATTGAAAGTGGCGAAAAAAATTTGTTTTGGTCGAAAGAGGTGGCGAAAAAGAAAATTGACCCAGGGAAAACCCTGCTTGTGGCGCAAAAGAAATAAAAATTGCTGCAAATGCAATGAGCCCGTAATAAATAGCACAGATATATGTAAAGTAAACCTATTTTGTACACTTTTTACAAATATAAATTGAAAGAATCAGCCAGGAGAACAAACGCATGATTTAATATGCCTTATAAATGTATATAGCTTTTTCAAATTTGAATTTTTTGCAATGTTCATAACTTCCTTGAATTTAATTGTATTTGGATAATCAACACACTTTTTATCAATATTCTATTTTGCTTTCTATAGCCATAAATTTAACCTTTATTGCAAATTCATCTCCAAGATCCTTTAAATTACATTGTTCACATATTCTTTAATCTTTTCGTATTTTTTGCCATCTACTACTTTCTATTGGAAATTTATGGTTAATCAGTCTAAATTGACAGGATGTAAATGTCACAGAATTCCAAAACATCTAAAGACTTTTAGAAGCCAAAAATTTACTTAAAAAGACTTATTTAATGTGTTCAGGTTCGTTTGAATATCTGAATATCATGTTTGTTGAAACTGATCTTAGAGAGATGTTCTAACTGCAGTCTTGAACCAAATTTCATGATGCATGTTTGAATTAACCATACATAAGATAAACCAGTTTCATGAAGAAAAGATTCTATATATTTCATCCAATAAAAAACTAACATTTAGTTCCATAAGATATACTAAACATTAATTTGAATGTAATTGCTGATAATTTAATGTGTTTGCAAAAAAATTAACTTTGCCAACTTTTTCTGCCTGTCTTTTATTTCTTTCCAAAACTGCTGTTTTACTGTACCTAGTATTTCTTTACCTGTAGGCATTGTCTAGCACATACTGTAAATGTTAGGAAACCTTGGAGAAGTTTTTCTGTTTTTTCATCTGTAACCTCATAAATTCCAGTAAAAAAAAGATTATTCTGCATAGAGTGACAGTGTAAGTCAAGATCTCTTTCCTTAAGATTTTTATGTTCACCTTGGCAGTTATATTCAGTCAGAGTTCTGTTTGGGATTTTATATCTGAAATGTCTTTGGAAACCTTATTTATACAATTTTTGGCTTAATAAATTTATTTTTATCACATTGAGGTTTTAGGTTGTCAAATAAATGTCCTACTCCTTGAATGTTGTTTTCAAGTTTGTTTAATTTGCCTTGGCATGATTGTAAGCCCTTCTCAGTAGTAATAACTCAACTTGTCAGAGATGTAATGATATTCTTTATTTCATCAAATTTGTCAATGCCTTTTTCTACTGACTGCAGTCTTTTATCAATATTTCTGTACTTTTAAATACTTTTTAAATAGTTTTTAAAGGTGTTCAAAAGTAGTGACCAGTATGCTTCGGTTTTTCCTATTTCCGTCAATCTGCCAACTCTCCTCTAAGTGCTGACATTTGGAATAAGGTACAACATATAGTGAAGTGATCACAGGGTCCAAAGTCTTATTTCGATGACCAATCGCAGCACCTAACACATACTAAAATCTATTGTTCAACTTAGTGAATTATTCTCATTATATGTAGGTGCAATATTCTATTTTTGGTGCTGTCTTAAAATAAATTGTACATTAAATGAAAAAATAAGTTATGATCATACATTGTTTTCTTCTTCTCACCAGCAGTATATTTAAGAAATAATTCATGGGGCTGGCATTTATACTGATTTTACCATGGGTTGGTCCTTTATGCTAAATATTTTACCTTGAGTGATAGCGAGGGGTAAAGTATTAGCATAAAGGGCAAACCCATGGTAAAATCAATATAAATGCAAACTCCCATGAATTATTTCTATTCTAATAGGACAAATACTGCAATTCTTTTGGACCGAAGCGCTCTAGGTTAAGGCAAATATTTGCTGTTCCCGTAATTAGTCCCCTACCAACAAAGTCAAAGGGGACTTGAGGTTTGCACTCAGTCCGTCTGTCTGTCTGTCCATCCGTCAGTCCGGCGAATCAGTTTTCCACATTTTTTTTCTTCGTGCTTGAAGATATTGATTTGATATTTGGTGTATTGTTTAATCATGACAAGTTACAGAACAAGTTTGAATTTTGTTCCGGTCTGACGATTTTGTGCAAAGTAATGGTCCTTGAACTAAGAAAATTCACTCAAATAATCAGTTTTCCGCACTTTTTTTTGTCATGCTATGAAGATATTGATTTGATGATTGATGTATAGTTTATCATGACAAGTTACAGATCAAGTTGGAATTTTGTTTCAGCCTAATGGTTTTGTGCAGAGTTATGGTCCTTAAGAAAATTCACTCAAATAATCAGTTTTCCTCACTTTTTTTTCGTCATGCTTGAAGATATTGATTTAATAATTGGTATATAGTCTTATCATGACAACTTACAGATCAATTTCGAAATTTGTTTGGGTCTGATGATTTTGTGCAGAGTTATGGTCCTTGGACTTAGAAAATTCACTCAAATAATCAATTTTCCACATTTTTTTTCGTCATGCTTGAAGATATTGACTTGATATTTGTTATATAGTTTACACCATGACAAGTTATAGATCAAGTTAGCATTTTGTTCCAATACAATGAATTTTTTTACCAGTACTGGGGACTACGTATTGCCATGCAATACTCACAGAATGCTTGTTAAACACGCTATCAATATTGACTTTAAAAAGACAAATAAACTGAATTAGTGACATGCTAAACAATTTACAATAACAAATTTAGGCTGGTTTGAACAAAGTTAAATGAATATCTTACTTTTATTCAAGTAAATTATAAACAAATTTTTATCATTGTTTGTTTATGTTTGAAGTGTTTCCGTCTTTTGATGACTTTCAGTTTCACATTTGTGCATTTTCCTGGTAGAATGCTTATATTCTTATGTCAGCATTCAATGATGTCATTTACACGGATTGACCTCAGGTAGATCATTCACTAAAAGCATTCAAAGTGGGAGAATGATGGGAAATCCAAAACAAATCATGAAGTTGCAAATCAGCTAACATACAATATATTCATATTCTTACCACGCGTGTGTACTCAAAGAGTTGGAAGAATGTCATATTAGATTTAATACTAATACCTATGGTATATCAGTTGTCTACATTTATACAAGTGATTGTCAAATGTTTACAGAACATAGCATTTATCAAAAGACACCCATAAAGATCTTTAATTGAAATATGTGTAATTTAAATTAAAAAAGCTATTTCTAAATAATGTGATCTAAAACTAGTTGCTTTTTTTACAAAATTAAAACATCACATAAGTTTATATATTTTTAGAATTTCTTTGTGAATTTCAGTTTGTTGTGACAAGGCAAATATACCAATGATGTGTAAACAGAGTCTGTGTAAAAGTAATGTGTTTGAAGACCTTGACCCTTTAGTAATCCTTAGTTGTTATGGATACCTGGATGAGATGATGAAATGTGTCACAGGTATGTATACCTAGTAAACCATGCAAGCTATTCTCCTTCTTAGTCTTCTGAGCATTTCACATCTATTGAAGAAATTATAAGTAGTTTATATAAATTTCAACAAATTTACAGTATTTTTTCAGAAATACTCCTTTCCAAATGATTAGAAAGGGATTTTCATATGCATTAAAAGCAACAACAAAATATGTATTTGTTTAAATTATCTAATTGATGTAAGTGCAGTTAGAATGCTTGTTGCCTCTAATTCATTTTCCAAAAGAAAAATAATTAGAAAATGTTAAAAAAAAAATGAGCATTTTTTTTTAAATATTTTGTATTTTCTTAAGATTAAATACTATTTGTTGGTGTTGTTAATTTTATTTTCAATACGTAGAAATGAAATGTACAATATTTTAGAAGTTTCTATACCACATTTCATGCTCTGAATCTCCCTATGTGTGTGCAAGTTTACACTGAATTCAACAAAGACTATAAATGTTCTGCCATGAACACATTTGTCTTAAATGGTAAAGAAACACATAAAGACATTACTGCAACATGGGAATAAATCTTTTACCTGACACAGACACATTTTAATATATGATTGATTCAAATAACTGTTGCAGGTACTCATCCCTGTGTTATTGGTCATAAAGATTATAAAGATCAATAACAAAGGGATGAGTACCTACAACACTAATTTGAATTGACCCCCCGCTGCAAAAGAGGGGAATATAATGTTTTATCTCTGCTTGTCTGTCCGTCCGTACCTCGAAATATTGTCACCTTTTTCTCAGGATCTACAAATCAGAGCTTTTCCCAAGGAGGGGGAATACTGTTTTACCAGAGCTTTTCCCAAGGAAGGGAGAATACTCTTTTACCAGAGCTTCTCCCAAGGAGGGGGAATACTCTTTTACCAGAGCTTCTCCCAAGGAGGGGGAATATTGTTTTACCAGAGCTTCTCCAAAGGAGGGGGAATACTGTTTTACCAGAGCTTCTCCCAAGGAGGGGGAATACTGTTTTACCAGAGCCTCTCCCAAGGAGGGGGAATACTGTTTCACCAGAGCTTCTTGAAATTTGCTATCAGTCTTTATGTGAATATACTTTACAGTTTTATGCAGTTGCAGTTTCATTGATCCTCAACTTCCTGTTTATCGCATACTTATAAATTCTAACACATAATTGCCATGTATGAAATTTGGTCACATTTTTCTAGTAATCTGAAACGAAGAGCTTCCTGAAATTTGTCAGCATGCTATATCATTTGATGCGTTTTCAGATTCATTGCATATCAACTGGCAACTGCTAATAAGAGGTTCCTGAAATTTGTTATCAGGATTCATGTGAACATGCTTTAACATGTGATGGGTTTTCAGATTCACCACTTATCAACTTCTTGTGTACCGAATTATTAAAGCAGGGGGATCATTACTACATTAGTGAGCAGTAGCTCACAGTTTTACTTGTTGGAATAATAAAGGTACAAAGAACAATGCATAACGCTATGAAACTCACTTTTATAAATTATTGAAAATACACCTACATGTAAATTCACCTTGTTATTGAAAGCCAGATTCCATTTGTTGATTATTGTGCCTAAAAGTTTCAAACAACTTAGTTATCCTAGCATTATCTCCATGCTATATTAAAAGATATAAGTCAAATATGATCTCAATATAAAAATATTAAAGGAGATGTGGTATGTTTGCCAATGTCATTTAATTTATAGTGGAATATTATTATTTCAAAAATATTTCTACCAGTGATAGTGAAAAATGATGTAATTTCAGGGGAGAGAAACCATACAGGCTGTTGTCAAAGAAATGGTATTTCTGATGAATGTCTTGGATTTTGTTCAGGAAATGTGCCTTCATTAGACAAAAACCTGTCTCAGTGTATGATTAAGTTACCATTGATAGAAGCATGTGTCAGAGAAGGACTTGGTATGTATTTTGTACAATACAAATAAATCACTTAAAGTTCACTAAGTGCTATTGCAGGGGGAAAAGTATGGGAGGGTTTGAACACCACATGATAGCTTTTTCTTGTGGTAATTGGGGTGGTTATAATTAAATTAAAATTATGGGTGGTGGGGTATTAAAAAAAGTATTGTCCTACCCCATAGATTTGTTTGTGGGCTAGTCCTAATCTTCAAATATATACACAACATGTGCTCTTTACCTCTTATATGAATTTCCCAAATGTTATTTAATGGATCAAGAGTAGTTGATTTTTTGTCTTGCCTTGACAGAGTCAAAAAGGGAGACTTAGGTATGCTGTTTCCGACAGTGGCAGTGTCAACAATGTTTTAGTTTGTTATAAGGTCAGTTTATGGGGAACCACTAGTGATAGGTAAATGATATTTGGTACGCAGTTGTATTAGCATTGGCACATCTCATTTCCATGGATATTATTTGACCCAACCTCCTCAGTCATGGTCTATTGACTTTGAAACTTTTGCTTACTTTACATGTATTAGTTTGCATACCTGCCAACTGTCACTATTTGCGGGGGATTTCCCCCATGGAGGTTCCCAAATGGAAATTTTGAAAGAGCAATTTTGTCCACAATTTAAAACAAATCAATCAATTTACAATGGCTATAGGTTTGTAAAAGTATGAAAAAGCATATAAACAACATTAAAATAAATTTGAAGGCCCCTTTAAAGGTTTTATAGGACTATGAGAGCCATCTTGCACATAAAACCCTCATTGGCATTTTGAAATGTTGGCAGGTATGAGTTTGTGATTAGGACAGTTTAAGAAGAACCACTAGTGGTAGGTCAATGATATTTGGTATGTAGATGCATTAGTATTGGCACATCTCATTGTTGTGTTGTTAAAAAAATCATCCCCAAAATGGGCACTGCAACACAAAATCTCATTTATTTTATGACTTGGGAAAGAAGAATTTGAAGGTTTGAAAGTTGAATTATCAATAAAAGGAGGTTTATACCTCAATAAGACAGAAACCCAACACTCAAATTATTAAACAATATCTAGAGGGCAATATACAGTCTTCGTCAATAGACAGGTGTCTATACAATATGTCAAGCTCTAAATTCTTAAGAGTCTCTAAAAATTGTGAATAAATTTAATAGATTGAAACAAATTCCCATCAACATCGTATTCTCCAAAAAACAAACAAGAGGCAGCTGTCAAATTCATGTTCACTGATTTGACATAAATTCTCATATCTGATTTATGCATTATAGGGACTCTTTATATTGTATCATCATTTCATGTGTATTCCAGTAAAGGGTTAAATTAGAGGTTACATGAATACTGATTCATATAAGGTTGATTTATTGACTTGTAAGCCAATAATACATCAGCAATGATTTTCAGCTTGTTTTGACAAAACTAAAACAAACTGACTGCTTAAAGTTTGATATTATTACTCTATTCCCCGTTTCTAGTTATTTGAAACAAAAAATATCTTTACTTTTATTTTTATGCCCCATTTATGGGCATTATGTTTTTCGGTCTGTATGTCTGTTCGTTCGTTCTTCCATTCGTCCGTTCGACCGTTTGACCGTCTGTCCCGCTTCAGGTTAAAGTTTTTGGTCCAGGTAGTTTTTGATGAAGTTGAAGTCCAATCAACTTGAAACTTAGTACACATGTTCCCTATGATATGATCTTTCTAATTTAATGCCAAATTAGAGTTTTGACCCCAATTTCATGGTCCACTGAACATAGAAAATGATAGTGCAAGTGGGGCATCCGTGTACTATGGACACATTCTTATTTGTTGTCTAATTCATAGCTAATGCCTCTTAAAAATATGACATAGGACAACTACTGCCAAGGTTCCTGACTTTGGGCAGGCACATAAACATGTGACAGAAAGCACCAATCAAATTAGTTGAAAATAATATAACCAAATATTTAGAGAAATGCCATAATTATGTACAAAAGGTTGTATATCAATGGTCCAGATGTGTTGTCTATGTCTGGTTTATGGAAGTAGTTAACCAGCTCTTGTCTTGTAATTAGTCCATATGGTAAGATGTGTCTTACTACTTTATGAATTAGTATAATAGATATCCTGTCAAGAGCAGTAGTGGCATGATATTAATTAATATCACAAATATGATAAAAAAAATTATTGTTATATTTTAAACACCTAACATTTCTTTTGTAATATTAGAAAAAATATAAAATGATTTTGATTGCCTGTCATATGTTAACCCTTTTTTTTTATAATTTGCATAGGATTGATGGATTTCTGTTTTGTTTTTTTGTTGTTGTATAGCAACCATCCCAGGTCCTCCTGAGAATATTAAGTTGACTGAGGTTACTACAACCACAGCAACATTAAGCTGGGATCCACCAAGTACTGGTGCCAATGTAACTCAGTACATTGTTTCTTACCTTGAACATAGTCTGAGGGATAGAGTTACAACACCAAATAAGGTACATAAACTTAGAGTTACAACACCAAATAAGGTACATTAACTTAGATTTACAACACCAAATAAGGTACATAAACTTATAGTTACAACACCAAATAAGGTACATTACCTTAGAGTTACAACACCAAATAAGGTACATAAACTTAGAGTTACAACACCAAATAAGGTACATAACCTTAGAGTTACAACACCAAATAAGGTACATAACCTTAGAGTTACAACATCAAATAAGGTACATAAACTTAGAGTTACAACACCAAATAAGGTACATAACCTTAGAGTTACAACACCAAATAAGGTATATAACCTTAGAGTTACAACACCAAATAAGGTACATAACCTTAGAGTTACAACATCAAATAAGGTACATAACCTTAGAGTTACAACACCAAATAAGGTACATAAACTTTACAGTATAATTTTTTTTTTCAGCAATAACATTTTTTAGAGCTGATGAAAATTAGTCTATTGATGAAATTGACTATTGGTAATCTCTCCTGATAAAACTTGATAACAACTTGTAAAACTTGTATAGAAAATATAAGAATTACCTGATATTAGGTGTGCTCTTAATAAGAATCCTCCTTTCTTCTGATATAATTGTATAATAGTCTGTCCGATGTCTCATTTATAGAATTTATTGAATAACACTATTAGTCTCCAACAAAATAATGAAATATCTATTTAGAGAATCTTTAGGTACCCAATTGCATTGTCTTTTTGTCCCCCATGGGACACCTTGCAGGGACATAGAAATACTGGGCGTCCAGTCCATCTATCCGGTCCTGTAAGTACTCTCACATGTACAGTTCTTGCCAGATTTTTATGCAATTTATAGTAAAGGTTTATATCATTAATATCTAGGACAAGTTCTAAAATCAGTTCCAAACAACTACTGTATATGTACTTTTTTTCGTGAGTACTTATTTTTGCGTATTTGGTATTGCCGACATATTCATGTGTACTTAATTTCACAGTATTATCGAAATTGAAATAATATAAAAACGGTCTGATTACTATGAAGTGAATATGAGTTTATATTAAGGATAGTAGGTACCCTTCAAGGATTAATGAGTAATAGTGTGAAAGAGAAAACTTTGAAATGTCAGTGGATTAAATAGGGTATGGCAGAAGTATGTGTTCAAAACTTGGACATTTGAAGCCAAATTTTTCAGTTTATAAAACGGTTCACTTGTAATTAACTGGATTTTCTAAGGAAATATCGGTTATTAAAATGGTGATGTACGGCGGGCGGCTGGGCAGATCTATAGGCGGCTGCCAAACAGTGTCAGCACAATAACATGAAAACGCTTTAACAATTTTTTTTCAAATTTAATTATGTTATTTCCTGGGACTTAATGAAGGTCTAGTTCAATTTTCAAGATTTTAAAATTTCTCCTTTTTGAGTTATCGCCATTTTTAATATCCAAAAGTGGAATTTTTAAATATTTTACTCTTGTTATCATGTTATGATTTGTCTTATCTCACAATAAAAATTGGAGTGACAGATTTATTTGAAAATTATCTATTTCCTAAGTGGTAATGATTATAAGCTATATCATTAGACATTTTGAAGATTATTACATTATTAATTATTATATATGTAATGTTAGAGTACTATGTTAAACCATAGCTCTGTTCAATTAGATCTGGGAAATATTTTAGCATATGATAATGCTTTATTTCCATTATTTATTAGATCTTCGAAATATTTTAGCATACGATAATCATTGGAGTGACAGATTTATTTGAAAATTTTCTGTTTTCTGATAAGATCTGTAGGACTGTATATATAAAGTTTGAAACTTACTAGTAGGTAAATGAAGTTTGGAATTTACTGTTCATTATTAGACATTTTGTAGATAATTAAGTGTCCCTAAATCGTATATATTCTTACCCCTACCCCCCACCACCCCTTTTCAATTTGAGAATGGGCTTTTATCTTGTAAACGGTCGAGATCCCCACCCCTAAACCATATATATTCTTGTATGGGAAAATAAAACAAATCAAATGAAATCTAGGGGAAGTCCAGAGGGTTCCCCACCCCCCTTCTTTTTGAAAACTTGTAAACGGTCCAGATCCCCACCCCGAAACCATATATATTCTTGTATGGGACAATAAAACAAATCAAATGAAATATTGGTGGAGTCCCCGGGTTCACCCCCACCCCCCTTCTTTTTGAAAACTTGTAAACGGTCAAGATCCCCACCCTGAAACCATATATATTCTTGTATGGGACAATAAAACAAATCAAATGAAATAAACGGCTAGTCCCCTGGGGTCACCCCAACCCCTCCTGTTTGAGAAATTGTAAACGGTCGAGATCCCCACCCCAAAACCATATATATTCTCCTATGGGACAATAAAACAAATTAAATGAAATTTAGGGGAAGTCCCTGACCCCCTTCTTTTTGAAAACTTGTAAACGGTCAAGATCCCCACCCTGAAACCATATATATTCTTGTATGGGACAATAAAACAAATCAAATGAAATAAAAGGCAAGTCCCCTGGGGTCACCCCCACCCCCTCCTGTTTAAGAACTTGTAAATGGTCGAGATCCCCACCCCTAAACCATATATATTCTTGTATGGGATAAAAAAAAACATTTCAAGAAGATTTGAATTACATACAGAGTCAATGCATATAGAGTCAATGCATATCACAAACCAATTTGTACATAAATTGAATAAATATAGGGTTCTTTGAAATGCTTAATCTAAACCTGTATTTCTTTTCATTATTAATAAGATAATACCACATTGAGATCCAAAGGGTCCTAAATTAAACTTTTGTTTAATTTCATCAAAAATTGAATTCTTTGGTTCTTTGATATGCTGATTCTAACAATGTTTGAGTGTTAAATCATATCTAATTTTAGAGAACTTAGTCATCACTGATTGTTGTTATTATATTATTGATTATAATTTGAAAAATTGCATCATATCTTATTTTAGAAAAATTTTGTCCAGTTTGAGTTATTTCCCTTTTCACAGAAAATATTATGGATAAAATTAACCTGTGTTTCATTTCAACATAAATTAAATATATATAGGGTTCTTTCAAATGCTGAATCTAAACCTGTATTTAAATATTGGATTTTTGGGCCCAGTTTTCAAAGTGGTCCAAATCAGGGTCCAAAATAAAACTTTGTTTGATTCAACAAAAATTGAATTTATGGTGTACTTTGAAATGCTGAATCTAACCATGTATCTAGAGATTTTGGATTGTGGGCTCCTTTATCAAATTGGTCCACATTGACTCATTGACTCAAGTTTTCAAAAAAAATTGAATTCTTGTGTTTCTTTGATATGCTGATTCTATATGTACTTAGATTTTGGATATTGGACCATAATAGGTAAATGTCCAATTTCAAATATTTCAGTTCTTTGACCACCTTCATTTTGTGTTACAAACCTATGCTGTGTCAAATATTCAATCACAATCCAAATTCAGAGCTGTTTTAATCTTAAATGTAGCGTCCATACTTGTTGAACTGTTCAGGGTTCGACCTCTGCAGGAAAATCCGGTTTGCTGTCACTCTGACAGCCTCTTGTTTTGTCTTAAGGTAGATCATAGGTATATATTTCCTCAGATAGTATTTTTTATACTTTGCCAAAATAAAGATTTTTCTATGCTTTTCCAAAATAAAGTAAAAGTATGGGTCACCGTGCTATTTTTCAAGCTACGGGTTAATCTGAAATTGCCCAAATTTGCTTAGATTGTTCATGAAAAACACATTTTGTGCATAAAAGAAATCTATGAGATAGAATTTTGAAATAAAATATGAGAAGATAGGTTTTATAATATGCTATAGGAAAATAAAAGAAAAAATGGTGTCACCGAACTTGTTTTTTGCTACAAGTAAAAATTAAAATTTCCCTATCAGTCCAGTATAAATTTTTCACTGAAAGAGTTATCTCCCCTTAAATGGCCAAGTTGAAAAAAATGATTCTAAAAACACAAATATTAAGTATTTATTTAAACATTTTGAATAATGCAATAAATCACCAAGTTTTCTTTCATCAAATAAACAGTCTAACCTATAAATTGCCTATCTGTCTCCAAATTTGCAGATTTGGGCAAAGATCTAGACCGATTGTGTACTGCGATTGTACAATCCAAGATGGCGGTATACCATGAATCTACCTTAAATTGAATTAATTATAGTTATGTTCTTAAAAAATTTAAATTTTCTTTAATCAATATAAAAATAAGGAGATGAGGTATGATTGCCAATGAGACAACTTTCCACCAAAGTTCAAATAAAGTGGATGTAAGCAATTATAGTCAACCATACGGCCTTCAACAATGAGAAAAACCCATACCGTATAGTCGGCTATAAAAGGCCCCCGACATGAAAAATATGAAACAATTCAATTGAGAAAACTAAAAGCCTAATTTATAACAAAACAATTATCGCAAAAACAAATATGACAAACATGAACCAATGAAACCACTGAACTACAGGCTCCTGACTTGGGACAGGCACATAAAGAATGTGACAGGGTTAAACATGTTTGTGAGCACTCAACCCTCCCCCTAACCTGGGACAGTAGTGTAACAGCACAACATAAGAACAAACTAAAAATCAGTTGAAAAAGGCTTAACTCATCAGATCAATACAAAGCAGAAAACATCAGACATAAACACAGAAGTCTATATTTGTTTACCAATATAATACAAGCCAAGAGTTCCTGTTTACAAAATTGACAAATTATTCGATCAATGCAATCATCAAAAACTGTCGTTTGTTTAAATGGAGATGATTATCCGATTAAGTTATTAATTACACAATAAAACTGTCATACTAGTGAGGGTCATTCTGTGATATCTTTAATCCTTAATTGGTTCTTTGAATGGGTCACTCGTGTCGTTTTTACAATATCACAGTTCAAATGAGGCTCTTGAGGGTAATCAAAGTAAAAACACATGTACAATTGTCAAGATCATTTGGGATATTGTATTCCAGGTTTTTAATATGCATGAAAATTGTATTTATCTTCGTGTGTATTTATTTTTGTGAAAAATACACCATCCTCAAAATTTGGGAAAATAAATACACCGTGAAAAAAAAGTACATATACAGTATTTTTAAAGGAGTAATATCCCTTGAAATTATTAATTATATGGAAAATTTCATAGTAATATCAAAGGTTTATATCAGCAATGTCAGGGACGAGTTTGAAAATCAGAGCTGATCAATTATTTTAACAGCAGTTATGTCCCTTACAAATGTAAGTTCTATAGAAAATTGCTTGTAAGCGCTCTCAAGTGTACAATTTTTGTCATATATTTATGTAATGCATATTGAAGCAATGTCTCAGAAGAGTTTTTAAAATCACTGCCAATCGATTATTTTCACAGGAGATATGTTCCTTAATTTTTAGAAATGTATATAAAATTGCATTGCAAGTCTCAAGTGTACAGTTATTGCTGGAAAATTTATGAAATTGATATCACAGATTAATATCAGCAATGTCTCCAGAAAGTTAGAAAGTCAGTGCTGATCAATTTTTTTGAGTTATGTCCCTTGAAAATATTAATTATATATAAAATTGCATTGTACGGGTGAACAAATCTTCATATCTCCCTAAGCCAAGGGAAACCAATGTTTTATTCAACTGCCTATACTTTATTTACTACTAAGTACCTGCACAAATAATATTAATTTACATAAATTCTTTCTTATCCGCTTGTTTTCAAACTAAATACATCATAATTTAAAACATTGATAAACAGTACTGACCAAAAGTTAATTATTTATTATTTTTGTTTTTTTATATCTGAAATAATTTTGACTTTACTATTGCAATTTAAAAACTTTCAAAATGTTATGGACTTCAGCCACACATAACGTTGCACTAGGAAGTTCTGGGGAATATGAAGTTTTGTACAATGTCAAGTGGAATGGTCTCAACCAATCAAATATTGATAAAGCTAATTTAACATACAGTGGAATAATACATGTTGTCTTGTGATTATCTTCTATAGGGAATGTTATGTTACTAGACAACAAATATATAAGTTATAGTACTTTCAGCATAAAAAGAAATGTGTATAAAACTTTTATTTACCTACAGAATACTACAGACAGTACTACAATCCAGCTAACAGGACTGACCCCTAACACAGAATATGATCTTACAATTATATCAGCCAATGATGCTGGACAGAGTTTGATGTCACCAGACATTGCATTTCTCACATTTGGTAAGCCATAAAATAATAGAAAGTCTAATACAGGAAGGTAAGCAACAAAACACCCCACAGAAAGCAAAATCCAGCAAAGAAAATAGAGGAAAGATTTATGAAGATGCACTACACAAGAAGCAATACCATCAAATTGAATATTTAGAAGTAAACAGTGATACAACCACAATAGAGTTTGAAATTGAGATTGGTGAACATTAATTTAGATGTTTTTCATATATGTTTATGAACCATATGCAATTTGTCTTAAATAAAGTTGATATGTGAAATATCCTTAATACCAAATGTTTGTACATTTTAGATATATCACCTTCAGAACCTATAACACCTTCACCAGGTCCTGTTTTGCCTTATAACCTGACTGGTATGTAAATCATGGAGTTACTGCAAAATTAACATATAATAATAACCTTGGTGTTAGGTTAATATGTCACATTTGTTGATGTTCATCTTGAACAACTAAGATAGTATTTGGCTTTAATTTGGGATCTTAAGGAATTTGCTAAAGGTATTATATTCAAGGGAGGGTTGATAGAACAATTGATATGCATTATCATACATGTGATGGACTGTGAAACTTAGATCAGGAGATTGGGAAATTTTGGTCAGGAGATTAGGACTCAGATCAGGAGGTTTTTAATCGACATAAATTTTGTCGTAAATGTAACCGTGTGCTGTAGAAATTGTCTTTTAAAGTGTTTTTTCTTCAACTTTCCATCCAAATGTATTATGTTTATAGTACCCAAACTGTACTTATAAATTTTCTCTATCTTTATTCAACATCTTCAATCTAACATTCTTTTTTAGTATGTTCTTTTATATTCTTTATTTTATATCTTTTGTATCTTTATTCTTTAGAACAGTCACTGCTATCAGAACATTTGTCAATCTATCTGCAAATAGATTTTATTAGAATGTTAAACACTATCAAACTGAAATAAGGGTCATAGTTATTATATAAATTTCAATTTAAGCCTTGAAAGAAAGTATAGAACCCTCAAATAATTTTCAAATTATTATTTTTTATTTTCATAAGACATTTAAAATCATTTAATTACCACCCTTTTATGATTATTTGTTCAATTTATATTTTATTTATATTCTTTTAAAAATTTACATTATTTAAAGAAAAGTAACTTAAAACAGGATAAATCAAGGGAAGTAACCTTTACACTAGTACTTTTGGGGCCCTTTATAGCTTGTTGTTCGGTGTGAGCCAAGGCTCCGTGTTGAAGGCCGTACATTGACCTATAATGGTTTACTTTTATAAATTGTTATTTGGATGGAGAGTTGTCTCATTGGCACTCACACCACATCTTCCTATATCTATTAAACACACAAAGTTTTTATTACACAACGGCAGTTAGCCTGAGATAAAAATCATTGATTACCAGTATGTTTGACACCCAAGCTGACAAGTGAAGCCATATAATTATGCATGTTTATGATTTACAGGTAAAATATAACTTCAGGTAATGTCAGTAACACCACACCAGATATGTTGGGCTGAAATTTTTCATTCATGAAATATTTCATACACGGGATTTTTTTCTCTTCAACGGGAGGTCGGGAGGAGACCCCTGAAAACGGGATTATTGTACTCCCATCGGGAGGTTCACTTGTATGCATTATGTGAAGTCTTTACCTCACTTCTTCATACATTTTTCATACAAAGCTTCCGTTCTTATAGCAATGTATTATTTAATTTAATGTTAATACAACTTGTTAACCAAATAGACTTTCAACAGTATATATGATAGATCCACATTTTAAATTTTAACTGAATAATTCAAATGTGTAGTAAGTACAGAGTTTTAATATAAAAATAAGATGTGGTATGATTGCCAATAAGACAACTCTCCACCAGTGACCAAATGATTTAGAAGTTAGCAACTATAGGATACCATATGGGCTTCAACAATGAGAAAAATCCCATACCACATAAGCAAGCTATAAAATACCTTGATATGGCAAATGTAAACAATTCAAAAGAGAAAAAAATTAAACACAAGTGCACCAACGCCAGGCAAATCTTCTGACAGTAGATTCAAAAAGAGAAAACTAACAGCCTGATTTATGCACAAAACAATAAAAGAAAAACAAGTATGATATACAACAACAAACAACAACCACTGACCCACATGAGTCGTGCTTGTTTGTTAAGTTAACCAAACATTTGTCATTACCTATGGTAAATAAGCAACACTTACCATGTACTGGTTACGAAATTACACAAAACCATTTAAATTCCGTTTCATCTCCGCATCGAGTAAGTGTTCTACTACTAATCTATCAGTTCTTCTAACTACCTCCTTACTACTATCAAAGAACTGGTTATTAACTTTTGTAATAAAGCTTATGAAAATAATGGTATTAATTATTTTGGAGTGTTAAAAATTCTTTAGAGGTTTTAGATAAAATACATGCTTTTGATGGTCCTTATAATTCTGTTGACAGTTATGATTTTTCTACTCTGTACACTACACTTCCACACAATCTTATAAAGAAAAAGTTTTGTATTTGATAAAATGGTCTTTGAAAAATCTCATTGTAATTTTATTTGCTGTAACTGTTTAAAGCCTTTTCTGTAACGAAAAAGGAAAGTATGCTAGATACACTTACTGGAAATGTGAGGATATGATTGAAGCTTTAAATTTTCTGCTAGATAACATTTATGTACGTTTCGCGATAAAGTGTATCGTCAGGTAGTAGGTATTCCTATGGGCACTAACTGTGCCCTTTAATAGCAGATTTATTTCTATATTGCTATGAATCAGTTTATGACCAAACTCAGTAAAGACCCATCATTGTTATATTTAGTTGATACATTCAACAATACCTACCGTTATCTGGATGATATTTTTCGTTAAATAATCCAGAGTTCTCTAAATATACTTCGAAATTTACCCAAAAGAACTTACTTTAACTAAATCTAACATAAACAGCAGCAGTTGCCCTTTTCTAGATTTAGACATTTCAATTTCTAACGGAAACTACATACTAAAATTTACGACAAAAGAGACGATTTTCATTTCCTATTGTTAATTTTCCATTTTAGACGGCGATGTGCCTTTGGCTCCATCATACGGTGTTTATATATCCCAACTCGTTCGGTATGCCCGTGTGTGTTCTGATGTCATAGATTTTAACGAACGTAATCAATGCATCACTGGGAAATTATTGTGTCAGGATTTGATACCATAAATTACTTAAAACTTTTACTAAATTCTTTCATAGATACAAAGATTTGATTAGTAAATTTGGCTGTACCTGTAGAAAACTTATTAAAATGGTATTTCACATCCTAAATTTTACGGTAATATTGTACTTAAAGCGAGGAAATCACTATGTGATCCGTGTAAACTCATCGAACCTTTAAACAAACTTATAAGTAAGGGTTATCGTACCAATATTGTAATTAGATCTCTGAATATAGTTTACATTGGCACTAATATCGATTTTGTCATTAGCAAATTAAAACATAACTAAGTTGTATCTTCTTTTTGAGGCGGGATGTTTAGAGACACACACACGTTAATTTTTATCTCTTAAGAAGTAGCTCCTCACTATCCTACTACCTGTCGATACATTTATTTTGGCATTGCACAAGTCATGTCTTCTCTGACTGTTCATGACGTTAAAATACTAAATCCCTGGGATGTGTTTTAGTTGATTTTAGTCTCTGATGCATGATTTTTATCATTAATTGTTTTGGCTTTTAACTAGCTGTCAGTAACTGCAGTACTCTCAAATCGTACTTTCTTTTAATTCGACCTGTTGATACTATTTTAATACTTTTTGTTATTTTATATTAATATGGATCTTGTCTGTATACCAGCTTTGATTATTTGGAATATCTACTAATTTTCACTTCTTAGTACTACATTTGTATTAACATCAAGATTATTCTCCTTTAATCTGTACAGGAAGTTTTATTGTTGATATTTACCCTTATGTATCTAGTGTTAAATTAGGTATTTATATGACAGACCTTTCTTGGTATTCCTAATTATTGGAAGATTTTATATAGACAGAAAAGTATACCTAAAACGACAAAGTTATTTTCATTTACCTGTATATATTATGAAAACCGGTTTTTCAAAAGTGATTATTTTCTAAGGGTTTAATATTTCATGGTAGTGTTTTGCCATGGCTTTATTTGGACTTGTTTGTTTGCTTTTGGCCTTGAATGTTTGTCCCTAATATTTTATTAACTATGTATTTACTTTCAGGTATCACAGATCAATTTATTCGTTCATAGTGTGTTAATTTACGTTTTGATTGAGTTAAGCCTTCCAATTGATGTTTTATCGTGTGTTTTCTATGTTGTGATGTTATACTATTGTTTCAGAAAAAGGAGAAGGTTTGGTACCATTAAACGTTTAATCCGCTGCAAATGTTTGCACCTGTCCTAAGTCAGGAATCTGATGTACAGTAGTTGTCGTTTGTTTATGTAATTTATACGTGTTTCGTTTCTCGTTTTTATATATACTAGACCGTTGGTTTTACCGTTTGAATGGTTTTACACTAGTACTTTTGGGGCCCTTTATAGCTTGTTGTTCGGTGTGAGCCAAGGCTCCGTGTTGAAGGCCGTACATTGACCTATAATGGTTTACTTTTATAAATTGTTATTTGGATGGAGAGTTGTCTCATTGGCACTCACACCACATCTTCCTATATCTATCTGGTCAGACTGGTTCTACAGTTATTACTTTGTTATATATAAAAATAAGAGGATGTGGTATGATTTCCAATGTTCCTTATTTGATTCACTCTTCCTACTCCTGTAGGTATTTAACCAAACTTATATTGATTTCATTATCAGACACAAAGTAACTGTACTGTGTACACTCAGATATTTAAGCTTATGTACATATAAATATAAAATAATGATTTAGACATCTTTTCTTTCAGTTTGACATTTAATCAAGGTTATACCCACGTCCCAGTCCTTATGAAACAAAGTAAAGAGCATTACATATAATTCATGAACATATTAGATTAAAGAGCATTACATACAATTCATGAACATATTAGATTAAAGAGCAGTTCATACAATTCATGAACATATTAAATTAAAGAGCATTACATACAATTCATAAACATATTAAATTAAAGAGCATTACATACAATTCATAAACATATTAAAGTAAAGAGCATTACATCGATTCATGATCATACTAAATTAAAGAACATTACATACAATTCATGAACATATTAATTTAAACAGCATTACATACAATTCATTAATATATTAAAGTAAAGAACATTACATCGATTTATGATCTTATTAAATTATAGAGCATTACATACAGTTCATGAACATATGAAATTAAAAGAGCATTACATACAATTCATAAACATATTAAAGTAAAGAGCATTACATCGATTCATGATCATGATCATATCAAATTAAAGAGCATTACATACAATTCATAAACATATTAAATTAAAGAGCATTACATACAATTCATAAATATATTAAAGTAAAGAGCATTACATACAATTCATGAACATATTAAAGTAAAGAGCATTACATACAATTCATGAACATATTAGATTAAAGAGCATTACATACAGTTCATGAACATATTAAAGTAAAGAGCATTACATACTTGCCAAAATCAGTCATGTGCATATAGTGATGTTATGAGCTTTGGATGATATCATTTATCTGTTTTCATTTCGCACAAGCTGAGCTGGATACAGCCATATCAGGAACCATGGATAAAATGGCTTGACAGGAATACTTAACAAAGTCTGTTTGCCATTTAATGAAAACTTTTTCATGTGTTCCTTTTGGCCATAGGTAATGGTTATTGGAGAATATAAAGGATTAATGTGGGTTCATTATTTTTAGTGGGATACCAATTTTCAAGGAATTTGTGAGTAAAGGTAAAACACTAATTAAGAATTACAACGAAGTACAAATTTTCTTTATGCTTATATGCAGACTTTTGCAAAACCAGAAAATCAAATATCCACAAAAATACAATTTTCTTCCACAGTATCTTATTCTAGCTGTATTGATTTTGCAGTATACTTTCTACTATGATTGAGATATAATTGTCTTGACCAATATTTTGCTATAGTCAGGTGAATCTCATATAGAGAAGGATATGCCTAACTATCTATAGTTGGGTCAATCAAGAGGTTGTCTTATCTCCATTGGTTTTTATGCCCCCGCCGTAGCGGTGGGGGCATTAAGTTTTACCCTTGTCCGTCTGTACGTCCGTACGTCTGTCCGTACGTCCCAAAATTGGTTTCCGTTCTCTAACTTTAGTTTGCCTCAACCAAATGTTATGAAACTTACACACAATGCTTATTACCACAAAACACAGATCAAGTTTGAATGTTGGTGGCGTCACTTTTACCATTCTAGAGTTACGCCCCTTTACAAATGGAAAAATTGCTGAATTTTTCGTTTCCGTTCTCTAACTTTGGTTTGCCTCAACCAAATGTTATGAAACTTATACACAATGCTTATTACCACAAAACACAGATCGAGGTTGAATTTTGGTGGCATCACTTTTACCATACTAGAGTTATGCCCCTTTACAAATGGAAAAATTGCTGAACTTTTCGTTTTCGTTCTCTAACTTTAGATTGTCTCAATCAAATGTTATGAAACTTATACACAATGCTTATTACCACAAAACACAGATCAAGTTTGAATTTTGGTGGTGTCACTTTTACCGTTCTAGAGCTATGCTCCTTTACATATGGAAAAATTGCTGAATTTTTCGTTTCCATTCTCTAACTTTAGTTTGTCTCAAACAAATGTTATAAAACTTATACACAATACTGATTACCTGAAAACACAGATCAGGTTTGAATTTTGGTGGCGTCACTTTTACCGTTCTAGAGTTATGCCCTTTACATATGGAAAATTGCTGAATTTTTTCGTTTCCGTTCTCTAACTTTAGTTTGTCTCAACCAAATGTTATGAAACTAATACACAATGCTTATTACCACAAAACACAGATCAAGTTTAAATTTGGGTAGCGTCACTTTTACTATTGTAGAGTTATGCCCCTTTACAAATAGAAAAATGCTGAATTTTTTGTTTT
Source organism: Mytilus coruscus (assembly GCA_017311375.1). Classification (NCBI taxonomy): domain Eukaryota; kingdom Metazoa; phylum Mollusca; class Bivalvia; order Mytilida; family Mytilidae; genus Mytilus; species Mytilus coruscus. The sequence continues at coordinate 30,783,785 of CM029602.1, read as the reverse complement.
TGTTCACCTACTTTAGTTTGCCTCAACCAAATGTTCTGAAACTTATACACAATGCTTACTACCACAAAATTCAGATTAAGTACTCATTTGGGTAATGCCACTTTTACCGTTCTTGAGTTATGTCCCTTTATAAAGTTATATGCAAGCGGGGGCATCATCTGTGTCTCATCGACACATTCCCCATTTATTTCTTCAGGTAATAGGTAGTACTACGTTATTAAATAAATTTTTTTTTTTATATTTTACAGAATGCTGTATGGAGAAAAACCTCCGTCAGAATTGTTTGAAATTGTGCAACTATGATTTTATAATTAGTGCTCCTACTACAGAATTATATGTCATAGCACTGGAATGTAGTAATGATTTTGATACAGTGATATTATGTGGTGCAGGTATGTAGGACAAATCATCTCTATTAGGTGGATAATATCTGTTAAGCAAATACTTTCATCAAACTACCATAAGTTTTTGCAGCTAATTTTAATGAAATTCCTTGTAACCTCATTGACTACTATATATCTTATATCGTGAAATCTTCACATTTGTCTAATTTTTGAAGTAGACATCAAACAGTGAAATTTAACCTACCTGATCATTTCACTGATCATTTAAATGCTTTGTACAAGGCCATGCAACACAAATAATGAACACAATAATGGGAGTTGAATATCATATGATTCTTCTAATGATACTTTTTAAAAAATTTTTTCATAAAATAGTATATTCATTTAGAAACATTTTATTTTAGAAATTGTTAAGTATATTGGTAATAAGGCTGTCCACTTGTTTATATTAAACATAGTTACAATCAAACATTCAAATTTTTGAAGACAGATAATCAGTGTTATAATTATTTTGAAAATACAAATAAATGTCCCGAAAGAATTTCAAATTTGCCCATTTTCGTAGGAAAATTTTGCATTTTAGACATTGCAAGTCTCATGGCACTAGAATACAGGTGAAAACAGGTCATTTGATTAAATACCAGGCTATTTGATGACCAGGACTGTTATTGAAAAATCTCTGGTGAGTTGTTAAATTCACGGTCACACATGCAAAATACAGGTCAGTTGACAGGTATGGTGATCTGTCAAAATACTCTGGTAACATCCGGCATTTATCTGAATTTTAAAGTTTTGTTAATACTAAAATATCAGTGAGTACATTTAAATATCAGATTTTTAGTACTTGGTGAAATTTATCTTTTGTATGATATAATCTAAAGCTAGAGAAACTAAATGTTTTAGATGGTAGAGATCACACCCAGTGTTGTAGAGAAAGACAGATTCCAGAAAACTGTCTGAATGTTTGTAAAGGAGATATGAATAATGCAGATATTTTGTGTGCATTCCAGGCACCAAAAATTACTCAGTGCTTTGTAGAAGGGATAGGTAAGTTGTATTGGTAAGAATACTTTATTCATGAAAGAGGACATGAAAAGGTGTGTAAACATAAGACTTTTTTAAAACCATTTTAAAAGAAGTGAAAGGTAAACAAATGAGCAGGATTAACATTTTTAAAGTACATAAAATTCAAAAACTTCAATATGACTTTTCTAGAGACTGCCTAAAGTACTGTGATGCAAGTTTGTTAATATTTTTGATTTATTGTCAACAGATTTTTGTCTCGCCTTGACGGAGTCAAAAAACGAGACATAGGTATGCTGTTTCCGGCGGCGGCGTCAACAATGTATTAGTTTGTGATTAGGTCTAGTTTGTGGTGAACCACTAATGGTAGGTCAATGATATTTGGTATGCAGTTGTATAAGCATTGGCATATCTCATTTCCATGGAGATTATTTGGATCTGCCCCCTCAGTCATGGTCTATTGACTTTGAAACTTTTGCTTAGTTTGCATGTATTAGTTTGTGATTAGGTCTAGTTTGTGGTGAACCACTAGTGGTAGGTCAATGATATTTGGTATGCATTTGTATTAGCATTGGCACATCTCATTTCCATGGTTATTCTCTGGCCCTGCCCCCTCAGTCATGGTCTATTGACTTTGAAACTTTTGCTTAGTTTACATGTATTAGTTTGTGATTAGGTCAGTTTATGGGGAACCACTAGTGGTAGGTCAATGATATTTGGTATGAAGTTGTATAAGCATTGGCATATCTCATTTCCATGGAGATTATTTGGCTCTGCCCCCTCAGTCATGGTCTATTGACTTTGAAAATTTTGCTTAGTTTACATGTATTAGTTTGTGATTAGGTCAGTTTATGGGGAACCACTAGTGGTAGGTCAATGATGTATGGTATGCAGTTGTATAAGCATTGGCATATCTCATTTCCATGGAGATTATTTGGCTCCGCCCCCTCAGTCATGGTCTATTGACTTAGAAACTTTTGCTTAGTTTACATGTATTAGTTTGTGATTAGGTCAGTTTATGGGGAGCCACTAGTGGTAGGTTAATGATATTTGGTATGCAGTTGTATAAGCATTGGCGTATATCTCATTTGCTTGGAGATTATTTGGCTCCGCCCCCTCAGTCATGGTCTATTGACTTTGAAAATTTTGCTTAGTTTACATGTATTAGTTTGTGATTAGGTCAGTTTATGGGGAACCACTAGTGGTAGGTCAATGATATTTGGTATGCAGTTGTATAAGCATTGACATATCTCATTTCCGTGGAGATTATTTAACTCTGCTCCCTCAGTCATGGTCTATTGACTTAGAAACTTTTGCTTAGTTTACATGTATTAGTTTGTGATTAGATTAATTTAAGATGAACCACTTATGTTAAGTCAATGATATTTGGTATGCAAATTTATTGGCATTTGCAAGTCTCATTTCTATGGAGATTATATAGCCCCACCCCCTCATCATGGTTCATTGACTATGAAACTTTTACATAGTTTACAAGTTAATGTTAGTGTTTAGACTTGTTTAAAGGAAACAACTTATGATAAGTCAATGGTATTTGGTATGCATTTGTATTAGCATTGACACATCTCATTTCCATGCAAATTTTTTAGCCATGTACCTTCAGTCATGGTTCATTGACTTTGAATATTTGCATAACTTACATGTTAAAAGTATTGCTATTTTAATTTCAACATTTGCATTATCAAAATTACAAATAGGTGAGACATATCTCTGTGTCAACAGTTTATGCTACTTTTGTTTTATTATTGTTTGGAAGAAATACATTTTATACAATTTTGTAAACAGTAATTTGCATATATTCAATTGATTTATAACTGTTATGAAAAATAATTGAAGTAACCATTACAGGAGATAACATTACCTTTTTCAGTTGATCAGCCAAGACCTCCATCCAGTGTTAGTATAGCTCAGATAACATCACACACTGTCACTGTGTCATGGTCTCCTCCTACAGGTGGACCAAAGGCTGAATCTTATTATGTCTATTACAACAATCCTGTGAAGAAAGAACCACAGGTAATCCAAAGTAAAGATAACTTTATTATTGTCTTGGCTGGGCACAGTTATCATACTATAACAAAAAATTGTCACAAAAGCGTAAAGGTAAAGGAGTGATGTATTTTATCTTAACAATCTCTAGTTGCATATTGATTAGCTACTTTAGAAAATGATTATTTTGATAAGAAAATTAAACAAAAACTATTATTTTGTTATTTCATGTTTTAATAATCAAATGTGTTTGTTTTTATGTTGTTTGTTTGCTGTCACGTTGACAATAACATCTTGTATTTATATATTTGTGGAAACCTTTCTTGATTAGAAATGTTAATTTAAGAGATTAAACTTTCTTTTTTAAGTTATTTGTAAATTATATTTCTGAAAAAAAAATGTTTAAATATCTTTAGGCTGAAACATAAAATGCTGTCAGAATTGAATCACTGTCTTATACTTTGACTACAAACTTCCAAGCCCTTTTAATGCAATGACACAGAACTTTCTTATGTCTAAAATAATTTAATTAACAAACATTTTTGCATATTTCAGGATAACAAAATAATGACAAACAAGACCACATATATTCTACAGAACTTAAAAAGTGGATATACCTATGATATTTATATAGTATCTGCTAACTCTGAAGGATTCAGTATCCCAAGTCCTTCTTTATCTGCATTCATACCACCTGATGGTAAGTTGACCTGTCTTTATTATATGTGGTTTCTGATAACTAAATTACTGGTACAGCACTCTATAATACATAAAAGGATATATGTATCTTTTTAATGCTCACACCAAAAAAAGCCAAAAGCATCGATATATACAGTTGACTCCACTTCATTGCATAATTCAGTTTTTTTCATTGCAAGACCATCCAATAGTGTTACAATTGTAATTAAGATTATGGTGGTTTGTTTTCATTTTTACTTGATAAGAGATAAAGATATGATTTAAAACTTATATGCTAAACATTTTATTTTTGTCATTAATGAAAAATGCATTATCTATTGATGCTCATATTTTTCTCACATACAACACTTGTGTCAAACAAAAACTTGTGAAGGGTCCCCTTATTACTTTGCATATGTAGAAACAATATTACACTCTATGCAATTGCAAGCATTAACAATGCAGTTTGATGTTTCATTCCAAAAATAATGAATGATTTAAAGATCAAGAACTAGTTTTATTTTTATTTCTTTGGTAAAGGAAGAAAATGGTTTATAATCTTTATTGAAAGATTTAAAACACAATGATATCTTACATAAGGCATATATATTTTATAAGAATTTAATACTGTACATGTGTATCCGAGCTCTGCATCTTTCTTCAGTATTTCTTTTACCTTGATCTTGTTTGATCCTGTAATTTCAGATTTCGGATATAAGCATAATCTGCTAAATTGAATAATATTGTCTTACAAATAGGCTTTGCAAATAACCGAAATCCATTGTAGATTAAATGGAATAATAAGTCCATTATATCAGACCATAAGTGTTTCAGTTGATCAATAAACATATCAGAAAGCGAAATAAAACAATTTTTCAATTTTCTCTAATGAAATATTGACATTTCTCTGAAATGTGACAAAATCTCAAAACAAACATAATGCTTATACTATAATTGACATGGATAACTTGTGTTAAAGTTTGTGGAATTGTCTGAAATTGTACATTTTTCCTGAAAAGAAAATAATCTTCAAAATTTCAAAAAAAAAGGGGGGGGATTTTTTTCAAATTTTTTTTGGGGGCATAATATTTTTATTCTTCAAAATTTTTGAAATTTCAAATATTTTGCCAAATTTTTTTTGGGGGAAGGGGATTTTTTTTTTCAATTTTTTTTTGGGTGGGGGAGGTTCATACTTTTTTTCTTCAAGATTTTTCAAAAATTTTGTTTTTGGGGGGACAAATTTTTTGGGGGGATTTTTTTTTTCATAATTTTTTGTTTTTTTTTTCCAAAAAATTTTTCATTTTTACATAGATTATTTCTGATTCATATATAAAAGCAACAAATACTGATATGGCTGGACAGAGTGTGTAAATTATTATATATAACAGATTAACTAAGTATTCCATTCTCAATTTTATTTAGCAACAGCACAGTATTGCGCAATAGCAAGAAATCTTCCATTGAAAATAAATACAAATCTTTTAACCAATTTCAGTGGGATTACTTTAGAGTATTTAATTTTTGGGGGTTCTAACCTTGTATTACTATCTTGGATATTGGGCCCCATTTTTAAATTGGTCTACATCAGACATGGGGTAATGCTAATTTGTAATTGTAATGCCCTGTAATGAATTACATTTCCCCAAGTAATGCATGTAATGTGTAATGCCAAAATTTGTTGCATTACATGTAATTGTAATGTAATGCATTACATTGGCAAAAATGCATGTAATTTATGCATTACATGGCATTACATAGCATTACTTCTTGTCTGATAGTGCTATATATTTCTACAAATTTCAGGGATGATAAGTACTACACTGTTTTATTCTTTCCTTTAAGAAAATAGGAAAATGAAACACAAATCAATGTCTAGTGTAAATTTGAACTGTTGTAAAACTAATGATTTTCTTCATCTTACCTTAATACTAGAACATTTATACTAATAATCAAAATAGATTTATTTTATAAACATACAAAATAATATTGTTTTTATTTGCAGTCATTTTCATATACATGAAATAATATTTTATTATTATGAGATTTGATGTAATAGTTATGTAAGACACATGTTGTGTTAGGCTCTGATCCTGTCTATAACGTTATAGTATGGTATTAGGTTTCTGTTTTGCCTTTTTCCAATCATATTGTGCATAATATTGTTGTAAAATGATGCCCTTTATGGGTTCTTAATTAGATTAATAAAATTCTTATCTTATCTTATCTTATACTATACTATTATAGTCATTGAAAAACCTATACATAGGTATTTAAAGATGAAAGAAATAAGTTGAATGATTGATAAATGACACCTGACAAAAACCACTAATTAGTTTGTATAGCAATCAATTCCTTGCTTTTGACAAGTGAATTTGTGATTTTAAAGTAATTAATTAACATTGAGATTAAGTTAACAATATAATAAAAAAACATAATGGTAGAATAAATTCCTTACAACATTTCTGTTATTTCTTTTTTTTTTGGAGAAAACACAGAGATGAATACTTCGAAATATAAAAGCCTGACCCAGAATAACAATCAACCTTGGCAAATTTTGTAAATCCATCTGGTATTCAGAAATATCAATTGAATGACCCAAAGCAAAACAAAGCTATATAGATCAACTTTTCTAGTATATTGCTAGAAGTGATTTACTCCCATTTTCAACAATTGAAAGTCGAAAGTTTAAGAACTTTATAGAAAATCTTAACTCAAAATTTCAAATTCCAAGCCGGAAACATCTCTCGTCAAAATTGAGACAGACTAAGGCCAAGGATGTATGTCAAAAAAAACCTTCAGGAAGCTAATTACATTTGTTTGACTGTTGACATGTGGTCTAATAGGGCAATGCAAGGACTTTCATAATACCTTAGTAACCTATTTAATAGTTACCAAGATTGCAGTATAAAATGTAGTATATATGTTTCTTTTGATAATAAAAATTATAAAATGTAATGTGTAATGTAATGCATTACTTAGGTAAAGTAATTGTAATTTAATGCATTACTTTCCACAATACATGTAATTGTAATTGTAATATAATGCTGGTTTTGTCCAAGTAATTGTAATGTAATGCATTACATTGCAATGTAATTCGCCTCATGCCTGGTGTACACTACATTGAGGTCCAAAGGGTCGAATATTAAACTTTGTTTGATTTCATGAAAAACTGAATTATTGCTGCTCTATGATATGCTGAATCTTATTGTGCATTTAGATTTTTTATTTTGGGCCCTGTTTTCAAATAAGTCCATATTAAGGTTTGAAGGGTCCAAAATTAAACTTTGTTTGATTTCAACTAAAATTAAATTTTGGTGTTTTTTATATGCTGAATCTAACCATGTTGTTAGATTTTGGATATCAGACCATACTAGGTAAATTAAATGTCCCATTTCAAATTTTTAAGATCTTTGACCACATTTATTTTGTGTCAGAAACCTATATTATGTCAAAAATTTGATCACAATCCAAATTCAGACAGTATCAAGCTTGAATATTGTGTCCAAACTTGCCCCAACTGTTCAGGGTTTGACCTCTGTGGTTGTATCAGGCTGTGCTCGGCGAAGCATTTTATTGCCTATTATCTTGAAAACTATAATAGATATATAGACTCTTTAGAAAGCAAAAATGATCATCTAGACAAGATCTACAGTATAAGTCAAATTGTCAGCCAACCACTTAATTGAGTTCTTGCTCTTTAATGAAGATTTTTTACCGTTTTAGGGTGTTTTGCCTATTATCTTGAAAACTATAAAAGGTAGACAAATTTGATCAGCAAGACGACATTTACAAATAAGTCAAATTTTGCTGAAATCGTTAGTAGACTCTTTATAGCAGTGATTGCTCTTAAAGGACGATTTTTTATTTTTTGAGCTCACCTGGCCCGAAGGGCCAAGTGAGCTTTTCTCATCACTTGGCGTCCGTCGTCGTCCGTCGTCGTTAGCTTTTTACAAAAATCTTCTCCTCTGAAACTACTGGGCCAAATTTAACCAAACTTGGCCACAATCATCATTAGGGTATCTAGTTTAATAAATGTGTCCGATGACCCCGCCAACCAACCAAGATGGCCACCATGGCTAAAAATAGAACATAGGGGTAAAATGTAGATTTTGGCTTATATCTCTGAACCAAAGCATTTACAGTAAATCTGACATAGGGTAAAACTGCTTATCAGGTCAAGATCTATCTGCCCTGAAATTTTCAGACAAATCTGACAACCTGTTGTTGGGTTGCTGCCCCTGAATTGCTAATTTTAAGGAAATTTTGCAGTTTTTGGTTATTATCTTGAATATTATTATAGATAGAGATAAACTGTAAACAGCAATAATGTTCAGCAAAGTAAGATCTACAAATTAGTTGTCATGACCAAAATTGTCAGTCGACCCCTTTAGGAGTTATTGCCCTTAATAGTCAATTTTTAACAATTTTTCGTAAACTTTTGTAATCTTTTACAAAAATCTTCTTCTCTGAAACTACTGAGACGAATTTAACCATACTTGGCCATAATCATTATTAGGGTATCTAGTTTAAAAAATTTGTCTGATGACCCCCCTTCCAACCATCATGGCCAACTTGGTTAAAAATAGAACATAGGGTAAAATGCAGTTTTGGTTTATATCTCTGAAACTAAAGCATTTAGAGCAAATCTGACAGGTGGCAAAATGTTCATCAGATTTAGATTTATCTGCCCTGAAATTTTCAGACGAATCCGACAACCCGTTGTTTGGTTGCTGCCCCTGAGTTAGTAATTTTACAAAAATTTTGCAGTTTTTTGTTATTATCTTATATATTATTATAATATCTAATATCTAATACTATTAATTATGATTTTAACCTTATTTTACATGATTTCCAAAGCATCAGTAAATACAGGTGAGCGACACAGGCTCTTGAGAGCCTCTAGTTTTTACCCTTTTTTGTGTTTTGGGCAAAAGCTAAAGAAAATAGAGAGAAACTGTAAACAGCAAAAATAATCAGCAATGCAAGATCAACAAAAAAGAGATTTTAGTCTTGAATTCTATTATAGTCTACGATGTTGGAGAGCTTCCATTATTAAAGATGCACATAGACCTAGGTTAGTGACACAGATATTTAGAGCCTCTAGTTTTTTATTATCATCAAACCATTTAGAAATATTTTTGTTTGTTTGTAGATCATTCATTCAATTGCAGTGATGACTTTACAAAGTATTCCAACAACAGCATTGATCTAAAATCAGTTCTATCAGTAAAGAAATACACTCAAACAACAGTGGACATCTGTAAGCAGAAGTGTTTAGCAGCAGCCTATGGAGAACAGTGTACTGGGTTTAGGTTTAATACTTCTACTTGTTTGCTGGTCATAGGAAAGCATGGAAACATAAGACAAGAGGATGGGGCAGATTTCTATGCCAGGAACTGTGATTTCAAGAGTATGTTATAAAAATTTGCTTTTTGTAATGCCAGGTCATTGCTTATTATTGAATATTGATTTAAGTACATACATATGAATAAAAGGAGATTCTTGGAATACACCAATAAGACAGCCACCCAATGACACAAAAAACAAAGAGGTGCCTAGAGGTCAACATACAGTTTAAAACAATAGACAGGTGTCTAACCAACATGTCAACCTCTTAATTGTCTGCAGTCTAAAACAATTGTGCATGAATTTAAGAGAGACTATCAAAGTTTTTCAATCAACATCAAATTATACAAATAACAAAAAACATTAAGATATAACAAAAGAAAGCAAAGGACAAGGTTCTCTTTAGGCCAAATATGGCCTTGAATTTCAACTTTATTATCAAATTTTAAAATGGCCATAATTTGGATGGATCTTTTTCAAAACCCTTCCTTTTTAGGTTAAACAAATCTTTTCAATCAAGAACATTCTAGGCTTCAAAGTCAGCACATTTTGGATATATTGTCATTATGGTTTTGTGCATTTTTCTGACCTAAATGCTTGTGGAAACCCTCGGCCCCAACCTAGGTTCTGCAGCCAAAAGTTTCCAATGATGATATTGAATCCTTAGACACAAACACTTTCTGGATCAAAGGTGGCAGCCAAAGTAAATTATGTTAAAAACTGTTTTAAAAAACGAAGTATTAAAAATTTGACCAATACTGACATTACAACTCAAATAATGCATACTTGAGTGATCATTACCTCATCATTTTTAAAGTGATGTGCCAAAAAGAAGCTACTTTGTATTAATGGTTATACCACAACTAATTTTATGTGAAATTTTTAGTATTTTGGCCTGATTACAAAAAACATCAAAATCTTAGAGCCTATTTTAACCCTTCATGATCTTATTCCTTTGGCAAGGTTAAAGTATTTTTTTGAGATCTCAACCCTCCCGTTTATGTATAGTGGACATAAAGAATAGGTCATTGCAAAAATTTAAACTTAAAAGCATATTAACTAACTTCATGTCCAGGATTTCCTCTAGTGGTGGAAAATATAAAATTATGGCTAAAAAATATCTTTATTGGCGAAAAATTAATGGTGGAACAATTATAATGGTTCGACATCTTCCATTTTGTTTTTTTTGGTTTTTTTTTCTTTCTGGCTTCTCTAACTTTTTTTCTTTATCGCATAGAAAAACACACATTTTTTGCAGATCATAAAAAAAAAAAAAAAATTTAAAAAACTGCCTATATATAGTCTAATAGTCATTAGAGAGACATTCCACCACTGAATCTTATGTAATTCAAAATTTCTCCACTAATGATGTTGAATTTTAGATATCCAAAATATGCTTTGAAAGCCTCACTTTAATAATTTGCAAATTTAAATGTTTCCAGCATAGAACTATCTTATCAAAGTCAAATGGAGTGGTAGAATTTATATGCATAATGTCAAAACTAAATATATTATACACACCATTTAATTTAGATATATTCATAGACAGTACATTTTACTTATGCACACATGTGATAAACTTATAATTTTTTATAAATTTCAGATTTACCATTTCTGAGTTTTGGGGTTTTATTCATTAAAAAAGGGGTGATTTTCCAGTTTCGGACAATAACTCAAAAACAATTTCACCAATTTGCATGAAACTTTTGTGAATTGTTCATATTTATTGACGTGAGCTCCCTTTCGTTTTTTATAAATTTCAGATTTACCGTTTCTGAGTTTTGGGGTTTTACTCATTAAAAAAGGGGGGATTTTCCAGTTTTTGGACAATAACTCAAAAACAATTTCACCAATTTGCATGAAACTTTTGTGAATTGTTCATATCTATTGACGTGAGCTCCCTTTTGTTTTTTATAAATTTCGGATTTACCGTTTCCGAGTTTTGGGGTTTTATTCATTACAAAAAGGGGGGATTTTCCAGTTTTCAGACATTAACTCAAAAACAATTTCACCCATTTGCAAGAAACTTTAGTGAATTTTTTATGCCTATCGACATGAGCTCCCTTTTGATTTTTATAAATTTCAGACTATACGTTTCTGATTTATGGGGTTTTATTCATTACAAAAAGGGGGATTTTCCAGTTTTCTGACAATTACTCAAAAATGCTTTCAGTATTTTTTATGAAACTTTGGTAAATTGTTTATATCTATTTTTGTAAGCTCACTTTTGATTTTTATAAATTTTCGATTGTACGTTTCCGAGTTATAAGATTTTATTTGTTTATAGTCTGACAACAGATTGACTAAGTATTGCGCAACAGGCACTGTATTGCACAACAGCGAGAAATCTTTCATATAACCAATTTCAAGTTCTTTGACTACATTTATTCAGAAACTTATAATATATCAAATATTTAATTACAATCCAAATTCAGACCTGTATCAAGCTTGAATATTGTGTCCATTTTTGCCCTAACTGTTCAGGGTTGGACCTCTGCGGGCGTATCCAGCTGCGCTCAGCGAAGCAGTTTATTTATCAATATTTTTCTGATGTAGAAATAGTCTTTTTTGTGTGTTTTTTTCTTCAATCTTCCATCTGAATGTAATATATCAATGTATTTACAGTAGCCTTCTATCCTGTCCATTTGAATGTTATCAGTTGAAAGAATTATTGAGAAGATTCTATTTGAGGTTTTGTTTTGATTGTTGATTGGTGACTGCTTGTAGATAAAGTACTATGATTTAACCTTTACTTTGAGTACAAAAAGAAAATTAAAGCATAGTGTACTAGTCATGCCTCTATCTTTTTTATTTGTATTCAATGTCATTGGATAAGATATATAAGAAAGAAATATGCTTTACATTTATAACATGATAAATAGATCAAAGATTAAAAAGCAATAACAATAGTTATGCATGGTTTTTAAGCATTAATAATTTAAAAGTCATTTTCCTAGAAAACTTAGACTGTCATTATTTCAAACACTGTAAAATAAATAAGCTAAAGCACTTTCGATATTACATTGACAAATGTTTTTTAATAACTAAAGCACTTGTCTTAGAACACTGGGTCATGTAAGAAGTACAAGCTGACATGGCTGCCATTAATACACTTGACTCTGTACTAAAGTAATCCTGATCCTGGTAACAAATTGTGTAGTTGTTAATCTTAACACTAAGGAGGCTGTGAATTGCCTTTGAGTCAATGTTGTGCTTGTTGTCAGTTTGGATCTTCTTGGGCATGCTGAAGGTCCTTTAATAAAATTGAGAATGGAAATGGGGAATGTGTCAAAAAGACAACAACCCGACCAAAGAGCGTGCTTCAGCTGGCCCCTAAACAAAAATGCGTACTAGTTCAGTGATAATGGACGTCATACTAAACTCCGAAATACATAAATGAACTAAAATTAAAAATCATACAAGACTAAGAAAGGCCAGAGGCTCCTGACTTGGGACAGGCGCAAAAATGCGGCGGGGTTAAACATGTTTTGTGAGATCTCAACCCTCTCCCTATACCTCTAGCCAATGTAGAAAAACAAACACACAGCAATACACACAGTAAAACTCAGTTCAAAAGAAGTCTGAGTCCGATGTCAGAATAGGTAACAAAAGAAACTAAGCAAAATGACAATGATACATAAATTAACAAAAGACTACTAGTAGTTACTGACATGCCAGCTCCAGACCTCAATTAAACTGATTGAAAGATTATGTCTTCATCATATGAATATCAAGCACAATCTCTCCTGTTAGGGGTTTAGTATCATACCATCATAAAATATATGAGAAGAACATAACCCGTATCATGTCCACATAAAAATTTGAAATAGTGAGCATTTCTTTGTTGAGTTGAAAGTTTATTAAATGTTTTTTCAGCATCAAAACCTTCTGATAGATGTTTTGACAACAGCATTCAACTTTTCTATTATTGCTGATATTTACCTTTATTCATTCTTGGTGTGTGCCATAAAAGCATCTATATTGAATCATTAATATCCTGTCAACTGTTGATCTGTTGATTGTTCTATTAAACTATTATCACTTGTTAATTAGCCTCAGACCAGGGTCAAAATCTAAACATGTTGCATAATCAGATGTTGGTTACACCGGATACGTTCGAAAAAACAGGTTTTATGTGTTCAATAATAAATATATGTAAACAGCTTAGTAAAAAATAAAATTTTTCATACACAGGATTTTTTTCTCGTCAACGGGAAGACGGGATAAGACCCCTGAAAAAGGAATTATTGTACTCCTGTTGGGAGGTTTACATGTATGCTTATGGTTTTTAATAGATTTTTGCAATGTAAATATCTGCTATGCTCTTAAATCATAGACATATATATAAGTATTAAACTAAATATAATTCCAGAACAATTTTGGTTTGGCTTTATAAGCAATTTCAGTTTACATGAAGTTAATTTAAAAAAAAAAGTAGCATTACATTCATTTGAAATTTTTCATTAAAAAATTGAATCAAAGGTTTCTTGGTATTTTGTTTTGTAACTGATTGAAGTGCTGTTTGGACAGAATGCTTTCAAAACTTAATTTAACATTGAATCTTGGTATGGAACTGTGATGAATTCACATATTAAATCAAATACCATGAAGTTCATGATCACTTAAAGGGTTCAAACGTATCTATGTTATACATGTATTTAATTTGATAGATATAATGTATAGTCAACACTTGAAAAATGGATGTTTAAATTCAAAGTTCTCTTTTTCAATTTTAAAATTCTTTTCAGCACTGATTCAAATCCTAAAGCCAAATATAAGTACAGAACAGTACTGGAAAAGTCAACAAGGTAGTTTTAAAATTTTTTAGACAAAGTTTTCTTCAAGAGCTTTATATATAATTATGTGCAATCTACCACAATACCCTATTGATTATGATATTTAATCTTTTTTTGATTGTTCAACTTACAAATTTAAGCTGTGAGCATTGATGAAAAATATAGCAATTGATTGAGTTAAGTGGTAGATTAATTATCTAATTAGACAACAATCTAGTTTTAACATTTTTGACTCAATATTCCCAATTTGATATGCACAGCATATCATAACAATGTAAAGCTATTTTCCTAATGCTTGTAATTTAAAGGTTTGGTTGGCTTGCTTGCTTTGTTTGTATAAATGTTTGCTAAAGCATTGTAATTAAGATTGACATCTGCAATCAATAGATAGGAGGGGCTTCAGCTTGTATACATTATACAAGATGTCAATCTTAATTACAATGTTTGAGCAAATATTTGTACAAACAAAGCAAGCCAGCCAACCAAACCTTTAAATTACAAGCATTAGGAAAATAGCTCTAATGTCTTAAAAAATATGTACATGTATAACAGAAAAGGGAAAACTTATACACTTGATATGATGTTGTTTTATGGCTTGTAAATCATTTTTGTCCAGCCTGCAGCAAGACGCAGGCAGCTGGACATAGGGATAGTTATCTGGCGGCGGTGGTAACTAACTTCTTAAAAGTTTTATATTTTAAAAGGTGGAAGACCTGGATGCCTCATACTTTGTATATAGATGCCTTATGTTACAAAGTTTCTGTCTGTCACATGTCCATTGTCCTTGACCTCATTTTCATGGTTCAGTGACTACTTGAAAAAAAAGTTCAGATTTTTTGTAATGTTAATTTCTCTCTTATTATGAGTAATAGGATAACTATATTTAGTATGTGCGTACCTTGCAAGGTCCTCATGGCCGTAACACAGTTTTCACTTGACCTCAACATCATTTCATGGATCAGTGAATAAGGTTAAGTTTTGGTGGTCAAATCCATATATCAGATACTATAAGCAATAGGTCTACTATATTTGGCGTATGGAAGGATTGCAAGGTGTACATGTCCAACTGGCAGGTGTCATCTGACCTTGACCTCATTTTCATGGTTCAGTGGTTATAGTTAAGTTTTTGTGTTTTGGTCTGTTTTTCTTATACTGTATTCAATAGGTCTGCTATATTTGGTGTATGGAATGATTGTAAGATGTACATGTCCAACTGGCAGGTGTCATCTGACCTTGACCTCATTTTCATGGTTCAGTGGTCAAAGTTAAGTTTTTGAGTTTTGGTCTTTTTAGCTCACCTGGCCCGAAGGGCCAAGTGAGCTTTTCTCATCACTTGGCGTCCGTCGTCGTTAACTTTTACAAAAATCTTCTCCTCTGAAACTACTGGGCCAAATTTAACCAAACTTGGCCACAATCATCATTGGGGTATCTAGTTTAAAAATTGTGTCCGGTGACCTGCCAAACCAACCAAGATGGCCGCCATGGCTAAAAATAGAACATAGGGATAAAATGTAGATTTTGGTTTGTAACTTTGAAACCAAAGCATTTAAAGCAAATCTTACAGGGATTAACTTGTTTATCAAGTAAATATCCATCTGCCCTCAAATTTTCAGATGAATTGGACAACTGGTTTTTGGGTTGCTGCCCCTGAATTGGTAATTTTTAAGGAAATTTTGCCGTTTTTGGTTATTATCTTGAATATTATTATAGATAGAGATAAACTGTAAACAGCAATAATGTTCAGCAAAGTAAGATCTACAAATAAGTCAACATGACCAAAATGGTCAGTTGACCCCTTAAGGAGTTATTGCCCTTTATAGTCAATTTTTAACCATTTTTTGTAAATTTTTGTAATCTTTTATAAAAATCTTCTTCTCTGAAACTGCTAAGACAAATTTAACAAAACTTGTCCACAATCATCTTTAGGGTATCTAGTTTAAAAAATGTGTCCGATGACCCCGCCCGCGAACCAAGATGGCTGACATGACTAAAAAATAGTACATAGGGTAAAATGCAGTTTTTGGCTCATATCTCTGAAACCAAAGCATTTAGAGCAAATCTGACAAGGATAAAATTGTTCATTAGGTCAATATCTATCTGCCCTGAAATTTTCAGACCAATCAAGCAACACGTTGTTGGGTTGCTGCCCCTGAATTGGTAATTTTAAGAAAATTTTGCAGCTTTTGGTTATTATCTTGAATATTATTATAGATAGAGATAAACTGTAAACAGCAATAATGTACAGCAAAGTAAGATCTACAAATAAGTCAACATGACCAAAATTGTCAATTGACCCCTTAAGGAGTTATTGCCCTTTATAGTCATTTTTTTACAATTTTCATAAATTTTGTAAATTTTTGTAAATTTTTACAAAATATTTTGCACTGTAACTACTGGGCCAAGTTCATTATAGATAGAGATAGTTGTAAGCAGCAAGAATGTTCAGTAAAGTAAGATCTACAAACACATCACCATCACCAAAACACAATTTTGTCATGAATCTATCTGTGTCCTTTCTTTAATATGCACACAGACCAAGGTGAGCGACACAGGCTCTTTAGAGCCTCGAGCCTCTAGCTTTCTTATGCTATATGCGATAGGTCAACTATATTTGGTGTATGGAAATATTTTATGATGTACATGTCAGCCTCGCAGGTTTTATTTGACCTTGACCTCATTTTCACGGTTCATTGCTCAGTGTTAAGTTTTTGTGTTTTGGTCTGTTATTCTTAAAATATAAGCAATAGGTCAACTATATTTGTTGTATGGAAGGATTATAAGCTGTACGTGTCTGCCTGGCATGGTTCATCTGACCTTGACCTCATTTTCATGGTTCATTGGTCAATGTTTAGTTTTCTTGGTTAAGTCTGTTTCTTAGAAACTATAAGCAATAGGTCAACTATATTTAGTGTATTGAATGTTTGTAAGGTGTACATATATTTCTCGTTTGGTTTATATGACCTTGACCTCATTTTCTTGGATTAAGTTAAGTTTATGTGATAGTTGTAGTAAAGCTTTAAATTTAGGACTATCAACATAATATCAATGGCTAGTAAAGAAGGCGAGACATTTCAGCGTGTGCACTCCTGTCTTTACTATTAATCAATATTTCTTTGCTTTTTACACTGCATATAGGATAATTATTACTCATGTATGTGCTGTTGTATATTTCAGAGTGCTGTACAAATCATAACATCAGTGACAATTGTATGTCCTATTGTCAGACAGGAAATGCTTTCTCTAGTCCAGATAAATGTGGCAATGAGTTCCCTACTGTTGTAGCTTGTGCATCAGGTATGTGCATTTCTGTTTATTGTCCCCTGCACAAAGCGTTGCAGGGAGACAGAAATACCAGGTTTATATCAGCGATGTCTTGGACAAGTTTGAAAATTTATGCCGATCAATTATTTTTAAATGAGTTATACCCCTTGGAAATATTAATTATATGGAAAATTGCCTTGTGAGTGCTCTCATCTGTACAATTCTTTCCAGATTTTTATGAAATTTATATTATAGGTTTATATCATCAATTTCTTGAATGAGTTCGAAAATCTGTGCCGTTCAATTATTTTTTAAAAGAGTTATGCCCCTTGGAAATATTAATTATATGGAAAATTACATCCTTAGCGCTCTCATGTGTACAATAAAATGTAAAAATGCCAGAATTTTATGAAACTTATATCATAGGTTTATATCAGCAATGTCTTTGACACTTTCGAAAATAAGTGCTGATCAAATATTTTTAACGAGTGATGCCCTTGGAAATATTAATTATATCAGAAATCACATTGAAAATGCTCTGAAGCATTCATTTCTCTAAAATATTTATGAACAATTTTAAAGAACAAAAAAGGGTTTATTTTTTAGTTATTGCCCTTCACTGTATCTTGGATAGATAACATATGTGCAACGCAGGGGACAATTGAAAATCTGTTCTTTTTTTACAACTGCATATTTTGCTGCAATGTTCTTTGTATGAATATAGGTGCTACCATTCCACTCAAGACAGTTAAATTTCCAAATTTAAAAAGAGAGGCTTGCCTATCGTTTTGAATGTTTAATATTTAGCTGTAGAAATATTGTATTGCATGAAATTTAGAACCACCTGTTTCCCTTATGATTTTTAGAGGATATGACGACAACCTAATCCTTCTTTTTCATTGATTTGCAAAAAGATGTGTTCTTTTTATACGACAGCAAAAAATTTTGCGGTCGTATATTGGTATCACGTCCTCGTCAGCGTCGTCCGAAGACATTTGGTTTCCGGACAATAACTTTAGTAAATGTAAATAGAAATCTTTAAAATTTAAACACAAGGTTTATAACCATGAAAGGAAGGTTGGGATTGATTTTGGGGGTTATAGTCCTAACAGTTTAGGAATTAGGGGCCAAAAAGGGGCCTTAACAAGCATTTTTCTAGTTTCCAGACAATAACTTGTGGAACGGTGTATGGATCTCTCTGAAATTATACCACAAGTTTCCATACCACAAAGGGATGGTTAGGATTGGCTTTGGGGGGTTATGGCTCAAACCGTTTAGGGATTAGGGGCAAAAAAGGGGAAAAACAAGAGTTTCCAGGTTAATGGACAATTAAAAAAAAGTACAATGTTATGTTTGGATTACCTCCCTTACACTGCTTTTGAATTATGTATAAAGAAATGTTGTATTGTCTTGAGGTGATTAGCTGTCAATTTATTTTTATAAGTTACTATTTAAAAATGCTGATTAAAGTTATTAATTTTAGACACGATTATGTATTTAAATGGGTAACTCCATTGGAAATTTGAATTGAGATTATGACCATATCTTGAGGGAAAGAATTTTCATTTTGGAAAAAATAGGGGTGAAAAAAATTGGGGAGGGGTAAAGAGAAATTGTGAGGGGGAAATTTTACTCAATTCAGATTTCAGAAATTAAAGAAAATTTCAAATATTTTTTTTGGGGGTCAATTCGCAACAGCATTGTGTATTGCACAAAAGCAAAAAAAAGGGGGGTATTTTTTTTTTGGGGGGGTGTCAATTTGCAACAGCATAGTGTATTGAACAAAAGCGAAAAATTGAATATAAATTCAAATCATATAACCTATAACCTATTCTTAGTTCCTTGACTACAGTTATTCTGTGTCAGAAACCTATTATGTGTCATATATTTAATTACAATCCAAATTCAGACCTGTATCAAGCGCGAATATTGTGTCCATTTTTGCCCCAACTGTTCAGGGGTGGACCTCTGCGGTCGTATCCAGCTGCGCTCAGCGAAGCAATTTATTATGTAACGTCATCAGGCATGGTCGCCTTCTTTCTTGACATCACAATAGGAGATTCAGTGGAAAGCAAGAAAAGATGATGCCATAACTGAATTTTGACCATTGAAGAACTGAGATAAAAAAAAACACTCGTTGATTAAATAAAAATAATCAACAGGTCAGGAAAAGGATAAATTGGCTAGAATAAGAGAAATTAGAATGCTATTTTATTACATAAAATGTTTAAGCAGTTATAACAAATAAATTTTAGGTATTGCTGCAGTTATTTAATGAGATTGCCATGTTTTATCGCCTAAGGCACCGTCATCAGGATAAAAACAAAATACAAATGAAATTAGGGCTGAAGTACAAAATTAGGATGGTATAAATTACGTCACAATGTTACTATGGTGTATATTAATAGAAAGTGATATATGTCATATGTCTATTTTCCTTGACCTCATTTAAAATTTTTTTTGTCATGTGAAATACTTGCTTATTATGAATGATATGATAACTATATTTGGTATATGGGTTCTTTGCAAGACTGCATGTCTATCAGATAGGGTTTACCTGATCTTAAAATTGAGAATGGAAATGGGGAATATGTCAAAGAGACAACAACCCGACCAAAGAGCAGATAACATCCGAAGGCCACCAATGGGTCTTCAATGCAGCGAGAAAATCCCGCACCCGGAGGTGGTCCTCAGCTGGCCCCTAAATAAAAATGGACGTCATACTAAACTCCAAATCATATAAATGAACTAAAATTAAAAAACATACAAGACTAACAAAGGCCAGAGGCTCCTGACTTGGGACAGGCGCAAAAATGCGGCGGGGTTAAACATGTTTTGTGAGATCTCAACCCTTCCTCTATATCTTGTTTCATGGATCAGTGATCAAGGTTAAGTTTTTGTGGTCAAGTCCATATCTCAGATAAACAACTATATATATTTGGTGTATAGATTGATTGTAAGGTGTACATGTCTGACTTGCAGGGTTTATCTGAACTAGTTATCAATTTCATGGTTAATTGGACAATGTTTAGTGTTTGTGGTTTGTTCTATTTCTCAGATACTATAAGCAATAGTGCCACTATATTTGGTTTATGGAATGATTTTAAAGTGTACATGTTTGTCTAGTAGGGTTCATATGACCTTGAGCTTATTTCATTGTCCATTGGTCAATGATAAGTTTTTGTGGTTTTGACGGTTTACCAGATACTATAAGCAAAAGAACAACTATATTTGGTGTATGGAATGATTGTAAGGTGTACATGTCTGTCTGACATGGTTTATCTGACTGACTTCAGTTTCATGGATCATTGATAATGTTAAGTTTTTGTGATACTTGATATTTTAGTTCTTAGGTAGTAAAACCTTCATATTACAGACTTCCAACATAAATCAATCATAAGTAAAGCTGGTAAGACATTTCAGCATGTGCACTCTTGTCTTGCTTTTGTCCTATAAACATACATGTATAGGGCTATTCATTTTTATCGAGTCTTGAATCATTGTTAGTTAATATGGGGGGAAAAATCACAAATGAAAAAAAAATAAAGGCTTATTTAAAAAAATTAAACATGTAGCTGAATGACTGGATGCTGAAAACTTAAAAGAAGAAAAATCTTCATGAAAGATAAGTATTTCTATAGGACCTTGCATAATGCTTAGGAATAAATGATTTTCAGTAAAAATACTATTGAGACTAAATCATACATTAATTTTCAAATTTTTTTTTTAAAGACAAATTACAATTATCATTGATGTTTTATTTTAGATGGAAAGAATCACTCTTCATGTTGCCAACAAGCTGGTGTACCTAGAAGTTGTCTGCCATTTTGCTGGGGAGCTGTGATGGATAAGGACCATCCCGTTGCACAGCTGTGTCTTAGTTATACCAGAATGTTTGTCACTTGCTTTACCAAAGGAGCAAGTTAGTATTAATATACTATTTGATTTGATGCAAATTGAAAAGTATTGCAGCATAATTGTTGTGACATCAAATTAACCTTGTTGGCATAAATCAGAATATGATAGCATTGGTCAGTTATTATATGATAGAATACAACAATGTATTAGTTTGTGATCAGTTCAGTTTATGGGGAACCACTAGTGGTAGGTCAATGATATTTAGTATGCAGTTGTATAGGCATTGGCACATCTCATTTCCATCGAGATTATTTAGCCCTGCCCCCTCAGCCATGGTCTATTGACTTTGAATGTTTTGCATAGTTGACATGTTAAAGTTTGTGATTAGATCAGTTTAAGAGGAACCACTAATGTTAAGTTAATGATATTTGGTATGCAGTTGGATAAGCATTTGCAAGCCTTTTGCGTACTTTTTAATTATTAGTTTGTGATTAGGTCAGTTTATGGGGAACCATTATTGGTAGGTCAATGATATTTAGTATCCAGTTGTATAAGCATTGGCACATCTCATATCCACGGAGACTATTTGGCCCTGCCCCCTCAGTCATGGTCTATTGCCTTTGAAACTTTTGCTTACTTTACATGTAATAGTTTGTGATTAGGTCAGTTTAAGGGAACCACTAGTGGTAGGTCAATAATATATGTTATGTAGATGCATGAGTGTTGGCACATCTCATTTCTATGGAGATTATTTTGCTCCATCCCCTCAGTCATGCTCTATTGGCTTTGAATGTTTTGCATAGTTGACATGTTAAAGTTTGTGATTAGATCAGTTTAAGAGGAACCACTACTGTTAAGTCAATGATATTTGGTATGCAGTTGGATAAGCATTTGCAAGCCTCTTTTCCATGATGATGTATGGCTCCATCCCCCTCATCATGGTTTATTGACTTAGATACTTTTACATTATTTACAAGTTAAAGTTTAGGTTTCGGTTAGTGTAAAGGGAACCAATTATGATAAGTCCATGGTATTTGATATACAGTTTCATAAGCATTAGCATTTTTGTCGAGCCTGCGACTTTTGTCAAAGAAAGCTCCACATAGGGATGGTGATTTGGCGGCGGCGTTAACTAACTTCTTAAAAGCTTAATATTTCAGAAGGTAGAAGACCTGGATGCTTCATACTTTGTATATAGATGCCTTCTGATATGAAGTTTTCGTCTGTCATATATCCTTTGGCCTTGACCTCATTTTCATGGTTCAGTGACTACTTGAAAAAAAAGTCTTTTTTTTGTAAAGTTAATTTCTCTCTTATTATGAGTAATAGGATAACCATATTTAGTATATGCGTACCTTGCAAGGTCCTCATGCCTGTCAGACTGTTTTCACTTGACCTCGACCTCATTTCATGGATCAGTGAACAAGGTTAAGTTTTTCGTGGTCAAGTCCATATCTCAGATACTATAAGCAATAGGTCTACTATATTTGGTGTATGTAATGATTGTAAGGTGTACATGTCCAACTGGCAGGTGTCATCTGACCTTGACCTCATTTTCATGGTTCTGTGGTAATAGTTTAGTTTTTGTGTTTTGGTCTGTTTTTCTAATACTGTATGCAGTAGGTCAACTATATTTGGTGTATGGAAATATTTTACGATGTACTTGTCAGTTTGGCAGGTTTTATTTGACCTAGACCTCATTTTCACGTTCATTGCTTAATATTAAGTGTTTGTGTTTTGGTCTGTTTTTCTTATACTATATGCAGTAGGTCAATTATATTTGGTGTATGGAAATATTTTATGATATACATGTCAGTCTGGCAGGTTTTATTTGACCTTGACCTCATTTTCAGGGTTCATTGCTCAATGTAAGTTTTTGTGTTTTGGTCTGTTTTTCTTAAACTTTAAGCAATAGGTCAATTATATTTGGTGTATGTAATGATTGTAAGGTGTACATGTCCAACTGGCAGGTATCACCTGACCTTGACCTCATTTTCATGGTTCAGTGGTAAAAGTTTAGTTTTTGTGTTTTGGTCTGTTTTTCTAATACTGTATGCAATAGGTTAACTATATTTGGTGTATGGAAATATTTTACCATATACATGTCAGTCTGGCAGGTTTTTTTTATACCTTGATCTCATTTTCACGACTCATTGCTCAATGTTAAGTTTTTGTGTTTTGGTCTGTTTTTCTAATACTGTATGCAGTAGGTCAACTATATTTGGTGTTTAGAAATATTTTACGATGTACTTGTCAGTCTAGCAGGTTTTATTTGACCTAGACCTTATTTTCACTTTCATTGCTTAATGTTAAGTGTTTGTGTTTTGGTCTGTTTTTCTAATACTGTATGCAGTAGGTCAACTATATTTGGTGTATGGAAATATTTTACGATATACATGTCAGTCTGGCAGGTTTTATTTGACCTTGACCTCATTTTCAGGGTTCATTGCTCAATGTAAGTTTTTGTGTTTTGGTCTGTTTTTCTTAAACTTTAAGCAATAGGTCAACTATATTTGGTGTATGGAATGATTGTAAGGTGTATACATGTCTGTCTGGCAGGTATCATCTGACCTTCACCTCATTTTCATGGTTCATTGGTCAATGTTCAGTTTTCCTGGTTAACTTTGTTTCTTAGAGACTATAAGCAGTAGGTCAACTATATTTGATGCATGGAATGATTTTAATGTGTACATGTCTGTCTGGCAGGGTTCATCTGACCTTGACTTCATTTTCATGGTTCATTGGTCAATATAGAATTTCCATGGTTTGGTCTGTTTCTTTTATACTATAAGCAATAGGTCATTTATATTCTGTGTATGGAATGATTGTATTAAAGGTGTACATGTATTTCCTGCTTGGTTTATCTGACATTGACCTCATTTCCTTGGATCATAGATATTAATGTGAAATTTGAAGTAAAACTTTATATGCAGGACTATCAACATAAAATCAATGGTTAGTATAGTAGGCGAGACATTTCAGCATGTGCACTCTTGTTCATTTCTATGGATGTTATTTGGTCTTGCTTCTTAAGTCATGGTTCATTGACTTTGAATGTTTTGCATAGTTTACATGTTTAGATAATGGCAATTGGATTCATATTTGCATTATACTATTAAAATTACAAAATGTACTGTTTGTTAGTCAGTGGCCCATTTAACACATCAATAACCTCTAGAAAAATGTATCTAATCCTTTAAGTTTCAAACCAAACATATGTAATTTTGAATTAACATTTCTGGCGGTGGCATCAACAATTGCTAAGTTTTCTGCTTAAGTCATTTTGATATGAACTACTTGGAATAGATGAATAATATTTCCTATAAAGTTGCATTACTATTAGTGCATATCAGTTAGGTGACTATTTCGAGGCCCTGCCCCCGTTGGTCAGTGTCCAGTGACTTTGAATCAAATACCAATTTTTTAATGTCAAGTTTTCTGCTTAACCCTTTGCAGGTGAACGATGCCTTGAGGCATCGCCGCTCATGCGCCCAACGATGCCTCAAGGCATCGCCTGTGGAAGGCCAAACGATCCCTCAGGCATCGTGGATCGTGAAAGTGGCCATGTTCAGTTTAACGAGCTTCGTGTTCCTCCTCCTCGTATTTTAGCATAGTAATTCGATATATTCTGAAATCAATAGGTTTCATTGTTTCTTTTGAGTTACTGTTTGAATCAGGAGAGTGGGAGATAACAAGGAAACAGCTGAAAATTGAGTGAATTTTTGTTTTCAAAATCTGCTGCCATTTTCGTCAGTGTGGGACAAACCATGCAGAAACGTATCACTCGTATATGAAAGTATTTTGATGCTTAATCAACTTTTTTTGAAGAGGAAACAACATAAGTACATTGATAATTAATTCTTACATGTCTCAAAGCTTGTAAAAGTATTTAATTTTCGCGAATAGGGGCTGCTTTCAGGTGGTTGTGTTTGTTGACACTGACAAGGGGCGTGGTTTCAGTACTTTCGTTTTTGTCGGCAAGAACTCGACTGAACATACGATTAAACCCGATCATACTTTTCATATCATTTCGAGGGTCAAATTCCTTTTAAGGAAAGTCTAATAAAGCTAACCAATCGTGTTCCTTCTTTGCAAAATTACGTCTTACTTAATTTTTAGAAAATGGTGCCTGAGAAGATGTGAAGAATCAGAGTTTTCAGGAGGGGGCAATTCGCAACAGCATAGTGTATTGCACAAAAGCAAAAATTTTAGAACCCTGTGGGATTTTATTTTTTTTAATTTTCAAATGATTTTAACTTGAAAACAGTTAGCGATAGACACAATCTATATAATTGAAAATGTTCTAAATGATAAAGCACATTAAATGAAATACAGGGTTAGTCCCCATGGGTCACAGCCACCCCCTGCCATTTGAGAAAGTTCAAATATCTTGTAAGTGGTCAAGATCTTCACCCCTATACCATATATATTTTGGTTTGTCATGATAAAGCACATCAAATGAAATACAGGGTTAGTCCCCAGGGGTTACCCCCACCTGCTGCCATTTGAGAAAGTTCTAATATCTTGAAAGTGGTCAAGATCCCCACCCCTAAACCATATATATTTTGGTTTGTCATGATAAAGCACATCAAATGAAATACAGGGTAAGTCCCCAGGGGTCACCCCCACACCCTGCCATTTGGGAAAGTTCTAATACCTTGTAAGTGGTCGAGATCCCCACCCCTAAACCATAAATAATGGTTTGTCATGCCAAGTTGATTTGAATGATAAACAGGGTTAGTCCCCAGGGGTCGTCACGACCCCCTGCCTTTTGAGAAAGTTATAATACCGGTATCTTGTAATTGGTCAGGATCCCTACCCCTAAACCATATATATATGCTGGTTATCATGACAAGATGATTTAAATGATAAACATAGTAAGACCCAAGGGGTCATACCTACCCCCAGTCATTTGAATATGTTCAAATATCTTGTTAATGGTCAAGATCCCCACCCCTAAACCATATATATTCCTGTTTGTCATGTCATGAATATTTGAATGATGTATAGGAAAGGTCCCCAGGGGTTTTCTCCCACCCTGAATGTATATAATATCTTGTAAATGAACCCCACCCCTAAACCATATATATTCCTGTTCGTCATGTTCCAAAGATTTGAATAATATATAGGGTCAGTCCCCAGGGGTTCTCCCCACCCCAAATGTTCTAATATCTTGTAAATGGTTGAGATCCCCACCCCTAAACCATATATAGATCTTGATCATCATGTCACAAAGATTTGAATGATATATAGGGTCAGTCCCCAGGGGTTCCCTCCACCCCCAATGTTCTAATATCTTGTAAATGGTCGGGATCCCCACCCCTAAACCATATATATTCCTATTCGTCATTTCACATAGATTTGAATGACATGCAGGGTCAGTCCCTAGGTGTCACTTATGCATATCACGTAACTGGACCAAACCAATTTGTACTGGACCTTGCCCAATGTCAGGTGACCATAGGAATGATGAATTATGGGAGATTTGTTTGGGAGACTTCGTAACAGCATCCTGTTACAATCATTTCTTGTTTAATATAAAATCTGATTAATAGCCATCTACCATGACAAAAAATATAAGATTTTAAAAGAATGTTAAATTATTAAACTGAGACATGTCGTTATTGAAGAACACTCCAGTTGTGCAAAAGGGGTTACATATTGAACAAGATGGCGGCCCCTCGAAATTTTCTAATAAAATACCTCAAAGTTCAAAGGTCTATATTTTAAGAACTATCCGAGAAATCTTTTCAAAAACAGCATTTTGCAATGAGAAAATGTGTAAAATTTCATAAAAATGTTACCTCATTAAACTTGAACATATAGTTATGAAGAACACTTCGTAAATGTGAAATGATTTGCTATGAAGTCAAGTGACATCAGCGACGGCACAGTTCTATCTGCAAATTTGAATAGACATTGTTATAAGAGACCAGTCCCGTTACTATAGTGGCTATTTCAGTTTGATTTTCTACAGGGGTGTTGTGTTTATATGAATACATTTTTCAGCAAAAATGTTAAACTAGTGCAAAAGGAAATTATCAGTACAGTGGAAAAGGAGAGGCGTCCCTGATGATGAAAATAAAATGCTTAAGATACAACCTAGGAGGATTAAAGGTTGGGTTTTGTCGATAACTAACTTCTTAAAAGCTTTATATTTTCCAAGGTGGAAGACCTGGATGCTTCATACTTTGTATATAGATGCCTTATGTTATGAAGTTTCCGTCTGTCACATGTCCATTGTTCTTGACCTCATTTTCATGGTTCAGTGACTACTTGAAAAAAAAGTTCAGATTTTTTGTAATGTTAATTTCTCTCTTATTATGAGTAATAGGATAAATATATATAATATGTGCATACCTTGCAAGGTTCTCATGCCCGTCAGACAGTTTTCATCTGACCTCAACCTCATTTCATGGATCAGTGAACAAGGTTAAGTTTTCTTGGTCAAGTCCATATATCAGATACTATAAGCAATAGGTCTACTATATTTGGTGTATGGAATGATTGTAAGGTGTACATGTCCAACTGGCAGGTGTCATCTGACCTTGACCTCATTTTCATGGTTCAGTGGTTGAAGTTGAGTTTTTGTGTTTTGGTCTTTTTTTCTAATACTATTTGCAATAGGTCAACTATATTTGGTGTATGAACATATTTTACAATGTACATGTCAGTCTGGCAGGTTTTATTGTCGAGCCTGCGACTTTTGTCGCAGAAAGCTTGACATAGGGATATTGATCCGGCAGTGGCGGAGGCGTTAGCTAACTTCTTAAAAGCTTTATATTTTAGAAGGTGGAAGACCTGGATGCTTCATACTTTGTATATAGATGCCTCATGTTACGAAGTTTCCGTCAGTCACAAGTCCAATGTCCTTGACCTCATTTTCATGGTTCAGTGACTACTTGAAAAAAAAGTTAAGATTTTTTGTAATGTTAAATTCTCTCTTATTATAAGTAATAGGATAACTATATTTGGTATGTGCGTACCTTGCAATGTCCTCATGCCTGTCAGACAGTTTTCACTTGACCTTGACCTCATTTCATGGATCAGTGAACCAGGTTAAGTTTTGGTGGTCAAGTCCATATCTTAGATACTATAAGCAATAGGTCTAGTATATTCTGTGTATGGAAGGACTGTAAGGTGTACATGTCCAACTGGCAGGTGTCATCTGACCTTGACCTCATTTTCATGGTTCAGTGGTTATAGTTAAGTTTTTGTGTTTTGATCTGTTTTTCTTATACTGTATGCAATAGGTCTACTATATTTGGTGTATGGAATGATTGTAAGGTGTACATGTCTTGCTGGCAGGTGTCATCTGACCTTGACCTCAATTTCATGGTTCAGTGGTCAAAGTTAAGTTTTTGATTTTTGGTCTTTTTTTCTAATACTATATGCAATAGGTCAACTATATTTGGTTTATGGAAATATTTTATGATATACATGTCAGTCGCGCAGGTTTTATTTGACCATGACCTCATTTTCACGGTTCATTGCTCAGTGTTAAGTTTTTGTGTTTTGGTCTGTTTTTCTTAAACTATAAGCAATAGGTCAACTATATTTGTTGTATGGAAGAATTGTTAGCTGTACATGTCTACCTGGCATGGTTCATCTGACCTTGACCTCATTTTCATGGTTCATTGGTCAATGTTTAGTTTTTTTGGTTTATGTTTAGTTTATGTGATAATTGTAATAAAGCTTTATATTTAGGACTATCAACATAATATAAATGATTAGTAAAGAAGGCGAGACATTTCAGCGTGTGCACTCTTGTTTGACCTTGACCTCGTTTTCAGGGTTCATTGCTCAGTGTTTAGTTTTTGTGTTTTGGTCTGTTTTTCTTAAACTATAACCAATAGGTCAACTATATATTTGTTGTATGGAATGATTGTAAGGTGTATATGTCTGTCTGGCAGGTATCGTCTGACCTTGACCTCATTTTCATAGTTCATTGGTCAATGTTAAGTTTTCATGGTTAAGTTTGTTTCTTAGATACTTTAAGCAATAGGTCAACTATATTTAGTGCATAGATTGATTGTAAGGTGTACATGTCTGTCTGGCATGGTTCATCTGACCTTGACCTCATTTTCATGGTTCATTGGTCAATGTTTAGTTTTCTTGTTTAAGTCTGTTTTTTAGAAACTGTAAGCAATAGGTCAACTATATTTGGTGTATTGAATGATTGTAAGGTGTACATGTATTTCCACTTTGGTCTATCTGACCCTGACTTCATTTTCTTGGATCGTGTTAAGTTTATGTGATACTTTTAGTAAAGCTTTATATTTAGGACCATCAACATAAAATCAGTGGTCAGAAAAGAAGGCGAGACATTTAAGCGTGTGCACTCTTGTTTTTAAAGGGACAATATTTCTGGTATCCAGACATTAGTCATGTTAGTAGAGACAAAAAAAACTTTGTTTGAACGTACAGATCAGTTCAGTATATTTGTACATATTTAAGGGCAATTCATATGTCAAACAAAAACTAATTGAATTGCATAGGATCTCACAGTAGTTCAAAAAGGGTACACATACAATATATTACTGTGTGCAAAGAAACTGTAACTAAAAATATTTCCATGTATACTTTATTATACGATTGCAAAAATTTTGTGGTCGTATATTGGTATCACGTCGTCGTCGTCCAAAGACACATTGGTTTCCGGACAATAACTTTTGTATAAGTGTATGGATTTCTATGAAATTTTACCATAAGGTTTATGACCACAAAAGGAAGGTTGGGATTTATTTTGGGGGTTATGGTCCTAACAGTTCAGGAATTAGGGGCCCAAATGAGCACTTTTCTGGTTTCCGGACAATAACTTGTGAAATGGTGTATGGATCTCTCTGAAATTATACCACAAGTTACCATATCACAAAGGGATGGTAAGAATTTGCTTTGGGGGGTTATGGCTCAAACTGTTTAGGAATTAGGGGCAAAAAAGGCGGAAAAACAAGGGTTTCCAGGTTAATGGACAATTACTTAAGTACAAAACATAATTTTAAAGCAGTGTAAGGGAGGTAATTTAAACACATTGTCAAATTACATCCCTTACACTGCTTGCAAATTATTTATAAAGAAATGTATTGTCTTTAGGTGATTAGCTGTCAATTTATTTTTAGAAGTTACCATTTTAATAATGTTTAATAAAGGTAATTTAATTATAGAAATGATTATGTATGTGAAGGAATTTTATTTTTAGATATTACTATTTAATGTTGCTGATGGAGGCTTTTTAAAAAAAAGCATTTTTCTAGTTTCCAGACAGTAACTTGTGATTAAGTGTATGGATCTCTCTAAAATTGTACTACAAGGTTCCATACTACAAAGGAGACTGCAATTGAGTTTGATGGTTAATGCTAAAAGGGGGATTCAAAAGTTTGGGGGGTTCCAATTTTTTTAAAAGGGTTCATTTTTTTTTTTTCAAGATTTCCAAAATTTCAAAGTTTCAAGAAATCTTCAATTGCACAGTATTGCGCATTAGATTTGTAAGATCTTTGACCACAATATTTTGTGTCAGAAACCTATATTATGTCAAAAATTTTATTACAATCCAAATTCAGATAGTATCAAGCTTGAATATTGTGTCCAAATTTGCCCCAGCTGTTCAGGGTTCCACTGCGGTCGTATCAGGCTGCGCTCAGCGAAGCATTTTATTTTTTTCTGTTAAGATAGGTCTATATTGTTGCTGTTATTTTTTTTTTTATCATTATTCAAATTCAATAAAGAGGCTGGTTCTTGGGACTTATCTATGTCAATCTATATTCATAATTCTTTTTGAATTCTAAATTAAAACATATTATAAAATAGATATAAGAAGATGTGGTATGAGTGCCAATGAGACAACTCTCCATCCAAGTCACAATTTGTAAAAGTAAACCATTATAGGTCAAAGTAGGGCCTTCAACACGGAGCCTTAGCTCACACCGAACAGCAAGCTATAAAGGGCCCCAAAAATGACTAGTGTAAAACCATTCATGACCACTTTCATGGGAAACAAATAAGCAAGTCAAGAACA
Source organism: Mytilus coruscus (assembly GCA_017311375.1). NCBI lineage: Eukaryota > Metazoa > Mollusca > Bivalvia > Mytilida > Mytilidae > Mytilus > Mytilus coruscus. The sequence continues at coordinate 30,752,457 of CM029602.1, read as the reverse complement.
ATTTAACATGAACTAAGAAAACATAATATATTGTAACCTTATTGTGTAAGGAATTAATTTAAAATTAGCAAAATATAAAAGTTGAAATCTGTTGTATGTCATTGTTAAAAAATTGGTTTGTTTTGTTTGTAGAATTGGAACTCCTGTGGAAATAAAAATTGCAATTCTCATTTCTAAAATATAATATTTTTTTTTATAAGAAAAACATTATTTTTTAGCTCACTTGGCGTCCGTTGTCCGGCGTCTGTTGTCTTCCGTTAACTTTTTAAAAAATCTTCTCCTCTGAAACTACTGGGCCAAATTTAACCAAACTTGGCCACAATCATTATTGGCGTATCTAGTTTAAAAAAGCCTGCCAACCAAGATGGACTCCAAAAATTTTCAGACGAATCAGCCTACCGGTTGTTGGGTTGATGCTCCTGAATTGGTAATTTTAAGGAAATTTATGCAGTTTTTGGTTATTATCTTGAATATTATTATAGATAGAAATAAACTAAACAGCAATAATGTTCAGCAAAGTAAGATCTACAAATTAGTTGTCATGACCAAAATGTCAATTGACCCCTTAAGGAGTTATTGCCCTTTATAGTCAATTTTTGTCTCGCCTTGACAGAGTCAAAAAGCGAGACATAGGTATGCTGTTTCCAGCGTCGACGGCGGCTGTGGCGTCAATAATGTATTAGTTTGTGATTAGGTCTAGTTTATGGTGAACCACAAGTGGTAGGTCAATCATATTTGGTATGCAGTTGTATTAGAATTTGCACATCTCATTTCCATGTAGATTATTTGGCTCCGCCCCCTTAGTCATGGTCTATTGACTTTGAAAATTTTGCTTAGTTGACATGTATAAGTTTGTGATTAGGTCAGTTCAAGGGGAACCATTAGTAGTAGGCCAAAGTTAATTGGTATTCAGTTGTATAAGCATTAGCACATCTCATTTCCATGGAGAATATTTGGCCCCGCCCCCTCAGTCATGGTCTATTGACTTTGAAACTTTTGCTTAATTTACATGTATTAGTTTGTGATTAGATCAGTCTAAGATGAACTGCTAATGTAAAGTCAATGATATTTGGTATGCAAATTTATTGGCATTTGCAAGTATTGTTTCCATGGAAATTATATAGCCCTACCCCCTCTTCATAGTTTACAAGTTAATGTTTGTGTTTAGGATTGTTTAAATAGAATGACTTATAATAAGTCAAAAGTATTTGGTATGCAGTTGTATTAGCATTGGCACATTTCATTTACATGGAGATTGTTTAGCCATGTACCTCATGGTTCATTGACTTTGAATATTTGCATAACTCTCTGTGATAACAGTTTATTAGCAACTTTTCGTAAATTTTTGTAATCTCTTACAAAAATCTTCTTGGGATATCTAGTTTAAAAAATGTGTCCGATGACCCCGCCCTGCCAATCAAGATGGCCACCATGGCTAAAAATAGAACATAGGGGTAACATGCAGTTTTTGGCTTATATCTCTGGTACTTAAGCATTTAGAGCATATCTGACATGGGGTAAAAATGTTTATCAGGTTGAGATCTGTCCGCCCTGAAATTTTATGTCGAATCAGACAACCCGTTGTTGGGTTGCTGCCCCTGAATTAGTAATTTTAAGGAAATTTTGCAGTTTTTATACGACCGCAAAAATTAAAAATTTTTTATTGGTTGTATATTGGTATCACGTTGTTGTTGCCGTCGTCGTCAGCGTCGTCCGAAGACAGATGGTTTCTGGATAATAACTTTAGTATAAGTAAATAGAAATCAATAAAATTTGAACACAAGGTTTATAACCACTAAAGGAAGGTTTGGATTGATTTTGGGGGTTATGGTCCCAACTGTTTAGGAATTAGGGGCCAAAATAAGCATTTTTGTAGTTTCCAGACAATAACTTGTGTTAAAGTGTGTGAATCTCTCTAAAATTATACCATACTACAAAAGGATGGTTAGGATTGACTTTGGGGGGTTATGGCTCAAACCATTTAGGAATTAGGGGCATAAAAAAGGGGAAAAACAAGGGTTTTTCTGGTTAAAGGACAATTGAGACAATTTAAAAGCAGTGTAAGGGAGGTAATCTAAATCAAAATCCAAATCAATTTAAATAACAATGTTTGATTACCTCCCTTACACTGCTTGTAAATTATGTATTAAGAAATGATGATTTTCTGAGATACTGACCATAACTTGAGGGAAAGAATTATTTTTTGGAATACGGGAAAGGGGGGAGGTGAAAAAAATTGGAGGGGGACAATTTTTCTCATTTCAGATTTCAGAAATTAAAAGAAAATTTCTTCAAATATTTTTTTTGGGGGGTTAATATTCAACAGCATACTGTATTGCACAAACGCAAAAAATTATATAAATTCATATATAACCAATTTGAAGTTCTTGGACTACAGTTATTCTGTATCAGAAACCTATTATGTGTCAAAAATTTAATTATAATCCAAATTCAGACCTGTATCAAGCGTAAATATTGTGTCCATTTTGGCCCCAACTTTTCAGGGTTGGGCATCTGCGGTCGTATCCAGCTGCACTCAGAGAAGCAATTTATTGGTTATTATCTTGAATATTATTATACAGTCGAACCTCGTTGTGTCGAACTCGGTAGTGTCGAAAACTCGGATGAGTCGAAGTAAATTCTCGGTCCCGGTAAAATTCCCGTTTGATCAATGCATAATTACCTCTGATGAGTCGAACTCGGTTGATTCGAATATTGGTTAAGTTGAGTAAATTTCATAGTCCCGTCGATGTAAAATTAATATAAATTGACCCCGATGACTCGAAGTTCGAAAGTAAAAATTTTCAAGATGCAGGCCTAATGATAAAAATTCATATGGGATGTATATTTCTTATGTAACCTAATCATTTTCAAAAGAGATTAAAGCTAAGTAAACATACTTGTTTGTATAACAGTTAAAATGACATGTTTATGGAGTAATTAACACCTTTGTTGATCGTTCAAGCGGAATGTTAGTGTGTTGAACATTTTCACATCAGAAGCTGGTAGAATTTAAATGACCCAAACCGAGATTAAATGAATCGTTAGATTTAAAACTCATTAAAAGGATTAGAACAATTATAATAAATTCATGGTAATTTAATGTAAAGCAGACGACCTCTGGCTCATCAGAGACCGTTCAGAACTTAACACGTTCCGCGAGTGATTTCATAATTTATAATGACTGACCTTTGTAAATATTTCTGTAGACTATTGATTTTATTTGTGCATGATTTGTATCTGTACTTGTGTGTTTAATTATTATGAATGACCAAAAATGGAGATTGAATACACAATCATAAAGCGTCATATCGAAAAAAGGCACACCGTTCATTGTATCTAGTTTACACAAATCTCATTCCGTATTTCATGCATTCCAAATTTATGACGACACACTCGACCTCGGATGAGTCGAACCTCGGATGTGTCGAATACTTGGATCCGGTCCCTTCGACTTCGACACAACGAGGTTCGACTGTAGATAGAAATAAACTATTAACAGCAATAATGTTCAGCAAAGTAAGATCTACAAGTAATTCAACATGACCAAAATTGTCAATTGACCCCTTAAGGAGTTATTGCCCTTTATAGTCAATTTTTAACTATTTTTCGTAAATTTTTGTAATCTCTTACAAAAATCTTCTCCTCTGAAACTACTGAGACAAATTTAACCAAACTTTGCCATAATCTTCATTAGGATTTCTAGTTTAAAAAATGTGTCCGATGACCCCGCTTGCCAACCAACATGGCCAACATGGTTAAAAATAGAACATAGGGGTAAAATGCTGTTTTTGGCTTATATCTCTGAAACTAAAGCATTTAGAGCAAGTCTGACATTCGGTAAAAATGATCATCAGGTTTAGATCTATCTGTCCTGAAATTTTCAGACGAATCAGACAACCCCTGAATTTGTAATTTTAAGGAAATTTTGCAGTTTTTGGTTATTATCTTAAATGTTATTATAGATAGAGATAAACTGTAAACAGCAATAATGTTCAGCAAAGTAGGATCTACGAGTAAGTCAATATGGTCAAAATTGTCAATCAACCCTTAGGGAGATATTGCCCTTTATAGTCAATTTTTCGTAAATTTTTGTAATCTTTTACAAAAATCTTCTCCACTTTATCTATTGGGCCAAATAGAATTAAACTTAGCCACAATTTTCAATAGGGTATCTTGATTGAAAAATGTATCCCATGACCCTGTCATCCAACCAACATGGCCGCCATGGCTTAAAATAGAACATAGGGGTTTACTATAGAAGTCTAAGGGAAAATTGTAAAAAAAACAATTTCAAATGGTGACAACTTGAAAACTAATTTGAATTAGACATCATTGAGATGGGAGCCATCTCTGTGGGCCCAACTGTGAATAACGTGTGGTAAAAAATTTGTATCTTTACCATAGGACATGGGGTTGTCATCTGAAACCAAAGTTTTTGACCTTGACCTTTGACCTAGGAAGTTGTACATACATTATGACACACCCTCTGGTGTTGGTTAATATACATATCAAGTATAAACTTTGAAATCATAACGGTTCTCTAGATATAGAGGGGACACGATCTTTACCATAGGACATGGGGTTGTCAACTGAAACCAAAGTTTTTGACCTTGACCTTTGACCTAGGAAGTTGTACATACACTATGACACACCCTCTGTTGTTGGTTAATATACATGTCAAGTATAAACTTTGAAATTATAACGGTTCTCAAGATATAGAGGGGACACGATCTTTACCATAGGACATGGGGTTGTCAGCTGAAACCAAAGTTTTTGACCTTGACCTTTGACCTAGGAAGTTGTACATACATTATGACACACCCTCTGGTGTTGGTTAATATACATGTCAAGTATAAAATTTGAAATCATAAAGGTTCTCAAGATATAGAGCGGACACGATCTTTACCATAGGACATGGGGTTGTCAACTGAAACTATAGTTTTTGACCTTGACCTTTGACCTAGTTGTACAAACATTATGACACACCGTCTGGTGTTGGTTAATATACATGTCAAGTAGAAAGTATGAAATCATAACGGTTCTCTAGATATAGAGCGGACACAATTTGTTACAGACGGACGGACGGACAGACTGATCACTAATAATGATAAGGGGTCTTCAGTAACTATTGTAAGACTTTAATGGGATGACCTGCTTTTAATTTAACTACTGGGCCAAATTAAACCAAACTTGGCCTCAATCATTATTAGGGTATCTAATACTATTTATTATGATTTAACCTTATTTTACATGATTTCCATGATTTGGCCTGATAAGGGCTTGGTATCCAAAAACACAGTAGATACAGGTGAGTGACACAGGCTCTTCAGAGCCTCTAGTTTTAATATTCAGATATTCAATTTAAACTTCTTAAGTCCTGTCAACTTATTATGAGTTAAATTTCATTGATTATTTTTGAACCCCTGAATTATGAAAAGTACACTTTTAACTCACAAGTAATGAGCTAAGAAAGACAACTCCAACTTCAGTTTATCAAGTGATTGCACTACAAGTGTAAAATGGCCGTCACATAATTTGAAAGGATCATTTTCAGTTTTCTTCTCTTCTTTATATACAGAAAAACATCAACTGGTTGTTGATTATTTTCTGGCGCAGGCCTGGTTTAACAGTATTGTTAAAAAATTATAAAAAAACAGAAACAAACACAAAAATCTGTTTTTCTAATTTCATAATAATTTTTTTATTTTTATATATGTAAGTAATATTTTTCAATTTTTATTTTTTATTTTTGGAATAAGATAAAAACAAGATACAGATTATGCATGTAGGTATTTGTAAGTATTCAGTAGTGGTGCTGCAGGCTATTGGTTCAGGTAGTTTATTTCAGTCTTTAATAGTTTGGCAGAAAATAGAAAATTTGTAACTGTCTTTGCTGCATCAAATTTGTCTTTATGTTTGTTTGTGGTTTGACCTGGTGTTTGCTTTACTTTTAATTAGTATGTCAGTATATGGTATGGCAATTTTGTTGTTGGTGATTCTATGGGACATATTTAATCGGCTTTTAAGTCTTCTTTCTTGTAATGATGGCCAGTGAAGTGTGTTTAGTAGCATGTTTGTAACACTTAAAGTATATTGGTATTTAGAACATACGTATCTTGCTGCACGTCTTTGGACTTTTTCTATGGAGTTAATGTTCTCTGTTGTCTAAGGGTCCCAGACAGTGCAGCAGTATTCTAGTTTTCGCCTGATAAGGGCTTGGTATGCTCAGTCTTAAATGGCTACTGAGTTTATTTTTAGATTTCTTCTGATGAATGCAAGGGTTTTGTTTGCTTTTGATGTCATGTTCTGAATGTGTTTGTTCCACTTTAAATTTGATGATACTGTTACGCTGAGATATTTTGCATTTTCAACTGAATCAAGAATGTGACCATGCATATTATAATAAAAATGGATAGGTGTTTTATTTGTGGTCACTCGGAGTATGTCATGTTTATTTAGACTTATAAGTTATAAATTCGACTGTGGAATAATTATTTCCTAACAACTTTGATTAAGGAACACTCGAAATTGTTAAGTACCGTTTTTTATGTGAAATTAGCATATGAAAGGCAATAATAAAAAGCGGTCACAAAAAAATGATAATTTCGCATATCCAACGTCATTTTTATCGCTCAAAAGGTTTAAAAACACAAAAAAATGGTATTGTCATATATGATTAACCATTTAGCTACGATCCTTACACATTAGACATTGTTAAAATGTATCACCTTCGAGTTTGACACCGATTTGCAGAGAAACAAAGAGGATACGAACGTATTTTCAAAAACGTCACTTTTTCTCCCTGCACATGGCAAATTAATTCAGGCCAGGCAAACTTTGAACTTTCAAAGTGAAATTGACGATGATTACATGGGTTACAGAAGTAGTTGTGGCAACTTGGTCTTAGTGTAAACCAAGGTAAAAAAATTCTAACAGACCAATCTCAGTCAAGAGTTTGTAGATATACAAATTATATACTAATAATTCATACAATGAAGATACGCTAAACATAAGTATATATCTGTCTTACTTATGTTGTTTGATCGCATTCCTATTTTTGCAATCAAGTGGTTAAGTTAACTTGTTAGGATTAAGTTTGTTCCTCATTAAATCTGCATGAAAGGTTAACAACATTTTTGGTATGAATTTGTAATAAAGAGTATACATGTACATCAATCTGACCCCATTTTCAGGATTAGGTCTGTAACTCATTAGCTATGAGTGACAGTTTAACAGTATTTGGTGTGGAGTATATGACCATCGATCATAAGTCATATTACACTGACCTTTTTTTTCATGGTCCAGTGGTTATGGATATATCTTATTAGTAGATTTGTATCTAAATATTTATACATAATAAGATAACAATATGTTGTATGTGAATTCATTGTTAAAGATATGTACATCTTACAGGATTATTTTGACCTTGAGCTCTGACTTTATTGACCTTTAAAATAGTTTTAAAATGTCTAGGACAACAATTCACCAAGTGTAGAGGTGAATCACTTGCACTGGACTTCTGTCAGAACAAATGGATACATATGTACATGATATTTAAAAGATAGCTTTATTCATAAGTATCCTACATAGTATGATTTAATTTGAGGGAGGTTAACACATTACATTCTGTTACTTTACTGCTAGGGGTGTCAGATAAGTGTAGCAGGTTGTAGGATGCATATGTTGCTTCTAACAACTCCTGTATTATTTTTGTCGAACCTTCGACTTTTGTCGAAAAAAGCGAGACATAGCGATCCTACATTCCGTCGTCGTTGGCGGCGGCGGCGGCCACAAATATTCACTCTGTGGTTAAAGTTTTTGAAATTAATAACTTTCTTAAACTATCCTGGATTTCTACCAAACTTGGACAGAAGCTTGTTTATGATCATAAGATAGTATCCAGAATTAAATTTTGTAAAAAAAAAAATCCTGTTTTTCCGTATTTTACTTATAAATGGACTTAGTTTTTCTGCCGGGAAACATTACATTCACTCTGTGGTTAAAGTTTTTAAAACTTTAATAACTTTCTTAAACTATCCTGGATTTGTACCAAACTTGGTCAGAAGCTTGTTTATGATCAAAAGCTAGTATCTAGAAGGAAATTTTGTTAAAATTTTGTACCTGTTTATCAGTATTTTACTTATAAATGGACTTAGTATTTCTTCCAGTTAACATTACATACAGTCTGCAGTTAAAGATTTAAAACATTTATTAGATTCATAAACTATCCTGGATTTTTACCAAACTTGGACAGAAGCTTCTTACAATCAAAAGATTGTATCCAAAGGAATATTGTTATTATTTTTTTCCTCATTTTTGTTGAGCCTGCGATTAACAGCAAAAGTAGGCGAGACACTGGGTTCCGCGGAACCCTTACGAATTTTATTTACTCAATTTTGATTTATTTTTTTATATAGGAACTATTCCATCAATGGTAACAGGATTTAGTGCAATAGACATTCAAGCAACCCATGTAGTACTGTCATGGATGAAACCAGACCAGAACTGTAATGAATCAGACTGTAGATATGATGTTCAATGGCTGTCAAAAGGAGAATCAAATACCGTATATGTTAGTATAAACAAAAGGAGATCTGAGGTATATGTCAATGAGACCAAACCCAAAGTGTAGTCAAAATTTGACTAGCAACTACCGTTTATTAACATTAGAGTTAATTGCTTGTAATTGCAATACCCCTCTTGTAGAATAATCCACAGGGTACCCCTAGACTGTGTTAATGCCATGGGGTATATCAGGCTAATCATCGCTAATCACATGTACCAGTAAACACATCTGACAGGAGAATAAATTGATCAAGTTGAGACAATTAACTGCATTAATTTTCAGCAAATAACATTTACATTTTATAATAAAGTTGAGATTCATTTTTTTATTTCAAAGAAAGAGGTTTAACAATAGATTGTTGTAGGTGTTGAGCAATCTCATGTTGATAGTAATCCTGGAACTTTCTAATAGGAAAAGACTTTGAAGTAACAGGACAGCTGATTTGTGGTCATCCTTGACTTAGAGTAGGCACTTGATACAAGAAGTGTTGCTTGTCCTGATGAAAGTTCCTCCACAGTTAAATTCTCATCCATGGAGATCCCTATGACTTTTAGAGGTTAAAATCCTGTCTTAAACAGTAGACAAGTGTCTGATTAATTTGCATAGCTCTAAATTTCTCTGAATACAGAAAAAAGTGTGATTAAATCAATAGAGACTAACAAATATCTGTCATAAACATCATATTTCCTAAATAAAAACATTAGAATTTAACTAAGGATAACCACTGACAATGTTCCTGACTTTGGACAGGCATATGAACACTTTGCAGTATGTATTTCAATAGAACAAAATAAAAAATATTCTTTTTGTTTAATTATAGTTATTATGAAAATGTTGATTATTTTTTTCTTATCAAGCTATTAAACTAATGAAACTAATGATACTTATGATACTTATTGCAATTTACTAGTATTATGATAATTATTGTCCCCCACTAACGCGTTGCAGGGGACATAGAAATACCGGGTGTCCGTCCGTCCGCTCTTACAGGTACAATTCTTGCCAGATTTTTATAAAACTTATAGGTTAATATCAGCAATATCTCGGACAAGTTCTATAATGGTGGCCGATTGACTTTTTTTAAAAGAGTTATGCCCCTTGGAAATATTAGATTTATGAAAAATGGCCTCGTTAGCGCTCTCACAGGTACAATTCTTGCCAGATTTTTATAAAACTTATACTATAGGTTAATATCAGCAATATCTTGGACAAGTTCTATATAGGTGGCCGATCAATTTTTTTTAAAAAGAGTAACTGTTATGCCCCTTGGAAATATTAACTTTATGGAAAATGGCCTCATTATCACTCTCACGGGTAAATTCTTGCCAGATTTTTATAAAACTTATACTATAGGTTAAAATCAGCAATATCTCGGACAAGTTTTATAACTATTTTTAAAAGAGTAATGCTCCTTGGAAATTTTAAATTTATGGAAAATGGCCTCGTTAGCACTCTCACGGGTACAATTCTTGACAGATTTTTATAAAACTTATAGTATACCATAAGTAATGCCCTTGAAGGTCTGTTTGAAATGTAATTTATTTTCTTTAACAAGATAATCAGATATTTATAAATTGTTTTAAAGAACAAAAAAAAGTACTTTTTTTTGGTATTGCCCTTGGATAGATAGAATATGTGCAACGCGGGGGACATTGGAACTCTGTTCTTTTATTGATTAGGTGATAAGTTATCTGCAGCTTCATGTTGCCAGATTACTTAATCCTGATTTGAGGTTAATTTTTATGCCCCACCTACGATATTAGAGGGGCATTATGTTTTTCGGTCTGTGCTTCGTTTGTTCGTCCATTCGTTCGTCCGTCTGTCCCACTTCAGGTTAAAGTTTTTGGTCAAGGTAGTTTTTGATGAAGTTGAAGTCCAATCAACTTGAAACTTAGTACACATGTTCCTTATGATCTTTCTAATTTTAATGCCAAATTAGAGTTTTGACCCCAATTTCACGGTCCACTGAACATAGAAAATGATAGTGCGAGTGGGGCATCCGTGTACTATGGATACATTCTTGTTTTAGAATGTGATGTCAAGGAAAAAAAAGAATTTTGGCTGATTGCTTTACGCTTCAAGAAAAAATTTACATGATTTTCAACTGGTAGCTTAACATACTGACAGAGATCGCTTGTAATTTAGTAATTCTATATATTTTTTTAGGGATTGGAAACAACAACAGCAAATATAACAAATCTGCAGCCAGAAACTGACTACCACATAACTGTATCTGCAACCAATCAGTATGGTAGTAGTTTACCTTCACCATTATTAAATGTCAGAACCAGACCTATTAGTAAGTATCAACAGAAATAGACTACATTATGTCAATATCTTGCACTAATTGGGTCAAGATACACAATTCATTTCAAGTAGGCTGTAATGGTAGCCTTTTCTTCAATTCTGCCTATATTGTAAACTTTGATATGCATGATGGCTTGTTTTGAAGCTGAGACATTTTCACACACATGGTTAAATTTTTCGAGGTACGAAGTGTGATTCATTTTCTCATAATTTTTGGGAACAATCCCTTTTTCACACAAAAAGTTTTCTGGAATACAGATCTTTGCAAGGCTCCGGAAACGGTCATATTTGCCAGTCATGACCTAAACTGAAAGCAATTTGTCCTAAACGGCAGATTGGGATTTAGGACAATTTTTTTTTTTTTTTTACAGAAATATTTTCAAGACATGCTCAGAACTAATTTTATAATGAAAATTGAAATTCCCTGACAACTTTCTTCATTATTTAATAACTTTTCAGTAAGACAATCGTCCATACTGATTTGAAAATTAAAACTTGATTTAATTTACGCAGAAAAAAGTAATACAGTTTCACGACTCAAACTTGTGCGTTATTTACTATGTAATACACATGCGTGAAATTTTCTTCACCAGATTAGACATTCATAAAATGCAAAATAATTTCATGCTAAATTAATGGAGTGCAACTATTATATGTTATATTCAAACACTTTTAAAGGTATTAAAATTAAAAGTCCTGTCAATTTGATAAACAAAACTAATCCGAGAAGTGAATCTAGAATTACTCATAGTTTAGTATTATCATGAAACTTCCGGTTGTAATTTCGTCTTCAAAATCGAAAGAAACGTTACCAATGTCTGAGAAATTAAACATTTTGAAGTCATTAAAATCATTTCAATTTTAAACTGTTGCATTCCTTAACTGTTCTTGAACGTTTTTAGAAAAACGGTAAGAAAATTCATGAAATAAATGCAATGAAACAGCTGGGACTATTATACTAACAATATATTATGTCCCAGGAAACAGTCAATACAAGTTCATTGATGCTATGAATCTAGTGTGAATAATTTCAACAGTTTGAAACTTTTAATTGATCTCAAAATAACTGAAATTGGGTGAAAAAATACCCATGTCCTTGGTTGTTTGCATACATGTTTGTGCCTGTCTCAAATAGGGAACCTTTTGCCTTTGTTAGTCTTGTGTGTTTTTTTAATTTTGGTTCATTTGTATGTTTCTGAGTTTAGTGCGGCGTCCATTTGGCCGAACTAGCATACGTTATTGTTTAGGGGCCAGCTGAAACCTGTCTCCGGGTGCCTGATTTTCTGAATGCCCTGAAGACCCATTGATGGCCTTGGGCTGTTTTCTGCTCTTTGGTCCGGTTGTTGTCTCTTTGACACATTCCCGGTTTCCATTCTCTATTCTTTTTAATAACTTCACAGTTTTTGTCGAGCCTGTGACTATTGTGGGAGAAAGCTCGACATAGGGACAGTGATCCGGCGGCGGCCACGTTAACTAACTACGAAAAAGCTTTATTTTTATAGAAGGTGGAACACCTGGATGCTTCTTACTTTGTATATAGATGCTTTATGTTATGAAGTTTCCGTCTGTCATATGTCCATTGTCCTTGACCTCATTTTCGTGGTTCAGTGACTACTTGAAAAAAAAGTTGAGATTTTTTTAAATGTGAATTTCTCTGTTATTATGAGTAATAGGATAACTGTATTTAGTATGTGCGTACCTTGCAAGGTCCTCGTGTCTGTCAAACAGTTTTCATGTGACCGCGACCTCATTTCATGGATCAGTGAACAAGGTTAAGCTTTTGTGGTCCATATATCAGATACTATAAACAATAGGTCTACTATATTTGGTGTATGGAATGATTGTAAGGTGTACATGTCCAACTGGCAGGTGTCATCAGACCTTGACCTCATTCTCATGGTTCAGTGGTTAAAGTTAAGTTTTTGTGTTTTGGTCTGGTTTTTTTATACTACATGCATAGGTCAACTATATTTGGTGTGTGGAAATATTTTACAATGTACATGTCAGTCTTGCAGGTTTTATTTGACCTTGACCTCATTTTCACGGTTCTTTGCTAAGTGTTAAGTTTTTGTGTTTTGGTCTGTTTTTCTTAAACTATAAGCAATAGGTCAACTATATTTGGTGTATGGAATGATTGTAAGGTGTATAGGTCTGTCTGACAGATATCATCTGACCTTGACCTCATATTCATGGTTCATTGGTCAATGATAAGTTTTCATGGTTAAGTTTGTTTCTTCGATACTATAAGCAATTATAAATAAGGTCAGCTGTATTTGGTGTATGGAATAATTTTAGTGTATATGTCTGTCTGGCAGGTATCATCTGACCTTGACCTCATTTTCATGGTTCATTGGTCAATGTTAAGTTTTCATAGTTAAGTTTGTTTCTTAGATACTATAAGCAATATGTCAACTATATTTAGTGCATAGATTGATTGTAAGGTGTACATGTCTGTCTGGCATGGTTCATCTGACCTTGACCTCGTTTTCATGGTTGATTGGTCAATGTTAAGTTTTTCTGGTTAAGTTTGATTCTTAGAAACTATAAACAATAGGTCAACTATATTTGGTGTATGAAATTATTGTAAGGTGTGTACATGTATTTCCAGTTTGGTTTATCTAACCTTGACCTCATTTTCTTGGATCATGTTAAGTTTATGTGATACTCGTAGTAAAGCTTTTTATTAAGGACTATCAACATAAAATCAATGGTCAGTAAAGCAGGCAAGACATTTCAGCATGTGCACTCTTGTTACACCTTTATCCTATGGTCCTTTGCTCTTTGAATCAGCACAAATGGTTGAGCTCAGTCACTTGCTCAAAATTGCAATGTCCAATATCACTACACAGATTTTTTGTTTGTGTATTATATTTGAGTACCTCACTTTGAGGCACATTAGGGATATTGACCCAATTAGTGGGCAGTAGTTTACCGTCACCTTTGTTAACTGAACCAGATCTGTTAGTATCACTAAAAACTGATTATCTTAAATTGGACAATGTTTAGTATTTGTGGTTTGGTATATTTCTCGGATATTATAAGCAATAGGTCAATTATATTTTGTGTATGGAATGGTTGTAGGGTGTACATGTCTGTCTGGCAGGGTTCATATGACCTTGACCTCATTTTCATGGTTAATTGGTGAATGTTAATATTTTGTGGTTTGATCCGTTTCTCAGGTACTATGAGCGATAGGACCACTATAATTGGTGTATGGAATGATTGTAGGGTGACCACATTTTCATAGAATATTGATAATGTTAAGTTCATGTAATACTTATAGTAAAACCTTCATATTACGGACTTTCAGCATGAAATCAATGATAAGTAAAACAGGAGACATTTCAGCGTGTGCACTCTTTGTTGTAGTGTTCAATTTTTTGCAGCAATTCTTTGATTTCATCATCATTTGCCACATGAAACCTTTTGGCCAATTTTTGTTTACAAAAAATAATATTCAGAAACTCCAAACTTAACTTTACAATATCTATTTTATTATTTTTGTTCAAAGAAGGATAGATACTCTTGTTAAATCTTGAGAAATTTGAATAAGAATAAGATGACAGGGGAATATGATGTTTTGTTAAATATCATGTGGGACAGTCTCAACCAATGAAATATTCATTTAGCTATAAATATTTATATACAGTAAAATAAAAACTTTTATTGTATTGGGACTTCTGAACATTGCAACATTATTACCATTTTTGCAATGCAGTTCAAAAACGATTTTCTTTGTTGCAGTAATTATTATTTCAAATTTATATCCCACACGTTATTTATGGTAACTACAGATTCCAGATGATAAGGAGTAGGACCTTATAACTTTGCAACATCACTACCTACCATCCATGTTGGTCAGGTTTGAATTTCAATGATACCACAATAATTGTTTAAGATTTATTGCCTTTGAATGGTTTCAAATGGTAAAAACAGCATATCCATCAAACCTTAAGTTGGTTTTTGAGTTGGACATTTAAACTCTACACAATCACCACAATAAAATGCAGTTCAAATTTGATTATGTATACCCCATGCAAACAAAGATGGCTTCTGACTTGGGGGTTTAACACTGGTTTTACCTCTTTTTTTGATTAAACATTCTCATTTCAAATTTTTGATTAATACAAGAGATACCATAGTAACATTTTCAGATTCATCAGTGAACAAGAGCTCACAGTTCAGTTTGTTAATATTGAATAGATTTGTAATGTAAGTCAAAAGAGTCAATTTATATCAAAAATTAGTAGCTTAGCAAAAAGAATGAGAGTTATATACAATATCTGAAACATATTTTTTGCTCACTGTCCGTCTGGTGTAAACTATTTCAAACATCTTCTCCTCTGAAACTACTGAACCAATTCCAACCAAACTTAAGCTGAATGATGCTTAGGGTATCTAGAATAAAGTTGTTGTTTTATTTTCTGTTTCGTTAAAAAACATGGCCACCATGGCTAAAAATAGAACATAGGGGTAAAATGCAATTTTTGGCTTATATCTCAAAAGCCAAAGCATTTAGAGCTAATCTGATGGAGGTAAAAATGTTTATTAGGCCAAGCTCTGTCAGCCCTGAAATTTTCAGATGAATCTAACAACCCATTGTTGGATTGCTGCCACTTAATTGGTAATTTTAAGGAAATTTTGCAGATTTTGGTTATTATCTTGAATATTATCTATGATAAAGATAAACTGTAAACAGCAAAAATGTTCAGCAAAGTAAGATCTACAAATAAGTTTGAATGACCAAAATTGTCAATTGTCCCCTTAAGGAGTTATTGCCCTTTAAAGTCATTTTTTCACAATTTGTTCATTTAGTTTGCTTACTTTAAAAAATCTTCTCCTTTGAAACTGCTGAATCAATTTCAGCCAAACTTGGGCTGAATGAGTTTCAGAGTATCTAGTATAAATTTTGTATTTTATTTTCTTGTACATCAAGAAACATAGCCACTATGGCTAAAATGAAACATATGGGTAAAATGCATTTCTTTGATTTTGAAGAAAATATGACAGATACAAAGAACATTTCAATGGAAGTTTTAAGCCATTCATTAATATATATTGAAAAGCAAAAATAATCATTGATGAAAGATTTAAGCAAAAAATTACAGGTGAGCGATTCAGGCTCTTGAGAGCCTCTTGTTTTTAATTTTACAGATAGATTTGAAGTGAACTTCTATTTCCGACCTCGACAAGTTATAGATTCTGGACTTCCAGTAAGACTAATATGTGAAGTGTTTGGAGCACCAGAAGCTACAGTGTCAATATCATTCAAAACCAAAGTAAAAACCACTAATAGAGAGTTTGCCATTGATTCAGTTAGTAAAGACGATGCAGGAGAGTATACATGTACTGTCAAACAGGCACCTAATGTTGTGGATACTGTGGTCAAAACATTAAATCTTATGGTCAGATGTAAGTAATTCTAGGTATCTTGTGTTTTGTCAGAATAAAAATGTGTGTATGACAACTTATTGTTACCCCAATGGTAAAAATGCAGTGAATGATTCTTAATTTTATATGAATTTGGTTAAATATACTTACCATGAAATTACATTTATATTATATAGAATATGTTTGCTTTCAGAACATGTTCTCATTGCAATTAAAATTACATCCATAAGATGTACTCACCTACGTCATAATTTACCTGTGTAAAACACAATATCGTCAGTTTTAATTTTTGCGTTCAAATGAACGCATGTTTCTCGTCGACAAGGATTTTTAACAGTCTACTGTTGAAAATCCTTATGTTTTATAAAAAACATTATTTGTTTTTGGAATATCGTTTTACGATTAATTCAATGTTTATACAGGGCTTTTGTCAAGTTTCTGATATACACGTCAACATTACGAGTCTGTAACAACGACGACCTAGAAATTAACCTTTGTTAAGTCGCCATTTTCAAAATTTTAGTCCGGTGCGAGGAAAGGCAGAACTTTTCTGTCAAAATCGGACATGTTACATGAGTACTCCGTTTATAAAATAAACGTATGTTTAAATTCTTCTTCCACGCTAACCGAATTTTAGCTGTTTTGAGCAATCTACGAAACGGGTCAAGTGGAAAGTTCGGATGAGTTGATTGTTTACAGTCTTTACACGAGACGGAGTAAACACAACACTAAATTACAATCAGAATAGGTATTATGACCAGATCTGATTATTTTAATGTGGATAACGTCCTTATGGGAGCGTAGACCACTATTGTCACTAAGTTCGGATGAGTTGATTGTTTACAGTCTTTACACGAGACGGAGTAAACACATCACTATTTTACAATCAGAATAGATATTTTGACCAAATCTGATTATTTTAATGTGGATAACGTCCTTATGGGAGCGTAGACCACTATTGTCACTAGAACCTTAAAGTGATTCAATAAATTTCAATCAGAAATGGGAATTTGCCCATAGACGATTGTTTTTATTTGGATAACGTTCCATACAGGGAGCGTAGTCCAAATTTGATACTACTATTAAAAGTAGATAGATAAATCACAATCAAAATAGGGAATTTGCCCAGAACTGATTATGTTTATTTGGTTAACCTTCCATTTAGGGAACATAGACCATATTTATTGAAAATAGAATGTGGTTGATGCAACACAAATAAAATTAAAATTAGAATAGGGATTTTACCCAAGTCTATCTGATTAATGATATCGTTTCATCCAGGGAACGTAGGAACTAGAACAACATGCATGATTTTGGATCTGTACGTTGCATGCATTGTACAGATTTGATCTTTCCTAAAAATCATAATATTAATTGATCGCACATTGATATTTAAGGAGCATAGATCATTCTTGGAAATACAATTTTTAGTATTTGACATGCTGAAATAAAATTAAATCGAATCAGAATAGTGAATTTTAGTCCAGGTCTATCTGATTGTTGTAGAAATCGTTCCATCTAGATAACGTAGGTCTACCTTTATTGTATTTAAAACAACTTGCAAGCACAAGCAGGTTGCATGTTTAGTACAACACACATTTTGATCTTAGCTAATTTTTGGTTGCACATTGATTTTTGTGATGAACCTGGGAACAGTATATCTAATATATAAGTCAATATATATGTTCCTGGATGAACTAACAGTTCAGATAATATATTGAAAGAGTGTCTGCAAATGGTCAAGACAGATAAAAAACACTGAAATAGTACTGAGTTATTAGTACTTACAAATGTGTATGTAGTTTAAACATGTCATGATCAATACACAAAATTTATAATTATGTCCAGATTTAATCAGGACAGTAAATTCTTAGAAGCCTGAAATATTTTCTCGAAGCAGGAAACTGCTGTAAATTTTTCTTTACTGATAAATTATTCTCTTACAGATGTTAAGAAACTACTAATATGTTGAGTCAGTAAGAATGGAACACCGTTCTAAAACCTGTTGATAGCTTGTGACAACTCGTATTATCAATTTTTAATTTTCAAGGTCAAGACAAGAAGAACATTAATATTATCAGTATGTAATGCTATGACCAATTGGTTGTTTGTGTGCATTAATGAAACAAAGATTTTTATATGTTTTTAAGTAAACATTAGGTTGTCTCTTGGGTTCAGAAGAGTTTAGGGGATCATTGCCATTATGGTGCATTTCACAAAGACTCAATTCATGGAAATGGCTTATATTTTGATTACATAAATCAGAGTGTACATTGCCACTTATAATATGTACTTGTGCTATTTTGCCTTAAGTACACAAAAAAAGTGATAACATAAGACTTAAGGGTATATTTTACCCTCACCATATGAGAATCACTGACAAATAATACATGTATCTTCCAATCATGAAAGGAAGAGATTTTTGGGAAGCTCTTTAAAAGATAGAAAATTACCTTTACGTCTTAGTTTCAAAGCAATGACAACAAGTTTGACAAGATTCTGCTATCTTCATTGGGTCTGTTTTCAATCTTAATGTGAGATTGCTAGTTAAAACAGCTAATCAAACTGCTACAAGTTTTTCCTCGAGTTTATATTGAATTAGAAAGCTGAACTATAGAGGACTCAAAGATACTGATATATAAAAAAAAAAAACTAGATTATTATTAGGATTTGTTTTTTGAGAATTTAGATTAAGAATAAAGGCATATCATATAGATTTTGCACAAATTAGATATAACTAGTAAAATATTACTAAATAAATACAGAAAATATAAAGCATTGTTGATGCAAGATTCATTAAAAATACTAGACATTGACATGGAGATTGGAGTAGTTTACAAGATTGAGCAATGAACCAATTATTACTCTCTTTATGTAAATCTTCTTTTAAGCTAGTCTTTACAAGATGCAGGAAAAAGAAGAGGTCTTTTGGGCTATATTGTACCAATAAACATATATATATATATATATTTCAATTGCTTCTCATATTTTAGCACCTGTAGAAACAGTTAATCTAAAAGCAAAATACATGAAAAGCAATTTATTTAAAAGACTGATTAATAGTTAGCAAATAACATTAAATAGTCTGTTAGTAAGTGGAAGTAAAATGCAATACGATAATTCCATGATTATAAGTGCAAGACATTTGTAAATATCTAAATTTAAAATGTCACTGTTTAATTTTATTTTTGTTCATTATTACACAAAGAGTACAAAAATTCTAGTCTTGTCAAAGTCAAGTTGTGACTTATCTACATGTAGGAAGGTTTCCAAATAGATTGGGTGTGATTTAATCCCAAAATTGAGGGTATTCACTATTCAATTTTCATAATGACCAGACAATTATCTAACAACTTTTGCAGTTGCAGAAATAATATTAAATATCTGGCATAGAGTTAGTATTTTATGCAAGAATATACTAGACAAAATTGAAATGTGTTTATTAACAGTTAGTTTAAAATTTTATTCAATATTGTTTTGAAAGATGTGATTACATAAATCCCATTCATTTTGTTTTGTCAAATCTGTGGACAAATGCAAAATTTTTCTGAGTGACTTTTAGTTTAACCAAATGACTGGGTTGAAGTCACAAAATAATACCAAAGTGTTTTTGGTTGGTTTATATTGAACCATATCAGAATGTATAGAATTCAGATAAGGTGAACTAAGAGAGAAATGAAATGAGCATTTCTGATTGTGAAACCATTTCTTAAACAACTAAGAACACTTATCAAAAGCAAGCTAGTACAAGTGTTTTCCATATTGTCAAACATGTGTTTTCTTTAAATACATGTATAGAACTAAATTTGACATGTTGCATGTTAGTATTTCTGATTGCGAAATATTTTCTGAAACAAATAAAAACAATTGTCAAGAGCAACAGTTTAAGAGTTGTTCAATATGTCAAACTTGTATTTCTTTAAATTTGGATCTGTGCATGGCAATTTATAATTTAAAAAAAATCGTGGCTTAAGGTTCACATTTTAGACAGTATACCATTGTGAGATATTAATTAGAAATGTAAGAACAACATTGACAGACAGATTTTTCATAGTTTGAGAAAATCATCTGTCGGCATTCTTTTTGGCTTATTAGGACAACAGTTTTGGCTTGCTCAACATCCAAATGCTCTGTAGAAGCATTATGATACCATTGGAAAACATGTATACTAAAACATTTCCACTGATTTGTCCATTTCTTTATTTTTACGCTTAAGTAGTCTAATACGAAACACAAAGATAATGTTTGTTCATTGTTGGACTGGTAGACATTGTATTCAAAGGTTCTACCACTCATAAAAAATTTCTATCAGACTTTAAAATTTAGTTGGTTAACTTAGGAAAATTATCATGTCATTCCTATAATGCAGGATTTCTCTTGACAAAAAATATTTTCTTTCTAAATCTATTAGATATTAACAAGAGTAGTATATCTAGAAGAATATATACTCAAGGAGACTATAACTTCAAAAAAGTTTATAGATTGATCCAGATTTAGCATAATCATGAAACAACTTTCGTTTGAGTCTTTATTATACTTTGTTGGTAAGGACACTTATTTACAAAGTATATTTTACTTGATTATAATTCTTTGACAATTAAGCAGAAAAGAATTTATTTTGAAAGATATTGATAATGATCAGCAGTCATATATTCTCTGTTATTATATAAACCTATAGAGAAAACAATGGAAAGTTAGATAGAAGCTAATTGTTTTAAATAAACAAGTTTTGAAAACTAATATTTCAAAGTTGAAAAGTAAATGATACTAAGGTTGGATTACTTCTTGTCGATTTGTACAAGCAATAAGAATATGACAAATTAAAAAATAAATAAAATAAATGCTTATTTACTGTTGCAATAATATTACAACACATTTAACTCATAATGTAGGAGCTTTAATGAAATAATTTCTATACTGGCCTGCAGATTATTTATTCAAGTCTATTTTGCAAAGTTTTATTTATGCAATCTGCAGAGTTTTGCCATTGATACATATAGTTATACAGCATAGCTTTATTGTGTAATAAATTTAAATTTTGTAATTTCGGTTTTGACTATTTTCAGTATTTACAAAATTTAGTGGAGTTATTTTTTAACAATTTTGACATAGTTTTTATATGTTGGAAATTGTATATGTGTGAGAGAATTTATCCTCCACCAAAATAAAACACTGCTTGTTAATCAGTGAATATTCTATATAATATAAATGTAATTTCATGGTAAGTATATTTAACCAAATTCATATAAAATGGTCATTTTTGAAATCTCAAGAAGAGATTTTATATGAATTTATAGGGTTAAATATACTTACCACAATCCACCACCACCCCTAGTATAAATTCAGTTTTTTGTTTCACACAATTATATTATTCAATTAAAAGACAAATTAAAACTGACGATATTGTGTTTTACACAGGTAAATTATGACGTAGGTGAGTACATCTTATGGATGTAATTTTTAATCACCTAGTTAATTGCGATGAGAACATGTTCTGAAAGCAAACATATTCTATATAATATAAATGTAATTTCATGGTAAGTATATTTAACCCTATAAATTCATATAAAATCTCTTCTTGAGATTTCAAAAATAACCATTTTTTCCATCATTTCAGGACCATAGGAAACTGATTAAAAAAAAATGAAAAAACATGTACATTTGCCAAGTAAAGTAAATGCGTTCAATATTCTAAGGGCAAGTAATTTTTACCCTGCAATGGCTTATCCAGTTACTGCAATTTTATGCAAGATATGTATTGTAGTCACTTCAAGATTTGTTAAAAAGCAAGCAGCTAGTTGTGTAAAAGAATAATTTCGTCAGAATTGTCAAAAATGTTCAGTACTTTTCTATGAAATTTTGTTAGTGTTTAACTTATGAAAATACATAATGCTAATGAATGTTTGTTTTTTTTATCACTGAACTTATTGACATATACAGTTGAATGTACATTTCATTGATATTCAACAAAATGTTTTGACAGTGAATTTATTTCTGAGTTCTAATTTAACACATCAAGCTATATAATAAAGCATGAAAAATAGAAATTTACCTCTTGTTTCCATTGGGCATTTGTTATCACGAAAATAGCCCAATGCATGAATCCTTACAAAGTGCTTGATAATTTCATACAAAATATTCAGCAAGCACTTTAACTCTTGATTTCACACTATAAATTTAGGACAGATGCAAATGTCAACAACTTGTCCCATTTTGTGTTGGTTATGAATAAGATATATATAATTATGAGTGTTTATGCTTCAACAATATCAAAATCAATTTTGTCTCTTCTTTGGAGCAAAAAAATGTTAATATGGTGGCAGTAGGTGTTTGTGGCCTTATTTGTTTTCAAATTTATTTTTATTTTCAGACAAACCTGAAATTTTGCAAGTATTTAGTGACCATGTAGAACCAGATGCAGCAAAGACTGCTTATCTTAAATGTATATTTAATGGTCTACCACTACAAGTGACATGGAAAAAAAATGGGAAACCTGTCCCAGCAAGGTATCCAACTACAACCCATGTTGTTTTTAATGCTGATGGAACCATGTCCGACACACTACTGATCCACAATATCCGTTCAGAGATGTTTGATAGATATGAATGTAATGGTACAAACAAGTTTGGATATGCTGTTGGACAAATGTCACTAACGAGTACGTATTTAAACCCTTATGCTACAGGCTTGATATCTATATCTTCCAGGGTCTGTCACTACCTTTAATAGTTCCAACAACAAGAGTGTATTGAGGTTAACATTCTTTAGATTGTATCCAGCCAATTTCATAGAATTTATTAATGATATGTTGTAATCAGATACTCAAATTACAAAATGATAAGTATTTGAATAACCAGATTTGCAAAGAAAACTTATTACGTAAGTTGTGCATGGCATATAATTCAATCTGTTATGAAAATAGATTCATCTATAAATGTACAATTATAAACAAATGTGTTCCATTGCTGAATACAATTCAATGTTAAATTTTAAGTTCACACTGCAAAAGGAGCAAAAAGTGTGCTCACTTGGTGTCCATCGTCGTCCATCATAAAAAATTTTAAATATCTTCTCATCTGAAACCACAGAAGCATTTGGAGTGAATGATCCTTAGGATATCTAGTATAAAGTATGTGTTTTTTTATGCCCCCACCGTAGCGGAGAAAATTTAACAGGGGCAAACAAGCTCAGAATGTCAAGATCCACCTTCTTCCTATTATTACCTAATAATCTTGTTGCATTGCATCCAAAAATTTTGGCGGAAATACCTGTCAGCGATTCACTCCTGGGAGTGAGAGCCTTATTGTTGTACAATTCCAGACATTGATAAAAAATGAAGGATTTTTCTATTAGGTTATGAAATTGAGAATAGAAACTGGGAATGTGTCAAAGAGACAACAACCTGACCAAAGAGCAGAAAACAGCCCAAGGCCACCAATGGGTCTTCAACGTAGCGTGAAAATCCTGCACCCGAAGGCGTGCTTGAGCTGGCCCCTAAGCAAAAATGTGCACTAGTTAAGCGAAAATGGATGTCACACTAAACTCTAAAATATATAAATGAACCAAAATTTAAAAAAACATACAAGACCAACAAAGACCAGAGGTTCCTGACTAGGGACAGGCACAAAAATGCGGCAGGGTTAAACATGTTTTGTGGGATCTCAATCCTCCCCCATACCTCTAGCTAATGTAGAATAAACAAACACACTGCAATATACACAGTAAAACTTAGTTTATAAGAAGTCAGAGTCCGATGTTAGAATAGGTAACAGAAGAAACTAAGCAAAATGACAATGATCAACATAAATTAACAAAGGACTACTAGCAGTTACTGACATGCCAGCTTCAGACCTCAATTTAACTGAAAGATTATGTCTTCATCATATGAAAATCAAGCACAATTCCTCCCGTTAAGGGTTTACCGGTAGTATCATACCATCACAAAATATACGAGAAGAACATAACCCATATCATGCCAACGACTGGTTTTAGAATAAATATGTTTATTTTCGATGCAAAGACCCTAAGAGTGAATCAATATTAATTGCATCTGTAATGACCTGACAACAGTATCATAACTATATCCCTTCTGAATAAGTCTGTTTAAAGGTTTGGTTAGCTTTTGAGGTGAATGTCGACATTTTTGTGCTTTGTATAGAATATTACCATAAAAGATTGGATGTGAAATACCTGAATGTATAAGATGTCTGCACGTTGATTTATATTTACGAATGATGTCCTTGTACCGATGATAAGATTTAGTAAATGATTTGACAAGTTTGTTTTATCAAAAATCCTGGTGTAATAATTTTTCAGTAATACAGAGATTTCTTTCAGTGATTTATTCTGATGTTACTTTGCAAAATTATCCATTGACATTATTAGGTATTTGCACATCTTGTGTATTCACTTCTATAAATTACTGAGTCACATTTAAAGAGAATTGATAGGAGAAACTTGGAAAATGATCAGAAACAATAGTATCAACGTTTTTCAAACAGCTTCTGTTTTTGCCAGAAATTGGTATGATACAGTTTTGTCCATCAATATGTCAGGGTCTTCAGTGGACTGTTTCTCATTTTCTTATTGGTTCATCTTGTCTGTTCTTATGTCAACTCGTACCTTGCCAACTTGCACTCAACAAACTCAAACTCTATTTTTACCAACGCCAATATACTTTAACCAACTCATACTTCTACTAATTTTTAATATTATTTATATGCAGTATAGTACATGTAGTTATTTTCTATCATATAATATATAAAAAGTAAGATATTATTCATATGCATTTAAAATTAAGATGTGGTATGATTGCCAATGAGACAACAATCCACCAAAGTTCAAATGAAGTGGATGTTAGCATTTATAGTCAACCATACAGCCTTCAACAATGAGAAAAACCCAAACTGTATAGTCAGCTATAAAAGGCCCCGACATGAAAAATAGGAAACAATTTAATTGAGAAAACAAACAGCCTAATTTATAACAAAACAATTTACGAAGAACAAATATGACAGACATGAACAACCAACCGACAACCACTGAACTACAGGCTCCTGACTTGTGACAGGAACATATAGAATGTGGCTTGGTTAAACTAGTTTGCTGGCGCCAAATCCTCCCCTTAACCTGGGACAGTGGTGTAACAGTACAACATAAGAACAAACTAAAAATCAGTATAGTAGTTATGTTCTATCATATAGATATATAAAGAGTAACAACACACAATAAAGAAGGTACAACTTTATTGATCAGTAATCTGATGCAATCATAATTTGTTTTAAATGATTATGTGATGCTTTATTTGGTGAAAAGCTCATCAGAGCTTACGTTTAAATTGTTTGTCAATATGCTGAGTCAAAATAAAGTTTTGCTGACTTACTTTCTTACTACTTACTTAAATTGTTTGAACAGCAATTTATTTGATAGACATGCTGAATAGTTATAATTATACAATACAATGTATACTAATTAGTGATCATTATAGTGGATAATAGACCTTCAAAATTAGATTGGGTTGATTTGAAATAAACATAGAAGGTTAAGTATTTCAGTTAATGCACACATTTCAGAATAAATGCAACACTTTGAACATCAAAGTCTGTTTAGTTATATTTGTACAATCCCCATCTTTAATGAATGAAAATGTATACCTTTAATGTTGTAAAAACCAAGCTTTGGGATAATATATATAGGGATATATTTATGAACAAGTAGCAATATTGTTACCATCAGCCATATATAGCTATTTCTTTAAATGATAAAAAGTCTTGTATAATAGATCTGAGGTTCCTATCTTAATTCGTTATTAATAGTTGACATGGTTCATGTTTGAAATGATTAAACCACTGCTGTGATGTTTACTTACCGTGGTTTCTTCTAAGAAAGTGGTATCACTAGATTAATTTAAATACAAAATAACTATAATAAGATATAAAATGATACATAAATAATGGTACCAAAAAAAAGAAATGGTTACAAGTTGGTAAAAATAGTATACTAGTTGGCAACGGTTTGAGTTGTTGTGTACCCTTCTTATGTATGTAAAACTTTTGCTTTTGGGATTTTATTACAAAAAATTTCTTGATCTATCTTTTGAAATTAACCATAAAGTATGAGTTGTCTTATTGGCAAACATACAACATCTTCTTACTTTTAGCTTTTCTCATCACTTGTTGTCCAACGTTGTCTGTCGTCATTAACTTTTACAAAAATCTTCTCCTCTGAAACTACTTGAGCAAATTTATCCAAACTTGGCCACAATCATCATTGGGGTATCTAGTTTAAAACATGTGTCTGATGACCCCGAGTGCTAACCAAGATGGCCAACACTAAAAATAGAACATAGGGGTAAAATGCAAGTTTTGTCTATTATTTTGAAAACCGTTATAAAAAGAGAAAACTTGAGGAGGGCAAAGATGTTCAGAATGGTGAGCTCTACCAATTGTTCACATATGTCAAAACTGTCAGACGACTTCTTATAGGAGTTATTGCCCTTAAATGACGAATTTTACCATTTTTTTCATTTTTGCCTATTATCTTGAAAACTATAATAGGTAGGGAGAAACTTTAAATCACAAAAATGATCAGCAAAACAAGTTCTACAAATAAGTCACATGGTCAAAATCTTCAGTCGACTCCTTATTAGAGTTATTGTCCTTTGATGACGATTTTTACAAATTTTTTGCGTTTTTGCCTTATATCTTAAAAATTATAATAGATAGATAGATACTTAAATAAGCAAAAATGATCAGCAAGACAAGATCTACAATTTAGACAATATGGAGGAAATCGTCCGACAACTCTTTATTGGAGTTATTGCACTTTAATGACAATTGTTACCTTTTTTGCATTTTGCCTTATATGATAAAAATTATAATAGATAAATAGACACGTTAACTCACAAAAATGATCAGCAATGCAAGATCTACTAACAAGTCAAATTTTGCTGATATAGTTATTAGACTGTCACTTTTTATACGAGTGATTGCCCTTAAATGAGGATTTTTTTACCCTCTTTTGTGTTTTGAGCAAAAACTAAAGAAGATAGAGAGAAACAAAACAGACTAAATGATCAGCAATCAAGATCAACAAAACAGAAATTTTTGTCATGAATTCTATTCTCATCTACAATGTTGGAGAGTGTCCTCTGTTGAATATGCACATAGACCAAGGTGAGCGACACAGTATCTTTAGAGCCTCTAGTTATATTTACTGCAGGATTTGTTACTCATGCTGTGTGAATGCAGTAGAATGTGTCCTCGTGCCTGTAGTGTATGCCCTTATATTTTTACAGTTAGGGTTTTTTGCTTGTGAGAGAGCGGTTTTCATATTCCATTATAATAATGTTCTATTTCTTTTACTTTTCTGTGTCATTTGGTCTCTTGTGGAGAGTTGTCTCATTGGCAATCATATCACATCTTCTTATTTTCATATTTACTGCAGACTGGATTTGTTACTCGTGCTGTGTGGATGCAGTAGAATGTGTCCCCATGCCTGTAGTGTATGCCCTAATATTTTTATAGTTAAGGTTTTTTGCTTGTGAGAGAGCTGTACATATTCCATTATATTAATGTTCTATTACTTTTACTTTTCTGTGTCATTTGGTCTCTTGTGGAGAGTTGTTTCATTGGCAATCATACCACACTTCTTATTTTTATATTATACAAGATCTCCTTATTTTATATTAGTTAGATTGATTTTGTCATATTCAATGTTCAGAAGAGTTGGAGTATTAGCTTTATAGATTAATTCAGTTTACATAAATTTGGGAAATTTGTTTACATGTATTTGCAGATTTTATGTTTACCATATGAAAACCATATCCATCATTATATGAAAGGATAATGTATTAACATGATAGCTGGTTGAAGGTAACTGTGTTCACTGGATCACCAAATTGATTCCAATTTTTACATTTGTCTTTCAGGTGACTATATTCCTCCTACTGAGTTGCCAACTCCAGTGGCTGGAAATGTAACAGGTGAGACAATAATTTGTCACTGTATAGTGTAGTGAATTTAATAATTCTCACAATAATATCTAGTTAAGCACTAAATCATACCTTTTCCTTTATAAAACTGGTTAGAATTAACTGGAAAGGCTTTATATACAATTCATATAAAATAGAAGATTTAATAACATCATGTCCATCATTTTACCTTATTTGTAATGAATTATTTTACCATTATCTAAACAACAGCTTTTACAAAGGTAACTTTAAGTAAGAAATGTAATTATAAAGTTTTATTTGCTAAACTTACCTAATTATGAAATGTTTTCAAATGCATGCCAGTTATAGTCATTGATTTTGTTGAAACTGTTTTAGTTAACTACTGTTAGAACAATACGCTGATGTTAGAACAATACACTGATGTCAGAACAATACACTGATGTTAGAACAATACACTGATGTCAGAACAATACACTGATGTTAGAACAATACACTGATGTCAGAGATTAATGGGTTAAAGAATTAAAAAGTTTCTTTTTTCTCAAAAAAAAAGCTACCCATGAAATAAATTATTCCACATTATACCTTTAGTTTGTTGTTTTATAAATGGCAAATATATGTCTTTCTGTGGTTTCAAAAATACATAAAATTACTGAGAAGATTTTTGCAGATTGTTGTAGAAGAGGTGGTGTTAGAGGTGTTTGTATGGAGTTGTGTGATTTGACATTAGACTTTGCCGTGATTACTGAGGATAAATATGATGACTGTTTACAGCTTCTACCGGTTTTTGCTAGCTGTGCTGCAGGTAAAATAAGATTAATAATTACATTTTTGAGACATGTTTTAAAGTCAAGCATTTGCTATGATCAAAACATGTTCAACTGGACCAATCAGTTTTCTCTAGAGTAAGTATAGTCTTCTCCAACACTTCAAAGAAATTTGTTGTTTTTCTGTAGCGGTGGGGGCATCAAGTGTTACCCATGTACCAGTCCCGAACGTCCCCAAAATTGGTTTCCATTCTCTAACTTTAGATTGCCTCAACCAAATATTATAAAACTTATACACAATAGATATAAGAAGATGTGGTATGAGTGCCAATGAGACAACTCTCCATCCAAGTCAAAATTTATAAAAGTAAACCATTATAGCTCAAAGTACGGTCTTCAACACGGAGCCTTGGCTCACACCAAACAGCAAGCTATAAAGGGCCCCCAAAATTACTAGTGTAAAACCATTCAAACGGGAAAACCAACGGTCTAATCTATATAAAAAACGAGAAACACTTATGAACCACATCAAAAAATGACAACTACTGAACATCAGATTCCTGACTTAGGACAGGTGCAAACAAATGCAGCGGGTTTAAACGTTTTAATGGTACCAAACCTTCACCCTTTTTCTGAAACAATAGTGTAACATCACAACATAGAAAGACACACTATAAAATATCAACTGAAAAAGCTCAACTCAATCAAAGGACATATTAACACCAGTGAACATACACTGAACAAATAAATTTGACCTATGATACAATGTAAATACAAAATAAATAAACTAAGGGAAGAATAATAAAAGTAACATGTTATACCGTTATGAAATGTTAAACAATTTAAGAAAAACAATATGCTTGAACAAAAATATCAGCCTTTTGCAATGCATATTACCAGAAAACTTGGATCAAGTTCGAAATTTAGTGGCGTCACTTTTACCGTTCATATGTTATGCCCCTTTATAAACATAAAAATTGCTAAATCTGTCGTTTCTGTTCTCTAACTTTAGTTTGCCTCAACCAAATGTTATGAAAATTATACACAATGCTTATTACCACAAAACACAGATCAAGTTCGAAATTGGGTGGCTTCACTTTTACCTTTCATGAGTTATGCCCCTTTATAAATGGAATAAAATGCTTCGCCGAGCGCAGCCTGATATGACCGTAGAGGTCGAACCCTGAACAGTTGGGGCAAGTTTGGACACAATATTCAAGCTTGATACTGTCTGAATTTGGATTGTGATCAAATTTTTGACATAATATAGGTTTCTGACACAAAATAAATGTGGTCAAAGATTTTAAAAAATTGAAATGGGACATTTAATTTACCTAGTATGGTCTGATATCCAAAGTCTAACAACATGGTTAGATTCAGCATATAAAAACACCAAAATTTAATTTAAAAACAGGGCCCAAAATAAAAAAATCTAAATGCACAATAAGATTCAGCATATCATAGAGCCGCAATAAATTCAGTTTTTGATGAAATCAAACAAAGTTTAATTTTGGACCCTTTGGACCTCAATGCAGACCAATTTAGAAATGGGGCCCAATATCCAAAATAGTAATACAAGGTTAGAACCCCCAAAAATTAAAGACTTTGAATTAATCCCATTGAAATTGGTTAAAAGATTTGTTTTTATTTTCAATTGAAGATTTCTTGCTATTGCACAATACTGTGCTATTGCACAATACTTTTCTGTTGCACAATACTTAGGTAATCTGTTATATGATAATCTCCTGCCATATCAGTATTTGTTGCTTTTATATATAAATCAGAAATAATCAATGGAAAAATGGAAAATTTTTGGGAAAAAAAAATCCCCTCCAAAAAAAATTTTTGAATAAATTTGAAATTTTGAAAAATCTTGAAAGAAAAAAAGTATGAAACCCCCCAAAAAAAATTGAAAAAAATCCCCCCAAACTTTTGAATCCCCCTCCAAATTTTTTTGAAATTTTGAAGATTATTTTCTTTTCAGGAAAAATGTACAATTTCAGAGAGTTCCATAAACTTTAACAAAAGTTATTGTCTGGAAACTAGAAAAATGCTTGTTTTTGGCCCCTTTTTTGCCGCTAATTTCTAAACATTTAGGGCAGTTACCCCCAAACTCAATCCCAGCCTTCCCTTTGTGGTATGGAACCTTGTAGTACAATTTCAGAGAGATCCATACACTTAAACATAAGTTATTTTGTCTGGAAACTAGAAAAATGCTTGTTTTTGGCCCCTTTTTTGCCCCTAGTTTCCAAATGTTTGGGGCAGTTCCCCCCCCAAATTAATCCCAGCCTTCCCTTTGTGATATGGAAACTTGTAGTACAATTTCAGAGAGATCCATGCACTTAAACACAAGTTATTGTCCGGAAACTACAAAAATGCTTGTTTTTGGCCCCTAATTCCTAAACTGTTGGTACCATAACCCCCAAAATCAATCCCAACCTTCCTTTTGTGGTATTGAACCTTCTGGTAAAATTTCATAGAGATCCATTCACTTTGACTAAAGATATTGTCTGGAAACCAACTGTGTCTTCTGACGACGACGCTGACGACGACGACATGATAGCATTATAGGAATGCAAATTTTTTGCGGTCGTATAACAATTGCAAAATCTGTTGTTTCTGTTCTCTCTTTTAGTTTGCCTTAACCAAATGTTATAAAACTTATACACAATGCTTATTACCACAAAACACAGATCAAGTTGGAAATTGGGTGGTGTCACTTTCACCGTTCATGAGTTATGCCCTTTATAAATGGAAAAATTGCTAAATCTGTCATTTCCGTTCTCTAACTTTAGTTTGCCTCAACCAAATGTTATGAAACTTATGCTTATAATCACAAAACAGTCTTAATTACGTGAATCCTGCATCTGTATGTGGAAGTTGACTCATGTGTTTTTACAAGCCGGGCATCTGTGGCCCAGAGACACATTCTCCACTTATTTTTCAATGTAATCATTTCTTCTGTAGATGAAATTGATGATAATGTATATTGAAAAAAAAAATTCATTGTTTTGGGACTTAGTTTCAACACTAACAAGGTTATCTGTGTGAATGGTGCAGATGTTACTTCTTTAACATTGATTTCAAATTAGTAAAAAAGTATATCTGGTTATTTTAATTTGTGTCTTATTTTCATAAATGCAAAAAAATCTCTAAAATTTCAGATCATTACTATATTGTATGGCCATTTTGATTCTACCATTTCACAAGAGTTGATGGGCTTTTTTAAGTATTGTCACAAGGTTTTACATTTTGCTACATTGTAGCAATCTTGTTGTTTATAGTTTATAATGATTTGACTTTATTGTAGATGGAAAAGACCATAGTTTGTGTTGTGATAAACGAGGTGTAAAGCCATACTGTAAGTCTTTTTGTAAAGGTTCCACACCAGATTTGTCAGATATACCATCACTATTAACCTGTGTTGAAGAGGCTACAGATATTATGGAATGTGTAGAACAAGGAAGAAGTAAGACCCTAAGAAACAGATATAATTTTATTTCCAATAGTTTTCTCTTGCTTGAATATTGTCCTTTGATAGGCTTTCACATTTTGTCATGTCAGGGTCTTATATAGCGTACTATACAGTATGTTTTTTTTCTTGTTGATGATAGTATGGTGACCTATAGTTGCTAATATCTATGCCATATGGACTCTGATGGATAGTTGTCTTATTGGCGATCATACCACTTCTCCTTATTTAATATTACAAACGTTTTTTAACAATTGAAAAAATAAGAAACACATTAAAGGGAGAAAAGAACTTACAATGGAAAACACATACTATATTAATTTATGAATTGAAAGATTTTTGGGGTTTCCCATACAAAAAAAAAATGACTTATCCATTTCTTCTAATATTTTGAGGACACAAGTTTACTTTGAAAGACTTG
Organism: Mytilus coruscus; assembly: GCA_017311375.1. Taxonomy (NCBI): domain Eukaryota; kingdom Metazoa; phylum Mollusca; class Bivalvia; order Mytilida; family Mytilidae; genus Mytilus; species Mytilus coruscus. Next base: position 30,719,577 of record CM029602.1, on the reverse strand, counting down.
TAAATTTTTTTTTTGGTAAAAGGGTACTTATTTTGTATATACAAACAAACATAAGGGATCAGACATCAGAGAACATTGGTTACAAGAAGCTTATGTATTTGGTTTAAAACAGTAAAACAGGCACATGGAGACAGCATTGATATTAGTTTTATTGAAAATCTGTATACTGTAGGCTTTTGCAAGAAAAACTGCTTTACAATTAATAATCTTGTAACATTTAATAAATCCTTAAAAACTGGTTTAACAGTTCTGTCATAATATTATTTGTGGAAAATGTCCAAAATTGTTGGAAAATAATAAGTTTTTTTTGCATTGTCCCTATAAAAAGTGTTATGATTGACCATAAAAAGGTGACCTTTAGTTGCTTACTGAATCTATGACATTTGGCTGTGGTTTATAGTTGTTTTATGGATTATCATACCAAGTCTTCTTATTTTTATATACATTGTAGTGTTTGATTTACCATAAAAAGGTTAGGGTATAGAAAATGTGTCTTGACAAAAAATGAATGTGTATGGTTATTGTTATATGTTTGAAATTGTAGACTTTTTCTTGAAATAATCTTCAATAGTTATCCAAGTCATAACTTCTTTTTTAAATTTTTGATACAATGGGTCAGTTTGCTTTCAAAAATAATTTAATATTCTTTTTTGTATTGGCATTGTATATAAAGTTTGTGAATATATTGTATAAAAGGGAGTCCTTGAAAATATCTGTAATTATATATAGAGAGAGATAAAAAAAAAAAACATGATGATTGTAAGATGTTTATTTAATGTTTATTTTCATTGTTTGTTATATATGTACGTTTATAAGCCGTTGGCCCATATGGGCATAAAGCGCTTTTTCAATAAAGAATTAATTAAAGAATTAAATAAAAGAAATTATCCTATTTTACAGTACTTATTCCATATGCGCCACAGAATGTTCGAGCTGTACAACAAAGTGATAGGATCCATGTTTACTGGGACCCACCAAAATATGGTACTGCAGAAGTGACTAAATATGATATCTACTATAACACATCCAGGGACTCGACTGTGCAACACATCACTGTTGTAAGTTAAGTTAGTTGCCATGGAATTAGAATGGTACGGTAGTTGGTCAGCAAACATCTGTATAGAAATCATATCAGAGTATTACCACAGTATTAGATGCCTAGGTAACAGTTTGGTTTAGGTTTTTGGTTAACATATATCTGTAAAGGTCATACCTGTCTATAACCACAGTATTAGATGCCTAGGTAACAGAATGGTTTAGGTTTTTGGTTAACATATATCTGTAAAGGTCATATCTGTCTATAACCACAGTATTAGATGCCTAGGTAACAGAATGGTTTAGGTTTTTGGTTAACATATATCTGTAAAGGTCATATCTGTCTATAACCACAGTATTAGATGGCTAGGTAACAGAATGGTTTAGGTTTTGGTTAACATATATCTGTAAAGGTCATACCTGTCTATAACCACAGTATTAGATGCCTAGGTAACAGAATGGTTTAGGTTTTTGGTTAACATATATCTGTAAAGGTCATATCTGTCTATAACCACAGTATTAGATGCCTAGGTGACAGTTTGGTTTAGGTTTTTGGTTAACATATATCTGTAAAGGTCATATCTGTCTATAACCACAGTATTAGATGCCTAGGTGACAGTTTGGTTTAGGTTTTTGGTTAACATATATCTGTAAAGGTCATATCTGTCTATAACCACAGTATTAGATGCCTAGGTAACAGTTTGGTTTAGGTTTTTGGTTAACATATATCTGTAAAGGTCATATCTGTCTATAACCACAGTATTAGATGCCTAGGTAACAGAATGGTTTAGGTTTTTGGTTAACATATATCTGTAAAGGTCATATCTGTCTATAACCACAGTATTAGATGCCTAGGTAACAGAATGGTTTTGGTTTTTATAGGACTTCAAAAATTTTGCAGTCGTTTACTGTTATGACGTCGTCATCGTCCGAAGACATTTGGTTTCCAGACAATAACTTGAGTATAAGTGTATGGATCTCTATGAAATTGTACCACAAGGTTTCATACCTTAAAAAGAAGGTTAGGATTGATTTTTAGGGTTGCGGCCCAATCTGTTTAGGAATTCGGGGCCAAAAAACTAGGATTTTCTGGTTTCCGGACAATAACTTGAGTATTAGTCTATAGATCTCTATGAAATTGTAGCACAAGGTTCCATACCATAGAAGGATCGCTGGGATTGATTTTTGGGGTTAGGATAAAGGGGCCAAAAACAATACTTTTTTAATACTTTGTATAAATTGCTTATTTCTTGACTAATTTCAATAGGGTATAATTCAAAGTTTTGAATTCATGGGGTTCTTAAAAATGCTGAATCTAACTGTGTATTTAAATTTTCAATATGGGTCCAACTTTTAAACTGGTCCACATTGAGGTCCAAAGGGTCCAAAATTAAACTTAGTTTGATTTCATCAAAAATTAAACTCTAGGGGTTCTTTGATATGCTGATTCTAACCATATATTTTTGTACCCCTCGCAACGCGTTGCCGGGGACATAGAAATACTGGGCGTCTGTCTGTCTGCCTGTCCGTGTGTTCCTCCGTACAGTTTTGTTAGCGCTCTCATGTGTACAGTTCTTGCCAGATTTTTATGAAACTTATATCATAGGTTTATATCAGCAATGTCCTGGACGAGTTTGAAAATCAGTGCTGATCAATTATTTTTTAGAAGAGTTATGCCCCTCGAAAACATTAATTAAATGAAAAATTGCATCGTAAGCACTCTCATGTGTACAATTCTTGCCAGATTTTTAGGAAACTTATATCATAGGTTTATATTAGCAACATCTTGGACGAGTTTGAAAATCAGTGCCCATCAATTATTTTTAAAAGAGCTATGCCCCTTAGAAACATTAATTATATGGAAAATTGCATCGTTAGCGCTCTCATGTGTACAATTCTTGCTAGATTTTTATGAAACTTACATCATAGGTTTATATTAACAATGTCTTGGACGAGGTCGAAAATCAGTGCCGATCAATTATTTTTAAAAGAGTTATGCCCCTTAGAAACATGAATTTTATGGAAAGCATTGTTAGCGCTCTCATGTGTACAATTCTTGCCAGATTTTTATGAAACTTATGTCATAGGTTTATATCAGCAATGTCTTGGACGAGTTCGAAAATCAGTGCCGATCAATTATTTTAAAAAAAAATTATACCCCTTGGAAATATTGATTATATTGAAAATTGCAATGTTAGCGCTTTCATGTGTACAATTCTTGCCAGAATTTTATGAAACTTATATCATAGGTTTATATCAGCAATGTCTTTGACGAGTTTGAAAATCAGTGCCAATCAACTATTTTGTCAAATATTTGATCAGAAACAAAATTCAGGGCTGTATTGCACAATTCATAGAAATTGTAAGTAGAGTCATAGTTAAAAATAGATATAGCATCAAATCTAATTTTAGAAAAGAAATTATATATTTAATAAGAATCCAAATTCAGAGCTGTATTGTCCATACTTGCCCAAACTGTTGCCTAGGTAACAGAATGGTTTAGGTTTTTGGTAAGCATATACCTGTATAGGGCATATTTTGTATATGACCCCATTATTAGATGCCTAAGTAACAGAATGGTTTAGGTTTATATACCCCACAGATCAAAGTTCTGTAGGGTATAATGTTTTTGACCCGTCTGTCCGTCCATCAGTCCGTCTGTCAGTCCTGTTCTTGTCTAGTGTTAAAACTAAAAAACACTGAAAAACAAAAACAAGCATTATGTTACATGTGTATTAATTATTATACATTGTTGAATTGGAAGTGATCTTACAAAATTTGGGCATTTACTGTTTGAATTCACCATTGAAGGCTATTTTAATTTGCAAAGGATTAAAAGACTATATACCAAATAAAAATTGATATTTGTTAGTTTGATATGTTTATGTTACACTTGTTCACAATTGAAGTGGAAACATATCCATTCATATAGAATTTAGTCCAGTGTATTTATTTATATTTTGTGGGTACCAATTGGAATGGAATAATGTGAAAATTGCAAATATATTTGAAAATTCATTTAAATCAGTTGTCTGCCTTTACCAACAAAGTTAGTACCTCACGAATTATAATGAATCCACAGTATAATGTGTAAATGTTATAACAGCTGTCTGGCTCATGAATTATAATGAATCCACAGTATAATGTGTAAATGTTATAACAGCTGTCTGGCTCACGAATTATAATGAATCCACAGTATAATGTGTAAATGTTATAACAGCTGTCTGCATCATAATTTATAGCAGAGTGAAAGATAAATAAATGCAGATAGAAATATACTGTATTTATCTTTAAAAAGAAGCCAGTAATTTCATTTTATATACTTTCAGGACAAAACAATAAAGAATATAAATTCAATAAAGATACCACAAAAAAGCAATGGAGTTTCATATTATATCTGGGTTACTGCAGGCAACTCTCATGGAAACAGTTTACAAGCAGGACCTCGTGCTCCACTTAATGTTTCAGGTTAGTTTGTATCATCAGATACCAACTGTATGTACCATTTATGTATAATTGTTATAGTTACTTGAATTGATGCAATGAAGAGAACATTGAAGGAGACATTTCAATTAGCCAACTGGTTTTTAGCTCACCTTGCCTAGAACCTATCTAAGCTTTTGCCATCACTTAGTGTCTGATTTCCATCCATGGATTTTTACCAGTTTGTAATGTTTTTGCCTATTATCTTGAAAACTATAATCGATAGATAGACACTTTATATAGCAAAAATTGAGCAGCAATATAAGATCTTAAAATCAATTAAAATGGCTGATATTGTCGGTTGACTCCTCATTGGATTTCTTATTATTTAATGGCAATTTTGACCACCTTTTGGGGTTTTTGCCTTTTATCTTGAAAATTATAAAAGATAGATAGACTGCATATGAATCAAATTTTGCCAAAATCGTTAGGAGACTCTTGATAGGAATAATTGCCCCTAAATGACGACTTTTTATCCTTTTCTAAGTTTTGGAAAAAAACTAATGAAGAGAGAGAGAAACTGTAAACAGAAAAAAATATCAGCAATACAAGATCAACAAAAAAGAGATTTTTGTCATGCATTCTATTCTAGTCCACAATGTTGGAGACTGTCCATTGTTGAAGATGCACAAAGACCTAGGTGAGCTACACATGCTTTTTAAAGCCTCTAGTTTAATTATTGTCAAAAACTATAGAAGATAGAGAGAAACTTGGAATTGAAAAAAAGATTTAATGGCAAAATGAGATCTACAAGTTAGTTAACATGGCCAAAATAGTCAGACTCCTTATATGAATTATGCTCTTGAATGATGATTTTTATGCCCCAGCCATAGCGGAGGGGGCATTAAGTTTTACCCTTGTCTGTCTGTACGTACGTCCATACGTCCCAAAATTGGTTTCCGTTCTCTAACTTTAGTTTGCCTTAACCAAATGTTATGAAACTTATCCGCAATGCTTATTACCACAAAACACAGATCGAGTTTGAATTTTGGTGGCGTCACTTTTACCGTTCTAGAGTTATGCCCCTTTACAAATCTCAAAATTACTGAAATATTTGTTTCTGTTTTCTAACTTTATTTTGCCTCAACCAAATGTTATGAAACTTATCCACAATGCTTATTACCATAAAACACAGATCGAGTGTGAATTTTGGTGGCATCACTTTTACTGTTCGAGAGTTATGCCCCTTTACAGTTTCCGCTCTATAACTTTAGTTTGCCTCAACAAAATGTTATGTTACTTATCCACAATGTTTATTACCACAAAACACAGATCAAGTTTGAATTTTGGTGGCGTCACTTTTACCGTTTTAGAGTTACGCCCTTTACAAATCTCAAAAATGCTGAAATATTTGTTTCTGTTCTCTAACTTTATTTTGCCTCTACCAAATGTTATGAAACTTATGCACAATGCTAATTACCACAAAACACAGATTAAAGATTGAATTTTGGTGGCGTCACTTCTACTGTTCTAGAGTTATGCCCCTTTTAAAATGGAAAAATTGCTGAATTTTTCGTTTCTGTTCTCTAATTTAAGTTTACATCAACTAAATGTTATGAAACTTATAAACAATGCTTATTACCACATATCTCAGATCAAGGTCAAATTTGGGTATTGTCACTTTTACACTTCTTGAGTTATGGCTCTTTATAACGTTATATGCAAGTGGGGGGCATCATCTGTGTCCCATGGACACTTTCCCCATTTATTTTTACTAATTTTTATAATTTGTCAATTTTCAAATTTTAATAGATGTGAATAAGGTATAAACAGTAAAAGTTATCCTCAGTACATGATCTACAAAAAATGCAACTAAATGAGATTTACAAATAAGCAAACATAACTGATTGGAATAAACATGATAAAGGTAAACATAAATATCAAAATGACATATTTTTACTCATGTGAGCCTCTTGTTTTTTTTTTTAAGGTATTAAAGATCAACTTTATTTTATCAGTTATTATACATGATAGGTCAACAAACATTTAATAATTGAGTTGTTTGTGAGGAGTATATATCTGTTTTACAAATATCATATGGCTTTGTATTTGTTTTTAGGAGTATATGTTTATCTGACATATGACCTTGACATAATTTCATGCTTCAGTTGTTAATTGAGAAGTTTTATTATGCCTATGCTCAAAAGGAGGGGTATTCCCGTTTAAATCTGTTTGCCATACTGTGCAACACATTTCCAGTGCCTTCAATGTTCTACTTTCTGTTTGCTGAAAATGATATCTTTCAGAATCTCATGCACATGTTTGAAATTTTCGTCACAATTAAACAACATTGATGTTGTTGATATAAGTGAGCTTTTATTAGTGAGCAATAACTCGGGGTATATCTTGTTCGATCTTGCCATTAGTTTTATTGATTTTTTCTAGTCCTAAATATTTCATGCATTTTTAGGATGAGAACAACTTACAATAATGTAGGTAAGCTCTGCAAAGTGGCTTGACCAGAATTAAAGGCTGAAATTTTGCCTTGCAACATGCCATCTACAGTCCCCTAAAAGAGTTGTAGGAAGTGTTCTTTAGAGAGTATGGCACTTTTCCTACATGAGATATCAGATTCTAACTGGATATGGCTTTCTATTTTTATATCTTGCACAGCCAAATGAACACCCTTGCATGGGAGTAATAACCATCAGATGAAAAAAATGCCAGGACCAAAGAGAGTTTATTACCCATTCAATAATTCAAATAGTTGACATAACACTTTAGTGTGTCACTGCTTGTTTTTAAAACTTTTAAAATTATCAAGGTTTTAAAACATTATTAATATATCAAGAACAAAACATTTTTTTTTCTATGACAAAAAAAACCATCCCGGTCAATCAAGATACATACCATTACGTTATTAAGCAGAATATTTAGAAAATAGCTTGTCATAAAAAACTATCAATGAGCCTACCCAAAATCTTAAGATGACCAGTATAAGTGTAAAAATTTGCCTTTGCTTTCAGGTGAATAAAGACAGAACTGATTTAAGATATTGATATTTCTAATAAACTAAATGGTTAATGTTATAAGCAAATGCACACAGTAGGAAATATCATTCAAATGTTTGTCTCACCTAGATGAATTCACAGAGGCGAAACTTAGGCATGTTGTTTATGTCTGTGTCAACAATTTGCTGAAGTTTGTGATTAGGTCAGTTTAAGGGGCACTGCCGCTCCACTCATGGTAAGTCAATGATATTGGTATGCATTTGTATATCTGTTTCAGCGGAGATTATTGACCCTGTGCCTTCAGTCGTGATTAATTGACTGAAAGTTTTGCATAGTTTACATGTTAAAGTATTACCATTTTAATCTTATAGATTTTCCACCATTAGCTCCAAAAGATCTGCAGGCCGGAGCTATAACTGGGAATACTATAGACCTGACATGGACTGCTCCAGAGTACATTGCTAACATAGCTGATTATGTTGTCTTCTATAAAATTAGAATAGAAAATGAAATTCCAAAAGAAGTAAGAATATAGTATTTTAAAGAATAGTAATTTTGAAGTATGGTAAAATACAGATTGATTCCCAGAGATTTACCATACTGTAAATTCAGAAATTATTGCATGCATTTATCATTGCAATTTTTGAAGAATGGACAAAAATGCAAGATTAGTTATTACGATTTCAGGAAAGTCTGCAATTAATCCAATCATAACTCTTACCCCCTACCCTTTTTGCCCCATGGTAAGTTTTGCCGTGCTGCTACCACCTCTCAGACAACATCCTACATGTATATGTAAGGTAACCTATGCGTGTCAAAATTACATAGATCTGCAAAACTGTGGTACTCATAACAAACAAAACTACAAATTAACTAAGTACTAGTAAAAAAGAAACACATGCAAAAAACAAAGTGGTGCGGTGGGTGGGAATAAAAAATTAGTTTCTGCATGAAACTTTGCTGCGTTCAACCACGCTAAATTTTCTAATTGAAGTGAGCGCACTACAATCCCAAACCAATCAGCTAATTAGTCATGTGACTGGTCATCAGTGGAAACCCCCCTTCCCATTGGTGGTGCCAGTCTCTTGACCAAATATGGACTGTCGTCCGAGGTCAGACAGGCACAGCGGCAATCCAACACCAGTCTGGCATGCAAGGATAATTATTGATCAATACTCCCCTATGATGCAAACGGCAGAGTTAATTTTATTTTGATTAATAATATATTTAAAATAAATACCCCATTAATCCAATCATAACTCTTAAGCACCCCCACCCCTACCCTTTTTTGCCCCATGGTAAGTTTTGCCGTGCTGCTACCACCTCTCAGACAACATCCTACATGTATATGTAAGGTAACCTATGCGTGTATTTTCCTGGTGTAAAAGTGTGAGTATGCAACTTCTATATGGGAGTCTCAACCAGGTCCTGAACCAATTCATATAACTAGTTCAGAGTCTAGTGAAGAAACCATTATATTTACTATGCTGAATAAAAACTAACTACAGGTTTGGGCCAAGTAAATCCACAGTTTAATTATAATTCCAATTTGATGCAAACATAATTGGCAAATATAGCCAAAGACAAAATTACATAGATCTGCGAAACTGTGGTACTCAAAGATTTTCCCAAACCTGTATAGTAGTGGTAGTGATTATTTTAAGGAAGATGAGGTGAAGGCTGTAGCAAAAGCATGCATCACCTGATGCGGTAAGACAAAGATGGGTCCAAATAGGCTTTGTAGGCATCGCTACGCCAGTCTCCATGTGCTTGGATGACCTCACCTGGCAGGCCACACTCCAAAGCAAAGGAGGCCCACCTCTGCGAAAACTATGACCTGAATATTGGCTGCTGTTAATACCTAAAAGGAGTAAAGCATGTTTCAAACGAGTCAAAAGGCTGGATAGGTAAGTGGGTAACTAAATGTTTGTGTAAATAAATGAATGCAGGACATGGTGTTGTATTATTTGGAACCATATTATGTAACAATAACAATGCCCTGCTGGGCAAAAGGTGAATTAGGAATTCTGGGTAGAGGAATCTCAAGTACTCTTTGTGCATATTGAATGGTCTTGGTTTTATGGATTCTCAAAATAACCTCTTTGGGTTGAAAGATAATATCCTGTCTGCTTAAGTGCACCTTTGGGTCAAACTGGGATGAAGAAGGTATCAAAAGGTTTGACTTCCTAAGAAATGAGAAAATGCAACTAAACAGGCTGCCCAGAAAGCCAAGTCCTCAGTACATGACAGATTGATGGTGGTAAAATTGTCGCAGAATAGACGGGTGATGGGTAACTTCCTATTGCTTACAGTTCCAAGTACTCTTTTGCCCCTGCAAAACAGAATGTACAAAATGACCAGCTAGAGGATCCGTAATCCTGCTTCTACATGAATTAATTTAATAATTATCAAATAATTTGAAATAGAGTTATATTGCAGCCTCGAGATAAATATGCAATGTAACGTGCGGCATTCTCATTTGATAAAGGAAATAAAGGTATTGCAAACATTTTACAAAACTGTACATAAGATTTTAAATAAGTCATATATGTCTTTTTGTTGACTTGGCAAATGTATTACCCCGAAAATGGAGGACCAAATCATCTAGTTCCTTCAGATCCCTGGTGCCCTGTATGCCTAAACAAAAGAAAAGAAAGGGCAGCATTAGACATGTGTTCGTACAATTGGGAAATAAACAGGGCTGGGGTAAACAATATCTCATAAAAACTCAAATGAACTTGATTCCTGGAGTCTTGAAATGTGGTCTGCTAGCACATTGCTAGAGCCTGGGACATGAACAGCCTTAATGTGAAAATTGAATGAGGCTGACAACCAAAAAGTTCCTACGAGATGTACATTTATTAATGCAGGCCACTGTGGCCATATTATCACACAGAACAATAACTCTTTATTTTCCCAACTACTAGACCAGCGTTTAGCAGCTAAAATAACTGAAAAAGCCTCAAGCTCATTGATATGAAAACTAGAACAACCAGGAAATCTTGTTCCCAATAGAACCAGTCTAAATCATGCATACAAGCATCTGTTATAACAGACTAATAAAAACCTCGCATTAATTTCTGAATTTACAGTACTTAATAATGTCTCCCACAATAAGTGGGGAAACAATTTGTGTCTAGTTCACCCTTATTGTAAACCTCTATAGTTATTTTTTATCAGATTGATTTTGACAGTTTCTTCTATCAACATATTGGCCATATCTACTGATGGAGATGTTTGTCAGTGTAAATTGAATATCTTACAGTTTTCATTGATATGAATCCAAACTTGACAAAATTACTTCATACTATATGGATAGCAGTAGTTTTTGTAGGAATAAGCTGTAAGGTTGAATTTGAAACAAGATTGCCTCATCAAAGTTGGACTTGACACTTAGAATTCATCTTTAATGATTTTGGTGATTTACCTTTATATTTAGTGGTTGACTCTTTGACCTTTTCTCTATTTTTGTCGAGCCTGCGACTTTTGTCGCAAAAGCGAGACATAGCGATCCTATATGTCATCAGCAGCGGCATCCACAAATACTCACTCTGTGGTTAAAGTTTTGAAATTTTAATAACTTTCTTAAACTATCCTAGATTTCTACCAAACTTGGACAGAAGCTTGTTTATGATCATAAGATAGTATCCAGAAGTTAAATTTGAAAAAAAATCCTGTTTATCTGTATTTTACTTATAAATGGACTTAGTTTTTCTGCCAGTTAACATTACATTCACTCTGTGGTTAAAGTTTTAAAATTTTAATAACTTTCTTAAACTATCCTGGAATTGTACCAAACTTGGACAGAAGCTTGTTTATGAAAAGCTAGTATCTAGAAGGAAATTTTGTAAAACTTTATTTCCTGTTTGTCTGTTAAATTACTTATAAATGGACTTAGTTTTTCTTCCAGTTAACATTACATACAGTCTGCAGTTAAAGTTTTTGGAAAATGACGCAGTCAATTTTCTTTACCGTTGACCAGACCATACCTGTCAACTGACCCAGATCCTGCGGGTGTGACCCGACATTTTCACAATTTTGAGGGTCACCTGAAACACCCGCCGGGTGACCAAATAACCCGAATTCAGAAAATAACCAGTTTTCACCCAGATTCCTAAGCCTTCAGACTGATTAGATATAAACTGATTTCTTTAAAATACCAGCAAAATCGTAATTCTTCCTGGACAAGAAGTTCAACTAGCTGTGTAAACTCAGCTCAGGTGACCCATTTCAGTGCATGGCTTCACTTGACAGCTTTGGTGTCAAACACACTGTTAATTAACACCAATTACCTTAGCTTTAGGTCGTAAATAATTTGTGTATTTTAAAACAAAATGAGTTACTTCCCTTTTTGTCAATTCACAATATACTCCTTAAACTTATGTTTTTTTGTAAAAGATTAAATCTAAAATGAATTGAATGCAAAACATATCAGAATAATACTTTTACTTATTTTTCTACCTTAGAACAATTAAAAATAAAAATTTTGAAAATTTCTTTTTCATCTATACCTCCTTTAATTGTTTAACTTTATTTTATTATACTCTAATATCAATCTCATACATTCTAGCACAGGGCTGTATAGCCAGTGTTTAAAACTTCCATTTGTTGTTGTACATTCTACAAAGTGGTGTGCAAAGGAAACACAAATTGACACATTGTATGTCATGGACTGAATATGAACAGGAATAAAAACTAAATGAGAGTCAACATCTTCCTAGGTTTATATCTTTAATTATAAGGATGACTGATACCTGAAATGTATATATACACAGTACATTAGTAAATGATTAGTTATCTCCTCCCCAGGGACAAGTTTTTAGGATACGAAAAAACTTAAACAAATAAAGTCAAGTCTATAAGAAAATAAATCTTCAGGAATGTTCTGTTAAGTCTTCTGGACGCGAACAAAATTAAACGCATGATGTCCTTTCACAATTTCAAACAAAAGTCTCTAGATTCACTTATTAATGTCTAAATATAATTCATTAATCAGTTCCTGAATCATCAATGTTATGTTCTGTTATGTATTGGCGGCTCGGTCTTGAGGTGCCAATAGTTCCTTTTCCCAGCTTTATTGTGTGGCTGAAGACGGAAAAGAGCACGTGATATCCTAGTCATAGCATGTACATCTGGTTCAGGGGTGTGGTGGTATGACTGGTCCAAATCTATTTGTGGAGGCTGTTGAATTGCCTGAGTTGCCGGTTTTTGAGTGGGGACTGTAGTCGGTGTCTCATTCAATGCAGCTGGTTGACTTAAGATTCTTGTTGGTGATAAAGAAAAGGGAATCTTGGGCACTTGTGGCTGTGTCGTCTTGGATGTAGTTGGAGAGTTCAAGATTACTTCCTGATGTTGAACTGTAGTAGGTGCCATCAAAGTACCTTGTGTTTGGTTGGTTTGAAAAGGAGTGAACTTTCGAAGGTGCTGGCGGTTGCGGATAGTAACTCGGTCTGTGCAATCTACACGTATAACATACTGGTGGTATTGGCATACTTCAACAACTGTTCCCGTGCGTTCCCATCTCCTGGGATGGTTGCCTACCAAGTTTTGTATGTACACATGATCTCCAACCTGTAGTGTCGGCAGGTGATGAGTGTGTCCATTCCACCGTTCATGTTCCCTCGAATGACGTTTGGCAAGTGCCATCTCTCGATGAGACATAAACTCAGTCCATGTTTTGTGAGGAGAATATCTACCCATCAGTTTGGGAATGGCATCACGAATGGGTCGTCCAAACAGAATCAATGCTGGTGATGCTTTTGTCTCTGGGTCAATAGAATTTCTGTACATCAGTAAAGCTCTCTGGAATTTATCAGCGATCCAACAGCAGTGACGTTGTCCACCAGCATGCGTTTCACTGTTTTACCGCCATCTCAGCCCTGCAGTTAGCGTGTGGGTTTGCAACTGATGAAAGTCTATGACGAACCCCAGGCCTTTAAAACTCTTGAGTCTTCCTGCTGTGAACTGTGGACCTCCATCGGACGTCAACTCTTCTGGGATGCCAAATGTCACGAACGTCTCACGAAGTCTCTTGACAAGTCCCTCTGCACCTGATACAGACTTGTATACCATTGGCCAGTTTGAATACCTGTCAACAATAACTACATAGTCATTACTGTTATATGTGAAGTAGTCACTGCAAATCATCTGGAACGGATAATCTGGAGGTGTTATGTCAGATGGTGGCTGCATTGGGTTTGACTTGGCCATCTGATGGCAGTGAACACACTGGTCTCTCACCCGGTAATATCTACTGTGATCTCAGGCCAATACACAGAGTCCATGGCCCTTGCACGCATAGCGCTGACTCAGAGTCCATGGTGCATAGCGCTGACTCCTTGGTGGGCTGCGTGGAGTGCATTGAGTACTGGTTTGCGAAGAGCTGGTGGCATAACAAATCGTTGGCCCATGAGAACTACACCATCCACGGTGCATAAACTGGATGCAAAGCAATGGTAAGGATGCAAGTCTGTCGGTAGCTCATTGCAATCTTCTGGAAACCTTGCCTCCAGCTGTCTGATGAGATTTACAAATGTAGGGTCTGATGCTGTGGCTTCACGGACCATGTTCCAGGTAACAACTATGATAACAGCATTCAGGGCACTAGTGGCAGCAGCGACTGTGGAGGTGTCATTAGCTGTATGATTATCCTCTGTATGTAGACATAGACTGGTGAGTGTATCATGATAATGAGCAGTCATTTTAACGAGGGAATCAAGTTCAGGTGCTTCACCAGGTAAGTTCAGACGATCTGGTGGTCCAACAGGATACCTTGACGCTGCATCTGGCCCAAGGTTCTTTCTGCCTGGTACATGAAGAATTGTGAACCTGTACCCTAAAGTTTTCTCTTTGAGGTTGAGGAGTCGTCTGATGTCGATGTCTGTGAGTGATCGATCATTCAGAATCTGGAGTAGTGGCTGGTGGTCAGTTGCAACAAGAGGGTCTTTGCAACCAAGAACATAGTAGCGTGTTTGGTGAAGTGCATACACAACAGCCAAGGCATCACCTTCGATAGGAGCATACCTGCTTTCAGCTGGATGCGTGAATCTGCTGCCAACCAGACATAATTTCCAACCATCATTACAGCAGGTATGGGTTTTACTTGAGCACTGACAGTACTTCTGCATCAAGAAGAACCCAATTCCGTCAACAGAACAGTCGGTAGCTAGGCATGTCATACGAGCAGGGTCAGAAAGACGGAATATCTTCCTTCATCTCCTGAATAATGATCTCTTTGGATTTGTGAAATACTTCATCTAATTCTTTTGTCCAGCAGAATATTGTGGACGGTTTCAATAGAGCAAGAAAAGGTTTCATCTGTCTTGCCATGGCAAATGCATATGCTGCTTGGTTTATAAGCCCAAACCAAGCTCTTGCACCAGTAATGTCAGTTGGTGTTGGGAAGTTGCTTATTGCATCTAGGAACTTGGTACTTGGTCGTATGTTTGTTTGGGTGATTGTAAGTCCTGCAAAATTGACAGTGACTGTTTCTTTAGCAAATTGGAACATCTTTGGGTTTAATGTAATACCGTTACGAGCACACAGGTCGAGCCATTCACATGCTTGAAAAGAATGCTGCTTCAATGGACATCGCCCACATACATGTGTCATCCACGCATTTAACCTGGTCGTTGAAATTTGACATTATAGCGTCAAATCGTTGATTGTAAGCGTCACCGATGGCCATGAATCCCTGTGGACAACCCTGTACCTGCGGCGCCCCCATAGTGTGATGAATGTCGTGAAATGGCGATCTTCACGAATAGGCACTGAGTGGTACCCATTCCAAGCGTCTGTCTCTGTTTTTTTTTCATGCCTTGAGGGACTCGGTCAGCCAGATGAAAGGGACTTGGAACATGATGTGTTTGCCGAACAGAATGTCGATTTTGTGGTTGTAGGTCTACTGTCCGCCTTGGAGTGCCATCAGCTTTGCTGGTTACCACCATCCTGGAGCACCAAGTTGTAGGTGTGTTTTGACTTACTCGTTCCAGTACACCAATGCGAACATCCCTCTCCAGATCAGCATAAACTTTATCCTGCCAATGGATAGGAACAAGTGCTGGTTTGTGGACGGCTACGGTGTGGCATTAGGATCAACATGGAGTTGAGAGGCTCACAATTCATAAGCAGTAAAGGTTGATGTTCACAGACATTAAATGTTGTAGCACCATAGTAATCAAGAAGCCACTCTTTAGTGACTCCACGTGTTCCTCTGTGGCCTTCAAACCTGGAGGTAAAGTTGTAGGAACAGGTGGTGGTGAAGGTCGACGTCTAGGACAAGAGCAGGTTACTTCTTCAGAGTTTTCCATAGATGCAGCAATGTTTGAAGATGTAACTGTTGACACATTAGGAAAGTTAGTGTGAATAATCCCCAGAGATATGAGTGCTTCTCTGCAAATGAAAGCTCTTTCCATGGTATCAGAGACATAACACAATAAACATGTTGACATGGCATTGCTAGTACTGTCTTTTGTTGTAACGCTTACTGCGACTGCTCCAATTGCACCAAGGTCTTCCTTTATAGCTCCACGCATTACAAGCTTGACTGGAAGAAGATCCTTTTCTGTTGCAAAGGTATAATTGAACTTTGGCACCCTGTGTCAGCCACCATGGACATAGTGATTGTCTTAAGCTTAGAGGTGTCTTGCATGGGATGCCCAAACGATGCATGGTCCTCAGACAGGGGTGTCATGTTCACCAGAAGCATTGGGTGGGGTTTTGAAGGTCGAGCCACCCAATATCCATCAAATATGTGATGTTCAAGACGTGAAGCTTGGTTCGTCTGTTCAGATGTGGTGCACAGCTGCTCATAGATATAACCAACTTGTTCCTGGTCTGTATCTTTGGTTGATCTCCCTTGATTGGGCGGGTTCTTGTGGTCCTTACCTTGAGCGCAAATTCTAGAAGATGCATCACGGTGGCCCCATACTCCACAGGCAGTGCACTTGCTGCATGATTTGGTGTAATGACCTTTAACTGTGCATTTAGCACATATGAATGTCCAAGCCTCACTATCTAGACCTGGCCTTGCGATCATTCCTCTGTCCATGAGCAGGATCACCACATGCCCAACATTTGGCTCCAGCTGCTTGGGGTCGTTTCTGATTATTACATGTAGCACTCAAGGCACTGAATCTCCTACTGCACTCCTTGTGACTTTACCCTGCTCTTTCTGAGCAATAAATGATACAGTCTCTTCTAGTGTTCTATCGGTCTTGGAGTCACCTAGCAGGTCAGACATAATTTCTGGGTCTGCAATACCTCTTACTAAATTGTCCTTGATTATCTCATCACTATAATCAAATATATGGTTGCAACCTATTTCTCTGCACGTGGCTTTATACTGGCAGAGTGTACTTGGCCTCTGAGACTGGCCAAACAAGTCCTGATATTTGACCCAGGTGATAGAAACATTCTGTTCAATTTAATGCGTTGGACCAGTGTGCTTTCTTCTTTGACGGCCAGCCTTTTGATAACATTTAAAAGATCTGTCTCTATCATACTGGCGACATCACCTTGAAGGTCACGCATAATGTCTGTACGAAGATTGGTGTCACAGCAGTAGAAAAGGGCAGTGGGCAAGACATTGTCTGTGATCGCCATCCCTGTTTTATACATTTTCCACTGTCTGGTGAATGCCGACCATTGATCTGGATCACATCCTGCAGCTATAGTAGGTGGGTCCAATTTTAACTTGTGTGTTGCTGGTTGAGCCAGAGGTGGGTGGACGGTTCTGTCATGAATCTGTAGAGCAGTGGTTAGAGCAGCTGCAAATGCTTCATCCAGGTCCTGAGATTTCCAATCACAGCCGTCTATAGGGCACTGTAAAACTGGCATATTGATAATGTTTCAGCTGTTAGTTGAGTATCAGTCATAAATGAGAGTCAACATCTTCCTAGGTTTATATCTTTAATTATAAGGATGACTGATACCTGAAATGTATATATACACAGTACATTAGTAAATGATTAGTTAAAACAATGTAACACAAATCTATCAATGGCCTCCAAGTGCAATAAAATAATAAAATGTACAATTTTAAATTACTTAACCATGTGGACTTGTTTTGGAAACTTTGATATAAATTATAAGAAAAATGTCCCCTAAATACTGAAATTCAGCTCGAAAAAGTTTGTACGCGTTATGACCTGAGATTTCATTCTTCTATGCAGGTCATCACCTGCATTTTCATTGTCATAGGTTGACAGGTATGCCAGACTTCCAAGCCGCTTTCCGAACTCGGTTTCATATTTTACATACTTATGTACTGTACAGAATTTCATTCTTTACCTCTCCATATATTTATTGGTATTAAATGGTATTTTGAGCTATTCCTTTGGTATATTTTTCATATTTATACGAGCTTTCGCTTTTATGTGCATGTCTTTACAATCCGTAAAAAAATCAGAATATAAATAGATCCATTTTGTTATGGTTTTGGACTTTTTACTTACCAATGATAACCAATCGCTAGACAAAATAGTTCTTGAAAGAATGTCAACCTTTCTTGTCAGCTGAACTTTTAAATCATTAAAAAAAAATAATACTCATAATTATCTTGATATCCATACGAAAGACAATGCTCTAGTATAAGATTTAAGAAGTTTTTAAGAATCAAAAATTAGTAATACGGTTATATCCACGCGGTGCGTATGTATTTTGTTTACAAAGTTATAGCTGCAGACATAGGTCAAATATCGCAGGTACCAGTTCGGCTTTTTCAGAAGTTTTTCTGTCAAAACAACTTTATATCTTTCTGGATGTTTTAGCTTTAAAAAGAATTAAAAGATACAGAAACTTTATGAAAGGAGTAGACAGTGCTCAATAAATCATACCAAAAGTATTTAAGGAAAGTTTTACCCTTTCTCTGACAATATGGACAAGGTGGTCTCGTCCATTTTTTGAAACATCTACGATTATTTCATTACTTTTTCTAGTTTACAACTAAACTGTTGAACCTGTATTGTTTTGAGAAAAGCATTCCCGTTGTCCATTACAAGCCCGTATTTTACGATTACTTGTCCTTGCATCGCTATTTTTCAAAATCGAATATTGGATAACTAAACGAAAAATTATTGTAAATAAATATAATTATCGAGATTTGCCACCCGTTTTTCGATAACTATTAATTTTTAAACATTATTTTAAAATCTGTGTTAACAGTGGATGGCTTGGATTAGGAATGGCATTTTAATGATACTTAAAGACATGTCATTGGTGTAAACAGGAAATACGTAAGGGAGACAATTTTGGTGGACAAAAGTGCTAAAAGCAGTATTGTCAAATCTTGTAAAATATTTCAAATATTCATAAAATTACCAAACACAAATTTTCAAGGTGTTTGTAATGTTTCAATTGGCAAAAATTTCTATATTGATAATCCACCTTTAATAATAAAAAAAAAGACTTCTTAAAAAAAAAGATTTCTATCATATTCATCTTGGAATATGATCAAATATGTTATAAAAAAGAAGATGTGGTATGATTGCCAATGAGACAACTGTCCACAAGAGACCAAAATGACACAGAAATTAACAACTATAGGTCACCGTACGGCCTTCAACAATGAGCAAAGCCCATACCGCATAGTCAGCTATAAAAGCTATAGACTTTTTAAACATATCTTTAATAACATTTCAGTACTTATGGAAAGAGTTATTCCATTTCTTCCTTTGATATTAAAGGATATACCAATTTTGATTGCAAAATTGTAATTTGATAGATGTAAATAAAAGTTAATAAATAAAATTCCAATTTTGTCATTAAAAACCTTCTTTAAATATTTGTCAGTAAATTATGAAGCTGTGAAGGATATATAACTAGTTTATAAGTCAAACAACTAAAAGTGAGAAAAAAATAAACCCACTGTGCTACATTTGGGGACGGGTGGTAATGAAATCAAATTATTTAAGTTATCTAAGCATTTAAATTTTTAAAGTTTAATAATAAAAATGTCACTTATTTGCATTTCTGTTAATGCATTTGATATATATCATATATATACATGCAAGTCTAAATTGAAAACAACGTTCAAACCTATGATTGCGTTGGATAAAAACCGCAATTTTTATACGTGTGCATGCAAAACAAATTTCTTGGTAGAGGGATCTAAATACAGCACAAACAACATTTTCCAAAAGACCCAAAAATGATATACATGTACATACATGTAGAGAACAACAGATTAAATGCACATGGGTTTAATTACTACCCTCGGCATTAATTTTAATAGGTGGCAGCAAATAGGGCAGATGGGCCTATATATGTGGTGTCCCCACATCTACTCTGTTGTTCCTAAGTCTCAAAATTCTACTCGCTCTGGCTAAGTCCTCAACATCTCTCTTTTCTTAGTATAGATCAACAGCTCCTCTAAGGATTAGTAATGGAGTGCTTTATATATAGTCCAGTGGCTCAGTCCTGTCTTTTGTGTCTCTCTTATTTTCTTATTTATATTATTATTATTATATTTCTTATATTTTCTTGTAAGCCACCCAACCACATTTCCTCTTTTCCTATGGTACCTGAAAACAATGAACCGGTTTTGTACATTGTTGAGGTCTATAACTGCCAACAGCCACATTATTTGGACTCTGGTGGATAGTAATCAGACTGTTATCTCATTGGCAATCATACCACATCTCCTTACTTTAGTACGGGTTAATTATTTGAAATAAATGACTACCAAACATTAAATCATTTGAAAAAAATAATTTTGCAATAATTTATGTTGTCATCTTTTAAAGATTTCAGTTTATATATATATATCAACAATAAAATTAAGTTGTATAAATGGTGTCACTATGTTTGTAATTGTCAAACTAGTATAACAATACTAATGTCTAAATCTACAGAAATTGATCATGTTTTAGGTAACAGAAATAACAATGTCACTAGGTCACCTGTAACTTATCTCTTGAATAAGGACTATCTGGGGTATAAGAGCTTGCTTACTTAACAGGCTCTTCATAATCATTTTGTTAAATAATTCTACAAAGAAGGGAAACAAATTCACATATTACTTTGAATATTGTAGATTGTTCAGGTAGACTTGAGCTATTTCTTTGTACAGCAGAACAACTAGTAGTTATCTTCACTTCACACATATATATATATCTTGACAAACAAATGAAAAAGCTATAGACATTGAAAACAATTCATATCTTTTCTATTGTCAGTCACCCTACCATGAACTGAAATGTCTCCTAAGATTCAGTAGGTAAATTATGTGAAAATCAAGACTTGCATCAAAAATATCCCAATATGAGAGACAATGGCGTCATTTTTCCTTAGAGCTTTCAGCTCTTTGATTAAAACATTTATTAGATTCATAAACCATCCTGGATTTTGACCAAACTTGGACAGAAGCTTCTTACAATCAAAAGATAGTATCTAGAGGAAAATTTTTAATAATTTTTTCCCCATTTTTGTTGAGCCTGCGACTTTTGTCGCAAAAGCGAGACATAGCGATCCTACATTCCGTCATCCGAAAAAAAAAATTTCAGGAAAACCAATACAGTCGTGACAGTAAGAACAACATTTATTACCTAGTCCCCATTTTCTATTCATTTTAGATAATGGAACCATCACAGATTTATGCATGAAAGTCATATTTTATAACTAACAAATTTTATTCTCTAATTTTTTATTCTTTCAGGTTCTTTGCAAATGGCACATCCACAAATTCTTTACTACTTTTATTTAGGACGACTCAATTCCTGATAAATAACATCTTGCGATAAAACATTTTTATATTCATATTTATGTCACCTGGCCGTTAATCATTTTATTTTAATTGACTTTGTAATCATTGAAAATGTTGTTTATGAGGAAAAAAATGCTTTCTATATTTCCTATAACACACAATTTTCTTATTTGCATATATATTCTACTTTTTAGTTGCATCTATTATTTTGAACAAGATTTTATAATTGCATCTTCTATTTACATGCATTTTATTGATGAATTAAGGATAAATCATCAAGCAATGTAAAATTATCTTCTTTATCATTTGTTCATTCAATAAATTTATGTTTCAACTCTTTTATATATCTATAGATTTGATTGCATACTGTATTCATTTTTTACAAGCATAACTTTTTTCATACATTTCAAACGTTTTATTTCATTAACTGTAAATCTATTATGTGCATTCCCCTATCACACTGAAAACATAGACAACAGCAAAAGTAGACGAGACACTGGGTTCCGCGGAACCCTTACGAATTTTTGTATTATATATAACAATTTGAAACTAATGAAAATTTAGATAATGCATTCATAGTGATATTACATTTTTTTCATTGAATCATTGTAAGTTGCTTTACTAAAAATATAAAACAACTATGGGTAATTTCATTATTCATACCACGTAATGAAAATAATGTCATTTTAGTTGTTTAAGACATAGATAGCCAGTCAAAATATTAAGTGTATACTACTAAAAAACTTATCCAGAATTATTCAGATTCTTAAATGGCTAATTTATATATATTGTTGATATCATAATTGTTTACTATTTACTTTTGAAACTTCTTCTGCTTAACTTCTAAAGTAATGAGATCAAATTTGTCAGATCTATTTATTGAACAGAATTGAACAAAGTTTGTTATTACATAGCCTCTACAACCAAAATAGAGGCTGTAAAACAATTTATTATTATTTACAGTTCAAAGAACAAAAAAAAAACAAATAATGCTATTATTATTTCCAGTTAAAAGTGCCAGTACCATCAACTAAAACCACATTGATATCACTGTCTCTTAGTACTGAATATGAAATATATGTTGCTGGAAGAACAAAGCTAAGTGTTACTGGAGACAAGTCCAATGTTATCACTGTTAAGACAGGTAGGTCAAACATATTTACTTACTATAAAAATAAGGAGATGTGGTATAATTGCCAATGAGACAACTATACACCAAAGTTCAAATGAAGTGGATGTACTGGGTAAGCAATTATAGGCAACCGTACGGCCTACTACAATGAGAAAAACCCATACTGTATAGTAGGCTATAAAAGGCCCCGACATGAAAAATATGAAACAAATCAATTGAGAAAACTAACAGCCTAATTTATAACAAAACAATTTACGAAAAACAAATATGACAGACATGAACCAACGACAACCACTGAACTACAGGCTCCTGACTTGGGACTGGCACATAAAGAATATGGGGGGGTTGAACATGTTTGTGAGCGCTCAACCCTCCCCTAACCTGGGACAGTGGTGTTACAGCAGAACATTAGAACAAACTGTAAAAATCAGGTGAAAAGGGCATAATTCATCAGATCAATACAAAGCAGAAAAACATCAAACAAAAACACAGACCTGAAGTGGCAGAGTACCTTTCATTTTCTATATATCCTTCCCTCATCCCTGACAACAAAAAAGATACTAAGTACAGATCTGAGAGTACTCGCAGTTACTGACAGCTAGTTCAAAGCCAATAACAACTAATAAAAAAAATCACTTACATATATTATATTGGTATACAGTACTTTGCTATAAATGAGTTTGCAAAATGGCTGACATAAAAATATCAATGAAAAAATTGCAACTACTACCCTTGTTTTATCACTCAAGAAATAAAAATGTACTTACCAGATGGATTTAATACAAGTTTTTGTGATATAACCATGAGTTTTTGGCAAACTTGTTTAAAGGCTCCTTATGTTGTGCAAAGGGAGGTTGCTCCAAAGGTAAAGAACAACTCGCTATAAATTAGCCACCTTTTGAATTTCATTTTCTCTCCACTCAACTTGAGCTTTGAGTACTTTCCACTCATTTTCAATGATATTAATGTCTGGGCTCTGTGGAGGCCAAGATGGATTGTTTATGCCATTTGCCTGCTTCCACTGATTTGAACGCAAAGAATAGTAACAAGGTGCATTGTCCTCTTGGAAGGTCCATCAGCGATTTGGGAAGTGTCAGGCGATAACAGGCCAGTGAACATTGTAGAGCACAGAAATTTGTTATCACTTTTCATATTTCCTTCCACCGGGGTAAGAGTTCCAATTCCATAGATAGAAAGATTTTTGCCAGACATACCCTATATTATTATTTTCCAAGCATAATTTTTGTTCTGTCACTTAAAGTTGTCGTTTTCTTTAAAACAATACCCCTCTTCAAACAATCATCTACATACAGGATGATACAGTTCTATAAGACACATAACACCCTGTCCTAGCATTGAATCATACTGTCATATCTTTAAGAGTCCGTCTTCAATTAATTTTTACACTCCTGAAAAGGACCCTGTCGCTCTGCAGGGTGGTCTTTCGTCCTCCCCGTCTTTGAGGTAAATTTTCTATGGTCCCCGGCTCTCGAATCCATTTAAGAAATTTCTGGATTGTTCTTCTATTAATTCCGGTTGCGTTTTCAATTTTGTGTCTTGAAAATTAAGTATTTGACATATTTACCATGAATATTTTTTTGGTCCTTGTTGAGTTTCTTACTGTGAGGTGCCATGTTGCCTAGCAGATGATTTTTTATGTTTACCTGAGGGAAATAACTCAAACTTACATGCACTGTTAAGAGAGGTTGTAATAACAAAATGAAATTAGGAGCAAACTTCAATTCTAAAACGATAGAAGGAAAGTAACAAAAGACGAATTTATTTATAAACTGGTTTCATGGAGGGCCATGATGTCGCCATTTTGCGAACTCATTCATGGCAAAGTACTGTAATTTGTATATAGTCAAACTTTGATATATGGAAGTTGTAGTGACTTGACATAACAGTTCAATTTATCTGAAGCTATTGTCATCTAAGTGCAAATGTTAAAGATTGCTTTCCTCATTTTACCCTTTATTATCAGCCTGGTATTTTTAATGTTGAAAAGTTCTTTAATATTCCAATCCATCTGCATTTATAATAATATTTCAAGATTTTGTTGAAGGAAAAGTCCAGCTTAGAAACAGTAAATATTGTTATAGAACTGCAATTTTGACATGTTTAATGATTATGATAAAAATGTATAAACCTCATTATATTTCAAAGGCAAATATATGCTACAAATAATTTTTGATACAGTATACTGAAATTTGCTATGTTGCTTAAATGTTTGTGCAAATTTTATTCCATGTTTTTATATTTTGTTATGCTGATTCATAATAAGTTTGAAAAAACTGTCAGTTTTGTACTAGTGACGGGACTGTAATGGAAGGAAAGTTTGACATTAAAATGAAATCTTAATCATGTTTATGGTAACCTCACTTTTGTGTTATACTGCATATCACACAAAAAAATCTTATTTTTTCCAGGTAGTAAAATTCATGTCACAGATGAAAACAAGGGTAAACACGGTATGTTTTATGTTATGGAATCACCATGGTCAACAACCATTAAAAACAAGAATCAGATCGGTTTAGAACTGGTGACCTAATGGTAATGTTTAGCATCACATACACTTACATCTGTGGCTGTGATTCCTCATTTCAACCTATAGCTTTATAAGAAAAGACTGGAGTAAGCATCTATATCACTCAAATTATGGTTAACAACAGTTTTGTAGAAGTCATCCTTTAGCCAGTAACCTTGACAAATTGCAACCAAAAAAGTTCATCACATATGATTGTCTTGGATTTTTTTAAGGAGGAGAATTGGAGTTTGTGTTCCTTTTATTTCTAAAGTTGGAAGATTGGCAGATTTTTCAAAGAATGGGGTGTATACAGCTCAATAAGAAAAAAAATGAAGCTAAACATGAAAATTATATTACTGTAGATACTTGAGTTAAAGTTTTGTATCTGCTAAAATCATTTTTTTAAAGACATTAAAATCCTTTTAGAAAACATTTTTATTGTGTTTTTTAGTTCTTATTATAAAATGCTAAAAGATATATAAGCATATATTAATGTAATTTATTTAATTCAAAATATCCTATAATGAAATTTATGTTTGGAAACCATTATGCCTTCTAGTGTCGAGCAAAAGGATATAACCACGATAAAATTTTCTATATAATATCTAATAAATTAGTTGTTTGTTTTCACTAGATTCTGGAAGTAGTGGTGGTGTGGTAGCCACAGTAATTATTATCATACTGGTCCTGGTAGGAGCTGCAGTCGCTGGTGTTCTATATTACAGGTAACAATGATAAGACAATACCATAAAATACTAAAGAAAAAAAGCATTGATCCCTTGGTGTTGGTGTTAAAAATATATTGATAGAGGACTTTTTAAAGAAACAGTATTTTGGCATTAAAGGTAACCATGTCCATGTCTAAATGCTATTAAAATTAAATATGTTGATTGTTATCCTTTGAGCATAGGCAGTTAAAGCAATTTCAGTGATAATTGACTAAAACAATTGTCAGGCTTGAGGGTTGATACGATCTGTGATAACGATAAAACCATATCATAATTACCTTATTATATACCTAAAATAAATGTTTTTCATGCGACATGACATTATGCAGATTAGAGTTTTGATAAAGTCTTTCCAACCATTGATACATGTATCATCAAGTAAATGCTGTTACATTAATAAAGTTTTTTATTTTTCTCTTGTTTTCTTTCAGGAGAAGGAATCGTCACAGATTTTCTGAAGCTGTTACTTTTGAGAATCCACAATATGGTTCAGCTCATGACTCACAAATAAAGGTCATTATTTTAAGCATAATACTTTTATAATGCTACTCTATTAAATATTCATTCATAGAATTATGAGTGGAGAAATAATAAAATATAATATTATTGGATATAAGATATGATATGATACAGTTACCCACCAAAGACCACTAGACAATAAATATAAACTTATGTCAAGGTTACAAGTAGCACAATCTCATACTGTACACTTTATTTTAAAGATCTCAACAAATTATGAAGCATTGATATAATTTTTTATATGTATATAGTCGCTAAAATTGGATTGTATAATGATGTTGGATTTTTTTGTGAAATATTTTTCCGACCAATATGTGAAACAAACATATTACTGATAATGTGATGACAATTTATATGTACAATTTCCGACCTTTTAATTCTAGCAAACATTTCCATGCCAAGAATGTGTAAATTAATACAATGTGTGTATTATTCTCTGACAATACCTCATCATGCTCATGAAGATGTGGTTAAATTCATGTAAATATATTCTTTTGGTCTTCAACCGAGTGTATTTTAGCCTCTAGGGTTCATTGTTCTAGGTGTGAATAACATCTCAGATGGATTATAAGATAGAAGTGTGAGTTTATTACACAAAGATTTAAAAAAAAAATTCAATATTATTTTTTGGGGGGTGGGGAGTGGTTGTTATTATATTAATAATGATAATTAAAGGTTTAATTGAATTAATTGATCGATTTAAAAAATAAAATGGAATAATAACGTTTATAAACTAAGAAATGGAACAATTTTAAACTAACCTCTAGAACCTAGTCGTTAAATGTTTTTTAAAAAAAAACGGGTAAAAAGCATTTTAATCATTTGGTGTTTTGAAGCGCTTTTCACTTACCTCATCGGGAACCCTCTAATCCAAATATTTGAAATCTCACCATGTATGAATACTTAATCAATATGCTATTTGACCCAAGGATGTTTAAAAAATATCGAAACCATCTCAAGTCAACAAAAGTGAAAAAAAGACAAAAATAAAAAAATTGTTTTTCATCATTGTGAATTAAACCTATGACCCATTCATCTTTTATAATTCATTCAAAATTACTTTCGCACCTGGAGTGACTTTGTTTTGATATGATTGGAGCTTATTTTTCACAAGAAGTTTTGTAGAAGGTCATTAAAATTATCTTAAAACCTAAAAATGTCAAGTTTAGAGATTGAAAGTACTTAGTGTTTCCAGTCCATCAAGTGAGGGAGATTTTGACAAGAAATACAACTTGTCACATAAAAATTCAAGGTCTTCTGTTTTAAAATATAACTGTGAGATTAAAATGACAGATGTTATGCAACATTTGTTCTTGTTTTTCATGTATTGATAAAAGCTATTTGTCCATACAACAAAACTACTGTCTTTATGGCCGTGGCAAATAGCAGATGTATAAAAGTCAGACATCCAAATGAAGGATTTAGGCCAAATTGACTTATTGTAGATCTTGTCTTGCTGATCATTTTTGCTATATAAAGTGTATATCTATTAGTTTTCAAGATATTAAAAAAATAAAGAAAAAGGTAAAAATCATCGTTAAAAAGCAATAATTCCAATAAGGATTGAACTGATGATTTCAGCCATTTGACAATATTTGTAGATTATATCTTCTGGATCATTTTTGCTTGTTTAAGTTTCTATCTATCTATTATAGTTTTTGTCGAGCCTGCTACTTTTGTCGCAGAAAGCTCGACATAGGGATAGTAGTCCGGCAGCGGCAGCATTAACTAACTTCTTAAAAGCTTAATATTTCAGAAGGTAGAAGACCTGGATGCTTCATACTTTGTATAAAGATGCCTTGTGATATGAAGTTTCCCTCTGTCATATGTCTATTGTCCTTGAACTCATTTTCATGGTTCAGTGACTACTTGAAAAAAAAGTTAAGATTTTTTGTAATGTTAATTTCTCTCTTATTATGAGTAATAGGATAACTATATTTGGTATGTGCTTACCATGCCTGTCAGACAGTTTTCACTTGACCTCAACCTCATTTCATGGATCAGTGAACAAGGTTAAGTTTTCGTGGTCAAGTCCATATCTCAGATACTATAAGCAATAGGTCTACTATATATGTGTATGTAATGATTGTAAGGTGTACATGATGTCCAACTGGCAGGTGTCATCTGACCTTGACCTCATTTTCATGGTTCAGTGGTCATAGTTTAGTTTTTGTGTTTTAGTCTGTTTTTATATGACCACAAAATTTTTTTGGGGTTCGTATAATGCTATGATGTTGTCTGCATCGTCATCGTCCGAAGACACATTTGGTTTCCAGACAATTACTTCAGTTTAAGTGATTAGATCTCTATGAAATTTAACAAGAAGGTTCAATACCACAAAAGGAAGGTTGGGATTGATTTTGGGGGTAATGGTACCAATAGTTTTTATAAAATAAGGAGATGTGGTATGATAGCCAATGCCAACTATTCACCATAGATCAAATGACGTAGATATATTTCTCTTATGAATGTGGATGGTTATCTACTTGCATGAAGAGATAAGTCTCATTTCACAATTCACGGAGTGTGATATGAAAACTACGTTAATAGTTTAGGAATTAGGGGCCAAAAACAAGCATTTTTGTAGTTTCCGGACAATAACTTGTATGTAAGTGTATGGATCTCTCTGACATTGTACCACAAGGTTCCATATATCAAAGGAAAGGCTGGGATTGAATTTGGGAGTAATTGCCCCAAACATGCAGGAATCAGGGGCAAAAAAGGGGCCAAAACAAGCATTTTTCTAGTTCTGGACAATAACTTGTGTTTAAGTGTATGGATCTCTCTAAAATTGTACTACAAGGTTCCATACTACAAAAGGAAGGCTGGGATTGAGTTTGGGGGTAATTGCTCCAAAGGTGTTGGGGGGGTTTCAAAAAGTTTTGGGGGGTTCCAATTTTTTTAAGGGGTTCATATTTTTTTTCTTCAAAGTTTCAAATTTCAATAGATTTTTAAGATCTTTGACCACATTTATTTTGTGTCAGAAACCTATATTATGTCAAAAATTTGATCACATTCCAAATTCAGATAGTATCAAGCTTGAATATTGTGTCCAAATTTGCCCTGACTGTTCAGGATTTGACCTCTGCGGTCATATCAGGCTGCGCTCAGCGAAGCATTTTATTCTAATACTGTATGCAATAGGTCAACTATATTTGGTGTATGGAAATATTTTACTATGTACATGTCAGTCTGGCAAGTTTTATTTGACCTTGACCTCATTTTCGCGGTTCATTGCTTATTGTTAAGTTTTTTGAGTTTTGGTCTGTTTTTCTAATACTGTATGCAGTAGGTCAACTATATTTGGTGTATGGAAATATTTTACGATGTACATGTCAGTCTGGCAGGTTTTATTTGACCGTGACCTCATTTTCATGGTTCATTGCTTATGTTCAGTTTTTGTGTTTTGGTCTGTTTTTCTTAAACTTTAAACTGTAGGTCAACTATATTTGGTGTTTTGAATGATTGTAAGGTGTATATATCTGTCTGGCACGTATCATCTAACCTTCGCCTCATTTTCATGGTTGATTGGTCAATGTTCAGTTTTCCTGGTAATTTTTTTTTCTTAGATACCTTAAGCAATAGGTCAACTATATTTGATGAATGGAATGATTTTAAGGTGTACATGTCTGTCTGGCAGGGTTCATCTGACCTTGACTTCATTTTCATGGTTAATTGGTCAGTATAGAATTTCCATGGTTTGGTCTGTCTCTTTTATACTATAAGAAATAGGTCATCTATATTCTGTGTAAGGAATGATTGTACCTCATTTTCTTGGATCATAAATGTCAATGTGATACTTGTAGTAAAACTTTATATGTAGGACTATCAACATAAAATCAATGGTCAGTAAAGTAGGTGAGACATTTCAGCATGTTCACTCTTGTTCAAATAATAGGAAAAAATTCAAAAAGTTGGTAAAAATTGTCATTAAGGGCAATAAATCCAATAGGGAGTCATCTGACGACTTCAATCATGTTGACTAATTTGTAGATCTTGTCTTGCTGATAATTTTTAGCTCACCTGGCCCAAAGAGCCAGTGTGAGCATTTGCCATCACTTGTGCCTTTCATCTATCATGGTCATCATCATCCATCATCAGTTAACTTTTACAAAGATAATCTCCTGTAAAACTACTCAGCCAAATTTAACCAGACTTGGCCACAATCATCATTAGAGGTATCTAATTAGATAGATTAAAATGTGTCTGATGACCCTGCTTGCCAACCAACATGACTGACATGGGTAAAAATAATAGAACATAGAGATAAAATGCAAGTTTTGTCTATTATCATGAAAACCACTATAGATAGAGAAAATCTGACAGGGGTAACAATTTTCAGATTGATGAGATCTACCTTCTGTTCTTTAACATTAAAACTGTCAGATGACTTCCTGTAGAAGTTATTGCCCTTAAATGCGAATTGAACCATTTTTTTTCTCATTGTTGCATATTATCTTGAAAATTATAATAGAATACTCTAATGTGCCACTATCACATAATCTCTGGCAATAATTTATTAAGCCATGCTGATTATCAAAGGAAGATTCAGGAATAAATAAATGTATGACATATACAAATTGTTTAACCAGACACATATTTTTTTTATCATTTTGACACTGAATTAAACTTTGGTAGGCCATGTTTGTTTAAAAACTTCGTGGAATTTAGTATCACATGGATATTTGTATTGAGATGCTGTCAAGATGGCGACATGTTGAAAATTGATAGTCAGATTAAAAAATCTATTTTGATCACTTATCCAGAATGTTTTGTTGATATTAATGAATGTAGGCATATTTCTATTAGATAAACATAATATAATTTTTATACACCGCAAAAAATTTGCGTTCGTATATTGCTATCAAGTCGTCGTCGTCGTCCGCAGACATTTGGTTTCCAGACAATAACTTTAGTTTAAGTGTATGGATCTCTATGAGATTTAATCAAAAGGTTCAGTACCACAAATGGAAGGTTGGGATTGTTTTTGGGGGTGATGGTCCCAAACCGTTCAGGAATTAGGGTCCAAAACAAGCATTTTTCTAGTTTTCAGACAATAACTTGTGTTTAAGTGTATGGATGTCTCTTAAATTGTACCACATTTTACAAAAAGAAAATTTCTTCAAATATTATTTTTTTTGGAGGGGGGAGGGGAGGGTAACAAAATTTCAGGGGGTCAATTTTTTTCCCTCATGATTTAAGAAATTATCAATTTTCCAAAAAAAAAATTGGGGGTCACAATTTATTTTGCTAATTCTTTGTATATAGTCTGAAAACAGATTTACTAAGTATTGCGCAACAGCACAGTGAATTGCACAACAGCAAGAAATCTTCAATTGAATATAAATTCAAATCATATAACCAATTTCAAGTTCTTTGACTACATTTATTCTGTGTCAGAAACCTATAATGTGTCAAATATTTAATTACAATCCAAATTCAGACCTGTATCAAGCTTGAATATTGTGTCCATTTTTGCCCCAACTGTTCAGGGTTGGACCTCTGTGGTCGTATCCAGCTGCGCTCGGCGAGGCACATTTTTTCATTTTTTAGCAAAGTTTTCCTTTGATAAAGGATGAAAGGTGGGACTTACAAAAAATAATAATCAATGCATTTTATTTAAAGAATTTAGACATTAAATTTATTGAAATAATACCTTGAGTACCAAAATTAGGCAAACTGATTATTTGCTCATATTATTTTTAAAGGGGTACCCAACACTTTGACAAATTTGGCTTGTTTAATTTTCATAAAATTTTGACAAATATTTACTTTGACCTGTTGATAAAAATATAAAATTTCAAGAAATTTGAACAACAAAATGTACAGAAATAATCTCAGTGGATAAATAGTTGACAAACACTTATTTTGATTATTCAGAAGTTTGATTTCTCTTTCTAAAAGACAAATGATGTTTGAATTTTATCTTAAAATTATTAAATCATGCAAAATGATGAAATAGTGATACACACTGTATCACAGAAATCAACAATACTTTTGTGTTGAAAGGTCTTGTGAAGTAAGAACTAAATTTGTAATATTAAACCATTGAACACAGTATATTTTTCTTAGTGCTATATTGAATATTGGGAAAATATGAACTTTCCCCACTTATTCCAGTATGAGAATTTCACTATTTTCTCCTAAGACCGGATGTTTTAAGGAAAATGGTTATATGCAAACTAAAGAGAATAATTTTCTTTAAAACATATAAAAAAAATAAAATATGTAGCCTAGTACTGATTTTGAGTAAATTTGATTTCTTTTTTTATTTTAAATGGTCTAAGGGAGATAACTCTTTCTAAGAAACATTACTTTCTCTTACATAACAACAGTTGCCATGTGACTGAAAAACAACCAAAGATGTTATGTTAATAGAATTGAAACATTCCTGTACCATTTTCCTTCTTTTATGAAAATACAGAGTGGTTAATATTCAGTAAAAGGAATAAATAGTATAAAGACTATATTTTCTGAATTCACCCTGAACTGCAATGTTTACAGTTACTCACTTCCTGTTTGAAAAGATGGTTCATCTGCTATGTTTCATTTGATATTACACAGCTTTATTCTGTTTTTACCGTAACAGGCATTCATATCCCCTTTGAGAAGACACTGTGCATGATGTTGAGATATTTTAGAACTGTTTAAGACAAAGGCATGTCATTTCAAAACTTTTCCAGTGACATGTAACGTCATGTTGCTGTGTCTACTGAGTCTGATGCCAGTGAAGAAGCTCGAGAATTCCATTTGTTATAGTTTTAATTTATCAGGACTGTATTAAAGACATCCCAACGAAAACCAGCCAGTCACACAATATGACTGCAACTCATACATTGTATAGAAGTACCAACATGAGGCAGCAACCATTTGATTTTCTGGGGGCTATGGATTTTTCTGGACAAACTTTTTTTCGCCTATGGCGAAAAACAATCTATTTTTGGCGACAAGTCGAAAACAATTTTTTCTTTCAATTTTAGCATTACATATAGTGGCAGCTGAGGGTGAAACAAACAATTTTTTTTCTCAGGGTCAAAAACAAATTATTTTTTCTCCAAAACTGAAACAAACTTTTTTCCAAAAATCCATAGCCCCCAGAAAATCAAATGGTTGCTGCCTGACATAGAAATTGTCAATGTCCAGGACCTCATGAGCCAGCAATGAAGCATGATATAAATTGATAACTTGTGAGGACATTTTGTTTGTCTTCGTTAGGCCATGGGTGGCTTTTCACTACCAAACTTTCTTTTGACTGTTCACTATTCATCGGAATAAATCAGAGAAAACAGTTTATGCACATACCCTCTATCCAATTGAAAAGGCTCTTTAAGGAGAACAATAACAGGAGTAACCAGTCAACAAAACAGAACAGAAAGATCCATATAGCCATGGAGTAATAGTAAGTAATAGTAATACTTATAACTTAATTTTAATTTATTATTCTTTTTATGAAGGATAGATTTATATTGAGATAATGAATTCATATGATATTAAGAGTCCAGTATAATGTCTAATAATAATGATGTTACATATAGTGAACTGTTATACACAGTAAATCATCACCCCACCCCCTCCATTTTCTATGTTTCACCTTTTAAAATTCAAGAGACAATTAATATTCTTGTAAAATGAAATCCAATTGATGCTCAGTGTAATTGCCAATACATGTTTTCAAAACAAATACCTCTTAACCCTTTCCTCCATTGAAATTTTGTTGTTGGCATACTTAATTTCAAATTTTGCATAGGATTTTTCAATAAAATGCTGAAAATATGCTTTAAAGTATTTCATCAAATAAATTCAAGTCGGATATTCCTATGATATTCCTTTTCATATTGGATACAAATTTTATTAAGTCTACTGCAGACACTTTGTAGTCAAAGCGTTTCAACTAAGGTACTACACAGGCGTCAAAAGGCGTCATTATGGAGTAAATGGGATGGCGTCATTATGGAGGAAAGGGTTAAAACCTTAAAAGACCATCACACACAAAAAAAGGTAAATTGGCAAATGTGACTAAAATCTGGATAGTCCCAGCTAAAATGTACATGTATTATTGTATATTTACAATGATTTAGCCTGACTTTGTCAATGTGATATAGCCTATAAACAATTTTATAATTGCCAAAACCTCTCTAATCCCCATCCTATAATACAGTAAAATGTATTGTTACTTGCATTTTCTGCTAAAGAAATAACTACATGTAGGTATAAAATGTACATGTTTTGTACATATTGTTTAATTTTATAACAAAACATACACATGTACTTGCACATGTACATGTAATGTACTACATGTTTATTTACAACATGGATAAGCTGCCAATTAATAATTGATCACATTAAGAAAAATATATCAGTTACATGTATCATAAATTTGTATATATATATGTACATTAAACTCAACTCTGTTTTTATTTCACTTGTTTTATATTTAAAAACACAGTTTTAAATCCTTGCATTAAATCCTTTTTAAATCATTTTTGAAGTTTTGCATATTTGGTTTACCCTTCTGACAACAACATGTACATGTATGACATGTATTGTATCAAATCATTCAAATGCCCCCCTCCCCCAACTTTATTTTGAATAAACAAACAAATAATGATTACAAAGGTACCTTCTCCCCCTTTTAAAAATATTTCAATAAAGTGATATGTTTATTCTGTAACAGTGTTACAGGTCTGATAATATCTGATAATGAACATCATGGTGTACATCATTTGTACTTGGATATGTAATCCAGAACCTGTCATTCAAAAAGATAAACTGCTACCCACCTAACAAAACTGATGCTATCTTTAAGAGTTGTGGAAACAGACATTTTTTGGCTTATTTAAATGCCCCTTCCCATATTCAAAATGATATTATTTGTTGTGCAGAATGATTTACAACTGCTTGATTAAAATTTTATTAGATTTGTATCATGACCACTCACATGACATTTTTCATGACTAAATACTAAAACCACCTCCCATATGTTATAAATACTATCAACTATTAATAAATGTTATAATAATTACTTATTGTATTTACTGATTGAAGATCAGGAATCATCTTGATCTTTTAACAAAATGAAAACTTTTATCTTATATGTTATGTACTGATCATGATGTACATGTAAATTATGTTCAACATTTGATGTCTTATTTTCAGGTATTTCTAACCAGTGTTACCCAAATAGTACTGAATAAGGTAAGTGATATTTTAAATTAATAAATAATTAATGGATTATAACACACATCCACATGGTCACTTTTTCAGCAATTCAGGTGTATACAGTGAAATTGTTTCATTAAAACATCATATACATTTATCTTGGTATTTAAAAAATCACTGGTTTATACATGTATGTTTGCAATGAACTTCAAAGCATGTTAGGAATTTTGTAATGCAAAATATTGTATGTTACCCACCTTTGGATTTCAAGCATCACTTGATTTTCTCAACATAAACATTAAAGAGATTCCATGTATATGATATGTATGAGACTGAGATGAGTTAATAAAACAAATTTTTATTCAGAATAATTTTGAAAGACTATTTTATTTTATTACTTTTTGTCATGACACTAATAACACACACACATATATATACATTGTATTTTTTCAACAATTAGACTTATCAAATTCTATTATTCATTTATTTGCTCCACCCTTGAAAAAATTGAATTTAGCATCTTGACTAGCTAAGGATTACCATCCACTCCACTTTACATTTGATCAAGCTATATTTGTTTTCCCATTCATGATTACTTTCATATATTTTAAATGGGAGTTACATTATGCACTGACTTAAATCTTTTATATTAGGAAATTATTCTGAACTTTTATTTCAGGTTTCACACACATTATGATGGTTCATGTGAGAGGAAGAAGTGATTTCTTGGAGAAAGTTCTTGCTTGTCTTTTATCTACAAATGATGTACATTTTCCAGTATATAAAACGTTGAGAAGTTCATTGAACGAAGCTTAAGAACACACAGAACAAGAATTAAAAGAATACATTCTTATATAGATATAAAGCAAAGCAAATATTATAAAATAAAATATATGGAGCTGAGAGTTTACTTTTCTGATATTTGAATATATATATACAATGTTAAAAGTACAAAGATTTTTGCTCACATTGTTTTGAAAATATATCAAAATATTAACTTTAAAAATGAATGATAAATCTTTGAGAAGACATAGTTTCATTTCTTTTTTCTTCTTGGTTTGAATAGTCTTTTGAACATGTACATGTATACTGCAATGGGTTTTTAGAAAAGTCAATTATAATACCAGCTGTTAGCTATAGTTAATGAACTTGCCTGTCCCTTACCTCACCAAATGATTGACCCAAAGGGTTTATTGTCACCACTTGGCATTTGCTGTTATTTCAGCAGTCTATATACATGTATGAAAGAAAGGAGATGTGGGGTGTAATGTATGAGTCAATGAGACAGCAAACAAACAACACAAGCACATCTATTATGGAACAACCAAGCCAATTGAGAAAGGCAATGGTTTGAATAGATCAGTGGTACATGTATTTGGTTAAATACAAAAAATGTGGCTCCTTTTAACAACTTTATTCCCAACAACCTTAATAATGATAACTCATCAGTTTTACAAGGTATCAAGAACATGAAGAAGATATGAAGAAAAGGAAAGAGATAATCCTTACAACTGAAATATATACTAAGGAGACAGCAACTCAACAACACAAATATGTCACAATTATTTTAAATACCATACAGTTATCAGACCGCTAATGTCAAAGCAAGAAAACTGAAATATCTTTATTTTAGTCAGAATATTTCACTCAGTTTGATCAATAGCACTTTTAATTTTTTAAGAACATAATGAAACCA
Organism: Mytilus coruscus; assembly: GCA_017311375.1. Taxonomy (NCBI): domain Eukaryota; kingdom Metazoa; phylum Mollusca; class Bivalvia; order Mytilida; family Mytilidae; genus Mytilus; species Mytilus coruscus. The sequence goes on along the minus strand of CM029602.1, from coordinate 30,682,645 downwards.
AACAAATAATGAAATTGTCATATAAATCTAAGTCGAAAAATGGATTTTCCCAAAATCATGTCATGCCTGAAAGATATATAAAGCAATGTCTTTTGAATACCAACAAATCTGCCTACTCATTACCAACAAAATAGAGATTTGTTTGGTACTGAAAGTCAAAGGTCAAAGTCTGATCACTGGTACAGTGTGTACAGTTTAAAATTTATAAATATATATATATTGTCAATCAGTATTTAAAGTACAGATCTGAGATTACTTGCACTTGCCAACAGCTAGATTACAGCCAATAACAATAAGTACAAAAACAAAATGTATGAAAGACTAAAATATCAATCAGTACACTTACTGTACACGTCCAAAATTCGATGGATTTAGTATACAGACGTCTTTAACAGTCATAGAAAACACGAGCTTGTGCAATGCCAAAATATAGGTATCGACATTGTTTTGGGGTTTGCTTTGAAGTTCTAGATCTAACAATAAGTAATTGTTTTTCAGCTTTCTGTGTCAAATATTTAGCTACATTGTAATCTGGCCAAAACGGCATGAATAAGCTTCTGTCTTAACATCAAAATTCGCCTCGGGTTTTGTGCATTTTTTAAAAATTATACCCTTGCTCTAAACGTTGAAGCTTTATTGCATACACCTTGTCCATACGTTTGTGGATCCGTCTGTCTGTTAGTCTTCCTTCTGACCATTACTCTAATAATAAGTTCGTCGCTTTTTTCTTTGGTGCTACTTAACAGAATTGTATATTTGGTCAGCATCTTAAGAGTTATGAGTTGAAATATATGTTTTGAAAAAATAAGATGTGGTATGAGACACCTCTCCTCTATATACCAAAGGTAGTAGAAGGTGCACAATTTTAAGATATGTCGGTACTTACTTACCTTCATCTCCAGCTTGGAAAAGACAGAATATTTGAAAATTGGTACTTTTTTAACCTTTTTCTGCCGAACACGCGACATTTCGGTGTAGAAGCAAATATTAGTACTAAATAATGTTGGCTAGAGTCAGAAAAATACCTTGGTCTATGTACTTTTCTTCTTGTGGGAGTCTTTCAACTTGTCAGCTTGCACATATTGCAATTTTAAAAAAGACTAAGTGTCGTTCTTTTTTCATTCATATTTCATTATAATTAATCGTCAGAAACACGCATGAAATATTTGCCACTGGATGTTCTGAAAATAACAATCATAAACAGATAATCGTCCTGTGTTGCGTAGATGGCGTATACCATGGAAAATAAATATTTGTATATCCCTGCAACTGAACGTTTGGGGGCATATTGTTATACCCATGCCTTCCCTTTTTGTGTATATAGTTATTCAGCTTAACTCCTCCTACAGTTTGAATTCTAGGATTTTTTCTCTTTGCTATCTGTTTCTACATATATTGAAGGTGTGCATGTGGTCAGGGTTTTGATTTTTATTAATATTTGCTCTTTTTGGAGATACCAGGGGTAGTTTAACTTTGTCATTTTTTAGGGTATAAGCGGTTAAATGTTATAGTTATTTTAGAATAACACTTTGCATCTGTTTGGGCATCAATTTTATCTCCCAGACACAATAATATCTAAAGAAAGTCCTACATTGACTTTGCTATAATATAGTTACTTCAGAGTGCAGTTCGGGGGCATCACTTTGTATAGTTTTTCATTAAATCTTTAAAAAAAATGTAAAATTTTGCTCCGCTTACCGGTATACAACATATATTCCGCTTTCTGAATTAGACCCCTCCCCTTTTTTGGAAAATTTAGGATCTGCCCCAGGTTCTTTTTACATGATTCTTATATCATTCAAAGAAAATGTTGGGTTAAACCTAGCTATATAGCAAGCATAAGTTAACCTGCCACTAGTATGACAATTGGTTATCTTTCCATTTTGTATTAAAAACAATGAAGCTTCTGACACGTTCAGATACTGATGAATTTAAGTTATTTCCCAGAAGTCCCCCTCACGTCAATCGATTCTTAAATGGTAAAGACATGCTCTTTTTTCAATTCATCTATTAAAAGAAATGGTCGTTTTTTAAAAGTGTAGCCACATTAACTTGTAACATTCTACTTAGTTATGTGTCTTCATAAACCTCAAAATCGTTTATTTTGTTATACAACTTCTCAAAAAACCGGATCGTATCTACCTTAAAAAGTCCATTTTCACAAAAATTATCTATGCTTTTGCTTCAAAATTCAACAGACTATCTTTTAAAATGGTTTTAAAACATTATTCACATTAAACTAGCAATAAAAAGTAAATAAGGTTATCTACAGAAAGCTTATTTATATAATTATTGAGAAAAAGTGCATAAATATTGTAAAAACGTGAAGACATGATCAACATTTTGTGAAAATTCTGTACTAGGCTACATATTTTATTTTTGATATGTTTTAGACAAGAGTCAACTGAAATAGTATGATCAAATAAATCAATTCTATCATCCTGGTCTAGGAGATAATAGAGTTTGAAAATTTCAAATTTTTGACAATTTTCCAACTTGAAAATATTTGTTAATTTGGTTGTCATGGTAACCACGTTTCCCTACTTGCATCGATCTTTTCAAATGTTTCCTATTTTAAGTTGAACATTATAGATTGAAAGATCTGGTATATACTTGTTATACAGTTCATCAGTATTGCACTTTTCCAATTAGAAAACATATATAAATTTTGGGTTTTTAAGGCCATTAAACACCTTGTTGCTAGGAAGAGCCGTTTCCATAGCAACAGCTTGATTTTTTGTGTGCAAATTGCCATTTATATTAATTCTGCCTCAAGTTGAATCAATTAAACTATAGCAGATGAATATCCTTCACTATGGATGTATCACCCTTTGCATGATTCTTAGCTGGACTGCTACTTAAAATGAAAGAAAATAAAGGATTTTTTTAGATTTAGATGCAAAGACATTAAACAGTCTTATGTAATCTGTATGAATATTTCATAAGGCTTGAAACTTTTTTTTTCTTTAAATGCTTAGAGTAAAGTGTTAATTTGGTTGTGTATTTTAGATATCTGGACTACCTACAGATTCGACTGAAGACAATCCATTTGGATATTCTCCTCTAAAGGAAGAAAGAGAATTTAATTCTCCTATGTTAGATGTGGATCATGTTGAGTTTAAACCAAGAAAATAATCATTCCAGAAGATCGGTTTTATTTGATAAGCTCTGTGGTCATATACAACAGTAAATTATTTGTGTTTGTACAACATGATAAGTTTAACATTATTCCCACCAGACATTATATCACACCATTTGTAAATTGTTTAATATCTCACCAACTTACAATCAAATTTTTTGTGATTATATTTTTCTAACATTACTTTAGTATGTTTCTTTTCAAAATTTTGAGAACAAATATGTGACGGATTTCTATATTTGATGTGAACATCGCAAAATTATTTATAATTTAAAAAAAACAACATTCCTGAATGCTAGTCTCTAGACAGGTAAAATCTCCCACAGTTGATAAATATCCCAAGTTAATTCTGTTAGTTGTTGCGTATTATATAAAAAATTACATAGTGTCAAAATGCTATTTATTTAAGCATAGCATTAACTTAATATAAAATAAGGAGATGTGGTATGATAGCCAATGCCAACTATTCACCATAGATCAAATGACGTAGATATATTTCTCTTATGAATGTGGCTGGTTATCTATTTCTTGCATGAAGAGATAAGTCTCATTTCACAATTCACGGAGTGTGATATGAAAACTACCTTAATTTTGATTGGCTTATCCAGCATCAGGAGACAATATTAAGATATTTCAATTGGATATTCTTTTGGTCATTGTTAACTTTCAAAGGTTAAGGCGATGTAAATTTCATCCATGGCAACGAATATATTTGATTTCTTCAATATTATATAAAACTTGCACACTTTTCACCTGGAAATCTTCTTTTTATAAAATTTTATTACATTCTGAAGCGTACAAAAATATTTAAAATGTCTGATGTTATAGTTCGATGCAGGAAAAGGATATATGATGTCATACTGGTATGTGCAAAAGAATAGATCAACGATTCACGGAATTTTTTATTTAATACAATGAGAGTGTTGATCATAAGAGAAATAGGTTTGACAACTACTGAGATAGCTTGACATCAACTCTCGTTATTTAATTTAAATAGTAATTATAAACTCGCCAAAGACTGGTTTATTATAATATTGAAATTAAATAACACAAGTTGACATCAAGCGATATACAATTCTCCCTCGTTATGAAACCTATAATTATCTCATAAAATTCAATAAAAATATCAGCTTTAATATGATTATCACATTTTAGACTTCTCATATAGTTTGGATAGTTGTCTATTGGCAATCGTACCACATCGTATTTTATACTGATATTATTAAAGGGGCTATGTTTATAATTGTAATATCTGTTTGTAAGTCAGTTCAATTTGTATGAAGCTGTTCTTTGTGAAGCCATGGTTGTGGGCATTCTACTTTATTACTTGAATTCTTGTTCTCCTTTTGATGATATTTGTTTTACATTTTTGTGCATTTATTAGTTGTCAGGAAAAAGTACTTTTCTTGAGAAGACTTTTTTTGTATAATAACTTTATTATATCTGTGTTATATTTATTTGAATCTCATGTGGTAAGTGAACATAATTGTAAAATAATCATTTTTTCCAGAGTTTTATACAATGTATTTTTATGCCCCTGCCATAGCGGAGGGGGCATTAAGTTTTAACCTTGTCCGTCTGTACGTACGTATGTCCGTGCGTCCCAAATTGGTTTCCGTTCTCTAACTTGAATTTGCCTCAATCAAATGTTATGAAACTTATACACAATGCTTTTTACCACAAAATACAGATCAAGTATGAATTTTGGTAGCGTCACTCAAACCGTTCTAGAGTTATGCCCCTTTATCAATTGAAAAATTACAAAATTTTTAGTTTCCGTTCTCTAACTTAAGTTTGCCTCAACCAAATGTTATGAAACTTATACACAATGCTTTTTACCACAAAACACAGATCAAGTTTAATTTTGGTGGCGTCACTTTAATTATTATCGAGAAATGCCCCATTATGAATCGAAAAATTGCTAAATTTTTAGTTTCCGTTCTGTAACTTAAGTTTGCCCCGACCAAACATTATGAAACCTATAAACTCAGATCAAGTACAAATTTGGGTAGCGTCACTTTTATTGTTCTTGAGTTATGTCCCTTTATAATGTTGTATGCAAGCGGGGGCATCATCTGTGTCCATGGGAACACATTCTCCATTTATTTTTATCATAACTGATAATTGATAAGGGAAGCTCTAATACATGTATTATCAAATGATGAAGAACACTCTTTCTAAGCATTTTTGTCTTGCCTTGACAGAGTCAAAAAGCGAGACATAGGTATGCTGTTTCCAGCGTCAGCGGCGGCGGCTTCAACAATGTATTAGTTTGTGATTAGATCTAGTTTATGGTGAACCACAAGTGGTAGATCAATGATATTTGGTATGCAGTTGTATTAACATTGGCGCATCTCATTTCCATGGAGATTATTTGGCCCTGCCCCCCTCAGTCATGGTCTATTGACTTTGAAACTTTTGCTTAGTTTACATGTTTTAGTTAGTGATTAGGTCAGTTTATTGGGAACCACTAGTGGTAGGTCAATGATATTTGGTATGCAGTTGTATAAGCATTGGCATATCTCATTTCCATGGAGATTATTTTTGGCTCTGCCACCTTAGTCATGGTCTATTGACTTTGAATCTTTTGCTTAGTTTACATGTATTAGTTTGTGATTAGGTCAGTTCAAAGGGAACCATTAGTGGTAGGCCAATGTTAATTGGTATTCAGTTGTATAAGCATTAGCACATCATTCCATGGAGATTATTTGGCCCCGCCTCCTCAGTCATGGTCTTTTGACTTTGAAACTGTTGCTTAGTTACATGTATTAGTTTGTGATTAGATCAGTTTAAGATGAACTGCTAATGTTAAGTCAATGATATTTGGTATGCAAATTTATTGGCATCTGCAAGTATTGTTCCATGGAGATTATATAGCCCCACCCCCTCATCATGGTTCATTGACTTTGAAACTTTTACATAGTTAACAAGATAATGTTTGTGTTTAGATTTGTTTAAAGGGAACGACTTATAATAAGTCAATGGTATTTGGTATCCTGTTGTATTAGCATTGGCACATCTCATTTCCATGGAGATTGTTTATCCATGTACCTTTAGTCATGGTTCATCGACTTTGAATATTTGCATATCTTACATGTTAAAGTATTGCTATTTTAATTTCAACATTTGCATTATCAAAATTACAATAAGGTGAGACATATCTCTGTGATAACAGTTTATTTTATTGAAATAATATACTGGTAAAGAAAAATGTGCAAATTTAGAATAAGAAAAAAGAAACATATTTGAGGGCAACAAATTGTCCAAAATAAACTGAAGGACAAATAGTTGACTTTATTCCAATGATATTGTCATGAAGACCAATATTTAAATCTGCTACTTTTTAGACCATGACTGATTTGCTTATATTTTAATGGCCTTGTAGAAAGGTATCATCAGCATTAAAATTAATCGTTGTCTATGCAATCATTTATACTTCTGTATGTATCCAAAGTTATTTTTGACAAAATTATTTGGAATTTATAACTTTTCTGAGAAACTACTTGACACAGATTTGATATGAATTTGACATTTTTCATGTCTTTTTAAGCTGTTGAAAATCAGAAAATAAACAAGTATGAGGTTTCTACACAAAAGAATTGAGCATGTTTCATTTGTATTATTTTAAATTTTTAAAAAGTATTAGGAAATAAGAAACAAACATTTAGTCTGATTTAACACTTTTCACATTCGTTTTTCCAGAATTTTGTCCCTATATTGGTATTTGTAAATCAAAACACCATTCAAAATCTGCAATAGAAATTTTGAATCCAGCATATTGTGTAAATTCTCTCCTACCATAGACAAGAAATGTTACTTTATGATATACAAGTTCAGTTTACTGAGACATGTTATAGTTTTCCTATATATAAACTGGTTCTGCTTCTGTGTCACATTATTTTGTTTCTTTAGATTTGTTCAGAGTGAGAAACATTCCATCCATTTGACAGTTGGGGACCATAATTTGTAGTTATGATTTAATTTTCACTCATGTTTTAAGTTTATTTACATGGAATATTATTATCAACATTAATATAATACAGAAAATAAGTTGGCTAATGTATGTGTTACACAGGGATCAAATATTATATGTCAGACTTGTTGTAAACTTTTTTTTTGGAGGAGGTGCAATGTTCTGTACAAAACAACATCCCATGTATGAATTATATTTAATTATCATTTATTTTGTAAATGATGAATCAAGTTTACAAGTTATTGTTTATAAACATATCAGATGATTAAATTCAGTCCATTTGATGCCTCTAAGTGATATCTGTTAATAAATTTATTCGTATATTATGGAATATGTAACCCAAAATATATTTGACTATATCTTTAACGCATAGAATAACACATTACTTATTTTTGATAATTCATATTCTTATAACAATTTAACACTGATATTTAAACATGTAATTTTTTTTATTTTATCATGATAAAAAATTTTCTTATTAAAATTGTTAAATTATGATTAAAGAAAAATGATCTTGTGTATATAGTTATTAAGTTAAGGAAAGCTTTGTGTAAAATTATAAACAGGTATTTGACACTGCATCCAGTCAAGTTTCATTCTGTTTATATTTGTAATGACATAAAAGACAACATTAATTTTAATGGACTGGAATGTTCATTGAAGCCATATTGTTTAAATTGTATTTTGATCATGAACTTTTGTTAGATATACAGGATAGAACTTCCCACCTAAAATATGTGTTATAAATAAAAACTGCATTCTATTGACCCTCGGGTTGCACATATTTTATCTTTCCAAGGACAATATTTAAAAAAAAAAAATCTTTAACTTTTTAATTAATGTCTTACAAGAAATATAGGCATAAGATCACTAACAATGTTACTTTTCATATCTTTCTATTTCCAAGTAGAACAACTCCTGTAAAAAGGTTGGTAGGCACTCTTGCAAGACCTTACTGATATAAGCCTTTGACATAAACTTCATAAAAATTTGACAAGAAATGAAGGTGTGAGAGTCACTTTATAAATTACATTTTAAAGAGATACAACTCCTGTAAAATAGTAGACCAGCACTGATTTTCGAACTCACCAAGACATTGCTGACATAATATCATAACATTTCTACAAGAAATGAAGGTATGAAAGTGCTTACAATGCAATTTGCTATAGAATTTACATAACGCCTGTAAAAATAATTGATTGGCGCTGATTTTTGAAACAGTCTCAGACATGGGTTATATAAACCTTTAATATAAATTTTATAACAATTCTACAAGAAATATAGGCTTGAGAATGGTTACAATGCAATTTTCTATGTAGTTTATGTTTCCAATGAGCATAACTCTTTTTTTAAAAGTTGTTTGGCATTGATTTTTAACTTGTCCGAGACATTGATGATATGGAAGAAAATTAATAACCTTGCTAGCATTAGAAATGTCAGTTTGAGGTCCTAAAAAATGTTAAACACACATGCACACACTCTTCGTCTTATTACAAATATCTTCCCAAAATCACAAAAGAAAAGGAAGTAACCATTGCAACCTCTACCCATTTAGCTGATAGTTGCTTACATCATTTCTATTATCCAAAAATACATGAAAGTAGAAAGCTAAAAAGGGTGAATGTTTGGTACCATTAAAACGTTTAAACCCGCTGCATTTGTCTGCACCTGTCCTAAGTCAGGAATCTGATGTTCAGTAGTTGTCGTTTGTTGATGTGGTTCATAAGTGTTTCTCGTTTCGTTTTATATAGATTAGACCGTTGGTTTTCCGTTTGAATGGTTTTACACTAGTAATTTTGGGGCCCTTTATAGCTTACTGTTCGGTGTGAGCCTAGGCTCCGTGTTGAAGACCGTACTTTGACCTATAATGGTTTACATTTATAAAATTTTGACTTGGATGGAGAGTTGTCTCATTGGCACTCATACCACATCTTCTTATATCTATTTAGCAAATATTTTATGAAATCAAAAGTTGTCTTTCAACATGATATAACTTGCTCATTATTCATCACATACTTCTTACATTGCTTTGCTACATAGTAAACTGAATTTAAATACTATGGATTTATTCATTTTTGTAGATACCATTTTTTGTGGATTGAGGAAAAATTTAAATTCAAAGTTATATGATTTTGTGATTTTGCATATATGCCAAAAGAAAATTTGTACATCATTGAACATATAAATTCAGTTTTTACGTATACCCATTATATCCATGAAAATCGGTATCCAATGAATTATAATGAACCCACAGTACCTGATTATGTTAGAGAGCAGAAAATGCTTGCTTTGTATAAAATATATGCCATAGGTATAACACTTCTACTTGTTCAGTCTGTTTTCTAAACATACCTCATTTTATAGACATACTTTTATTTATAATGTCAATTTCTAGACGGGTTAATTAATACATTCTTGTTCTTTTATTTTTGCCATTTGATATTTACAATGACTGTAAAGTGAAAGTGACTTTTTATGAAGCCTAGATGACTTGTTTTTTTTATCTCTCCACCACAAAGTTGTGGCGACGAGACTTAGGCATGCTGTTTCTGGAGTCAACAATGTATTTGTTTATGATTAGGTTAGTTTAAGGGATCCATTAGTCAATGATATTTGGTATGCAGTTGTATAAGCATTGGAACATCTCATAAATATAGAGATCATTCAGCCACACACTCTCAGGCATGGTCTATTTTGCAAAGTTGACTTGTAAAAGTTTGTGATTAGGTCAGTTCAAGATGAACCACTAATGGCAAGTCATTGATAATAGTTTTTGGTATGCAGTTGTATTAACATTTGCACATCTAATTTCCATGGAAACTATATGACCCTGACCCCTCAGTCATGATTCCTTAGAAACTTTTGCATAGTCTACAAGTTAAAGTTTTGACATTTTAATTTCACAACATTTGCATTATAATATCAAAATTACATACAGGCAAGACATAGCTCTGTGTCAACAGTTTATGCTTTGTTGGGTTGCTGTGTCATTGATGTAAACTGACATTTTCTTCGTCATGAGAAATAGATGATTTTTATGCCCCCGCTGTAGCGGAGGGGGCATTAAGTTTTACCCTTGTCCGTCCGTACGTCCCAAAATTGGTTTCCATTCTCTAACTTGAGTTTGCCTCAACCAAATGTTATGAAACTTATACACAATGCTAATTACCACAAAACACAGATCAAGTTTGAATTTTGGTGGCGTCACTTTAACCGTTCTAGAGTTATGCCCCTTTATAAATGGAAAAATTGCAAAATTTTTAGTTTCCGTTTTCTAACTTAAGTTTGCCTCAACCAAATGTTATGAAACTTATACACAATGCTTATTACCACCAAATACAGATCAAGTTTGAATTTTTTTATATATAATATAGTATTGCATGACAAAGTGTTTAAAACTAACTTATTTCTCTAATTTTTTCACTATTTTAACATTTCCCAACCGATTGTTAAAAAATTTGTTCTCCTCATTGATGAAAAACTGTTCTCGGCAAATGGTTGGTCGAAATTTAATTATGACGTCAAATTTTCTTGGTTTCTTCTGAATTTCCTATTGTGACGTCATGAAACAAGGCGACCATGCCGGATGACGTCACATATAAAGAACACAACTTTCTGCAAATCTTTGAAAAGGAAGGATAAAAATCATTAAAGAATATTTCTCCACTCTCAACAGTTAAATTTTAATTATTTAAAAAGCTCAGCAAGCCTCGCTCTTTAAATATTAAAATTTAACTGTCTGGAGTAGAGAAATATTGTAACACACTTGTTGCAGTGGTTGAATCTATATTTCTTTCCTATTGTTTCAGTATAACATGTATGTGTTAATATTAACGAAGTAACATTTTAGGAGTTTTGTTGAAATTATTTTGTATTTTCTAATGGAACAACATCCTGATATTTTATCTTATAAAATCTTTAGATAAAACATTTAGAATGTCAGCAAATTAATCAACAATGGCATCCTTGATTTACTGTCACACACTAATGCTAATAATATAGTATTTGAAAAAAAATAATTTCGATCTTCATTCAATTTAAGCAACAACATTCAATAACTGTATAATATTACATCTAGCTATTTGCCCAGACAGAATTAGTTTTACATTTAACAGTTTCAACCAATGTTTTTGAGCTACTCTGACATCCACAGCATACTTTATACAGTGAAACCTGTATATTGCAGTCACCTTGGGACAAGAGAAAAAAGGTCTTAAAAGAGAGGTGACCTTTGAATTAAGGTTTAAAATGAATATGTATTACTACGGTGTGACAAGTTGAGGCTGACCTCAAAATACAGGTTTTTGCTTAATAGAGATGAACTTTATAGCAGGTTTGACTATATGTTTTCTACTGTCAATATATATACTGGTAAGTGAATGCAAATAAACGGTCCAATGAATTAAGGTTATTTAAAGAATACTCATTCATAGAATTTATTGCTTACATTTTTCAAATACCGGCTTTATATTTTCCATATTAAATATGTAAAGAATCTGATATTTGTTTCTTTGTTAATAAAGGAATAAATTGCATAGAACTTTAAATTTGGCTGATTGTCAAGGGTTGTGAAATTATGATCTCTTTTACAGTACAAATTCTGTGTCCAATATCATTAACATTTCACTGAGGAGTACTTGTTACTTTATGGTGATATCGGTATTCCAAAGCAAATTTATTCTAGTGAAAAAGACTGTTTAATACTGAATGAAAATTTTGTTCAGAGTAAAAAAATCGCAGCAAAATAAATTTGAATAATAAACAGCTATTCTTTTCTTTGGAATCAGGAAAATAATGGCTATAAGTTTGTCTATGACTGTAACCCTGAAGAAACATTGATTTTTTTTCATTGATATTTAGGTTTTGGTTAGTTTTGATATGTGGAATCATTGACCTCAAAATTATTTGTTTAAGGGTAGAAGCATGATACGATTATTATTTTTTTTATATTAAAACATCCCTGTATTGTTATTTTGTTTTAAGAATCTCTCCATTAACACATATTTAATGTTGTTTCAGTATGATTAAACAGAAAATCATGTTGTATATTCTTATTGTTTTGTATAGATTTTGTTAACATCATTACACAATGTTTACACCTTTTTTTCTGAAAGAGAATTTTGTTGACTTTCTCAGATCTGTACAATAAATATTACATGGATTTCTTGTATGTGTTTATGACTAAATGTTCCTGATTTTAAAAGGACTAATGATCATATTGAATGATCTGCATGATGCATTACTTTCGCCTCATGCCGTTTAGCAGAGTATGAGATATATAAACAAAATTGATATCTGTCTGTTGAACTAAGTACTCTCTTCAATTTTAATTAAATTGATGCCAGAGGTTTCCGCCAGTGATATTTATATCTTTGGATGGGAGTAATGGCCCTGTGAAATGTAAATATAATGTAAATTGTACTTTGTAAGTACTGTCATGCCAACATTCTTATTTTGTTCATTGAAATGTATGTCCAAGGTTAACATCAGCAATATCATGGAGAAGTTTGAAAATCAGCACTGATCAAATATTTTGGGTTGAATTATGTCCCTCGTAAATGTAAATAATATGGAAAATCAACATTGTAAGTATTCTCCTCCCTGCATTTCTAATTCAATGTTTTTTATGCCCCTATCGCAGCGGAGGCAGCATTAAGTGTTACCCACATCCATCTGTACATCCGTACTTACATATATTCCAAAATTAGTTTCCTTTCTCCAACTTTAGTTTGCCTCAACCAAATGTTATGAAACTTATACACAATGCTTATTACCAAAAAACACAGATCAAGTTTGAATTTGGGTGGCGTCACATTTACTGTTCTAGAGTTATGCTCCTTTACAAATGAAAAACTTTCTGAATTTTCGTTTCCGATCTCTAACTTAAGTTTGCCTCAACCAAATGATATGAAACTTATACACAATGCTTATTACCACAAAACTCAGATCAAGTTCGAATTTGGGTTGTGTCACTTTTACTGTTCTTGAGTTATGTCCCTTTATAAAGATATATTCAAGAAGGGGCATCATCTGTGTCCCATGGACACATTCTCCATTTTTGTCTTGACGCATTTTTCATCGCAGTATGCAAGACATAGGTATTACAATCCGCCGGCGGCGACGCCATCAACTATTTGTTTAAAACTTTATATTTCAGAAGGTAGAAGACCTGGATGCTTCATAACTTGTATGCAGATACCTTATGTTACGAAGATTCTGTCTGTCATATGTCCATTGTCCTTGACCTCATTTTCATGGTCCAGTGACTGCTTGAAACAAAATTACAATTTTTTTGTTAAATGAAATACTCACTTATTATGAGTAATAGGATAGCTTAATTTGGTATATGGGTTCCTACGTCTACATGTCGGTCAGACAGGGTTCACCTGCCTCGACCTCATTTCATGGATCATTGATCAAGGTTAAAGTTACGTGATTAGGTCCATTATAACTATATTTGGTGTATGGGTTCCTTGCAACATCTACATCCCTGTCAGGTAGGGTTCACCTGACCTTGACCTTATTCCATGGATCAGTGACCAAGGTTAAAGTTACATGGTCAAGTCCGTATCTCAGATACTGTAAGCAATAGGTCAACTATATTTGGTGTATTGAATGATTTTAAGGGGTACATGTCCAACTGACACATTACATCTGACCTTGACCTCAATTTCATGGTTCATTGAATAATGTTTAGTTTTTGTGGTTTGGTCTATTTCTCAGATACTATAAGCAATAGGTCAACTATATTTGGTGTATGGAATGATTGTAAGGGGTACATGTACGACTGACATATTTCATCTTACCTTGACCTCAATTTCATGGTTCACTGAACAATGTTTAGATTTTGTGGTTTGGTCTATTTCTCAAATACTATAAGCAATAGGTCAACTTTATTTGGTGCATGGAATCATTGTAAGGGGTACATGTCCAACTGACAGATTTCATCTCACCTTGACTTCAATTTCATGGTTCATTGTATAATGTTTAGTTTTTGTGGTTTGGTCTATTTCTCGGATACCATAAGCAATAGGGCCACTATATTTGGTGTATGGAATGATTGTCAGGTGTACATGTCTGTCTGCCAGGTTTCGTCTCACCTCAACCTCATTTTCATGGTTCATTGGACAATTTTCAGTTTTTGTGGTTTGGTCTATATCGCAGATATTATAAGCAATAGGTCAATTATATTTAGTATGTGGAATAATTGTGAGTTGTACATGTCTGTCTGGCAGGGTTCATATGACCTTGACCTCATTTTCATGGTCCATTGGTCAATTATAAATTTTGTGATTTTGTCAGTTTATCAGATACTATTAGCAATAAGTCAACTATATTTGGTGTATGGAATGATTTTAAGGTGTACATGTCTGTCTGGCAGGGTTCATATGACCTTGACCTCATTTTCATGTTCATTGGTCAATGTTAAGTTTATGTGATACTTGTAGTAAAACCTTCATATTACAGACTTTTAACATAAATTCAATGATAAGTAAAACAGGCGAGACATTTCAAGGTGTGCACTCTTGTTTAAATTATGTCAAAGGTTAACATCAGCAAAATCTCACACAAGTTCGAAAAATAAGAGCTGATTGAATTATTGAGATTAATGCTAATTGATTATTACTGTTAGAGGTAACCCCATGGAAAGAAAATAATATGGAAAAGCAACCTTATAAGCACTGTTGGGACTACAATTCTCATTAGTTCCGTGAAATTTGTCAAAAGTTTGAAAATATGTCTGCTTAAATGCTTTTTGGAGAGTAATGCCCATTGGAAATCTAAATAAATATTGAAAATCAAAATTGTGGGCATTATTGTTCCTATATTTTTCACCTGAGTCTTGTGAATCATATATGAAAGGTTTGCATGGGCAATATCTTGCAGAAAAACTTTTTTCGAGGGAGTGTGGAGTCATATGCCATTTGCAGTTGGTGGGCAAGTTTGGTCTTCTGCATTTTAGAGGATAGATTGCAAATTTGAAAATATAATTATATAACAAACTGAAGTTGGTCAAGCAACAGCACTTTGACCAAAATTTAATGCTAGACCCATCCACAGTGGGCGAAGCAATTGTACTTTGACTGAATGATAGGAAGAAAGTCTGAATGCATTGTTTAAAAACATTAACAATTATAAACAAATGCCAAGAGACGAACAGATTTGTTTTAATGGCTATTTCCTCCTCTGCCAGAAGTTGTCCTTCCTTTTTTCAACAGTTGTTGTTTTTTCTTCGCAGACTGCAGGACTTAGGGATTTCTATCCAGAGGCAGCGGCATAAAATATTTGTAAAAAGCTTTATATATTTCAGAAGAAAAGGTGGATGCTTCATACCTTGTAAGAAGATACCTTATGTTGCAAAGTTTCCGTCTGTCATATGTCCATTGTCCTTGACCACATTTTCATGGTTCAGCTGCTGCTTGAAAACAAATTATAATTTTTTTGTCAAGTGAATATCTCACTTATTATAAGTAATAGGATAGCTTAATTTGGTATACGGGTTCCTACGTCTACATGTCGGTCAGACAGGGTTCACCTGACCACAACCTCATTTCATGGATCATTGATTAAGGTTAAAGTTACGTGATTAGGTCCATTTCTATAAGCAGTAGGTCAATTATATGTAGTGTATGGAATGATTGTAAGGGTACATGTCAGTCGGGCAGGTTTCATCTGAACTTGACCTCATTTTTATGGTTCGTTGGTAAATGTTAAGTTTTTGTGTTTTGGTTTGTTTTTCAAATACTATAAGCAATAAGTCAACTATATTTGGTGTATGGAATGATTGTAAGGTGTAAATGTCTGTTTGGCAAGTATCATTTGTCCTTGACCTCATTTTCATGGTTCATTGGTCAATGTTAAGTTTATGCGTTTTGGTCTGTTTTCAAATACTATAGGCAAGAGGTCAACTATATTTGGTGTATGAAATGATTGTCAAGTTTACATGTCTGTCTGTCAAATTTCATTTGATTTTGACCTCATTTTCATGGTTCATTGGTCGATGTTAAGTTTTCCTGGTTAAGCTTGTTTCTTAGATACTGTAAGCAATATGTTAACTATATATGGTGAAAGGAATGATTGTTAGGTGTACATATCTGCCTGTCATGTTTCATCTGACCTAGACATCATTTTCCTGGTTCATTGGTAATTTTTCATGGTTTGGTTTGTTTCTTTAATACTATAAGCAAAACGTCAACCATATTTTGTGTATGTAATGATTATAAGGTGTATATGTTTGTCTATCTGCCAGGGCTTATCTGACCTTGACAAGGTTAGGTTTATGTGATACTTGTAGTTAAACCTTTATTTTTAAGACTTTCAATATCAAATCAATCATGGTTAGTAAAGCAGGCGAGACATTTCAGCATGTGAACTCTTGCGCACGTTACCATACATGGATTGGTATGGTCAGTCCTCTTTGTGGGTACACTAAATACAACCAAATTCTGATCTTCTTTATTTAAAGTGAAGAAAACAATTATCATTTCTGAAATTTGGTGACTTTTCCTCTAAATTGTCATAAATGTTGCTTTAATTATATGCACCAATATATTGATGTGGACATTTGCTTCTCTGTACAAATCTTGTTCCCATATTTATTCTATCTCAGCTAGTATGATTCATTACTTTTCATATATTTATAAGCAAAATGCTTTTGGCTGGAATCTCCATTTTCCACTGTGGCTACTTATTACAGAAAGATGTGTCAAGTCATAGCTAAAGGTGTAACCTATATCTAGTGCTTTTCATTCAAGTCACAACCAAGTAACTAATAGATATAGGAAGATGTGGTGTGAGTGCCAATGAGACAACTCTCCATCCAAATATCCAAATGACAATTTATAAAAGTAAACCATTATAGGTCAATGTACGGCCTCAACACGGAGCCTTGGCTCACACCGAACAACAAGCTATAAAGGGCCCCAAAAGTACTAGTGTAAAACCATTCAAACGGTAAAACCAACGGTCTAGTCTATATAAAAACGAGAAACGAGAAACATGTATAAATTACATAAACAAACGACAACTACTGTACATCAGATTCCTGACTTAGGACAGGTGCAAACATTTGCAGCGGGATTAAACGTTTTAATGGTACCAAACCTTCTCCTTTTTCTGAAACAATAGTATAGCATCACAACATAGAAAACACACGATAAAACATCAATTGGAAGGCTTAACTCAATCAAAACGTAAATTAACACACTATGAACGAATAAATTCGATCTGTGATACCTGAAAGTAAATACATAGTTAATAAAATATTAGGGACAAACATTCAAGGCCAAAAGCAAACAAACAAGTCCAAATAAAGCCATGGCAAGACACCATCGCGAAATATTTAACCCTTAGAAAATAATAACTTTTGAAAAACCGGTTTTCATAATATATACAGGTAAATGAAAAATAACTTTGTCGTTTTAGGTATACTTTTTCTGTCTATATAAAATCTTCCAATAATTAGGAATACCAAGAAAGGTCTGTCATATAAATACCTAATTTAGCACTAGATACATAAGGGTAAATATCAACAATAAAACTTTCCTGTACAGATTAAAGGAGAATAATCTTGATGTTCATACAAATGTAGTATGAAGAAGTGAAAATTAGTAGATATTCCAAATAATCAAAGCTGGTATACAGACAAGATCCATATTAATATAAAATAACAAAAAAGTATTATAAATAGTATCAACAGGTCGAATTAACAAGAAAGTACGATTTGAGAGTACTCGCAGTTACTGACAGCTAGTTAAAAGCCAAAAGCAATTAATGATAAAAAATCATGCATCAGAGACTAGAATCAACTAAAACACATCCCAGGGATTTAGTATTTTAACGTCATGAACAGTCAGAGAAGACATGACTTGTGCAATGCCAAAAATAAATGTATCGACAGGTAGTAGGATAGTGAGGAGCTACTTCTTAAGAGATAAAAATTAACGTGTGTGTGTCTCTAAACATCCCGCCTCAAAAGAAGATACAACTTAGTAATGTTTTAATTTGCTAATGACAAAATCGATATTAGTGCCAATGTAAACTATATTCAGAGATCTAATTACAATATTGGTACGATAACCCTTACTTATAAGTTTGTTTAAAGGTTCGATGAGTTTACACGGATCACATAGTGATTTCCTCGCTTTAAGTACAATATTACCGTAAAATTTAGGATGTGAAATACCATTTTAATAAGTTTTCTACAGGTACAGCCAAATTTACTAATCAAATCTTTGTATCTATGAAAGAATTTAGTAAAAGTTTTAAGTAATTTATGGTATCGAAATCCCTGACACAATAATTTCCCAGTGATGCATTGATTACGTTCGTTAAAATCTATGACATCAGAACACACAAGGGCATACCGAACGAGTTGGGATATATAAACACCGTATGATGGAGCCAAAGGCACATCGCCGTCTAAAATGGAAAATTAACAATAGGAAATGAAAAATCGTCTCTTTTGTCGTAAATTTTAGTATGTAGTTTCCGTTAGAAATTGAAATGTCTAAATCTAGAAAAGGGCAACTGCTGCTGTTTATGTTAGATTTAGTTAAAGTAAGTTCTTTTGGGTAAATTTCGGAAGTATATTTAGAGAACTCTGGATTATTTAACGAAAAATATCATCCAGATAACGGTAGGTATTGTTGAATGTATCAACTAAATATAACAATGATGGGTCTTTACTGAGTTTGGTCATAAACTGAGATTCATAGCAATATAGAAATAAATCTGCTATTAAAGGGCACAGTTAGTGCCCATAGGAATACCTACTACCTGACGATACACTTTATCGCCGAAACGTACATAAATGTTATCTAGCAGAAAATTTAAAGCTTCAATCATATCCTCACATTTCCAGTAAGTGTATCTAGCATACTTTCCTTTTCGTTACAGAAAAGGCTTTAAACGAGTTACAGCAAATAAAATTACAATGAGATTTTTCGAAAGACCATTTTATCAAATAAAAACTTTTCTTTATAAGATTGTGTGGAAGTGTAGTGTACAGAGTAGAAAAATCATAACTGTCAACAGAATTATAAGGACCATCAAAAGCATGTATTTTATCTAAAACCTCTAAAGAATTTTTAACACTCCAAAATAATTAATACCATTATTTTCATAAGCTTTATTACAAAAGTTAATAACCAGTTCTTTGATAGTAGTAAGGAGGTAGTTAGAAGAACTGATAGATTAGTAGTAGAACACTTACTCGATGCGGAGATGAAACGGAATTTAAATGGTTTTGTGTAATTTCGGTAACCAGTACATGATAGGGACTTTCAAATGTTCGGAAGATGCTTTAAGTTGGGTAGTGGCAGTGGTATGCTTGTTAACGATTTGACTCTCTGTGGTGCGAACGGACCTGAATGTAGAGGAATTGATAATTTCGTTTTGAAGAACTTCCGTGTAGTATATGTGTCACACCACCACTACATTATTGGCTGCCTTGTCTGCCGGTACGAACACAAACCGCTCTGCGAGTACCTTGAGTTTATTTTTATTCTTGAAATGGGAATATCATGGATCCTATTATTAATTTCAGAATTGTTTTCTAAATGAGATATTCGAATATTAACAGTATTCATAATTTTATTCAAATAACTGTCTAAAGATTTTTCATCCGATTTTCACGTTTGCACCAATTTTACAGTAGGCAGACAGAGCGTCTTTAATGACCTGACGACACTGTTTCCAATCTATTATAGATGGAGGACGGTATTTCGGTCCTTTCTTTAGAAAAGTTATGACCTCACGGTTTTCGACGATGTTGAGGTTTCCTGTAATAACATGACCATAGGGAACATATATAAAACTAGATGTTTCGCAGTCTCAAGTGGAAGGAACATTATTTTCTATATTGACGTCTGATGTAATTGACGTATAATTAAAATCAAATTTCTGCTCGGTTTTTATAAGAATACGAAATAATGGGTTGTTCTATATTATCAAAATATGGAGGTATTAAGCTATATACGGAAGAGTCATTGAATATGCTAGACAAATTAATAAAATCAATACCTCTATTTATATATTTTAATTTAAGAAAATGTCGTTTATGATTTTCAGGTTTATCAATACTAGGAAATAGCCTGTGATGACAAAAGGCTGTAATAATACGGGTGTATTCATAAAACGGGCTAAAAAGAAATTTTATCACACTCCAGAAAAATAGCATATAATTTACTTATAGGTATCGGACCCAGTTTGCATAATACTTGATGTCTACCATTATTCTTTATTATAGATAACAGATCAGCAAGTGTATAATTTATACGATGTTTAATACGTTGATTACGGTTTTGCGTTTACCATGAGACCTATTATTTCTAAGTCGTTTATCAACAATATTAATGACATCGATAGAAGTTTTAGATATGTTCCCTGCCCTAATATTTTGTCATTGAGACCGAGAGGATAAGCTGTTTGAAGTCTTTTATCCAAAACAATTCGCGAACTTCGCGTGATTTTTCAAACTGCTTGTGTGATTCTCCTGGTTGTTTCTGAACGGTTTCGAGGGGTTGGAATTTTATATATTTAAGATTGTGATTATGCTTATTTAAATGTTGATATACTAAACTTTTGAATTTTTTGGGTCTACGAAAGCGGTAGAGATGTTCTTGATTTCTTTTGTAATACTCTCGTCCCGTCTGTCCCACATATTGAATACCACACTTAGGTTGGGTTCAAGTTACCACATATATTAGGTTTTGAGTTTTCAGGTAATATCACAGGAAAAGGAGAGCGAAAAGGTTCTCCCGTTCACTGTTGACCGTATAGTATTTTGAGAAGTTAATCTAAAACAGGTTAGTCATTTTTGGCATTGCACGGAAAAATTTGTGGATATCCACGTGCATTTTGTTAAATAATCTGGCTGTAGTAGAATTACCAATACGTTTATTTATGCACGTAGATAACCTACAAGATGTGTTGTTTATAATTTTCTTTCCATTCCGTAAAATCATGATTATTAAATAGGGTATAGGAACAATACAAAAGACCGGAGGTTATGACATTGAATGAGGATCACAGTTACGGAATAAGGAATAATAGGGAATGCAGTAAAGAACTCTTACAAAACTGTTATAAAAGGCCCGACGTAAAGACTTAAATATAACAAAACTGACATATATAACAAACACAGGGCAAAAACAGAGGTTGTAAGAAATCTTAGTAAAACCATAGCAGGGGCAATAATAAAAATAGCAGGCGTGGATGAGTATCAATACATCCAAACGCCGTAATATTGAATACACAATAAAGGTTTAATACTAAGATAAAATAAACATGTGAAAGCTCTCTCACAGGCAAACAACCAATAACTGAAAATATAAGGGCATACACTACAAGCACGGGGACACATTCTACTGCATCCACACAGCACGAGTAACAAACCCTGCAGTAAATAAATATAGGAAGATGTGGTGTGAGTGCCAATGAGACAACTCTCCATCCAAATAACAATTTATAAAAGTAAACCATTACAGGTCAATGTACGGCCTTCAACACGGAGCCTTGGCTCACACCGAACAACAAGCTATAAAGGGCCCCAAAAGTACTAGTGTAAAACCATTCAAACGGTAAAACCAACGGTCTAGTCTATATAAAAACGAGAAACGAGAAACACGTATAAATTACATAAACAAACGACAACTACTGTACATCAGATTCCTGACTTAGGACAGGTGCAAACATTTGCAGCGGGATTAAACGTTTTAATGGTACCAAACCTTCTCCCTTTTTCTGAAACAATAGTATAACATCACAACATAGAAAACACACGATAAAACATCAATTGGAAGGCTTAACTCAATCAAAAACGTAAATTAACACACTATGAACGAATAAATTCGATCTGTGATACCTGAAAGTAAATACATAGTTAATAAAATATTAGGGACAAACATTCAAGGCCAAAAGCAAACAAACAAGTCCAAATAAAGCCATGGCAAGACACCATCGCGAAATATTTAACCCTTAGAAAATAATAACTTTTGAAAAACCGGTTTTCATAATATATACAGGTAAATGAAAAATAACTTTGTCGTTTTAGGTATACTTTTAACACTGTGCGGGACAAATTTGCAATTCCAGAATTGGCAAATCTGACTTTGTCGGTTTACAAGATATCAAAAATATTTTTGCCCAAGTGATAGATAATCAAAAATTAAATTTCCCATATGTCCCAACATGTCACCGTTGTCACTGTTGTCACCACAGCTGATCAAAAGTACATTTTCCATGGGAAATTTAAAATTCCATGGAATATTCGAAGTTCCCATGGGAAAGTTAAAGTTCCCATCGGAAAATGTACTTTTCCCATGGGAATTTTAAAGTTCCGTCGGAACTACAATTTCCCATGGGAACATTAGTAGATAGTTTCTTCCATGGGAAATTCTAAATTTCCCAAGGAATTTTGTTCCCAAGGAACTAATTTTTCTTCCCATGGAACACCTTTTCCCTTGGGAACATTTATTCTTCCCATGGAACTAAAATTCTTCCCATGGGAAGATATATTTTCCCATGGGAACATTATTTTTCTTTTTCTTTTTTTCAGAATTTATAAAAGAGCTATGAAATAACGCAATGGACTGACAGTTACTAGTAACCATGACTGGAACAGTTTAACAAGCATTCCATTTGATAAAAAAATGTAATTTCAATAAATTAAAAGTATTTCTATCATACTTTTACACTCAAAGAGTCTTTTATTACCGTTGAATGATTGATAGAAATTCTACCGTCCAGCGGCTGATTTTACAATTTGAATCTCTCACCTTTGTTTTCGATCAATAGCATCGTGCATTTCATGTAATAGTGTTCGCTGAACTGTCAAGTATCAGAGCCATGCCTTTGTATTTCAGAATTTAATTTAAGAATAAGAATTATAAATCTGTTTTAATCTATATACATGGGGAATCACGAATCGTGTTTATGATTGTTTTCTAATTATAATCCTATAATTTCATGAAAATGACTTCATAATTATTATTAATGTACTTATTCTTTTTCGTCGACGTAACTCGATATGCGTGGTTTTCGCCACTAGAAAGATGTGCACTTACTTTTTTAAAGTTTATTTCATTCATTTGGTCAAATTTCCAAACATGCTAATGCAATATTGTTACTCGTCTACACAAAAATCTTTTATTTCAATTCATTTTTGGCAAACACCTTTGAAAGTCTTGTTAGATTTGTCTTTTATGATCTCTCAGGTAAATATCAAAGAGAATCCAGAGTTTTGCATTTACAAGGACGGATGCGGATTTAATATATACTTTATGATATATCCACTTGTACTTTACCGGTAGGCTGTCTTCGTGTAATTTATGGTTACAAGGAATACGAATACTTTATTTCTCATAAAACTTCAATTACTAGTTATCGAGAACATACATAAACATAACTATAAGGTAAAATTATTACATGCATGTGTAAACGATAAAATTAAATTAACTTGGAGGACTGACTTTCACATTTATAACTTTTACATAGTTTTCTAATATTACAATATTTGATGAGTTAAACTGTTGATCAACTTTAAAGATATTAGGGTTTGACTAACAGTAGTTCCGTAAAATTTCTTTCTTTCTATAGTTTAAATGTTCTACAATTCATAATGTAATGGTACTCGTCACCAATGTTGTTTGTGTCACAGAGACGGCAGATTATGTTTTCTCTGTAAATCCTGCCACCTTCCAGACTCAATCGGCAAGTGGTGACTACCACATCTATATTTGCATAATATATAAATGAATTTAGTAAGGTAAAATGAAAAGTATTTTTTTCAAATTGTTAATTCTTTTTAAAAATACGATAACATTAAGTTTTATGCGATTCTGCAATAAAAGCAAAGCATTCTTGTTGAAACTGGTCTTTGGGTTTTGTTTAATACATTTTGACACCCATTTATCACAAACTGTGCATTATAATATTGGACATAATCATACCGTAATTATCAAAATATTTTTCATACATGTATATGATATTCACTTAGTTTCTATTCCGTTATTAGCATAATATAAAAACACAAGTTTGTATAATTCAACACAAATTTTACTTTCTTTTCCATTAAGAAGTATACTCTAGAAATGTATCATTCGCAACTTTACATAGGACAGTAATGGGTATCTGTCAAGCTCTGCATACGCTATGAAATTTGGAGTAGACTGTTTTAACTGTAAGGAGCATTGTCGTCTTTTGCATCTAGATCAAAGACTAAAATGAGTTATTTTTCCGATTGGATACAGGTGAAAGAAATATTTGATTTTTAATTGCTGGTGATTTTTGTACGAATAGACTGAGACTACTATAACACATAGAGAACAATTCGAAATAGTTTTGATTTGCAAATTTTTTAAATTTGTATTTTTCCTCACTAGGTAGGTGAAATTATGTATAAAATTTATTGTAAAATTGCGAAACTTGCATTATGGGCATATTCTATACTTCTAAGTTTGAATTAAAAGTCTTAACTTTTCAAATATTGTATACGCAACCTAATCTCTGTAATCTTATACATGTATTATTTATGCTTTTGTCAAAGGCGTTTGATTGGGTATTAGTTTAAGGGTTTAAGGTAGGCGTGGTTTTCGGAAACTTTCGTCCAATCAACTGGCCTATTCGACAAACCTGTGTGCGCTGATGCGTGTAAACTGGCTATTGTAACGGCACGTGTCTTACATCGGAATCTGTCGTGCGTGACCAATGTTTATTGTAGAATTTCTTGTCATGTGGTCAAATTATCTGACATACAAGTTTTAAAAGTTGAAACTTAAAATTTGCTTTTTGAAAGATTATTTTCGGCAGTGCCCCCGGTATACGGTCCTAAAGTGTTTAAGAAAAACAAGACTTTAAAAGAAGGATGCATATTAACAGATAATATAATCTGGGACTATTATACTTAGTATTATAGTCCCAGATATAATACATGTATTATATGGCTCTGATATTAACTATAACGTGTTCTGGAAAAAAATTAAGTGTCCGAGAATTTGAATTACCTAATAAGGGCATCTCGATCACTTTCGACAAAATATTATTGCATGAATGGTAAATCGCTGATTTTTAATTCTAGAAGTGGTTTGTGACTGTTATAATAGAGACATTTATACGCATTCTTGTTTAAGTTTACAATGAACACACTATACATTTTTCTTTGAAATATCAATCATTTTTGGGCCGACTTGCTTTTTCTTTTTATTCGTTAAAATTATCATACGTTTCGTTATATTTGAATGCTTCAAAAATGCTTCAAAATAGTACTATAAGCCTGTATTGTTGTTATGTTTTAGGGTCAATGACTCCCAAAAAAAAGTAAAATAATTGTATATTTAATTTGAATAATTGTTTTAAAACATAAAATCAATTAAGGTCAGCCAAACCCAAATTCAACAACAAGGAGTGTCATCCACCGGGTTTATTTTCTTTTAGAGGTTTTGATCTTTTTATTTTATTCAATAAATAATAGTAAAATTTACTTTCCATATACATGTTTGACTTCCTAAATAAAACTTGAAAATAAATTTTGAACAACGAATTTGTCACAATTTCGCTTTTGTCGTCTGCCCAACTTAGTTTGGTCTTGCAATATGCATGAGATACTTGTCACTGAACGTTGAACAAACAGTAACTATCCACCAATCCATCTGCAATTGCGATATCTCTGTTACATACCCGTCATTTTTCACATGCTTGGTACTATTCTTTGAACAATTTTCGTGTTGTAAGCCGATTTTGTCCTACATTTAAATTGTTCTTGTCAAGTAATACATTCCTTGAACAGGTTGAAATGTTAAACTAAATCCTATAAAATCAATTTGGTGCATTGGTTCTTTGAAACACAATTTTGTTAATTTGAGCGTGTCAACCCTCGTCTAGTAGTGATTTCGGTTTGTATAATCATACAACAAAAGTCTATATTGGTATACTAGTAGTAAGTTATTGTTTCATTTTATATGTTTACTATTGGTGACATCAAATAAAATGTTTTGCAGGTTGTACTAAGCCATACGAAATTTAAATATCATATTTATATGCAAACTGAAGGATCTAAAATTTAAATGATTTATGTAAAAACTATAATGAATACGGAGCGGGGGTATTGCACGAAGTCACCAAGACTAGCCGAATTATAAATCCTAGCCTCCGTACTTGTATGATCATTTGATCCAAAATTAAGCTTGTCAGATGGGAAAAAACAACGCTTTTGGTTAAGGACTACAGTTGAAAAGTAACATTTGCTACCAATCCATGCAAAATAGTAAGATGTATGTTCCTGAGCGTATAATGCACAAAGAAAGGGTTGTTATGTACTTTGGAACTTAGTAAGGTAGTATGGTTACCATACGCCTTCCTGCTACAGATACGATCGACGTGCACTACAGCAGAATTACGGTTTCAGTTGTTATAGTACACACAAATTAACTGGGCTAATTTGAAATCTCCTGTATAGTTTATTTCATTGGCAATCATATTCAAGAAAAGTTGTAAATCTTGAATATTCTGTAATATCTTTATGAAGCTTGATTGAGACGTAGATTCACTCAGATACCGATCATTGTTATCTTTTCTTCATTTACACAAATGAATGTCCGGGATTCGGAATATGGCAGTTATACATATATTCTCAGTTTATATTTAGTTTGAAGCATTATCGAACTAATACGACTTTCATCTTTAAAATTTACTTTGCATTAAATATCTAAATGAGATTACATAGGAATAACTTGTGGTGTATTTATGTATATGTAATAAAAAAAGAAAGAAAAGAAACCAACAGCAATATTTGACGAAGACGAAATTAATGATGGAATTTTAACGTCCAGTGACATATATTACAATGCATGTCGAAACAGAACTTGAAATTGACAATATGTATTAATAGAACCGTCGCTTTTCCAAAGAATTCACGCTTAGTTGGGATTTCACGTGCTATTTCACAAGGTTCGCATTATAGTTATACATGTACAAAATAACTAACAATTGTAATGATTTCTTTAACTGTTCTAGAACGTTCTAGTTGAAATATAAATCTGTGATTTTCTATATTCGTACTTTCGACGAAGCAAAGTAAGTTCTA
The DNA here is from genome assembly GCA_017311375.1 of Mytilus coruscus. Lineage (NCBI taxonomy): Eukaryota > Metazoa > Mollusca > Bivalvia > Mytilida > Mytilidae > Mytilus > Mytilus coruscus. The sequence continues at coordinate 30,655,450 of CM029602.1, read as the reverse complement.
TATAGATCTGGACATATATGCGTAAAACAATATCCAATCGTAGTATAAATTTATTGTAGAACATGTAGAAAAATCCGTCCGTTCGGGTCAAATCTTAACTTAAGTACCATTATGCATATACGGACCCTGGATTTAAATCAGATCTGTTCTGGCGGTTTTTGTCTTTTTTTCAAAATACATATTTTTAATTGTGACTATCTTTAGTTCCGAATCTTTCTGTCTTTCTAAACCAACGATCGGCAAGTGCGTTCATTTTTGTGAATTAATATTTAAATGTTTTGAAATATCCATTATTATTGACAAGTAGTACAAACTTACATTTTTCAAATTTTACCGATGGAAAATATCTCAATAAATTGGTAATTCCTCAAATCTTTGGTTGGAATTAAATATTCATTGCACGAGAACTGTATTTCATAAACAACTGGTAGTAAAATTGACTACACGTATGAGTTTAGTAATATATAGTATATCAATGTACACATGATGTATATTATAACAGATGATTTTTAAAATAAAGTTCCAAATTTCCGTCCGCGCGTACACTGCTCAGCAGGCGGTGCGGTGCGTAAACCTGCATTACGTGTAATAAGAGTTTTAAGCCCGACAGGAAATCGCTTGAATACCTGGAAGTGTCACCTCACAGTACCTCTGGCAATAATTTCCTTAGCCATGTTGATGGTCAAGTTAAGGAATTAAATAAAGGTATTATATAAATACTGGGACATAAAAGATTTTATAAATGTATATTAGTCCCAGATAAATAAAATATTGGAAACAATTTTACACGGAACACCGCTAGTTAATTAGGGATATGAGAGAATCCATAAAAGAAATTGCTCTCAATTAATTCCCTATATTTACTTGAAAACTTGAAATATGCATTATAAATAAATAAAGTTGATCGTATAAACTTAACCTTTATTATACTAGTTATGGAATATGCATACATATGTCAGTCGTTAAGCTACATATTTCGTTTAGGTGTCAGACCACCAATTACTCCTCCAATTTAGAACGTATGTAAAGTAGCCCTACTCTGACACAAAATAGTGATTTTGGTGTCATTGTTTATAAACTAACCAACAAAGTTGCAGAAATGAAACTTTTGGTGAAAGGGAAATATATTTAGACCATTTTGAGCCAAAATTCACTTGTCTATGAGTTTGCATTAAAAATTCAGGATTAATGCGCTACATAGTATACTAATTTAAGATTTCCAGAAAACCGGGAGTTATTTTGGTAGTACCTGTGTTTTTAAGATCAGAATTTTCTTATAAGACTTTAAACATGGGTTGAAAATTGGCATGTAGAAAGGTGATACATGTACAATTCAGGATATACCTGGTTTCTTTGAAGTTAAACTTAAGGTAAAATATTTAGAAAGCTGTGAAAATTGAAAAATTTGGTTGAACAGATGGGATTTTTAATTGGTGGTCTGACACCTCGAAATAGGCCGGAAATTGCTAGTAAACAGAAGAAAGTCAAGAAAGCTCATTGTGTTCTATTCTTTACATAAAGAGACTGCCCTTGATTATCTCTGCGATTTAATGCTCCCAATTATTGGTCAAATTTAAATTATGATTTACGAATTAGTAACAACTATGTAGTACCCCGCGTCATAGACTAGATATAACCAAAACATCTTTTTTTCCCATCTACTTCTATTGAATGGAATTTTAAACCCCGACATATGGACTTTCTGAAATATAAAAACAGCCACCCTTCTTCTTTAGTTGTGGTGTTAGAAAACTTAATATCATTCATGGTTCAGAAGTATGCGAAGCTCCTTAAATGCAGATCTGTGTTAATATTAAACTAAATCCCGCATGCAGATCTGTGTTAAGATTAAACTAAATCCGCATGCAGCTGTAGCCATGCTGTTGAGGATTGTATTTACAATTTTTCGAGTGCCCATTTCACAATGAAGCAAGAGAAATATTGTTTTTATTTTAAAAGATATTTTATACCAATTGACCTTATATTGGCTGTTCACGGTGACCTTTATACATTTCAGCAAAGTAAAGCAATTTTGAATCTGTGCAATCTTATATCAGAATTACACAAAGATTCTGAACTTTGAATACAATTAAAATTCTGAATTCCTACTTTTCACGCCAGTTCATATTACAAAAATATTATATTGCATTTTCGTTTTTGTTTATAGTTTGTATTACATCTATTTCTATTTTGTTTTCGTTATTATCTTATGTATTTTGTGTTCAATCCCATATGCTACTTTTGAAAATAAAATGTGTTTAAACAAAACAAAACAAAAACGAAGATAAGTCACACAAAAACCTCAAAGTAACAAACTTGTACATTTGGTACATGTACATGTATATGTCACAGAAATCACTAATCCATGTCAATGTTAAGTTTTAAAACAATACAACGGAGACTAATAATATGACTTCAATTTACTTTTTTCTGTTCTTGTAATTCATCTACATAAACTGCCTATACAAAATATAATACGAAAGGAATCAAAATATTGAAATAAAGACGTCCGTAGAAATATCACAAATGACCACCTCAATAATACGCACTAGGGACTTGATGTGATGATACAGTTGCCACAAAGGACATGAAATATAAAAATAGGCTATGTTATTTTAAATTAAAAAAAATAATTCCAAATTATATAATCACATCTTTAGTAATTACCATGTAAATGTTTTAACGACACGTGCCACACTCTTTTGATCGTCATCTGTGTGTAATCGATCGAAATTCATGTTCATTCAACCAGAACCCGTTAATTACGCACGTGTATACAGATTGTAAATGAATATATTATCTCAGCATGTTATCATGGTTATAGTGTTTTTGTTTTATGGGTCTTGTATTTTGCAAAAAAATTTTTTGAAATGGAGTATTTTAAGCACCGGAAAAAGTTGTTAAACATTTATTATCTATTTTCCAATAAGTTCAATAATAGAAATTTGTATTCACAACACACACGCACAACTTATTTAAAACTTACTTGCCATTGCTTCATATTTAACTGGATAATCAGAGTTTTTATGGAAGTTGCATGTTGAGAGCAGCTTTAGATATGAAACCATATTGACATTTTGTAGAAAACCTGCATACTGCAATAATTTAACATAAATCCTGCATTTTCAACAAATTTTTATTTTTCTAGGAGAAAAACAATCAAACGGAAAACATGTTCCATACATAAAATATCTGTTTCAATGAGAAGAAAAATTGTTCCCATAGGTAGACAAATTTTCCCATGGGAAGAAAAATTGTTCCCATGGGAAGAAAAATTGTTCCCATGGGAAGATAAACTGTTCCCATCGGAAAAGTTAAATTCCCATGGGAACTCTCTGTATTCTTCTTTTCCCATGGGAACTGTAAAGTTCCGATGGGAACTTTAAAATTCCCATGGGAAAAGTACTTTTTCCGATGGGAACTTTAACTTTTCCCATGGGAACTTCGAATATTCCCATGGAATTTTAAATTTCCATGGAAATGTACTTTAATCAGCTGTGGTGACAACAGTGACAACGGTGACATGTTGGGACATATCGGGAAATTTAATTTTTTGATTATCTATCACTTGGGCAAAAATATTTTTGATATCTTGTAAACCGACAAAGTCTGATTTGCCAATTCTGGAATTGCAAATTTGTCCCCACAGTGTTTTTTCTGTCTATATAAAATCTTCCAATAATTAGGAATACCAAGAAAGTTCTGTCATATAAATACCTAATTTAGCACTAGATACATAAGGGTAAATATCAACAATAAAACTTTCCTGTACAGATTAAAGGAGAATAATCTTGATGTTCATACAAATGTAGTATGAAGAAGTGAAAATTAGTAGATATTCCAAATAATCAAAGCTGGTATACAGACAAGATCCATATTAATATAAAATAACAAAAAGTAAGTTTAGTTTTTGAAAAAAAGAAATATATATGTTAGTATTTATGAACAGTGAAATTTTATATGTCCCTGATATTTTCTTATAGCCAATATGTATGAGAATCAAATTTCTCATATGCATCGTTCAGATTGGTTAGTTTTATAATCAGAAGATCTGATATTCCTGCTTTATAAAAATTTATCATTTGATAAGGACACGGAAAAAATAGTACTGTAATTATACCTTCATCAGTCTGTTTGTAAAATGAAAACGGTTGAACAGGCTGACACTGTGCAGATCCTCATAAATAAGGCACCAAGTCGAACCTAAGTACATGATAAACTGATAACTAAAGATAAGTTGAACATACATTAAGTAACTTAGGACCAGTCAGGGATAGTTATATGTGTTGTGTACAATTATCATTTTGTACAAATTATAATTAGTACAAAAAAAATGTACAAAATTTGACAAAAATTCACTTATAACTTGTACAGTAATTTATAGTATGGATTTTGTTATAAAAAAAAACATAGATACACACTATAGAATTTTTATTCAATGACCACACAATAAACCTTATTCACAAAATACAAAAATAGTTCTGTATAATTTGTTTGAGCATGCGATTTAATTATGGCATTGGGAATTGCACAACATCTTTTGCTTTTTACATTTATATTTAGAAGTGCTACACCATTTACATGAAAGAAACCCCTGACTACCAGTTTTTGAAAGCTTTTTAACTGCTTCACATAGCGAAAGTTGAAGCTCAGGAACCGTTGTTGCAAATAAAGATGTGTCTTTACCAGCTTCAATTTGATTTCTCGACAAATATCCTGTTCAAATTCCTACAGCTGTTCCAATATGGTACCAAAAATTCTCCAGATTCCATTATTACACCTAAGATATTTCGAGGATCAGTCGGGGCACGATCATACTGAGGAATTGGTATTATGACATTATCCCCACAGCAAGTTCTGATAATTTCCTTTTCGTTTTCTTGGTTAAATATTCGGCTTGGATCTGTTGGCCAGACAGCGCACGCTATGATTGGTGTTTCAACGTCAGTGTCATCCTGATTGTCACTGGGGCCAATTTCTATTATACTATCAGAATTGTCACTGGGGCCTATTTCTATTATTCTATCAGAATTGTCACTGGGGCCAATTTCTATTGTATTATCAGAATTAACTGGCATTCGTGTATCAATTACATTTCCTTTCTTCATCTAGGTATTTTTGTATTTTGTAAATAATGTTTATTGTGTGGTCATTGAATAAAAATTCTATTGTGTGTATCAATGCTTTTTTTATAACAAAATCCATACTATAAATTATTGTACAAGTTATATGTGATTTTTTGTCAAATTTTGTACAAATTGTAATTTGTACAAGCACTTTTTGTACAAATTACAATTTGTACAAAGTCAAAATACAAATTATAATTTGTACAATTTGTTTGTACAAATTATAATTTGTACAAAATGATAACTTGTACACAACATATGCATTCCATCAGTCAGAGACTTATAAAACCAATATTAGACGTCTCTGCATCTGATTCAGTACATTTCAATTTTATTGATTAGAAGTTGCTTACACCAAACAACGAATGTTTATATTTATATTCAGGATTATTTCATTTTCATGGCATAGTTATACTCATTCTAGTAGTAATATTGCACTACCCTTGTCCATCCATCCATCCGGCTGTCTTTTTGCTTGTCGACACCCTAAAATTTTTAATATGTTTTTGTCTAAGAAAATATTTTCGTCACAATTTTCTTTGGTACTTTGAACAGAAGACCTTCATATTTAGTCAACAGCTTGACACTGATCAGTTGTAACGGATGGGAACTTTTCGGATCTGTCAAACACTTACTTTCTGTTTGCTTATATCAAGGATTTGTATAGTTACAAATCCTTGCATATACTTTTTCAATGTGTTAAGTAAATCTGAGACTCAAAATGAACTACGGATAAAAAAAAACTTTGTATTTGGTCAGCAACTTGACACTGACGAGATTTAACGTGCGATCGCTTTTCGGATCTGCAAACACATACTTCCTGTTTTCCGATGCTTAGAATTACGAATGGTGGTATGCTTAGCACGACATGTACACCTTACAATTAATCCAACATCAAATATAGTTGACTTGTAACTGTAATTGTAATATCTGAGAAATGGACATAAACATGACCTGCTGATTGTGATATTCCCTCTGACTCTCAGCAGACTCTCAAAAGAAGAATGCTGTAATGTAAAAGCAGACACTGAACCTTTATATTTTGGGGGTCTAGCTGAGAACAATTCCGCGTTTATGGCATGCACCATTTCTACCGTGTTGAAGCTGGCCGAGATCGCTTTTACAGATTTATCTCCCCCCCACAAAACACCCAAAAAGAAATCGTACTGACACTTGTTTGAAACAGCATTTCAATCTCAAAAAGTTTAATCTTTTATATGTAACAATAATTTCAGATCGTTGGTTTTCTCGTTTGAATTGTTTCGCATTTATCATGTCGGAACCATTTATAGCTGTTTACATGGTATGGGTTTTGGCTCATTTTGTAAGGCCGAACTGTGACCTCTGTTTGTTTGCATCCACGTCATTTTTACCGTCTGGTTGATAATTGTCTCATTGGCTATCATACCACATTTCCTTATTTTGATACCTTTAATAGATTATGTATAATTTGCGACTTGGTCATTTCAAATAGCACGATGTCCTGACCTTAAGTTAGTCAAAATGATTTATACATCAATGTGACCCTATTAAACATTTCTGTATACTTTTTTAAAGTAATTATTGACTATATGACTTTAGGACAATTATTTATACATTTGTAAATCTCTGAACCATCGGTGCAATTTCATCAAAATACTGTCTTTTAATTTATCAAATATGTTGTCACAATACGTGTTTAATTGTATGAGGTATATATTCTTGAGGTCTATCTACAAGCATCACAGAAGCAAACTTTGTAATATTAAAAGTATCAACTTGATTGTAGCTATCCAAGAAAAATTGGGAAAATTTGGTATCAATTTAACAGTTTGGTGTTAGACTCCTGTTTTTTTTTTGTCAGATTGTTGGACTACACGGTAAAACAGTGAATCACTTAGAGATGTTTGATATCTGTTTTATTTCATACTATAAACATTAAATGCTCACGATCTGGAGGTAATAATTTAAATGTTAGTCTTGCCCCCAATACCCTGTTGTACCTTCCTCTTCCTGCTGAGCGTGTCGGTTAAAATTACTATTGTAAACCTTAAATAATTCCGATTGGTCAAGCTTCTGATTTGCATATTCATTAACAATTGAAACAAACACTAGTACACTTTATTCTGTACACTATACACATTATGTCTTATAATACTTTTTCAGTATAGAAACAATTTTGTTTTCATGGAAAGGTCAACGTTTCATGATGATACCCTTTATTTTTTATATGGCAGCTATGCTTACGACTTTTACGGGAAACTTGCACAATGATCGCACAAAATAAAAGTAATGATAAGAAATCAATTTTAAACAACCTCACAAATATAACGATGGGCTATTCCAACTTCTGTATCTTCGTATTTATAGTGGTTATCTGGATTTAAGGATAAACAATCTTGTGATTCATGCATATCATCCATCTGAGAAATAGGATCCCAGTCAAAAAATGTGATTTCCTTTCCATCCTTTCCAATAAATGTACCTTCTACAACTTCATCTGTACCGTCAATATAAACATATTCATTTACTGAAAAATACAGAATTGATCGAATTAAAAACAATAATTCGTACAAGATTTGCAAAAATATGGATACTTTCTATGATTGGATTGATAATGTTTATAATAACTCTTTATGTTTATTTTTCGATGGACACCAGATTACTTTTGCAACCACTTTGTATATAACTCGTCGGGTTGAATTTACCTTTCTCAGACAGAACATGTAGACATCATTTACCATCGAATTAGCCTCTAACAAGATGGGATTTATTATGTATAAGCATAAACGCATTTTGTGAATAGAAAGGGAATTGTTTAAGTGAGTGGATGCAGTTTCATATTGTCTTGTCATTTTCGCTATTTTGAGATATGTTTAAGAAAATATCTAAAATCTGTATTTTATTTTCGTATTATACATGTACGCATGTTTGTCATTCAAAAATTGTAAATTTGCCGACCCTTTTCAGCATAACAGGGTATCGTGTTCTGGTTTTGTCGTTTTTTGTCGAGCCTTCGACTTTTGTCGAAAAAGCGAGACATAGCGATCCTACATTCCGTCGGCGTCGTCGTCGTCGTCGGCGGCGGCGTCCACAAATATTCACTCTGTGGTTAAAGTTTTTGAAATTTTAATAACTTTCTTAAACTATCCTGGATTTCTACCAAACTTGGACAGAAGCTTGTTTATGATCATAAGATTATATTCAAAAGTAAATTTTGTAAAAAAAAAATTCCATTTTTTCCGTATTTTACTTATAAATGGACTTAGTTTTTCTGCCAGGAAACATTAAATTCACTCTGTGGTTAAAGTTTTTGAAATTTTAATAATTTTCTTAAACTATCCTGGATTTCTACCAAACTTGGCAAGAAGCTTGTTTATGATCATAAGATAGTATCCAGAAGTAAATTTTGTAAACAAAAATTCCATTTTTTCCGTATACTACTTATAAATGGACTTAGTTTTTCTGCCAGTTAACATTACATTCACTCTGTGGTTAAAGTTTTCAAAATTTTAACAACTTTCTTAAACTATCCTGGATTTGTACCACACTTGGACAGAAGCTTGTTCATGATCAAAAGCTAGTATCTAGAAGGAAGTTTTGATAAAATTTTGTTCCATTTTTTCCGTATTTTACTTATAAATGGACTTAGTTTTTCTTCCAGTCAACATTACATAGTCTGCAGTTCAAGTTTTTAAAACATTTATTAGATTCATAAACTATCCTGGATTTTTACCAAACTTGGACAGAAGCTACTTTCAAAAGATAGTACAGAGAGGAATATTTTTATTAATTTTTTTCCTCATTTTTGTTGAGCCTGCGATTAACAGCAAAAGTAGGCGAGACACTGGGTTCCGCGGAACCCTTACGAATTTTCTTTTCTGTTATATAATTTGACTTTATCAATAAACATGCATTTTGAAATATTAATTACAGTTCAATTCATACACATGCTGATTCATACACATTGGCTGGGAGACGAATCATTCGATCCTGTCATATGCTTTCATTTCGTATAAAAGCAACCCATGACGTTTAAAAAATAACACTCGATTATGGAATTATTAGCCATGCCTACCTATTTAATCAACAATATCTTTTCGCATTGTTCGTGTATTTCGTACAAACGATTATGCTTTGAAAAATCTAAATTTTGTTCATTTGAGAAAAGAAGTGAACAATATATCTAGAAATATGGATAAGACATTGCAAATTTCTGTATACTATTTTTTTTTTAACTGAAATTCACTTGAACAAGAAATGCATTACCGTAGATGCGGGGTAACACCAATGACACTACAACCAAGAAAAAAAACCAAACAGCATTGTTTTGGTTTTAGTTACATTTTAGTTACATTGATTTTAGAAATGAAGACTTCCCATAGAAATCCTGTTTGTTTAATAATAAATGCTTTATTTAAAGAGGGTAACATCAGTAAGTACAATTCTAATCTCCCCGAAGCCCTCTGAATAGCTCAAAATATAACAATAACATAATATATACATATACATAAATTTAACTAACAATGCAAACAAATGGTGAAAAACATACAGATTAAGTGTTATGTACCATAAACATGTTTCCTTCTGGTGAACAAGACATATGTAACTATGTACTTTTAGAGAATTAAAATTTCTGTGATAATCATTTCAATGGTCTTACATTTCAACACTAATGGCTTATCGCTTGTCTAGAACAACACTAATGGCTTATCGCTTGTCTAGAACAACTCTAATGGCTTATCGCTTGTCTAGAACAACACTAATGGCTTATCGCTTGTCTAGAACAACACTAATGGTTTATCGCTTGTCTAGAACAACACTAATGGCATATCGCTTGTCTAGAAATCTTATCGCCTGTCTAGAACAACACTAATGGCTTATCGCTTGTCTAGAACTCTTATAGCTTGTCTAGAACAACACTAATGGCTTATTGCTTGTCTAGAACCCTTATCGCTTGTCTAGAACAACACTAATGGCTTATCTCTTGTCTAGAACAACACTAATGGCATATCGCTTGTCTAGAACAACACTAATGGCTTATCGCTTGTCTACAACTCTTATCGCTTGTCTAGAATAACACTAATGGCTTATTGCTTGTCTAGAACCCTTATCGCTTGTCTAGAACAACACTAATGGCTTATCTCTTGTCTAGAACAACACTAATGACATATCGCTTGTCTAGAAATCTTATCGCTTGTCTAGAACAACACTAATGGCTTATCGCTTGTCTAGAACTCTTATCGCTTTTCTAGAACAACACTAATGGCTTGTCGCTTGTCTAGAACAACACAACGACTGTCACTTATGTAGAATATATTTCCAATTTTTTTTATTGTCTTTTAAATCAGTTTTTTTTTTTTTTATTATTTTATTTTTTCGATTTGATTTTGCATCCTCTGATCCGCGATGTCGTCTTCGGATGTTACATTCTACATCTTGAGACTTAAACTTTTTGTTTCTCATAAACAGTAGCTTGTATATTTCATGCTATCTACTTAGTAACAGCATTTGTATTTGAAAATAATTCTATTATTATTATTATCAAATGACCATATCAAAGTCTAGTTCTTACGACTAAGCTTACTTGTCATTACGACTAAGCTAGCTCTTAGTCACGACTTAGTAACTCGTTATAACGACTTACCTAACTCAAGATAAACGTGGATCGTTAAAACGATTTAGCTTAGTCGATATAACGAGTAACTTAGTCGTGATACCGAGTTGGCTTAGTCGTTATAACAAATAACAAAGTCATGATAACGATTTTAAATTAAACAACAAACTGACACTAACTGGCTTCCATATACCTTTGCACATGTACCACACGTTTTTCTTTTCTAACTTCTTATATAGAGATACATAACTTAAATCATCGGGTCTTTTGCAATATCAGCATTACATTTACCCATGTATTCTATATAAAATTGGGTGATGTGGACGGTGTGATTGCCAATTGTGACCATTATCCGTCACAAATCAACGCGAGGTTATAAACAACTACGGCCATAAATGGCGCTCAGGATAAAATTCAAATACAACGGCTCAAGCCATGTGAAAAATTCCAACAAATGCTTGCATGAATTATTTCTTAAACATTATACTCAAGTGAATTAAGACAACTTGACGCTATTGTGGGAAGTCTCGCTCGCACAAAAATGACACATAAAAAATGTTTATAAACTTTTAGATAGTGTACCGATAGTAATGTTTTCTTCATTGTCAACCTGACCTAATTACCGTGTTAGAAAGAGCGTAAATTTTTGTGATAGATTATTATATAACTTAACATTACGGTCATTCTTGTAAAAACATACTAAACGATACAATTTGAAAGTAAATTAAATGTAACCATCGTATACTTACAACTCATATTGTCTAGCTCGAATGTAACCATAGTGTACTTACAACTCATTTGGTCTTGCTCGAATGTAACCATCGTATACTTACAACTCATTTTGTCTAGCTCAAATGTAACCATCGTATACTTACAACTCATATTGTCTAGCTCGAAGGTAACCATCGTATACTTACAACTCGTATTGTCTAGCTCGAATGTAACCATCGTATACTTACAATTCATTTGGTCTCGCTCGAATGTAACCATCGTGTACTTACAACTCATATTGTCTAACTATAAAATAACCATCGTATACTTACGACTCAATTTTTCTAGCTCGAATATAACCATTGTATACTTACAACTCATATTGTTTAGTTCGAATGTAACCATCGTTTACTCACAACTCATATTGTCTAGCTCGAATTTACCATTGCATACTTACAACTCATTTTGTCTTGCTCGAATGTAACCATCGTAAATTTACAACGCATCTTGTCTTACTATAAAATAACCATCGTATACTTACAACTCATTTTGTCTTGCTCGAATGTAACCATCGTATACTTACAACTCATTTTGTCTAGCTCTTGTACGATGAAATCATACTGATTTTGATTCCGAATTGTGACTAGTCCGCCATTCGCTTTAGCCTCACACGCAGATTTAGCATCATTCCAATTTAAGGTATCTGTATGTATTTTCACACATAAATCGTTTTTTCTGTTATAAGTGTACTCATCTGGACAATTTGCTGAAAAAAATTTGACAGCTTTTAAAGAGTATTGTACTTAAGCCAGATTCTGTCATTATGAAAACCAAAGTACTGCTAAAATATGTGTTGATGGTGTTACTTCTGTCCTTTTATCAATACCCGAGTTCCTTTCAAGAATTTAAATGTTACTTTTACTTTAGTCTTAAATATATATTTTTGAAAAGGCCGGATTATTACTTTCATTTTTTCCTTCATCTAATTAACATACATCAAGGTGGTGATGCAATTTCATCATCCATTAAAGTTCAATCCTATACAACCAAATCAGTAACCGTGACCACGTGTTTGAAATTAGACGCACGCTTCGTTTTACCTTCAAATATAATATATTATAGTTATAATATTCGAATTAGCTCTCGCCACGATATAGCCTTTCTGTGCTAATGCAGCGTAAAGCAAACAACAATCAATCAATCAATCAATCAAATGTTGTTCTGATTCCTTGAAAAGGGATCAAATGTGAGAAATAGCAAGTTAACACAGATTTGTTAAGAAATGGAATATTGTCACGTAAAACTTGTATTGCATTTAAAGTGTACGTTGGAACATGTTTCTCAATAGATGCCTCAGACTGATAACTGTGCCTGAAATGGATAAGAACAATGCACCCATTACCAGTTTATGGTTTACTTGGAGTAGTCTCATTTACAAACCTTGTCAATACCACAGAAACTAGCAAGAAAAACAAATTTTGTCAAATATAATATAACGGTACAGCAAACGACTGTCATACAAATGGGAGGTTAAGCTAGCTATAAAACCATGTTCAACCCACCGTTTTCTTCGGAAAATGTATGTGCCAAGTCAGGAATGTGGCAGTTGTTTTCCATTCGTTCCATTGTTTGATATGTTCGAACGTTTGGTTATGTCAGGTGTAATGGACTTCGGTATTTTTGTTAATACATTTTTCGTTTGTATATATTACAGTACAAATTGGAATTCAGTAGGATCCAGTACAACTCAATCTCCTGATTAAAATCAAAGTACAAATCGGAATTCCAATTTCTACTAGTAGACATTGGGAAATCCAGATTTGTACTGGGAGGATTCTGGAATGGACTAGATTTTCTAGTAGGATCCAGAATATTACTTAAAAATATCTGGATTCTTTTTTTTATAGATATTATGTTTACTGATGTTCAACAACAAAATTCTATCAATACTTTAATACATTTACAAACAAAATCTGGTAAAATACATATTGTTTCTTGAAATTCTTTGAAATGTTTTATTTATAATAACCTTTGTTGATATTTTGTTTACGTCATTTTGATGAGCCAACATTTTTGGCTTTACAACATAAACAAGAAATTGTTTTTCATTTTGTGTACAGTTGCAAACAGAAACCAACTGACAGTCATCACTGAAGTTTATATTTTGTATCAAATGCTTGAATATGTAAAATTTCACAAAGCAATAAGGGGTCAATAGAACTGGGTCCAGGGAAAAAAGATTGTGTGTAAATTAACAAGACTGCTTAACCATTGAGACGTTAATCATTTTAATTCAAAATTTACATTGTAGCAAACTTGTGATAAGTTTCGTTGCAAGGGATGACTTGAAGCAAACTTGTAATAAGTTTCGTTGCAAGGGATGTCTTGAAGCAAACTTGTAATAAGTTTCGTTGCAAGGGATGTCTTGTATATCATTTTCACCAAAAGTAGTATCAATTTCCTGAATTCGTTTTTGGTTTTCAAATGTTCCTATTTTGCTCCTTCATACGTTTTAACATCCTTGTATGCACCCAAACACTTTAAAATAGCAGTGTTTTACTAAATGGATAAAACTGTTTACCTCTGTTCAACTGTTTTTCAACACTAAAATAGTTCAAAACAAAATGAGCACAATCATGACTTGTGCCTTGGGATTAATATAGAATTATATTGTGTCCCAGGTTGTGCTTCGGACGCATGAAATTATTAAACGTGTTGTTTTCAAATTTTTACATCACTGGGTCGATACCTCTGCTGGTGGACTATCAGTCCCCGAGGGTATCATCAGCTCAGTAGTCAGTACTTCGGTACTGACATGGTTTAACAAACTTTTCTAAGATTGTCCGTTTTTAAATTTTAAAATTATTAAGAAACTAAGGTTTCAACTCCCTTACGCAAAGTTGAATTTAGATGAATTTGGCTGTTTATTTTAGGTATTTTTGTCATATAGCTCTTCAACGGTTTCGGTACTTATACATCCTTGGATTTCAAATATTTGGCTTTGAGCGTTCCTGATGAAGGTAAATCCAGAAAAGCGCTTCGGACGCATGATTTTATTAAACGTGTTGTTTTCAATTTTTTTTTTTTTTTTTTTTTTTTTGCCAGAAGGCAGATTAGCTCTAAATTGTAACAAAAAGAGATGAGGCAAATTTCCACTGTATTTGGTTCATTCACAACGTCAAAATTAGAAAGTTGTTAGAACCTGATGGAATTCAATAATAAAGAGTCTACATAATATAATTTAAAAAAAATATTAACGATTTTACATTTTTCCTTAGAATCAAGTTTTTATTATAATTTTATTCATTTCTGACCTAAATCAAAATATTTTTTTTTTAATTATTGTGCCTTTATAGGTAATCATCTACATGTAGATCAATCAAGGATGCTCCGGGTACAAATCTGGATGTCCCAATTTCTCCTAGTAGATATTGGAATTCCAATTTGTACTAGGATGATTTTGGATCTTATTGAATTCTAATTTGTACTTTACCATAAATATCCGCTACTGACTTTTGACTTTGAAAGGTGTCAAAATATAAAATTATGCTCTATAATAAAAAAACCAAGGACATGAGGTATCCATCCATGACACAAAATCAGTACATGCACAGCAAAAAACAAACAAAAAGCAAAGGAACAGCGCTTTTATTGCTGTTCTTCATTTCAAGGTTTAAAGGAACAGCGCTTTTATTGCTGTTCTTCATTTCAAGGTTTATGTTTTATGTTTTGTTCCTAAAATATTTCATTACATATTAACGAGCATAATATTTGTTTTTGCACTATTAATTATCTTGTTTTTGTCACACAATTTTTCGTCACTTTTGCATGAATATACCGAGATATAATATAACTATTGAATAATAATATTGTTAACCCATTATGTTTAGAAAACCACCGCAATTTCTCACAAGCACTCTGAGAATTATCAACGCATGCCAGTTTACTTGACTTTTGCATCCATTCACGTCACAAAAAGATAGAAATCGACAGCTTAGCATTTATTTTATCGAATTTCTGTAAAACACTTGGTGAGATATTTTAAAAAAAATCTGAATCTTTTGTTATACTTTAATCACCCGACAACCCATCACTATTATCTTAATCACAGCAGCATCAATTCAATACATTGATCGAATCAAATAAACAAAAACTGCAGTTACATTTACACAGATGCAACAACACAATACTTTTATCTGAAATCATCTTTTCAGAATCTGGCGAATTAAGCTTTATCTGTAATTATTCCCCATTAAATAACATGCACTGAAGACACTGGTATTTAAGGATTTGTTTTAAACTTAAATTTCAACTAACATATGATGGGCCAAACTGAATAGAATAATATAATGAGAATTGATAAGTTCTTGGTTAACCTTTTTGGTGAATAATCAGACGGGTTCAAAAATACTTTAACTTAAATAATCTGTTAAGAAGCTAATCAACTAGAATTTACTTTCTTTAAACTGTTTTATTTACCTTATTATGGATGCTGTTTGGTTCCAACACATAAGGGAACATTAACTTAGGAATTTAAGTTTCGTTTCTTAGTAGAATAAAGACTTTTTTTAAATTTACATTTCTATTGGAACTCAAAATAACCTACTAGTACAGAAATTGCAGCGCTGGAGGTGATTTTCTGGATTTTATGGAACGTGTCTTTTTAGACTAAACAGTGGGTGATTTCAGGTCACTGTAGTTATAAATAAACTTGAACTTGCAGTGAGGTTTGAACATTTTCCGTGTTGTAGGTCTCACTGTGACTTGGAGATGAAAAACAGCAATAACACCAATGTTCCTTTGCCCTGGGTTTCAGTGTGTGTATGCATTTTGTGTCCTGATTAAATATATACTGGTGTCACATCCCTTTAATGTCTTTTGCTATTGACAGAAAGTTTGACTATATCTTTTGAAATACACGTTTCATTCATTTTTACCACACTTTTATAGATATTCTCTCTTCTATGGTTAGAGAAAGACACTTGTCAATCTATGGTCATTTAGTCAAAGTTATAAATACACTGCTTTAAACGCTGTTGGAACAATAATGTCAAATTCCTGCCAAATTTGCATCTTTACATAAATACATTAACGCTGGAAGAAAATCAAATAACTTTAAAATCAGTTTGTCAAAGGTCAAGATCACAGCATCGATTGTTTTGCCCAATATTTATTAAAAATCAGAACTTAATTTGTTCAAAGTGAACTATTTAAAGAGAAATAACATGGTTTCACAATACACCATATTTTTAAAATTTTAAGCAAGAGTCACAGAGATTTATAAAAGTTATAGTATATACTAATTTACAGCGAAACTTCAAAGATTATGCAGACCTTAAGCATTAAGCTATCCTTTCTTTTTTTTTTTTTTTAGATTCTCTAACTTTTTTATTTCACAGGATAGCGCCACCGTGTTTTTAGGCCGTTAGTTTTCTCGTTTGAATTGTTTTACGTTTGTCAGTTCGAGGCCTTTTATAGCTTACTATGCGGTATTTGTTTGTTCATTGTTGAAGGCCGTACGGTGACCTATAACTTCTACGTCATTTGGTCTCAGTCAGGAAGTTGGCTCATTGGCAATCATACCAAATCTTCTTATTTTTATATTTATGTCTAGTTTTTTTTTCTCATGCTTTTGTTTTTACAGTTCGACGAATGATATGACGTTCAACCTCATAAAATGTACCACTTTTGATAAGTAGTATGTCTGACCTAAATACGTTAATGAATAGTAGTACCATGTATATACAAATAAGGAAAAGTGGAACGAATGCCATTGAGACAACTAATAAGCAAAGAACAAGGATGTAAACAACTATAGGCCATCATACGACAAGTTTAGCACTGAGTAAAACTCATACTATATAGAAGGCTATAACATGTACCGGGATATCAAAATGTGAAGCAACTTAAACAATACAACTGTGCTGTTATATCTTATGTAACCTAATTATTAGAACTTTTTCATGTAAACACTTTCAACTGAGGAACTTGAATCGATTGTATACCATGTTTCCTAACATCTTCATAATCCATGGGCAATATGGTATTTTGGAAATAAATGAAATAAAACCATCATTCAAAAATTATACACACAACTATAATTTTATCTGTATATACAAAGAGCCGCTAATTCCATCAATATATTGACAATAAGATATGTCATATTCCCTTCACGTATTTGTAAATATATTCATTGGAAAAAAATTGTATAAATAACCCTTGTAATGAATGAATCAGATTTTTGTATTAGTGCACAGTTGTAGGTGAAATAACACTAATACATATCCAGAAAATGATAAGAAGAAAAGCAAAAGTTTGACAAAACGGATTCGAATTAAACTTAGGGGTCGGAAGGGTAAGGAGTTTGTTGCAACCGCCACACATATTTGGTTTAACAATTCTCAATGTTTAAAAAAAAAAAAAAAAAAACCGACAAAAGTAAGCAAAATTGGATCTGCCATTTAAAAAACTTAGGAGGCCCGACTTTATAGTACATGTAATGAAAGATCATTTATATATGTTTTTATTAATTCATAGATCCAAATATTTATGAGTTATCAGCGTTCGTGCAATAAGATATACTGTTTTAGTTCTTATTTTGAAAACCCTTTTAAAACTGTATTTGTTCATCAAAGTCTTCCTTTACCTCATGCTCACTATTTTCATATTCATACCTGGTCGAAAAAAGTAATACTCTGTTCCAACGACGGCAATACCTTGTCCAGTGGATTCCAGTAAGAACGGACTCGCCAAACAAGACTTGTCTGCATCGGAAAAGAAAAAGGCGCCACATCGTTCATCGTCTGTGCACGTGACAGAACATTTTAAACGACTACGAACAGTCTTTTGCCATACAAAATCTACCGACAATGTTAAATCTTTGTAAGTTTCATCTTGAGTCCAAATCATTTCACGTACTTCTGCAAAAAAAAAAAAGTAATTTGCTAACTTTTCAAAGTTTCAATAATTGAAATTTCTATAATTAACCAAATTTATAAATTTTGCCATAAAAAGCAAGAAATGGGTAAAAAAAAAAGAATCATCATTTAAGGGCAATAACTCTTATAATGAGTGGACTGAAAATTTAAGCTGTGGAACTCATTTGTAGATTTTGTCTTGCTGATTGGTTATGTTGTTTGAAGTTTCTCTTGAGCTGCTCTAGTTTTTGCCCAAAATTACAAATGTATGAACATCTAATTAAAGGGCAATCACCCCCTATAAGGAGTTGACTAATGATTTGGCCATGTTGACTTACTAATAAAATTACTCATGCTAATCATTTTTCAAACTTTTTTCTATTTTTAGCCTTGGTGGCAATGTTGGTTGGCAGGCTGTATCACCGGACACATTTTAAACTCGATGATTGTGGCCCAGTTTGGTTTGATTTGGTTTGGCCCACTAGTTTTAAGGACGACTTCTTAAAAAGTTAACGGACGACGGACGACGACAGACGATGGAGCCAAGTAATAGCTCAAACTGGGCCAGGTGAGCTAAAACAAGTTTAACCCAGCAACACGCTTTTGTGCCTGTACCTAGTCATAAACCTCGTCAATGATTTTATTTATTTTATATTAATCAATTTTTGTTTTATTCGGGGAAGTTAGTACTTATGTGCCTTGATAGACTCCGATGAATTTATTTACGACTTTTTTTTAAATCGGGTGATTTAGAGCATGCCATATTGTATAGAAACCAGTCTATCTTTTAAAATCGTATGCTACCCATGATCATGTGTAATAATGCATGTTTTATTATTGCGTATATATTGTCTTTAACAATGAATACACCATTCTAACTAGATAAATAAGAGCCAATACTTTGCTGCGTTAAACCTCCTAACTCCATTTGGATTGAAAAAATAGAATAGGAGATGTACAAATGGCAAAATGTCAGAACGAAGCTTTCGTTGAAAAGGGCAATCGTTTAAATAGGAATTGCAGATTTAAGATGTCTACCTCATTTGAAGATACGACAATGTCCAAGTTGTTCTATAGAAAACCACAAGAAATCACCTGGATCAACACATAAAACACATAAAATACAAGGTGAATATTTTATAATTTGAAACTTTTAGAAGAGTCTGTGAAAGTTTCACTAAAATCCATTATGTGCACAAGGAGGAGTTGCGGTTTAAAGTTTGAACTGACGAACGATTAAAAGTTTCGAAGTCTGACTGTGATTCTTAGTTCGAACATACTGTAGATAAATGGAAGCGTTGGCCTTAAAATAAATAAAGAAATGGAAATAAAAAAAAAAGCCGTTCCATCATATGAAAATATAGCAATAGATATCGATGATAAAAATACTGTCGATATTGATGGCTATTTGACAATAAAATATTTCACAAAGTGTTTGCATTGGTAGATTGTTGGGTATAAAAAATACCTTCAATTCCTGAAATAATATTTTTGCATAGCTATGTAAGAAAGAAGGTGTTATGTATACCATAATGAAAACATAAAGTCCTTATCTTTTTTGAGTAATTTTATTATTTTGTTTTTAATTGATACTTACCAGAAGTGTAAATCAAGTCAAATTCTGAAATAATCCAAAGTAGAGTAAACAAGTTACAAAATTCATTCCAGAAGCTCTTAAAACAGTAAACTACCATGTTTGGCGAATGCTATTCTGAACTACAGTGACCATATTACATTGCAAAATATTCAAGAGAGAGACATCAGATCATTTTTCGTTTTATTGAAGAATTTAAGTTTGAGTGTGATGTATAGTGACATCCCACTGTTACTAGTAATTTCTTGATTGGCTTAAATAAAATAAATAAATGATGAGATCGATAACTCGATTTTTAACCGATGACATTTTTATAATTTTTTAAAGATCTTCATTATAGCGCATTATGTGATAGGCCTACAATGTACATGTATGTACAAATTTGAAAATTTCACTTGTTTGTCTAGGGAAATAGATTGTGCAAATGATCTTTAGTTTTTTTTAGAAAGTCCATAACAATAAGCTGCTGCAAATTATTATGATAAATAGATGTGGAGTGTATTCAAATGACAACTACGAATAATTCCTAAAATACACTGAGAGGTCAACATACGGACAAGTGTCTATACATTGTCAGGATAGAAAAGAAGGTAATAAATCTAACAGAGACGTTCAAAGATTTACCATATTTTTCCAACTCATAAAAGACGGTATTCCTGTCATAACTGTATCATTTTTTAAATCTAGTTGATGTTGCTTTTTGTTAGTCTTGGTCATTTAACAAAATGCAAAGCTTTTGTCTTTTGTCTTGTTGATTTTCTGCTCAGTACAGATCTGACAAGTCACATTTTGTTATCCCGGTGACTGTTATAGCTTAGTATATTGTATTGCCGATTTTGGCTCATTGTTAAAGGCCGTTAGTGACTGTGTACTTATTTATATGTTTGTATTTTAGTCTTTAATTTATAGTTATCGGTAATCTTACCACATATCAATATTTTTATATAACATTGTTGGAAAAACTTCACAACAAAAGAGATGTTTTCAGCTTCCCAATTGTGAACTTTCCATTTCTATGTAGCAACATTCCAGGAGCACCTGCATATGGAGTATATATCACCCAGTTGATACGATATTCCAGAACTTGCATTTCCTATCATGATTTCCTTGATAGAGGGTTGCTTCTTACAAGGAAGTAGTGAAATTGAAATCATCAATTCCAAAATTATACGGACGGCATTACGAGTTGGTTGACTGTTATGGAATATCTGTTTCATAAATGACGACGGATATGTTCTAATTGTTATAACCACAATCCTGTCCTCTTTACCTCGAATGTGATCTACCGAATGAGACCTATCACCGGGATGTACTTACATGAGCAACACGACGGGTGTCACATGTGAAGAAGGATCTGCTTCCCTTCCGGAGCACCTGAGACCACCCCCGGTTTTTGGTGGGGTTCGTGTTGCTCAGTCTTAAGTTTTCTATGTTGTGTTTTGTGTTTTGTGTATTGTTGTTTTTCTTTTTTTCGACGTTTTTTCTTTTTTTGACATGGAATTGTCAGTTTGTTTTCGACTTTGAATATCCCTTATAATTCTTTTTTTAGCGTTAGAACTGTTTATTTAGATTTCAATCGTACATGAAGTAAACATTTAAATGTCCTTCCTCAACATTTCTGTAATTAACAAGAATTTCTAAACTCATTATTTTTTTCTCTTTTCCTTGTTCTCAAACTTTTGTTCAAATGATTCAAGTTAATAAAAAAGAAATATAAGATGGGATTTCCTAAGAATAGCCGATTCATTGAAGTCAAATACATTAAACGTACCAATTTTTCTGCACCAGATGCGCATAATGTCTCTTCATTGATGCTCGAGGCCAAAATATTTGAAAATCCTAAATTTATTAAAAAAAAAAAAACTGAAGAAAAAGAATGAAGGAACATAACTTACAATGGTAATTTGTAGACCATGAACTATAGTAACGACTCAAGCCTGCAATTCTTACAATCAAATCAACCAGTTGGCCTAAATTACAGGTTGATAATTTCCTTACTTCTGTATAAATAATTCTCGTCACTAGATACAAATAAACTACAACAGTGACTTTTTAAACATTTTACACTACTAAGCTTAATTGAGTTCATGATATTTTTACATATCCCTTTTGGTCATTAGCTCTTTGCGTATTCAAGTTCTCATACATCTTTTGGCTTCCAAATATTAGGGTTTAAGAATTACGAATAGAAAAATGTCCTGTTTCTGATATGCAAAAATACTTGCTTTGATTACTTAAAAGACGACACTAGTGTCATATACACCTGCTATCACTCCCTATTGTCTTCTTTCTTGTGAACATGAAGAAATATGCAACAATGTGGCTTTGATTTGTTATAAATGTTTTACAATAAGAAAACAACTGCTTTAGGTAAATCCATATTATCATTATTGTTTCTTTACTTATTTCTATTTGTAATCAGTATGCGTAACATGCTTTCCCTTTATGGGCAGATATTTATTTTATGTAATGTGTACTCCCGCCTTTGATGGAAGTTCGTCTCGCTCAAACTTTTGGTTGAAGGTGTGTTGGCGATTAGTATACGTCTCTTGTAAATGTATAACTTTGATTTTCTGCTCGTTTTCTTTTACTCGGTTGTTTTTGTTCATTTTATGTAAGGGGCTAATTGTGTTTGACCATCCGTGCTATATGTATATTCCTGCTTTTACAACTAATTTAAAAAACTAAAATATAAAAACAATCATAAATAAATATTTAAACAAAGAGTGACGTATAGTTGCTTTCATCTATGGAACCCTTTAAGGGGCATGATAATAGAAATATTGAATAGAAATTAGGTGCAGGCACCAGTTTAAAACATCGCGCGCACGACTTTCAAAAATGGAGATCACGACTTTCAAACTCTTCCGCACGGCTTTCAAATTCATGCGCACGACTTTTTGAAATGGTGTGCACGAGTTTGAAAGTCGTGCGCACCATTTTGAAATTCATGCGCACCAGTTTTAAAATGTCGTGCGCACAAGATTAAATCTTCGGCAAACGAAAATATATATATTTACATGGGACTTAAGGGGCTCCGTAATCGTCTACGTCATTTGGTCTATGGTTGATAGTTGTCTCATTGGCAATCATTCCCAATCTCCTTATTTTACAGTTATCAAATTGTTGAACACGGCAAGTATATTTACCTGAAATAAGACGCCATAAATAAATAATCATCATAGAGTTAAGCGTTTCTAGGTACCAGTAAACTAGTAATTCGGTTCTGATATTTGCTTTTTTTGTCAGCAGGTCAACCCAACTTGAAAAAGATTCCTATAATATATTGACGGAAAATTACAATTTAATATGTAACCTGTCGGTAATGGTAACTTTATAAAATGTAATGTTTACGCTATGTATGATCGTCAACTTCAGTGAAAGCCCTATCATTTTCACATTGAACTGTCTGTCATTTAGACTGTAAATACTACCGGTTATGCTAATCAATTGTGAAGGCTTCTTTAGAAAGGAAAACGTCACAACCGCGAAAACTGTGTTAACTATCTTGTCTTATTATCGAAACAAGGAAATTGTTGTGTTTTCGTGTATATATATAACGTACCGTGTTCTTTTCTGTCTATATCAATCAATTCGTTGTCTAATTAGATTATTTTATTGTTCAAACAATGCGGGAATAAATTCTATAGCTTTTTACGAAATATGTTTTTCTTTTATAAACTGATCCGATGTTATATCATTACATGCTGTGAATCCTTGTTACGAAGGAAGCCATACAAAAATAAGATAATGCTTAGATAAAGTTTAACGTTCGTCATCAATAATAGTAAAGGAACTTAGACCAACCAGCACCTGATTTAACGCTGATTTTGCCAGAGAACTTCCTGTGTTTCATTTTTCAATCACTGTGATTATTTTCTTTCTGGCATCTCTCGTTTCGTATTTGATTTTTAATCTTCTAGAGTATAAAAGAGTTTGACCTTTGAATTCAGTAATCAGATATCGAACTAATAACAACAAATTTCACTATACAATAGAAATATAATAACAGCCAGAATGCCACATACAAGGGCCTGCAAGCCCCAAGAAAAGAGTCATAATTGAAAGCTATTCGAGAAGGTTTTCTTGAAGATCGACAATAAAAATAACTGTTTCTTTGACTAACGTATAACCCAAATTATTGGTATTTGGTACGAAATGTTAT
Source organism: Mytilus coruscus (assembly GCA_017311375.1). Taxonomy (NCBI): domain Eukaryota; kingdom Metazoa; phylum Mollusca; class Bivalvia; order Mytilida; family Mytilidae; genus Mytilus; species Mytilus coruscus. The sequence goes on along the minus strand of CM029602.1, from coordinate 30,631,341 downwards.
TCTTTCATGCGTATCCACTCCGTAAAATATCTAGTGTCATTAACTTCATGTACATACTAAGCTATTTGGTACGAACTTATCTAGTGTCATTATAACTTCATGTACATACTAAGCTATTTGGTACGAAATTATCTAGTGTCCAGGGGTTAAAAATTTTTGTTACAGGTAACTAGCCCAGGACTTGTTTGCAGCAGGATTTTACTAGCCCTGTTGGAAGAACTGCTAGCCCATCAAAACTGACCTGCTAGCCCGAGAATGACTTACAAATCACAGTTTGCTGCATAATTAAAGTGGGTGTCCCTTATTTTGAAGGCGGCATTATACACTGTATTTAATAATTTTTGTTGACCTGCTTTTTATTCTGTTGGTAAACAAACAGTGGTGCTTATCCTAACTTAGTTGTTCCAACATACAAAGCAGACTTTTTATTGGCGTGCTCGGGAAAATAACGGCAATATTCTCTGGGTTTTTTTTTCATCAGCAACACGGCCGACCTTGCCCAGGGGAATCTTTCTTTCCGGGACACTATTCCGCTTTTCCCGGTCGTATTTGGCATTTTTGGGGGATGAATTGTCAGTCTCATTACCCCTTTCATCTACAGTTTTTCGTTTTAAAACTGACGAAGTTCCTGGGGTGCCCGTACTAAAATATTTAGAAATATTTGGTTGCATGGATTGGTTTCGTTTTCAACAGTTGTCCGACAAGACAGGTCAATACCGATCAATACATCATACCCCCAGTACCGTTAATTGAAAATCTCGGCATAAGAAATGTACAATACCCCCTTTGTACTGTTATACTGAGAAATCGATATTTAAAGTACGAGAATTGCGATCAATACATGATACCGGGCCACCCAGAGTTATTTGTTCTATTTTTAAGATGTGCACAACAGGACCTGTACAAACCAGTTCAAATTCTTGGAATCCCGGATGACGTAATTGAATCTGATTGGCTAAGATAGAATAGTGATGAAGGGATTTTCCACTTTCTATTTTGAAAACGCCAAGATTTTTTGTTACTAGTCCGTCGGGCATATTGGGTTAAAAATTTTGATTGCCCGAGGCGTAAATGCTCAAGTCCCGGCCGTCGGGCTAGTGGATTTTTTAACCCCTGCTGGTTGGCTTGTTAATTTGACCTTGATAGCACGGCAAAGTTCAACTGTGTTGAAACTCCATTTTAAAATTTGAAAGTGATTTTTTCAAAAGACATTTATCGAAGAAATCTTCCATTGAACAATTTACCCCCAATTTGCCAGAATTGTTTAATTGCATCAGAATATCTCATTTGCCTTGCACTATCTGAACTAAGTAGTTTAACTACGTCTATAAACAGATGATACGAACATTGGTTTGCTTGAAAGGTTTTGTCTTGGATCATGTAAAAAAACCTGTTTTATAGTTTCAAGCTGTTCGTTTTCCTTCAAGAAAAGTCTGATCTCTGGTAAAAGTTCAATAATACTTTGCATATCACCATCAAAAGACATATCATCCGCGTTGTCAGCAAATCATCATTATCTGGTGTATAGACATCAAGCTTATCAATATATTTTAGAATATAGTCGGATCTGGAAACCTTTCTAACAGTTCTGTTTAGATGGTGGTGATGATATGCTATTTAGTTTTTTTTTTTATGAGCTCGACTAACTGTTGACGGCGATTTCAAGAGTGATGCATTTGTAAATGATTTTCAATTTATATTTATGAATATCTGTTTCCCATATGTTTCAACATTACATGACTGCGGTTGGTGATAATTCAAATTTTGTTTGCGTCTCATATCTTTACTTCCATGATGAGCTTTGGTATGCTTCAGTATGCCTTTCTGTGTCAATTATCTCCCATCGCAGTAAAAACAACTGAATTTGCCCTTCGCACAGTGGCCTCGACAAAACAAAGATTTGAAAAAATAAAGAAACTTGAAATATACAATGAGTCTCAAAAGTCATAAAATACAAATTCTTCGTAAAACTAGTAAATGTCAAATGAGAGCAATCCCATATGCTATACCAAAGGCCTAAGGCTACTAACAATGGAACAATTTTAAGGCACTAAAATTACAGTGCATTTGTTGAACATGAAGTCACAATACATTCACGGTCGCTTTGTACAAGAAGTCACAGAACACGAGACTGAAATGAACGTGAAGTCACAGCACACTTGTGTATATTTATTACATGCAAAAATATACAGCAATTTTAGGGACCATTCTTGTGTGATATCAAAGACAATGATTTTGAAGAGGGATTTAATTTTATGTTTTAGCATTTGTAACAATATTTTCTAACTAAATTTAAAAAATCATGGAACGCCATCGCACGCTTAGACAATACATCCAAACACTTTTGAATTGTATGATTATTTTTATATAAATATGCATTAATATATGCAAAATTTATTTTGTAATACATCATGTAATAAAAAAGTGAAGAATCAATATAGAAAAGAAAATAAAATAAACATAACAAACTGAATGTATTGTTGTCATGTGGTGTTGCAAAATGGAAATCACAGTACACCGAGAACGGGAACTGTGACTTCCATTTAGGGAACACCGTTTACATAGTGTGAACATGTTGTCTGAAAATACAGATTCTCTAAGGTCTATTCAAAAAGGGAGAAGTCCATGAAATCTGAAAAAAAAACCACCCGACTATATCAACCAACGGAACGAATGAAAAGCAATTGTCATATTCCTGACTTGGGATAGGCATTTCCAAAAGAAATAATAGATTAAAGCTGGTTTTAAAGCTAGCTAAATATCTTACTTGTATGACAGTTGTTTATTCTCCTTCAAACAACACCAAGAGACATAATTGGTTAACGTGAAAATAATGGAGATCCAGCAGCCAAAATTGTATTTACAATCGACAACCATTAAAGAACGTAAAAAAAAAAACTATGTTGACCGTCAGATGTCTGTGCGATTGCCTACTGTTGGGTTGATGTCTTATTAATATCTCCTTTTATTTAAAATAAAAAAAAACCTGTTAATTGACGTTCACGTATCCTTGCTTTATGTTTCTGTTTGCTAATAACGGCTTTTATTAAATTTTATTTAGCACGAATAAACATATAAAATTAACATAAACGGTACAAATTTGAAGTTATTTGAAGTAAATTTCAGCAAAAGTTGTGCTTCAATTATAATTTATGTATCTGCATTTTAAATACGTTTAAGCAATACAAATGTTAAGTTAATTAAACCTTGAGACACCACTGAACACGTGCATTTATATCGAACCAAATTAGGGAGTGAGGGGCAGCAAACGGAATTGAAGCATCTCGATTTCCAATTTTGTGATTTCATTATTATGATTTATCATATACTTAGCATTAATATAATAGTTTGTACGTATGTGTAACGATCGGAAGTAAACTAGCCATAAATTCACACCCAGACTGACAACCCATACCAGCCTTATGTGATGTCACGTGGTCGGGCTGATATTGGTTATCAGCCTGGGTGCGTTCGTACATCGGTAGTATATGATAAAAACTTTTCCATATCTGATATGAAAAGGCAATGTATTATGTATTAATCTGTAAGTTATGACTGATGATATGATGATGTGATATTAATATTATACACATCATACATATAAAACTAATCGTGTATTGCAGATTATGCAAAGGGAATGCGTTATAATAAGGTATCAATTTTGCTTATCAGCGCCTATCCAACAATTTGTGATCCCCGATAGCAACATATTCACAGATCAGGTTTAAAATAGCCATACTGTCATGTAATTGCTTATCCCTTCCTGACGTGTTCCCAATTTAATAACTCATTCAAGCCAATATAATCTTAGCAAAATCACTAAGCAGCAAATCTGAACTAACTGGTGTTAAGTTATGATTTTAGGATAGCGTGTTAATCGACTGAAACTAATAGCTTCGCATCGTAATAATGCGAAGCAAAACTGACGACATTGGATTTGATAAGTCAGAGTAAATACAGGTGAATAAATTGGTATCAGTATGATTTTCTATAGAATATATGAAGTCAAAATATCAGCAGAAGTTGATGAAATCTTAAATACCTATCACGTCGTGTTTTGTTGATTTTTTATATTAAGCCTCTAAGGAACAAATCAGAAATAGAAAAGTAAAGTATATACGATCCGGGTAACTTATCAATCCTTTAAATAAACTTATTCTTAAAGTTTACCAATTTCCCAGGTTAGGGGAGGGTTGAGCTCTCACAAACATGTTTAACCCCGCCACATTCTTAATGTCACTGTCCCAAGTCAGGAGCCTGTAGTTCAGTGGTTGTCATCGGTTCATGTCTGTCAGATTTTATTTTTCGTTAATTGATTTGTTATTTATTAGGCCGTTAGTTTTCTCTATTGAATTGTTTCATATTTTTCATGTCGGGGCCTTTTATAGTCGACTATACGAATGGGTTTTTCTCATTGTTTCCACTTTATTCGAACTTTGGTGAATAGTTGTCTCATTGGCAATCATATCTCATCTCCTTATTTTTAAACTGACAGTTCGTCTCATCGAAATCCCAATCACATAACCTTCAAAATATATACGTTATCTGAAAACAAGTATTCTCATGAACAATGATTTGTCACATGTTAATCTTATTTACAATCACACATCGTCTATATATAGTTTCTTTTATGCACATGAAGAAATAATTAAAGTCTTTAAGAATAAAAATGAACAAAGGAGAATAGCTCAATTTCTTTAAAATACTGAAGTAAGTGACACAAAAAAAAAAACCCAACAGACTTGCGTCACAGTTGTACTCTATTTCAATCAAGATAAAATCTTAGAACTAGTAACATGTTATTTACTTCCGTGTTATCATATCTCAACTGTAATACAAAAAGTTAACCCATGGAACAATGCCATTTCAGTTATTATTATACCAAGTTTTTAGGGCTATTTTTCCTTAGAAATTAGCCTGAATTTACAGAAACAATTATAATAATTTTCAAATTAGACTTACTGACATGCTACTCACATTAATTGAACTTACTTGTGGTTGTGTTATTATTTTCTTAAGACCATACAATGTTATATGATGTTATCAACTAGTGTACATGGTTGAAAATGCCACGAAGCTTGATTTTTCATGTTTTGCTATCAAGAAGCAATTTTATACCGTCAAATGTAGAAGATTATCAAATAACTCGCACAATATATAACAAGTTACCATTGAGAAAGATAATTGTAAGATCTTAAATATGACAGCTCTATTGGTAGACATAATTAAGACTTTTGATGAAATGAAAAACGCATAATGTTTCAGATATAAATATGCCAAAGCGGCTTTCAATGGAATGACCAAAAAGAATCACAAAAAGAATGACAATGTCGAGGAAGACGTGTTTATTACTAAAAAATTGCAAAATATTATAACCTGACAATGTACAAAAATTCTTGTTCGGTGTTATAATGGTATGCATAACCCGTCTTATAGTTCAACGCTGATATGGCGAATAGGAACACTATGTTTCTGACCACAAAATACATACAGAACTTCAAAGATTGAATAACATAACATTATTTTATGATGAGTTGTGATATGTATCTTCTGTAAACGTAATGTGCATTCCTATCAAATCCCAAGGTTTTTGCTTCAACATATTTCATGTATATCGATATCGGATAACTATTTGAAAGGCAAAAGACAAAATTATTTGCGACATGAAAACCAAGGTAGAACAGCCAAAACCGTCTAAGGTCAACTAAGACTCATAGGCTTAAAAGCGCCGAATTTCAAAAAATGCCTACGGATATAACTGTATCGTGTTTTGTGTACTGTTGTTTGTATTTTGGTCTTTTTTCTTTTTTTTGCCATGGTTTTGCCAGTTTATTTTCGACTATTGAGTTTGAATGTCCCTTTGAACATACGATTTCAGTAAATTAAAAACTTCGTCTCTTCATTTATGTTTTTTTTGTTCAACCACTAGTTTAGTATAAAACTACAGTAAGTTAAACAAACATATAACTTTTTTTTAATATATATTTAAAATATGTATTTTTGAAGTTATGGTAGTTCACTCTTTGAAGTAAACTATGTTTTGCTCGATTTACTGGTACTTTAATTTTGTGAATTAGTCATGTGTTAGTGTATTGTCTTATTTACAATCTTCATACAATATCTTAGTGATTCCCAAGACTTTATACCTTTTCAATGATTTATATGAGATGTTTTTCTGTTATGTTGGTTCGTTCCTGTACTTTCTACATATGTATAGGAACTTGAGTCTATCATCTTACATGACATGTAAAGACTTACTAGCAGTTCTTTTAAATGTAATAGTTTTCCTATTTATCCACCATTTTCTACATAAGGAAATGCCTGTACCAAGTTAGGAATATGACAGTTGTTTTCCATTCGTTTGATGTGTTTGAGCTTTTGATTTTGCCATTTGATAAGGGACTTTCCGATTTGAATTTTCCTTGGAGTTCGGTATTTTTGTTATTTTACTTTTGAGCGACATGAATACAATGTCATTCATAGTTTGTCTTGTTGAGATTTAACTATTTTGTTCCGTATCAGGTTTTGATTTAAGGTAATTTACCATTAAATTGATGTCACTTCAACTTAAAAGAACATAAGTTCATTATGATAAAAAAAATTATCAAATATATGCCAAATTAGGGTTTTGAACCAGATTTCGCGGTTAATTGAATACGAAAATATGATAATTTGAAAAAAGGTAAAACATAAATACTGAATTCCAAGGTATATTCAACAAGGGGTGTCCATAAAAACTGATAAAGTTAAAAGTTAGACTTGATCAACCAACGGACGAGTGGAAAACTACCATGACATTCCTGACTTTGTACAGGCATTTTCTGAAGAAAATGGTGAGTTAATCCTGGTTTTTAAGCCAGCTTAACCTCCCATTAATTACTAAACTAGGGCCGGTTGTTCATTTTGTCGTTAACTTAACGTTAGCGTTAAAACGTGTCGTTAAATACACTAACGTGTAGTTACTAAACGCATGGTTAAAATGATGTTGTTCAACTTGGTTTAACGCCATCGTTAGTTAACAATGGCGTTAAATATTTTAACCACTCGTTAGATATTTAACCAAAGTTTAGAGATTATTTTGTAACCCATAATGCATTTGTTTGTTGATATTCATTCCAACACGGCTGACATGTCTTCTGCTAAAAAACAAAGGGACGGAAAACCTAACTTTACTTTTTTAACGAAAGCGTTAGACTTAACGACAAGTTGAACAACCGGCCCCTGAATGCCAGTTGTTAATAGTTTCCTTATATTGACAAAACTGGGAGAGCAACCCAAACAGACATACTAGGTTTATGTGACAATAATTGGGATCCAGCAGCCAAACCTGTATAAACATACACCACAGACATACAACACAACTGACCAAAAAATTCAAACAAACAAACAAATAAATCTAACAAGATACTAACAAACTAAAACATTGTAGTTGATAGTAAATTTAACAAAGACGCCAACAAAATTGTTCTTGTAGTTGACAGTACATACAATATATATAAAACACTTTCTCGATACAGTACAAGTTGTAAAGAAAAGGATAAACAAAATGAAAACAACACTGTAGAAACCTCTTGCGTTCGAATCTCCTCTGCATTTACTTGCACCAGAAACACCCAAAGCCAAACACCCGATAAAAGGCCGAGTAACGTCAAGAGTCATACCACCAAAAGGAACATTATAGTACAAAGGCAAAGAAAGAGAAAACTGCAAAATTAAATAAAAAACTTCAGCACCCAGAATCTATAACTCGAAACCATATTGTCTTATTTGTGAAGAAGACGTTGAATATTTATCTATTTGGCCTTGGTACTTTTCAATGAACTTTTTGAGAAAAGGGACGAGATGCTCTTTGACAAAACCCTACCTCATCAATCTTTTGCCCAGACATCGCTGACGTTCTACAGGGTCTGAGTAGCAGCTGCAAGCTCTTCAATATCGTATGAGTAGAGAAATGTATACTCCATACGCGGGTGAAGTTGGTATATTGCTGCTAAGGTGAGGAAAATGTATAATATCAAAATTGAAATCGTCTCGTTTGTCATAGATTCTAGTACTGAAATAACCACTGTAGTCGAATTCGAGGTATATGTCTAGAAATTAGGTGTAGGAAGCTGTGTCTGTGGTTTCCTAGATCTCTGATTCAGGAGGACATATTAATGGGACCCAATCAGAAAAGTTTGGTTTGTTAATTGAAAGAACAGCTTTCATAAATCTGTATGTTAAATTAAATGATCTAGCTCCTTTGGTCTTCTTGTTTTTACAAGTGTTTGAAGGAAATCCGACTCCTATGAAAATAATAAAAGGTCGGCAAGAAAAGGCGCACTGTTGGTTCCAATAGGAATGCTGACAACCTGCTGGAAAATACTACCTCCAAATTCAACAAATATGTTGTCAAGAGAAACACCAGCATACTGATCACTTGTTCTTTGGTGTAGGATGTTTTATATTCGGGCTTATTTTTAACAAAATATGCCGAAATATATCACAAAATAATAAATTGAGCGTATAGTACCATTTTTATGGGGGGGGGAAGCATTGCGGATTATTTCTTTAAGACGGGTTTTCAAATTTTCATGTGGTACGGTGGTGTGAAGGGTAAAAAAATCGAAGGTTTTCATAGAATTTATTTCAGAGATTGGCCGAGATTTCAAATTTTCAAGGAGTTCTTTTGAGGTTTTAAGAATCCACATATGGTTAATGCCACTACACGAGTAAACAGTGTCAAAGTATTTCTGTAATCCCTCTTTCACTACGGATAAAATTTTGGTTAATCTAACGGATAATTCCTTGGTAGAACATGCAGATGAGCCGACAATGTACGGTTGTTTGTACAAAGCTTTGTGAAGTTTAGGTATCCAATACAAACAAGGTAAGTCCTCAGGTTTGTAGCTCATTGAAATATTCGATGAGGCCATTTTGGTTTGCCAAAATCTCATCCTTATCAAAAGTTACGTTTTTTACATGGGATTACCCGAGTGTTGATTTATTTCTAATTCTTTGATAAGACTCTCGTAGTAATAGGATTTACAAACAAAAACAATATTGTTTAAAGCTTTGTCCGCAGGAACAACAACATATTTGTCGTGAAAAGACTTTAGACATTTTACTACTTCTCTGTCTCTGAATACGGAACATTTACACAGTTTTTAAACTTGTGAATTCTACGCTGTATTTTGAGTGTGGTAAAGTACCATATCAACCAATATTCTTGTAAATTGAAGTCAAAACGTTTAATCATGCACTTTCAAAAATTCGTGACGTGCAAATGTCGAGTGAGCAGTGTACTTTTACTATTCAGTGTTTCTGTGTATACGCTTCAATCATTTTTTGTCGTCCATACGATGTTAACTATTTCATGTTGTGGTGTAGGACGTTAATTCTGAAACTTGTTTGATCTAATACTGTAACCATTTTCATAAAACTTAAGATCTTTAGTAACTGCGTATGTCATAGAACGTCGTTAGCATTTCAGATATACCAAAATTAAATGATTCTACGAATATCGTAGCTTCCGAATGTAATTTGCTTTGAAACAAAATTCAAAACCAGCTCATATCGCGGAACAACATGGTTGAAATATGAATAAAACATATAAAGATATAACATTTTATTTTATTGGTTTTCATGCGGAAATTGACAATTTGGATTCAACCACCAAATAATTTTTTATTAGATGTCAAACATTGCTAATTAAATTAGTTTTGATTACAATATATTGATCACAACACTTGATAAAAGAGGGTGAAATGGACCACGCCATCTCGTCTCGTTTCATGCTGCTTTAAATAAAACACGATAAGAGCTATCAAAAGCTTCCTGGATACATATCTGTCTATTTTTTGTAACTATTACATGTGTTTGGATTCATGCATAATGCTAGTATAGAGTAAAACGAGTCTGTTGTCATTAAAAACCAAGGCTACCTGTCAATAGAACGTTTGAGAAGAAAATAGCCATAAGTGTTATTGTAAATGAATCAATGTAACATACATGATATAGATTTCTTTTCATTAAGCTGATATAAGGATAATATATCATGCTGAAATAAAATAACAAAACTTTACGCATAAAATCTATAGTCTTATTTTCATTTTTTAAAGACACAGGCCTACCAAAAGGAAAAACATTCAAAAATGTCACAATAAAAGAATGGAAGAAGAAACGCCTTTGTTATTTTTGTTGGGGCCTGATAATAAATTATTTCACAGTAGAAAGCCGAGAATAGTGTGTGCGTATCGTTTTTATTCTGCAGTTAAATAGTTTCAACAACAAATAACTTTATTTTTAATTACTCGATGTCGGATGACATAACATAATTCGAGAGCCATGTTTTATTGATATGACAGCTACATGTACCGTTGTATGGCAATTTATTTTAAATCGGTATGTTTTTTTGAAGACATTTACTTAAACTTTTTATAACACATAGGATTCGTGAAAGCTGCTTTTTAGTACACCTGAACCAAAGTGATATATTCTCTTTACTTGGCGTCCGTCGTCCGTTAACTCTTACAGAAACCTTATCGTTTGAAACTACTGGGCCAATTGGAACCAAAATTGGCCACAATCATCATTGCGATATCTAGTTTAAAATATATGTCCGATGATCCCATCTGTCAACGATATGGTCGACATAGCTAAAAATAGTAAAAGAAGTAAAATATAAATTTTGTCTATTATCTTTAAAACCGCTATGCAAACCTGATCCAGATTTTCTTCTAATAGAACTGTTCGGTCGTTAGTGAACGGGATAACTTTTTCTCTCATCTTTTCATATGACATTACTTGAAAAACTCAAAGCCTCATAATGTTATGCCGGCTCCCCGTATTTATTCAGTGTTGTTTTGATATGCATTTTTGTCGTTGTTATGATCCACAACCAGAAGTTGGTTGTCAAAAGTGTTGGATAAGTCAGGAGATGCTTATGCTTGTACTTATAAAACTATTATCTCGAATGACTTTTAAACCAGTGGAGTATTGTTTTTGAGACATGTTATGTTTATTTTCGTACTGTTGGAAAGTGAAAGAAGGCCGTAGATTTTTATTTACGGCTGTAGATAATAATAATATGGTGATTCATGTAACAACAAACAAAAGAACTATGTCAATTGGACCTGATTTGATACTATAACTGCCCTTGAATTTTTATCGGAATTCCCATGGGGACTAACTGTGCACCACTTGTTGCGGACCTGTTTCTGTATTGTTATGAGTTACAGTTTATGACTAAAATCAGCAAAGACCCATCGAAACAACATCTGATTCAAAAATGTAATAACACTTTTAGATATTTAGATGATATATTGGCTCTCAATAATGACGACTTCAGTATCTACACTAAAGAGATTTATCCTGTCGAACTGACTTTAAATAAAGCTAATACTAACAATGAACACTGCCCTTTCCTGGATCTTGATATCTATATCTTTAACGGGAAGCTTAATACCAAAATTTATGATAAAAGAGATGATTTTTCATTCCAAATTGTTAATTATCCATTTTTAGATGGTGACGTTCCCTTGTCACCATCTTATGGTATTTACATATCTCAACTTGTTCGATTCGCTCGTGTTTGTAACAACGTATTTGATTTCAACGAAAGAAATCTCTGTATTACTGAAAAATTATTACACCAGGGTTTTCGATATCACAAACTAGTCAAAACATTTACTAAATTTTATCATCGTTACAAGGACATCATTCGTAAATATAAATCAACATGTAGACATCTTATACGTTCAGGTATTTCACATCCAATATTTTATGGTTATATTCTTTACAAAGCACAAAAATGTCGGCATTCACCTCTAAAGCTAACCAAAACTTTAAACAGACTTATTCGGAAAGGATATAGTTACGATACTGTTGTCAGGACATTAAGGATTGCATATTTTGGTACTAATATTGAATCACTCATAGGGTCTTTGCATCGGAAATTAACACTATTACTCTAAAACCAGTTGTTGGCATAATACGGGTTATGTTCTTCTCATATATTTTATATTTTACTAAACCCCTAACGGGAGGGATTGTACTTTATTTTCATATGATGAAGACATAATCTTTCAATCAGTTTAATTGAGGTCTGGAGCTGGCATGTCAGTAACTGCTAGTAGTCCTTTGTTAATGTATGTATCATTGTCATTTTGCTTAGTTTCTTTTGTTACCTATTCTGACATCGGACTCGGACTTCTTTTAAACTGAGTTTTACTGTGCGTATTGCTATGTGTTTCTTTATTCTACATTGGCTAGAGGTATAGGGGAGGGTTGAGATCTCACAAAACATGTTTAACCCCGCCGCATTTTTGTGCCTGTCCCAAGTCAGGAGCCTCTGGCCTTTGTTAGTCTTGTATGTTTTTTAATTTTAGTTCATTTATATGTTTTGGAGTTTAGTGTGACGTCCATTTTCACTGAACTAGTACACAATTTTATTTAGGGGCCAGCTGAGGACCACCTCCGGGTGCGGGATTTTCTCGCTGCGTTGGAGACCCATTGGTGGCCTTCGGCTGTTGTCTGCTCTTTGGTCGGGTTGTTGTCTCTTTGACATATTCCCCATTTCCATTCTCAATTTTATGGTATAATTTTACATCTTATAATTCTTTCTGTTTGGGTTTCTTTTGTGTATGATTGCTAATTGCACGGAGCAGTTGGAGACTGTAAATAACTCTCGTTCCGATTTTTGAAGTTTGTCACCGATCTAGGTGATACTTACATGTTTGATGTGTATTGGTTATAATGTTCGTTATCTGTTGACTATCGGTTGCAAGATACAGTAGTTTGTATCTGTTTTTACCCATCACAAACGTTTTCAAAGCTTTTAGATGCATTTTAAACACATAAATTATATTTATTCGTAAAGAACATTGCATTGTTTACAATTGCATCACCGTTAAGGGAATTTCCATAATAAGAGTGATGGCTTGTGATTGGATGTCATTATATAAGCGCAACTCTCATTGGTCAATTGGTAATATAAATACGTGTGGTTGACTTCGTCAAGGGAGATAGCTCGCATAAGTTGAGATAGTAAAATCAAAGAGATAGAGCACTAGAAGTAGAAACTAAATAGAATTATGTCTGATGTTATGAGTATAAAAGTTAGTATTGTGAAATAATAATATTATTTTAATAAGTAAAAGGTGACGGTGACTAATATAAGTCCCGGTGATTAAATCTCGGTGACGGTGACGGTGACTAATCGTGGTGACGGTGACGGTGACTATAACTGTCGGTGACGGTGATTTAATAATTTTGTCACCAGATTTGGAGTTGATGAATTCACATGTGTAAATTATTGTTAATATAGCTATGGTTATTGAGATAGTGACATAAATAGTTTATGGAGAAGGATTTGTATGTTTTATGAACAGTTTGGTGAAGGTCAGGCCTTTTATCTTGTTTGGTTAAAATTAGTTATGAATATGATAGTTACCTTTGTATAAAGGACTAGTTGTAAAGAAATGCTATGTTACGAGTAGTACTCACATTCGTGTTAATTGTTGTAAGACCAACCATACCAGGGGCCACTGACCAGTGACAGAACTGAGAGTCCAGCCTTCCCCCAGTATTTTATTTCGTTAATAAAATGTTGAACTTTATAAATTATTATCTTTTACTTTAATAAACCTCACGAAAACCGAATTATACTAGCACATTGATATACATATATTTATAAATTGTTCCTTCGTCCTATTTCGGGTTTAGATCGGTGGTTTTAATTAAGACACCTTTCTCGACCTCTAATAGATCCCTTTTTAAGTGACCCTGTGATCTCTGGTGGCCGACTCTAACGCCAGAGAGGCAGCGTTACAATTGGTGGCAGCGGTGGGATACCACTCTCAATATATTAGAGTCTATTGTTTGTATATCAAAATTTAAAGTTGTTGTAAGAATAAATATGGACGATTCAAATGTCGTTACGTTCGGTCCCAATACTGGGAATAGAGATGAGGTAGATGAAACACTATCAAATGAAGTAATAGCTTCTAGTAGTGAAAAGAATCTAACCGCAGAGAGAATGGTTTCTGACGCTAAAGTGGAAATGAAATTTATGGTAGACAAATGTTTTTCAGAATTTTCTGAGAAAATGGACAGTATGTTGGCAAAATTTGACCATCATATAACAAATAAAATTACCCCTATGTTAGGAAGGGGGTATGATAGTTCGTCTATAAGTGCGAGTGGGGAAGCAAAACAAAGTAAACAGGACTTAAATAATAGCCATTTCACTAAGAACATCAGAGCTAAACCTGACATAAAATGTAAAATTAAACCTCAGCTGTATGACGGGTCAGACGATCTAGAAGAGTATCTCACACAATTTTATCTTCTGGCAGAACTTAACGATTGGGACTTAAGGTCTAAAGCCTTATTGTTGGCAAGTAGCTTTACAGGTAGTGCTCGTGCTCTTTTAAATGAAATGACAGAGGGTGAAAGGCACGACTTTGAATGTTTAGTAACAATGCTTAAAAGCAGATTTGGTTCCATAAATCGGTCAGAAGTTTTCAGAGCTGAGCTACAGACTAGGGTTCGATTAAGGAACGAAAGTTTGCCTGAACTGGCCCAGGCAATTAAAAAAAGGCGAGCATATCCTGGTACTTCCCCTATTGTCAGGGATACCCTGGCGCTTGATTACTTTATTGATGCTATAACTGAAACTGACATTCGTCTTAGGTTGAGAGAAGTAGGTCCAAAAACAATATATGAAGCCGAAAATATTGTTGATCGTCTTGAAGCTTTAAGACTGGCAGACAGACAAAAAGGGCGATCGGTGAGAACGGCTGATGCATGTGACGCTGATGATAGTAAAATGGTCAGTGAAATAAAAGAAATAAAATTAGGCATAAGAAATCTACAAAATGATGTAGGAGCCATTAGGAAAAATAATACTAATGGTCAACGTTATAACAATAATAACAACAATGGTTCACGTCAACAAAGAGGATCAAATAATTTTGGTAATAGAAATTTCAACCAAAATTATAACGGTTCGGAAAGCGTCGACTCGACCACAATAAAAAGACCCAACGCAGTTATTTCAAATGTTTCTTGGTGGAAAGATAATGGATATTTTGTAGTTGCTAATATAAATTCTATGTCTGTAAATATGTTGGTTGATTCTGGGGCGAGCGTCTCCATTTTGAGAAAAGATTTCTTTGATAGTCTTGTACTTGAGAATAGACCTCAAGTTTTGCCAGTCAGAATGAATTTATTAACAGCAACTGGAGAAGCTTCAGAGTTTATTGGGAAAGTTAACTTAGAAATAAAATTAGGGAAACATGTTTTCAAACACGAATTTTTGTTGGCTGAAATCAAAGATATGGCCATACTTGGTATGGACTTTTTGATGACTAATAGTATTGATGTTCTTTTAAGAAAAAGTTGCCTGAGAATTAAGGATGAGTTTATTACCTGTTTTACAAATAAAGGTGATAGCTCATGTTGTCGAATTTCAATTGCGGAAACTGTTGATATTCCGCCTGATAGTGAAATGTCAATAAAAGGAGTGCCATGTGGCCCCGTTATATTTAATGAAGTAGGTCTTGTAGAGACGAACAAGTCTTTTATTGAGAAAACTGGTTTGTTATTAGCCAGGGTAGTGGTTCAGCCAAATTCAAATATCATACTTTAAAGGGTTGCTAATTTTAGCTCAGAGCCTGTCAAGGTTTATAAAAACACAATTGTGGGTACTTTTGAACCTGTTGACTTAGAAACGTTTGAAGTGAGCACTGTGAGTCGGGTCAATTGTTCAGAGATTAAGACTGAAGTAGACATTCCTGATCATTTAAAGTGTGTATTTGAGAAAAGTTCCAAAGATTGGGATAATATTGAAGTCCAGAAGTTAAGAGAGTTTTTATGTTCTTATCAAGATGTTTTTTCAAAATCTCCATCTGATATTGGGCATACTGAAATTGGTAACCATGAAATAAATACGGGCAATGCAAAACCCATTAAACTTAAACATATAAACTTCCTTTGACAAAGAGAGAGGTTGCAGAGAAAGAGATACAGGACATGGCATCAAGTGGCATCATAGAACCTTCAAGTAGTGCTTGGTGTTCCCCGGTTGTCATGGTCACGAAAAAGAAAGACCAAAGTATTCGATTCTGTATTGATTTTAGAAAAAATAATGTTAAAACTGAAAAAGATTGTCAACCGATCCCTCGTATAGAGGACACTCTGGACACTTTAAGCGGCAGTAAGTGGTTCTCCACGCTGGACATGCGCAGTGGTTACTGGCAATGTGGTTTAGATGAGAAGGATCGGGAGAAAACAGCTTTTGCAATACCTGGTAGTGGTTTGTGGCAATTTAAAGTGCTTTGTTTTGGACGATGTGGTGCTCCAGCAACTTTCGAGCGGTTGGTCGAGAAAATATTTTCTGGTTTAACTTGGAGAATATGTTTAGTGTATCTTGATGATATCATTGTGTTCTCCAAAACTTTTGATGAACACCTCAAAAATTTAAGTGAAGTTTGTGACAGGCTAAGATCAGCAAATTTGAAATTACATCCTAAGAAGTGCTTCCTACTTCAAAAGGAAGTTACCTTTTTAGGACATAAAGTTAGTCACGAAGGCATAAATACTGACGATGAAAAAATTAAGGCCGTGCAAGATTGGCCCACTCCCAAGAATGTAAAAGATGTACGTAGCTTTATCGGACTTTGTTCATATTATTGTCGATTTGTAGAAAATTTCTCTACTATTGCAAAGCCTTTACATCAATTAATCGAGAAGTGTAAGAAATTTGAATGGACAGAAGCTTGTAATTGCTCATTTGAGCATCTGAAAAAGTTGTTAATATCGGCACCTATCTTAGGTTATCCAATTAATGATGGCGGCTTTATTCTTGAAACAGATGCTAGCAATGTGGGAATGGGGGCTGTTCTATCTCAAATTCAAGATGGGGAAGAACGAGTGATTGGCTATTTTAGTAAAACGTTTTCGAAAAGTGAAAGAAATTATTGTGTCAACCGAAAAGAACTGCTGGCTATTGTCAGTGCAGTTAAAAATTTCCATCACTATCTTTATGGTCGATCTTTTACAGTTCGTACCGATCACGGGTCTCTTAGGTGGTTAGTAAATTTCAAAAATCCAGAGGGTCAGCTTGCCCGCTGGTTGGAAACACTTGGTGCATATGATTTCCAAATACCGGTAATACATCGCCCTGGTCGCATTCATTCGAATGCTGATGCATTGAGTCGTAGACCCTGTCCGGATGATTGTTCTTATTGCTCTAAAGTTGAGGATAAATATTCAAACGTAGG
Organism: Mytilus coruscus; assembly: GCA_017311375.1. Taxonomy (NCBI): domain Eukaryota; kingdom Metazoa; phylum Mollusca; class Bivalvia; order Mytilida; family Mytilidae; genus Mytilus; species Mytilus coruscus. The sequence goes on along the minus strand of CM029602.1, from coordinate 30,614,077 downwards.
TTTAGGAGAGGTTGAAATAAATAACGAGATTTCAACTAAAGAAGTGGTAAAGTCAGTAGTAGTTGATGATACGAATACTTTAACAGGCGCCGTTAAGGTTGAAGGTAGTCAAGTCTAGAGACAAGTAAGAAAAATGAAGCAACACAAGTTATAGGTCAGACGATTTAAACGCTTCTAAATCTTGTACAAAACTTGAAAATGAAAGTATGAACATATCCGATAAAGTGAAGGATGAAAGCGGATTTGCTTTAAAGGCATCAGATGATGTTGGCAAATCAAGTAGTTCCGAAACTTTTAATGTTCCCAATTTGAAAAGGTCTGAGGAAATGAAAGGGAAAAGTAGATTTGCAACAGAAACATCAGTTGATGTTTACAAATCTAAGACCAATGAAAACATTATAAACCAACGCATAGGAGTAGTTAAAATTCGAAGCATGAAATCTCCTCAGTTGGATCAACAAAAACCGAGCTCGTCATCTCCGATGCACGATGAACAATTTGTTGAGATAGATTTCGATTTAGAAAATGAACAAGAAAATGACCCGGTACTAAAGAGAATTAGGGATTGGCTAGTAAACAATTTGAAACCCATTTGGTCGGAAATATCTAAATTTAGTCCAATTATCAAATACTTCTGGAATAGAATTGAATCATTTGAGATAAGAGACGGCATTCTATGTCGAAAATGGGAAAGTGAAAGAGGGGACAATGTCACCTGGCAAAAAGTAATTCCAGAAAATTTGAAAGAATGTGTGCTCAAGCAGTTTTATAATAGTGTCACTGGTGGCCATTTAGGTATCAAGAAAACCTTAAGTAAGGTTAGACAAAGATTCTTTTGGTTTGGGGTACTAAAGTATATTGAAAATTGGTGTAGCAAATGTGATGTATGCGCTTCACGAAAGCGACCAAATAGAAAACCAAAAGCACCTATGAGACAATACAATGTCGGTGCCCCCTAAGAAAGAGTTGCTATGGACATAATGGGGCCTTTGCCTAGGTCTATTCAGGGAAATAATTATTTACTCGTAATTGGTGATTATTTCACTAAGTTTGTTCATGCCATTCCACTGAAATCCCAAGAGGCAGAGGTTGTAGCTCAAACATTAGTAAATAGTTTTATCTCAATCTTAGGAGTTCCCTCACAAATACATACGGACCAAGGGGCTGATTTTGAGTCCCATTTATTTCAAGAACTTTGCAAATTGATAGATATTGACAAGACTAGAACAACGGTTATGAGACCCCAGTCTGATGGAATGGCTGAGAGGTTTATCAGAACCCTGGAAAATATGTTGTCTTCGTTTGTATCGAACCACCAAAAGGATTGGGACAAATTTGTGCCCATCCTTATGATGGCATATCGATCAGCTGAACACGAAAGTACGGGTGTGACACCTTGTAGAATGATGTATGGACGTGAAATCAATCTACCGGTAGATTTATTGTTTGGTAAATCTCCTGACGGTCCTAAAAGTTCTTTTTCTGACTTTGTTAATGATCTTGAGCATACATTGTTGACTGTTCATGAATTTGCAAGAACCAATTTAAATTTTGCTAGTGATGTTATGAAGAAAAACTATGACCATAACATTCACTTAAAGCTGTTCAATCCTGGTGATCCAGTCTGGTATTACAAATACCAACGGAAGGTTGGTGTAAATCCTAAATTTCAGAGACCTTGGCAAGGTCCATTTGTTGTTACACATCGACTGAATGACGTCTTATATAGAATTCAGCTCGGTCCAAAAATGAAACCGAAAGTGGTTCACCATGATAAACTTAAACCTTATTTGGGAGATCATGGTCCAACCTGGTTTTCATAGTTTATAACTTATCAAATTTAGTTATGATCATAGTTGTATTGTACGCATGTTGGATTTTTTTATTTATTTTTAAGACATATGATGAAAATATTGAATACTAAAACTGTCTTACTAATTAAGTAAGTTTTACGACTCTTTGTATATGTTGTTGAGTTGTAAAAATATAAATAATTATAATCATAGGTCCATAATTATTTAACCCTTTCTTATGATTGTTATTTCATTCTTTTAAAGAGTAAATGGATGTGTGTTATATGTAAAGATATGACATTTGAAAAGAGGTGGTTTCTGGAGCGTCACACATTAGAAAGGCACTCAGACTTTGCCTGGAAGTGTCCAGAGTGTAAAAAAACTGTTCCAAAGACGTAATTCCAACCATGGGTGCAAGGTTCATGAAAGTCAAATGATTTTTTTTCAGAACAGCACCGGACGTAGGGGAAAAGATGCCGAAGAAGACCTAGAGAAATTTAAAAGAGATGAAATGCCGAAGAAAATCAAGTTGGTTGATAATAATGGAAATGAGGTTGAAGTTGCATCTAGACGCAACAGATATGCTAGATCCGAGATAGGTGACACCAGCAATAGAATTACTTGTAATAGTAAGGGAGGGGAGTTTAAAAAGAGAGGAAGTTCGTTGAATGAAACATCCAGAAAAAGGACAGATATAGAGAACAAAGAAAATAACAACATCTCAGGGCCGACTCCTGCAAAACTTAGTAAGCCATCAGAGACAAAAGAGCAAAAGCTAAAGAAAATCAAAGATGTTCTTCAAGATCTAATGAGTAAGAATGGTGAGACAATAACAATTTGTTTAGAACCGGAAGCAGATAAAACAGAAGGAGAGAGTCAAATATTAGAGGAAGTCGAACTGCATGTCTCAGAAAAAGAAGTGAGCACATTAGAAAAAGCAGATAAATCTCAAAAGAGTTCATCCTCATCAACAACCTCATCCGGATCGTCGTCTAGCTCTTCTAGCTCGTCAGGGACAGTCAAGAAATCAACTCCAGGTAGTATGTCACAAAAGGCAGAGAACGTCGTGGTAGAACCTCTTGATACTGAAATTGAGCCAATGAGAAATGTTGAGTTTTCAGCTAAGACCGAATTGGTGGAAACCTTCCTACAATCCCTACAGGACACGCAGGAAAACACACGTACTCTTAACGTTGGAGGGATGAAGGTAGAGACAAGTAAAAACACCCTCAGAGCCGACCCTTCTTGTGTGTTCGCCTTGATGTTGCAGCCTTTAAGTCCGTTACGTCCTTCTAATAATGTCTACTGCTTCGATCGAGACCCTGCTAACTTCAAGATAATCCTTAACTATTTGAGAAACAATTGTACCGTGGAAAAAGATATCTCCCTTGGGAGCATGTCTACTTGTACAAGCTGCTCCAGGAGGCAAAATTCTATAAACTGTCTGGACTGGTTACAACAGTACAGGAGAGACTAAATGATTTGTGTGCATGAAGACTTAGTAACTTCTAAACTTTGTTGTTGATTTTGATGGATTTTGATGTTTGTTGTTGATATAATTAGTAAAATTTACCTTGGGAATGAAAAATATCTTTATTGTTAAACCTACAGAGTACTGACATACTGTAAGCTCGATGAAGAATGACCAAGGATATAGTATAGTATTTTTTTAATCAGTTTTTCCTAAACAGTATAAATAAGCTCACCAAGCTAATATATTTGGGGACCAAATCCTTAAGGAAGGGGGCAATGTTATGCCGGCTCCCCGTATTTATTCAGTGTTGTTTTGATATGCATTTTTGTCGTTGTTATGATCCATAACCAGAAGTTGGTTGTCAAAAGTGTTGGATAAGTCAGGAGATGCTTATGCTTGTACTTATAAAACTATTATCTCGAATGACTTTTAAACCCGTGGAGTATTGTTTTTGAGACATGTTATGTTTTTTCGTACTGTTGAAAAGTGAAAGTAGGCCGTAGATTTTTATTAACGGCTGTAGATAATAATAATATGGTGATTCATGTTGGTATAATTTTACATCTAATAATTCTTTCTGTTTGGGTTTCTTTTGTGTATGATTGCTAATTGCACGGAACAGTTTGAGACTGTAAATAACTCTCGTTCCGATTTTTGAAGTTTGTCACCGATCTAGGTGATACTTACATGTTTGATGTGTATTGGTTATAATGTTCGTTATCTTTTGACTATCGGTTGCAAGATACAGTAGTTTGTATCTGGTTTTACCCATCACAAACGTTTTCAAAGCTTTTAGATGCATTTTAAACACATAAATTATATTTATTCGTGAAGAACATTACATTGTTAACAATTGCATCATCGTGAAGGGAATTTCCATAATAAGAGTGATGGCTTGTGATTGGATGTCATTATATAAGCGCAACTCTCATTGGTCAATTGGTAATATAAATACGTGTGGTTGGCGTCAAGGGAGATAGCTCGCATTAGTTGAGATAGTAAAATCAAAGAGATAGAGCACTAGAAGTAGAAACTAAAATGAATTATGTCTGATGTTATGAGTATAAAAGTTAGTATTGTGAATTAATAATATTATTTTAATAAGTAAAAGGTGACGGTGATTAATATATAAGTTCCGGTGATTAAATCTTGGTGACGGTGAGGGTGACTAATCTCGGTGACGGTGACGGTGACTATAACTGTCGGTGACGGTGACTAAATAATTTTGTCACCAGATTTGAGGTTTATGAATTCACGTGTGTAAATTATTGTTAATATAGCTGTGGTTATTGAGATAGTGACATAAATAGTTTATGGAGAAGCATTTGTATGTTTTATGAACAGTTTGGCGAAGGTCAGGCCTTTATCTTGTTTGGTTAAAATTAGTTATGAATATGATAGTTACCTTTGTATAAAGGACTAGTTGTAAAAAAATGCTAGGTTACGAGTAGTATTCATATTCGTGTTAATTGTTGTAAGACCAACCATACCAGGGGCCACTGACCAGTGACAGAACCGAGAGTCCAGCCTTCCCCCAGTATTTTATTTCGTTAATAAAATGTTGAACTTTATAAATTATTATCTTTTACTTTAATAAACCTCACGAAAACCGAATTATACTAGCACATTGATATACATATATTTATATATTGTTCCTTCGTCCTATTTCGGGTTTAGATCGGTGGTTTTAATTAAGACACCTTTCTCGACCTCTAATAGATCCCTTTTTACGTGACCCTGTGATCTCTGGTGGCCGACTCTAACGCCAGAGAGGCAGCGTTACAATATATCTTGTAACATGAACAAAACCAAAATGTTGTATTCAATATGTAGGGCAAACTGGACGTAAATTTTTCAAATGAACACAAGAACATCTATATATCAAGGACTTTCTGTCACTGAATCAAAGTTTAGAAAACAGCCTTCATGTATTTAATCATACAATTAAACTTATTCTTTTATATAGTTCAGAAATTTAGGGATTTTAACCCTTTCAAAAAAAATTTAAAATCTATGACTACAAATGTAGATCAAGCTTATCCTAAGCTTCTTTCAGAAAGACTAAATATCACATTTTGTAAAATTTTACTTGACGTTAAAGGTCAACATATTTTGCCACTCTTTCTGAACTAGGTAGATTCCCTATGTATTTTGACATTGCAAAGTCTATGACCAGATACTGTTACAGGCATAACAATTTGGGTTCATCTTTTCCATTACTCAGAGAGGCATATTTAGAATCAAAATTACTACATCAGTCAAAAATTCCGTCATGGTATGGATCCTTAAACTTCTTTCTATTGAAGGAATATCAAAGGGGTCGGCAGATTAGCTTCTGTAAGCAATTATAGCTTTAAGTTTTTATTAAAAAAAAATTCTGAACCAGTATTTTGAGGATCAGTGGAGACTACAAATGCACAACTGTGCTGATGGAAAGCTCTGTAGCTACAGCACTTTCAAGACAAATTTTGGTCTTGAAAGATATCTTATTTTGTTGCGATCCAATGAAAGGAGGAGAAATTATACTCGATTGCGTATATATGCACGAGGATGGCATGATGGTTACTTAGACTGACCAATAAAAATAATGTTCCTTTTTTTAAATTCATTTTCTCATTGACAATCAGAATCATTCCCGTGGTGCCTCTTACAGTTGGGTCACCTTATAATAGGTATCAACCCCTCTGCATCAGACACGAGGATAACATGCCAGATTTGTGCACCTGCTCATAATATTTTAATCAAATTGTGTATTTACATACATGTATACCATGTGCGTCAATCTCCTACCTAGTCATGCAGTAGCGTCCCTTGGTGACTTTTGCAGTTAAGTTACATATCCAATAAATACATTGCAAATTTATTTAAAGCAATTTTCATGTTGGGATGTGCCTGAGAAGGAGGTATTACACTTGTAAACGTATTCATTGTTTTTGTTGTTGTTGTTTAAATAATGTCTTATATTGTACATATGCTCTTTGTGAGCTCATTTAATGGAAATAAAACATCTTCTTCTTCTTCTAAACCGCTTCCAAAGACCTAAGAAATTCAAGTTTAATTTACCAACATTTAGAAAAAGTCAAACACAATATTAAATTTATAAGATTCCAACCACTTCAAACCGCCCAGAAACAACCAGAACAATTAATTAAACAGTTTGAAGATTCCCGTAAAATTTGCGAACTGTCTTGGATTAAACGTCCACCGTCGAAAATAAATTGGAAATGGTGTAAACGGGAGAAATCTGACAATAGGTCACTTAATTCCTATTTAAATAAATGTCTAATTATTGTTGATATTCGCATATCACATTTCGAAAATAATTGAGAAATAAATAAAACATATGAAAATAGTGGAATTAACTATTTTGTAGTGTCAAAAATTCCACTCTTTATACTACACTTTCACACATTTTTTCCAGCAAAAGTTTTCCTATTCAATTAAATGGTCGTTTGACAAATATGACTGCAAATTCATTTGCTGCAACTCATATAAAGCATTTTTCTCTAACGAGAAAGGTAAATATGCTTGATATATTTACTGGAGGTGTAATGAGATGATTAAAGCTGTAAATTTTCTCCTTGACAACATTTAAGTACGTTTCAGCAATAAAGTTTATCGACATATTGTAGGTGTTCTTATGGGCACCAATTGTACCCCTTTAATAGCAGACTTGTTCCTGTACTGTTATGAATCACAGTTTATGCCCACACTTAGTAAATACCCGTCTAAATTGCATTTAATTGACAAATTCAACAACACTTATCGTTATCATGATGATAATTTTTTGTTAAATAATCAAGAATTCTTAAATATACTGTCGAAATTTAACCAAAGGAACTTACTTTAAATAAATCAAATATTAACAGCAATAACTGTCCTTTACTAGACTTAGATATTTCAGATTTACACGAGAAACAATACACAAAAATTTACGACAAAAGGGAGGATTTTCTTGCCCTACTGTTAATTTTTTTTTACGGTGATGTTCCTTTGGCACCATTTAACGGTGTTTAAATATCCCAACTCGTTCGCTATGCCTATGTCTGTAGTGAAGTTTTGGATTTCAATGAGCGTACTCTATGTGTTACTATAATCAATAATCACAAACAACTCATCCGTAAATATGAATTAGATAAAACAAAAACCATCTCTATATGCTGTATGTCACTTCACAATTACATGTTGTAGCCACAGGTTTGTTGCTCATTTATTTTTTTTTCTTTTAAATGCACATTTAATCGGCCTGTTAAAAATTTATATAAGCGCAGTAGTAATTTTATAATCCTGTAGTGAATCTCTAAAAAACTAACATAAAAATGCAATTCATTGCAGTAGATACAAAACGAACACCAAAATGTAAACATATGCCGTATTAAATTATAACAGATATTAGACAGATAAATTAATTATTATTTAGGCTGTGACCGGTCGTTTATTCAAAACAATGTTATGTGCAATGCATACAAACTCTATACTTTATCCTTAGTCAATGACATCCACTAATGAATGCTTAAAGGATAATTAAACAGCACATAGGAAAAATTAATTTGTTCATCAAAAGCAAAATATAATATGGATGCCATAAATATGATGAAAACTGTAAAATTCGATGCCGTATGGAGGCATTTGAAGGATATGAAAAAACAGCAGGAAATTGACCTATTAACACGAAGAAAAAGTCCTTACAAACGAAGATGATATTGCAAACTGCTGAAATGATCATTTAGCACAGAAAGTGAGAAGCTAATCCAAAATGTTCACTCAAGTTTTAATCTGGGAAATTCCAGAACAACGTCAAATCTAAAATGAACAATAATGATGTTAAATTTCCACTTAAAACTGTCACAAATGATGAAGTCTTACAAGGAACTAGACAATGGAAATCTTACTGCTATTTTACTTCTATTCTGTAAAATCGTTCATCCTAACACGTTCAGAGAATGCAAAACGTTAATAGGAACCATTGAATCTGGTTATATAACTGTAACTTTGGAGTTCCACAAGGTTCTACACTTAGACCTTTATTATTCCTGGTCTATTTTGACATTTTAACTAAATAATTCCTGGAAAAATTTGTCAAATGATTTTAAGGAAACAAAATAATTTAGATACATTAAAGATCAAATGTTTAAACTATTTAACCTTACAGAATGAAAATACCAGTAGACCAAAACCATTATTAATGAGTTCAGTTCACCATCAACCTGAAATGGGATATACACATCAATAACATCGTAGCTAAAGCAAATAAATCATTAGGCTTCCTTAGAAGAAATATCAATAAATTCTCGGAAGAAATAAAAAAAAAGAGCATAGAATTGAGGATGGAAACGGGGAATGTGTCAAAGAGACAACAACCCGACCAAAGAGCAGAAAACAGCCCAAGGCCACCAATGGGTCTTCAACTCAGCGAGAAAATCCCGCCTCCGGAGGTAGGCTTAAGCTGGCCCCTAAACAAAAATGTGTTCTAGTTTAGAGAAAATAGACGTCACACTAAACTCCGAAACATATAGATGAACCAAAAGTAAAAAAAAACATACAAAACTAACAAAGGCCAGTGGTTCCTGACTTGGGACAGGCGCAAAAATGCGGCGGGGTTAAACATGTTTTGTGAGATCTCACCCCTCTCCCTATACCTCTAGCCAATGTAGAATAAACAAACACATAGCAATACGTACAGTAAAACTCAGTTTTAAGGAAGTCTGAGTCCGATGTTAGAATAGGTAACAGAAGAAACTAAGCAAAATGACAATGATAACATAAATTAACAAAGGAATACTAGCAGTTACTGACATGCCAGCTCCAGACCTCAATTAAACTGATTGAAAGATTATGTCTTCATCATATATCATACCAAGTTATTGTAAGACCAAATATAGCATATGCCAGCAGTGCTTGGGATCCATGCCAGGAAAATCACAAAAAAAAGATAGAAATGGTGCAAAGAAGATCAGCCCATTTCATTAAACATTAATACAGAAGAGAACCTGGATCAGTCACTACCATACTTTAAGAATTAAAATTACCTTCATTAGAAACTTAACGCAACATTAAAAAACTCTGCCTGTTTCAAAAAGCACTACTGTAATACCATAAAATAGCCATAAATATGCCAGATTATATAGAACATTAAAACATGACAACAAGGCAATACCTACAATGTAAATTCAGAAATCTTCTAACATGAACCAACACTCACAAATACAGCTTCTTTCCTCGTACATGTATCATCAAAGGCTGCAACAGCTTATCAAAAAAAAAAAACAACTATGAAATATAGATGATGCGGAGGCATTTAAGAATAGCCTCACATCTTATTTAATAGAGTAGTTACGCTAGAAAATTATAATTTTAATCTGCACATGTAAATCGCCATATTGAATGGCTGATTTAGTACCTGCGTTATGGATCTTAAACTCTCTGCATTTCAACGATGTAAATGTAGACCGGAATCAAATGTATTCATCTAATGTTGTCAAATTTAACAGTTGTGCCTAAGCGGTTACTCGGATAATCTTTCGATCGATTAACCGGTTAAAACGTCGACAAATTTCACACAGACACAATGATCATTTTTTTATGCTTTACTCTGGCATAAATAATATAACTACTTTTCAAATTAATAAAGTTCTATTTCTCAAACGCATGTTTATGTATGGTCACAATAAATCCAGAGAACAATCAACTGTAAAACTATTATATAAACGCAGTACGCAAAACCCAATAACTGGTTAAGGAGAGCATATGATAACTTTACCAAACGTCTTGACTATACCAAACTGACACATAACATTTCCCCAAACAAATAAACAAACCCGGTTCGTTTTTAATGGTCAAGGCGCTTTGGTCATTTAAAAAATCTGAATATCCAATACTTTCGTAAACAATCATGCCTATAATTACGTCTTCAATCTATTATTCAATCAACTATACTCAAAATCACTACCTACTGCATATTCCACTATAAAATTGGTTATATAGAGCAAACTTTATATATGATGACACCAGCAGAGACCTTGGCTCTTATTAAATAAAAATACAATTAAAGAAACATTGAAATCAGATACACTGCCTCAACAAATTTAATCATAAGAATAGGTTTATTTCTACTGTCAACGTATATTTGTTCCGCCTAACAGAAGTTCCAATGGAAACTTTGTTATAAACAATGTCATAATATCTATTCCTGTTGGAACAAATATTCTATGCTATTTATTCCGTTAGGAACATATACTGTAATATTTATTCCTGTGGAAATAGTATTCCAGAATATTTCTTCCTTTTGGAACTTAAATTATGAAGGAACTTCTATTCCGTGACACTACTATGTTCACCAAATCCGTCATTACAAATGACAACACTGTTGCTCATGAAAACGCATTATTTTTCTCTTTAATTCCTTAAATGCAATATTTTCTGTTTACCAATCTTCAAAGATGACTATTCATTTAAAAGGAAACTCTAAAATGTAATTTCGCATTCAACAAAATGAATTACTAAAATTCAAAACTTTTACTGCTAAATTTACTTCATTAAATCTCATAAAGTAAGACTAAAAAATAAACACTTAAGAATTAAACTTCAACAAAAATTCAAGAACAGTTACTTTGAAAAAAAAAATATTTTGAAAACTGCTATTATATCAATACTGAAGCAAATATTCTCTCTATATTTAGTATAGAATAAACACGTATTACAATTTAATAATAAAACATATCTATTTAGTACAAAATGTACATACTTCCGCCAAACTGACATCCATTTCATTGTCAAGCACTTTTTTTTTCTCACTAAATATTCACTTTGCAGTTTCTACTTATAAAAATAAACGTATATATACACATATTATTTCTGTTAGGCATATCATACCAAAACATTGTTCTTTTATGAAAATAGACGGAAATGCAATCATTTCCCGAATAGTCCAACCTTTAATATTAGTCTTTCAAATATTTCTTGAATGTTCGGTTGAAAACAAAACTTTACGACAAAAGAGATGATTTCAGCTTCCCAATTGTGAACTTTCCATTTCTATGTAGCAACATTCCAGCAGCGCCTGCATACGGAGTATATATCTCCCAATTGATACGATATTCCCGGGCTTGTGTTTCCTATCATGATTTCCTTGATAGAGGATTGCTGCTCACAAGGAAGCTATTAAACCAAGAGTTCCAAATGGTGAAGTTGAAATCATCCTTTCGTAAATTTTACGGACGCCATCACGAGTTGGTTGACCGTTATGGAATAACCGTTTCACAGATGATATCGGATATGTTCCTTATGTCGTAACTACAATACCCTTCCCTTTTCACGAATGTGACTTACCGAATTAGACTATTTACCGAATTTGTAATAACATAAGCAACACGACGGGTGCCGTATGTGGAGCAGGATCTGCTTACCCTTCTGGAGCACCTGGGATCACCCCCAGTTGTGGTGGGGTTCGTGTTGCTTAGTCTTTAGTTTTCTATGTTGTGTCATCTGTACTATTATTTGTCTGTTTGTCTTTTTATTTTTGACCATGGCGTTGTCAGTTTGTTTTCGATCTATGAGTTTGACTGTCCCTCTGGTATCTTTCGTCCCTCTTTTTTCTACCTTTCACAAAATTAACATCTGTGTAATACGATAAAAAAAGTATTTATTATAAACTAATCAACATAGTCATAAAACACAATTCAACAATGTTTATAATAAAATATCACTAGTCTACACATGGCGGTGGTTTTGACTGTACAATCTTTTGAGTATGCGAATTTAACTGCGCGTATGGTATCCATAAGGCGTTTTGTGCAGGTTCACCATTAAACTGCACACGATAGTCTGTCTTGCCATTTCTTTTCCGTTGAGCTTATATTCGCTTCACTTTATAATGAGCGTCTGATTGTGTTGTAACTTCATCAGAAGATTTGTATCCAAACATGAACTTTGAAAACGTACAGGACGTTTGCGATTTCGTGTAGAACGACGCACAATCGGATCAGTCCGTTGAGATAGCTTATGTCTCACTGTCGGAAGTACGATAATCTGGTTTACGATTAATTTCGGCGGTGTGCACTTCTGGTAAAAAATAGTCTGACGGATCGGGTGCACGAACATATACAACTTTTAGTCTATCTAAATGAGCATCATTTTTCAGAATTTTGCCTGTAGTCGGCTCTCGAAGATTCACAATGTGAGGTGACTTAATAGCATGCACAATAAAGGGTCCACTATATTTTGGTTGAATCTTGCGGCCTGGCCCGCTCGGGTCTTTAAGCATATAAACATAGTCTTCAACAGATAATTGCAACGGATTTGTCTTTTTATTGTAGCGATCCATCATCAATTCCCCTGATCGTTGTGCATTTGTTCGAATTTCTTCTCTTATTATATCGATCTTTTATCCTGTTTTTCTACATAGTCACGGTAATCCTCAGGTAAAGTTGAGAAATCGGTTTGATGTGACAAGAAAAGCGGAAATTTAGGTCTTGCACCATATATGATCTCAAAAGGCGAATATTTTGTAGAGGAATTTACTGATGCATTCATTGAAAATATCACGGCAGGTAGCACACTGTCCCATTGCGTTCCTTTTTGAATGTACGGAGTTAGTCTCTCGGCTAATGTTCGATGAGTTCTCTCGCAGGCTCCTAAACAATGGTGTATAAAGCTAGGAGGAAAATTGTGGCGTATTTCTACCGATTTACACACTTCCTTAGTACAGTTTGAGATGAACTCGCTTCCGTTATCAGAAATAATTGTATCACAAATACCAAATTGACAAAACACTTCTTTGTAAATCTTTTACGCTATCTGGACTAAAATCACTTTGCTTGAATAATTCGATGCTTCTTTTCAAAAGTTCGTCATCACTTGAAACAGGGACTTTCTATACTAAAGTGTTAGTATAGAAAGTCCCTGCTTGAAACTATCACATTAGGTTTATTTTCGTTAATGTTTAATCTATCGTCCTCTGTCGATATGTCATTATTATTTTAACTTTCATTTGTAAGTTCACTTTTTTCGCCAAATTAAGTTTTCTGCACTGCATTTACAGAAATGTCATTTAAATTGGACACATTTGTGAATTTCAACCATTGATGCTCATGCAAGTTCAAATCGGAATTGCACTCAATTCCGTCGTTAAATTATTTATGTTGTGTCTTATCTTTCGTAAACAGCTTAAAAGAGGGACGAAAGATACCAGAGAGACAGTCCAACTCATAGATCGAAAACAAACTGACAACGCCATGGCCAAAAATAAAAAGACAAACAGACAAATAATAGTACAGATGACACAACATAGAAAACTAAAGACTAAGCAACACGAACCCCAATTCGGAGTCATGTTGTGCTTCATTTTTCAATGGGTCGAATTCATGTAAAATATTGTCTCGAATATCGCAATTACGATTAGTTTTATTCATACAACAGGGACTATCGGTTTGAAATGCTATCATTTCCTATGTTCTTCAGTACAAAAAGTAAAAATCAATCTTTATTAACGCATTCAATTTCCACATTTTCTACGACCTGAGCATTTTCGGAATTTGTTTCACATTTTGTTTTCAACGTCGGTTTTAAAAGGGCAGTTGTATCTTCACACCGAGATTCGAATAATGCAAATGTAATATTAACTCTAGCTTCATCCTTGGTCTGTTCAATCGGGCTTTATTTAGGCAATGTAAATAATGCAGAAGTACAATCATTTCCGCTAAATTTTGGTGAAACATATTCATCTTCGGTATCGGCGGTATATTCCGCATCAAGATCGGCTTCTTCTATTTTAAAGTCGACAAAGTTTAAGTTTTGTGTATTGTTCTCGACTGGATTCGAAATACTAATTTTTCCTGTCGTTTCCTGAACATATGGGAAAAAGAGGTCATCTTCCGCCGGACTTGAACTCTCACCGGACACATCACTTCCAATGCAATAAGATAAAGCATCCGCTACTTGCATTTGCGCAGCTGACTTGTAACGAATTTTGAAATTATACTGTTGTAATATTGCAAGCCAACGATCACATATCGCTCCTTTCAGTTGCTTTTCAATAAGCGGTCGCAATGCATTGTGGTCACACTCAACGATTAATCTATTGCCTCTTAGGTAACTTAAACAGTCAGTGATGCTGGTAACGACTCCTAATAACTCAAGTTTGGTTGGACCGTAAGACATTTGCCAATGATTTAAACTTTTGAACCAAAACGGACGACTCTAATTTTTTTCAAAGTTTTTATTTTCATCAGGATGCTTTTGGTACAACCTATAACCTATCCCTTTTGAAGATGAATCAACGGCCAAATACAATGGAAGGTTGAATTGAGGAAAAGCTAAGATTTCCGAGTAAACAGGTTTTAAGTTCATTTTATGCCGTTTCTTGTTCTTTGTCCCATTGAAATAAGGCGTTTTTTTGTAATAATTTTGTCAATGGTAGAGTTATTTCACTGTAGTTCGGAATAAAGTTTCAGAACCATCCAAATAAACCTAAAGCTCTGCGGAGTTCTTTCAAATTGCGAGGTGACACATATGTTTGTAAAGCTTAAACACGATCTGGTGGCGGTTTTATTTCTTCTGCCGAAATGTAGTGTCCAAGAAATATACATGAATGCTCTTCAAATTGACACTTTTTCGGATTAAATTTAAGACCAGCACCCCTGAAACGATTAGAAACATTGGTCAAGTCATTACTGAACAGATTAATACATCGTTCAAATAGCAAAGACAAGACCTGAAAGTTAACCCGGACAAAACTTTGTCCATCAACAGTTGAAACGAGTTCAGTGCTGAACTAAGTCCCATGGGTAATCGATTAAATTTATATGTCCCAAAACATGTATTGAAGGCAGTATATTTCGAACTTGTAGAGTCTATTTTCATCTGGAAAATTCCGGAACTCATTTCAATGGATGTTTTGAAATTTGATTTTCTCTGAGAAAAAGATTCGGTTAGGTCTTGTAAATCAGCTATATTATATGAAAAGATTTGACATTGAGAGTCAAATATCTGAAGTCGCAGCAAAAACGAGATTGCGAAAGACTGAAGTCCTTGCCATATGGTGGTCCATGCTTTGTTCCATGTACACGCTTAGTAACTAACACAATAGGACTTGTTATTGGTAAATCCTCATCTGGAAACAAAGGAGAAATAATTCCTTGCTCAAGCAAATTGTCTAAAAGGTAAAAAAAAAAAAAAAAAAAAATACCGAACTCCAAGGAAAATTCAAATCGGAAAGTCCCTTATCAAATGGCAAAATCAAAAGCTCTAACACATCAAACGAATGGAAAACAACTGTCATATTCCTGACTTGGTATAGGCATTTCCTTATGTAGAAAATGGTGGATTAAACCTGGTTTTAAAGCTAGCTAAACCTTTCACTTGTATGACAGTCGCATAAAATTCCATTATATTGACAACAATGTGTGAACAAAACAAACAGACATAATAGGTAAAAATGTCAAAAATAGGGGTACAGCAGTCAACATTGTGTTATTATCTTAATCACTATAAAACAAACAAATATGTCAACAAAGAATAACAAAATGGCATATAGACAAAGCACGTAAGCAAAAATGAAAGACAAGAATACAAAAAATGACCACAGCACAACAACACAATGGTAGGATGCATAAGTACCGAGCCACGCAAAAAGGATATTACCAAAAATGGACTAAACAGTAAAGGTTAATAATTTACAAAGACAAATAAAAGAACACTATAAAACGTAATTAAGATGATAAAAAACGTCAGTACCTTAGAATCTAAATGATGCCTTAAAACGTTCTTCTTATCAGGGGACAAACGATAAGGTTTCTGATACTTTGGTTTGGCATCAGGTTTCAGTAGCGTTACGGCCAGAAAATCGCCTTTTAATTGTAGCCAACAAAAGACACAAATCAATAATAAAATTTAACAAGATTTATTATACACTAGTTTACAAGAAGTATTACACAAATAGAAATGTCAACTTAACTGTCAAAATATGAGTTCAATCTTTTATCTTTTCTTTATCCGGAAATCTTCACGGGAATTCACAGAATATTACGTCCAATAGGTCACAATTTAGTATGATGTTGTTAGTAAATAAAAGTGTCAATCCAACTGCTGAGAATGTTGATGTCTATCGATGTCTAAGTCTCTGTCTAACTTTAGGGTCTGCATACATATACTTGTAACGCAATCTTCTAGATAACCGTAGATGTTTAAATTACGCATCTTTTGTTATGATCATTCTGGAAACGTTATGTAAGTGAAATAGAAAGTTCTAATCATTCCATGACTATCTATGATTGTTCCAGTGATTTGTAAACTGCATAGTTGTAACACAATGTGTATCATTTTGTACACAATGTAACAACAATATATAATGTAAACATTCTTAGGCCACACCTCCTCCTTAAAAGAAGTTTGAGTGTAACACAAACTTTTCATGAATAATATGTACAAAGTGTTTTAATAAGTTCTAGATAAAGCATCTGCTATTACATTATCTTTACCTTTAATATATTTGACAATAACATCATATTCCTGTAACAATAAACTCCACCTAGTCAATCTCTGGTTCTTGTTTCCCATTTTATGTATGAAGGTGAGAGGATTATGATCAGTATAAACAAGAATAGGATGCACAGTGGGATTTAAATATACATCAAAATGTTGAAGTACAGACAACAGTGCAAAACACTCTTTTTCAATAGTCGAATAATTTTTCTGATGTTAATCTAATTTCTTAGAAAAATATGATATAGGTTTCTCAACATTATCATCTGTCGCTTGATATAAAACAGCTCCAATTCCTACATCGCTTGCATCAACGGCAATTTTAAATTGTTTTTCAAGGTCTGGAGTGATCAGAACTGGACTATTAATTATAAGTGATTTGCTATTTTCAAAAGCGTTTTGACAATTTTCACTCCAGATGAATTTAGAATCTTTCCGTAAAAGATGAGTCAATGGTTGAACAACAGTAGCAAAATTTGAACAGAATTTCCTGTAAAACCCAATCATGCCTAAATATCTCATAAGTTGTTTTTTTATTTGTAGGAGGAGGAAATTTGGTAATTGCATCCACTTTAGCCATAATAGGTTTCACTTGACCTTGGCCAGCTGTATGCCCTAAATAATCAACAGTGGCCTGGCAAAATTCACTTTTACCAAGATTAACAGTCACATTTGATTGTGACAATCTATCAAAAGTATCATATAAATGTGTTAAATGCTCTTCCCAACTATCACTACATACAAAAAGATCATCAATATAAGCATAACAACAGTCTAAATCTTTTATAACATTATTGATCATTCTTTGAAATGTAGCTGGAACACTTTTCATGTCATACGGCATTACAGTATATTGAAATAAGCCATCTGGTGTGACAAAAGCTGATATTTCTCGAGCTCTCTGTGTCAATGGGACTTGTCAGTAACCTTTCGATAAATCAAATTTGCTCACAAATTTTTGTCCAATGTTATCAATGCAGTCGTCTATCCTTGGAATCGGATAGGAATCAGACTTTGAAACAGAGTTTACTTTTCTGAAATCAGTTACGAAACGAAAGGTTTTATCTGGTTTGGGCACAAGGAGATAAGGAGAGCTCCATTCACTGTTACTCGGCTCAATAACTTCATTGTCAAACATATATTTAATTTCTTGTCTCATAAATTCAAGTTCGAGTGGATTGAGCCGGTAAGGATGTTGCTTAATTGGAGAAGCATCACCTACATCGACATCATGACAAAAAGCAGTGGTTTTTTTTGGCACATCTGGAAAAAGATTTTTAAAAGAAAATTCCAAAGCTTTTAATTTTTCTCTACGATCAAAAGACAGATGTGCAAGTTTTGAATCTAAATTTGACAAAATTTCTGAATTTTTCAATCTAACTGTCTCTTCCATAGTTTTAGAACTAAAAGATGGTTCAATTATATCTGATTTGTCATGATTGTTCTCCAATTTAACCATGGCTAAAGTGGCAACTGGTTTACTCTCACCTTCATTAGTACGCTGAAAATATGGTTTTAACATATTAATGTGACACACTCTATTTTGTTTACGCCGACCTTATCATACCATATTTTCATCTTATTCTGAACAGTTTTTAAATTGTTCTGAGCAATTTGACAAGCAATATACAATTTTTCTTTAAATCTAGATACATAGTCTAGAAGATTCAAGTCAGTGTGTTCAGTAAGCCATTTTTCCTTAATCAATTTTAAAGGTCCCCTTACAGTATGACCAAATACCAACTCAAAGGGACTAAAACCAAGGGATTCTTGAACAGCCTCTCGGACCGCAAAAAGTTAAAAGTGAACACCATCATCCCAGTCCCTATCAAATTGAAAACAAAAGGTTCTAATCATGTTCTTCAATGTTTGATGAAAACGTTCTAGGGCACCTTGAGATTCTAGATGATAAGCACTTGACCTATACTGAGCAATCCCTAACTGGTACACGACTTGCTGAAATAAACCTGACATTAAATTTGAACCCTGGTCGGACTGTATAGACTTTGGAAGTCCTACTAGCGTGAAAAATTTGATCAGAGCTTTGACAATAGTAGGTGTCTTGATATTCCTTAACGGAATAGCCTCAGGAAAATGAGTGGAGGTACACATGATCGTCAATAAATACGCATTTCCGGTCTTGGTCTTCGGTAAAGGTCCCACGCAATTAATGAGTACTCGGCTAAAAGGTTCTTCAATGACTGGAATAGGCAAAAGTGGTGCTGGTGGTATTTTCTGGTTAGGCTTACCAACAACCTGGCATATATGGCATGATTTGCAGTATTCTGCGACATCATTTCTAAGTTTGGGTTAGTAGAAATGCTACAAAATCTTTAGGCAAGTCTTCCTTATACCTAAGTGTCCAGCCAAGGGGTGTCATGGGCAAGACCAATAATGTCTTGCCTATAAAAATTAGGTACCACCACTTGGTATACCACTCTTCATTCCTCCTCTGGGGTAGCATCAGGGGCCTCCACTTCCTCATTAAAATGCCGTCTTGATGGTAATAGCATTCAGCCACTTTGTCTGCTTCCTCCTTTGGTTGAGCCCTCTTGCGGGGCTGAAGAACCTCAGGGTCTTTACTTTGTTCTTCGGCAAATTTCTTTCGGTCTAATGAATGGCTGTTCACGTCTGGCCATGGCATGATAACATTCTTGTTAATACAAGGTTTTCTAATTATGGCCTTCTCTGAGCTACCGGCACCTTCAATGTCGGCTAGGAAAGTGTCAGAAAGGTCCATGTAATTAAACTGCTCTTCTTGCAAATCCTCATTTTGTTATTTTCTAGCCATCGCCCTAGTAACGACACAAGCTGGATACAGTTCAGCATCATCTTCAGGTGATTAAATATCCACATCAGGTTCAGTGGTAACAATTGGTTCAGCAACCACTTTTTTCCTAGCTAGATCATTTCCTAGCAATAATGAAACACCCTCAACAGGGAGATTAGGACGAACACCCACAACAACTGGTCCAGTTATCAAATCTGACTTCAGATAAATACGATGGAGGGGAACATCTATACAACCTAACTCCACACCTTGTAACAAAACGGAGGCACCAACAGAAGTCTCCTCGGACAAAGACAACACACCTTCTAACAATAAAGACTGAGAAGCACCAGTGTCCCGTAAAATCTTTATAGGCTGAGGAGTAGTATTATCAACAATAGAAACAAACCCATCAGACATAAAAAGTTTATAATCCTCCATGTTATCACAAAAACTGGACTTAAAAGCCTGACTCGCAGGACATTCCAAAGTATTGGTAACACAGGGTGTCGTACACGCACTGAGCTTGGGCTTATTATCTCTTTCATTCTTCTTCTGGAGTCTAAAACAATCAGCCATCAGGTGACCATTCTTCTTACAATAAGCACAAGTCAGTGACCTCTTCTCAAAAGTATCAAATTTTGGACTTGACATATTATAACTAGACTGACTCTTATTCTGTGCAACAGGCTTACTATCATTACGCTCAGTGCTTTGATTCTTGTAATTTCCACTCGAAGTATTAAAATTTTGACCTTTGAAACTTCTTTTATGTGAAAGAGTATAATTATCGGTTATCAGCTGCATCTTGCAATGTCTCAACAGTTTTGTCATCGAAATGTGTTTGTAAGTCTGAATGAACACACTGCTTGAACTATTCTTATAACATCAATTGTCTTATTTTATCAAAATTGTTATCTATTTTCTTTGACGTAAGCCATTTATCAAATAGATCTTCTTTTTCTCTAGCAAATTCAACATAGGTTTGTGAATCAAACTTTTTATAAGATCTAAATTTCTGTCTATATGCTTCTGGTACTAGCTCATAAGGTTTCAAAACTTCCTGTTTTATCGTGTCATAATCAGAACTTCCTTCGGATGAAAGTGCTGAGTAAATTTCAGCGGCCTTGCCCTCAAAAACACTTTGCAGCATTGAAGACCAATAAGACTTTGGCCATTTCAAATTTTGGCTAGTTCTAATAAAAATACTGAACAAATTTTTAATAAGCTATTAACGTTATCCCAGAACGAGCCCCCAATTTCTGTTACGGGCAGAAAATCGCCTTTTAATTGTAGCCAACAAAAGACACAAATCAATAATAAAATTTAACAACATTTATTATACACTAGTTTACAAAACGTATTACACAAATAGAAATGTCAACTTAAGGTAGCACTACAGTCAGAATTTTCTGACTCCAACCAACCGTCTTTAAAGATTAATTTCTCCAAAAGTACTCAATGGATTTTTAAAATCTTTAAATCATTTTAAAGCTGAAATACTACTCTTTTGATCTATAGAAATTTAAATTTTGGTATGATTAATTTAAAAATATAGCTCATTAATTGCCAAAAAGTAGTCTTCCAACTTGGATGAAATTGCACATTCAGGTCAAATGGTAGTAAAAATTTGTTTTCAACCCTTTAATCAACCATACACAAGCTACAAAACCGTGTCTCAGATTTTTAATGTATGCCTCCAGTAAGAAGATATATTGATTTAACTGCTGGGTGGCATACCTTATTTCATCTTTCATCTTTGGAGACCTATAAATTCATTAAGAAACAAATTATCCAAAAACTGGGACATCGTTTTGTAGTAAATACTCCATTTAATCACATATATCAAAGCCAAACGAAAGGGTGTACCCATAAAGTTTCTATTTTCATTTTTTGCTAACAATTCTCATGAAAAAATGTTCTGAGAAATCACCTAAAAACTGAATTTCCCCCTTAGAACCCATATAAATGCAAGATAAATGTAAAAATTCCACTGGGAACACCCCAGGACTGTTCTGACACCACTATTTTATCAAGAGAACAACACAGTTTGTGTCTTGTCTTTGATACTCTTAGACTGTAAATTTTGCATTATGTGTGCACTGTATAACACTAACTTGGCATTTGATGGGAGTTTGACGTTACAGATTTGACCAACATATGCAATGTAGTAATGAAATATAGATAAGATAAGAGAATAACAGGATTGACCAGCTGCATGTAATCAATATTTAACATCATCATTCTCACTATAAAGAATAATTTTCATTTGTATTTTAAAAAGAAATATACTACGAAATTAGCTACAACATTAAAATTATGCAATAAAAGATATGTTCTTTAAAAGATCAAAGCCATCCCCTTCCTGAAATAGAATGTCCCACATGTTTTTTTAGTTTTATGGAATTGAAAAATTTCACATAAACTTAAAATTGGTTAAAATGCCTTAAACTCCTAACAGAAGACACGCTCATCATTTAAATGTAGAAGATTCAGAGACATGTTCTTCTTGTTTGTAGTAAGAGCCTTTGTCAGAGGCTTTCAAAAGATACTTTCACACTCTTATCCATAGTTTTTCATTTTGATAGATTTTGTCCTTTTAGTTTTTTCCTTTTCATATCTTTTTCCTTTTCTCTGTTTACTTCCATGGTTATATAAATTACTTTTGTTGCAATACAGTGAGATAAGACCACAATATTTATTCTTTTAAAAATTTTGAGCCGTTGTCTTTGGGGTATCCGGAAAACTTTTTACAGGAGGCTAATTTATCCATTATATTTTTCTTTGATTGTTTACTTTTGGGAAGTTGATCGTGTATAGAATTAGCAAAATCATCGAAGGCATATAAAGAATTAGGATTTTCGGAAATCATGGTATATCGAAGTTTTACCCGTCAGGTATTTATCAACAAAAGTGTCGTCTAAAATAGTTATTTCTCGATACGAGAGATTCGTGTACAAGTCTTCCTCACTTCCACTGTATCTTAACTTATCATCATCACAAGCGTAATACATCTAAATTATATTTATCAATTCAAAGTCTACCATAGATTTTCCATTTTTCCGAGGGAGACAAATTTACGCAAGGAAAGGCAATCTTTCCACGTGTCCGGCCGCATGGTCGTCTACCTGCTGGCGATAACTACACAGGATCGTGCCTAAATGTTGTTTGTTTTAAGTATATTGTGTATGAATGTTCTTAATTAAAAAACCGGGCGCTTCACCATTTATGCTTTACTATGGCATAAATGATATAGCTACTTTTCAAATTGATAAAGTTCTACATCTCAAAAGCATGTACATGTATGGTCACAATAAATCCAGAGAACAATCAACTGTAAAACTATTATATAAACCAAATACGGACTTATGCCGCAATACACAAAACCCAATAACTGGTAAGGAGAGATAACTCTCTTAAACATATTATAACTTTACCAAACGTCTTGACCATACTAAACTGACATATAGAGAGGGGGGACGCAAGACATCTGATGAATAAGAAGTGTTCTTCGAAAGGATGCCCAATCTATAAATAAAACCCAATAGTTAAATGAATTAACTTGGTAATAAACTTCGAGAAATGATTTTTTTTCTTCTTCTTTTTACCATGTGGTCGCCAGGTGCTTCTGTAGTTCAGTCAGCACACGTTCATAAATAAATGCACAATTAACGTCCCTTTATTACGAAACACCTCACTTGTGTTAGTAAAACAACCAAATATGACCTCAAAGGTTTAAATAATTCTAAATACTCCCTGACAATATTAATAAAGAGCTGCGCATGAGCGCATGATACGCCCGTCGCTTTTTCAAAGAATAAAGTTCAATAACTACTCAATGTCATATCAGAAATATATAAAAAAAAACTAAACGGAGGTTATTTTAATAGATATAAACCAGTCACCAAAGTTTCATGAAAACTGTTCAAAGCACTTTTGAATTATTGTCCAAAAACTGGAAAATCACCCTTTTTAAATGAATAAAACCCCATAACTCGGAAACGTAAAATCTTAAATTTATAAAAATCGAAAGGGAGCTCACATCAATAGATATAAACAATTCACCAAAGCTTCATGAAAACTGCTAAAAGCATTTTTGAGTTATTGTCTGAAAACTGGAAAATCCACCTTGTTTAATGAATAAAACCCTATAACTCGGAAACGTAAAATCTAAGATTTATAAAAATCGAAAAGGAGCTATTGTCAATAGATATAAACAATTCACCAAAGTTTAATGCAAATTGGTTAAAGCGTATTTGAGTTATTGTCTGACATGTTGACGACGGACTGACAGACGGACGGACAACGGTATACCATAATACGTCCCGTAAACGGGTGTATAAAAATTATCAATTTCTTTTGGTTTTATATTTTAGTTCAATTGTCTTCTGCCTTCCTCCTTGGATCCAAATTTTAAAATGGATCGTTACGTCAGAATTTACGGTTCAGTAACCACCAATGAGATTATGGTCTACTTAAACTCACTAATAACCAAACAAAACATATATGGTACAGCGCACCGTGATAACTGAATTTGAGTACAAGACTTAAATTCTATTACTGATAAATTATTAGGGCAGGGATTTCGTTACCACAAACTTCTTACGACCTTTTCTAAATTCTTCCAGATACAAAAATTTGGTTTGCAAGTTTGGCTATACCTGTAGAAAACTTATTTCAAACGGATTAGCACATCTTAATTTTTACGGTGATGTTGTAAACGAGCCCGGAAAATTAGATACGATCCGGGTAAAATTATCAATCCGTTAAATACACTTATTCCAAAAGATACTAATTCAACACTGTAATTAGTTCTTTGAAAATTGTTTAATTTGTATAAATATTGATTTTGTTATCAGTAAATTAAAACAACACTAAACGTTATTGTGATACACATATGCTCATTCACGGTACTACAATCTGTCGATACCTTATATTTTAGCATTGCACAAGGTCATGTTTTTCTCTGGATGTTAATGACGTCTTCACAATTAATCCATTGGTTGTTGGATGTGTACTGATTGATATTTTAGTCTTAGATATATAATTTTGAATTAGTTGTTATTGGCTCTGAACTAGCTGTCAGTAACTGCGAGTACTCTCAGATCTGTACTTCGTGTGTTTTTTTGTTTTGTTTTTAGGGATGTATTAATACCCTACCACGTCCGGTCTGTTTTTTGTTAGATGTTTTTTCTGCTTTGTATCGATCTGATGAATTAAGCCCTTTTCAACTGATTTTGATAGTTTGTTCTTATGTTGTATTGTTACACCACTGTCCTAGGTTAGGGGAGGGTTGGCGCCTTCAAACATGTTTAATCCCGCCTGTCCAAAGTCAGGAGCCTGTAATTGAGTGGTTGTCGTTTTTTGCTGTTTCTTTGATTTGTTTTTCTTTTATTGTTATGAATAGTTTGTTCTTGCATGCACTGCAAAAGTCTAAAAGTCTGAAAAGACCAGTTTTTGTCTTGATTTGCATGAACTTTTACTCGACATTCTCCAAAAGTATGACTCGTGTCTTAATTTTTCTTGACAAATTCTCATTTATATTAAATTTGTATGAAATTTACTCGACATATTCTCGACATTCTGAATATGGTCTAAAAATTTCTTGACAAATTCTTGACATTTGAATACTGTCTTGATATTTCTCGACATATTCTCGACATTCTTATTTTTTCTCAGTATGGCTTGACACATTCTGAACATTTTGAATTGTGTCTTAAATTTACTTGACAGTTCTGAGTTTTACAAATCATGACCAATATTCATGATATAACTTTAATCTTTATTTCTCTTTATATGATATACTGTTGTTCCAAGTTACACTTCTTACAACAAAAATAAAAGTTGGGCATGTAAAATAATTGAAAATTTGGGTATATAAATATTTTTACAAATGCAAATCTAAAGTATAAAATAATTCAAATGAGGGTGTGTTGATATAAAACAATTTGAATGTGGGTTTTAAATAATTACAAATTTTGATTCCTAAATCTTATAAATTAAATGATTAAAACCAATCATACTGTAGACATATTTCATTCTACATTCATAATATTCAATGTTGATATGGTAAATAATTATTATACCAAAATGTGGTTTATATAAATAGCAAATTATGATGATATACAAATCATTCATTTAACAGAAGAAAAATTTGTGTAATGTCATCTGTTGGAATATATATATTAAGTATTACACATGGACAGGATGTTCCCCATAAAATTAAGGTATTCCACACCCAAGAGTACACGCAACTGTCAAATAGAAATTACTGCTTTACCTGTAATCAGCCATACAACTTATCAGTTGACCGAACATGCCACTACAATTTTAAAAGTTTGTTGATAGATGAAAATGAAAATCATCATTTTGATGAAAAAAAAATTGAATTAAAATGGATTTTTCATCAAAATTATGAAGTTAATTATTTTAACATAAAACAAATTGAATAATTCCCAAATATTAAAAGAAAATTATTATCTACTCCAGGAATAATTAAAAAATGTATTTATAATGGGTTTCATCAATGATTTCTATAAAATCATTGGTCTTATGAAATGGATCTCAAACAGACATGCACAATATAGTTCTAAACATTCATTTTCTTTTCAGGAAGGAGTTATCACAAATATTCATTTTGATAAAAATTATAAAATTCAACACTAAAATTTGAATAAAAATGTTTTTGGGTTGTTCTAAAAATGAATAAGGTTTTGAATCAAGATGGGAACAAATTCTTTGACCTAAACAAAAGCCCCCTCTTTTTATCCACATAAACCCAAAAGATGAATTGTGGGGTCCACAAGAGACACATAGTCACATTTTAAAACTGCCTATAAGACACCTATTTTAGTAAAGCAAATTTGACTGGCAGTTTTGCAAACAGCAAAAATCTAAATGCTGTTTGTTGGTAACTTTGACTTATATTCCAAGTGAAAACAATTAATTAAATGTTTAATTAAAATAAATCAAAATTAAACTACATGGGGAATTATTCAGGGTATTCCAACTAAGTTGCACGAAAAGGGTATCTTACTATACCAAATTGATCCTTGATTCTTCAAAGTTTAGTTTAGCCATAATAAAAAGGAGTAAATAACAGCAATAGAATGTCATAAACAGTGCAGAATAAGTCTGTTCACATTTCAGGCCAAATTTATACTGTTGAGATAGTGTCAAGACATATTTAAGACTGTCAAGAATGTGTCGAGACATATTCAGACATTATTTAGAATGTCAAGAATATGTCGAGACATATTCAGACATTATTAAGAATGTCAAGAATATGTCAAGACAGATCGAGACAAATTTAAGACAGTCAAGAATTGGTCGAGACTAATCCAGACTCTTATCAGATGATACAGGAAGTGTCGAGAAATTTTAAGACAATGTTCATACTGTCAAGACACTTGTCAAGAAAAATCAAGAACCTTCTTAGACAAATTCATACTATGTCAAGAATTTTTAAAAATTATTTAGACAAATTAAGAATGTCGAGTAAAAATTCATGCAAATTCAGACAAAAACTGGTCTTTTCAGACTTTTTGACTTTTGTAGTGATGTGTTGAGCCGATACACCACTGTCCCTAATTAGGGGAGGGTTGGCGTCTTCAAACATGTTTAAGCATGAAACATTCTGTATGTGCCTATCCCGTGTCAGGGGCCTGTGGTTCAGTGGTTGTCGTTGGTTCGTGTCTGTAATATTTGTTTTCCGTAAATTGATTTGTTATAAATTAGGTGGTTAGTTTTCTCAATTGAATTGTTTCATATTTTTCTTGTCGGGGCCTTTTATAGATGACTGTACGGTATGGGGTTTCCTCATTGTTGAAGGCCGTACGGTTGCCATAATGGCTCTTATTCACTTCATTTGAATTTTGGTGGATAATTGTCTCATTGGCAACACATCTCCTTATTTTCGTATAGAGAGGGAAAATTTGAATACTTCTTATAGGAGTTATTGCTCTTCATTGAATTCTATCATTTCTTAATAATCTTTATAAAAATAAGGAGATGTTGTATGATTGCCAATGAGACAACTTTCCACCACAGTGCAAATGACTAACAGAAGACAGCTCTCTCACAAGCAAAATACCCATAACTGTTAAATATAAGGGCATACACTACAAGCACGGGGACACATTCGACCGCATCCACACAGCACGAGAAGCACACCTTGCAATCAATATAAAATAAGGAGATGTGGTATGATTGCCAATGAGACAACAATCTACCACAGTTCAAATGTCTAACAGGAGAAAGCTCTCTCACAAGCAAAAAAACCCATAACGGTTTAATAGAAGGACATACACTACAAGCATGGGGACACATTCTACTGCATTCACAACAAACCCTGCAATCAATATAAAAATAAGGAGATGTGGTATGATTGCCAATGAGACAATTGCATATTATCTTGAAAACTATAATTGATCAAAAAGTAAAATAACAAAAATACCGAACTCCAAGGAAAATTCTAAACGGAAAGTCCTTTATAAATTGAAAAAAATCAAAAGCTCAAACACATCAAACGAATGAAAACAACGTCATATTCCTGACTTGGTACAGTCATTTCCTTATGTAGAAAATGGTGGATTAAACATGGTTTTATAGCTAGCTAAACCTCTCACTTGTATGATAGTCCCATAGAACTCAAGGGAAACTTTGATAGCAAAAATTATCAGTAAGACAACATCAACAAATAAGTCAAATTGCCAAAATCATCAGACGACTCCTTACAGGAGTTACTGTCCTTAAATGGCGATTTTAATAATTATTGTTTGTGTTTCTGTCTATTTATCTTGAAAACTATACAAGATTTAGAGAAACTTTAAGAGCAAAAATGATCAGCAAGACAAGATCTACAAATAGGTTAGTCAGCATGGGCGAGCATGATTTATTTATTAGTTGTAAATGGCTTTGACCTAGCTTTCAGTTACTGCGAATACTCTTATATCGGTGCTTTGTGTCTTTTGTTTTTAAGTTAGTTGTGTTTGTGCTTCGTGCCGATCTTTGAGTTAAGCAAATTGCAACATTTTTTAACAGTGTTCTTATGTTGTGGTATTACACCACTTTCCAAGATTATGGGTGGGTTGAGCGCTCATAAACATGTTTATCCCAGTCACATTCTTTATGTGTCTGTTCTAAGTCAGGAGCCTGTAGTTCATTGGTTGTCGTTGGTTCATATCTGTCATATTTGTTTTTAGTAAATTGTTTGTTTCAAGTTAGAACCGTTAGCTTTGTAGTTTGAATTGTTTCACATTTTCTATGTCAGTGCATTTTATAGTATGGGGTTTTCTCATTGTTGAAGGACGAACAGTGACACTAGAATTGCTTATATCCACATCATTTGGATTACTCTGGTGGAACTTCTCATTTTTATATTAAATCATTTCTAAAAGTTAAGAAAATTTAATTTGATATACCAAAATTGATAACGGTATAGGTTGAACTTCTGTAAATATAGACAATGCAATTTCCCATAGGAACTCCTTTTACGGGTAAAACTGTGACACGTTTACCATGAAGTTTTGAAAAAAAAAATATATCCTAGAATGGAAAGTTCATATGCACTACTATTTTTTTCAAAGGTCAAAATATAGGGCTGTACGGCATATTTTCAACATTTATATGCCTCGAACTTCTAAGAGTAACTTATGCTAAAATTCTGTACTACCCCTCCATTCACTTTGAGTCTTCCTCAAAATTCAATTTTGTCGCTATCCATGTGTATTTATACTGGTAAAATTCCCAAGTTGTCTCTATGAGATGAAACATAGAGATCATATCTGGGAACCAGTAGGTAAATAAAACAGAATATCTATGAATATTTGATATATCTCCCCAAAAGAGGCGTGATTTGTGAAACAGCTGCATTTACAAAGTGCAACCTATACTAAAGTTTATTCAAATAGAAAAATCTTGAAAAACACTTTTTCTCACAACAATACTTATTTATCAGAATCAGAGCCTAAAAGAAATCACTGCATGCTCTTTAACTTTTCTTATCCAGTACGTTTAATACTCCCACCCCTGTTTCAATTTGAAAACAAGTCTGAAGAATTTAAATATTGTCTGCTTACCCTATGTGCGTGTTTTCTGACATAAAATGCCTAGAACTTGTATTAAACTACTCTGATAACAATTTGAAAGTACTTCATAATACTATAAATGTAAAGTTTAATAGTTAATCATTCCAACATTCAAGATTATATAAAGTGTCCAATCCTGCCTTTGTCTCCAGTCCACATCTTACTATATGCCCATTTATCTATAGAAGTTCACAATTTCTGCCTCAAATGGTCAGTTAAGAAATTTTGTCACAATAATATCTTCTCTAACCATCTATCTAACATAATTTGGCTAATATATGAACTAGAAGTGTTAAAACAAAGCCATATTTGCAAACGTTGTATGTATGAAGTTACCAGTTTGATATATAAATTCATCAAAAGTTTTATAAACTGACTGCTGAATTCTGTTTTTCGCCTTTTATCAAAGCAAGGTTATTGTTTTCTATACTGAAGACATTTATAATGATAAAATCATAGACTTTACAGATTAAATTATCTGTTTTATGACCCAGGGGTTAGGGATTTTTCTCTGTTTTTTGCCACTGGGCCCTCAAATTTGCTAAAATTCTGTGACTATAGAATATTTAGTATATTTAAAGGATGGAACACACTATTGTTAGTTTTAAAGAGGTATTTTTGTATCTCTAGCTTGTATTTTTATGCCGTGGTCACAAGAAAGCACAGTCAGGTGCTCAGGCTTACTTATGGGTTCTCCACAGGAAAAAAATACTCCAGCAACAATCTTCATCAATGATCTATGAGTTTCAATGACTGCAAAGTATAAATAAATACAAGCACTTCTTAACAATTTGAGTTACATATATGCACATATTATGAATTTACTTTGCATACAGGGCTTTAGGTAAGCTATGCTTACTGCAAACTGTAAATTTATGCTGAGTCATCATATTTAAGACCCAGTATTTTCTCAATCTTCATGAAATATTTATAAATCTTTATATTTGAGTTAATTTCATTAAAATCTCAGAAGATAAACCAGATTTGGGGAAATTCTACATGTTTTTCACCCAATATAATATTGAATACCATAACATATAATCATATATGTGTAATAAATTAACTTTTCAAGCAAAACTCATACAAGAAATGCATCTATAATTCGAATTTAGGTCAAATGTTCAAACTAATATGATTTTTTGCAGTTATCATTTATAAAGCAGCATCCGTCTTTTTGTCTATACATTTCATGTTTGTTTGATAAAGGTGATTCAGTCTGTGATATGTTAAAATAATACAGTTGAAGCTAAATCTATAAGTTTTAACGCTATTGTTTAATACTTTTCCTTTATTCCATCTATATTGTTGCTAAAATAAAGAATGATATAATGTCCACACTTTATTTGTTATTGCAATCGATAAAACTAAGGAGGTGTAAGAACCATTTAAGAGAAATCATTCTTTTTGATGGAATGTTATCAGCGCAGTAATACGATCCTGTTGTAGCATATATTGTTACAGAGGATGCGTTTACAAAAAGTAGAGACTGTTCAAAAATTTAATTAAATTTACGATAAGGAAAAAGGGAGTAATTAATTATATCTGCATGTTTGAATTTTCTTTGGTTTTGTGAACTATTTCATTAAAATTTGAGATAATGTAAAAACAAAAGAGATAAAACAATTAATTCATGCATTCGTATGTAATTTGTAAGCAGTGATAAAATTTTATGAAATAAATAACATATAAGGGAAATCCATTAACAGGAGGTTATGATTTTTTTTATTAGCTTAAAATATGTAACAATTAATCATCGAATGTCATATTTGAAATCTGACATATTTTTAGAATTCGCTTTTACGCTTAGATTTCATCTTTATTGGCAAAATTAATAAATAATCAGAGATATAATAACGATACTGTGTCTTTATCAGTAACAAAAAATACATTCATCTTTTAATTTTCTAAAAATTGTTTGGTATGAACAACGAGCGTATCACATATTAAATGGGTTATATATACAATATCATATCGATTATAATATTCAAAATATTTAGAACAAGGAAGGATACTACACCGACATTCAAGTGCTTGACAAAGAAGCAAATTTATTTCCGGAAGACGATAAAGTGTCGAAGTCATGTAATGTTTATAGTATCATCCTTGTTGTTTGGCAACAGGCAGTCATTAAAAATATTCATGGTAAGTAGCATGTAAAAGAATTCGAATTCAGTAATTGTAACGCATCATTATATCGTGAGTTTTGCATTTGTTTGTTTTCTGACGTAGTGACGACGCTAAACTACGTTAAAAATAATTTCGTGGTTATTTTAGATTGAAGTCAAACTAATACTTTACATTTTTAACTTTATATTCATGACATTTAAATAAAAGTAATATTTTTTAAGACCTTGGATTATCTTTTTGTAAGAAATGACAGTACAAGTACAAGTATGTGTTATGACTAATTATCTGTTGTGTATTGTTGTTTGTCTTTTTTCGTTTTTTGCTATGGCATTGTCTGTTTATTTTCGACTTATGAGTTTGAATATCCCTTTGGCATATTTGGTATCTTTCGCCTCCCTTTTCATGTTTATATTTATAAAGGTATTTAATAACTAACAGTAAACAAACAAAACCCAGTATAAAATTGTGACCCGAGGTTTAGTCGGTTTCGTGCAATGCCATTTGCAACCATTGTTGTTATCGTATAGGTCATTGCTGCAACGTTAAAGTTTTAACCTATTCTGAATGCACTGAGTTGGCATTCTTGTAATGTACCAGGTGTATTTAGAGTGAAATTTATGGACAGTTGACTTTAGGTCAGTTTTAGGGTTATTGACATATGCAATCTGCTGCAACAGGTTGGTGTTGAGGTGTTGTCAGTAGTAAAAAGAATTAGTTTAAACATGTTTTATTTGCATAAACACACAAGTCAAACAGACTTATGAAGTCTTCTCCATTTAACATATGCAACAATACAATATATAAGAGCATGCATACATTACATATTATTTCAACATTTATATAAATTGGACAGAAAAATTAAGTGGAACGAAAGAAGAAGAGAGAAAAAAAAATAATAGAACACAAAAAATAGGAAATAAAATTAATAAAAAAACAAAAAACAAAAACAAATAAACAAAACAGAACAGAACAAAAAATAAATTAAAAGAAAGAAGCTAAAAACAGCTGAACCTAGTTGATGATGTGTGTGGCCTTGTTTTTCTATCTAAACAATAAGGAATCTATCCGACCCTCTAATAAATCCAAACACATGTTTAAAGATATTTTCCTTTTGCTCCTGAGTAAGTAGACTACTACTCGAGGTTAATAGTTCTATATTTAATGGACAGTTATTTGGGAGCCAGCTAAGATTTTGTAAAAGCTTACTTCGTATTTCTGAATATAATATACATTTAAAAAAATTTAAATTTCGCAATACACACCGCAGCGGCAAGATGGAACAGAAATAATATTAACTCTAGACAGATCATAATTTAGGAAGGAAACAGAACATCGAAGTTGAGTAAGCACAATGTTAAGTTTACGACTTCCAAACTCATATTGTTTCGGCATGTATTTATTACTATTTGGATTTAAGTTTTTTAGTTTCGTTTTAAATTTTCCTATTGTATCTGCTTCACGGGTTGAAGTATCAAGGTTATTCTATAAACGTATAGTTGATGGTATAAATGATTCATTAGTTAGTGCAAGTCTGCAGAACGGAAGTATTATATCGTTACCATTGCGTAGTGCATAAACAGTCAAACTTTGGATTGTCGGTGGAATTAAATTACTCAAATATTCTGGTACATTACTTTGTGCAATATCATAAAACATTTGAATTATTCTTCTTTCTCTTCTTTCTGCCAACGTTTCCCACCCAAGTTCCTTGTAAATTACCCTTGAGCTTGTAAAAATAGGTAAACCCGTTACTATTCGAGCAGCTTGAAGCTGTAATTGCTCCAGCTTATTAATATTACCCAATCCCATATTATCCCAAACTTCACTTGCATATTCAAATAAAGGTCTTATAAAAACTAGATATAGTTTTTCTAAATTTTTTCTACTAAGTCTATATTTCAGTTTCCTAAGCATATTTATATGTTTAGATACACTTAAAATAATATTGCCAATATGAACATTCCATTTAGCATCATTGCTAAATGTAACCCCTAAGTGTTTATGAATATTAGTTACTGGTATGTTTTTTTCATTAAATGTAAAATTCATTTCTGGGATGTCAACATTCGAAAATAACATAATTTCTGTTTTATCAGGATTGAAAGACATTAACCACTTTTTAGACCATTCGTTCAGCTCATCCAGGTCGTGATTTATGTCAGATTCTATCTGCAATGCATCGTAATCTGCATAGCTGAACGACGTGTCATCTGCAAAGAGAATAAAGTGTTTCCGCAATGTCATTTATGTAAATTATAAAAAGCAATAGTCCGAGGACAGACCCTTATGGAACCCCAGCAGAAATATTGCAAAATTTTGAAGAAGACTGTTTGATAACCACTCTTTGTTTTCTATCATTCAGATATCTTTTAAACCCCTTTAATATATTACCATTTATACCATAAGCCTTCATTTTATGTATAAGTCCATCATGCCAAACTTTATCAAAGGCTTTTGAAAAATCGCAAAATACAAAACAACTAATCTCCTTCTTTTCAAGCGAGTTCAAAATGCAATTATATATTTCTAATAATTGATGAACAGTTGAGCATTTAGGGAGAGAACCAGATTGATATGCATATATTAATTTATTTCTTTGTAAGTGGTTGAAAATATGTTTATATATAACACGTTCCATGATTTACCTATGCAACTAATGAGTGATATTGGTCGATAATTGGAAGGTAATGAATTATCACCCTTTTTAAATAAAGCTTTTACATTTGCAAGTTTCCAGCTAGATGGATACTTACACTGCTGTAATGATTTATCAAATATCATACTTAGTGGAATTGCAATTTTATCGGGACTAATTTTGAGTATCTTATGACTTATGATGTCGGGACCTGATGCTTTGTTGGGATTTAGAAGTTTGATGGTATCAACAATTTCATTAGTGTTAATCGCTATATCGTTCAATAGATTGTTAGTTTTTTCTTCAAAATCGGGAAATTGAGCATCAGTTCCTTCCAACGATGAAATAAAACAGAAATACTTATTTAGAAGGTCGCATTTCTAGTCGTCGCCATAGGCAAAGTCATCGTCATCGTTTAAAATATTTTGGAGTGAGGGTATATTACAAAAACCTTTATTGGGTTTAATCAGCATCTTCATAATTTTCCAGTAAGTTTTAGAATTTCAGGCATTATCTAATATTATATTTTTCAAATGTTTTTCAAAATTTTCTTTCGCTTCTTTTTTCATATTATTCACTTTGTTTCTCGGTTATTTATATTTACTAGTATCGGTTACTTTTTTAAATTTGATTGCCTTAAAAAGAAATTACCCTAGATAGATAGAATTGTTCCTTGTTCACATAGTCACCAATACAAAAATAATATATAATATATAAATCCAGCTTAACATTTTATCTTTAAAGGGGCATTAGCTGAGAACTAGATAATTTATTTAAATAAGATTGTTTTGTTTCAAACATTTATAAAAGCAGAATATAGAAATAATATTTCGCTATTGGCAGTCAGTTTGGTTCAATTCGGTGAAAATGAGGTAAAAAAACCCATCGCTGATGTATTATTGGATTGCAAGTCATCGACTCAACTCATTTGAATCCGTATTCATGCAACCTCTAACTTGACCTTAAGCGGAGAAGGTTTCGCATATGTTCAGCATGTGGTTCATTCATTAACACGAAAAGAATGTCAACTTTGAAAAGTGGAACAATAGAGATACCAGGAATAACCATTTCTTTGAATGATCCGGTCCACAAACTTCATTCTTATATAGGTAAAACGATGATATTCACATATTGTTAATAAAAGATATGAAATCAAACAGATCTTGAAAAATTTTCATTATACGACAGCACGTGCTTGTCTGTTTATTTATATTTATGTAAATATCAGGTGATGACCGTCGGCAGTCTTCGGAGGTCATTTCGATGGATAACTAGATGGCGTCTAGTATAAAATACGCATGAAATGCTGATACATTAGAACGAATCCATCGCATTGTTAATAGTTTCTTTTGAACTTTTGTAATTTGAATTAATAAACGTTTTAGTATGTTATCCCTTTAAAATGTAGTATATTACATTTTTGTAGTTAGTCTAGAAAGAATCGTAAATACGTCACTTAATCATTGTATTTAACTATTGTTAAAAAGACGAACGTAAAAAAGTAATATCGATATTATCTATAATATCTATATCTATATATCTTGTGGCCATAATTTATAAGATGTAAAATATTTAATTCTATGAAGTTCCAATCCCGTTAACGCAAATTTGCATATCAAATATTGTTGGGCTAAATTTGGGATTCTTTTCAACTGATTTCAGATATAAATATACTATAAAAAGGACCAACCAGCAAATTTAATATGTACCGGATCGTCTAGAATAGACGATACTGCGCAGATAAGGCAAAAAACTATACAAGTCTAAAGATTTGCGCAACGATACTAATATAAGATGGTAATATACGAAGATGATGTTATAAAATCGTGTTGAAAAATATTTCGGCTGCACAAATAGCCTTCGTCAGTGTCAATAATTTTAACAATACTGACATATATATTATATACGATTAAAGGACATGTACGATAAGCTGCACAAATTTCTTAACAGCATCCGATTTTACCTGGATGGCTGCACGCGCCTGATATATATATTTATTTATAAAGAAGTCTATAAAAAGGACCAACTAGCAAATTTAACACGAACCGGATCGTCTAGAACAGGCGAAACTGCGCAGATGAGGAAACATTATAAGAGTCTTAAGATTTCTGCAACAGTACTAGTACAATAAGAGGGAATATTCGAAGATGATGTTATAAAATCGTGTTGACAAATATCTCAGCTTAACAAATATAGCCTTATATAGTGTGAATAATTGTTGTCAACCTAAAACAATACTTGACACATTTGTGTTTTTGTTTCATAAAGTTTGAATGTACAATTATTAGATCCAGCGGTATACTACTGTTGCCTTTATTTAATTAGATAAATATTATTTATTTTCTTTTGAATGATGTATCAGGTTTAATCCACCATTTTCTACATAAGGAAAATGCCTGTACCAAGTCAGAAATATGACAGTTGTTTTCCATTCGTTTGATGTGTTTGAGCTTTTGATTTTACTATTTGATAAAAGACTTTCCGTTTTGAATTTTCCTTGGAGTTCGGAATTTTTGCTATTTTACTTTTTAGAGAATATATAAGAAGTAATGGATTTGTTGACGATAATCAACGCGCAACGCTAGTTAATTCTCTAGTTCAACCCTTTTCTTGTAAAAAGACTGTCTATTTCACGTTTTGACAATAAATCAAGGGAATTACATAAAGATAATTTCACATTACGTCTATTTTATTCTTTAATAGTTGGAACTGATTGTATCAACACTGTTCACATCTGTATAGTTACATTCTACAATTGTTCAGAGAGTATATTAAATCATAGCTGTTTGACATTTTTGTTCAACCAAGATTAAGGCAATCATTAGATATTATACAACCAAAATAATCAATTGTACATAAGTTTTGGATGTATGAATATGTTAATGTTTCAATGTCAAACTCGTCGATAGCTACAATTGTATAGTCGTTGGTAACGAAAGTCAGAACGGTAATTATCAATGAACTGAGTTCGAACCTTGTATCTGGAACGGTTTTCTCCCTATTTTTCTTCTTGTTGTAACACTTTTGTCGTTCAATTTTTTTGTATTGCTTTATAATTATACCGCTTTATTGACATACTTAAGTTTTGTTGTATTGGTGTTTGATTTAGAAATGTCAAATGTTGAACGTTTTATTCCATGGGTTAACATTTTGGGCTACCCCGAATAAAAAAAAACACACATCAATAATGAAAACAAAAAAGTCAAAAAATAGTCATTATACATGTTGGATATAAATGAAAGAAGTTCATTGTCAATGAGACAGCTTCATAATTTGTATGAATATGTATTGACAAGAGTTATCAATAAAGGGCTTTAAGAAATTATAAGTAAATGTTTATCAGCAATCGTATTCGAGTGGTACAATGTATCATGCACGGACCGAAGACTATTGTGATTATTGACGAAAACGCTCGCAAATTCGAACCCCGAACGTGATGAACGTTTTTCAGAGGTAATTAGTTTGCAAGTTAAAATAAAAAGTTAGAATATAAGTTAATTTTGGTTGACAATGGATTCTTGAAAAATAATCTACTGTTTGAGCAATAGACTGACGTCAGAGAAATTGGTTAAACTAATAATAAGTCTAATTTTTAATCTTATAATTATTACTACTGGTGAAATTCGATGCATTTTTATATATTTTTAATTTCTAATATACTATTTTCCTTTAAGCTAACACTTAGGACAGCGATTAGGACATCTTAGCTAAGATATTCTTTAAAAAACTTCGATGTGCATGCCGAGACATGTCGTAAATCGGTCTTAATATTATCCTAATTTATTCCCAACATAGGTCTTATGATAAATCCTAGGACAGCTTCGAATAACAGATCCTAGGTGATATAACCTACGGAGTTCTTCGAAGATCATCTCAATGGTTAATTAGATGGCGTCTATTCTAAAATCCACACGAAATCTTAATACATAATAATGAGTCCATGCCTTGTAAATTGTTCCTTTAGGACATTTTGTAATTTGGATAAGACATTTTAGTATGTTATATTTTGAGTCGAATCGATGAACATGAATTTGATAGCTAATGTCAATTTGAAATAATACCAACTGACTAGAGTAACATTGAGGAGTTGATACTTGCATTGAAATTTTATAGATGAGTCGACATTATGTTATCTTTTCTGATTTATTATCAAGATTTAAATATTTTACACATGCTTTCGTTATCAGACAACCAAATAATTCACCTTCTTCTGAAAGGTCGGTGAATTGACAAAAACACCGTCATATCATTTTTATAATCGAAATTTAAAACTTCAATGTGCAGTTAACCAAATTTTAAGAAGCACTAAACATGGCGAACTTACCAAGTACTTACAAAAAGATTGTTGCTGTCAAGTTTGGGACAAATTTCCGGGATGTGACTAAAGTAGTTGATGCGCCAATGCCAGTTCCAGAAGAAGGTCAAGTCCTTGTTAAAAATAGGTAAGAAACATAAAAGATATTGCACTGAATTTATATATTCAATATCTATAGACTTTTATACTATTCCATCTTATATCTAAATTCAGGCGTGTGGGTGTACTTACGATTGATTATTTCATAATGACAAAATCTCATTTCTGTTCAAATTGTTTGTTTACTTGATTGAATTTGAATATTTAACTCAAATCTAAATGATTTACGAAAAAGAGTAAATATAAATTTTTCGTATTTAGTTTTTGCTCTACGTGTCGCATTGTCAAATGATATTTCAAGCTGTTAGAATAGAATAGTACAGACATACCTTTCGTTGATATAGAATAACAGGCTTTCCATAAACAAGTAAATGATATAATCACGAACATCAGTTAATATCGTTTTCAATACTTACAAATTGTGCTTGCGAATTTACTTTTTTAGTAAATAAAAATTTATTTATATCAGGCCTAAAAAATCGGCAATTAAAACGACAACTCTCATTTATCACATTAATTATCAAAAGAAAAAAGTTGTTCTACTCCCAGGCATCGATTGCCTTAGCCGTATGTGGCACAATTTTGGGGTTTTTAATGCTTTTCAACTTCCTAATCTTTGTGCATATATTTTTACTCTCATTGTTTCTGTATGATATGAGTCAGTTGTCACTTGCCTCATTTTTATGGATAGAGTATATCGAACATTCAGTTCTTGTGATTAGTCTGTTTTCTAAGTCATTTTATCTAAAGTTACCTAGATCTATTTTCTACAAAGATTTCTTTAAAATTAAAACACATGATATTTGATTCTGCTCTTTGACCTTCAAATTGCTTATATTTTCATTATCATTACGTAATTTTAATAGTAGAAGTAAAATTGAGAATGGAAATGGGGAATGTGTCAAAGAGACAACAACCCGACCAAACAGGAGAAAACAGCCGACGGCCACCAATGGGTCTTCAACACAGCGAGAAAATCCCGCACCCGGAGGCGGGCTTCAGCTGGCCCCTAAACAAAATGTGTACTAGTTCAATGAAAATGGACGTCACACTAAACTCCAAAACATATAAATGAACTAAAATTAAAAAACATACAAGACTAACAAAGGCAAGAGGCTCCTGACTTGGGACAGGAGCGAAAATGCGGCGGGGTTAAACATGTTTTGTGAGATCTCAACCCTCCCGCTATACCTCTAGCCAATGTAGAATAAACAAACACACAGTAATACGCACAGTAAAACTCAGTTTAAAAGAAGTCCGAGTCCGATATCAGAATAGGTAACTTAAGAAACTAAGCAAAATAACAATGATACATAAATTAACAAGGGACTACTAGCAGTTACTGACATGCCAGCTCCAGACCGCGATTAAACTGATTGAAAGATTATGTCTTCATCATATGAAAATCAAGCACAATCCCTCCCGTTAGGGATTTAGTATCATACCATCATAAATATATGAGAAGAACATAACCCGTATCATGCCAACAACTGGTTTTAGAATAAATGTGTTTATTTCTGATGCAAAGACCCTATGAGTGAATCCATATTAATACCAAAATATGCCATCTTTAATGATCTGACAACAGTATCATAACTATATCCCTTCTGAATAAGTCTGTTTAAAGGTTTGGTTAGCTTTTGAGGTGAATGTCGACATTTTTGTGCTTTGTATAGAATATAACCATAAAAAATTGGATGTGAAATACCGGAACGTATAAGGTGTCTGCATGTTGATTTATATTTACGAATGATGTCCTTGTACCGATGATAAAATTAAGTAAATGTTTTGACTAGTTTGTGATATCGAAATCCCTGGTGTAATAATTTTTCAGTAATACAGAGATTTCTTTCGTTAAAATCCAATACGTTGTTACATACACGAGCGAATCGAACAAGTTGAGATATATAAAAACCATAAGATGGTGACAAGGGCACTTCATCATCTAAAAATGGATAATTAACAATAGGAAATGAAAAATCATCTCTTTAATCATAAATTTTGGTATTAAGCTTCCGTTAAAGATATATATATCAAGATCCAGGAAAGGACAGTGTTCATTGTTAGTATTAGCTTTATCTAAAGTAAGTTCAGCAGGATATATCTCTTTAGTGTACACACTGAAGTCGTCATTTCATACTCGAGTTTCACTAAGTAATAATAAAACTTAATGAATTTGGTGCGTCCGAAGCCCTTTTCTTGATATACCATCATAAATGTACAATCCCTAAATTCAAAAAACTAGTCTTGAAATTTGAAAAATGTATTTCTGAAGAAAATAAATCTTAATTTCTGTATTATAAAATTATCACTATGGATCTTTCTGTGTCGATTTTATTTTTATATATAAAAATAGAATAATTTGCATTTGGTCACCAAATACAATGTTTTTCTTGACGCGTCTGGCATACAAAATTTTAATCCTAGTATCTATGATGAGTTTATTCATATTCATTTGATCCGTAGCTCGCATTTCATGTTCTGTACAAAGTATATGTTTCTGTCTATTTGTTTCTAAAGAATGTGATGTAAAAATTAAAGATGGTCTGGTTTGGATACTAAACATGTTGTTGTAATTGTAGATTTGTAGGTATTAATGCGTCAGATGTTAATTTTACTGCTGGAAAGTATGATCCCAATGCTAAGCTACCTTTTGATTGTGGATTTGAGGTAAATAATCGAACACTTAAAAGATAAGTTAAACATTTAATTATTTGAAAACAAACTGATTGAGATTTATAAAAATAATATTAAAGCAGAGTTTGTATATGAGAAAAAGCAAACATTCAAACATATTTTATTGATTTAAAGGGATGATCAGGGTCATTGATATTAATATATTATATCTCGACGCAAAAATGTCTTTTGTAAATATCGTTATCAGCATTATCTTTGTATACACTTTAAATCAACTACTGTTATTTGTAGACTTTTTACAATCAATATAATATACAAAGTGCCAACAGAAACACAACCCTACCTGTATTTTCCGCTTTTCCATTAAAAAAAAGAAACTGACAAATATTCTTTGAAAGTTTACCAATGGTTTTAGGATTTTGCAGACCTCTTCGGATATACCTACAGAACATTTCAAACAATTTGAGAACTTTTCGATTTTCGGATGTTAGCGTTTACAAATTCCAGATTTTACAAAAAAATGAAGTTTACACTCTGGATGGCAAATTTTTACCAGAATGAACCACTATATTAAAGTTGATAAAAAAGTACTGCAAAGTAACAATTTTCTTTTACATTTGGTCCAAAATGATCACATTGTGATTTTGCCCATTATGAGATTAAGTATCTGAAATGAAAAAAATCGATCTGGGTCATACTGTTTAAGAAACGTATAGCCAAATGTTTTAAGAATGCATTGAAAGCACATTTCTATATTTTTATTCAAAAAGGGACAAACAGTGGATTGTAATATGATATGTGCGTTTCTAATGGCACTCAGTATACTAGTATTACGAATTGTTTAGTGCAGCTTTTACGAGAAAAAGTGTTAGTTTGTACATGTAGGGGAAAA
The DNA here is from genome assembly GCA_017311375.1 of Mytilus coruscus. Taxonomy (NCBI): domain Eukaryota; kingdom Metazoa; phylum Mollusca; class Bivalvia; order Mytilida; family Mytilidae; genus Mytilus; species Mytilus coruscus. Next base: position 30,571,768 of record CM029602.1, on the reverse strand, counting down.
TCATATTGAATCCTTTACAAGCATCACATTAAAATTAGTTTTAAAAACAACTTTGAAAGTTCGTCCTAAACGAAAGAATATAACAGAGACACACTTTGCTTCCCAGCTTGTCCCTTGAAACAAAAAGATGCGTGATTTAATTGTCCAAAAATGTATCTATCTATTTAAGAAATAATTCATGCAAGCCATAGATTTGTTGGAAATTTTCACATGGCCCAGGCTAATTAGCAATCGTGTATCATCTCCATATTATTGTTTCGGACAATATTAATCATATTCAGTGTTTACATCTTTGTCATTTGATTTTCGCTGGATGTTTCTCTCATTGGCAAATCAAACCACATCTTCTTATTTTGATATCTAGCAATATTTATCAGATGACGGGCTTTCAGCAATGCCTTTATACTGTTTGTATATAAAGGCACTGCAATACCTTTAATGTGTTCCATACTGGCCTTGATGAATATTCTTTTTTTTAATTTATTGTATAGAGTTCATCTTACTTTATTACTAGGGTCTTGGAGAAGTTATTGCCGTTGGACCCGGCACATCGATTGCTGTTGGCACACCAGTTATGTATATGGTCTATGGAGCTTTCAGTGAATACAAGGTACACATGTTTAAACCTTCATACATATTTTTTGGCTTTTATACGCCCGTAAGGGACGTATCATGGTAAATCATAGTCCGTCCGTCCGACCGACCGTCAATCCGTCCGTCCGTCCGTATGTTAATACTTCGTCAGTTACTCAAATGCTTTGAACAATTCTCATGAGATTTTAACATACCATTATCAAAGAAAGAAAGCTCACTTTCGATTTGGAAAATAGTTTGGTGTTTAGTTCCAGTTACGGGACTTTATTTATCAAACTAAGGCAATGTTTACATATTTTTCATATAAAACAGTCATACTAACTCAAGTTTTCTTTGGTAAATTTGCTTAAAACTTTACACTGTTGTTTGTATTGATAAAACAAAGTTCCTTTTCAACTTTTTGTATTTGTCGTTTCCGAGGTACGGACCGGGACTTAAACTGTCATAGTTAAGGCAATTTTTCACGTATATATAGCGCTCTTACTAGAGCATACTAAGATTTACTTACTCAAATCTTTACGCTGTTTTTGATTCAAGGAATTTCAAAGTCCATTTTGATTTTGAAATTTTTCTGGTTTGTCGCTCCAGAGTTGCATTTCTAACTGTCAGAGAAGGCAATTTTACACATGTTGCACACTTACTTGAGTATGCTAGGATAGATTTAATTGAAACTTTAATCAATTGTTGGAATTGGTAAAAGTAAAGTAGTTTTGATTTTGAATATATTCAATAGATATGAGACCTTAACCGTCAGATTTAAGATATTTTTTACATTCACGTACTAGTATGCTTGGATCAAATTACTGCTTACTTTATACTGTTGTTTGGATGTGTGAATGTGGTCTCACTTTTCGATTATTAAGTCTGACGTTGAATTTAGTTTCTGTTTCGCCAACGGAAAATAGTATTTATATTCTTACTTGTGGAACTTGCAAGCTGCAATATGTTGGCGAAAAAGAAACTAAATTCAACATCAGACTTAATAATCACCGGTCATTTTATACCAAAGGAGTAAACTGCCCAATCACGAGACACCTCTTAAGAACAGGACATACTTTTGAAAATATCCCTTTCAAATAATAGAGGTCGACCAAAATTTGGACACCCTAAGTAGAAAACAGAGAGAGAGATTTTGGACGCATCAGCTACGTACTCTTGAACCTGATGGACTGAATGAGAGGGATGGACAACAGTTTTATCAAAAACCAAAGGGATAAATTTTGAACTACATAGTATTTAACTTACACATTTATTTTTGTTTTGAATATATTAATCGCAATGTACAATAAGCTGCAAAAATATATTAATAGAGGTCGACCAAAATTGGGACACCCTAAGTAGAAAACAGAGAGAGAGATTTTGGACGCATCAGCTACGTACTCTTGAACCTGATGGACTGAATGAGAGGGATGGACAACAGTTTTATCAAAAACCAAAGGGATAAATTTTGAACTACATAGTATTTAACTTACACAGTTATTTTTGTTTTGAATATATTAATCGCAATGTACAATAAGCTGCAAAAATATATTTAAAGGACATGTACGATAAGCTACAAAAATGTCTTAACAGCATCCAATTTGACCTGGATGGCTGCACGCGCCTGATGAAGCTAATTTATTTAGCGAAATATTGCGTAAATATATAAAATATAACAACTATTTTTTTTTACAGAGCCAATATACTGACTTCTGATAAAAAAAAAAAATTAAACCTTCTAAAAATTCATTCATTAGCAAAACATTTTACTGAAATTTATTGTAATATCTAGATTTTTTTGTGAAAACAGGATTTCACATGAATTTTTGTTATTGTTCATGTAGTCCATGCAATAAAAAAAATTGTTTCTAGATTTTAATGGATGAAAACCATTTTCGATAATAAAAGGTATTTGCATCAGGAATATAGAAGCCATAAATTGCGGAAACTGTAATACTGGAAGTATGATTCTAAGAAGAAGGGATATTTGACAGTGGTCATGTGATCCATGCAACTCAGGGTTTCTAGTTGACGTGTTTTCAAACTATGCATAGTGATTTGTTTTATTATCAAACAATTATAGAACATGTTTTATATTTTTACAGGTAGTACCAACTAACAGATTAACAAAAGTAAAGAAAATAGCTCCTGATTATATTCCATGTCAAGTTAGTGCAGGAACGGCTGCCATCTCATTGGATAAGGTCAGTCAATCAATCAATCAATCAATCAATCAATCAATCAATCAATCAATCTAATGATTGTAATTATTCAAGTTATAAATGAGGTAATAAGCTGTAGGGCACAAACCCTTGTTTTTTTTTGTAAAAATGCCAAATAGTTTACAATAACAAGGTATCTGGTATATTTTTATAGAAACAAGTGCCTGTTAGATTTAATGTGATTTTTAGGAAGAAGGGTTTAGAAAACCCTAACCATGGATCCCATTGATCCAATACAGACATCTACATCCCGTCGATACGGTTTACTTATATACGTTTTTTTTGCTATACATGCACAGTTCTGAGTACTCATGACCCTACATTCTATCGATACCGTTTACTTATATTTTGGCATTGCACAAGGTAATGCGTTTGTCAGATTCATTTTGACGTCTTTACACTAAATCAGTTGGGTGTGTTTCTGATTGTTACTTTAGTCTGAGAAAACATGATTTATTTATTAGTTGTAATTAGCCGAGAACTAGCTTTCAGTAACTGCGAGTACTCTTAGATCGGTGCTTTGTGTCTATTGATTTTATGTTATTTTTTTCATAACAATCTATTGAGTTAAGTCATTTGCAATTGATTTTAACCATTTGTTCTTATGTTGTGATGTAACACCACTGTCCCAGGTTAGGGAAGATTTGAGAGCTCACAAACATGTTAACCCCTTCACATTCTTTATGTGCTTGTCCCAAGTCAGAACCTGTAATTCAGTTGTTGTTTTTCTTAAATTAAGTTATTAAATTAGGCCGTTAGTTTTCTCGTTTGTATTGCTTAACATCTTCCATATTTTATAGCTGACTTTACGTATTATTATGTTTTTTTTCATTATTAAAGGTCTTTTATTAATTATAATTGCTGACATCCACGTCATTTAAACTCTGGTGGATAGTTGTCTTATGGTTGAAGACTGTACTGCAAACTTTTCATGCAAGTCTTATACGTCATTTGGTCTCTGCTGGTCAGTTGTCTCAATGGCAATCATACCACATCTTTATAGTTTTATATTACATAAATAAGCTGTATTCCACTCAACAATTTCGATTATTTGTACCTAGCTCCATCAAACGAGCAGTAATTGTTGGCTTGTATTGAATTTCCTTCTCTTCGTATTTAGAATGTTGATTTAAAAAAGTACTTTCGATGAACATGACACATATTTTTGTGGTACTTCTAGCAGGCCTTAAATTCTTTAATTTTCATTCAAAACACATCTGAAACAATCATAATTTACAACAGAAACTCTGAGTTCAACTAATTGATTTAAAAGACTTAATTTATAAAGTGGAATTACATATCCAAATAAATGAACCAGTTCGATAGTATTAGGTTTTAAACTAGTAATTAGTTATTGATTTACTGCTTCAAATCCTAAATTGAGCTTTCCTTACGCTCTGATAATCTTTGCTACATACCGTCAATGTTTGTTAAATGTTGCCTAATTTTGATGAACAGGATTCGTTTTACCAAAAAAATGTATCACAAATCTGATATTCAAACAAGTTTATCGAAATGTGCTGCATACAGCATGTCATACTTGTTTGATTATTTGACATAAAAAACATTCTTTCTACAAATGTATCAAGATTTCAAAATATTACAGCTTGCCGATTTAAAGAGTGGAGAAACAGTATTTGTTTCTGGTAAGTATATTCCTCTAGATATCGATAGATTAGAATAAGTTAAATCAGGAATATAAAATCCGTAACATGTTACAAAACGATACACGCTGCGTGTTTTATTCATATTTTGGCTAAATTAATTATCAATCTGAAAAATAGCGAGCTGCTACAATAGAAGGACTTGATTTTGCAACAGCCAACGTCAACATTAAGTGATATCAATCTTCTAAGGGTTGGATTCATTACTCAGTTTGAACCGTTGAAATTGCTACATTACTGAGACCTCGTCTAACGAGTCATCAGTATCTGATTTTAATACGAACCAATTAATGAGTAAATATGCATTATGGACAGTGCCTCTGTTAATTGAAGACCAAACACATACTATATTTGGTAGCACATAAATTAATGAGAGTTGCAGAGCTTTCACTAAAGTCTATGAAATTGTGACATTTATAAACTCAGAATTCGAGAGCTTTAATTTAAGCTTAGGAAAATTATGAAACTTATAAATTATGAATGTACATAAAAAGTTCCATTCAGGATTCTACTTCGTCAAAATTATCTCCCCATTACGCCATCAAGTTTTTTCAATCGCAAAAATGGAAGCCAATGTAGGGATGACGCGCTGTCAATTAAGCTCTTGAAAACCGATAAATTTATCCACATAGCATCATTACGATCGTTATATGCGAGTTGTATATTAAAAGACAAATGTATCTACTAGCTATTAAGCATCGTTTGATATACTTTTAAGCCTTTAGTCAACTTGAAACTACTGTCTGATCGGTTGTCAGGGGCGGGGGGTATTTTCGAAAGTTCAAAAACTAATTAAATATTTCGTGGAAGGGCACACTAAAAATTTTCAGAGACGAATTACCCTAGATAACACACACAGAAAATGGAAGTTTTTTTAAGTTATGCATTTTTAAGATCCACCTGTAAAGTCTGTCGTGTAGGGTTTTCAGTAAAAAAATGTTATTCAAACACACCAACTCTGTTGTTATGACTCGTTAGAAAGGTATTTCATTGACCCATACATTTCATTTTTAGTACTGTGAGTTTTTAATATTATTATATCAACCTGTAGCCTAAATATATAAAAATAATACAATCTGAAGCGAGATGATGTATCAAATACTTTTACTTTATACGTTTTTAAGATAAAATAGTCGACTCAAACACGCCTGAATATAAAAAGGTGTACTCGACTTTCACTTTTCGATGAAATTATTGCCAATTTTTAGGATTTTTTCAAAAAAAAACTGTCGCCGGGGGTAGAGATGCAAATTAATGCTTTAAAAAGATAAATGTTTTATCTTTCTGTGGATTTTTTATCGGCGGAATTTATGCTTATGCACAAAAAAGATCCACATGTATTTACACCTGTCACAATTGACTGTTAAGTAAAAATGTGTCTTTAATTTAAAAGTTAACAAATATCTCGAAGCTCCATGCTATAATTAAAGTAAAAACACGTATATAAGATGCATGAAATACTAAATTATGCACCTAGTATATTAAACTTTTAAAGCCCATAGAAACTTGGCCTTTTTTACCTTCTTTAATAAAGAGTTCTATTTCTTTTGTTTAATTTTAACTGGATATCAGCCTGAATTTCTAAGTAAATTTGTAAATATACGCTCATAATGCCAGTGTCCCTTTCGACGGCTGTGAAATGTTGGAAATCGCAAATGAAGTAAGGTTAATTTTTTTCAATATCTATTAGTAATGTGATTAAATTGCTTAGACACGGTTGTCTCATGTATAGACAAAAAGAACACATAAATAGAACATATAGCATAGATAGAACATATAGCATATAAATAGAACACATAGCACATTTCCATTGTTATAATTTCATCTCTTAACTTTTATAAGAACTTTAAATATATGTAATAAATGAAAAAAAGTTATATAGGTAATACTCAGACAGCAACTCAAAAACGCAAATACACATAAATATGAAGAGTTCAACATCTGCTCTAAATCAATAGACTTGTGCTTATACTATACATCAAGCTCGAAATCGCCACGAGATTAGAAAAGTTGTGAATAAGTTTTACAGTGCACTGGGCCCGTATGCATAAAGCTACTTAAGTTAAGATATCCAATCGTAATACTAATTTATCGTAGGACATGTAGAAAAATCCGTCCGTTCGGAACAAATCTTAACTTAAGTAGCTTTATGCATACGGGCCCTGTTTTCTTAACAATCTTCTTGTGACATAATTTTAAAGTAAAATGAACAGGTAGACAATTACAAATGTTTTGAAATCCTCTAATGTATATGAAGCTGATGAATTTTAATCGTACTTTTACATCGACTTACAGCTGCGGCGGGTGGTACAGGACAATTTGCTGTATGTATTATGTAAAAATATATATGCTACTATTTCTTTCTTTTTGTGACACTTTTCTGCACTTTTCGTTCATGTAAGGATAATTGCTTCTCACATTTTCAACTCTGCCTTAATATTTTGTTCACTTTCTGGATTTTTAGAAGGCTATATGCATTAAACAAATGATGCCCGGCAACCCCTATACAATGATTGACTGATTATTGATAATTAACCCCACTACACACTTAGCTATATAATGGCGTGCAGTTTTTATTGGTGTACTTGGAGAAAACCATCTACTTCCTACAGGTAAACTGGCAATCCTTGTCAATAAAGATAGATTCAATTGCAGCACGAGCGAGGTTCGACTTTACAACCTCAGTGTTGACGCCTATAAAATAAGATCTACACTTTACGTTTCTGTATTTACCTTCACCCTCAAACCCAAAATTTTGATTCTTTATGTTTACTTTAAAACTTATAGTCGAAATATAATTGAAAAATCTTTGAAATTCTTGTTAATTTCCAATACGGTTTTTAAACAGCTTAACATAACTTTCTTTTCATTGTTTATGAAGGTAATTCTTGAGTCAATTTCCCCGCCAAAATTTTAATGCCACACTAAACTAGCACAAAGTTTTAATGCATTATACATTTCTTTTGAAAAAAATGTTATTATAAAAAATGATTTTGAATTTCGATGATGAACATTTTCAAAAAGAGGAAAAATAAATAAATGAATTATTGATATTAGACGTGATTGATATGGTATTCATTACTTTCGTTAAGTAAATAATTGATTGTTTTGCTTTTTATCCAGTGGAAAATATTTCATACATATGCAGGACGAGAACAAATTAAGGAAGCTAAGGACGTCTTTTGACGCAAAAATATTGTCTTCAACAACAATATGAAGGGCTGAAAAAACATTTCTATTTGATTGAAATATATAAAATTTTGATAATTTGAGTGAGAATATTAAGGTCTGTAAAGTTGGTTATGAAGCATGGGAAATTTAGACAGCCACTGTAAAATTGGGGTAACTATGTTCGATATGGGCAGTAATTTAGCCATGTAAAGAGGCCACTAACGGACCTTTCAAAGAGTTGATGCAAGGCTTATAGTGTATAGAAAATGGCACTCTCCCTTTAAGAGGAATCAAATTCAACATCCTCATTCTGACAGTAAGTGGCAGCGTATTCATGCATACAGCACAACAAAATAGATGTCACTCTTTAGCAAGGGTTTTACTGCTGGGCGGTACCTTGTGGTAATTTTCTTTCAAATAATTACAATAATATAACTGATGAGTTTATAATCTGACGTTATATTGGAAAGTTATTTTTCCAAATTGTCAATATATATAATATATTTTTGTTGTGTAAATTTAGATGTGGAAGTCACCGATTACCTATTGAGACGGAAAGGTGGAACAACATATCCAGAAATGATAGGTTGTGCCATTTTTGCGAATCAAGAGACATCGGTGAAGAATATCATTATGTTATGTCATGTAATGCTTTGAATAAAGACAGAAAGAGGTTGTTACGACACTATTGTACTTTTTGTCCAAATATATATTAATTTCAATAATTAATGAGCTCGAATAACTTTATTGTTCTTAAAAAACTATGCAGATTTATATAAAAAATTACAAATGTGAGGGTCACTCCTCCTGGTTAGGTTGTAATTACATAATTTATGTCTGTATTGTTCACTTGTGCTTTGATATTTATTTCAATTGTTTATATAAATATATATATATATATATACACCTCATGTTTGCGGTATACCATCTTTTCCGCAAGTTTATATTTGGTATTATATTAATAATTAAGATCCATTTTGTTATTCTGGTGATCCGTTTATTTGGCAATCGCCATGGCAGTCAGAAGGGTTTAAGAACATCCGTTGTTCGACCTGCTAGTCAAATGCGTTTTGTTAAAATATACCTTTTCACTTTTTTGGTCTTTTGAAAAATGTTGTTTGTGCTGTATTTAGAACCCTCTACGAAGAAATTTGTTTTGCATGCACTAGGAATAAAAATTGCGGTTTTATCCAACGCAATCATAGGTTTGAACGTTGAAAATATCAATATTGATATTTTCAATGCCTCGCTTTTCGTCCTGTTTCTAAAGCTCATACAAATAAATTATATATTTTCCGACAATGTACATATATTGTATATTACATATGGTGTATTCTCCTGTTTTCATTATATATATATATATATATATATATATATATATATATATATATATATATGGTGTAGCATTCTCCTGTTTTCATTGGATATATATCACGTGTTTCAAAGGTTATTTTATGTATCCGAATCCTTGTTTCTATTTTAAAGTATATTGACGCTATGTTTCTATTCATATAAAATTGAGAATGGAAATGGGAATGTGTCAAAGAGACAACAACCCGACCACAGAACAAACAACAGAAGGTCACCAATAGGTCTTCAATGCAGCGAGAAATTCCCGCACCCGGAGGCGTCCTTAAGCTGGCCCTAAACAAATATATATACTAGTTCAGTGATAATGGACGTCATACTAAACTCAAATTATACACAAGAAACTAAAGTAAAATAATACAAGACTAACAAAGACCAGAGGCTCCTGACTTGGGACAGGCGCAAAATGCGGCGGGTTAAACATGTTTATGAGATCTCAACCTCCCCTATACCTCTAGCCAATGTAGAAAAGTAAACGCATAACAATACGCACATTAAAAGTCAGTTAAAGAGAAGTCCGAGTCCGATGTCAGAAGATGTAACAAAGAAAATAAACAAAATGACAATAATACATAAATAACAACAGACTACTAGCAGTTAACTGACATGCCAGCTCAGACCTCAATTAAACTGATTGAAAGATTATGTATTCATCATATGAATATCAGGCACAATCCCTCCCGTTAGGGTTTAGTATCATACCATCATAAAATATATGAGAAGAGCATAACCCGTGTCATGCCAACCACTGGTTTTAAATAAATGTGTTTAGTTCCGATGCAAAGACCCTATAAGTGAATCAATATTAAAGCCAAAATATGCAATCTTTAATGACCTGACAACAGTATCGTAACTATATCCTTCTTAATAAGTCTATTTAAAGGTTTTGTTAGCTTCTGAGGTGAATACTGACATTTTAGTGCTTTATAAAGAATATTACCATAAAAGATTGGATGTGAAATACCTGAACGTATAAGAAGTCTGCATGTTGAGCTATATTTACGAATGATGTCCTTGTACCGATGATAAAATTTAGTAAATGTTTTGACTAGTTTGTGATATCGAAAACCCTGGTGTAATAACTTTTCTGTAATACATAAATTTCTTTCGTTAAAATCTGAAACGTTGTTACATACACGAGCGAATCGTACAAGTTGAGATATATAAACACCGTAAGTTGGTGACAAGGGAACGTCACCATCTAAAAATGGATAATTAACGATAGGAAATGAAAAATCATCTCTTTTATCATAAATTTTTATTTACGGTCAATATTAAAAATCTTGCTAAATTGAGAAGCCGTTCCGGTCGGAAATTACTCTACGTCATGACGTCACACATAACAACAATGGAGGAAGCACCGCAGGAGACGAAAAGAAAATTAAAGTTTATCAGAAGAAAATATCAATAATTTGATGCTAAATGCAGACGCTAAGAATACAAGAAAGCTTACGCATCAAGCTGTAAAGTTGTTAGAAAAATATTGATATTTTCAATGGCATCTTAAAAATCTTGCAAATTAATACAATTTAAAAATATACAGAAAAAACATTTCCTAATACATGATTTACATATGTAATATATAAATTAAGGACTTTCACTCAGTCAATACGTTATATATGGTCCAAATATAACGTATTGATCTCGTCAAAAGTCCATAATTGATAAATATATATTCTCTTGTAGTCATGTAATTTGTAGTTAATGAGAAATAAAATTCATTCATCCATTCATTCATAAATGGAAAAGCATACATTTTATTTTCTTCTAAAATCGAGATTTATAGATATTATGCATCAGCACATTTGTATCATGTGATATTGATCAATTATAATTAAATAAATGAATTATAACTAGGAATACTTAAAATATTTAGAATTTGAAATCTATTTATCATCTGTGAATGAAGTAAGTTTTATTGAACATGTATGCTTTATCTGCTTTGGATATTGCTTTTAAACAAATAAACCTACACACATTAATTTCATTAAAGAACCTTTGCTTAGAAAATTAAGACACTGGCTTACAGAAGGCTGTATTTTCAAAAAGTAATTAAGTAGCATTTGTAACAAACTAATTTATGGCTTATCTGTATAGTTTTAGAATTATGCTTGCAAACGTTTATTGTTGAGAAAATCATTGGAGTTACCGTGACTTTCAATTTCAGTTTTAACATCAACATTCGTTAACCGGGAATATATTTTTTAATTTAATTTGATTCTAATTTCTTTTGTAGCTTCATTTTGAAATTCTGATCAGGTGCCATTATATACAGATTCACTCAATGATTATTCGTACATCAAAGTCTATAGTGTTTAGATACTAAGTCACCTATAAGAACATACAACTTGTATTTATTTGTAAAGTAAAATAATTTCGTTTTGTTTGTAGGTGCAGTGGGCCAAAAAAGCTGGTTGTCACGTAATAGGTACTTGTTCCTCACAGGAAAAGGCTAATTTTTTAAAAGTTAGTTACTTCTCTATACATCTCTGTGCGTCTATAGCAGGGATATAATTGCAGTACAAAAAAAAAAAAAACCAAACAAAAATAACAAATAGCTCGAAACAGACAGTGACAACTATAGGATAGTTTGATTGATAAGCTTCATTCATTTCGGGAAACAAATTTATACAGACCACAAACCTAAGATGCTGGACAAAAATACATTCTTACTTGAGCGAAACTGATTCTTATTAAATGATTTGACATGGATAACAAGTTCATTTAAGAGTGCTTTTGACTAAACAGGGCCTATGTAAATCAAAAACCCTATATTGAAACGCAAATTTGAAAGACACTTTTTCTTTTTTTTTTTAAATAAAGTATTAGATAATAAGGTGGATGTTATATCTAGTTTTTCTTTCTTTCAAACAGGGATATTATTCATATTTCAAATTATGCGCGTGTTTTATTTTGATATTCGATGTGATTTTTACAACACAAACAATTTTCTTAATACTGTTGTAAGGTATAAACTCGTTTCTGTCCTCTTTTAGACCCTTGGTTGTGATAGAACAATTAACTACAAAACAGAAAATATAAATGAAGTTCTAAAAGCTGAGTATCCGGTATGTATGTATTATAATGCTTTTTGTCAATTAGAATAGGAACTATGATTTAGAGTTCAATATCAAAGTAACAATAATAATAATGAAAATAAAATAAGAGGAGCAAACGTTGATGAAACCCCATAAAGTGCTCGCAAGACCCTCATCGACAAGAAAAGAGGTAAGGCCAATTTTCCCTCAATTTATTTCACACCAAGACCATTTTGAAATTTCTAGACTTCACAGTATAGTAGATTCAAAATGTGTACTTTAGAGTAATAACAACATTAAGGTGTATTTTGTGTATGGGATCGAATTAAAAATGCCGAAAGGTGGTTCAAGACTGCAATTTTGACAGATTTTTACAAATGTTTATCTTTAATCCATACAAGATATAACAAGGACGTCCTTAACCAAAACCAAAATTGATTTGGGATTAGAATTGATTCGGATACACATTTATTTATTTTGATTAGGAACGTCTTTCGATGCAAACATGTTGTCTTTAACAGCAATATGTAGGACTGAAAAACATTTTTTATTTAGTTAAAATACATAAAATTGTGATAATTTGAGTTAGAATATTATATAGATTCTATTATTTTCGAATACTAGTAGGTTTTTAAAACTTCAAGCTAAATCAAGGAAGAGAAGAGTTTTCTTTTACGGGTTTGCATATATTAAGAACCACTCATATAAAAAAAATCAAATGTTGAAAAATGTTAAAAGGCACAAAAGAAGAAGTGTTAGGTATGTTTGTTAGTAAACCAGCATTAGGACTACATGATATACCACACAAACTAGCATATTAGAACAATGAAGCCTTGCACATAAATTGTTTTTGGAACTTCATGAAGGTGTACTATACATGCGAATGCTGGTCTCTTAAAAAAACCAACATAATTTAATGTTTTTTTCGTGATCTTGTAGAATGGTTTGGACGTTGTGTACGAATCAGTTGGCGGTGAAATGTTTGAAACCTGTTTTAATAAGTAATAATTATTTTAAAATATTTTTACGCTTACAGGAAATCTTGTAACATATAAATAGTTTAATAAGGAGACAAGATAAGTGGAAAATAATTTATAACATAAAAGGATTAGATAAAACTTAGACTGTTAACGAGAAAAATATAATAAGTTTGGGAAATATCCACTGTGAATAAAACATTATTTAGTTGAAAATTAATAATACAAAAATGTTTAAACAATAATATTGGTTAACCTTTTATTGTTTGCCTAACTCCATTGGCAACTATTTCATAGATATTCACTGTGAGAACAATTTAAACAAGACATCAAATAAATAGGTTCTGCAAATATTGTGGACCTGGAGGATTTGTAGAAGATTTCAAGTGCAATGGGAAAAAACATATTTTGATAAAAGCAAAAAAAGTGGATTTGCAACAGATCATCTTAAAAGTCCTTAAAAGGTTGCATAAAGAGTTCTTAAACGTTCAGATAAAACGGTATTCCCCCAACACGAGACATGAGATTCAAAAAAGGGGGACAAGATAACCCGCTGCAATCAAAAACCATGAATTAAGAAAAACAACAGCATCATAGCCAATTGAAAACTGTAGAGACAAATAACATTATACAAAAGAATACACAGAAAATTAAAGATTAACAATTATGAACCCTAACAAAAACCGGGATAAACTCAGGCGCTCAAAACTAATTTTCCGAAAAGTATGGGGAATCACAATTGACAATTTAAAATGTTGATATATATCATTTATTTATCCAAAATGTCAGAAAGGAAAGGCGAAAGATACCAAAGTGACATTCAATCTCATGAGTCGAAAAAAAAATGACAATGCCATGACAAAAAACGAAAAACGACGAAAAAACAGACAACAGTGTACACAAAACACAACATAGAAAACTAAAGACTGAGCAACACGAACTCACCAAAAACCGGGGGTAAGCAGACCCTGTTCCATATTTGGCACCCGTCGTGTTGCTCATGTAAGTACAAACCCAGTGATAAGTCGAACTCTGTATAGCACATTCGAAGAAAAGAAGACAGAGCTATGGTTACGGCAATTGGCGCATATCCGTCGTCGTCGGTGAAACAGATATTTTATATCGTTCAACCAGCTATTGATGGCGTCTTGGTTCAATAGCTTTCTTGTAAGCAGCAACAATTTATCAAGTAAATCGTGATAGGAAATGCAAGCTCTGGAATATCGTATCAACTGGGAGATATATACTCCCTATGCAGGCGCTGTTGGAATGGTGCTACATAGAAATGGAATGTTAACAATTGGCAAGCTGAAATCATATCTTTCGTCGTAAAGTTTTGTTCTTAACTGAGCCTCATTGTCAATTTCTAGATGTAAGGCAGACTTAAACTTATCTATTGTATCCGTTATTTCAAGTTCGATGGGATAGATGTGTGCAACATAGTCATCTAAATTTAAATTATTTAGTGAGAGTACATCATCTATATAGTGGAACGTGAAGTTAAAGGATAATGCTAGTTTCTTACCATTTTTCATTAGAATGCCCTATATGAAGTCAGCTTTATATGTATACAAGAAGAAGTCAGCAAGAGGATGAGCACAGTTGGTGCCCATGAGAATGCCAATTATTTGTTGAAAAACACGTCATCTAAACGTAACAAATATGTTGTCAATCAAGAAATCAAGCATCTTGAGCCGGTTTTAAATACACGAGTTTTAAGTACAATGTATATGTATATATATATTATTACCTTATTCATAAAGAACTTATCTTTTATACCATTTTATTTCTAATACCCCGTAAAGAATGTTAGAATTCAACAATCGGTGAATTTTTTGGTCTGTCTGATACTAAATGGAAACAGACACGTTTGTTTTCTATATATATTTTAGGCATGATACAATGAGAGTAAACATGCGGAATACACATACAGTAGATATATTTAAAATATATATATTTTTTTAAAGTTTGAAAGTGAGAGGTCGGTTGGTGATTATTGGTTACATAAGCAAGTACGGAACAGATACCTCGTCACAAGTGATGCCTTTCTTGGCATCATTACCTCAAAAGGTAAGTATCACCAGACACATGTATACGTATAATATATCTTTTAATCGAACACTAACGGTTTTTTTAGTTGTCCTAGGTCTTTTATGTGTCGCACAAAATGTACCATGAATATCAGTATTTTTTTAGACATATATTTTTAACGTGAATTAACTTCCCTTTTGATAATATTTAATGCTATTTGTACCAAAAACTTTTTTTTTTATCCTTTTACATTTAAATTCATAAATGTTTGACTCTCGAAATTTCAATCTAGTGTTGTGTATTAAGATTGCCAAGCATAGTTTATTTAAAAGGGCACTAACAACGAGATATATAAAAATTTAAAATATGATTTGTGTTTGTTCAATCATTAATGAAAGTGAAATAGTGAAATAATAATTCGCTTTTAGCGGCCAATATGGTTCAATTTTGTCAAAATAAGCTAAGAATCATTGATGATGAATTATTCACTTGCAAGTGAATAATTCGACCTCATTGAATCCGTATTCATGTGAACTGCAATTTAACCCCTTAGCTAGAGATTGATAAAGCATGCATTGTGTGTGTTGAGTTATTTAAAGGAAAAAAAATGTCAACATTGAAAGTGAAACAAAGTTTAAATCATTTGATTGACTGATTCGATCACAAAACATTCTTATATAGGTAAAAACGATGATTAACATATATTTTTAATCTATAATATGAAATTAAACAGACCTAGAAAAAATTAATTGCACGAGTCCACTTTCTATTTATATCTATATTTATGTTTATATCGCTTATATGACAATCGGAGGTTTTCGGAGGTCAACTCGATAGTTAATTAGATGGCGTCTAGACTAAAATACACACGAAACGAAGTTACATATTCTCGAGCCCATGCCCTGTAAATTGTTTATTTTAGACTTTTTATACTTTGGATAAATGTATTACATTGTTATAAATAAAATATGAGAATTTGAGTCAAATCGGTTTACATGAATTTGACAGCTAGTGCCCCTTTAAATATAAGGAAAGTATTCAATAATATATGATTCATCAGTAAAAGTAGATATAGTTTATACAAATCAATAGAACCCCAAAATACTACTTGATGCGATCACGAGTGTGTTTGTATCGTATGCAAATCTCTCAATTAATACCAGTTACATTTTGAGCCAGAGCACATTACCTCTTGATTTATCGGTACGACACGAATGGGTGTTTTAAAAGCTCAAACAAAGAGCCTAAAATAGAGCCAAAACAAACATGTTTAACACCGATACATATGTGTCTGTAATTCAGTGGTTGTCGTTGGTTGATGTATATCATATTTGTTTCCGTTATTGTTTTGTCATTAACCAGGTCACCTGTTTTCTCATTTGAATTGTTTCAAACTTTGTCATGCCTTTTATAACTTGCTATACGGTATGGGATTTGATCATTGGCGAAGGCGTATAGTTGCTTGCATCCAAGTCATTGGACTTTGGAATGATGGATTGTTGTCTCTTTGGCAATCAAACCGAATCTCCTTTTTTATACTAAAGAAGTTGAAACAAAATTAGACTATTATTAAATTAGAATTATATAAATGAATAAATTTAAAGGACATTTTTTTTATGATTGTAAAAAATAAGAAAGTAGACACGTAAGTTTCGAGAAGAAAAAATGGTTTCAGTAGGTTTCAGGCAAACAATAACATTAAATAGTTTTGACTTTGTGTTGTCTATTTGATAATATATATTGAATATCTAATTTGAAGGTGCTGACAAAGTCTTTAAGTGTTCGGGGATTTTTCCTTCCTCATTATCCCGTGGAAATGTTCACATTTCCTGGAAAGATAGCCGAGATGTACAACAATGGTCAAATAAAAAGTTTGGTGGACACCGGTAAAAAGTTACCTAATGGACCCTTTGTGGGTATTGATAAAGTAGCCGACGCTGTTGAGGTAATCAGTTGTTTTATTAGAGGAAACAGTAGTTTACAATTATTTGTTTTTGGGTTGCTCACCCAATTTTGTCAATATAACGGAACTATAGGCAACTGTCGTACAAGTGGGGAGGTTTAGCTAGCTATAAAACCAGGTTTAACACACCATTTTCTTTGAAAAATGCCCGTATCAAGTCAAGAATATGACAGTTGATTTCCATTCGTTTTGTTGGTTGAGAAAGTCTTACTTTCGATTTTGTCAGGTTTTATAACTTCCACCTTTTTGAATTTAGCTTGGAGATCGATATTTTTGTTAATACTCTTTTATCGATACAAATCAAGGCAATAAGCAAAAAATGAGGGAATCGTATGAAATCCATAAAAGACTGATTCAGGCTGCGTCGACAGGTTATAATAGAAAAACGAAAGATATGCCCATTGGGATATCCATTCATGACACAAAATCAGTGCATGCACAGAAAATAAAACACAGACAAAAAGCAAAGGAACAGCGGTTTTATTGCTGTTCTTCTTCTTAAAGTCATATTGAGGCCTTCAACACGGAGCAATAAAAAAAAACTCTCACCTCACTGCAAGTTTAAGACAGCCCCTAGCACCGGTTTGAGCGGTTTGAGCGGAATCCTTTGCAAAATGGTTCGGATAGACTTTGTAAGACGTATCACCATCAAATATGCATGCATAAGCATAATAGTTTGTCACATACATTTGATAAAATACATGTGAAGTATGTACATTTTCGATAAAGCTACAAATTAATGAACAAAAATTATGGGTTAGTATATATACATATATATGTTACAGTACAAATTGGAATTCAGTAGGATCTAGAATCCTTCTAGTACAAATAGGAATTTCAATATATATTAGTAGAAATTGAGATATCAAGATTTATATGACGGCGAGTGTGAAGACCAGAGACGACTTAAACTTAACAATTAAAAACCCTAGGTTTAGAGAGTTTCATATAATTAAACAGAAATGAGAAATATGTCATCAAGACAGCTTCTTTACTATACATTTAACCAAAAAGAAATCTAGAGGGGTTTCAACAATTGATGGGATCTGAACAATCTGTCTATCTCCATTTCGTCGCAAGTCAAACGTTTAAATAATTTATACAGAGACTATAAATAAATCTGTAATCTTCACAAAATTATACAAAAACTCAAAAATATGACATAAGACTACAAAGCGATGAAGTTACTAACTTGGGACTACCACATGCACCTGCGGTGGGGTTAATATAATTTTTAAGATCACCCAATCCCTCTATATATCTCGTTCATTGGGCGAATAAAATATGCATTCGGTAAGTTGTATTAAGAAAGGGAATTTCTGTTTATGAATGGTTCATTATAGCATATTTCTTAAAGTTTGTCTGTGATTCCAGATCAAAGATAGAGCCTGCACAAAAAATGATAGAAAACAGAAGTACAATTATACAACTTGTGTATATGCAGTCTGTATTTGCTTATACTTTAAACTAATTCACCACTTTTTTTTTAAATTTCAGTATTTATACACAGGGAAGAGTCTTGGAAAAATAGTGGTGGAAATAAAGTAGATTTGGATATTGTAATTTAAACTGAAAAAAGTCTGTGTGCATCTTCAACAATGGAAACTTACTAACATCGTAAACTAGAATAAAATTCATGACAAAAATCTTTTTTATCTTGTATTGCTGTTATTTATTTTTAATTACACTTTCTTTCTATCTTCTTTCGTTTTTGGCCAGAAACAAAACAGAGTAAAAAAAATCGACATTTAAGGGCAATTACTCCTATAAAGAGTCTACTAACGATTTCCACAGAATTTGACTTATTTGTAAACTTTGTCTGGCTGATTTTTTTGTTATTTAGAGTGTCAATCTATCTTTTATAGTTTTCATGATAATAGACAAAAAACATGATAAAATGGTTAAAATCGGCATTAAAGAGCAAGACATCCAAGAAGGAGTCAATTGACGATTTAAGTCATGTTGACTTATTTGTAGATCTTGTCATGCTGATAATTTTTGCTATTTTAAGTATCTATCTATCATAGTTTTCAAGATACTAGACAAAAACACTAAACATTGGTAAAATCGTCATTAAAGAGCAATAACTCTGATAAAGAGTCAACTGAAGATATCTGTCATAAGACCTATTAGTAGTTCTTGTCTTCCTGAACATTGTAGCTTTTAAAGTTTCTATCTATCCGTAAAATAAAACTTTAGTAGAAAAAAAACTTCTACATTATCATTAAGATTTCTTGGTTCAAATAGCTTCCTATTAAATGGATGGACATGAGAAATACAAGTCATTAAAAAACAACTAACTATCGATCATACATGTAACTCAAAAGACTTCTGGAGGGGTCAATATTAGACGGATGTCTATACAAAATGTCTTTCTCCATTTCGACGCGAGTTAAAATTGTAAATACTTTAAACAGGGCCTATAAAATATTATGCAATGAAAATCAGTCCAAGTGAAGCGCTTACATCTATGACAAAATAATAAGATACGAAATGATAATAATAAAGCAGTATCAAAATTCTCGCACGCACGAAAACAGACCCAGTGTAATTAATCCTCTAATATGAAATGTTTACAAAAAGGAAAACAGTTAATTCCCAAAGAAATGCCGATTGTGTATCGAAAAAACTACGCCTATCATACGGAACAAATTCTTGTATAAATAATGACATGATCAGTAAATGTTTAAATGAGGGAATCGTATGAAATCCATAAAAGACTGATTCAGGCTGCGTCGACAGGTTATAATAGAAAACGAAAGATATGCCCATTGGGATATCCATTCATGACACAAAATCAGTGCATGCACAGAAAATAAAACACAGACAAAAAGCAAAGGAACAGCGCTTTTATTGCTGTTCTTCTTCTTAAAGTCATATTGAGGCCTTCAACACGGAGCAATAAAAAAAAAAACTCTCACCTCACTGCAAGTTTAAGACAGCCCCTAGCACCGGTTTGAGCGGTTTGAGCGGAATCCTTTGCAAAATGGTTCGGATAGACTTTGTAAGACGTATCACCATCAAATATGCATGCATAAGCATAATAGTTTGTCACATACATTTGATAAAATACATGTGAAGTATGTACATTTTCGATAAAGCTACAAATTAATGAACAAAAATTATGGTTTAGTATATATACATATATATGTTACAGTACAAATTGAATTCAGTAGGATCTAGAATCCTTCTAGTACAAATAGGAATTTCAATATATATTAGTAGAAATTGAGATATCAAGATTTATATGACGGCGAGTGTGAAGACCAGAGACGACTTAAACTTAACAATTAAAAACCCTTGGTTTAGAGAGTTTCATATAATTAAACAGAAATGAGAAATATGTCATCAAGACAGCTTCTTTACTATACATTTAACCAAAAAGAAATCTAGAGGGGTTTCAACAATTGATGGGATCTGAACAATCTGTCTATCTCCATTTCGTCGCAAGTCAAAAGTTTAAATAATTTATACAGAGACTATAAATAAATCTGTAATCTTCACAAAATTATACAAAAACTCAAAAATATGACATAAGACTACAAAGCGATGAAGTTACTAACTTGGGACTACCACATGCACCTGCGGTGGGGTTAATATAATTTTTAAGATCACCCAATCCCTCTATATATCTCGTTCATTGGGCGAATAAAATATGCATTCGGTAAGTTGTATTAAGAAAGGGAATTTCTGTTTATGAATGGTTCATTATAGCATATTTCTTAAAGTTTGTCTGTGATTCCAGATCAAAGATAGAGCCTGCACAAAAATGATAGAAAACAGAAGTACAATTATACAACTTGTGTATATGCAGTCTGTATTTGCTTATACTTTAAACTAATTCACCACTTTTTTAAATTTCAGTATTTATACACAGGAAGAGTCTTGGAAAAATAGTGGTGGAAATAAAGTAGATTTGGATATTGTAATTTAAACTGAAAAAGTCTGTGTGCATCTTCAACAATGGAAACTTACTAACATCGTAAACTAGAATAAAATTCATGACAAAAATCTTTTTTATCTTGTATTGCTGTTATTTATTTTAATTACACTTTCTTTCTATCTTCTTTCGTTTTGGCCAGAAACAAAACAGAGTAAAAAATCGACATTTAAGGGAATTACTCCTATAAAGAGTCTACTAACGATTTCCACAGAATTTGACTTATTTGTAAACTTTGTCTGGCTGATTTTTTGTTATTTAGAGTGTCAATCTATCTTTTATAGTTTTCATGATAATAGACAAAAAACATGATAAAATGGTTAAAATCGGCATTAAAGAGCAAGACATCCAAGAAGGAGTCAATTGACGATTTAAGTCATGTTGACTTATTTGTAGATCTTGTCATGCTGATAATTTTTGCTATTTTAAGTATCTATCTATCATAGTTTTCAAGATACTAGACAAAAACACTAAACATTGGTAAAATCGTCATTAAAGAGCAATAACTCTGATAAAGAGTCAACTGAAGATATCTGTCATAAGACCTATTAGTAGTTCTTGTCTTCCTGAACATTGTAGCTTTTAAAGTTTCTATCTATCTGTAAAATAAAACTTTAGTAGAAAAAAAACTTCTACATTATCATTAAGATTTCTTGGTTCAAATAGCTTCCTATTAAATGGATGGACATGAGAAATACAAGTCATTAAAAAACAACTAACTATCGATCATACATGTAACTCAAAAGACTTCTGGAGGGTCAATATTAGACGGATGTCTATACAAAATGCTTTCTCCATTTCGACGCGAGTTAAAATTGTAAATACTTTAAACAGGGCCTATAAAATATTATGCAATAAAATCAGTCCAAGTGAAGCGCTTACATCTATGACAAAATAATAAGATACGAAATGATAATAATAAAGCAGTATCAAAATTCTCGCACGCACGAAAACAGACCCAGTGTAATTAATCCTCTAATATGAAATGTTTACAAAAAGGAAAACAGTTAATTCCCAAAGAAATGCCGATTGTGTATCGAAAAAACTACGCCTATCATACGGAACAAATTCTTGTATAAATAATGACATGATCAGTAAATGTTTTTAGTTTTTGTAAATTTACTGTTCATAAAGCTTTAAAATCAATCGAAACACTTAGGTCTTCCACCTTGAGTTATACGTATACATAGTCTAAGCAAGATAAGCCAAAACTGTTTTGGGGAATTTTAGTTTTAAATGCTGTTCAACTTCCTTTTTGTCGAGCCTTCGACTTTTGTCGAAAAAGCGAGACATAGCGATCCTACATTCCGTCGGCGTCGTCGTCGTCGGCGGCGTCCACAAATATTCACTCTGTGGTTAAAGTTTTTGAAATTTTAATAACTTTCTTAAACTATCCTGGATTTCAACCAAACTAGGACAGAAGCTTGTTTATGATCATAAGATAGTATTCAGAAGTAAATTTTGTAAAAAAAAAATTCCCATTTTTTCTGTAATTTACCTCTAAATGGACTTAGTTTTTCTGCTAGGAAACATTACATTCAGTCTGTGGTTGAAGTTTTTAAAATTTTAATAACTTTCTTAAACTATCCTGGATTTCTACAAAACTAGGACAGAAGCTTGTTTATGATCATAAGATAGTATCCAGAAGTAAATTTTGTAAAAAAAAAATTCCATTTTTTCCGTATTTTACTTATAAATGGACTTAGTTTTTCTGCCAGGAAACATTACATTCACTCTGTGGTTAAAGTTTTTAAAATTTTAATACTTTCTTAAACTATCCTGAATTTGTACAAAACTAGGACAGAAGCTTGTTTATGATCAAAAGCTAGTATCTAGAAGGAAATTTTGTTAAAATTTTGTTCCTCTTTTTCCAAATTTAACTTATAAATGGACTTAGTTTTTCTTCCAGTTAACATTACATACAGTCTGCAGTTAAAGTTTTTAAAACATTTATTAGATTCATAAACTATCCTGGATTTTTACTGAACTTGGACAGAAGCTTCTTACAATCAAAAGATAGTATCGAGAGAATATTTTTATTATTTTTTCCTCATTTTTGTTGAGCCTGCGATTAACAGCAAAAATAGGCGAGACACTGGGTTCCGCGGAACCCTTACGAATTTTTGATAGAGCGCTAGTGACGAAACGCGCAGCTGTTGTACTAAATCATCAGCCTGGTATTGTTGATGAGGTTTTATAACCACTGAGTCGATACAACGGCTGGTGGACGTTTTGTCCGATGGTATCATCAACTCAGTAATCCGCACGGTACATGGAATATAATTGATTCGTCCTTTTTTGTAAACATTTACTGATTATTAAACTTTAATATCATTCGAAATGCTAAAGTGTTTGTTGGTCGTATTCTTCCTCGAGACCATTTGGTCTAGGCTCTGAATTTGTTTAATATATTATGCATAATAGCCTCTATAAATTCAAAATAATTGATATGTTTAACATACTACAATATGCTATGCACATTTAGATTAAATAGTCAAAATGGTGGTTATAAATATTGCTATCTGCATAAAAAACCAAAAGGTTATTAAAACCGTATAATTCTAGTCCTTTTTGGTGAATTTGTATAGGATAAAAGGTATTTATTTTTCATTTTTTTGCTCCAATTTTTCTAATGGTAACCAGTAAAAGAGGACAAAAACCAAAGCAGTACAACATATCCAGTAAGGTCTGATGTATGCCGCTTTGTCTGACAAAAATCAACTTTACACCTAAAACTGATGAAAATGGAATGTTTTTTTTTTTTTATTTTCTTCGCCTCAATCCGCCTCAGCATTTGGTAACAAAATCTAACTGATTGCTGTAGACTTTTAGTTATCGCGCTTTGATTGTTTCATGTTACCAGTTTCCTGTCGATATTGAATTAAATGGTGTGTAAAAACTACAATGTAGCAAATGATGGAATTTACTGATCCCGTATATATCGTATTAGGTCACTGCACACTGTGTAACTAATATTATTGTCAAGGCTATTGTATTCGAATAAGATGTTTCTTTCCTTATCTTATATCTCCATTTACTCTATTTTTATACTTATGTCATAAATAATTATCACCTTTTTTCATTAGGTATTACATTTCATCAATTTTACAAACTGGTATGAATATTTACTGTTCAATATGACAACTGTGTGAGACAACAATTGTCAATTTTTCATGAAAATGCAGTTGTTGGGCCACTGAACTGATGAATCAAACATACACGATGTCTTCGTCCTTAATTGGTTCTGGCAAAACAGTTTATTTAGTTTTTGTTTGGTAGCTGTAACAGGTAATTGGAAACCTCTGTAGTACCTGATTAAATTTATATATACTCGCATGTTTATAAATTGTTTCATACGAATGTGCTGTTGTCAAGTTGTTCAAAGTGCCATTAAAAAAATTTGCCCGCTAACCCCTAATTTTCTTTCCATATTTTTAATACATATAGTTTAAAAACCTATTTTTCAAAATCATAAAATCCTCGTTATTTTTACGTAGATTTTGAAAGAAAAAAATTCGTAAGGGTTCCGCGGAACCAAGTGTCTCGCCTACTTTTGCTGTTGTCTATGTTTTCAGTTACAGTTAATGAACTAAATAAATAAGAAGCTTCTGTCCAAGTTTGGTAAAAATCCAGGATGGTTTATGAATCTAATAAATGTTTTAAAAACTTTAACTGCAGACTGTATATAATGTTAACTGGAAGAAGAACTAAGTCCATTTATAAGTAATATACGGAAAAACAGGAAATAAATTTTACAAAATTTCCTTCTAGATACTAGCTTTTGATCATAAACAAGCTTCTGTCCAAGTTTGGTACAAATCCAGGATAGTTTAAGAAAGTTATTAAATTTTTTAAAACTTTAACCACAGAGTGAATGTAATGTTAACTGGCAGAAAAACTTAGTCCATTTATAAGTAAAATACGGATAAACAGGATTTTTTTTTACAAAATTTACTTCTGGATATTATCTTATGATCATAAACAAGCTTCTGTCCAAGTTTGGTACAAATCCAGGATAGTTTAAGAAAGTTATACAATTTCAAAAACTTTATCCACAGAGTGAATATTTATGGACGCCGCCGCCGACGACGACGGAATGTAGGATCGCTATGTATCGCTTTTGCGACAAAAGTCGCAGGTTCGACAAAATGGTAACAATTTTAATGTATGAAAAATCTCGAGATTTATTTCCCGCCATATTTTCAATGGCTTATATCTCAAAATAATTTATCTAATTTCTGTAATAGTGGTTCAATTTCTTCGACAACACATTTTTGAACTTGTGTTGGATCTAGAGATTTGGTAGTATATTCTCACACATTCATATTTTTCCTCTTTCTTTTCTTCCTTATTTTCCTTTTTCATATTGTATGTTAATATGTCTTTTGAATTACAGATGTCTGATTAGAATTATCAAACAATCAATCAATCAATCAATCAATCAATCAATCGATGGATAGTTGTCTCCGTTGACAATAATGTCACATATCTTGATTTAAAAAAAGTTATTTGTAACAAAAAGTACATGTAAATTGTATCTGCGGTCATTTATATTTTCCCGAAAGCATCGACTTATAATTTTATTTATATATATAAGGAATTGAACGTTTTATCATCGACTGGATAGTGCATTTACATGGGGTTTGACGCTCTTTAGAACTATTCAATATCAGTCGTCTTAATAATCTCCTTTTCGATACACATGTGAAAAATGATCGAATTTAACTGTTCATTAAGTATAACTAATTGTTTTTAAAGTCAGTGCACGGTAGACAATTAAACGTACACGCGTACCTTCATCATTCGTATGATGAATGATTTTCTCATAGAACCGAGTACAATACTATTGACGTATTATAATAATGTCAATATTCTATCTCCTTGATCACAAAGGAAAGACTGTCTTTATCTTACATCTGATTTAACGAGCCCGTGAGTATCTTGTGCATCAAATGGAGACAGTTTCATTTATTTTCAATAAGAGTCAACTTGAATTAATTGTTTAAAACTTTTATGGCATTTTATGTCCGATATGGTTGCTTATAAGGGATATAAACAATGTACCAGTAATCACATTTCACTCGTTTCAAAAAAGAAAAAAAAGAAGAAAATTGCGTAGCTAATATACTTAAATGCGGCCAAGCTTAGCGAAAGGTAGTGGCGTAATCAGTCAAACAAACTTTATTAGATTGACTCGTAAAGGAACGATCGTTTTCATTGGTCAATTCAAACCTTCGACCTCACACCTGCGAAAATAGAACACGCGAACTATAAGTTGAATGGAGTGATCAGTATTCACGTAACCGGTCAAGGTTGTTATAACCTTCCATCGTCGTATTCACGTACATGATTGTGTTCTTGATTATCCCATAGCAATTCTAGCTTTTATATACATGTGCATGTAAAATTCATTGAATTCATAATTTTGTGCAAAAGTAAAATTTTAAACTTTAAAATCTTAAAAGGTTTCACATCGAAATGTTTAATTCAACTGTCTCCTCTCAGTTGGTTCTGGGCTAAGAAATCTACCATTTTATTTTGATGGGAGTGGGGGCCTTGGATGAAACATTTTGTTCTTTTTTTATTAGTTTGTCCGGATTTTTTTTACATAAATCGTCATCCGGCCTTTTTTGCCCAGTTGCTCATCCTGCCTTTTCATAACTTTCGCAAGTTTTAGGTATTCGACTAAGAAAAGTGTGATTTTTTTCTGATTCATTTTACTTAATTTTGAGAAAAAATCCCGAAATTCTAAGTAAATTCAGAACATGTAATCAACCATACTTTGTTTAGAGAAAAATGGAGATGGCAAACCATGGCACAGTGGAAGGAAATGTACTTTATAAACTCCAGCGATATACTTAAAGAATTTTATAATTAACTGTTTTACTATTCTCTGTTGAAAAACGAACGTAAATTATATATTGTAAATATCTAAATAGTTACATAGACAACAATCAGTTTTTAAAGTCATATGAAACCTCAAATTTAAAAAAAAATGATGCATATGTTTTTTATATCTAAATGGATAGTATTCACTATAAAACCTATGTACATATACTTTTTTCTGAAGAAAATTCTATGATTTGTCCACATTTAGATAAAGTTTACTTTTTTTTAATTGCCTGCTTCCAGGAAGCAATTCGCCGACATATTTTCCGTATGCAAAGTGACCTTAGCGTGACTCGTCTCGTAAAAATCCGGTGATCCCAATACGCATGGATCTCTCATTGAAATAAACTATTAGCTGATTGTACATGTTATACACGTGCTCAATATCCATGCTTCTTTGTTGATTGTTTACTATAAGGAAGGTGACAATCGGTAAACTTCGGCTTCAAAACACGACAAATAATTAGCCGCCATATTTTCACATTATAACAGACATATAGAAAAAAAAATTGACGATTATATGATATATTTGCGTAAAAAATGATAACATTGTGCACAGAAGACTAAGTTTATGATAAATACATGCATTGGTTCAATAATTGAATAAACATTATTTTTCACTAGTCACTCGTTTCAGCGTGTTTATTCATTAAATGTACAATGTATTGATAAAAAGGTGGATCCCTTCTTGTACATGCATTCAGTCATCCTTATTGATAATTTCTTAATATTTCGTTTATCAGTTTATCTTCCATGTATGATTTTGTATTTCATTTTAAATACGCATGCATACTACACGTCACTTTGGCGGATAGTTCAACAATGTTATGCAAATCACTATTCTTACGGTATGAAATTAAAAGATAAGTTTTCAGCCAATTAAAATCGAAAACAGTATATTTATATTGTTCCTTATAAACTGCGATATTTCTCACAAGTATTTTTTTTTTTTTAGTTCATGCCTTCACTGAATTCATTTGAATTTCGTGGTGACCATGATAGTACAATGCATACTACGTCTTCATTCACGTGTACAAATGATACGATTATTGTTGTTTTGTTACTATATTTCGGGGACAATTTGCTCCGTTTATGATACGTAATTTCTGAATGACCAAACGCTTAGCTACTGTGTAACATTCTGTATGTTTGTTTTATAGCATGAAAACACTAAAAGAGGAATGTGCAACCCATCATAAATTATTGTAATTATTGTAATGGATCAGTATTATGAGATCCTTATTATAAGTAACTACGACATTGAAAGAAATTAAAAGTGGTTCCTTAATCATCCGTATAAAAGCGGCACATGCATTTTATTTTATCCTTATATTTTTCATAATGCGGTACAAGATAATTATGTTGCTGCAGTATAATATTTCGACACAACTATTTGAAATTCACAAAACATTTGTTTTATTCTTTTGACCAAAGATTTGTAAACTATACATTGTCAAATCCTTGTTTTTACGTTCGTAGTAACATAGTACATTCCATAGTCAGTCACCTATGTCAATTCACGTGCACACTACGATTGGTGTTGTATTTGAATCTTTCGGCCAATGAAATGAGACGTTACAAGTTGTTTGTGTGTGATACGCCAGAATGTTATCAATGAACTATCAAACGCTAAAGTTGACTGCATTTCAGTGTAACATGTGGACAAAACATTACATATTCCATACCAGTCTATCGAGTCGTCAATGCGGCCATCAAACTTCCGAACGTTTAAATTTTTTTTACATTAAGCAATCTTGGACAGCATTCCTCTTCCAATGAAACCTGATAGAAAGAGCAAGTCAAGAATATTGTATAAACTAGGAAAATTTAAACTGCATATGCTGGTGCTGCTGGTTTGATGCTACATAGGAATGAAACGTTCACTATGGTGAACAAAAGTGATCTGTTTAGTTGTAAATATAAAGCAAGGAGATGTGGTATGATTTCAAAACAAATATCCAACACAGTCCAAATGAGCGGATTTAAACAATCATAGGTTATTCAACAATGAGTAAAAAACATACCTTAAAGTCAACTATTACATCCTGACTTGACTGTGCTGAAAAACTCAACATATCTTTAACTGTATTGTAGAGCGCACTGGTTTTCGAACGTTGGGTAGTATAAAAACAGGTACTTCTGATCTGAGTAACAGGGCAAATATGTCTCCTATCATAGTTTCATATGGCGGAACTTTCTTCAGCGCAGGCTATCGTCAAATAGGAGAGTTACAGTGTTGTGCAATGCCGTCAATCTGAGTACATTTTATATCACAGTATAATATCAGCAACAGAAAATGCTTACTGCTCTCGTTTCTGCCGTACGTACAGTAACTTTTTATACTTTCTACAAGATTTCTCTTAAATGAATGCCCATTTAGACTATTCGTAATCTGGCATGAAGTATTTGTCCCTCCCCTTCTCCACAAAAATAATAAGTTGGTATTTTACTAAAGTTTTGACTTAGGTAACGGTTAAGTTTAAACTTAGATGGACTTAATCTGATATCTTCCGGAATAGCATTTTCCAAGATCGAATAACTGATGGAAGAAAAGATTTCTGATAAAATGCTGTTCTACACTTTATATGTTGCGTATCATTCGTTCGTCTTGTGTCATAGTTATGAATATTAAACAATTGTTGGGGGATTACACCGCCTAAAAAATCAGGGGTTTTATTGTGAAACATTTCATGGAATTTTAGAATTTTATGTTTTCTGCGTCTTTCTGTTAGTTACTCCTACCCTGTTTCGTCGTACAATTTGTTTTTGGATGATAGATTGGTACCACCAGTAACTATCCTAGCAGCTTCAACTTGCATATTTTCTAGTTTATCACTTAGATAGTCTGGAATATATCCCAAATAATATCTGCATTTCAAACAAAGGTCGGATAAAACTTAATTATATACTAGTAGTTTGTAAATGCTTTCTTTTCAATTTCAAATTTAATGCACGAAGTAAGTTCAATCTGGGTGTTGTCTTTTCAATCATCTTATTGACATGAGAATGCCACGAACCATCCTCATGAAAAATTAAACCAAGGTTTATGGCTTTCTACTTCCGAAATTATATTGTCATTTATATAAAGAGGGGATGATAGGGTTTTACTGATTTCTTAGAAATTGTCATAGCTTCAGTCTTTTTGGCATTGGATTGACCAATTGTCGATAGTCTCTATTTCAGAATTAAATTTGCACGCTGCTGCATATTCATCTTCAACTACTTTGAAAAAGGGAAGTATCGTCAGCAAATAGTTTTGAATTACAGTCTATGTCGCATACAATGTCATTTATATATACTAAGAAAGGTAAGGGGCCTAATATTGGTCCTTGAGGGACGCCATCATTTACACTAAAAGTATCCGAGGATTGACCTGAAATAACAACTTTTTGTTTCCGATTTGACAAATAGCTCATAAAACACTTTAATAGGTTTCCTCTTATACCAATATATTTCTAAGTTTATAAATAAGACCTTCATGCAAGACTCGATCGAAAGCATGGCTTATATAAAAAAAGACAACAGGAATCTCTTTTCCTGAGTCAAGAACTTTGCAAATAAATCTGGTATGTGTAAAAGTTGGTTCATTGTAGAATCTCTAGTCATGAAACCTGACTGGGCACTTGTTATTAGATTGTGTTTTGTCAAAAAGTTAAAAAAAAATGCTTAATAACACAACGTTCGTTACTCTTACCAATGATAGACAAAAGTGATATCGGCCTATAGTTTGACACCAGTTCCCTATCACCATTTTGAATACTGGTATAACGCTCGCTAATTTCCAGTTTCCTGGATAAACAGCTTTCCGTAAAGATTTATTGAAAAGCTAAGCCAGGGGCCTACTTAACTCATGAACAACATACTTCAGCAGCCTACCACTAATTTCATCAGGGTCGTCACTTTAGTGACATCTAGCGTAGACAAGTGATCAAAAACTTCCCCTTCGGTTATTATGATATTATCTAAGATTACTATATCATAGTACCGGGGGTATTAGGAAAAGACGCTTCAGAATCACCCACGGTCGCTTGCTTACAAAAGAAGAAATTAAATGCATTTGCTTTTTCATTATCGTCTTCTATATATTCATTATTTACTAACAAAGGGGGTTATATGATGCTTACTAAGGCTGCCATGATAGGTTTTCAAAAGCTTCCACCAATTCTTTACATTTGTTTTTTTTTTGATTCTCTAATATATTTACTTGTTTATTGAAAAAATCAAGTTTAGCTGTTTTGATTAAATTTGTGCACTGATTCCTAACAAATCGAAATTGCCGCCAAGAATCAGCATTATTCTACTTTTTTGCCATTTTATGAAGTCTTTTTCGACGCCGAATTAGTTTCTTTATATCACCAGTTAGCCATGGCGGGTCTTTAGATCTTACTTTGACAAATTTACAAGGTATATGTTTTGGAGCTATTTTTAATAAAGTTTCTGTAATGTTTGTCACGGCAACATTTATGTCATTATTGTTAATTTGCTGCAGTATAATATTTCGACACAACTATTTGAAATTCACAAAACATTTGTTTTATTCTTTTGACCAAAGATTTGTAAACTATACATTGTCAAATCCTTGTTTTTACGTTCGTAGTAACATAGTACATTCCATAGTCAGTCACCTATGTCAATTCACGTGCACACTACGATTGGTGTTGTATTTGAATCTTTCGGCCAATGAAATGAGACGTTACAAGTTGTTTGTGTGTGATACGCCAGAATGTTATCAATGAACTATCAAACGCTAAAGTTGACTGCATTTCAGTGTAACATGTGGACAAAACATTACATATTCCATACCAGTCTATCGAGTCGTCAATGCGGCCATCAAACTTCCGAACGTTTAAATTTTGTTTACATTAAGCAATCTTGGACAGCATTCCTCTTCCAATGAAACCTGATAGAAAGAGCAAGTCAAGAATATTGTATAAACTAGGAAAATTTAAACTGCATATGCTGGTGCTGCTGGTTTGATGCTACATAGGAATGAAACGTTCACTATGGTGAATAAAAGTGATCTGTTTAGTTGTAAATATAAAGCAAGGAGATGTGGTATGATTTCAAAACAAATATCCAACACAGTCCAAATGAGCGGATTTAAACAATCATAGGTTATTCAACAATGAGTAAAAACATACCTTAAAGTCAACTATTACATCCTGACTTGACTGTGCTGAAAAACTCAACATATCTTTAACTGTATTGTAGAGCGCACTGGTTTTCGAACGTTGGGTAGTATAAAACAGGTACTTCTGATTTGAGTAACAGGGCAAATATGTCTCCTATCATAGTTTCATATGGCGGAACTTTCTTCAGCGCAGGCTATCGTCAAATAGGAGAGTTACAGTGTTGTGCAATGCCGTCAATCTGAGTACATTTTATATCACAGTATAATATCAGCAACAGAAAATGCTTACTGCTCTCGTTTCTGCCGTACGTACAGTAACTTTTTATACTTTCTACAAGATTTCTCTTAAATGAATGCCCATTTAGACTATTCGTAATCTGGCATGAAGTATTTGTCCCTCCCCTTCTCCACAAAAATAATAAGTTGGTATTTTACTAAAGTTTTGACTTAGGTAACGGTTAAGTTTAAACTTAGATGGACTTAATCTGATATCTTCCGGAATAGCATTTTCCAAGATCGAATAACTGATGGAAGAAAAGATTTCTGATAAAATGCTGTTCTACACTTTATATGTTGCGTATCA
The DNA here is from genome assembly GCA_017311375.1 of Mytilus coruscus. Taxonomy (NCBI): domain Eukaryota; kingdom Metazoa; phylum Mollusca; class Bivalvia; order Mytilida; family Mytilidae; genus Mytilus; species Mytilus coruscus. Next base: position 30,539,218 of record CM029602.1, on the reverse strand, counting down.
TTCGTTCGTCTTGTGTCATAGTTATGAATATTAAACAATTGTTGGGGGATTACACCGCTTAAATAATCAGGGGTTTTATTGTGAAACATTTCATGGAATTTTAGAATTTTATGTTTTCTGCGTCTTTCTGTTAGTTACTCCTACCCTGTTTCGTCGTACAATTTGTTTTTGGATGATAGATTGGTACCACCAGTAACTATCCTAGCAGCTTCAACTTGCATATTTTCTAGTTTATCACTTAGATAGTCTGGAATATATCCCAAATAATATCTGCATTTCAAACAAAGGTCGGATAAAACTTAATTATATACTAGTAGTTTGTAAATGCTTTCTTTTCAATTTCAAATTTAATGCACGAAGTAAGTTCAATCTGGGTGTTGTCTTTTCAATCATCTTATTGACATGAGAATGCCACGAACCATCCTCATGAAAAATTAAACCAAGGTTTATGGCTTTCTACTTCCGAAATTATATTGTCATTTATATAAAGAGGGATGATAGGGTTTTACTGATTTCTTAGAAATTGTCATAGCTTCAGTCTTTTTGGCATTGGATTGACCAATTGTCGATAGTCTCTATTTCAGAATTAAATTTGCACGCTGCTGCATATTCATCTTCAACTACTTTGAAAAAGGGAAGTATCGTCAGCAAATAGTTTTATATTACAGTCTATGTCGCATACAATGTCATTTATATATACTAAGAAAGGTAAGGGGCCTTATATTGGTCCTTGAGGGACGCCATCATTTACACTAAAAGTATCCGAGGATTGACCTGAAATAACAACTTTTGTTTCCGATTTGACAAATAGCTCATAAAACACTTTAATAGGTTTCCTCTTATACCAATATATTTCTAAGTTTATAAATAAGACCTTCATGCAAGACTCGATCGAAAGCATGGCTTATATAAAAAGACAACAGGAATCTCTTTTCCTGAGTCAAGAACTTTGCAAATAAATCTGGTATGTGTAAAAGTTGGTTCATTGTAGAATCTCTAGTCATGAAACCTGACTGGGCACTTGTTATTAGATTGTGTTTTGTCAAAAGTTAAAAAATGCTTAATAACACAACGTTCGTTACTCTTACCAATGATAGACAAAAGTGATATCGGCCTATAGTTTGACACCAGTTCCTATCACCATTTTGAATACTGGTATAACGCTCGCTAATTTCCAGTTTCCTGGATAAACAGCTTTCCGTAAAGATTTATTGAAAAGCTAAGCCAGGGCCTACTTAACTCATGAACAACATACTTCAGCAGCCTACCACTAATTTCATCAGGGTCGTCACTTTAGTGACATCTAGCGTAGACAAGTGATCAAAACTTCCCTTCGGTTATTATGATATTATCTAAGATTACTATATCATAGTACCGGGGGTATTAGGAAAAGACGCTTCAGAATCACCCACGGTCGCTTGCTTACAAAAGAAGAAATTAAATGCATTTGCTTTTTCATTATCGTCTTCTATATATTCATTATTTACTAACAGAGGGGGTTATATGATGCTTACTAAGGCTGCCATGATAGGTTTTCAAAAGCTTCCACCAATTCTTTACATTTGTTTCTGGATTCTCTAATATATTTACTTGTTTATTGAAAAAATCAAGTTTAGCTGTTTTGATTAAATTTGTGCACTGATTCCTAACAAATCGAAATTGCCGCCAAGAATCAGCATTATTCTACTTTTTTGCCATTTTATGAAGTCTTTTTCGACGCCGAATTAGTTTCTTTATATCACTAGTTAGCCATGGCGGGTCTTTAGATCTTACTTTGACAAATTTACAAGGTATATGTTTTGGAGCTATTTTTAATAAAGTTTCTGTAATGTTTGTCACGGCAACATTTATGTCATTATTGTTAATGATATTATCACAATTGACTTCACTCTATATCATTTTTGTAATCAGTAAAGTCTGCATGATTAATAGTCCCAAATCTTCCTACTAAAAACTTTATTTGGTGTTTTTTGAATGTTTATAATGCCACTCACGTGACAGTGATATCTTACGTTAGCTTCCAAAATGTTATCACCGACTTCAGTGTATAAAAGTATGTCAGGGTCATTTACTAAAATCAAATTCAGTAAAGATGAACTGGTTTCGCCAAAAAAAATTTAGGATTTTCAATTGCTTGATTAAGACCGTTTTGCAAGATAATATTTGTAAGTCTTTTGTTACGAAAATTCAACAGGTTTTCGTTGAAACCGTCCGTTACTACTATTTTATCATTGCCCAAATTGAAAGCATTTGCTATGGACAAATTATATTATCCAAGTATTGCGCATTAAAATCAGGAGGTCTGTAAAATACTCTAAACAGACATTTACTTTTTTTTGTGTTAACTTCTATCTAAAGACATTCAAGATGTTTTATTTCAAGATCATGGCGTCGTTTACTTGGTATATTTCCCTTTACATAAACTAGGACCCAACCACCTATTCTGTCTCCATCCCGATCCTTTCGATACGGAGTCCTAAAATTAGATAATTTTAATTTGCTATCAGCAATATCGGACTTAAGCCATGTTTAGGTTAGTAAGATTAAGTCCATGTCCCCAAGCTCATCTTCAACTATTGATTTTTTAGGGAGAAGACTTTGTAAGTGTAAGCATGAAAAAGTCAAAAGATATTTATAGCGATAAAAATCAAACATATCAGTTGAACTCTCATTATGCAAGCAGTTATCTAGTAAGTCGAGCGTTGGGCCTGGATTTAGTTTGATATCACCTGCCGTATAAATAATAAGACATAGATATAAAGATAGTTGACAAAGCACAAGGCAAGTGTCACTCATCAATATATTCATATCTACCCAACAAAGGAATTGTAATTTTTGTTTCTAAAACCCTCCTGGTGCTTATCACATACGAATTCAAACTTGAGAGCAAACATGTAGAACATCTTCAATTTTCTAAAATTGTTTGTAATTGAAAGTATAAAAACATTATAAGAGCCTTTGTGCCAATTTGAACAAACAGATTAACTAATACAACGGTATCCAAGTCGATCGAGTGAGACAGTCGAGTAGACCGGACATAGTGTAGCCCAACACGTGCCCAATGTATTTATGTCACTTCCCATTGTTTACATTTCGTAAGGATAAATATAGTACAAGACAGAACACATGTTGGGAGCACTACAATAATAATGTTACTGGTATGATAAGTACAACACTGATTCACACAACCGACGCCGGAACAACAAAAAGAAAACAAACTGTAACAAATATGTAATCATATATACAAGTTTCAGTATTTTCATTGAGAGTTCTACCCATGACAGGAAAATAAATAGTACATAAATTATAATGCAGGGTAAACAATGATAGGTGCACATTAATTCTAATGGGCTTTATCAAAAGGAAGAGTAACCATTGATTAAGATTAAGAAACGATCATCTCAAATAGCCACTCCTAAAACCACCACTCCGCCTCTACACGCACACGCACATCTCGTTCTCACAGAACCCCGGCACCACTTGATATGAAGAGAGAATAAGATTGTTTTGATTTTGAAATATCTTATATGTATGCCATTTTACAATGCACTGCCGAAAATAACTAGACCTATGGTTATTTGGAGACAAAAATACAACATATAAACACCCACACACCCACACACATTGTATATACACATAAATTCCAAATTTAATAAGGAAAACATACAATGGTTATTATGATGTAGCAAATAATATGATTAGCAGTTAGCTTAAAAAAACTGGAGACAAGGTCAAGCTGAACATGGTTAATTTTATTAGCGTCCATCGTTTCCAACATCCCCGTTATTGACAGACATGGCCAGTGTAGTAGCTACCATTGACGCAACAACGCACTTGCGTGCACAAACGAAATGGCCCAAAAAAAAAATCATTATTAAAAAATCATAACAGTCAAAAAAAGAAAGAGTGCGATTGACTGTTACTATATATAGAGAGAGAAACCAAGAACTACCGGTCGTCAATGTAATCGGGCGAATCCCGCTTTTGTCGGTATCCAGGATTATTGGCGCGTCACACTGTATATACAATTTTTAGACAATCTACTAAACGAACTACGAGATCGTCTTGTCAATTCGGAAGAACGTTTTCTTGCCCAGGTGCTTCTTCTAAACAATCTGAAAAGTTTGAATCGGGACCATCAAATTTGCATATTTCGCGCCTACGAGTCCGATCTTCAACAAAAGATCAGTTTCTTCTCGAAAATAAAAGGTGGGTTGCGAGATGGGATATTTATCCATCTAAGAAACCAGACCAACTCTGTGCAACATTGGAGATGACGCCGAAAGAACTTTACCAAAATATATTCTGTATTCTGCAAATACTTCTCACCATGCCACCCTCAACCACTACTGCTGAACGCTCTTTCAGCGCTCTGAAACATGTAAAAACGTATCTGAGATCGACCATGGGACAAGAAATACTTTCTTAACTAGCACTGCTGCACGTTCATTCTGATTTTGACATTGAAACTAAAGAAGTTGTTGACACGTTTAACAATGCTAGGCAAAGGAAAATGTTACTCTCCTAAAGGACCTCGATTGATAACTTCAGTCTTACATACGAACGTCACATTCATATATCACCAAATTAAAAATTGATTGTTTGAATTGCTTTGTTTTCGTATGTTAACTTATATATGTCATAAGATGATCCAGTTCTCTAGCCCTTTCTTTCTCTAAAGCATAATAAATTGGGGAGCATTGCAAAGTTTTTAGATTTTTTTAGTCAGTTTTAGGTCTTTGATTTGATATATATCAAAACACTCAACTGTGCATACTTCACTTACTTCAAAATTAACCATCTTAGATCGAAAAAATATTCATTTTCTGCAAAAAAGGGTCAAAATTTTTTTTTTCGCTTCGCTCCGCTCGGCGCAAATTTTTTGCCTCGCTACGCTCGGCATCTTCTGAGTGCACACCATTAAAAGTGTAGCTACGCCACTGATGGCACCATCATCATTTGTTGCTTAGCGTTCTGTATCGTCACCTGTGGCTTCATCTGTTTCTTCAACCCCGTGACTGGCTAGACGTATGATGATTGGGCGCGGACGATCAGGTTATTGTTTTCCAGTGCGGTGACTTTTACAATATCACTCTGCGACATTGGGACATTCATTTGCCTTACAATTTGTAGTATTTTATGGTCAGTGTTTCTCCATAAGAGAAAAGTACTCCTAAAGTACGGAACATGTGTTTACTGCTATACTGCTCTAGGTCATCGCATTTGTATTTAAGAAATTTTATTTCTGCCTTTGAATTGTTGCTGACCTCAGAACTTTCATGAACAGTAATAATTTCCTGTAAACTTTCTATTTTTTGGTCAAGGTCGGCATATTTTATTTATAACTCTATTTATTCACGTAGAATATGTTTTTTGTTTTTCTTCAACAAGAGTATGTAGGTCACCAATGAGAAATTCTTCTACAGTTTGGGCTACTCTCACAATGTCTTCCTGGTTTATGCTAACTACAGGCCTGTGGCATTACTCATGCTTGTATCAGATAATTGTCATCAGAACAAGAGTGTGAAAGTATATGGAATATATTAGCAGATTCTGTATCAAACGCTTTTTGTTTTTTTATCTGTTTGCAAATTTTGGGGGGACGGTTGAGAAGATTGGTGACGTCTTCGCATTTTGAATTCACCGTCGTTGGTATTTGATTTCTGCATCAAATCTTCAATAATTAACTTAAGAGTCACTTCTACATACTAAAATACACAGTTGATTGAATAAGTTGTTAACATTAATAGAAGCAAACCCGTAACAGTGTGGTAGTCCGAGATTACTCTGACGTCCAACGGCTGTTTTACCAGACAAGCTGGGGCCGTGGGACGTCAGAGCTCGTCCCATATCAAAAAGTGGATAGTTCCAAAATAGATGCGCTGCTTCGTTGCTTCTGGAGCCGACTGACGGCCTTGGAATTATATAAATCGAGCATCAATTTGTTCATTTTTCATTTATCTCTTCATTTATGTAAGTTTCATGTACCTGCCACCAATTATTTTCTCACATTTGGACAGTTTTCACAGTGACCCATCGATTCCGGCATTTTAACTTTCATTTTGAAAGACTGTCATGTGATCAGCGAGAAAAATGTGGTTATTCTTGGTCGTGGAAATTTGGGCAATCGGGATCATCGAGTTGATCTGTTCGGCAGGGTGAACCTAGCTTTACATTTTCTTAAACGTGTGTGTCTCACGCCAAAAACATTGTCGTGATCGGTCGTATATCATACGGTAATGTTTATTCCCACTATATTTAGAGAGTTGAGTGTAATTAGCAGATCTTTGTTGAATTTATATATATCTTTCATGGAATCAAGACTTAAGAGCGAGACCTATTGACAATGTGTGGTCACTTGTCTGTTTGTCGAAAACTATATGTCTGCATCAAGATGGGTTTTTTTTATTTCTGTTGTTGGGCTGCTATACCATAAAAGTATAACCCACATCTGATTCTCCTTCTCTTTCACTCTTATTTTCCGTGTATATTGCTGGCTGAAAAAAATATAAATCAGATAGCACTTATGTGACATATTGTTAGGACACCTGTCTGTTGTTGAAGATTATACGTCTCACTCTAGATGTCTTTTACTTATTTCTGTAGTTGGGTTGCTGTCTCGTGTCTATTTATGCATCACTTAATTTTCCGTGTTCACTGATGGCTGAACAAAAAATTATCATATAAATCTGATAGGCTAAACACTGCCAGTTTTTCATTGTATCAAGTATAGTGGATTGATTTGATTATTTTCTGCTTAACGTCCAGTGGCAAATATTCCATGCATATTAAAGCCATTGTGTCAGAAAATCAAATCGTAAAGATATTGCATATGTGTCTAGTATACTTAAACATTTGTTGTTTTTTTCTATTTTTCTGAGTGAAGAAAGAAAGAATTCTACAGAAACGTAGACACGTACTTGCTTCAAATGTGTTTTCTGAAATAAAACCACTACGTAATTTTAAGCATTATCAGCTATTTTGTCTTAAGTTCAAATAAAGTGGCAGTCATTTCATAGCAAAACTATCTTATCCTACCTTGACTGTGCTGAAACACTCAACATAATATTATATCTTTAATTGCATAATAGAGCGCACTGGTTCCAAAAAGTTGGGTAGTATAAAGCAGGTACTTCTGATCTGATCAACAAGGCCAATATGTCCCCTATCATAATTTCATATATTTATTTTATAATTCATGAAAAACTGTCATCAAGGGTTCTACAGTGATCCCAAGACGTTGAGCCTTTTATTTGATATTGATTAATTATCCATTTTCTTTTACTTTTTGGACAAAGTTACAGTATGCGTAGGAACTATTTTGTTTAACATATGTACTACTTTCTTGTCTGTTCTTTGTGACCGGGCCCGAATTATATTATAAACCTTCTGGGTGTCAAGCGAAAAACAAATGAATTAACGCAGACACAATTTTGGGAAATTAGCCGGCAGCTCTACGTAAGTCTTACTAATTTCTGGAGACAAATAGAAATAAGCAAAAACTAAACGAGGAAAATTACCAAACAAAAAAAAAAATCTCCTTCTTTCGTGATATATGTTTTTTTAATCAACAATAGTCAGACTCTTTTTGAAATGATTTTGCGACTCTAAAAAGAGCCGTTTTCAATATGCAATTGTGTAATCACTTTATCTGCTTCTTCGTCAGTGTTAACATTTGATTCTTCACTGCAGTGTATGTCGATTTCTCAGATCCTCTCCCTGTTTTTTCTTCATTAGACGATTGGCTAAATTGACTTCCTCTCTACATGGTTAACTAAGTGGATTGTGTCTTCACAGTTCCGTTACATCTGGTACCATACTGACGTCAATTACGACTTGCGGAAAAAATTCCGTTACGGCTCTGACTTCGACTGAAAACAGGCTTTAGCAGTTTTAATCGTTTGAAATATGCTGTTTCTTCGTCAGTTGCCGATATTATACTGTGATATAAAATATACATCTACTCAGATTGACGGCATTGCACAACGCAGTAACTCGCCTATTTTATTACACAGGCCTGCGCGGAAGAAAGTCCCGCGCTAAAATTCTAAGTTTTTTGCTAAATATACTTTACTATAATGCCGTCATAATCAAAATTTCACCCTTGCCTTGCACGTAAAAAGTGTTGTATAGTTGAACAAGGAATATTATAAAGTAAACAGCGAATTTCATACCGTTTAGTTTTGCGTTGTTGGCTAGCTGTTTTATTGATGTATACTTTGCATCTCCTTTTATTGAATAATAATATGTTGATCGGTAGTGATGCTAGCAAACTAAGTTCATTTTTAATGTATTTTAACTATCCTAGAGATTGTAGTATTTAATGGTCCACCCGGCTAAAGCTGTATTTCCTACCCTTGCATCTACAAACGGTCATTTTCGAACTTTAAAAAAAAATTTTTTTTTTAATGTTGTCATGTCGGGGTTCTTTATTATATTAAGATATTTTAACTATGAAATGACTGCCACTTTATTCAATACAATACTGGTATTCCATAATGAAAAGGTTTCACTCTTTATCTTACCGTCGAACAATAAGTCATCAACGTACTAGGTAGATTCATTATAGGATTAAATACATTTTTTCTAAAAGTTATTGATGAGTAAATTGGGGCGATTAACTCACAAACTTTACATAAAAGTCCGAACTGAATAAAAGTCCGAAGGACTTTTATGTAAAGTTTGTGAATCAGCGACCTAGTTAACACATCAATAAACTCTAGAAAAAATGTGTTTAATCCTTATAATTCTTAACCCAAACATTTGCAATTTTTTATTAAGAATTGTTGGTACATTGGCTACTAATTACTATCAAATGCACAATTGACATTTCGTAACTAAGGAGTGAAAAGTTGAATAACAAAAATACTGAACTCCGATGAAAGTTCAAACGGAAAGTCCCTAATCAAATGGCAAAATCACAAGCACAATCACATCAAACGAATGGACAACAACTGTCATATTCCTGATTTGGTACAGGCATTTTCTTATGTAGAAAAGGGTGGATTGAACCTGGTTTTATAGCGCTAAACCTCTCACTTGTATGACAGTCGCATCAAATTCCATTATATTGACAACGATGCGTGAATAAAGCAAACAGACATAATAGGTAAAAATGTCAAGATAGGGATACAGCAGTCAACACCGTGTCACAATCTTAATCACAACAAAAACAAAAAAATATTTAAGAAACTCCAGCATACTGATCACTTGTTCCTCTGTGTAGCATGTTTTACCCTTTTGTTCGCTATTAACAAAATATGCCTTATGGTATCCCAAAGTAATAAATTTATAGCGTATGCTACCATTTTTATGTTGAAAGGCATTGTGGATTATTTCTTTTAGGCGACTTTTCAATTTCACATGGGGAATGGTGGTATACAGGGTTGAAAAATCAAAAGTTTTGATAGAAATAATTTCAGAAAAAGACCGAGATTTAAAATTATCCAGAAGTTCTTTAGAATTTTTAAGAATCCACATATGATTAATACCACTACGCGAGTAAACAGCTTCACAGTATTTCTGAAGACCCTCTTTCACTGCGGACAGTATTTTAGTCAATCTAATGGACAATTCTTTGGTGGAACATGCAAATGAGCCGGCAATGTACCGTTGTTTGTTCGGAATTTTGTGAAGCTTAGGTATCCAATACAAACAAGGTAAGTCCTCTGATTTGTTGTTCAATGTAATGTTCATTGAAGCCATGAAGGACTTATGATTCGCCAAAATTTTATCATTGTCAGACGATATGTCTTTGTATGTGGGATTACCTGAGTGCTCATTTATTCCTAATTCTCTAACAAGACATTTGTAGTAATACGATTTACATACAAAGACAATATTATTTGAAGCTTTGTCCGCAGGAACAACAACATACTTATCATGAAGAGATGATAGACATTTCACAGCCTCTTTGTCTCTGAAAGTGGACTTTGGTCGATCATTCACACAGTTTTTCAACTTATGAATGCGACGTTTTATCAGAGACCGGATTGGTTTGACCCATTCTGACAAAGTGTCCAGTTCAACTTCTTCTCGTTTAGCCCATGCTCTGGCGTAGTCCGCAATGGAATCCATAATTATTTTGAAGTTATGGTTCCAATTGATGTGTTGGGGTTCTCTAAACTTAGGACCATGAAAAATCACCTTTCGGAGATTTTCATGTTGAATTATGTTTAGATCCCCAGTTATTACATGGCCAGAGGGGCTGTAATTATAAGGCGAGTGGGAACAGTCACATGTCGGAGGGTTTTTTAGGTATTGTTATAAATCAAGGTCCTGCAATGCTTGTTTATAGTTAAATACTTTGAGTGCAATGGTTTTGGTGTAACTGTAGGATACAATAGGAACAGACTGATTTTGAAAATAAATAGGAATTTTAGATGTTACCTCCTTGTGATGTAGAACGTTGCAGATGTTGATTGCATATTGACTTTTTTACATCCATTAATGATCGATTAATGCAATGGAATCTAAAATGAAATAACACAGATCTGGGGTAATTAAAAATGTAATTGTAATTAGCTGTAATTAATTACAATTTTGAAAGTAATTTAATGTAATGTGTAATTGAGCATATTTTCAATCACATGAAATTGAAAGTAATGAATTACATTGCCGTTTTGCCATGTAATTATGAATTACTTTTCAATTACTTTGAATTACATTTAAATAATAGGTTGTAAATTTTTAAAAAATTTGGCTTTTCTGATGCAACTTGTAAATTTAACAGTCGGAAAGCTGACCCCGGTTTGACCCCATTTCTTAAAGCAACAATGGAAGTCATGTGATTACCATATATGGGCATTTTTTTACCAAAAAAAGTGAAGCCCGTTTTTTGGAATTTGTAGTTTTTTGCATGAATTAAAACTAATTTGCTTTTAAGTGAACATTCTTGAGTATATAAGAAATATATTGATTCACTCAATTATGGATTAAACTAATTTTTTCTCTCAAAATGTGTCTTCAAAGTCTAGGTGTTGACCAAAAAAATCGGTCACTGGAAATTTAAATCGTAATTTTCTTTCTTAACTTCTCGGGAAGCTATGCTGAATTTAAATTATGTTATGTAACATAACTTTGACTATGATATGTCAAATTTGTGCCACTTAATACGCTGTAATACGCAAATGTGCCACTTCGATGTGTCGATATTTCTGACGAAGCGGGGCCGATAGTAATTTACAAGTTACGTCCCTTTGTTTGACACTATCATGATCAAACTATTATTATATTAAGCACCATATATGCTGTTATTTACATGAGGATATTATTAAAATAATTTTATTGAATATATTTTGATACTAAAGACATGTGCAAAAAAAAAATAGCGAAACACATTTTATCACTTTTCAGAACTCAGTCTCAATTAAATACTCAAATAGGCCCTGTGTCAGTATGTGCCATAATATTATTATTCCAAGAGTTAATTTAATATTTATATTTTGGTAAGTATTCATACTGCTGTAACCAAATTATTTCAACACAGAAATAAATTTCTACTTTAATCATACAAGGGGTAGCCAAAATATTCATGAATAATGGATCAAGACAGGATTAAAATTATCAAATACAGGAACTCCTTTTCATTACTGATACCTGATTAAACTTAAACGAAACCATTTATAATGAAAGTATTCTGAATGTAAATTCTTCATTATTTGAAATAAAAGGAAATTAGTTTGCAATTCTTGTATGAACAAACTAAATATAACAATAAATTTTGTCTCACTGAATCCATGCAGATTCTAATGAATGGACTCAAATTATAAAAAAAAAAAGCACTAAACCAATAAATAAATGGTTCTAATCATGAACTTGAAAATAGATAAGAACAAAAAAGACTGGGTCTAATATTTTTTCTTCTTCTATTTATTTTTTTTTTTAACAATTATGCATTTTTATATTTATACAAAAGTATTTCAGAGCAGATTCTGAGTGCTAAGTCAACAATATTATGTTTTAGATCACAAGTCATAAGTAAGTTACACTTCATGTCAGTATGAACATGCTTTGAATATGAGTGATTAAAATGCTAGTCTGAAAGAGATTGTTTTAAGTTCATATTTAGGACAAGACTTTTTCATTTACCTTTGGCAGTTTTGCAGGATTACTTCATCACAATTTTTTTTATAATATTATAAACAATGAATGAGTTTTGGTTAAGGTTGTGTAAAGACAGTATACGATTTCCTTACCTTGTTTTAGTTAAGTCATACAATTCACTGACTTATAAAAGAGAATAATTAATCCAGTTAAATATTCACAGCTGAACTCGCCATTGCTTTTTCAAACAAACACACTAAATGTGTGTACATTGTGTAAAGATGCAAGTTGACATCGATGTGTAAGATAAAAAAACTACAATGTCAAAAAATGTCTTTCGTTTGGAATTTAGTTCGAACGGGGTTTCCTAAGGGGTGATAGAACGTTAGACTTGATTTTTGTTTTAACTTTGAGATACTTATTATTATTTTTATATAGTTTGTATATTCTTTGTTTATCTGGAAAAAGAAGAAAAAATAACAGACAATTTCGCATAATTCTTAAACGACGATCAAAGGCATTATGTTATTTTTAAAAGACGGACAATTTATAACATGTTTAAGTATTATTTTCTTTGATAATAAGAACCATGCTTGAAAAATCGAAAGAAGTCTATTTCTGACCCTAATGGCAAGTAAGAAACAGAAAAAGAAAAAATCCAAATTGGCGCCAAATTATTTTTCCGCGAAATTAACGCAATTTCAGAATGGCGGGTTTTAACACCAGTCCCATTGTTGTCTTAAGAAAGTAGCAACATCGTTTCTAAGGGCTTGCTTTCCGACTGTTAATTTTTTCCTATATTTATTATGCACTTGGTAATTTGATTTTTAAAATACTTTTAAACATTTATCATGATGAAAAAATAGAAAATTCCTTGATATTTTATTAATCATTATAGGATGTATAATAATTTTTATTTGTATTTAATTTTTCACATGTTTACATAATAATTTAAAATTAAAAACAATACCAATTTATTTACATACAATTTGTAAATATGTTGTTCTAACAATTAAAATAATCTTAGCCTCAGGATATAAAAGTTTCGTTTTATTCTAGCCCGATGTCATTTTATGATTTTATTCTAAATGATGTAGATCTTGTATGTCTTTGGACAAAGTAATTGAAATGTAATTAATTACAATGGCAATGTAATTGTGATGTAATTAATTACATTTGAAAATAAATGTAATTGTGATGTAATTAATTATATTTAAAAAGCAATGTAATTGAAATGTAATTAATTACTTTGGCATGTAATTGACTCCAGGTCTGAAATAACACCATAGTAACTCAAAAACTTCATTTTAATGAGATATTATTTAAATTTGAAGCGTACAAGAAACGGAATAATCTTCATCTTGAGAGTTTTCATTCGTATGACGTCAAGCTTTCCCATGACGTTAATGTGCCAAGCTCATTCATGAAATTTCGCGGAATTTTATTTTATTGTAAATTTATACATTTTCTACGAAAGCCTATTAGGGTCACAAAAAAAAAAAATTATTTATCTCGTAATTACGAGAAAACTATCGCGTAATTACGAGAAAATTATCGCGTAATTACGAGATAATTATCGCGTAATTACGAGAAAACTATCGCGTAATTACGAGATAAAAATCTTATCTCGTAATTACGTCGCGTTATTACGACATGAGAAGTTTTTTATCTCGTATTCACGAGATAATTATCGCGTAATTACGAGATAATTATCGCGTAATTACGAGATAACTATCGCGTAATTACGAGAAAACTATCTCGTAATTACGAGATAAAATTACATATATATATAGTCGTAAGAAGGTTGTTATAGAAAGTAAAAGATGTATTTATTAATCGATTTGAATGAAATATAATCTCTTTTTGTTATTAATTTTTAGTTAGATAATTTATGTTATTGGCCACTTTTTAAAACATAAAAGATGATTTTATAAATTAATTGCGTAAAAAGGAAGCGAGGAATTAAGTCATATCCGTAAAACACCTCTAAAAAGCCTATTTACTATAGCCGATTGACTACATCATGTGTTTGCGTGTCCAAATCTACAAGATTTTTAATATGTGCTCATAGACATATACACATAGTATACCAGAGGTTCAAATGAGCTTGTCACCGGTGTCTGGATAAAACTATTACTATTGCCAAATAGAAAGTTTGTTTTAAATTGGCACAAGAATTTCGGAGGAAGTAAAATACAACTGCCATTGGTTCCTGTTTAAACTAAGTCCTATCGAAGAGAACCAGGAAAAACAGAAGAAAAAGTTGAAAGTAGATCCCCTCATGACCAAGTGCTTTTAGAAAGGTTGCAAGTCTTACAAGCATTTAGGCGGGGGCAAGGATTCGAACTCTTATGTGTACAATAAGAAGAGATAAAATAACTATTTTACTCTCTTTCTTGTTAGTTTAATTATAATATGCCCCCCTCCCCTCCCCTCAACCGAATGTTGTTTTTGTTTTTGGTAAATTTCATTTATCTTTATCGCGAAAATAGTCAACAAAATACGAATTTCGTAAGAAATAAGAAGAAATATATAACAATATTTTAGAAATTTATTAACATGTTGTGGGAGCCTTTGCAGTAACAAAAAAAGCTTTTTGCTACAGCGCAAAGAGAACGGGTTATAAAAACTCCTTTATCTTTATCTTATATTACACAATTGAATTAGCTTGTTATAGGGGACATTTACCCAATTTCGCTCTGTATATATCGTTTACAAAAAAGTCGATAAGATTATCAACTTTTGTACCCAAAAGCAAGGGTTGTACCTCTTGTTAACACATTTTAAGGCACCAATTCAATATACTAGTAAAATCCAGTTGGTCGAATAAGTGCTAAACGACCCATTTGCAAATAAAAAGTGTCAGAATGGAAGAGGATTTATTATCATTACCAACGAGGAGGAGGGGGGTGCCTTGATTTTTGTCATTGACTACCTAAATATGACATCGCAAGTTCTTTGCATGTATTATTTGCAATATTTTTGATATAATTCCAATATACCGTTAATGTTTGTATAAAAATGATTATCTCGTAATTACGCGATAGTTTTCTCGTAATTACGCGATAATTATCTCGTAATTACGAGATAAAAAACTTCTTATCTCGTAATTACGCGATGATTATGTCGTAATTACGAGATAAAAAATGATTATCTCGTAATTACGCGATAGTTTTCTCGTAATTACGAGATAAATATATTTTTTTTGTGTGACCCTAATAGGCTTTCGTAATTTTCCAAGCTTTAATGCATTATTTCTTTTTATTATTCATTAGAATAGAAATAACAGAAATAATATGTATTTGTTTTTTCAATCTCAATTTGCTTGAACCCCTTGAACATCTTGATCCCATGCATCTGTATCGCGCATGAATAGATCATAATGAAGGTTTCGAAAATAGTTTCGGCAACATGGTCTATCGAAGTGTAAACCAAGGGGAAAACTGCTAACGGACCAATCCAGTTCAAGTATTTGTAAATATGCAAATCATATAAGAATTATGATAAAATTTATCGTATCGAAAATTTTATCGTAACTGTACAATTCTTGTTCAACGTTTGCACATATAGTCTAGTGGTAGATTATTGAATTGTACAGTCGTGGTTTATAAATAAGTAATTTGATTCCCATTTAATTCTAGTAGTATTTTTTATTTTCTTTACCCGTCTTTGCATATTCCTTACTAGACAACATGCAGTCAAAACATTTAGGTCAAAACTTCACATAAACATAAAAAGATCAGATAAAGTTGTATGCTTAAAGTAAATTGCTCTTTATCTAAACAGCATTTTAAGCATCTTCTCAAAACAATGGAACCTTTTGAAATATTTCACTTGTCATTCAGAATTTTCATTCATTTTTCAAGCATTTCTCATTTATTAACCTCAATCTAATCTCAACTCAACACCTCACTACTCACGCGGGGGTAGTTTTCGCGGGGGTGGTTTACTGCCAGACGAAGCTTCGCTTTGTCCTTCTGCATTTTCGAGTCGTGTTGTTCAAGTCGATAGTAATGGCTTGTTAGGCTATGTACTTTCCGCGAAAGAATTGGTTGCTGACAAAGTCCTTGAGCAAAATTATTTTTCAGACAGTTCAGTGGTTTCCCAAGGACAAAATGTAATCTTAGTGTAATATATATAATATAATATAATTACAGTAAACTGTATCTGTAGTATCATTGGTTTGATGAACTAAATTTTATTTTATTTTATTGAAATCAACAGTCTGACAGTACACTATGATTACGCTCATACCCTTCAATGTTTATTTATCATTTTTAACAAATTTTAAGTTCAACATGGTTCCGCTAATTATCATACCAACACATTAAGAAAATTCACAAGTTGAAGCCCTACGAAGATCTTAGACTATCAGTAGGATTGATTAGAATTATTAAAGCAATTGCAATATCGACTTGACAAAAAAAATTGGTGTAAAAAAACTACCTGAAGACAAAGAACTAACTTCATGACATAAGACATATGGTATAATCGCCACTGAAACCAGGAGCTTATTACTGCATTAAACTATTATATCATTTCACTCTACCGATCGTGCTTCTATTTGGATAAACAAGATTATCTTGTTGAAACACATCGTCATTTTTAAATCTGCCGTTATTGATTGAACACAGTGGCAACGAAAATAACATGGTACATATTTTGCTGTATCAAAATAAACCATCCATCTGTTTGAAGATATAAAGCGTAATTTAAACATTTCACACTTGCAGTATTTCTTCTACCTATTTATCACTAAGATTATCATATAAATCCGACTATATACTTGATTCACAAGAAAACAATTAATAGCGGAAGGTAGTTATAAACTAAATTGTACTCTCAAGCTGTTTTGCTGGCATATTACTCCGTCACTGCATCTTTCACAAAAGATCACTTATAATAACATGATATGATCAAAAAGGGATATAAATATTTTAAATATTATACCTGTAGTTTTTTTTTATTGAATTGTACCACTTTAAACATAAAGCTGTCTGCACAATATAGTTAAAAAGACGAGGGATTAAATGAGACAGGAATTTACCAGAAAATAAAAATATCTGCCTTATCTGGTAAAGCTAATATGTTGACTGATAATTTCGGTTGTACAAGTCGGTTCTCTTAACTTCATGTCAGCAAATCTTAGACTACGCACTTATCACAAGAAAGAACTTATGGAACTTCACTATGATTGTATTTATGAATGAAAATGCTATTGGTTATCATGAACTCGAATTATATGCCAGTATTACGATTCGGATATGAGACAAATTGATAGATTAACAACAAAAAAAAAAAAAAATGAAAATAACACTATATAAGTGTCCGCAGTGCTTTTTTGGATTACATTCATCAGTAACTCTCAAACCCAAATATTTTGAAAGCCAACTTGATGGATAAAAAAGAACCGAAACAGTTGACGAGCTTTATGACCAAAAAAGGTAATAAAAGTAAGCCAAACCCATCAAAGGTCAAATTTGCTTGAGGGAGTTGTAACCTTAGTTTCTAATTAATTTATCAATAAAACAAACGAACAATTTAGGAAAGTTATGTTATAAATGAAGTCAGTACTCAGTACCGAAGTACTGACTACAGAACTGTCGATACCCCCAAGGACTGATAGTCCACCAGCAGCAGTATCGACCCAGTGCTATAAAAATGAAAATAACACTAAAACTTGTATGCGTCCGAAGGGCTTTTCTGGATTTACGTTGATCAGAAACGCTCAAAGCCGAATATTTCGAAAGCCAAGGATATATAAAGACCAAAATAGTTGGAGAGATTTATGACTTAATTGATTAAACAGTCATTGGACAAAAGTTGGTTCCCAAGATGGCGACTGAATCATTACGGACTATTGAAACTTTTATAAATATGTGTAAAATAAAGAAATAACCTATCGTTTTTTACTAATACTTTGTTATAAATCCTTTAGCTCTTACAACAGTCCAAATTCTTTTTGGCAGGGTATTGTACAGACTTTGAATGTGAATGTAATGGAGTTGAAGTGATGTCCAGATTTCTTGCACAATAGTTTTTAAGTCAGCGGCATTGGAAATATCATTTATTCTCTGCTGGACACGAATTTACACCACTTTCCACACGATTCAATTATGTTAATGTCTGGACTTAGAAGCGGCCATGCTAATGTTGGAATATCATTTTCTAACTTCCACTGATTTGACTGTCGGGACACATAACAGGGAGCACTGTCTTCCTGGAAGATGAAGGGGTCGACAGAGAAATGTCTAGCTATTACAGGACACAAGTTCTTATCTAAAATATTTATATATCCCTCACTGTTTGATTTTCCCTGGATTGGTGTTAGAGATCCTACTCCATGATATGAAATGCACCCCAAAACATGACTGAAAATTGAGCTTTGTAGGTATTCCCGTGACACAGTCCATTACATTCTGGTCGTAATCGTTCATCAATTTTACGCTCACATAAAATTTGTTGTTGTTTCCAATTTCTATTTTTGTCTCATCACTAAAATGATTTATCTCTAATTTTCCTGTTTTTCACGACAAAATCGTTTCCTTTTCTCGCGATTAACTGGGGAAATCGTTGTTTTTTTTGAAACTGTGTGACTCTTGTAACCATTAAACTGTAGCTATCACCTAACTGTCCTAGAACAAACAGGGTTCATTGTCTGACCATTTAATGCATCAGTGATTTCACCTAGAGCCGGTCCGAACGCAACTGTCGTTGAAGCTTCCGATCATCCCTGGGATGAACCTTTTTCTACCGGCCACTTCTCCCATTGGGTTCCTCTTATCCACAGTCGCGAAACCTCTTTATAAATTTGTTATGATTCTTCTATTCTTTTACTAGCAATTTCCCTATCTTATACCCAGAATAGCCTTGTTCTAACAATCCTATATCCATTTGTTTCTCCACTGGTGTCATCTCTTTCCCGTGGGGTGCCATCTTTAAAGCAGATTGTTATTTGTTTATTTGCGTCTGTGCAACATAAATGACGAAATCAACCAAATATTTGGCACTAGGAGGCACTATCAGTAACGACTGTTAGTATATGAAAAGCGATAACTCTAACCAAAAGCATCGGTAAAAAAATCAGTGGAAATTTGCCAAATTATGCATCGACAATTTTGGGAACTCACTTTTGTCCCAATGAGTGTTTAACCGTTTCACAGATGATATCGGATATGTTCCTTATGTCGTAACTACAATATCCTTCCCTTTTCACTAATGTGACCTACGAATTAAACTATTTACCGGATTTGTGATAACATAAGCAACACGACGGGTGCCACATGTGGAGCAGGATCTGCTTACCCTTCCGGAGCACCAGTTTTTGGTGGGGTTCGTGTTGCTTAGTCTTTAGTTTTCTATGTTGTGTCTTCTGTACCATTATATGTCTGTTTGTCTTTTTATTTTTAGCCATGGCGTTGTCAGTTTATTTTCAATCTATGAGTTTGACTGTCCCTCTGGTATCTTTCGTCCCTCTTTAAATGGATGAAACGAGAAAAAGCTTTTTTTTTTTAATTCAGTAATATTCTTATTAAACATTTTAAATAACATCTTACTCTTAACAACAACCACACTAGCCCTATTTCTCGTATCAAACATAAGCTAAAAGAACTCGGCAAGGAATTTGTTTTTGTCCCGGCTGATAAAGCTGCCAATAATATCATTATTGTTTGACGTAAATTTTATATTGAGGTTCTTCAAAAGGAAATCACGAATTCACCAACATTCCAACTGACTCAATTATCTGAAAAAGACATTTGTAACAAAGATTAACTTTTAGCTACCTTTTTTACAAGTAGAACCGAATAACATGAACGTTCCAACAATGTACTGGTTACCGAAGCTGCACAAAACACCTTACAAATATAGATTTATTTCGTCTTCAAGCCATTGTTCCACTACTTAACTGTCAATTATACTTACTAGTACACTTGGTACAATCAAAAACCTGGTAATAAATTGTTCAAATAAGGCCTTTGAAAATAATAGAATTAATTATTTTTGGAGTGTCAACAATTCTTTGGAAGTACTTGATAAATTGCATGCTCATATTGGTGATTTCGAATCTGTTCAAAGTTTTGATTTTTCTACCCTATATATCCCTTTGCCTCATAATCTCATTAAGAGAAAAATCACATATCTGATCAAATGGGCATTTAAAAAGTCAAAATGTGAATAGACATGTTCAAACTGTTTTAGGTAATTTTTTAGTAACAACAAACAAAAGAACTATGTCAATTGGACCTTCTTTGATACGATAACTGCACTAGAATTTTTCCTAGATAACATGTTTGTTCGCTTTGGAGATTCTGTTTATCGTCAAGTTATCGGAATTACTAACTGTGCACCACTTATTGGGGACCTGTTTCTTTATTGTTACGAGTTACAATTTATGACTATAGTCAGCAAAGACCCATCGAAACAACATCTGATACAAAAATTTAATAAAACTTTTAGATATTTGGATGATATATTGGCTCTCAATAATGACGACTTCAGTATGTACACTAAAGAGATTTATCTTGTTGAACTTACTTTAAAGCTAATACTAACAATGAACACTGCCCTTTCCTGGATCTTAATATCTATATCTTCAATGAGAAACTTAATTTTAAAATTTACGATAAAAGAGATGATTTTCCATTTCCTATTGTTAATTATCCATTTTATATGGTGACGTTCCCTTGGCACCATCTTATGATGTTTATATATCTCAACTTGTTCGATTCGCTCGTGTATGTAACAGCGTATTTGATTTTAACGATAGAAATCTCTGTATTACTGAAAAATTATTACACCACAGTGCAAGGACATCATTCGTAAATATAAATCAACGTACAGACATCTTATACGTTCAGGTATTTTTTATGGTAATATTCTATACAAAGCACAAAAATGTCGTCATTCACCTCAAAAGCTAACCGAACCTTTAAACAGACTAATTCAGAAGGGATATAGTTACGATACTGTTGTTCGGTCATTGAAGACGGTATTTTTTGGACTTAATATTGATTCACTCATAGGGTCCTTTCTCGTATATTTTATGATGGTATGATACTAAACCCCAAACGGGAGGGATTTCGCTTGATTTTCATATGATGAAGACATAATCTTTCGATCAGTTTAATTGAGGTCTGGAGCTGGCATCTCAGTAACTGCTAGTAGTTCTTTGTTAATTTGTGTTGGTCATCGTCATTTTACTTAGTTTCTTCTGTTACCTATTCTAACATCGGACTCGGACTTCTTTTAAACTGAGTTTTACTGTGCGTATTGCAGTGTGTTTGTTTATTCCACCTTGACTAGAGGTATAGGGGAGGCTCGAGATCTCACAGAACATGTTTAACCCTGCCGCATTTTTGCGCCGGTCCCAAGTCAGGAACCTCTGGACTTTGTTAGTCTTGTATGTCTTTTTTTTAAATTTTGGTTCATTTAGGAAAGTATATGTTTCGGAGTTTAGTGTGACGTCCATTTTCTCTGAACTAGTATACATTATTGTTCAGGTGCCAACTGAAGTCCGCCTCCAAGTGTGGGATTTTCTCGCTGTTTTGAAGACCCTTTGGTGGCCTTGGGTTGTTTTCTGCTCGTTGGTCGGGTTGTTGTCTCTTTGACACATTCCCATTCTCAATTTTATGATAAGGATGTAATGTTTTGCATTCAACACAGAGACCAGGCTGTCAACTTAAAACAATAATAAGTTATAGGTCAGACATTATAACAGACCAAAAATACGCTAATTATTTCCATTTTAGCTATTGTTATGTACGGAGAGAAAATAAGATGTAGAATAACGAAAAGTGATGAGTATCCTATTAGAGAGTTGTTATTAAACAAATATTTTAGCTAATCACTACTGATATTACAAAAAAAATCTTTTAAAATCTTTTAATTGAGTCCTACAAAGTTGATAAATAAATTTGTCAGAATCACGGTAGGTATAGTGTCCGGCGGAGATCGTGTTTCTGTCCACTTTTTTCGAGTGTAGATCAGGTTTTTTCGAGTGAATTTATATGCGATCAATCGATTTACTGCTATTTCGCGAGTATAATAGTTTTATTCGTGACTGTTCATCTTATTCTGAATGCTATACATGTTTTGAACACAAACGACGCAAAATTTCCCTTTAGTTCACTTACAATATAGTGTTTTATATTGTCCGTGTTTTTTCGAGAGCAACATTCAAAACGTCCGGGTTTTTCAACAAATGGTCTTGGTTTTTTGAAGAAAATGTGAGTAAGAAAGAAGATATTTTTTGGCTTAAAAACTGACTTTTTCTAGTTTGTAACTGTAATTTAGCGATGGACAATATTATATGTTCTTAATACGTCACAAAAACAGAATACTATGTTGATCAAATTTAACCATTTTCAATTTAATTATAACTTTCTGTTCTGAAAACATTTTACCATAACCTTGCAGTTTTACGATATTATAAGAAAACAGTGGGTCCTTTCAAAAACGGTCTTAAGAACATAGTACAGGGACTCATAATCTTTTTTTTTATTTTATTGCATGCTACCTTTGTTTTTTTCACAGTCAATAATATTTTATGATTGATATATGTTACAGTGACTGACGAAAAAACATAGGAGCAAGAAAGCTAAGGAAAAGGAGTAAACAATCAGAAAAATTCAATATAAACCCAAATATTCTACTAAAAGAGCCCCCAATAAAAAAGATACAATAACATTTGAATTGAATGGAATATCTAATAAAAAATGAAAACAACACTTTTTAATTTTATGCTATAAGACCAAAAGGACTTGAACATCCCACACAGCCAAATGCACGTCCCACTTTGGCAAGTGTCGGTCGGAAGAGGACTTAAGTGACCATATTTCTATTCCCCTGTACTCCTTGGAGGTAAATAATTTTAGAAAGGTTTGTTATAAATCATGTCAATACCTAAGTACTGACTACTCAGCTGGTGATAAACTCGGGGACTTGTCCAATGTATTTAATAAACAACAAAATAGATAATCTGTAAGCTTCGATACGATCCTTTTGAAATAATGATAAAAAAAAAAGAATAAATAAGTATATAATATGCGTTCACTTCACAAATACGTCGGTTTTCCTGTTTGAATTGTTTTACACTAGTCATTTTGGTGCCCTTTATAGCTTGCTGTTCGGTGTGAGCCAAGGCTCCATGTTGAAGTCCGTACTTTGACCTATAATTGTTTACATTTTATACATTGTGACTTGGATGGAGAGTTGTCTCATTGGCACTCATACCACATCTTCTTATTTATATTGTCAATTTTTATTCTTTTAATTTCTTATGGAAATGACACCACACCCTAGTTCACCAGGGAATAACAAAAATATGTCAAAAAATAAAATTTTTGCCAAAATTATGAAAATTAAAATTTTGGAAAAAAATTATACTAAAAAAAAAAATTTTGAAATTTTTTGACATGAAAAAAAAATTATTCTCCAATATTCCCCAAATAATCAAATTTTCAAATTTTCCACAATTTACAAAAAATGAAATAGATAATATTTGACAATGAAAAATGTGTAGTGGAAGTTCGTCATAAGATTTTTTCTAAATTTGATTCCCGGGAATAAAAATAGTAAACGAACGCTAAATAAGAAATACATTCGTTATCTTGGTGCAATCAGAGATGTACGGAATTTTACACTGGTGTTGAAAATGCATTATGCAAACGACCCTCGGCTGCGCCTCAGGGTGTATATATTTTCAACACCGGTGTAAAATTCTGAACACTCCTGATTACATCAAGATAGCCAATATTACCATCAAGACAAATAGTAAATGCAACATTAAGGAGATATTTTCTGTAAAAAAAACCCACATTTACCCGCTTTACACACTATGTGTACGTACGTCTCAGTCCAACATGTCTGAGATCACATAAAAATTGTTTACATCACGAAATATTTACTGTATGAAATCCATATCGGTACACTTACATGAAGATTTCTGAATGCAAATGAACGATGACTGTTTATGAAATGTACGTGTTAATACAGCATTATCAAACTGGTTTTGCATTGTTTCGTGCTTTGAAAAGTATTTTATTTGAACCTTTTCATTGTTTTTTAAACGTAAATGCACTGACATATTACATTAAGCCATAGGAATTTTGTTTTTTCACTCGATAAAACAAGGACGCACTCGAAAAACACGGACTGCTCTCGAAAAGACACGGACATATACAAATGAATTTACTCTCCAAAATGTCCTTTTCAATGCAAGATCAAGAATTTTTGTAAAGTGCCTGTTTATCTAAGTGTATATATAGATTCCATGTGCACATTTCCGTTGTCATTTGCATTAGTATGTGTATAAAAATGGCTTTAATCTATATTTTGGAATAAAGCATTGCACGGCTAAATTAAACGTTTTTAAAGCAAAATAATGTAGCTTTGATAATATCTTTTTATCAAAAATACTAATTTACTTTCTATGATCTTGTATATAAGGTTTTAGCATATTTTTTCACGTTTTTACCAGAAAGGAAGTCTGTTTGTTTTCATTTTTGATCATATTCACTCGAAAAAAAGTGGTCACACTCGAAAAAACCCGATCAAATCACCCGAAAAACCACGACCCCAGCCGGACACTATACCTACCGTGAGAATAGATAAATACAGACATGTGAGCAATGGCAAGAAAATGAAATATGAGGGGAAACGTTGATAATGCAGCAATGCACCGACATTAAAAAGGATCTACTTATATACATGTAATACATGAATGCTTTATTTAATCATCGGGTTCATTTTTTAGATATTTTACAGGTTATGGTGCTTTTTGATAAAAACATGCAACTCTTTGTTAGAAAAAATTATAAAGTTTTAACAAAAAATATACTTTTTAGATATATATATTTCTCATTTAGATAAGAAACGTATTATTATCAAGATATTTGTAATGTAACACGTGACGGTTACCTTTTGTTTTATATTTTACAATATATCCTTTGATGATAAAGACCTGATGAAAGTATTTGACTGAGGGCGTAGTCAAGTCTATAAAAACATGTATTGACCGATATGAGAAGGCTACAATTGTTTTATAATATTTATCACTTGTGAAACTTTTCATATGTAAAAATTACATGATTACAATATGACAATTATAAAGCAACAAAATGTTATTTTTCTCTCTTGGTTAAACAATATAATTAATTTGTTATTATATGATTTTGCTGTTCCCTGCCTCAATATATATATTTTTTGTTGGCGGTATACCATCTTTTCCGCAAGTTTATTGCTTTCCGTTTATTATTAAATTTATAATTAAGATCCATTTATTACATCGGTGATCCGTTTATTTGGCAATCGCCAATGGAAGTCAGCAGAGTTTAAGAACATTTGTTGTTCGACCTGTTAGTCAAATGCGTTTTGTTAAAATATACTTTTTCACTCTTTTCGGTCTTTTGGAAAATGTTGTTTGTGCTGTATTTAGACCCCTCTAACAAGAAATTTGTTTTGCATGCACACGTATAAAAATTGCGGTTTTTATCCAACGCAATCATAGGTTTGAACGTTGTTTTCAATTTAAACTTGTTTATATTTTTTCGTTTGGGCTTGTATTATATTTGCCTTCGGGTTTATATGATCCGTTCATCCTGTTTTGACTCCTCAAAATTCAAGAGTCTATCCTAAATTGAGGTAATTTGTATGGCTTTCCAAATACCGTTTCGATTCCTAACATCACTGAAGAGACATTAATTGTCAAAATCCGGATATGGTGTACAAAAACCTTTGCACCTTTTGTTGGCGGTATACCATCTTTTCCGCAAGTTTATTGTTTTCTGTTTATTATTAAATTTATAATTAAGATCTATTTATTACATCGGTGATCCGTTTATTTGGCAATCGCCAATGGAAGTCAGCAGAGTTTAAGAACATTTGTTGTTCGACCTGTTAGTCAAATGCGTTTTGTTAAAATATACTTTTTCACTTCTTTGGTCTTATGGAAAATGTTGTTTGTGCTGTATTTAGACACCTCTAACAAGAAATTTGTTTTGCATGCACACGTATAAAAATTGCGGTTTTTATCCAACGCAATCATAGGTTTAAACGTTGTTTTCAATTTAGACTTGTTTGTATTTTTTCGTTTGGGCTTGTATTATATTTGCCTTCGGGTTTATATGATCCGTTCATCCTATTTTGACTCCTCAAAATTCAAGAGTCTATCCTAAATTGAGGTAAATTGTATGGCTTTCCAAATACTGTTTCGATTCCAAACATCACTGAAGAGACAGTAATTGTCGAAATCCAGATATGGTGTACAAAAACCTTTGCACCTTTTGTTGGTGGTATACCATCTTTTCCGCAAGTTTATTGTTTTCTGTTTAGTATTAAATTTATAATTAAGATCCATTTATTACATCGGTGATCCGTTTATTTGGCAATCGCCAATGGAAGTCAGCAGAGTTTAAGAACATTTGTTGTTCGACCTGTTAGTCAAATGCGTTTTGTTAAAATATACTTTTTCACTCTTTTGGTCTTATGGAAAATGTTGTTTGTGCTGTATTTAGACACCTCTAACAAGCAATTTGTTTTGCATGCACACGTATAAAACTTGCGATTTTTATCCAACGCAATCATAGGTTTGAACATTGTTTTCAATTTAGACTTGTTTATATATACTTTTCAACATTAGGCTTTTTAATTACCTTTGATACACACCCTTTTGATAATAGTTATTCAATCTTCTCATTTCCTACAAAATGATGATTCGTTGTTTGTAGCTTATCTGTTATTATCTTATACAACATTCTCAGGTAAAGTTTATAACGATAAAAAAAAACTCATCAAAGATACCAGGATTATAATTTTGTACTCCAGACGAGCGTTTCGTCTATAAAAGAGCCACTCGTATCAAAAGAGTTTAAAGAACAAATAAAGTACGAATTTAATGGGGAATGAGGACCCAAATTCCGCACGTAACATGTAACTTTTATCCATAATATCTAAAATGCAATCGCTTGCTTGAATGATTCTCCGCTTGTTTATATGTTTTTTTTTTCTATGATTGTTAAAGCCATACCCTTTTTGCCTTGTAACAACGGTGTCATGTGTTGTTTTGATGCCGTTTATCAGATTGTCCGCTTCTTTAATTCGTTCATTATCTGCATATTTCGCTTGAACTGTTTTTCATTTCCTTTGATTTTAGAATTCGTGTATATTTGTCAATGTAGTTTCTATCTTCGAAACCTGTATTTTTGCAATTTACTGCTGTTTTTTTTTATCCCATTTAGTTCTTCAAGTCATTTTGATTTACCGTCAGAATATAAGGTACTTGAATTATTATTTGTTCTTAAAGTTTTGTATTAAGTGCATGTATTAAAGGAAAATCCGAAAGTTTTATTAAATGAGTTTTTGTGGTGCAATTAAAAGATATGCAGTACATTTAATAGAATGGTTAATATTTCTTCATATGTTTATGACTAGTATGAATATTGTTAGCAATTCTTAAGCCTCTATTAAAGGCTGGCTGATATAGTATACTATTACTTATGTATTGAGATGTAATTGTGATGTTTATATGTATATTGTATCAGGCTGCACTTCAGATAAAATCAAATCTATACATGTATATTCATACTGGATTTAAACAACAATAAAATTTATGAATCTGATATATAAACAAGTCTTTTTGTTAAAATATACTTTTTCACTCTTTTGGTCTTTTGGAAAATGTTGTTTGTGCTGTATTTAGACCCCTCTAACAAGAAATTTGTTTTGCATGTACACGTATAAAAATTGCGGTTTTTATCCAACGCAATCATAGGTTTGAACGTTGTTTTCAATTTAGACTTGTTTATATATACTTTACAACATTAGGCTTTTTAATTACCTTTGATACACACCCTTTTGATAATAGTTATTCAATCTTTTCATTTCCTACAAAATGATGATTCGTTGTTTGTAGCTGATCTGTTATTATCTTATACAACATTCTCAGGTAAAGTTTATAACGATAAAAAAAAAAAAACTCATCAAAGATACCAGGATTATAATTTTGTACTCCAGACGAGCGTTTCGTCTATAAAAGAGCCACTCGTATCAAAAGAGTTTAAAGAACAAATAAAGTACGAATTTAATGAGGAATGAGGACCCAAATTCCGCACGTAACATGTAACTTTTATCCATAATATCTAAAATGCAATCGCTTGCTTGAATGATTCTCCGCTTGTTTATATGTTTTTTTTTCTATGATTATTAAAGCCATACCCTTTTTGCCTTGTAACAACGGTGTCATGTGTTGTTTTGATGCCGTTTATCAGATTGTCCGCTTCTTTAATTCGTTCATTATCTGCATATTTCGCTTGAACTGTTTTTCATTTCCTTTGATTTTAGAATTCGTGTATATTTGTCAATGTAGTTTCTATCTTCGAAACCTGTATTTTTGCAATTTACTGCTGTTTATTTTAATCCCATTTAGTTCTTCAAGTCATTTTGATTTACTGTCAGAATATAAGGTACTTGAATTATTATTTGTTCTTAAAGTTTTGCGTCCATTTTCATGTGTAAGCCTCAAAAGACGGTTTGAAAGTGAAAAACATGTACCTGTTTACATTTAATCTAGATCTGTAATTAATTTTGATTACATCACAATTCTGATTGGACAATACCTACTTTACAAACTGTTAATACAGTTTTTTTTTCCTCTATAACTATCCAAAAGGCGGGAAGATTGAAAAGTGCTAAACTTTGGCAGGTCTAATATATTTCAACTGTTTTGTCATTATTAAAACGCTTTGATGAATTTGATAGAGCACCTGATATCACTACCAGTTTTTGGCGGGGTTCGTGTTGCTCAGCCTTTAGTTTTCACTGTAGTTTTTTGTGAACGTGTTTGTCAGTTGCTGTCGTTCGTTCTTTTGCAAAGATGTTGTCAGTGTCTCTGTGACTTATGAACTTTGAATGCCCCTCCCTGCCTTTATATTTTCCGCTTTCTTTTAACAAGTCAATATTTTTAACAATGTCATCCTCTTTTTAAGATTTTCAGTTCAATAAAACATGTTTTGACCGACACGAAATACTACAATTGTTTTATCATGTTAATAAAAAAAAATTTCGAAAGCTCGTGCAATTTAAAAATATACTGGGGACAATAATTTAATATAATATATGCATTAACTGTATTGTATACACTAATGAATCGTTAATAAAAAAAAAAAAAACTAGAATTTAAATGTGTAGGTAAAACATTATCATTGGTAAAATCTATGGTGAATAATTACACCTTAAAACACTTTGAAAAAAGAAAGAATATAGAAACAAAGATGAAAAAAGTAAACAGATGCATTGATTATTCTTTTTTGTCAGTCAGGTATGTAAATTTCAAAAGAGAGTTATTGTTGTTAAACAATAGTTTTAACAAATCCCCAATGATCCATTTCATAAATAATACAGTTAGTTAAACTATTATCTTATACATTGTTATTTTTTTTGTAATAAAGCTTTGTTGTGATCAGCCTTTGTAATTGAGTTTGCTTGCTTACATCACTCTTGGGAAACATAATTACATAGTTCAGTGAACTTTGCTGTCTATTGAATTAATAATATATTTTTAATCAGAATCATGTTGTACTTCAACGCCCTACTTTCGCGTTTTGTGAAAATAAACACTTTTGTTATACTATTGCTATGGTTTAAAGATTCCAAATATTACGAAATGATTGTAGAAAAGAGAATTGAGCATGCCCCAGACGATTACTGTTATTGGAGAATTATAACTCGTCCTTTTAATATCATTTCATGTAAACTGCATGGGATTCAAATTATGGCGATATAAAAATCAACTTTCTCTTATAAAATCTTTGCCTTGACCATTTTTTAAAAGCAGAAATTCTTAAAGTTGACAGTTTTGTTTAAAATAGTTGGTGGAATGTGCTTATCTCATTGTTAGAGCATATAATTATCTTGTGCACAAGTTGTGAATTTGTACAATTTTTTAAGACAGTGAGACAACTCTCCATCCAAATAACAATTTATAAAAGTAAAAAATAATGATACAGGTTGTGATACCTATATATGTGGAACAAAACACAAAAGGTACAGGAAACCTGTCAAAAATGATAAATTACAAGAGTTGACTTTAATAGTGTGTCAGCCTGTTCAAACTTTCCCATGAAAGAATTGGCAATTAAACAATAATACTACAATTCATAAACTATACAGCAACACCGTCGTCTTCGCTATTAGGGACCGTTCAATATTTATCAGATGGATGGGCCGGTGCAAAATGGGGCGGGGCAAGCTTTTTTTTTGTGTAAATATTTGGATGGGCGAGATCTTTTTTTAATATGTATAGGCCAGAACTTATTTTATAGGAAAAAATTTTGCTATAAATTTTGTCGGTGTGTAGGAAATTTCTTTTGCAGGCACACAAAACATAATAAAAACAAAAATAACAATTTTAATTTGATTTTAATGTATTTTAGAAATAATTAAATCATGTTACATGAAAACACAACATTTAAGAAATAATGAAATCATGTAACATGAAAACACAACATTTTAAAACTTTGATCAACCAACAATTTTCACATGAATGGAGTTATCTCCCATGTATTAAAGCTTGTAAAATTATACCTGTTTAATATATTCAGTATATAGCTTCTGATCAATGCTTAAAAATATAAAATAACTATAGAAATAGATTTGCATTCTGACTTATATTTACTAATTTCAAAATGACAGTATAACTTCAAGATCACATGTATTTAAAAAAAAGTAAAATATTTGTTCTACTTTAATTAAGGATTTTCAGATGATAGTATAGTGTATTTTCATTCAATTTATATGTTTTATATTTTCCAGAATAAAGCATTGAAAATGTACTTTTTCCACATAAAGAAGTTATGATTCTTCTCTGCGAAAAAAAAAAAAAAAAAAAAAAAACACGCTTCCAGTATTCAAATAACTAATATTGTATAATGAAATTTGATGGGAATAAACACAAAGAAATATTTTGGTTTGCCCAGGTTAAGAGTTTTGAAATGATATTCATTGTTTCAAACCAATCACTGATAAGTGTAACCTAAATGATTCATTAGTTATAGATGATTATGTCACTGATTTATTAAGTCAAAAATAGACTCCACCTGCACATCTTTATATATACATATTTAATATTTTGTTTTTTCTTTGAAAAAAAAAATAGAGCTCGTTAATCTTTAATCTTTTGCCAAACAGAAATAATTTACAGAGTCATTTAATTTATTGTAGATCAAAAGTAATATCAGTAAATTAATAACTATATATATGAAACATCTAACATTATACATTTGTGTATTCAATATTGAGATCACTTGTGCATTGAGGTTTTGAATAAAATGTCTGCTTAATTATGTAAGAATGGACATGATAAGTAATTTGGTCAATTTGATTGACATCTCAGGGGCTAGACATTTCATTTAAGGCTCCACCTTGTCTCTCATTGCAGTTGTCAATGATACCTGTTATGTATCAGTACTCTTACCTAGTATTAATAAACAAACTAGCCAGCAAATTGACAAACCTAAAGACATACATACTTGAATAAAAAGAGAGTCGAAGGATCCAAAGTGACATTCAAACTCACAAGTCGAAAAAACTGACAACGCCGTTTTTAGGGGTAAAGAAAAATTGTAAGTTAAAGTTTAAAAGTTAGAATAAGTTATTGTCGGTTGATAATGAATTTTTTAATATTAATGATTTTAACGTCCTTGACTGGGTATAAAGCCCTCGCACGGCCGGGAATAAAATTCAATAATAATCTACAGTAAGAACAATAGACTGACGTCAGAAAAATTAGTTTATGGTAAGATATTCAATTCTGTAACTAGACTTAGACCAAAAAAGTTTTGATTTTATTGAAGAAAAATTATTTCTTTCAGCAAATAACATGATTTTTCTTCTTTATGAGATGAATATCTGGTCTGATTCTGATAAGGGTAAGGTAAACCTGAAGGAATTAAGCACAAAAATCTTCAAATTGTGGTTTATTTGATAGACATTGACAAAATATTGGAAAATTATAAAGATCTTTTTATATTTATTATATTGGTGTCATGTTACAGGCTGTTATGTAAATAATTGAAGATTTAAATAACTCAAGAAATACTGTATGGAATGAAATCGACCGCAGGGAAAAAAACAGTAAATGAGGTCTGGCAAGGCGATACAAACTGCCGGCATTTGTTATATTGGCAAGTAGGTGTTCTTCTGGTAACAGAAGTAAAAATTTTCCTCTAAAGAAATTAGAGTGAACGAGGAGCTCGACCCCACACTGACGCTAGGCCATAACCTGAATAAAGTTTCCCCGGTATTCGGAGGATAAAATAATTCAAAACTGGTACCAGTAATGAACCGGCCGCTATGGTAAACAAGAGAAAACCATTTATAAAACCCAACTTCCCTGTGGTACCACAGGAAAATATTGTAGCATATGATCTAACTTAGAATTATAGGGTCATGACACCCCTGTCATCTTGCCAGATCCCGCCTCTGCATGAATACTGCGACAACTGTTTTATTAAAGATAATACGAACAAACAAAGATATCTAAATGCATTAAAAGTATCCAACTTTGGAAACGCATACATATATATGTATGAACAATGAAATTCTAGAAATTAAAGTTTTCTCCTTTCTAAATTAGTAAATGTCCACCATGAAGACATCAACTGACTAGAAGATGCGATAAAAACTAGCACTGTCTGTTTCTAATCAGTATCAAGTATTCAAATAACACGATCTTTATAAAATGTTCCATCCTCAAAAGCATGCGTGCGGGAAAACGTGTAATCGCAATAACAGTTAAAGTTATAAACTGGACACAACCACTGCAATATTTATGTAATTTTAGACGAGTCGAAAAGTTCATCCTGTACAATAAATGATACTCCATTAAGTCCGAAAAAACATTATCTCTGGCTGAATCTGTTTCCCGGTCTTCTTGATCGCCACTAAGTATATACCTGAAAAACATTAAAAAACAACAGCATGAAAAATAATCCAATAGGCGAATGTCGGGGTAGGTGGGTGGGGTTGAGCAAGCTTCCCGTTCAAACGTTAGAAAATTATAAAAGTGACGTCACAATACGTTAACGTCACATGACAGACACGGTCAAAGTTCAGAATGCAGAGAAAAAAGGGGGACTCGATAATTAATACGGAATTTAAACTTTTATTAAACCTGTACTATCAGTAAACCTATAAACATTATTATATTAAAGAAATACATGATTTTTCTTAGCTTGAGTAGATATCTAGTTTAAACTTCATAATATTGGCTGCATAGATGTTTCATATGACAAACAATGTTAGATTGTGCTGTTTTATTCCATTTTTTTCAATAAAGGTACAGTTTACCCTTCATTTATTATCATTTTAACTGTATAAAGTGTGCGTAATTTGATACTGAATTAACAAAATGATGGAAAAGGCAATTTTGGTCTATGAAATATAGCCATCAGTAAAACTGATCAAAACTGTAGTAAGCTTGGTATATAGTTAGGGTCAAACAGTCCTAGTTTTGTATTTAAAAGTTATAGTTTGTCTGTAATGTGCCATTTGATATGAGATGGTCAATGAAAAATCAGCTAAATTTTGACAATTTTCATAAAAAAAGTCAATATTTAGAGAGAGTGCTCCATTTTCTTATTATGAAATTAGGCTTGTTTGTTGCAAGACTTCCTGATCTGACTCTTTCATTCCACTTTTGCTAAAAATTGGCAAACTATAGCATATTTATTTTTACTACAGCAACGCACCACAATCTTATTATATTGTAACATAGTCCAATGCACTTTTTCATAAGGTTTTCATGTAGATATTGAATTTTGCCACTGATCATGTAGACATTTTACTAGTATTTTTCACAAATTTATGCCTGATTTTCTTTTTCTTTGGTTGAAGTTGAAGAAAAATAGAGATTTAAGCCACTGTATACATACATCAAAGATGTCTCATTTTACATATTTTGCATATCTCTGAAGCTAGAATTTAAATTTTTGGTGCTTATAATACAAAGAAAATGCTTTTGTATATCATTTCCTTTATCAAAAAGTTATTTTAGAGCTGAAAAGTTGTATGGGTTGAAGAAAACTTATTTTGAGCCTTTTTTTTGTGAAAATATGCTCTTTTTGGTGTGAAGGGGTAGCCTCTTGTTTCTGACTATAAAATGCACAAAACAAAAACTTAGACCGAAAAAGTTTTGATTTTATTAAAGAAAAATGATTTCTTTCAGCAAATAACATGAATTTTTCTTCTTTTTGAGATGATTATGTGGTCTGATAGGAATAGGATCCCAGTTACAGGGTACTGGAAGAATGAAGTCCCATAATAAATCTACCATCTTTTAAATGGAATATTATACCGGGATGAAAATTATGCAAAGATGCTTAATTTTGTAGTATATCTAAAGGTTATTCATTAAACTTTCAACTTCTGTTAAATTTTAAATGATTCTGAAATGTATAGGGTGGATGATTGTCTGAGTAAATGGTCCAAATTTTATTTTCGATCTTTACCAGGAAGTTAATAAAATGACCCTATTAATACTCAAAACAGTATTGCTCTCTTAAATGCCGGTCATGACCCTTCAAGAATTCCAAAGACACAATGAAGGGGGATACTAGTATGAGAAAGTAATTGAAATTTTGCAGTCTAATATGGAGAATAAAAAAATTGCCCCTCAATTTTGATTAAATTGCATTGAAGCAATGGGGGAAATAATTGGTTCCCCGTTACAGATGGTTTGAAACTACGTTTAACGATATTCAAGGATCCCTAGTAGTCTTAGGTATCTAGCCCCTATAAAATATTTAAATATCTATATTAAACTTATGTATTTATAAGAAATATAAGGTATAAGACAAGTGTATCCAATTCCAGCTTTACGTTTTGTTATAAATGTGGAAATAATGGCTATTAGATCGAGAAACAATAAAAGGGATACCTATTAAACTGGATGGCAAATCTTGTAATTTAAAAATATGTCAATAAGCTGGTGACACAATACTATTTCGTCAATCTAGTAAAAAAATTAAGCCTTGCAAAAAGCAAAATGGAGACATTCTGGAGTTTGTCTGGGCTAAACCTTAACAAAAATAAAACTATTAAATTTTCTTTCAACTTTTTGTAGATTTACTTGTAAAGTTTACATAGTTCACTTATGTTTTGTTCATACTTTATCCTTTTTTACGACTGTGGACACGATGGCTTGTTTATCATACTGAAGATGAAACATAACTTTGGTCGCTCAAGATGTTTAGTCATAGTCTTGTTGCCGAATGGGTAACAGCCTAGAGACATATAGAGCGGCCATAGGAATGTTTCTTGCTCGTACGAGGAAATCAAGAAGATTTGTAAATCACCCTCCTTCTTCATATACAGATATACTATTAATCAACCTGCGTTGCTCGTTCCTCTTTACTGCCCTGCTCTGTCTACAAAGCTTAAATCCGAATGTAAATGCAGTATTTCTTCTCTTCGTATTTAATTTCATACTTATGGTAGGTAACATTGAAACTAATCCGGGTCCAGAAAGATCAAGTTCGTCCAGTTCACTAAATAATACTTTAGACAATACAATCTCACTTTGTAATCTTAACATTCGAAGTATAAGGAACAAAATAGACTTTCTCCATGTCTTTGCTGAAGATATTGATATTCTATTGTTAACCGAGACACATCTTGACGAACGGATTGAATATTGTACTATTTTTCTGGAATCCTTTTCAAATATAAGCGAAAAAGATAGAACAAATGCGGGTGGTGGTCTACTTATATATGCCAAAGACGAGATTCGAATGTTACGAAAACATGAACTAGAAAATTCCATTGACGAAACTATTTGGGTTGTAATAAATGCCAAAGGCAAGTCTTTCTAACTATGCAACTCATATCGAGCACAATGGACTGACCCAGATTATTGGCACAGATTAACATATGCAATCGAGTTGGCCACTCAGATAAACGAAAATATCGTGCTGGTCGGTGACTTTAATTCTAACTTATTTTGTGAAACAATAACAAACTTGTTGATATATTGAATTCCTTTTGTTTTCTTAATGTTATTGATAAGCCTTCTAGAGTGACGGAAGATTCAAGTACTTTATTAGATCCTATTATATTGAGTGAAAATCTTATATGCGCTTATTCTGATGTTATAAAAATCTCAAAAGATATAAGCGACCACGATGCAGCTATTGCATACATTAACTGCCCAAAGGGAATATCAACTACATTCAAAAGAGAAATATGGCAATATGACAAAATAGATTTGTTTGCACCTGTCCTAAGTCAGGAATCTGATGTTCAGTAGTTGTCGTTTGTTGATGTGGTTCATAAGTGTTTCTCGTTTCTCGTTTTTATATAGATTAGACCGTTGGTTTTCCCGTTTGAATGGTTTGACACTAGTAATTTTTGGGGCCCTTTATAGCTTACTATTCGGTGTGAGCCTAGGCTCCGTGTTGAAGACCTTACTTTGACCTATAATGGTTTACATTTATAAATTTTGACTTGGATGGAGAGTTGTCTCATTGGCACTCATACCACATCTTCTTATATCTATTGGTTAAATTTAATAACAATCTGGACGAAACTAACTGGAGTGACAAGATTGGAAATTTTGAGGACGTCGATGATATGTGTGATGAATTTACAAAAATATTTTTGGAAATAGCTAGGGAATGTATACCCACAAAGAAAACAATAAGATGTAATGACAAACATTGGTTCAATAATCAATTAAGAAAGGAAATTAGAATTCGCGATAGGTTACGGAAAACAGTTCTAAAAAATAATAAAGAAAGTGATAAAATAAGATTTAAAAAACAAAGAAATAAGGTAAATAATATGAAAAAAACTGCCCGAGAAAATTTTGAAAAAAATTTGGATAATTTTTTACTGGATAATTCCAGTCCTAAAAATTACTGGAAAATAATTGAAGATGTTAATAAAATCTAATAAGGGGAATAACGCAATTCCACCAATTCAAAATATGAATAATGAGCCAAATCTTGACCATATTGTATATGACGATACTGACAAATGTGAACTAATGAATAAATACTTCGCGTCAATATCAAAACTTGAGGAACAAAATGTTGAGATGCCCCCATTTGAGAATAGAACGGAAAGTATAATTAGTGATATTCAAATAACAGAGAGTGAAATAGTCGATATACTTCTTACTCTTGATCCTAAAAAAGCATCTGGGCCAGACAGAATCAGTCACAGGATGCTTAAAATATCCCCCCAAAAAATTGCAAAACCCCTTAAAATTACATTTAATAAATCCCTGTCCCAAGGTAAATACCCTTCTTCATGGAAAATAGCCAATGTAATTGCCATATTTAAGAAAGCAGATGCATCCCTACCATCTAATTATCGACCGATATCCCTAATTAGCTGTGTAGGAAAAGTAATGGAGAGGGTAGTCTATAAACATATTTATAACCATCTACATAGGAACAAACTTATTTATATGTATCAGTCAGGATTTTTACCAAAACATTCAGCTGTACATCAACTTATTGAACTTTATAACACTATATTAAATTCTCTTGAAAAAAAGAATTCAGTTGCTTCGTATTCTGTGATTTTCCCAAAGCAGTGGATAAAGTATGACATAATGGACTTATATATAAAATGAATTCTTATGGAAAAAAGGGAAATTTACTTGCATGGGCTAAAAATTATCTTTTTCAAAGAAAACAAAAAGTAGTTATCAGAGATTCGTCTTCGTCATTGTCCATTGTTTCTGCGGGGGTACCCCAAGGCTCTGTTCTCGGTTCCCTTTTATTTTTGCCGTATATAAATGATATTTGCGAAAATTTAATTTCACTGACTAGACTTTTTGCTGATGATACGTCGCTGGGATATTCCACCGCAAGCATTACAGACTTAGAGGTAGCAGTTAATCATGACTTAAACAAACTCAATGATTGGTCAAAAATTGGTTAATGTCCTTTAACCCAGATAAAACGGAAATAATGATTTGCTCAAATACTAAGATTCCAAGTAATTTAAGTTTTTCTTTCAATGAAAGATCAATATCTAACACATCAAGTCATAAACACTTAGGTGTAACTCTCTCCCAGGACGCAAAGTGGAATGAGCACGTAGAAAATATTTCCAAAAATATTACAAAGCATTTAGGAGTCTTAAGAAAATTAAGATTGAAGATGAAAAGACAGAACCTAGAAAAAATGTATCTGGTATATATTCGTCCTATTGTTGAGTATGCTTGCGAGGTGTGGGACAATTGTGGTATTTGCTATTCAAACAAATTAGAAAAACTTCAACTGCAAGCTGCGAGGATTGTAACAGGACTGCCAATCTTTACTAAAACCGAATATTTATATTTAGAGACTGGCTGGGAACCCCTTCACAGTAGGAGGCACAGAAGAAAACTCCAATTATTTTATAAGATGTACAATGGTCTCGCTCCATAATATTTATGTGATTTAATTCCCCCAACTATACAAAGTACAACTGTTTATCCACTGCGTAATGGCAATAACTTAATAGTCCCATTTTGTCGACTCTCCTTAACAAATTCTGCATTTATTCCCTCGTCCATCAGAGAATGGAACAAACTTGATAATTCTATCCGAACACTTGATACCTTATCTAAGTTCAAACGCTATTTTTTGAATAATACATACGAAGCAAAGACTGTACCTAAGCATTTTATGTATGGTCCACGGAAATTGAGTGTAATTTTAACACAGCTGCGATGTTCAGCCTCATTTCTAAATAACGACCTATTTGAATCAAATATAATACAAAGTCCATATTGTGCGCTTCATATAATTTCTTCTTTAATTGCAATAAATACGCCGATATTAGGAACGATCTATTAACCAACATTCATCGTTTACAAGTGACAATAAATCTACAGTTGCTCACTGAGGGTAGCCAAACTTTAACATACGAGGAAAACTGTGAAATCTTTAAAGAAGTCTTTAAATATATAAAAAAATCAAAAAGATTCCTTGTAGTATAATCAAATAAGATATGAATGAACAAAAACACCGTGTCCACAGAATTTCATTTAATTTTTTTTTTTTTTTTTTATATTTGTATTATTTCCTATTTTTCTTTTTTTTTTTTTTTCTCAATTCTCTATCCTTTTCCTTGTTAATTGTGTTAGGCTTTTTTTCTTTTCTTTTCTTCTCTGACTGTGCAAATGCCTCATTTTACTATTACCTTTAATGTATATCTACTGAACTGTGCATGCTCTGTATAATTGTTATTGTAATATTATGTAAAGGAGAAGACTTCATAAGTTGGTTAAACTTGTGTCCGATCCTTTTTGTATCTATGAGCGAATAAAATCGTTATAAACAAAAGAAATAAAACTGAAGGAGTATGGCTGAGGAGATTAAAAAGAAGATAAAAATTTAGTTTGAAAATATAAATTGGACTATCAAGTCAGTTAAAAGTCTTGGTATTTATATTGGATAAAGAATGCCAAAAATTAAATACGTGTAAAACAAGGGTAACCCGTCTGACCCTGATAATTTCAGGGCTATCACTCTTATCAGTTGCTTTGGGAAACTATTTACGTCTGTTATAAATTCTAGATTAAATATTTTTGCTAACGAATTGAGTCTCATTTACGAAAACCAAGCTGGTTTTAGGAAAGGATATTCAACAGTTGACAACATTTTTAAATTGCATACTCTAATTGAGTTATATTTCTCGTTTGGCAAGAAGCTTTATTTCACTTTCGTCGACTTTAGGAAGGCGTTCGACACCGTCTGGCGATCGGGGCTATGGACAAAATTACAAAATTGTGAGATTAAAGGTAAATGTTTTAAGGTTATCTTTAACATGTACCATGACATTAAATCTTGCGTTCAGTATAATGATGACCAGTCTGAATTTTCCCTTGTCCTAGTGGTGTAAGACAGGGGGAAATTTATCACCCTTTCTTTTTTCTATATTTTTAAATGATCTAGAAAGTTATTTCAGCCAGTTAGACGGAGAACCTCTTAATATTATTAAAGAGAAGCTCGAAAGTGAGTTGCACATTTTTTAGAAATTATTTGTTATTTTATATGCAGTTGACACTGTCATTCTGTCTGAAAGTATTCGAAGGTATGCAAAGAGCTCTAGATATTTTTCAATCATATTGTGATATATGGAAACTGCAAGTTAATGTTAATCAAACTAAAGTTATGATTTTTTGAAAAAGGAAATCAAGACAGAATTTTATTTTTACTTTGCAAGATTGTAACCTTGAAATTGTTGATACATATTCATACCTAGGTGTTATTTTCAAATATAATAGCAATTATTGTTTATCAGATAATTGAATTTAATGAGGCTACTGGCGTATGTTGTTTTTGTTTGGATTATAATGTGTTTGTATTATAAATCAAAAGTGTCTGATTACACTGGCTTACATTTAGGAACGCCTCTTTTGTTTAGAATGATTACTATCACGTGCATTTTATTCTCAAGAGTGTAAAGCACGTTAAAACTTTCTCACATAGCATCTGTTTAGTTTCATACAAACATTTTGTTATACAAAAAATAAAAAAAATATTGCTATATAAAAAATAGTTTCGACATAGTCTATGTTCTAATATTATTGTTCAATCTTCACCTGTCTAGTTATTATTGCCCGAGTATCATCGTAGACAAACATTTTGTTGACATTTAGAGTTTTTATACCGAAGAAACATTAGCCTGTATTAAAAGTGTGACGTTCCATTGTCTAAATTAAGTATCATCCTAGCTGTTTGTTTGCTGACCAGTTTCAAATCTAACATGCCAAGAGGGAATTCTAAGAAAGGGACTCCAGCTAGAGGACAGGGGTAAAAAGACGAAGAATGGCCGACCCCAAGGAGAAAGAAACAGCTAGTGAAGTCAATCACAGATCATCTGGTGAGTCAGTTATTGATTTTAGTAGTGTCCAAGGGCCCTCACAAACGTCAAGTGGGACAGAACCTAACTCATTTAATGAAAACATTCAGTTTTCACAAAGCCTTCCCTGTCTTGAGGAAAGTTTGTTTGACCAAATCGGGTGTTACGTACCCATGAAGCTAAAAGATAAGATCTGGAAACATGAATTTATCGACCTGAGTTTGTTGATTAAATCTCCTAGAGAACTGTCAAATTTTCCTGACCAAGAAGGTGACTTAGTTGTAAAAGGGGGTCACATGCGGATTGAATCTTTACCATGTCGCGCTATACCAAATATACACACATGGACAAGCGCTTTTATGATTTATATGAGTATTTTGCTAGAGATTGATTGATTCAACGATTGGTTTGAATAAACCACATTACAGAATAAGAATAACTTCGAACATAAAAGCTGATCTTTTGATGTGGAAATCATTTTTGAAAAATTTTAACGGTCTTACTATTATGCCAGATAGATTATGGACCTCTAACGAGGCGC
Organism: Mytilus coruscus; assembly: GCA_017311375.1. NCBI lineage: Eukaryota > Metazoa > Mollusca > Bivalvia > Mytilida > Mytilidae > Mytilus > Mytilus coruscus. Next base: position 30,497,778 of record CM029602.1, on the reverse strand, counting down.
TCGAATTTTACACAGACAGTGCCTGGGGGTCCACACTTGGTTTCGGCATATATTTTAAGGGTAGATGGCCGAGAACGTGGCATAAGCGCGGTTTATTGTCTAACATTACATTTTTAGAACTATTCCCAGTCATGGTATCGATCATTCTGTGGGGGTCTGAACTTAGAAATAAAAAGGTGTTGTTTCATATTGATAACGAAGGAGCTGTGCACATTCTTAACAAGAAATCATCAAAATCATCGGATGTCATGATTTTAGTCAGACGTTTAGTTCTAGAAACATTACATAATAACATATTAATAGCATAGGTTCAGATTATGTTAAACGTCATCTAATGAGATGCAGATGTTGATAGCTATTCTTATCTCTGATTACCCGGATGTTGCGGACAAACATCTATAGCATTACTGTTTACAATGGCTAGCAGTAATGCATATCAATTTGTAACACTTAAAGAAAAAGATGTACCTGGAGCTCAATTAATTTATCAGGAAGTAGAAAACCATTCCAATGTGCAATTAAAAAGATGGCTATTATGTAGAGGTCTTACAACAACTGGAAACAAATCAATTTTAATTGCAAGGCATTTATTTAAATTCAATTTCCCTTTGTTTTCAATACATATTTCCACGTGGAAAACAACATAATTTCTCCAAAATGAAACAAAAGCAAACACAAAATATTTGAATTTTAATTCTTCCATAAAAAATGATAAGCTATAAAAGGAATGTTTAATTAAAATCATAGACATTAATTTAGGATTTTGAATATACCTCAAAGCTATACTAAGTATCTAATTCTTGTGAATATGCTGATCATTCTTGGAAAACAAAGGAAAGCAATACGTTTTATATAAAAAAAATGAAATATAATTCAATGTATGAAGTTAAATAGATTAAAGAACTGATTATGAAATCACCATGCATGTAATTTGTTCCTGTTGGTTATCTTATAAACATACATGCACAGCTTGAAATCATACATGATAAATATCAACATTTAGAAAATATTTATTGACACATTTGAAGATATCCCAAGAAGTTTATAATACCATGTTATACGGGTAATTGCATATTTCAATAATTTATTAAAGATTTAAAAAAAAAAAACATATTAAATAATTGATCATGAATAATAAAAAGTGCAATAGATAAATGAATACCTTTTCCTCAAATAGAGTAAAAGACTGTATTGGAACAAAGAGAGATGTAATAAATGTTGGAGTAGATGATGGAAAATGGTATGACTTGAATCTTCAAGAAGGGGTCAAAGACAGTGAAAGTTTCCAATCCACATCCAACCCACAAGTCCCTCCTATAGTAGGGTGGAAAAATTTTCCTTCAACCGATCTCCAAAATCACTTCAATGAAGGGCATATCCATCATTACATCATTGAGAGTGTTCAGTTTGTAGGAAAAAACAGACCTCAAAAGAAGAAGACAAATGCGATATTGAGGACCTCCACACATCAAAACCACTACAAAAAGGGAGGCAATACTTTAAAAGTGGACATGTACAAAACATAAAAGATTGTAAAACTGAAAATTTCTATTTTCTTAAATCAACAGTTATGGCATCCTATAGAATAGATACTTTTTATAATGTAACTATAACAGTGTCATCGGCCACAGGATTTGTGAAAGATGCATCTTGTAACTGTGTAGGTTCGTCCATGGGGAGATGTAGTCATGTAGCAGCAGTTTTATTCGCACTTTTAGACGATACACAGCAGTTTGGTACAGATCAAGCTTCTTGCACATCCAGAAGGTGTGAGTGGAACGTAGGAAGAAAGAAAAAGAAAGACCCAAAAAAGATGACTGAATCTACATATATAGGGGAAAAGAAAAACAAAGTGGACAAAATTATTGAATTTGACCCACGTCCTCCTACACTGAAAACTGATGACAACTCATCTGAAGAAGAAAATGTTTTCTTTTACAACTTACAATATCATAGTTGTGGAAATACTATGTGGTCCACTGGGCTTAATTACAATTATGAAGACTATGAAATGAATATGGACACAAAATTGTATTTGGAGAAAAAACGAACAGAATTGTTGCATAACTTATCTGCCTATGGTAGTGATGTGCCATATGAAATAGTTGAAAATCAGAGAAGTGATGAATGGTTCCACCAGAGAGCAATGAGGATAACAGTATCAAATGCAAAGTCTGTGTCCACACTAAAGAAAGAATCTTCAGTGTTTAATAAACTGAAGAAAATCATGTATGAAACTGATCCGATCAAAACAAAAGCAATGACTTATGGAATCGAACATGAGAATGATGCTTTAAAAGATTATGTATCAATGAAGCAAAAACAATCTCCTTTGCTTGAGGTTGCACAATGTGGTTTATGTGTAAATCCGAAATACCCAGAGCTTGCATGTAGTCCAGATGGATTAGTGAGGGATGTTTCTGATAATGGAGAAGAGGATTTTGGTTTGGTGGAAATAAATTTTCATTTATGCTTGAAAAGTGTTCTGTAAAAGACTTTGAGAAAAGTCTTTCAAAATCTCAAGTAGCAAATTTTTGCCTTGAGCGCTTATCCAGTGACCAGATAAGGTTAAAAAGAAATCATGAATACTATTTTCAAATTCAGATGCAATTATGAACAATGGGACTGCAGTGGTGTGATCTTTTTGTTTGTTCTGAATCTGACAGTTTTATTGAAAAAATATTTTTTGATAAAGTGTTCTGGGATAGCTTGGCCAAGAAACTCGTTAAATTTCACCATACTCGTCTTTGTCCGGAGTATTTTGAGATGAGATTACCTAGAGGATTACCTCCTTTCGATTTACCAGAATAGTGGATTTTAACATGGAGAACATACCTTTTTCTTTAAGTATTCGTGATTTTTGGCATTACTTATTGCCATTATAATATACATGTCAAAAAACTTTGTAGTTTCTTTCTCATTTGTCTTTTTATCTGATACAATATAAAAATCATAGGAGTATAGATACATGTATTTATTGCACAAGTGGCTCCTGAAAATTAACAAGATAAGCAATTACAAAAATCATCTGTGAAAACACTGGTTGAAGGGATAATGGTACAAGTTTTTGCAGGATTCTGTATTTTTTCATTCTTTCGATTGCCCGCTCTACATGAATAAGGTGTTTGGCAATGTCCTTGGTGCTTGCTTCTTTTTGTGGTGTAAATTTATCTCGTGAGCCTAGGAAGGGTGGTATAATCAGCTTTGCTTCTCTTGACATCAATAGGTCATCAATTGAAAATCCTCTGTCAGCCGTGATCTCATCACCATTGTTTAATGTATTTAAAAATCCAGATTTTTTAACAATTTCCTTATCAGAAATAGAACCCTCAAAAGCATCAGAAATATATACAATTGTCCCATTAGGTGCAATACCAACCAGAAACTTGTAAGTTGTATGTCCCTTATAGGACGAATTTCCTTGTTTACCAAAGTTTCTTGACTGTTGAACAAATACTTCAGTGCAATCAATTATACACCTGATATTTTTGTATTTCTTGAATGACTTTGGGAGATGTTTACGAATTTTGGACCGATCAGGAAACATTTTCGTTCGCAAAGCACTTAAACGTATGTACAAAAATTGTATCCAAGTTAGAACTACACGGGATACTGTGGTTTTGCTAACTCCGAACCTATAAGATAAGTCTTCCAATAATAGACCTTGCCGAATGCGGATTAATGTCATAAATAATTTATTCATTGGTGTCATCTTCTGCTTTGGTCCTGGTCTCTTTTTAGGAGATCTGTCAGGTACATCACAGTCGTTGTTCCAGTATACTAGTTTGTTTACTGATGGACCAAGATATCCCAATAAGCACATAAATTGTGGAACTGTAAGACCTGTATAAAATTTGAATTTAGCTGGATCTTCTTTCACATTATTGACATCAAGATACATGTTTATATATTTCACTACAGTTTCATTTTCAGAGGTCTTTCCAAGTGCACTACCTTCTTGTTCATTTAATGTGCACCGAAGAAGCTCAATTTCAGACTGAAGTAAAACGTTTTGATTTTTTAGTACAGAATTTTCTATTCTGACCTCAAGGTCCAATCCAATATGTGTTTCTGTTTGTGTAGTTTCTGTATTAGTAGGTGGATTTACTTACACAGAAAAAACCGTTTTGTTGGATTCCATTGTTAGAGACATTGTACTGGAACAAGCCATTGTAATTTCTGTGTCCGAAATTGGTAAATCCTGTCCGTATTCCCTCATCTCAGGCTTTAATTTTTATAAAAAAAGAAGATGTGGTATGATTGCCAATGAGACAACTGTCCATAAGAGACCAAAATGACATAGAAATTAACAACGATAGGTCACCGTACGGCCTTCAACAATGAGCAAAGCCCATACCGCATAGTCAGCTATAAAAGGCCCCGAAATGACCATGTAAAACAATTCAAACGAGAAAACTAACGGCCTTATTTATGTACAAAAAATTAACGAAAAACAAATATGTAACACATAAACAAACGACAACCACTGAACTACAGGCTCCTGACTTGGGACAGGCACATACATACATAATGTGGCGGGGTTAAACATGTTAGCGGGATCCCAACCTCCCCTAACCTGGGACAGTGATACAACAGTACAACATAAGAACGAACTATAAAATCAGTTGAAAAAGGCTTAACTCATCAGATGGACAAAATACAAGTGGACGTGGCAGGGTACTTGTACATCCAAACAACAAAAGACACTAGGAACAGATCTGAGAGTACTCGCAGTTATCTGACAGCTAGTTCAAAGCCACTAACAACTGATAAAAAATCATGCATCTAAGACTAAATTATCAATCCGTACACATCCAACATACAATGGATTTAGTGTAAAGACGTCATAAACAGTCAGAGAAAAACATGACCTTGTGCAATGCCAAGATACAGGTATCGACAGATTGTAGATCCATGAATGTGTATATGTATAAAACATACTAGTAATATTTAGTTTGCTTTTAATTTACTGATAACAAAATCAATATTTATACCAATAAAAACAATATTCAATGATCTTATTACAGTGTTGAATTTGTAACCTTTTAGAATAAGTTTATTTAAAGGAGCGATAAGTTTACAAGGATCATTTCTAAATTTCCGGGCACGGTTAACAACATTTCCGTAAAAATGAGGATGTGCTATCCCGTTTGAAATAAGTACAACCAAACTTTAAAACCAAATCTTTATATCTATGGAAAAATTTAGTAAAGGTTTTAAGTAATTTATGGTAACGATATCCCTGGTTTAATAATTTACCAGTAATACATAAGCATTTTCTTGTTTTTTTGTGTTTTTCTGATACATTTCTAGGAGTTGGTGGTTTTCTTCTCTTTCCTAGCTTATGAACCTGAAATGGTAAATAAGATAATTTTTTAAATAAAAAAAAGTGGAAAGAGGGGTAGGATTCATAGAATTGTTGAAATTAAAATAAGTCATGCCAAGAAATCCTCGCTAAAAAGTCCGGTCGACCTCCTACGGCACCCATTAGTAGTTAAAGATTTGATTTCATTCAACAAATTAATTTATGACCTGCATATACGTGTCGCTTAGAACACAGCCATATACCAAATGGTCAATATTAATCATCCGTGTAATTTGCTCTATGGGATGTTTGCAAAATTTCAACGGAGGCAATTTCTTGTCATGGGAGAAAGGAAGAAAGACCATTCATAATTTGTTTAACATTTTTCTCTCTTTTAATTAAATTTAAAAAAATAAACTTTTCAAATGTAGAGCTCATCAATAAAATTATTCCTGTGAACCTGCCCCCCTTTTTGGCGTTCTGCATTTTGAACCCTCGATTTAAGCTTACCAATCTAATTAAAATTAAAACCTTGCTTTCTAACCGATCTATTCATGTACCGGACCGGCAACTCTCTTTATTTAATAAGAAAATCTACAGTTCCGTTATACACATGCATGTTGTCTGCTTGGAGTCCCCGCCTAAAAGAAGGAAATAGCCTAACTCCAAGATAATATATTCCTGCATCACGTGTTTTTACCACGTGGAGCTTACATTAGAATAAATACCGAATATGGAAAGTGAAACTACAATTCAAAACATAAAGTCCGAAGGCACAAAGCAGAAAAAGTTCGTTTTTGTTTTTGGAAAGGGTGCCTGGGTAATCCTCTCTGTGTTCAAACTATATATGAAATATTTGCCACTGCCCTTGTCTGTTCTATGAATTCTAACCCTGAGTTTTTCTATCTGTTACATGCCAAGAAATCCTCGCTAAAAGTCCGGTCGACCTCCTACGGCACCCATTAGTAGTTAAAGATTTGATTTCATTCAACAAATTAATTTATGACCTGCATATACGTGTCGCTTAGAACACAGCCATATACCAAATGGCCAATATTAATCATCCGTGTAATTTGCTCTATGGGATGTTTGCAAAATTTCAACGGAGGCAATTTCTTGGCATGGGAGAAAGGAAGAAAGACCATTGACAATTTGTTTAACATTTTTTCTTTTTAAATAAATTTAAAAAAAATAAACTTTTCAAATGTAGAGCTCATAAATAAAATTATTCCCTGTGAACCCCCCCCCCCTTTTTTTTTTTTTTTTTTTGGCGTTCTGCATTTTGAACCCTCGATTTAAGCTTATCAATCTAATTTAAATTAAAACCTTGCTTTCTAACCGATCTATTCATGTACCGGACCGGCAACTCTCTTTATTTAATAAGAAAATCTACAGTTCCGTTATACACATGCATGTTGTCTGCTTGGAGTCCCCGCCTAAAAGAAGGAAATAGCCTAACTCCAAGATAATATATTCCTGCATCACGTGTTTTTTTACCACGTGGAGCTTACATTACAATAAATACCGAATATGGAAAGTGAAACTACAATTCAAAACATAAAGTCCGAAGGCACAAAGAAGAAAAAGTTCGTTTTTTTTGCAAAGGGTGCCTGGGTAATCCTCTCTGTGTTCAAACTATATATGAAATATTTGCCACTGCCCCTTGTCTGTTCTATGAATTCTAACCCTGAGTTTTTCTATCTGTTACGGGAGAAAGGAAGAAAGACCAGTCACAATTTGTTTAACATTTTTTTCTCTCTTTTAATTAAATTTAAAAAAAAATAAACTTTTCAAATGTAGAGCTCATCAATAAAATTATTCCCTGTGAAACCCCCCTCTTTTTTTTTGGCGTTCTGCATTTTGAATCCTCGATTTTAGCTTATCAATCTAATTTAAATTAAAACCTTGCTTTCTAACCGATCTATTCATGTACCGGACCGGCAACTCTCTTTATTTAATAAGAAAATCTACAGTTCCGTTATACACATGCATGTTGTCTGCTTGAGTCCCCGCCTAAAAGAAGGAAATAGCCTAAGTTCAAGATAATATATTCCTGCATCACGTGTTTTTACCACGTGGAGCTTACATTACAATAAATACCGAATATGGAAAGTGAAACTACAATTCAAAACATAAAGTCCGAAGGCACAAAGAAGAAAAGTTCGTTTTTTTGCAAAGGGTGCCTGGGTAATCCTCTCTGTGTTCAAACTATATATGAAATATTTGCCACTGCCCCTTGTCTGTTCTATGAATTCTAACCCTGAGTTTTTCTATCTGTTACCGGGAGAAAGGAAGAAAGACCATTCGTAATTTGTTTAACATTTTTTTCTCTCTTTTAATTAAATTTAAAAAAAAATAAACTTTTCAAATGTAGAGCTCATCAATAAAATTATTCCCTGTGAACCCGCCCCTTTTTTGGCGTTCTGCATTTTGAACCCTCGATTTAAGCTTACCAATCTAATTAAAATTAAAACCTTGCTTTCTAACCGATCTATTCATGTACCGGACCGGCAACTCTCTTTATTTAATAAGAAAATCTACAGTTCCGTTATACACATGCATGTTGTCTGCTTGGAGTCCCCGCCTAAAAGAAGGAAATAGCCTAACTCCAAGATAATATATTCCTGCATCACGTGTTTTTACCACGTGGAGCTTACATTACAATAAATACCGAATATGGAAAGTGAAACTACAATTCAAAACATAAAGTCCGAAGGCACAAAGAAGAAAAAGTTCGTTTTTGTTTTTGCAAAGGGTGCCTGGGTAATCCTCTCTGTGTTCAAACTATATATGAAATATTTGCCACTGCCCTTGTCTGTTCGATGAATTCTAACCCTGAGTTTTTCTATCTGTTACATGCCAAGAAATCCTCGCTAAAAGTCCGGTCGACCTCCTACGGCACCCATTAGTAGTTAAAGATTTGATTTCATTCAACAAATTAATTTATGACCTGCATATACGTGTCGCTTAGAACACAGCCATATACCAAATGGTCAATATTAATCATCCGTGTAATTTGCTCTATGGGATGTTTGCAAAATTTCAACGGAGGCAATTTCTTGGCATGGGAGAAAGGAAGAAAGACCATTCATAATTTGTTTAACATTTTTTCTCTCTTTAATTAAATTTAAAAAAATAAACTTTTCAAATGTAGAGCTCATCAATAAAATTATTCCTGTGAACCCGCCCCCCTTTTTGGCGTTCTGCATTTTGAACCCTCGATTTAAGCTTACCAATCTAATTAAAATTAAAACCTTGCTTTCTAACCGATCTATTCATGTACCGGACCGGCAACTCTCTTTATTTAATAAGAAAATCTACAGTTCCGTTATACACATGCATGTTGTCTGCTTGGAGTCCCCGCCTAAAAGAAGGAAATAGCCTAACTCCAAGATAATATATTCCTGCATCACGTGTTTTTTTTACCACGTGGAGATTACATTAGAATAAATACCGAATATGGAAAGTGAAACTACAAATCAAAACATACAGTCCGAAGGCACAAACAAGAAAAAGTTCGTTTTTGTTTTTGGAAAGGGTGCCTGGGTAATCCTCTCTGTGTTCAAACTATATATGAAATATTTGCCACCGCCCCTTGTCTGTTCTATGAATTCTAACCCTGAGTTTTTCTATCTGTTACATGCCAAGAAATCCTCGCTAAAAAGTCCGGTCGACCTCCTACGGCACCCATTAGTAGTTAAAGATTTGATTTCATTCAATAAATTAATTTATGACCTGCATATACGTGTCGCTTAGAACACAGCCATATACCAAATGGCCAATATTAATCATCCGTGTAATTTGCTCTATGGGATGTTTGCAAAATTTCAACGGAGGCAATTTCTTGGCATGGGAGAAAGGAAGAAAGACCATTCATAATTTGTTTAACATTTTTTTCTCTCTTTTAATTAAATTTAAAAAAATAAACTTTTCAAATGTAGAGCTCATCAATAAAATTATTCCTGTGAACCCGCCCCCTTTTTTGGCGTTCTGCATTTTGAACCCTCGATTTAAGCTTACCAATCTAATTAAAATTAAAACCTTGCTTTCTAACCGATCTATTCATGTACCGGACCGGCAACTCTCTTTATTTAATAAGAAAATCTACAGTTCCGTTATACACATGCATGTTGTCTGCTTGGAGTCCCCGCCTAAAAGAAGGAAATAGCCTAACTCCAAGATAATATATTCCTGCATCACGTGTTTTTTTACCACGTGGAGCTTACATTAGAATAAATACCGAATATGGAAAGTGAAACTACAATTCAAAACATAAAGTCCGAAGGCATAAAGCAGAAAAAGTTCGTTTTTGTTTTTGGAAAGGGTGCCTGGGTAATCCTCTCTGTGTTCAAACTATATATGAAATATTTGCCACTGCCCTTGTCTGTTCTATGAATTCTAACCCTGAGTTTTTCTATCTGTTACATGCCAAGAAATCCTCGCTAAAAGTCCGGTCGACCTCCTACGGCACCCATTAGTAGTTAAAGATTTGATTTCATTCAACAAATTAATTTATGACCTGCATATACGTGTCGCTTAGAACACAGCCATATACCAAATGGCCAATATTAATCATCCGTGTAATTTGCTCTATGGGATGTTTGCAAAATTTCAACGGAGGCAATTTCTTGGCATGGGAGAAAGGAAGAAAGACCATTCACAATTTGTTTAACATTTTTCTCTCTTTTAATTAAATTTAAAAAAATAAACTTTTCAAATGTAGAGCTCATCAATAAAATTATTCCTGTGAACCCGCCCCCTTCCCTTTTTTTTTTTTTTGGCGTTCTGCATTTTGAACCCTCGATTTAAGCTTACCAATCTAATTAAAATTAAAACCTTGCTTTCTAACCGATCTATTCATGTACCGGACCGGCAACTCTCTTTATTTAATAAGAAAATCTACAGTTCCGTTATACACATGCATGTTGTCTGCTTGGAGTCCCCGCCTAAAAGAAGGAAATAGCCTAACTCCAAGATAATATATTCCTGCATCACGTGTTTTTACCACGTGGAGCTTACATTAGAATAAATACCGAATATGGAAAGTGAAACTACAATTCAAAACATAAAGTCCGAAGGCACAAAGAAGAAAAAGTTCGTTTTTTTTTGCAAAGGGTGCCTGGGTAATCCTCTCTGTGTTCAAACTGAGTTTTTCTATATGAAATATTTGCCACTGCACCCTTGTCTGTTCTATGAATTCTAACCCTGAGTTTTTCTATCTGTTATGGGAGAAAGGAAGAAAGACCATTCACAATTTGTTTAACATTTTTTCTCTTTTAATTAAATTTAAAAAAATAAACTTTTCAAATGTAGAGCTCATCAATAAAATTATTCCTGTGAACCCCCCCCTTTTTTGGCGTTCTGCATTTTGAACCCTCGATTTAAGCTTATCAATCTAATTTAAATTAAAACCTTGCTTTCTAACCGATCTATTCATGTACCGGACCGGCAACTCTCTTTATTTAATAAGAAAATCTACAGTTCCGTTATACACATGCATGTTGTCTGCTTGGAGTCCCCGCCTAAAAGAAGGAAATAGCCTAAGTTCAAGATAATATATTCCTGCATCACGTGTTTTTTTACCACGTGGAGCTTACATTACAATAAATACCGAATATGGAAAGTGAAACTACAATTCAAAACATAAAGTCCGAAGGCACAAAGAAGAAAAAGTTCGTTTTTTTTTGCAAAGGGTGCCTGGGTAATCCTCTCTGTGTTCAAACTATATATGAAATATTTGCCACTGCCCCTTGTCTGTTCTATGAATTCTAACCCTGAGTTTTTCTATCTGTTACGGGAGAAAGGAAGAAAGACCAGTCACAATTTGTTTAACATTTTTTCTCTTTTAATTAAATTTAAAAAAATAAACTTTTCAAATGTAGAGCTCATCAATAAAATTATTCCTGTGAACCCCTTTTTTTTTTTTTTTTTTGGCGTTCTGCATTTTGAACCCTCGATTTAAGCTTATCAATCTAATTTAAATTAAAACCTTGCTTTCTAACCGATCTATTCATGTACCGGACCGGCAACTCTCTTTATTTAATAAGAAAATCTACAGTTCCGTTATACACATGCATGTTGTCTGCTTGGAGTCCCCGCCTAAAAGAAGGAAATAGCCTAAGTTCAAGATAATATATTCCTGCATCACGTGTTTTTACCACGTGGAGCTTACATTAGAGTAAATACCGAATATGGAAAGTGAAACTACAATTCAAAACATAAAGTCCGAAGGCACAAAGAAGAAAAAGTTTTTTTTTGCAAAGGGTGCCTGGGTAATCCTCTCTGTGTTCAAACTATATATGAAATATTTGCCACTGCCCTTGTCTGTTCTATGAATTCTAACCCTGAGTTTTTTATCTGTTACATGCCAAGAAATCCTCGCTAAAAGTCCGGTCGACCTCCTACGGCACCCATTAGTAGTTAAAGATTTGATTTCATTCAACAAATTAATTTATGACCTGCATATACGTGTCGCTTAGAACACAGCCATATACCAAATGGCCAATATTAATCATCCGTGTAATTTGCTGTATGGGATGTTTGCAAAATTTCAACGGAGGCAATTTCTTGGCATGGGAGAAAGGAAGAAAGACCATTCACAATTTGTTTAACATTTTTCTCTCTTTTAATTAAATTTAAAAAAATAAACTTTTCAAATGTAGAGCTCATCAATAAAATTATTCCTGTGAACCCCCTTTTTGGCGTTCTGCATTTTGAACCCTCGATTTAAGCTTACCAATCTAATTAAAATTAAAACCTTGCTTTCTAACCGATCTATTGATGTACCGGACCGGCAACTCTCTTTATTTAATAAGAAAATCTACAGTTCCGTTATACACATGCATGTTGTCTGCTTGGAGTCCCCGCCTAAAAGAAGGAAATAGCCTAAGTTCAAGATAATATATTCCTGCATCACGTGTTTTTACCACGTGGAGCTTACATTAGAGTAAATACCGAATATGGAAAGTGAAACTACAATTCAAAACATAAAGTCCGAAGGCACAAAGAAGAAAAAGTTCGTTTTTTTTTGCAAAGGGTGCCTGGGTAATCCTCTCTGTGTTCAAACTATATATGAAATATTTGCCACTGCCCTTGTCTGTTCTATGAATTCTAACCCTGAGATCTGTTTTCCTCTATCTGTTACCCATTAGTAGTTAAAGATTTGGACCTGAAAGAACACAGCCATATACCAAAGTCAATATTAAAGATTTGCCTATGGGATGTTTGCAAAATTTCAGGCAATTGGCATGGGAGAAAGGAAGAAAGACCATTTAATTTGTTTAACATTTTTCTCTCTTTTAATTAAATTTAAAAAAATAAACTTTTCAAATGTAGAGCTCATCAATAAAATTATTCCTGTGAACCCGCCCCTTTTTTTGGCGTTCTGCATTTTGAACCCTCGATTTAAGCTTACCAATCTAATTAAAATTAAAACCTTGCTTTCTAACCGATCTATTCATGTACCGGACCGGCAACTCTCTTTATTTAATAAGAAAATCTACAGTTCCGTTATACACATGCATGTTGTCTGCTTGGAGTCCCCGCCTAAAGAAGGAAATAGCCTAACTTCAAGATAATATATTCCTGCATCACGTGTTTTTACCACGTGGAGCTTACATTAGAATAAATACCGAATATGGAAAGTGAAACTACAATTCAAAACATAAAGTCCGAAGGCACAAAGAAGAAAAAGTTCGTTTTTTTTTGCAAAGGGTGCCTGGGTAATCCTCTCTGTGTTCAAACTATATATGAAATATTTGCCACTGCCCCTTGTCTGTTCTATGAATTCTAACCCTGAGTTTTTCTATCTGTTACCGGGAGAAAGGAAGAAAGACCATTCATAATTTGTTTAACATTTTTCTCTCTTTTAATTAAATTTAAAAAAATAAACTTTTCAAATGTAGAGCTCATCAATAAAATTATTCCTGTGAACCCGCCCCCTTTTTTGGCGTTCTGCATTTTGAACCCTCGATTTAAGCTTACCAATCTAATTAAAATTAAAACCTTGCTTTCTAACCGATCTATTCATGTACCGGACCGGCAACTCTCTTTATTTAATAAGAAAATCTACAGTTCCGTTATACACATGCATGTTGTCTGCTTGGAGTCCCCGCCTAAAAGAAGGAAATAGCCTAACTCCAAGATAATATATTCCTGCATCACGTGTTTTTACCACGTGGAGCTTACATTAGAATAAATACCGAATATGGAAAGTGAAACTACAATTCAAAACATAAAGTCCGAAGGCACAAAGCAGAAAAAGTTCGTTTTTGTTTTTGGAAAGGGTGCCTGGGTAATCCTCTCTGTGTTCAAACTATATATGAAATATTTGCCACTGCCCTTGTCTGTTCTATGAATTCTAACCCTGAGTTTTTCTATCTGTTACATGCCAAGAAATCCTCGCTAAAAGTCCGGTCGACCTCCTACGGCACCCATTAGTAGTTAAAGATTTGATTTCATTCAACAAATTAATTTATGACCTGCATATACGTGTCGCTTAGAACACAGCCATATACCAAATGGTCAATATTAATCATCCGTGTAATTTGCTCTATGGGATGTTTGCAAAATTTCAACGGAGGCAATTTCTTGGCATGGGAGAAAGGAAGAAAGACCATTCATAATTTGTTTAACATTTTTTCTCTTTTAATTAAATTTAAAAAAAATAAACTTTTCAAATGTAGAGCTCATCAATAAAATTATTCCTGTGAACCCCCCCCCTTTTTTGGCGTTCTGCATTTTGAACCCTCGATTTAAGCTTATCAATCTAATTTAAATTAAAACCTTGCTTTCTAACCGATCTATTCATGTACCGGACCGGCAACTCTCTTTATTTAATAAGAAAATCTACAGTTCCGTTATACACATGCATGTTGTCTGCTTGGAGTCCCCGCCTAAAAGAAGGAAATAGCCTAACTTCAAGATAATATATTCCTGCATCACGTGTTTTTACCACGTGGAGCTTACATTAGAATAAATACCGAATATGGAAAGTGAAACTACAATTCAAAACATAAAGTCCGAAGGCACAAAGAAGAAAAGTTCGTTTTTTTTGCAAAGGGTGCCTGGGTAATCCTCTCTGTGTTCAAACTATATATGAAATATTTGCCACTGCCCTTGTCTGTTCTATGAATTCTAACCCTGAGTTTTCTATCTGTTACGGGAGAAAGGAAGAAAGACCAGTCACAATTTGTTTAACATTTTTTTCTCTTTTAATTAAATTTAAAAAAAATAAACTTTTCAAATGTAGAGCTCATCAATAAAATTATTCCTGTGAAACCCCCTTTTTTTGGCGTTCTGCATTTTGAATCCTCGATTTAGCTTATCAATCTAATTTAAATTAAAACCTTGCTTTTAACCGATCTATTCATGTACCGGACCGGCAACTCTCTTTATTTAATAAGAAAATCTACAGTTCCGTTATACACATGCATGTTGTCTGCTTGGAGTCCCCGCCTAAAAGAAGGAAATAGCCTAAGTTCAAGATAATATATTCCTGCATCACGTGTTTTTACCACGTGGAGCTTACATTACAATAAATACCGAATATGGAAAGTGAAACTACAATTCAAAACATAAAGTCCGAAGGCACAAAGAAGAAAAAGTTCGTTTTTTTGCAAAGGGTGCCTGGGTAATCCTCTCTGTGTTCAAACTATATATGAAATATTTGCCACTGCCCTTGTCTGTTCTATGAATTCTAACCCTGAGTTTTTCTATCTGTTACCGGGAGAAAGGAAGAAAGACCATTCGTAATTTGTTTAACATTTTTTTCTCTCTTTTAATTAAATTTAAAAAAAAATAAACTTTTCAAATGTAGAGCTCATCAATAAAATTATTCCTGTGAACCCCCTTTTCAAATGTAGAGCTCATCAATAAAATTTTTTTTTTTTGGCGTTCTGCATTTTGAACCCTCGATTTAAGCTTACCAATCTAATTAAAATTAAAACCTTGCTTTCTAACCGATCTATTGATGTACCGGACCGGCAACTCTCTTTATTTAATAAGAAAATCTACAGTTCCGTTATACACATGCATGTTGTCTGCTTGGAGTCCCCGCCTAAAAGAAGGAAATAGCCTAACTCCAAGATAATATATTCCTGCATCACGTGTTTTTACCACGTGGAGCTTACATTAGATTAAATACCGAATATGGAAAGTGAAACTACAATTCAAAACATAAAGTCCGAAGGCACAAAGAAGAAAAAGTTCGTTTTTTTTGCAAAGGGTGCCTGGGTAATCCTCTCTGTGTTCAAACTATATATGAAATATTTGCCACTGCCCCTTGTCTGTTCTATGAATTCTAACCCTGAGTTTTTCTATCTGTTACATGCCAAGAAATCCTCGCTAAAAAGTCCGGTCGACCTCCTACGGCACCCATTAGTAGTTAAAGATTTGATTTCATTCAACAAATTAATTTATGACCTGCATATACGTGTCGCTTAGAACACAGCCATATACCAAATGGTCAATATTAATCATCCGTGTAATTTGCTCTATGGGATGTTTGCAAAATTTCAACGGAGGCAATTTCTTGGCATGGGAGAAAGGAAGAAAGACCATTCATAATTTGTTTAACATTTTTTTCTCTCTTTTAATTAAATTTAAAAAAATAAACTTTTCAAATGTAGAGCTCATCAATAAAATTATTCCCTGTGAACCCGCCCCCCTTTTTGGCGTTCTGCATTTTGAACCCTCGATTTAAGCTTACCAATCTAATTAAAATTAAAACCTTGCTTTCTAACCGATCTATTCATGTACCGGACCGGCAACTCTCTTTATTTAATAAGAAAATCTACAGTTCCGTTATACACATGCATGTTGTCTGCTTGGAGTCCCCGCC
Source organism: Mytilus coruscus (assembly GCA_017311375.1). NCBI lineage: Eukaryota > Metazoa > Mollusca > Bivalvia > Mytilida > Mytilidae > Mytilus > Mytilus coruscus. Next base: position 30,481,633 of record CM029602.1, on the reverse strand, counting down.
TAAAAGAAGGAAATAGCCTAACTCCAAGATAATATATTCCTGCATCACGTGTTTTTACCACGTGGAGCTTACATTAGAATAAATACCGAATATGGAAAGTGAAACTACAATTCAAAACATAAAGTCCGAAGGCACAAAGAAGAAAAAGTTCGTTTTTTTTTGCAAAGGGTGCCTGGGTAATCCTCTCTGTGTTCAAACTATATATGAAATATTTGCCACTGCCCTTGTCTGTTCTATGAATTCTAACCCTGAGTTTTTCTATCTGTTACGGGAGAAAGGAAGAAATGACCACGTGTCGCTTCACAATTTGTTTAACATCTCGCTTTTAATTAAATTTAAAAAAAAATAAACTTTTCAAATGTAGAGCTCATCAATAAAATTATTCCTGTGAACCCCCCCTTTTTTTGGCGTTCTGCATTTTGAACCCTCGATTTAAGCTTACCAATCTAATTAAAATTAAAACCTTGCTTTTAACCGATCTATTCATGTACCGGACCGGCAACTCTCTTTATTTAATAAGAAAATCTACAGTTCCGTTATACACATGCATGTTGTCTGCTTGGAGTCCCCGCCTAAAAGAAGGAAATAGCCTAAGTTCAAGATAATATATTCCTGCATCACGTGTTTTTACCACGTGGAGCTTACATTAGAATAAATACCGAATATGGAAAGTGAAACTACAATTCAAAACATAAAGTCCGAAGGCACAAAGAAGAAAAGTTCGTTTTTTTTTTTGCAAAGGGTGCCTGGGTAATCCTCTCTGTGTTCAAACTATATATGAAATATTTGCCACTGCCCTTGTCTGTTCTATGAATTCTAACCCTGAGTTTTTCTATCTGTTATCCTCGCTAAAAGTCCGGGAGAAAGGAAGAAAGACCATTCATAATTTGTTTAACATGTTTTTTTCTCTTTTAATTAAATTTAAAAAAATAAACTTTTCAAATGTAGAGCTCATCAATAAAATTATTCCTGTGAACCCGCCCCCTTTTTTGGCGTTCTGCATTTTGAACCCTCGATTTAAGCTTACCAATCTAATTAAAATTAAAACCTTGCTTTCTAACCGATCTATTCATGTACCGGACCGGCAACTCTCTTTATTTAATAAGAAAATCTACAGTTCCGTTATACACATGCATGTTGTCTGCTTGGAGTCCCCGCCTAAAAGAAGGAAATAGCCTAACTCCAAGATAATATATTCCTGCATCACGTGTTTTTACCACGTGGAGCTTACATTAGAATAAATACCGAATATGGAAAGTGAAACTACAATTCAAAACATAAAGTCCGAAGGCACAAAGCAGAAAAAGTTCGTTTTGTTTTTGGAAAGGGTGCCTGGGTAATCCTCTCTGTGTTCAAACTATATATGAAATATTTGCCACTGCCCTTGTCTGTTCTATGAATTCTAACCCTGAGTTTTTCTATCTGTTACATGCCAAGAAATCCTCGCTAAAAGTCCGGTCGACCTCCTACGGCACCCATTAGTAGTTAAAGATTTGATTTCATTCAACAAATTAATTTATGACCTGCATATACGTGTCGCTTAGAACACAGCCATATACCAAATGGTCAATATTAATCATCCGTGTAATTTGCTCTATGGGATGTTTGCAAAATTTCAACGGAGGCAATTTCTTGGCATGGGAGAAAGGAAGAAAGACCATTCATAATTTGTTTAACATTTTTCTCTCTTTTAATTAAATTTAAAAAAAATAAACTTTTCAAATGTAGAGCTCATCAATAAAATTATTCCTGTGAACCCCCCCCTTTTTTGGCGTTCTGCATTTTGAACCCTCGATTTAAGCTTACCAATCTAATTAAAATTAAAACCTTGCTTTCTAACCGATCTATTCATGTACCGGACCGGCAACTCTCTTTATTTAATAAGAAAATCTACAGTTCCGTTATACACATGCATGTTGTCTGCTTGGAGTCCCCGCCTAAAAGAAGGAAATAGCCTAACTCAAGATAATATATTCCTGCATCACGTGTTTTTACCACGTGGAGCTTACATTAGAATAAATACCGAATATGGAAAGTGAAACTACAATTCAAAACATAAAGTCCGAAGGCACAAAGAAGAAAAAGTTCGTTTTTTTTTTGCAAAGGGTGCCTGGGTAATCCTCTCTGTGTTCAAACTATATATGAAATATTTGCCACTGCCCTTGTCTGTTCTATGAATTCTAACCCTGAGTTTTTCTATCTGTTACGGGAGAAAGGAAGAAAGACCAGTCACAATTTGTTTAACATTTTTCTCTCTTTTAATTAAATTTAAAAAAAATAAACTTTTCAAATGTAAAGCTCATCAATAAAATTATTCCCTGTGAAACCCCCCCCTTTTTTTTGGCGTTCTGCATTTTGAATCCTCGATTTTAGCTTATCAATCTAATTTAAATTAAAACCTTGCTTTTAACCGATCTATTCATGTACCGGACCGGCAACTCTCTTTATTTAATAAGAAAATCTACAGTTCCGTTATACACATGCATGTTGTCTGCTTGGAGTCCCCGCCTAAAAGAAGGAAATAGCCTAAGTTCAAGATAATATATTCCTGCATCACGTGTTTTTTTACCACGTGGAGCTTACATTACAATAAATACCGAATATGGAAAGTGAAACTACAATTCAAAACATAAAGTCCGAAGGCACAAAGAAGAAAAAGTTCGTTTTTTTTGCAAAGGGTGCCTGGGTAATCCTCTCTGTGTTCAAACTATATATGAAATATTTGCCACTGCCCCTTGTCTGTTCTATGAATTCTAACCCTGAGTTTTTCTATCTGTTACGGGAGAAAGGAAGAAAGACCATTCACAATTTGTTTAACATTTTTTTCTCTCTTTTAATTAAATTTAAAAAAAATAAACTTTTCAAATGTAGAGCTCATCAATAAAATTATTCCCTGTGAACCCCCTTTTTTTTTTTTTTTGGCGTTCTGCATTTTGAACCCTCGATTTAAGCTTACCAATCTAATTAAAATTAAAACCTTGCTTTCTAACCGATCTATTCATGTACCGGACCGGCAACTCTCTTTATTTAATAAGAAAATCTACAGTTCCGTTATACACATGCATGTTGTCTGCTTGGAGTCCCCGCCTAAAAGAAGGAAATAGCCTAACTTCAAGATAATATATTCCTGCATCACGTGTTTTTACCACGTGGAGCTTACATTAGAATAAATACCGAATATGGAAAGTGAAACTACAATTCAAAACATAAAGTCCGAAGGCACAAAGAAGAAAAAGTTCGTTTTTTTTTGCAAAGGGTGCCTGGGTAATCCTCTCTGTGTTCAAACTATATATGAAATATTTGCCACTGCCCTTGTCTGTTCTATGAATTCTAACCCTGAGTTTTTCTATCTGTTACATGCCAAGAAATCCTCGCTAAAAGTCCGGTCGACCTCCTACGGCACCCATTAGTAGTTAAAGATTTGATTTCATTCAACAAATTAATTTATGACCTGCATATACGTGTCGCTTAGAACACAGCCATATACCAAATGGTCAATATTAATCATCCGTGTAATTTGCTCTATGGGATGTTTGCAAAATTTCAACGGAGGCAATTTCTTGGCATGGGAGAAAGGAAGAAAGACCATTCATAATTTGTTTAACATTTTTCTCTCTTTTAATTAAATTTAAAAAAAATAAACTTTTCAAATGTAGAGCTCATCAATAAAATTATTCCTGTGAAACCCCCTTTTTTGGCGTTCTGCATTTTGAACCCTCGATTTAAGCTTACCAATCTAATTAAAATTAAAACCTTGCTTTCTAACCGATCTATTCATGTACCGGACCGGCAACTCTCTTTATTTAATAAGAAAATCTACAGTTCCGTTATACACATGCATGTTGTCTGCTTGGAGTCCCCGCCTAAAAGAAGGAAATAGCCTAACTCCAAGATAATATATTCCTGCATCACGTGTTTTTACCACGTGGAGCTTACATTAGAATAAATACCGAATATGGAAAGTGAAACTACAATTCAAAACATAAAGTCCGAAGGCACAAAGAAGAAAAAGTTCGTTTTTTTTTGCAAAGGGTGCCTGGGTAATCCTCTCTGTGTTCAAACTATATATGAAATATTTGCCACTGCCCTTGTCTGTTCTATGAATTCTAACCCTGAGTTTTTCTATCTGTTACATGCCAAGAAATCCTCGCTAAAAGTCCGGTCGACCTCCTACGGCACCCATTAGTAGTTAAAGATTTGATTTCATTCAACAAATTAATTTATGACCTGCATATACGTGTCGCTTAGAACACAGCCATATACCAAATGGTCAATATTAATCATCCGTGTAATTTGCTCTATGGGATGTTTGCAAAATTTCAACGGAGGCAATTTCTTGGCATGGGAGAAAGGAAGAAAGACCATTCATAATTTGTTTAACATTTTTCTCTCTTTTAATTAAATTTAAAAAAAATAAACTTTTCAAATGTAGAGCTCATCAATAAAATTATTCCTGTGAACCCGCCCCCTTTTTTGGCGTTCTGCATTTTGAACCCTCGATTTAAGCTTACCAATCTAATTAAAATTAAAACCTTGCTTTCTAACCGATCTATTCATGTACCGGACCGGCAACTCTCTTTATTTAATAAGAAAATCTACAGTTCCGTTATACACATGCATGTTGTCTGCTTGGAGTCCCCGCCTAAAAGAAGGAAATAGCCTAAGTTCAAGATAATATATTCCTGCATCACGTGTTTTTTTACCACGTGGAGCTTACATTAGAGTAAATACCGAATATGGAAAGTGAAACTACAATTCAAAACATAAAGTCCGAAGGCACAAAGCAGAAAAAGTTCGTTTTTGTTTTTGGAAAGGGTGCCTGGGTAATCCTCTCTGTGTTCAAACTATATATGAAATATTTGCCACTGCCCCTTGTCTGTTCTATGAATTCTAACCCTGAGTTTTTCTATCTGTTACATGCCAAGAAATCCTCGCTAAAAAGTCCGGTCGACCTCCTACGGCACCCATTAGTAGTTAAAGATTTGATTTCATTCAACAAATTAATTTATGACCTGCATATACGTGTCGCTTAGAACACAGCCATATACCAAATGGTCAATATTAATCATCCGTGTAATTTGCTCTATGGGATGTTTGCAAAATTTCAACGGAGGCAATTTCTTGGCATGGGAGAAAGGAAGAAAGACCATTCACAATTTGTTTAACATTTTTCTCTCTTTTAATTAAATTTAAAAAAATAAACTTTTCAAATGTAGAGCTCATCAATAAAATTATTCCTGTGAACCCCCCTTTTTTTTTTTTTTTTTGGCGTTCTGCATTTTGAACCCTCGATTTAAGCTTACCAATCTAATTTAAATTAAAACCTTGCTTTCTAACCGATCTATTCATGTACCGGACCGGCAACTCTCTTTATTTAATAAGAAAATCTACAGTTCCGTTATACACATGCATGTTGTCTGCTTGGAGTCCCCGCCTAAAAGAAGGAAATAGCCTAACTTCAAGATAATATATTCCTGCATCACGTGTTTTTACCACGTGGAGCTTACATTAGAATAAATACCGAATATGGAAAGTGAAACTACAATTCAAAACATAAAGTCCGAAGGCACAAAGAAGAAAAAGTTCGTTTTTTTTTGCAAAGGGTGCCTGGGTAATCCTCTCTGTGTTCAAACTATATATGAAATATTTGCCACTGCCCTTGTCTGTTCTATGAATTCTAACCCTGAGTTTTTCTATCTGTTACGGGAGAAAGGAAGAAAGACCATTCACAATTTGTTTAACCTTTTTTCTCTTTTAATTAAATTTAAAAAAATAAACTTTTCAAATGTAGAGCTCATCAATAAAATTATTCCTGTGAACCCCCCTTTTTTTTTTGGCGTTCTGCATTTTGAACCCTCGATTTAAGCTTACCAATCTAATTAAAATTAAAACCTTGCTTTTAACCGATCTATTCATGTACCGGACCGGCAACTCTCTTTATTTAATAAGAAAATCTACAGTTCCGTTATACACATGCATGTTGTCTGCTTGGAGTCCCCGCCTAAAAGAAGGAAATAGCCTAAGTTCAAGATAATATATTCCTGCATCACGTGTTTTTACCACGTGGAGCTTACATTAGAATAAATACCGAATATGGAAAGTGAAACTACAATTCAAAACATAAAGTCCGAAGGCACAAAGAAGAAAAAGTTCGTTTTTTTTTGCAAAGGGTGCCTGGGTAATCCTCTCTGTGTTCAAACTATATATGAAATATTTGCCACTGCCCTTGTCTGTTCTATGAATTCTAACCCTGAGTTTTTCTATCTGTTATGGGAGAAAGGAAGAAAGACCATTCACAATTTGTTTAACATTTTTTCTCTTTTAATTAAATTTAAAAAAAATAAACTTTTCAAATGTAGAGCTCATCAATAAAATTATTCCTGTGAACCCCCCCTTTTTTTGGCGTTCTGCATTTTGAACCCTCGATTTAAGCTTATCAATCTAATTTAAATTAAAACCTTGCTTTCTAACCGATCTATTCATGTACCGGACCGGCAACTCTCTTTATTTAATAAGAAAATCTACAGTTCCGTTATACACATGCATGTTGTCTGCTTGGAGTCCCCGCCTAAAAGAAGGAAATAGCCTAAGTTCAAGATAATATATTCCTGCATCACGTGTTTTTTTACCACGTGGAGCTTACATTAGAGTAAATACCGAATATGGAAAGTGAAACTACAATTCAAAACATAAAGTCCGAAGGCACAAAGAAGAAAAAGTTCGTTTTTTTTTTGCAAAGGGTGCCTGGGTAATCCTCTCTGTGTTCAATCTATATATGAAATATTTGCCACTGCCCCTTGTCTGTTCTATGAATTCTAACCCTGAGTTTTTCTATCTGTTACATGCCAAGAAATCCTCGCTAAAAAGTCCGGTCGACCTCCTACGGCACCCATTAGTAGTTAAAGATTTGATTTCATTCAACAATTTAATTTATGACCTGCATATACGTGTCGCTTAGAACACAGCCATATACCAAATGGTCAATATTAATCATCCGTGTAATTTGCTCTATGGGATGTTTGCAAAATTTCAACGGAGGCAATTTCTTGGCATGGGAGAAAGGAAGAAAGACCATTCATAATTTGTTTAACATTTTTCTCTCTTTTAATTAAATTTAAAAAAATAAACTTTTCAAATGTAGAGCTCATCAATAAAATTATTCCTGTGAACCCCCCTTTTTTGGCGTTCTGCATTTTGAACCCTCGATTTAAGCTTACCAATCTAATTAAAATTAAAACCTTGCTTTCTAACCGATCTATTCATGTACCGGACCGGCAACTCTCTTTATTTAATAAGAAAATCTACAGTTCCGTTATACACATGCATGTTGTCTGCTTGGAGTCCCCGCCTAAAAGAAGGAAATAGCCTAAGTTCAAGATAATATATTCCTGCATCACGTGTTTTTACCACGTGGAGCTTACATTAGAGTAAATACCGAATATGGAAAGTGAAACTACAATTCAAAACATAAAGTCCGAAGGCACAAAGAAGAAAAGTTCGTTTTTTTTTGCAAAGGGTGCCTGGGTAATCCTCTCTGTGTTCAAACTATATATGAAATATTTGCCACTGCCCTTGTCTGTTCTATGAATTCTAACCCTGAGTTTTTCTATCTGTTACATGCCAAGAAATCCTCGCTAAAAGTCCGGTCGACCTCCTACGGCACCCATTAGTAGTTAAAGATTTGATTTCATTCAACAAATTAATTTATGACCTGCATATACGTGTCGCTTAGAACACAGCCATATACCAAATGGTCAATATTAATCATCCGTGTAATTTGCTCTATGGGATGTTTGCAAAATTTCAACGGAGGCAATTTCTTGGCATGGGAGAAAGGAAGAAAGACCATTCATAATTTGTTTAACATTTTTTTCTCTCTTTTAATTAAATTTAAAAAAAAAATAAACTTTTCAAATGTAGAGCTCATCAATAAAATTATTCCCTGTGAACCCGCCCCCTTTTTTGGCGTTCTGCATTTTGAACCCTCGATTTAAGCTTACCAATCTAATTAAAATTAAAACCTTGCTTTCTAACCGATCTATTCATGTACCGGACCGGCAACTCTCTTTATTTAATAAGAAAATCTACAGTTCCGTTATACACATGCATGTTGTCTGCTTGGAGTCCCCGCCTAAAAGAAGGAAATAGCCTAAGTTCAAGATAATATATTCCTGCATCACGTGTTTTTTTACCACGTGGAGCTTACATTAGAGTAAATACCGAATATGGAAAGTGAAACTACAATTCAAAACATAAAGTCCGAAGGCACAAAGAAGAAAAAGTTCGTTTTTTTTTGCAAAGGGTGCCTGGGTAATCCTCTCTGTGTTCAAACTATATATGAAATATTTGCCACTGCCCCTTGTCTGTTCTATGAATTCTAACCCTGAGTTTTTCTATCTGTTACATGCCAAGAAATCCTCGCTAAAAAGTCCGGTCGACCTCCTACGGCACCCATTAGTAGTTAAAGATTTGATTTCATTCAACAAATTAATTTATGACCTGCATATACGTGTCGCTTAGAACACAGCCATATACCAAATGGTCAATATTAATCATCCGTGTAATTTGCTCTATGGGATGTTTGCAAAATTTCAACGGAGGCAATTTCTTGGCATGGGAGAAAGGAAGAAAGACCATTCATAATTTGTTTAACATTTTTTTCTCTCTTTTAATTAAATTTAAAAAAAAAATAAACTTTTCAAATGTAGAGCTCATCAATAAAATTATTCCCTGTGAACCCGCCCCCCCTTTTTTTGGCGTTCTGCATTTTGAACCCTCGATTTAAGCTTACCAATCTAATTAAAATTAAAACCTTGCTTTCTAACCGATCTATTCATGTACCGGACCGGCAACTCTCTTTATTTAATAAGAAAATCTACAGTTCCGTTATACACATGCATGTTGTCTGCTTGGAGTCCCCGCCTAAAAGAAGGAAATAGCCTAAGTTCAAGATAATATATTCCTGCATCACGTGTTTTTTTACCACGTGGAGCTTACATTAGAATAAATACCGAATATGGAAAGTGAAACTACAATTCAAAACATAAAGTCCGAAGGCACAAAGAAGAAAAAGTTCGTTTTTTTTTGCAAAGGGTGCCTGGGTAATCCTCTCTGTGTTCAAACTATATATGAAATATTTGCCACTGCCCTTGTCTGTTCTATGAATTCTAACCCTGAGTTTTTCTATCTGTTACATGCCAAGAAATCCTCGCTAAAAGTCCGGTCGACCTCCTACGGCACCCATTAGTAGTTAAAGATTTGATTTCATTCAACAAATTAATTTATGACCTGCATATACGTGTCGCTTAGAACACAGCCATATACCAAATGGTCAATATTAATCATCCGTGTAATTTGCTCTATGGGATGTTTGCAAAATTTCAACGGAGGCAATTTCTTGGCATGGGAGAAAGGAAGAAAGACCATTCATAATTTGTTTAACATTTTTTTCTCTCTTTTAATTAAATTTAAAAAAAAATAAACTTTTCAAATGTAGAGCTCATCAATAAAATTATTCCTGTGAACCCCCCCTTTTTTTTGGCGTTCTGCATTTTGAACCCTCGATTTAAGCTTACCAATCTAATTAAAATTAAAACCTTGCTTTCTAACCGATCTATTCATGTACCGGACCGGCAACTCTCTTTATTTAATAAGAAAATCTACAGTTCCGTTATACACATGCATGTTGTCTGCTTGGAGTCCCCGCCTAAAAGAAGGAAATAGCCTAAGTTCAAGATAATATATTCCTGCATCACGTGTTTTTACCACGTGGAGCTTACATTAGAATAAATACCGAATATGGAAAGTGAAACTACAATTCAAAACATAAAGTCCGAAGGCACAAAGAAGAAAAAGTTCGTTTTTTTTTGCAAAGGGTGCCTGGGTAATCCTCTCTGTGTTCAAACTATATATGAAATATTTGCCACTGCCCTTGTCTGTTCTATGAATTCTAACCCTGAGTTTTTCTATCTGTTACATGCCAAGAAATCCTCGCTAAAAGTCCGGTCGACCTCCTACGGCACCCATTAGTAGTTAAAGATTTGATTTCATTCAACAAATTAATTTATGACCTGCATATACGTGTCGCTTAGAACACAGCCATATACCAAATGGTCAATATTAATCATCCGTGTAATTTGCTCTATGGGATGTTTGCAAAATTTCAACGGAGGCAATTTCTTGGCATGGGAGAAAGGAAGAAAGACCATTCATAATTTGTTTAACATTTTTCTCTCTTTTAATTAAATTTAAAAAAAATAAACTTTTCAAATGTAGAGCTCATCAATAAAATTATTCCTGTGAACCCGCCCCCTTTTTTGGCGTTCTGCATTTTGAACCCTCGATTTAAGCTTACCAATCTAATTAAAATTAAAACCTTGCTTTCTAACCGATCTATTCATGTACCGGACCGGCAACTCTCTTTATTTAATAAGAAAATCTACAGTTCCGTTATACACATGCATGTTGTCTGCTTGGAGTCCCCGCCTAAAAGAAGGAAATAGCCTAAGTTCAAGATAATATATTCCTGCATCACGTGTTTTTACCACGTGGAGCTTACATTAGAATAAATACCGAATATGGAAAGTGAAACTACAATTCAAAACATAAAGTCCGAAGGCACAAAGAAGAAAAAGTTTTTTTTTTGCAAAGGTGCCTGGGTAATCCTCTCTGTGTTCAAACTATATATGAAATATTTGCCACTGCCCTTGTCTGTTCTATGAATTCTAACCCTGAGTTTTTCTATCTGTTACATGCCAAGAAATCCTCGCTAAAAGTCCGGTCGACCTCCTACGGCACCCATTAGTAGTTAAAGATTTGATTTCATTCAACAAATTAATTTATGACCTGCATATAAGAACACAGCCATATACCAAATGGTCAATATTAATCATCCGTGTAATTTGCTCTATGGGATGTTTGCAAAATTTCAACGGAGGCAATTTCTTGGCATGGGAGAAAGGAAGAAAGACCATTCATAATTTGTTTAACATTTTTCTCTCTTTAATTAAATTTAAAAAAAATAAACTTTTCAAATGTAGAGCTCATCAATAAAATTATTCCTGTGAACCCGCCCCCCCCTTTTTGGCGTTCTGCATTTTGAACCCTCGATTTAAGCTTACCAATCTAATTAAAATTAAAACCTTGCTTTCTAACCGATCTATTCATGTACCGGACCGGCAACTCTCTTTATTTAATAAGAAAATCTACAGTTCCGTTATACACATGCATGTTGTCTGCTTGGAGTCCCCGCCTAAAAGAAGGAAATAGCCTAAGTTCAAGATAATATATTCCTGCATCACGTGTTTTTACCACGTGGAGCTTACATTAGAATAAATACCGAATATGGAAAGTGAAACTACAATTCAAAACATAAAGTCCGAAGGCACAAAGAAGAAAAAGTTCGTTTTTTTTTGCAAAGGTGCCTGGGTAATCCTCTCTGTGTTCAAACTATATATGAAATATTTGCCACTGCCCTTGTCTGTTCTATGAATTCTAACCCTGAGTTTTTCTATCTGTTACATGCCAAGAAATCCTCGCTAAAAAGTCCGGTCGACCTCCTACGGCACCCATTAGTAGTTAAAGATTTGATTTCATTCAACAAATTAATTTATGACCTGCATATACGTGTCGCTTAGAACACAGCCATATACCAAATGGTCAATATTAATCATCCGTGTAATTTGCTCTATGGGATGTTTGCAAAATTTCAACGGAGGCAATTTCTTGGCATGGGAGAAAGGAAGAAAGACCATTCATAATTTGTTTAACATTTTTTTCTCTCTTTTAATTAAATTTAAAAAAAAAATAAACTTTTCAAATGTAGAGCTCATCAATAAAATTATTCCCTGTGAACCCGCCCCCCTTTTTGGCGATCTGCATTTTGAACCCTCGATTTAAGCTTACCAATCTAATTAAAATTAAAACCTTGCTTTCTAACCGATCTATTCATGTACCGGACCGGCAACTCTCTTTATTTAATAAGAAAATCTACAGTTCCGTTATACACATGCATGTTGTCTGCTTGGAGTCCCCGCCTAAAAGAAGGAAATAGCCTAACTCCAAGATAATATATTCCTGCATCACGTGTTTTTTACCACGTGGAGCTTACATTAGAATAAATACCGAATATGGAAAGTGAAACTACAATTCAAAACATAAAGTCCGAAGGTACAAAGAAGAAAAAGTTCGTTTTTTTTTTGCAAAGGTGCCTGGGTAATCCTCTCTGTGTTCAAACTATATATGAAATATTTGCCACTGCCCCTTGTCTGTTCTATGAATTCTAACCCTGAGTTTTTCTATCTGTTACATGCCAAGAAATCCTCGCTAAAAAGTCCGGTCGACCTCCTACGGCACCCATTAGTAGTTAAAGATTTGATTTCATTCAACAAATTAATTTATGACCTGCATATACGTGTCGCTTAGAACACAGCCATATACCAAATGGTCAATATTAATCATCTGTGTAATTTGCTCTATGGGATGTTTGCAAAATTTCAACGGAGGCAATTTCTTGGCATGGGAGAAAGGAAGAAAGACCATTCATAATTTGTTTAACATTTTTCTCTCTTTTAATTAAATTTAAAAAAATAAACTTTTCAAATGTAGAGCTCATCAATAAAATTATTCCTGTGAACCCGCCCCCCCATTTTTTGGCGTTCTGCATTTTGAACCCTCGATTTAAGCTTACCAATCTAATTAAAATTAAAACCTTGCTTTCTAACCGATCTATTCATGTACCGGACCGGCAACTCTCTTTATTTAATAAGAAAATCTACAGTTCCGTTATACACATGCATGTTGTCTGCTTGGAGTCCCCGCCTAAAAGAAGGAAATAGCCTAACTCCAAGATAATATATTCCTGCATCACGTGTTTTTACCACGTGGAGCTTACATTAGAATAAATACCGAATATGGAAAGTGAAACTACAATTCAAAACATAAAGTCCGAAGGCACAAAGAAGAAAAAGTTCGTTTTGTTTTGCAAAGGTGCCTGGGTAATCCTCTCTGTGTTCAAACTATATATGAAATATTTGCCACTGCCCTTGTCTGTTCTATGAATTCTAACCCTGAGTTTTTCTATCTGTTACATGCCAAGAAATCCTCGCTAAAAGTCCGGTCGACCTCCTACGGCACCCATTAGTAGTTAAAGATTTGATTTCATTCAACAAATTAATTTATGACCTGCATATACGTGTCGCTTAGAACACAGCCATATACCAAATGGTCAATATTAATCATCCGTGTAATTTGCTCTATGGGATGTTTGCAAAATTTCAACGGAGGCAATTTCTTGGCATGGGAGAAAGGAAGAAAGACCATTCATAATTTGTTTAACATTTTTCTCTCTTTTAATTAAATTTAAAAAAAATAAACTTTTCAAATGTAGAGCTCATCAATAAAATTATTCCTGTGAACCCGCCCCCCTTTTTGGCGTTCTGCATTTTGAACCCTCGATTTAAGCTTACCAATCTAATTAAAATTAAAACCTTGCTTTCTAACCGATCTATTCATGTACCGGACCGGCAACTCTCTTTATTTAATAAGAAAATCTACAGTTCCGTTATACACATGCATGTTGTCTGCTTGGAGTCCCCGCCTAAAAGAAGGAAATAGCCTAAGTTCAAGATAATATATTCCTGCATCACGTGTTTTTTACCACGTGGAGCTTACATTAGAATAAATACCGAATATGGAAAGTGAAACTACAATTCAAAACATAAAGTCCGAAGGCACAAAGAAGAAAAAGTTCGTTTTTGTTTTTGCAAAGGTGCCTGGGTAATCCTCTCTGTGTTCAAACTATATATGAAATATTTGCCACTGCCCTTGTCTGTTCTATGAATTCTAACCCTGAGTTTTTCTATCTGTTACATGCCAAGAAATCCTCGCTAAAAGTCCGGTCGACCTCCTACGGCACCCATTAGTAGTTAAAGATTTGATTTCATTCAACAAATTAATTTATGACCTGCATATACGTGTCGCTTAGAACACAGCCATATACCAAATGGTCAATATTAATCATCCGTGTAATTTGCTCTATGGGATGTTTGCAAAATTTCAACGGAGGCAATTTCTTGGCATGGGAGAAAGGAAGAAAGACCATTCATAATTTGTTTAACATTTTTTTCTCTCTTTTAATTAAATTTAAAAAAAATAAACTTTTCAAATGTAGAGCTCATCAATAAAATTATTCCCTGTGAACCCGCCCCCTTTTTTGGCGTTCTGCATTTTGAACCCTCGATTTAAGCTTACCAATCTAATTAAAATTAAAACCTTGCTTTCTAACCGATCTATTCATGTACCGGACCGGCAACTCTCTTTATTTAATAAGAAAATCTACAGTTCCGTTATACACATGCATGTTGTCTGCTTGGAGTCCCCGCCTAAAAGAAGGAAATAGCCTAACTCCAAGATAATATATTCCTGCATCACGTGTTTTTACCACGTGGAGCTTACATTAGAATAAATACCGAATATGGAAAGTGAAACTACAATTCAAAACATAAAGTCCGAAGGCACAAAGAAGAAAAAGTTCGTTTTTGTTTTTGCAAAGGTGCCTGGGTAATCCTCTCTGTGTTCAAACTATATATGAAATATTTGCCACTGCCCTTGTCTGTTCTATGAATTCTAACCCTGAGTTTTTCTATCTGTTACATGCCAAGAAATCCTCGCTAAAAGTCCGGTCGACCTCCTACGGCACCCATTAGTAGTTAAAGATTTGATTTCATTCAACAAATTAATTTATGACCTGCATATACGTGTCGCTTAGAACACAGCCATATACCAAATGGTCAATATTAATCATCCGTGTAATTTGCTCTATGGGATGTTTGCAAAATTTCAACGGAGGCAATTTCTTGGCATGGGAGAAAGGAAGAAAGACCATTCATAATTTGTTTAACATTTTTTTCTCTCTTTTAATTAAATTTAAAAAAAATAAACTTTTCAAATGTAGAGCTCATCAATAAAATTATTCCTGTGAACCCGCCCCCTTTTTGGCGTTCTGCATTTTGAACCCTCGATTTAAGCTTACCAATCTAATTAAAATTAAAACCTTGCTTTCTAACCGATCTATTCATGTACCGGACCGGCAACTCTCTTTATTTAATAAGAAAATCTACAGTTCCGTTATACACATGCATGTTGTCTGCTTGGAGTCCCCGCCTAAAAGAAGGAAATAGCCTAAGTTCAAGATAATATATTCCTGCATCACGTGTTTTTTTACCACGTGGAGCTTACATTAGAGTAAATACCGAATATGGAAAGTGAAACTACAATTCAAAACATAAAGTCCGAAGGCACAAAGAAGAAAAAGTTCGTTTTTTTGCAAAGGGTGCCTGGGTAATCCTCTCTGTGTTCAAACTATATATGAAATATTTGCCACTGCCCTTGTCTGTTCTATGAATTCTAACCCTGAGTTTTTCTATCTGTTACATGCCAAGAAATCCTCGCTAAAAGTCCGGTCGACCTCCTACGGCACCCATTAGTAGTTAAAGATTTGATTTCATTCAACAAATTAATTTATGACCTGCATATACGTGTCGCTTAGAACACAGCCATATACCAAATGGTCAATATTAATCATCCGTGTAATTTGCTCTATGGGATGTTTGCAAAATTTCAACGGAGGCAATTTCTTGGCATGGGAGAAAGGAAGAAAGACCATTCATAATTTGTTTAACATTTTTTCTCTTTTAATTAAATTTAAAAAAAATAAACTTTTCAAATGTAGAGCTCATCAATAAAATTATTCCTGTGAACCCCCCCCCCTTTTTGGCGTTCTGCATTTTGAACCCTCGATTTAAGCTTACCAATCTAATTAAAATTAAAACCTTGCTTTCTAACCGATCTATTCATGTACCGGACCGGCAACTCTCTTTATTTAATAAGAAAATCTACAGTTCCGTTATACACATGCATGTTGTCTGCTTGGAGTCCCCGCCTAAAAGAAGGAAATAGCCTAACTCCAAGATAATATATTCCTGCATCACGTGTTTTTACCACGTGGAGCTTACATTAGAATAAATACCGAATATGGAAAGTGAAACTACAATTCAAAACATAAAGTCCGAAGGCACAAAGAAGAAAAAGTTCGTTTTTGTTTTTGCAAAGGTGCCTGGGTAATCCTCTCTGTGTTCAAACTATATATGAAATATTTGCCACTGCCCTTGTCTGTTCTATGAATTCTAACCCTGAGTTTTTCTATCTGTTACATGCCAAGAAATCCTCGCTAAAAGTCCGGTCGACCTCCTACGGCACCCATTAGTAGTTAAAGATTTGATTTCATTCAACAAATTAATTTATGACCTGCATATACGTGTCGCTTAGAACACAGCCATATACCAAATGGTCAATATTAATCATCCGTGTAATTTGCTCTATGGGATGTTTGCAAAATTTCAACGGAGGCAATTTCTTGGCATGGGAGAAAGGAAGAAAGACCATTCATAATTTGTTTAACATTTTTCTCTCTTTTAATTAAATTTTAAAAAAATAAACTTTTCAAATGTAGAGCTCATCAATAAAATTATTCCTGTGAACCTGCCCCCCTTTTTGGCGTTCTGTATTTTGAACCCTCGATTTAAGCTTACCAATCTAATTAAAATTAAAACCTTGCTTTCTAACCGATCTATTCATGTACCGGACCGGCAACTCTCTTTATTTAATAAGAAAATCTACAGTTCCGTTATACACATGCATGTTGTCTGCTTGGAGTCCCCGCCTAAAAGAAGGAAATAGCCTAAGTTCAAGATAATATATTCCTGCATCACGTGTTTTTTTACCACGTGGAGCTTACATTAGAGTAAATACCGAATATGGAAAGTGAAACTACAATTCAAAACATAAAGTCCGAAGGCACAAAGAAGAAAAAGTTCGTTTTTGTTTTTGCAAAGGTGCCTGGGTAATCCTCTCTGTGTTCAAACTATATATGAAATATTTGCCACTGCCCCTTGTCTGTTCTATGAATTCTAACCCTGAGTTTTTCTATCTGTTACATGCCAAGAAATCCTCGCTAAAAAGTCCGGTCGACCTCCTACGGCACCCATTAGTAGTTAAAGATTTGATTTCATTCAACAAATTAATTTATGACCTGCATATACGTGTCGCTTAGAACACAGCCATATACCAAATGGTCAATATTAATCATCCGTGTAATTTGCTCTATGGGATGTTTGCAAAATTTCAACGGAGGCAATTTCTTGGCATGGGAGAAAGGAAGAAAGACCATTCATAATTTGTTTAACATTTTTTTCTCTCTTTTAATTAAATTTAAAAAAAAAATAAACTTTTCAAATGTAGAGCTCATCAATAAAATTATTCCCTGTGAACCCGCCCCCTTTTTTGGCGTTCTGCATTTTGAACCCTCGATTTAAGCTTACCAATCTAATTAAAATTAAAACCTTGCTTTCTAACCGATCTATTCATGTACCGGACCGGCAACTCTCTTTATTTAATAAGAAAATCTACAGTTCCGTTATACACATGCATGTTGTCTGCTTGGAGTCCCCGCCTAAAAGAAGGAAATAGCCTAACTCCAAGATAATATATTCCTGCATCACGTGTTTTTACCACGTGGAGCTTACATTAGAATAAATACCGAATATGGAAAGTGAAACTACAATTCAAAACATAAAGTCCGAAGGCACAAAGAAGAAAAAGTTCGTTTTTTTTTGCAAAGGTGCCTGGGTAATCCTCTCTGTGTTCAAACTATATATGAAATATTTGCCACTGCCCTTGTCTGTTCTATGAATTCTAACCCTGAGTTTTTCTATCTGTTACATGCCAAGAAATCCTCGCTAAAAGTCCGGTCGACCTCCTACGGCACCCATTAGTAGTTAAAGATTTGATTTCATTCAACAAATTAATTTATGACCTGCATATACGTGTCGCTTAGAACACAGCCATATACCAAATGGTCAATATTAATCATCCGTGTAATTTGCTCTATGGGATGTTTGCAAAATTTCAACGGAGGCAATTTCTTGGCATGGGAGAAAGGAAGAAAGACCATTCATAATTTGTTTAACATTTTTTTCTCTCTTTTAATTAAATTTAAAAAAAAAATAAACTTTTCAAATGTAGAGCTCATCAATAAAATTATTCCCTGTGAACCCGCCCCCTTTTTTGGCGTTCTGCATTTTGAACCCTCGATTTAAGCTTACCAATCTAATTAAAATTAAAACCTTGCTTTCTAACCGATCTATTCATGTACCGGACCGGCAACTCTCTTTATTTAATAAGAAAATCTACAGTTCCGTTATACACATGCATGTTGTCTGCTTGGAGTCCCCGCCTAAAAGAAGGAAATAGCCTAAGTTCAAGATAATATATTCCTGCATCACGTGTTTTTTTACCACGTGGAGCTTACATTAGAGTAAATACCGAATATGGAAAGTGAAACTACAATTCAAAACATAAAGTCCGAAGGCACAAAGAAGAAAAAGTTCGTTTTTTTGCAAAGGGTGCCTGGGTAATCCTCTCTGTGTTCAAACTATATATGAAATATTTGCCACTGCCCTTGTCTGTTCTATGAATTCTAACCCTGAGTTTTTCTATCTGTTACATGCCAAGAAATCCTCGCTAAAAGTCCGGTCGACCTCCTACGGCACCCATTAGTAGTTAAAGATTTGATTTCATTCAACAAATTAATTTATGACCTGCATATACGTGTCGCTTAGAACACAGCCATATACCAAATGGTCAATATTAATCATCCGTGTAATTTGCTCTATGGGATGTTTGCAAAATTTCAACGGAGGCAATTTCTTGGCATGGGAGAAAGGAAGAAAGACCATTCATAATTTGTTTAACATTTTTCTCTCTTTTAATTAAATTTAAAAAAAATAAACTTTTCAAATGTAGAGCTCATCAATAAAATTATTCCTGTGAACCCGCCCCCTTTTTTGGCGTTCTGCATTTTGAACCCTCGATTTAAGCTTACCAATCTAATTAAAATTAAAACCTTGCTTTCTAACCGATCTATTCATGTACCGGACCGGCAACTCTCTTTATTTAATAAGAAAATCTACAGTTCCGTTATACACATGCATGTTGTCTGCTTGGAGTCCCCGCCTAAAAGAAGGAAATAGCCTAACTCCAAGATAATATATTCCTGCATCACGTGTTTTTACCACGTGGAGCTTACATTAGAATAAATACCGAATATGGAAAGTGAAACTACAATTCAAAACATAAAGTCCGAAGGCACAAAGAAGAAAAAGTTCGTTTTTGTTTTTGCAAAGGTGCCTGGGTAATCCTCTCTGTGTTCAAACTATATATGAAATATTTGCCACTGCCCTTGTCTGTTCTATGAATTCTAACCCTGAGTTTTCTATCTGTTACATGCCAAGAAATCCTCGCTAAAAGTCCGGTCGACCTCCTACGGCACCCATTAGTAGTTAAAGATTTGATTTCATTCAACAAATTAATTTATGACCTGCATATACGTGTCGCTTAGAACACAGCCATATACCAAATGGTCAATATTAATCATCCGTGTAATTTGCTCTATGGGATGTTTGCAAAATTTCAACGGAGGCAATTTCTTGGCATGGGAGAAAGGAAGAAAGACCATTCATAATTTGTTTAACATTTTTTCTCTTTTAATTAAATTTTAAAAAAATAAACTTTTCAAATGTAGAGCTCATCAATAAAATTATTCCTGTGAACCCGCCCCCTTTTTTGGCGTTCTGCATTTTGAACCCTCGATTTAAGCTTACCAATCTAATTAAAATTAAAACCTTGCTTTCTAACCGATCTATTCATGTACCGGACCGGCAACTCTCTTTATTTAATAAGAAAATCTACAGTTCCGTTATACACATGCATGTTGTCTGCTTGGAGTCCCCGCCTAAAAGAAGGAAATAGCCTAAGTTCAAGATAATATATTCCTGCATCACGTGTTTTTACCACGTGGAGCTTACATTAGAGTAAATACCGAATATGGAAAGTGAAACTACAATTCAAAACATAAAGTCCGAAGGCACAAAGAAGAAAAGTTCGTTTTGTTTTTGCAAAGGTGCCTGGGTAATCCTCTCTGTGTTCAAACTATATATGAAATATTTGCCACTGGCCCTTGTCTGTTCTATGAATTCTAACCCTGAGTTTTCTATCTGTTACATGCCAAGAAATCCTCGCTAAAAAGTCCGGTCGACCTCCTACGGCACCCACTAGTAGTTAAAGATTTGATTTCATTCAACAAATTAATTTATGACCTGCATATACGTGTCGCTTAGAACACAGCCATATACCAAATGGTCAATATTAATCATCCTTTAATTTGCTCTATGGGATGTTTGCAAAATTTCAACGGAGGCAATTTCTTGGCATGGGAGAAAGGAAGAAAGACCATTCATAATTTGTTTAACATTTTTTCTCTTTTAATTAAATTTAAAAAAAATAAACTTTTCAAATGTAGAGCTCATCAATAAAATTATTCCTGTGAACCCGCCCCCTTTTTTGGCGTTCTGCATTTTGAACCCTCGATTTAAGCTTACCAATCTAATTAAAATTAAAACCTTGCTTTCTAACCGATCTATTCATGTACCGGACCGGCAACTCTCTTTATTTAATAAGAAAATCTACAGTTCCGTTATACACATGCATGTTGTCTGCTTGGAGTCCCCGCCTAAAAGAAGGAAATAGCCTAAGTTCAAGATAATATATTCCTGCATCACGTGTTTTTTTACCACGTGGAGCTTACATTAGAGTAAATACCGAATATGGAAAGTGAAACTACAATTCAAAACATAAAGTCCGAAGGCACAAAGAAGAAAAAGTTCGTTTTTTTTTGCAAAGGGTGCCTGGGTAATCCTCTCTGTGTTCAAACTATATATGAAATATTTGCCACTGCCCCTTGTCTGTTCTATGAATTCTAACCCTGAGTTTTTCTATCTGTTACTGCAATAAATAAAAAAACTACAACATAGAGTACAATTTATCAAAAGAAAAAACCTTAATAGTAAATTTATTTAATTATTTTTTATAAATCACATGACAAATATTATGCATTTTGAATATATTATTTGTTATGCCTAATGATCAGAAAAAGTAAACAATAAATGCTAGAATATATTTACATACATCACTTGGAGTAGTGGTGGCAGGAATTAGATCAGGGTCAGAATCTGTAGGACCTCTTCCTCCAACAAAATGTTTGCTGCATATATAAGTATCCTTTTTTACTCTGTCTTCTACATGCATTTATCCATCCTGTGCATTTTTCTCTATCCCTCCATGGCTTTGGAAATCATATAAATTCCACTCCCTTCATGTAATCTTTGTGTGCATAACGTGAATCACTATTACAAGTACCATAACAGCAATGTTTTGTTGCACCTTTCTTCACCAAATCGTCCATAATTAAGGTTTTAATATCAACAGCTACTATTTTATACCTCAGAGTTAGTTAAAACAAATAAAGTTATTGTTTGTATAGCATACTACTGTAGTGTATAAATGCATGTGGGAAATAAGTTTGTCCGCAAATCAGTATGTAGATAAGGTTATCTATAAATAGAACAAACAGATAATCTGATCCTATACTATTAAAGCAGATCACGTCCCAGGTAAGGTCAGTGTTATAGCTGATATCAGAAGGGAGGTGTCATCTCCGCAGTACACGTAATTCAGGTTGTTTGCATATATAAAATCGGAGAGACTGTTGTTTTCAGAGGTTTGTGTAAACAGAGGGGGGGTTCTCCGTCCAGTCCACTCTTGCACGTAGGAGGGATGTTTTGACACTTATGTTATCATAGGGTCCCCGATATGTTCTTTTCAATCCTTTGGCTATCGGGTTGTTTGTCTCCCTGAAACTGGTTAAACATTTTATCTGCGGCCTATTAAATATCCACACATACATATTTTTGTACAAATACTTGTTGTATTATGAGTAATAAATATTCTGTATTCTTTCTACAATTTGTATTGTTGGTTTTTCAGCGCCAGTAGTCCGCTTATTAATAGCAATTATTGTTTATCAGATAATTGAATTTAATGAGGCTACTGGCGTATGTTGTTTTTGTTTGGATTATAATGTGTATTATAAATCAAAAGTATCTGATTACACTGGCTTACATTTAGGAACGCCTCTTTTTATTTAGAATGATTACTATCACGTGCATTTTATTCTCAAGAGTGTAAAGCACGTTAAAACTTTCTCACATAGCATCTGTTTAGTTTCATACAAACATTTTGTTATACAAAAAATCCCACCCACGCCTCCCAATAGATTTATTGTAAATATTTTAATTACTACTTATCTGTTATATTTGATTGTAGTGAATGCATTTATTTGGACGATACTGTTGTGCCAGTTTGTTGTATTTTTCAGCTTCACGCTGAGTGGCAGATGTTGATGAAACGATGGACTTTGTTTAATGAGAAGATATGGAGAAAAGATTAATTTTAAAGTGTAGATTAATTGATGAAAAGACAGTTTTATTCTTTTGAATGCTGATAAGACATTAGCAGTGTATGATTGTTTTTTAATTTGTCATCGTTGATTAGACATTAGCAGTTTATAATTGACTTTCTCGTTTTAAAATAGATTTAATATTTTTATGAATCTATAACTTTAAATTTAAAGCTCATATTTTGGTTATACAAAAAAAACTGGGATGTCGCAGATCCTTTAGGGGGCGGTTCAGGGAGACAATAAAAACGGACTTGGAACTGTCCCCCTCTGGCACATATCTCTACCATACCGGCTGTATAGTGGAGGGTATTAAATAATTTCTTAGGGTTCACTCTTGTCATCGAGAGGAATCCCCTCCACTTCTGGTATCAGAAGGGAGGTGTCATCTCCGCAGTACATGTTATTCAGGTTGTTTGCATATAAAAATTCGGAGAGACTGTTGTTTTCAGAGGTTTGTGTAAACAGAGGGAGGTTCTCCGTCCAGTCCACTCTTGCACGTAGGAGGGATGTTTTGACACTTATGTTATCATAGGGTCCCCGATATGCTCTTTTCAATCCTTGGCTATCGGGTTGTTTGTCTCCCTGAAACTGGTTAAACATTTTATCTGAGGCCTATCAAATATCCACACATACATATTTTTGTACATATACTTGTTGTATTATTAGTAATAAATATTCTGTATTCTTTCTACAATTTGTATTGTTGGTTTTTCAGCGCCAGTAGTCCGTTTATTAATGGAACGTTTATTAACACAAGGAAAAAAATTGTAGAGCAAGCACAAAAGGCGTTATATTGCATTTACAAACTATTTCGTAATGAGTCAATGCCTATAGATATACAATTAAAAATGTTTGATTCTATGATTGAACCAATTTTATTGTATGGTTCAGAAGTGTGGGGCTTTGAAAACCTGAAAATTATTGAACAAATCCACTTGAAATTCTGTAAAAGAATTTTGAAAGTTCGAAATTCAACTGCATCATTTATGGTTTATGGAGAACTTCGGAGGTTTCCACTCGAAATTCGGGTCAAATTGAGGATGATTTCTTTTTGGAGTAGATTAGTATTAAATGAAAATAAACTTAGCAGTACATTGTACAAGTTAATGCTATGTTTAAAAAGCAGTCATGGAGTGAATTTCAAGTGGATAAGCCACATAGAATCTATATTTAATGAGTTAGGCATGAGCTTTATTTTTTTAAACCAGTTTGCTGTATACGAAAAGGCTTTAGTAAAACAAATTTTGTGTGACCAGTTTATACAAAAATGGTACAGTGACTTACACACCACATCGCGCGGACAATTTTATTCACTGTATAAAAGAGTTTTGAAACAGAAAAATATCTTATTAGTTTACCAGAGTCATTTAGAATTTAGTTTTCAAAATTTAGAACTGCAAATTTACGATTGCCTATAGAAAGTGGTAGATGTTACAACATACCAAAATAAGAAAGAATGTGAGTAGTGTAACAGATCTACAGACCCCAAAGATATATTATGTAATTCCTTTGTT
The DNA here is from genome assembly GCA_017311375.1 of Mytilus coruscus. Taxonomy (NCBI): domain Eukaryota; kingdom Metazoa; phylum Mollusca; class Bivalvia; order Mytilida; family Mytilidae; genus Mytilus; species Mytilus coruscus. The sequence continues at coordinate 30,457,705 of CM029602.1, read as the reverse complement.
TTTCTTAAGTAGGTTTGAAGTGTCTAACTTTTTTTTTTTTTTTTTTTTTTGGGGTGTATAAAATTCCTTTTTTTTTTTTTATTATGTAGGTTTGAGGTGTATAAAATGTCTTTGTTTTCTATTTTTCATTAGGTTAGGAGTGTTTAAAATTCCTTTTGTTATTTTCTTAAATAGATTTGTGGTTTATAATTTAAATACTTCCTTTGTTGTTCTGAGTTTGTAGTCATAAATATTGGGGGCTATAAAGTTCCTTTGTTATGTACTTAAGTAGGTTTAAATGATCCACCTGTTATATTATAAAAATAAGTGGAGGGGCGGTGTCAATACCGTTTATACAATTCATTGATACTCGTGAAATGTCAAATGTACTTTCAAAGACATTAAGAAGGTGAGAAAAACGTAAAATAATTATAACAAAATAATGAAAAATATAAATAAAGAATACAGTACAATTTGATTTTTTTCCATTACTTTGTTAATCTTGTTTTTATGCTTTATAGACCCGGTTATTACCTGATGAAAAAATTAAAGAAATCCATCCTATGATAGTCTAGGGGTTTGCGTTCCGGGAAGCAAGAAAAGGGCATTGGATGAAATGTGCCATTGATGCCCCATCGTTTTCAACGACGTGTTCAAACAATGGAGAGTATATGTGCCCCTATTTTATCACAAGAACATAGAGAAAAGATGTACAAATGTATTGAAAAACTATAATCGTTATAGTTTTTCAATACATTTGTACATCTTTTCTCTATGTTCTTGTGATAAAATAGGGGCACATATACTTTTCTTGCTTCCCGGAACGCAAACCCCCAGACTATCATAGGATGGATTTCTTTAATTTTTTCATCAGGTAATAACCGGGTCTATAAAGCATAAAAACAAGATTAACAAAGTAATGGAAAAAATCAAATTGTACTGTATTCTTTATTTATATTTTTCATTATTTTGTTATAATTATTTTTACGTTTTTTCTCACCTTCTTAATGTCTTTTGAAAGTACATTTGACATTTCACGAGTATCAATGAATTGTATAAACGGTATTGACACCGCCCCTGTTTTTAACTATAAAAAATATTATACACCCCAATCATTCCTCCAACCTCCTCACTATAAATGATCGCTTGCAACTTCTTCATGGTATCAGAATTCGTAATACATCCAAAACGTCAACATGCAGAAAGAACACAGAGATGCTCTTCAACGCAATTACGTAAAATTAGTAAAAGAAACACCAATAGATCTTGTTGTTGGCCATTTGTACCAGACAGGGATACTGACAGATGAGTTGAGAGAAGAAATTTTACAGAATCCCAACACTTATTCAAAAACTAGACAGCTTATTTCCACAATTCAGAGAAGAGGACCACACGCATTCGACGGATTTTGTACAGCACTGATTGACGAAGGAAAGTCTGCTTTAGTACATCATTTAAAAGCCTCAATGACTGAAAAAAGCGAAGTATCAAAAGACCGAGCTATGTTACCTATAGGGGACGATATCTTTGTGGTCGTCAGTGAATGGTGTGATAAAGTCCTGGTTCATATCCGGAAATACGAGAAGAATTCGGCAGCCATATATGTTCCTACGAAAAAAGGGGTCGCCTTGACTTTGAACCAGTGGCAGCTTTTAGAAATGTATGTAAATGAAATAGAGGATGCTATAGGTCAGATGATTGATGATGTTACGGAGGTTCCTGAAATGACCTTCCATCTGGGTAAAGGTGTTTACATCACCGTGAACAAAATTTATCCAACAGTTGATGTCAGACAACGTTGGATGACCCCTGATACAAATCAGATAGTTTCAACAAAGAAGGGCATTTCTCTTACATATGACAAGTGGGAGGCATTGAAGGGCACATTTCCTGCTGTCAGAGAGGCCGTTCCTGAATTTGAAAACACGACCCCATGTATTTTATCAGAAGACCATCAAAACCAAGAAGGGATGCTCAGCTGTTCAACCTGTAACCCTTTTGGTGAACCTGTATGAACAGTGAGGGTATAAAAACTTTAAATGTATGTGAGTTTTTCATTACTTCTACTGTGGATTCAGAGGACAACATGATTTCTAGAAACCTGTCTGTTGAGAGTCCTATGGTAGAAAAAATGACGTCCAGCCCATCAGATTTACAATGGGCAGTAAGATGCCATCTCAGTTAAGTTTGGCGTCCGATATGGCCTCAATATATGAAAAGTATTCCATGCATATAGACGTAATAAAATGGACTGGAGTCGTTGTCATCCTTGCTTTGATGTCAACAAGTTTAGCTGTAACCAGTGGAATGTCACTGAGGTTACCCAAAAACAACACGGACTGTAAAAAGATTACGATAGATTATGGGGACAGCGGTGTGGTGATAAACAAGACGACTTGTGGATATCTGAAACAGTTTGATCTCCCGGGGTATTATAAAGTTACCGTTTGTTCATTCCAAAAACAAGTCTGGATAGATATAGGACATTTTAAAGACTTCAAGCAGAATAATGGTATACTCTTAAACGCTAAATAATGGAGATATTTACAGAGATTAAGAACAACTATCAACGATGCCGTGAAAAGAGCTGGTAAAGAACTGAGACAATAGATATGATTAATATTGATTGATGTTTTGTTATTGCTTTATTGTAAATATAAATAAAAAAATTAAAAAAAGAATTAAAATATTGAGTTTTTTTTTCTGATCAGTGAGTATGTGAGTTTTTGTTTATCACTTTATACACATATGAAAAAAAAAACCAAACTGAAATCTTCACCCCGAATTAAATTTAAAAAAAATAGAATCAACCGTAGAAAAAAAAAAAACAGAAATAAATTACCTGTACACTTAAAAACCGGGTTGTTATTCGAAATGAGTTCGTTAAACTATGAGGACTATTTACGTAAAATGTGGCACGACCCTAAACATCCTGCTGCATTTACAGGTTCTGACAAATTATACAAAATAGTTAAACAAGAGGGGAAAATTAAAATAGGAAGACACAAAATAAAACAATGGTTACAAGACCAGGACTCGTACAGTCTATCAAGAAATATTGTACACAATTTCGACGAAGCCGGTATGTTGTGGATACAATAGATAGTCTCTGGGAAATGGATTTAGCTTAATTGAATGGCATTCAGAGCTTCAATTCTGGTTTTAAATTTTTATTGTTTGTTATTGATTGCTTTTCTAAGTATCTATGGATACAACCAATTAAGGATAAAACCCACACCAGTGTACTCTACGCCTTGAAAAATGTTTTGAGCGGAACCAGGAAGCCTACCTCTATTCGATCAGATTTGGGGAAAGAATTTAAGAACCAGTACGTACGGAAGTACCTTTCAAACCAGGGGATAAACGCATACTATTCTCTAAATGATACGAAATGTGCAATTGTGGAGAGAAGTATCCGAAGTCTCAAGTCGATTTTATATAGGTATTTCAGGCACAATCAACCGTATAAATACGTTAATGTCATACAAGATATAGTAAAGGGGTATAACGCAAGACCCCATCGTTCACTAGATGGATTTTCACCGATCGAAGTGAATAAACAAAATGCAGGAGAAGTTCGTTTAAGTGCGTATCTTGCTCGACACCCTAAGAAAAGGGAAAAGAAAGTCGTTAAAAAAACAAAGAGCAAAAGTAGGAAAAAGAGCTTTAGATATAAGATAAATGATCTTGTCTGACTTACATTCAAACGTAACCCGTTTCAACGCGACTACCAACAGAAATGGACAGAAGAGATATTTAAGATAAGGCGTCGGTATTTTCGACAAAATCTTAGTCTATAAGCCGACCTTCAAAATGAAGAAATTGAAGGGACCTTCCAAGACAGCGAAGTTCAGAAAGTACGGGATAGCGAGACCAAATGGAAAACAGAAAAAGTTATTAAAAGACAAAAAAGAAACGGGACTAAACAGGTACTCGTACGTTGGCTTGGTTACCCTAAAAAGTTTGACTCATGAATTCCCGTTTCAGACATCCAGACTGAATAAATAACACGACTTCTTTTCACAGAACATCATTTCCTTCCAAGATGAGTATACGCATGGTTCTTAAGTCGACCGATGGATCCCATTTGTTTAAAAAAAATCCTGCTCATGACTTCACTGTGCAATTGGATAGGCAAATAAATCTAGAAGCTTACTGGGTAGTCGCCTTGACAGATATAGATATCACTTATAAATGCTCGCGAAATTTATAGACGATTTTTACGTGTATTCAAATATTTGTGAAGAGAGTTTTGTAGGTTCTACAGAAAACCACTCCTGCGAAAAGTTCATATCAGTAAAGATGCAACGTATGTAACTAAAAAAACAAAACATTTCAGAACCAACTTCATCTTTAACACACCTTATTACGTTCCGGTACGTTTGGGACAAGTGAATCAAATTCATATCTATATAAACGACGGAAAAGGACACCCGTGCTCATTTATTAATTTGGAAGCGTTCGTGACACTTCACTTTAAAAAGTATCCCTTTCTGCAGTGATGTCAAAAACCCCATACGTGAGTGATAATTAGTATGGGGAGAAGTAATAAAGAAAGCGAGTGATTTAAAAAAGCAACATAATAACCAGTTAGGAAGGGGGTTTGTCAGACGTTTTGGTAGGCATCGTTTTGCAATGCGAAAGAAAAACGTACATAAAATGAAACAAAGGTCGAACAAGTGGCTCCAACAGTTGCAATTGCAGACCGTGCTGTTTCAGAACTGATACAACAGAAGCACGACAAAGAGCCCCACGTCAGAGAGAATAAAATAAAATCAGTCGGTATAAAAAGAAAAAAATCAAAACCAACCCGCATTCCTGTCGGAAAACTTAAAGGGGCAACAGCTAAAAAGCAGAAATCTAAAAGGACTGCAAAACCCAAGAAAAAACTCAGTAAAAAGAATAAGACACGAAAGATAGATTTTGAAACAGTTCCATCCATATTTGATAGACACATCGAAGAAATGGCGTATCTGAACGAAGAAAACAAAGACATCAGCATTCCAATGGAGTTGGATTTATTTGACGAACCGAAGAATCAAGTAGCTGTTGATAGGATTTTTTATACGGAAACTAGGCCAATGTCAAACTTTACCTCCCCAGATGTATCCACTGTAGATTTTTTCGTTTCTGGACAAGGTCCTGAATACATGGACTTAAAGCGTAGTAGGTTATACGTACGGGCAAAACTCATCAAGGCCGATGGAATGACATTTGACGATGAAGATACGTCGAGTATTGTAAATTTACCTCTTCAAGCTATGTGGTCTCAGATGGACGTGTATATGAACAATAAACTTGTCTCTTTAAATACTTCAAACTATCCATGGAAAGCTCATCTCAAAACTATACTCACCAGTGGTACCGACGAACAGAAATCACAACTTCAATCACAATTATTCATGAAAGATTCCGGTGATTTAGCCACTACGAATGGAAAAAACGGAGCTAACACTGGATTGATTCTCCGTCGTGATCTCATCAAGAGCAGCAGAGAATTTAAAATGGAGGGCCCCCTGTTTGAAGACATATTTTCACTGGATCGTCATTTAATTCAAGGCGTTGACTTGTATATCAAGCTTTATCGTAGTACCGATCAATTTTTCGTCATATCGGGTGAAGACACCCCCAGCTATAAATTGCAGTTGCTAGATTGTGTTTATAAGGCGTGCAAAATCAAAGTCGATCCGGGGGTCATTGTTAACCATTTGAAACAGATAGAAACCAAACCTGTTCGTTACTATTTTCAACGGACGGAAGTAAAACGAAATACAATCAATAAAGACTCTAGGGAGTTCATTTGGGACAATATGTTCACCCTTCGTCCAAGCACTCTAGTTCTTGGGTTGATATCACAAGAAAGTGGTAACGGTACGTACGGTACTAACTCCTTCTTTTTCAATCATTACAATGCCACCGATGTAGGGCTGTATGTAAATGGAGAGAGCGTTCCAGCGAGACCATTAAAACTCGACTTTGGAGATAATCGACAGTATGCGACGGCATACACAAATTTATTTGAAGTCTGTGAAAAGTTAAATAAAGATGTTGGACTCACCATAACTAGAGAGGATTTTGGAAAAGGGTATACCTTATACGCTTTTCCATTGGACCCAAAAGGACTCGGAGAGGACTATATAAACTTGGTGAAGCATGGAAATGTGCGAGTTGAAATCAAGTTCAAGACTGGACTACCCTATGCTGTTACTTGCATAGCATTTGGGGTATTTGATTCGTTTCTAGAGATAGATCATTCCCGTAACGTTCGCTACATTCAATCATGAATGGATACGAACTAGAATGTGCCATCAGATCAAATCCTTGTATACGACGTCGTGTGAAAGGAGTATTGGCTAAAAACAATTTACCAAAGGATATTATGCACTACCCTAATGCCTACATCGTGAACAACCATACGAGCGATCGACCAGGAGAACATTGGATAGCCATTGTGTTAGAGAATAACGGGTTTTTCTTCGACAGTTTTGGCAAGCCCCCTGAATTTTATGGGGAAGAAATAAAACATTTTTTGAATTGTAATGTGAGCAAATACGAATGTTTTATTATTCAAGTACAGCCAAAGTCTTCTTCCCGTTGTGGATATTTTGTGTTAACATTTCTCATGTTGAAACTATGCTTTAAATATTCATTAGATTGTATTGTCAAGATGTTTGATTCAAACCTTAATGTAAACGATCGTATTGTATTCAATTTTGTCAACACCTTTTACGGGTTGTGTCAATAAAATATGTGTTTTTGTACATTGTATTTAGTTATCTATTATATGTCTTACTCCTTCATACCTCATCTAGACGTCAAGATGACAATTTCTAACACAATTTTACCTTTTCAAAGTCCTTGCACGTTCATGGTATCAGGGCTACTCAAAGCGGAAAGACTACTTTTATTATGAAATTACTAACACACGCATCGATCATGTTTAAGGCACCACCAGTAAAAACAATATACTGTTATACTGAGCTTCAGCCTGTGTTTGAACATGGTGAAAAAACAATACCCAATTTCATCTTGCACGAGGGATTCCCCACACGAAGTGACATTATAGAATGGACCCATCCGGTTAAGCACACTGTCATTGTTCTTGATGACATGATGAGAATAATCAGTAAGAGGATTTACACCTTGCTACCGCTCTTTCACATCACAGGAACTGTTCGGTAATTTTCATTACCCAAAACCTATTTGAAAAAGGAACACATTTCAGGTCCATAAGCTTGAACACTCACATTTTTGTACTCATGGCCAATAACAGGGATAAAAAACAACTCCTCTACTTTGCAAGTCAAGCATTTCCTGGCGAGACCAATTATTTCAAAGAAGCTTATGATAAAGCTATCAATAGTGTTTCAGTTGGGGTATATCTTGTCTGTGACTTGGCGCCGTATACTAATAAAAAGTACCGATTGCGTACTTCGATTTTTCCAACCGATGACGTCACCATTGTATATGCCCCAAAGTAATAAAAGTGTAACGGACAGAAGTAAAGTACCATTTGGGAAAAAATGCCGTTACGGATTACATCAAACAGTACATTTCTGAAATTTTTGTATTGGGCTGACCCCCGACAACGGAAAGTGTTGATTCAGTCAGCCTCGAACGAACAAATGGATATCATATCGGAAATATCACTGAATATTTACAGAGGTAGTTTGCAGATAAGCCCCCATCATATAAGAAAGCTACGACCTTACATACTACACATTCGCTCCTTGCCATCTCGATCGATCACATACAAACGGAAAAGGAATATTTTAGTGAGACATCCTACACTGACTTCGCTCTTGATTAAACCTGTTCTGTCACTTCTAGACGAGCAGTAATGGCACAGGAGCTCATACTCATATCTAAGGAACGATATGAACGTCTCATGAAACAACCACAACCGATCGAACCAACAGACCCGGGAAAAGATGAAAGAATGAAAAACGACCACGAGGAAAAACCCGATAATAATTTCATGTCAGTGATAGGAAATTCTTTCCCCCACAATTTGAAAAAACATGCTACCGAGCTGTACAGATTCGTTTTAGCCCAAGACAAAGATGTGGTTAACCATAACCAGCAAGGAGAATTAGTACTGAACGGGGGGACCATTACTGATTCAAACATTCTAGATATAATTAAGTACACCGTATCAACACTACAGAGAAAAACACCCGTTGGAAGTAAGGAGTTTCAAGACCTCTTACATAAACTTGATGTTCCAAAGAGATTAATAGCAGAACGGAAAGGGAGTTCATTGACACAGTCTGGGGGCCTTTTCGTTAAGGGGAACGGGAGGAGAGACATCTTGCCTGGTACATCAAACAAAAAAGAAAACATTCGATGGTTAAAATATTGACTTCTTTATTGTACAACTAATGTAAACAATTTGTTTCAATAAAAGTTAATTTAGTCTGCAGAATAGTCTTTTTATTTATAACCATAAGGGACTGTATTAAAATTGGGAAGAATAACACGTTTGTCATACGTGAATTTATATTTTTTTTTTTCTTCTCTGCTGAATATTTTTCTCTGGTTAGGCAGTCGACATATTTTAGTAGGATTTGTTAACGTTTTGCACATATCTCTGTTACATGTTATCATATCCTTGATAGAATTGAAATTGACAATATTCGAATTCGTAAAATTGAGTGTAAAACCTTTGACCTTACACGTTTCACTCTTTAGTGTTCGATAAGCATAGTTTTTCGGTCCACCGGAAACAAATTCAACAATATTTCCCTCGTTCGCAGGTATTTCGGATGTGAGTTCCCCCAAATAATTGCCTAACGGTGGTTCCGGTTTCCCCTTCTTACTGACGTAGATGCATCTATCAGTGTCTGTGTAAAGCACTCGTTCGTCCAACATGTCTAATACTACGTACAGTTTCAATCTAGCCCACATTGTTGTGAAAATGGCAATGAAGATGTTGGTTTTCACATCAACAGGAGGGAACTTGGAATGTTGTGACCATTCTAGTTGTATTGTATCGTTTGAAACAATGTGAAAATTTTCGACTACTTTAGTAGGGTCTGATACTATCTGAAAGAATTTGTCAGCCTCTGATTCGTGGAAAAAGGAATGTCTTTTCAGGAACAGCCGTTGCCCAAATTTCCCCCAGAAACTGTTGAGGCACAACTTGGCAAGACTACGTAACCCCGGATTTACCTTGATGTTGTCATAGTCTAAGTCAATGCCTTCGTTTTCTTTATACAATCGAATGTATTCTCGTTTGTCTTCTTCTGATGTGCAATGGGGAGGAAAATCACTTGCCTCCTGTTTAAATTTCAAAAACATCTGAACGTAGTCTGTAAACAAGCCCCCGGAATTAGTTTTTTTGTCGTATTGTGTATTATTTGGAAAATGCCACACTTCGTGCACTTTTAATACGCGGTACCCTTTCTCTTGTGCTAACATAATTTCGGGTGTAGCATATGTACCGGTAATACATCGCTCCTGATCGTTGTGTGTACATTTACCTTGATTTGTTGTTTCAACACACGTTCTACAGAGTGGGAAGGTGAGCTTTCCGTTACAACGGTAAGGTAGAACGGCGTGGCACAATCCGAAGTATTTATCCAAATCTTCGAAATTATTAGTGATGATCTCAGGGTGATGAAGTGGATAGCGACAATATTTGTTTGTCCATGGGTATAAAGATGTGAAATCTACGTATTTAATTTGTTCGTCTTTTCCCACTTTATGATATAACTTTGTCGTGTCGGTTCGTCCACCCTGTAAAAAAAGAAATTATAGTGAGGAATGAGAACACTAAATGTGATACGGGTGAAATAATAACACAATCTTACATTTCAAGAAAGTTAACTTCAGAACAATAGCAAAAATGTTAATTCTCCAATACCTTTTATTTTTAATAAAGTGCTGCTTACTTACAAAAAATGCATGGCGTGGGTCAAGGCGTTCTTCAATTTCATGATTTTCTGCAAATATTTTCAATCTCTTGTTTGAATTCAATCGACTGGCGAAATCGTGCTCCCATATCCGTCGATAACCATAACCAAGTCCTCGTATAGTCTGCTCTCTTTTTTTTTGTTACCACATACAATTCCTCCATCGACTGTTTCGTTAAAGGGGTTTTCGTTTCGCTTCTTTCACATGGGAAACATTTCCTACATCCATGCCAATGACACTGTAACAAAAACAAATATATTAAATTAGAGTTCATATTGGTATGGGGAAAACGCGTGTCCAATGAAATCCCCCGCGTATACCATGACGACGTATCTTCAATACGCGTGTCCAAGTTACCCGGCAGCGTGTCCTAAAAACGCGTCCGGTCCACGGCGGTGGCGGGCGGGGAGGGGGGGGCGGTGCACACCCCTCCCCTCCCCTCCCCTCTGTCAAAGAGGATAGAAAAACTCGTAACACTTACCTCTAAAAATTCAAAGACATCGTTGGTCTCTTGGCGATACCCATCGACATGAAACTTGGTTCCAGAAATTTTAAATTCCCCACGATTCAAGGCATGTTAGATAAACACGTTTTCTTCATTCATCATCCACTCCAACCATAGTATTGAACTTCGGCTGTGATTAAATCTCTTTGTGTACCCTTCTGATGGTACGTGGGCCAGTGGACTTCTGACGAATTTTCGCTGACCAAATGATCGCTGTGAATTTTCGGATAGGAACATGTCGGAAGACTTCCAAGTTTCTTGATCCCAAACGTCGAAGCCCTTGTGTGTAGATTTCATAGGTTTCATCTCGATATGCTCAGTGTCTTGCATCTTGACTTCCACGTCATATTGTTCTTTTAAAAAATTAGTCTTGTAAATACCCATACACACACTTGCAATGGTCACATAATCCAAAACATCAACGCTTTGACGGCGTGTGTTTCCGTGTTCTCCGTACCCGTGACCTCCAACATAAGATCACGAAATCGCAACACTCCTCCCGTAAGATCGTTGTGTCACTGCAACAATATTCTCTCATTTCTTTAGCAAAGTCAAACACTTCGTTTGTTTTCGTCCTATACCAAGTCAAGAAATCCTTCCTATCGTCTGTATTCATGTAATCACCGCCGTAATATTTAATGTCCGGATAGGGGCCGATGTAACTTTGATTATCCATTGTATTGAAAAAATGAAGGAAGTAGCCTTTTTTCAATTCCTGAATTTTTGACAGCTTCATGGGCAAAAAATTTAACGAATCTAAAACTCTGATGTTCAATCCTCGACCTACCGACGTTCCGTTGAAAATAATGTCTGGGCGGATAGAGTTCGAAATCAACCAGTCAATAAGAAAATAGTTATCGTAGCCAGATCCGTTGTGAGTCAAGACAACCCCGTTTTTATACTGCTCGGTGAATATTCTTCTACAGAATGCATCAGTGGCGTGTTCACCACGAAATATTCTTTCCCTGAAACCACATGTACTCAAACAGGGGTCGTTTTTAAATACTTTCTTTTCTTTTTTATCGCACATCGAACATCGAACTCCACAAAAGTTGCATTTAGGTTCATTAGATATCTGTTTGTCTTTACAGCGATCGCACGCTGTTTGCATGCAGATGAAATTCACCTTATGTTCCTTTGTCCCACACGAAGACTTGCCACAGTTTTGACAGAGTTTACACTGCGTGCACGCTTTGTCTTTGTCTTTACAATTTTGACATCTCTCGACGGACGGTAAATTTCCGCTTTCACACTGTAGAAGTGTGTCTTGTGTTGTTTCGCAATCGAAAAATATCACCTGTTTATCGGTTATCTCGGTATTAATAGCCCTTTGGTAGCATAAATGTTCTTCTGGTTGATAATCCCGACAACAGGGACACTTCCATTCTCCACATTGATGAAGCTCGGTTGGACGTTCCTCTGTAACTAGAACTTTTTACAGGTTTTGCACTGGTATATTTTTTCACATTCCGTGTACGACGGTCCTTTCTTTACTATCTTTTCCTCCATGTGTCTCTGAAAACATGCAATGGATCTACAGGTTCTGTTACACGCCCGACAAGACAAAGTGGTGTCTGTTAAAATACAGTTTGAACTGCAGCATACTGTACACGTTGTCTCACAGGAATGTGTACCTTTGTCACTGTACGGTTTCAGACAATGTGTGCAAAAGTGATTAGAAGAAAAGAATCCTGTAATACTCACTATGGCTGCAAAATGTTTACATTCATCCGTTTCAATCAGGTAAAGAAAGACTATTCTCCCCAATGCGAATGAATTTGTTTCCCAATTTTGCCGAAATGACTAAAATTTGCAAGTCTACCACCTTTTCAAACCGTTCTATTTCTTAGATGTTACACGGCTTATCGGTACTGACATCGACTAATTCACAGAGACGTTTTGCGAAGTTGATTCATGTTTTTCTCCCTTTATCCGTTACATGCCTATAGAACCACATTGGGACCGACCTATATTTCAAAACTTTGTCCGCCATACACCCTTTGTCCTCTGACGTTAGTGTCTTCCATTCACCAGGCGATACGGTACGACAAGTTTTCAGGAAGCAAATGGATATTGCCATAGGCATACACATAGTTTCACTAGACCTACTAATGATGGAGCGTTTACGTTCTATACTGTTATTTTCACCCATCAACTTTGTGATGCCTACCCTCCCCTCGCCGGATGGAATGTCGATTCGCCCTACTGTAACAGAAAAACTGTCATCTACAGGTAACTCTTCGTTGCTTTGTAAAACTTTGCCTATTTCATCCATTACCGTAGATGCGTCCATTTTATTCAATTCTTGTAAAGGAACGACAATGGGGTCCGTTAACCCATTGTGTTCGATGATAAGTCGAGCAAGACTGTTGTCCTGGGATCCTTCACGGACCTGACCGAGAACATCGTCAAATATCTTGTGTAAATCATCGACTATGTCCATCAACTTCTTATTTTGTAACTTATCTGAAAATTTAACATTGTAAGTAGTGTCTAAAGCCCCATTTTTGGTGTAGGTTCGTTCTCTTTTCTTTGAAATTTTGTGTGTGGAAGGGGTGTCTACACCGGCACCATACTGGTTTTGGGAAACACTTGCTTTTTTTTTGGTCGGTGGTGGTCCCTGGGTTGTACCAGTGGATGACACCAAACTGGATGTCTTCCTCTTACGGGGGTTGATAGTTTGAGCATGATTTGAGACTGAATGAGGTTCATCAAATACGTTCAAGTCGAAATCTCTAATTGTCTCGTGATATACCACATGTAAATCGTATTTTTGTTGGTCACGAAAGAATTCTCCACAAGTATGGCATTTGATATGCAACGGACTTGTTTGTCTTCTTAAATGAGCGAATCGGAGTTGAACAGTCGGATCATCCTCTAACCCGTATGTGTGAGCAAATGTCAGCAACTGATCAATGGAAGTAAAACAGTTTATGATGTCTGTAAGAACTTGAGACTCTTCCATCTGAGAAGAGAAATTTGATTCAATATATTACACATTCAAAAAGAGTTAACTGATAAGGGGGGAGGGTTGTGTGTTTTAACTCGATTTAGCCCTTACTGTACATTTTTTAAACACAGATGTTGCATTATCATACCTGGTACAGGTTCCGAATGCAGAAGTACCATAGAATACATTAGGTATTTTTTCCTGATATTTTAAAATATATTCCAATTACCATACATAAATAAGACATACATACTACATTATAACTAAAAAAAGAAGACATGTTTTGTTTTTTTAAATATAGTTTATTTATAACTTTAATTCTACAATATTGGTTCTTTAACTATAATTTTCGTCAAACTATTTGTTCTTGAAATTAAAAAAAAGACATAACATTATGATTTGACGGATGAGTCGTACATTCGTTAACCGGGAAAAAAATGTTCCTAAAAAAAATATACAGTAAGAGGTAGATAATTGATTATACAAAAATACGTTTTATTTTCTTTAATTCCAAGTCTGCCTTTTATTCAATTGTATCATGTTACTCAGAAATTAATTTAAAGTCTATTTATTTCAAATCTTGCAACTACCCAAACAAAATCTTAAAAATATCGACCTGATATTTACATTTCTTTTATTCTGTGCCAACGTAACCCCCCTTTCCGACCCCCTTGTATACAACAAGTAGTTGACGCGTTGCTGCCAGTGATCTCGGAAGATAATTGGATGAGTTTAAGGATCATAACCTTTATCACCACTGGATGAATTAAATTATGCTACCAGTGTGAATGAAATTGACAACTTTGTGGAATGTGAAAGGCACTCGAAGGAGATTTTTGTTTAACAAAAATGAAAATTTATTATTTCAATCGTTAGAGAAACAGATTTTTATATAAATACTCGTGGATTACCGAATATTATCCAATCTCGATAGTTAAATGATCAATTTTAAAATTGATAATTTAACAATCTCGATTGGATAAATCCGATGATCCACTGGTATCAATGTAGGAATCAATATATATATATAAAGTTAAAAGCCATAAAATCTCTCACATTTTTTTTCATCCAACACTAAAAATACTATTCAACATCTGAAAAAAATTAAAACATAACAATCTTCTTGAATCTTAAACATAATATTCAAACTTAAAGGTTGAAAACACATTGTACTTTTTTCACTTCTTATAAAAGAAAATGTACGGGAGTGTGACACTCAAAAGAAAAAAGATTTATATATATATAAAATCCTACAGGGTGTAAAACAGATGTATACTTGATGCTGACATATAAATGAATGAATCAATCGATCAATGAAAAAAAAAGATAAACAAGTTGTGTCTAGTACTACATAAAAATATATACATTCATGATCTTTTACAATACTATCAAAAATTAATGTTTGGAGAGGAGATACAGCGTCTCATTGTATTTAACGGGGTTCCGTACACCTCTCTAGATCTTCTTGTTCCTCTTCTTCTGCGGACGACCCGCCATTTGATAAACCAGATTGCTAGGGTGAGCACAACCCCACCCAAGCAACTCAAGAGTTTGTCTGGAAAAATAAAAATATAAACACTAATAAGAAGATGCTAAACTATGACAGCTTTTTGTGTCACACGTACATACACATACACACACTCACGGCATAACTTCCGAGTCTATCTATCAAAAAGAGTAGTTTTCATGTATACTTTTAAATTTAAAATGTATTTTTTCCATACGTCTACCTCGTATAGTTTATTGTATTCTATACTAAATCCTTAACAAATATGATTAATTAGTTTAAACACATTTGACACAAAACAAAAAGGCAGAACTGTTTTTACAAGAAAACAAATATTCATTCCTATTTTTAACTCCCTCCAATAAAAACAGATTCATACCTAGCACATCCATGAAACTCCATGTCGTTGGAGGACAGGGGGTTTCCAGGGGGGTTACCTCGTTCTTGCGGGGTCTCTCCTCGACACCCGTCTCTGCCCGAAACGGAATTACCGCTACTCCCCCGTCTTCCTCTGGTTGTACAAAGAGTTGTTTCTCCTTTTCTTCTTTGTGATGTAGCTCTAGTATAGAAAAAAAAAGTAAATAACTCATGAAACTTGCATGAAATTTCTTTTTTTTGTTGCACAAATTAAAATTAAAGAATTTTAATATATAAACGTGATGGTGGTTTTATAGTTACCGCTAATTGTAAGGTTATGTTACTATTCACCACTGGTAATAAACGTTTTACACTATACAATGAAGATGGGGTGTAACCTAAATTCTTTATAGATTTAGTCATTTTATAATCCCCTCTCTTTCTTATACTAAAAGAGGGCCCCATTTTTTCAATAAAAATATTGTAGTTTATAAACCGGTGAGAACATTGTTTGAAATGGGCCCCCATTCTTCCCTGCTGATTGTTGCGGTAAAATAACAGTTAAATTTTCAACTAGTTGTTTCAAAAGCAATTGACGAAAGAGTAAAAATGTAGGGTGAATCGGTAAAAAAAATATTTTGTTAAATCATTTAAGAAAGATATATGTAAGGTTTTTATAATTCATTGGACACAAACTTGTTTTGATACAACCCTCTTTCTCCCTTACCCTGTGTTCAATCTGTCAACACTTGAACGGCTAGATGATAACGCTTTTATGCATTGTGACATTAAATAAACACCTATTCCGAAGAAAAAAGGAGTGTATGAAATATATATATATATATATATATATATATGTGCCTATAAATAGCAGCACATGACATACAAATCTATGGGAGTGTGGATTAATCAGTACAGAGATTAATTCAATTACACAAATAAAATTATAGATTGCCTAACAATGTAATTTTAACACACTATTTAGTATGTAAATATAAGAATGTTTAAAATATTTACAAAATGATGAAAATAAACGCAATATTTCGGTAGACTAACTAGCTTTATCAAGCGTGCATCTATCCAGGTGAAATCGGATGTAGATGATAAGAAACTTTTGCAGCTCAATGTATAAGTTGCACTTGAATTTAGCTGCCTTGAAAATAATACATAATTTGGATGAAGTTCAAGATTTTTACAAAATTGGTAGTGGAAGATAGCAACGTCCATTGGCCAATATTACAGGATAAAAGGACGATGCTGTGTACTAAATTATTCTTTATCTTTCCTCTATCTTTTCTCATCTTTTCGTTAAGACCATCAGGTTCTAAAGTGTGGAGTTGGTGGATCCAAAATTTTCTCTTCTCCTTCTCGCCGTGGTGTCCCACTCGGTGTTGACTTCTATGATTTGAAAGTAACATTATCAAAAGAATGTTTCGTTGAACGAAGATGTCTTGTGAGAGGACAGTTTTGTTGGTTTTGTACCATGAACGATGGTTATTGAGCCGAATATTAAATTTGTCCATTGTTTCTCCCACATACTGAATGCCACAAGTGTCACATGTTAATATATAAATTGAGTTCTCCGTTTTACAGTTGGAATTTGAGTAGATGGTATAATTTTGTTTAGTAACGGAGCTGATGAAAGAACTGCTTGTATTGGCAGCTTTACAACACAAGCAGTTCCTTCGACCACATTGTTTGTACCAACCGGGAGATGGAGTAGGCTGCTTTGCTAATACAGATGTCACTAATTTGTCACGGATGTTTTTAGGTCTTCTGAAGGCCATGACTGGTGGTGAGGAAAATACTTTTTTAAGATTTGAATCATTTTCTATAATTTTCCAATGCTTCTGAACAATGGAAGACACATTTTTAAAATCAGGATGGTAAGTGAGTACAAGGGGTGTTCTGTTAGCTGCTTTATTCCTATCTTTGTACTCTAGAAGTTCTTGGCGACTAGTTTTGTTTGCTCTTTCGAAAGCGCTATCAATGATGTTGTTATTGTATATATATATATATATACGGTTTGTGAATAAATAAAATGTACGTGGTGCGTATTAAGTTTTTAAATTTTCTTCACATAGACCAAGATGCATATATACTACCACCCTCCTTTTCCCATATCTCTTCTTGTGTTCGGGACAGTCACACAATGTGAATCCTCGCTTTATTATATGGGGGATGGCCTAGTTTCAAAAAATTATGACGTGTTGCAGAGTTTTTCTTGTTTTTTCTATCAAAATATAATGTGAATCTAGATTGGGTACCCACCCCCTCCCCCCTCCCCACCTTTTTTGTGTTTTATTGATTGTAATTCGCAACTTACCTTTACAGCCGTGGAGCTGAAGTCCTTGGTTTCGTGTCTCCACAATGGTACCGGTAACACATAGCATTTTTTATGAAGGCGGGTATCCGCACACACATCCCCGGAAAGTCACATTTTATGTAAGAGGATGACAGTTTGGTGCATCTTGTATGAGATAAACATGAGCTGCTTACTTTTGTTAAAACACAGACAAATAATACCAGCATAGAAAGAAGACGTGTGACCTCCATTATTGTAATGGTAATTTGATCTGACTTGTGCAGCGCGAAAATATCCGACGGAGGAAAGGGGGGTAAAATTTGAGAACATAACGATCCGTGATCTCAATTTTTACAAAAACAATTACAGTGAATTTTCCATCATTCAGTTTTCATTATTATTTTTGGTTTGTTATTTTATTACTTTTTTTATTCTGAAGAAAAATGAGGGGGGTGGGATGATAGGGTGTATAAGATGTGTACACATATAAAGAAACAAATGTTTTAACAACAAAAGTATGGTTAAAAATATTTGAAAATGTAGGAAAGTGTTTTAAAAACTTTTGAAGTACTTCGTGAATAATTCAACAAAGATGATTGTCAATGTTATTGTATCTCAGATTCCTTTTTGTATTTCTAAAACGCCTTCTATCCACCCTAGTTAAACTGAGAAAAAATATAATGTTATCGTGTAAATATGCAACTGACAAGACATGTTTTGGAAAGGCATGTGTATACATCAGTTTACCTATGAAAAAGTCAATTTTTGGGGAAAAGGGCTAAAAAAATTACTTTATATGACAGTACTTTATCCCTGTAATAAAAAGGTAATGTCAGATAGAATAGTTTATCTAAAAAAATTCGGGGAACAGATAGGATACTCCATGATTTATGGATATCGATGCTATAACGTTTTAGTTGTAGTAAATATAGATGGGAGGTTAATTACAGCATACCCCTGTAATCTCAACAAGATACACTGATGTATACAATACTTAAAATATTACATGAAGATCCAAGTAAAAGAAAACCCCAAAAAAACCGTGACCTTAAATAGGTTATGGAAAAAAAATGAAATTAGAACTTTAGCCCATACTTTCTATTCTGTCTTTTTTTCTGTATTTCCTCTATATATTAAACTATACGCTATTTATATTAAACGGAAAATGGAGCAATCCCTTTAGACATCTGTTTATTGAAAATACAAAAATACATAATTTACATGTCCAAGTTTTTTTTATCAAAAAGAAGATGACGTTTGTACAGATGTTCAGCTGAAATTATTGCATCATAGGAAAGTGACGCACTTTGGCAGGTGAGACCAAAAATAGAATGATGACGATTCCATACCAAATGGTCTCGTGGTTCAACTTAGGGTCAACATTACTAAAGAACAATAAAAAAGAAATTTTTACAAATGAATAAATTTTCATGATATTCAAGTGTCTCTTATACTGTGTTACAATTCGGACAGATGTCTTTAGAGATTGCGCCACAAAATGTTTCAATACCGTCATGTTTCTGAAAATACTCAAATGAAGTAATCCTTTTCTTCTTCAAATGATATAAAATAACTTGAAGACAATTGTATTCCAAACACATTGCTTTTGTCGAAATACAAGAAGAATGGCTGAAGCATTCCTTGAGATGCAGGATCGTGAGTTCGAAATGCTGTTAAAAGATATATCCAACGGTGGCGATCTTTTCGGGAAAAGGTACATTTTTTGTCAGTTAACTTGAAAAATTATTTACCGAATACACGTTTTATAAATATCATTGTTTTTTGGGGCGGGGGGATATTGTAAAATATTTACAATTTCAATTAAATTCGCCCACCTTTTTTTTTAGTATGACACCACCAGTTTATTCTCCTAAAAAAGAAATTGAAGACAGCAGGCATTTTAGATTTTCTCCCCCAAGGACTGAGTTCCGCGAATATGACCACTGGGAAAGTTTACAGATAGAAACCTCACCTCCAAGTGTGTAAGTCGTGTGTTTACTTTTCTAAAAATTTATATAATGGGTAGAATCTGATTGTATAAACATGAAAAGTTATTCAATATGAAAATAGGCTTTATATTGAACTATTCCTTTTTTCTAATTTTCTAGGGTATTTTCACCGATTTCAATGGTGACGGAATGCAAATATCCCCTTTGGTGTGATTCATGCGCTTCACACTGCCCCGAGCATAATGAGGGAGGAAAGAGGAATGTGGGTACGTATGTGTCTTTTTCTTTCAAATTACTAAATTTTCTCACCATTTATCTGGTTCAACTTATACAGAAACTACGTATTTGGCGTTTTTTGTTTTGTTTATCTTTTTTTCGTCTGTAATATGCATGTAATATTTGTCCCTGGACTTACACAAACATTAAAACATTCTAGTTATGGTAGTAGAAGTACTCAATATTCCATATTAACTATGTTTATCTTTTAATCAAAATCTGAATTTTACAATAGTCAATTTTGGATCGATTGTATATCTGAGTTACCCCCCTTTGTATATATAATTGACAAATATTAAAATAACATGTTTCGTTTATTTTTTTTTCAGACTTCCCCACGACGAAAAGATAAAAAAAGCTGGAAAAAAGAATGAAGACAAGAAGCGGAAAAAAAGAACCCAAAACTTTATTGAAAAAACTGACAAAAATGCATAGAAAAATAATAGAGGATGTAAACCACGCACTGGGGTTAACACAGGAAATACAGGAACTGTTAAACGACAGACGAGTTCTGTTCTAAACCTTAAACTTTGCAGAATTTTGAGAGAGTGTTAATAACGAACTCGTGTATTCATTGTTGTATTATAAACTGTGATTGACTCGTTTGTTATCTCTGATTCTGTATATGATTTAAACTAAACAGTCTATATTAATTAATAAAGTTTTGTTTTAAAACGATTCTAGTTTATTCTTACCACTGATTCAGGAAGGACACTTTATTATTTAAACATGCATGTACAGAGCGAAGTGATACAAATGTAACGATTAATTTCATTCGTACTTTTAAGGCAGGATGATTGATCAAAATAATAATTGTACATCACTTGTAAGGTCCCCATCGGTTATACTCTTATAAGATTGTCTTACTCAGGAGACGAGGATATTTATACTGTTCCCCCTGATGTATCTATTTTTTGGACAGGTAGAGCCCTCAATATTCACAATCACAAATATAGAATCACAAAGGAAATTTATACACCCCAAATTTACATAATAAAAAACAAAAGGAATTTTATACACCCCAAAAAAAAAAAAAAAAAAAAAAAAATTAGACACTTCAAACCTACTTAAGAAAAACAAAGGAATTACATAATATATCTTTGGGGTCTGTAGATCTGTTACACTACTAATGTGTAATTTATGCAAAGAGGATATTGGTGATGAATATCATGTATTATTTATTTGTAAAAATGCAGATATAGTAGAATTGAGAAACAGATATTTACCACAATATTATAGAAATAATCAAAACATTGTAAAATGGAAGGTCTTTTGTCACTTTGCAATATTGAATTATATAAGAAATTGTCATTGTTTATCAGAAAACTGTCCTCTCTTCTTTAAATTTTATTTGTATTAATATAGTAAATTGAAGTCCAAAGTGTGAAGTTGTACTGTCATATTTATTTGTATTTAATCACATGTTCATTTTTGTCATATTTAATGTATATATGTTATCAATAATGACCTCGTGTAACACATTGTATATGTGTCTGAGTGTTTTCCTAATAAATCTTGAAAATCTTGGAAAGGTCATGGATATTTAGCAAAGCTTGTTGACAGATGGTCAAAAAGAAATTTCACATTGCTGGGAAATATCAATTGATACAGCTCTACTGCTACCAAATTTTATTTATGTGGCTACTAACAGTATTATACTAGAAACAAGTCGCAAATAAAAATAAATATCATATATAGATTCGTTTGGAATTGAAGAAAAGATAAGATAAAGAAGTCAACAATAGATAATAATCTCTCTGATGGAGGGTTCAAAATGATTCAAGTGGAGTCGTACAGTACATACGGGCTATACATATAAAATGTATTGAAAAAAATACTTCAATCAGGAATTGCTTACTGGTCCATTTTCCAAATAAAATATACCTAAATAAGTTTGGCTAAAATATGCATATGAGTACCAACAAAACAAAATTACTGGATTAAAAAATAAGATTTAATACATCAAATTTTTATCGTTGTCATTGGGTTTTTGTCTTATTGTTGTGTATCCTCATGTCATATGAAAGGATTCGACAACGAAGATTGATAGAATGAACTTCTTTCACCAAAATATTAATATGCATGCACATGTAATATGATGTCGCTCAAGGATTTATATTTACCTGGTACGTCTTTGTTTCGATGGTAGTCTTATTGTCATTTCTCATGTTTGTTCTTTCATTTTTGGTAAAGATATAAGAAACAATTAGTTTCTTTAAGCAGCTTTACACAGAGACAAAACGATACAGAGGATATAAACAAACTAAAAATGATTGGTTAAATGATGAGAGGAGATCGGATGTCGTTTTGGTAATGCATGACGTCACATTGGGCTTTGATTAGGGGATAAAAATATTGGAAACTGATTAGAGAACGTGAAGTCACATTGGACGTCAATTTGAACGGACGTCGATTAGAGACCGGACGTCGATCTGAGTCTCACATATATACAATTTATAGTACGACAGATATAGAGATAAGTAGTATTTTAACAAAAGTGTTTCATATTTTGAACAAAAATATATATTCTTTTAAAAAATCGATAGTTTGAATATCTAAAGAATGTATATATTTATCTAGTTTTGTTTTTGTAAAAACAAATACACATTGTTTGTATATGTTCTTAATGTGTGAGTGTGTTTGTATCGATATGTATGTATATACTATGTAATTATGTAAGTAGGTAGGTAGGTAGATAGGTAAGTAGGTAGGTAGGTACATGTAGGTAGGTATCAAACATACAGCAAAAATAGTAGAAACCATATATATATACCATGAGGTTCACTCATTCGATTGCATTATTACAGGTAGCATAAATAAAAGAATCGATAATAACATTAATAGTCGAGTGACATTAACCACACAACTTCATTTTTAATGCACCCACCTAACATACGGCTAAATCATAAACCATTCGAAAGCATATCATCTGTACTATCTTTTTTGCCCGGTCGTCAAATATTCGTACGGTGCAATTTTTGTCAAATCGCGATTAAAGGTCAAGGACGGACAATTTCTAATTTTACAAGACGTCAGTATTTTTGCATATTCTGTCTTTGAAATAATAAAATTCTGTATGGAAATGTGAAAAACTTTAAGAACAGAGACTATTTGTCAATTATCAAACACACTTTAAAATATTAATGACGTATTTTTAATTAACAGCGCCTTTTTCCAGAAATTACAGTGAAAATGATAAAAATGAGTGAAAACCTAAATATTTGTCTGTGATTTAATTGGTAATCACCATAAAACTAGATAACTTATTTCATTTGGTGCTAAGGAAATTTTTGACATCACTATATTACTGCAATCACGCTTCTTGTTAATTACATAACCAATCATAACAACCTATACAGTTGCCCAAAATTCAACCATCTGCAAAAAGATTGATTTGTAGCTGTTTTACGTGAAAAAAATTATGTAGTCAATATTAGGTTGAAGAAACACAATTAAAAAATGCAAAAATGTATGAAGGCAATAAAACACGCGGGATTCATGCTTTTAAGGGGAATTTAGGGAGCTAATTCAAATTTCAATATGTAGTTGAGTTGCCAGCCTGTTAAACACTCTTTTGTCATTTCTTAGATATAGGAAGATGTGGTGTGAGTGCCAATGAGACAACTCTCCATCCAAATAACAATTTATAAAAGTAAACCATTATAGGTCAATGTACGGCCTTCAACGCGGAGCCTTTGCTCACACCGAACAACAAGCTATAAAGGGCCCCAAAATTACTAGTGTAAAACCATTCAAACGGGAAAACCAACGGTCTAGTCTATATAAAAAACGAGAAACGAGAAACACGTATAAATTACATAAACAAACGACAACTACTGTACATCAGATTCCTGACTTAGGACAGGTGCAAACATTTGCAGCGGGATTAAACGTTTTAATGGTACCAAACCTTCTCCCTTTTTCTGAAACAATAGTATAACATCACAACATAGAAAAACACACAATAAAATATCAATTGAAAGACTTAACTCAATCAAAAAACGTAAATTAACTTGTTATTTTGTTTGTTATGTCATGATTGTCATTAAAAGAAATAAAGGACTTTGTATATAAATATTAAGCTAGCCCCAAAAAACTAAATACATAAATATATATAGATAATTACATACTGTTACAAAGTAAATTAATAAAAAGTTGAATTTCAAATATTTCTCTTAAACAAATAAGAAAAATTGTTTTCTTGGTTCCTTCAACTGCATCGTGCATTGACGAAAAAGTTAAAACTATCATATTCTAGACACTGAAAATGTTCTTTGTGTCTGTCCGTAGTAAAAAACCCTATCAAACTACGTAATGTTCTAGTAAAAATGTTTCAGTTACATGCAGTTGCATGTTGTATTTGGCAAAACCTTTTGGAATTTCGGGTCCCCAATGCTTTTCAACTTCGTACTTTTCGCTCTTTTAACTTTTTGATTCGAACGTCACTAATATGTGTTTTGTAGACAAAACGCGCGTGTGGCGTATATCATTTTAGCCTGGTATCTAAGAGTTTATTTACAACCACTGGGTCGATGACACTGCTGGTGGGGGTTTCCTACCCGAGGATATCACCAGCCCAGTAGTCAGCACTTCTGCGTTGACATGAATTATCACTGATATACATGTAGTCATAGTTATAAATTAACTGTTTACAAAACATTGCATTTTTACAAATACTACGGCTATTCTACCCCCGGGAGTAGATAACCTTAGCTGTATTTGACAAAACCTTTCCAAATGTTGGGTACTCAATGCTCTTCAACTTCGTGCTTTATTTGGCCTTTTTAACTTTTTTGATTCGAGTGTCACTGATGAATCTTTTGTAGACGAAACGCGCGTCTGGCGTACAACATTTTAAGCCTGGTATCTATGAGGATTTTATTACATTGACTTACAATCTAATTCTTTTGATATGAAAATTCTAGCAATTCGCAATAATTATAGTTATGATTAGACTTCCTAAATAGTTAAATTATTACATTTAGAATAAATAGCTATAAAGAAAATTAATTACAGGATATGTGTCCCACCAACAATTCAACCAATTATCACCAAGAATGTTTTGTAAAAGTAGGCAACCTCTGACAAAACATAGCACTTTTCATATTGCTGCGTTAAGCCCAATTGTTGTTGACCTGGCAGCGATTTTTGGTGATTTTCACACTTTATTTTCATACTAAAGAAGAACGAGGTTAATTCTATTGCGTTATTTTTCTAATCACAAAAGTCACATAAATAAATTGGTTGCAAAAATTAGTTGATTTGAAGTATTGTCTTTTCCAAAACTAACTTAAAACCTCTAAAACTTTATCCAAACAATAACATGAATCAGTAAAATCGGTTTTTTACATTTCAATGCTTTGCATGTTATAATCTGTTCGTTTGGTTTTCTAATGGTGAGAAGATCTCATAACTGCAATAAGTGTCTGTTATTATTTGACCTTAAAAAAAACATACAAAAGTTTATGTTTAAATGTGAGATACAGAAGCGTTAAAAATGGGATCACTTACAACCAGGACTGTAATGGTGAATTTAAATTGCTTGCTATTTATCTCTGTTTGAATGTGTTTATCATGAATAAAATCCCTTC
This sequence comes from Mytilus coruscus, assembly GCA_017311375.1. Taxonomy (NCBI): domain Eukaryota; kingdom Metazoa; phylum Mollusca; class Bivalvia; order Mytilida; family Mytilidae; genus Mytilus; species Mytilus coruscus. Next base: position 30,432,371 of record CM029602.1, on the reverse strand, counting down.
CTGTACAATATGCAATTGTGTACTTTAAAACTTTGAACTTCACTAAAATTTACCAAGCGATGTAAGAGGAGTATTGCTCATTACAATATTTTTAGACTAATGGATGGACATATGAATGGAAAGTACAAAACACAAATGGCGTAGGGACAAGATGATTCCTACATTTCCGATAAACACACATATAACACTATGAACAAAGCGAAAAATGTTCTCAAAACACTACACCGAAATGTACGAACACTACCTTAAACCAGTGGTGATTGAAGTTCGTCAGGAAGGGTAATCAATCTTCCACAATATAAAACTTCAGTCATATTTGATAAAAAAAATGATATACTAAATTAGTATGTAATAATGTGCCAACATAAATGATTTGTGATGTAAAGCGTGTGGTGCAAACAGTATTTATTCGAATATTGAACGAGAATAAACTTTTAATATATCTTTCACTTTCGACATCGAATAAAACATATTTCTATTACATGTATATATACCTTGTATATTCCTTACTCAAATTTATTACCCCTTTTTTAAATATGGTAAATTCTCTTGATATTGACAACAATCGATATGTTATCTAAACAATGAAAAGCAAAATGATCCATATATGCAGATGGTGTTTTAAGGGCAACTGAAAAAGCTTCTTTAGAAGGCTGATTCCTGACCAGTATTATATTATTTGCAGTTAAAAATGACGAAAAATATCCTTCACCTATAAACGATAAATCTATTTTATTTTTGACATATAAATATTGATACATAAAGAAATATTTTGCTTTTAGCGCAATTTTATCATTTTTGAAAGATTTTTAAAAAAATACAATTTTCTGTAACTATTGCGCAATTAACATTTTAATGTGCACCTGATTTAGAATTCTGGTATTCTGTTCTATTATGTTAATATGATTTTTAGAAAAAAAATATCATAAAGAACCAGCAAAGATCATTTTGTTTAATTATTACGAAATTTATGAATGTTCATTCTTGAACTTTGACCTTGAATTAACAAAAATTGCACCGTACGAATTATTGACGACCGGGCAAAACAGAAAGTACAGATAATAAGCTTTCGAATGATGTATAATATAACCGTATGTTAGGTGGGTGCATTAAAGTCGTTAACTAAGCGTCTTTTTGAAAAATGTCACTCGTCTATAAGGTGTCAGACTACCTATACAAAATCCCTATCTATTCAACCAAATTGTTTCCATTTTCACAGCTTTCTAAATATTTTACCTCAAGTTTAACTTCATAGAAACCAGGTATATCCTGAATTGTACATGATCACCTTTCTACATGCCAATTGTTAAAGAATGTTTAAAGTTTTGTAGGGAAACACGTCAATTTGGAAGGCAAATACTACTACAAATAACCTTTGGTGGTCTTGAGATCTTAAAAAAATATACTATCGAGCGCATTAATCCTCCATTTTTAATGCAAACTCATGGACAAGTAAAATTTGGCTTAAAATGGTCTAAATATATTTCTCTGCACCAAAAGTTTCATTTCTGCAAATTTGTTGGTTAGTTCAAGTAAACAATGACATCAAAAGCACTATTTTTGTCAGGGAAGGGCTACTTATGTTCTAAATTGGAGTAGTTGAATTGGTGGTCAGACACCTAAACGATACTAATTTTACTATTAATTAATAATAATTTCCGTATACGTCCACATAGATTGACTATTACTAGATATTATCATATAGAAATTAAACATTAGAACTATTATAACATTAAGTAAAATTTATTGAATACTTAGTATTTCCCTGTTTATTTAGTAATCAGTGAAACAGGGATACGTGATGTAAATTGTACATCAAGTATGTTTGTAAACAGCAAGGTGTGCAAGAAAGGAATTGTGGTAGTGTTAAATAAAGGAGATGTGAAGGTATACCATATAAGTTATATTTAAAAAAACTTAATTGTAGCGTAACGTTTTTTCATATGCACTTTAATGTTTTTCTCCTACATAGATTCTAAATCAAAGATTTTTGTTCGAACCAGAACCTTTGAAAACAAGGAAATTGACAGCGAACTTGAATAACAATTGATGAAAAACCTACTATAAAGACGTTTCTGCACACATACACTTTTATTTAGATCACAACGCTAATTTTAGCATTAACTAACTAGTTTTGTCCTAAAGTTTTATTGGTGTTCGTTTTTATTTCTATAATTATAAAATATATAAGAAAACACTCTGCAGATGTTTGAAAGAAATTTCAGTGTATAAATGAATGATGAAGTAGTAGACATTCGCGGAAACTGTCAAGCATTTAAATATTTGGTCGTCTCAAAGTGTAAATATAAAACGTCGTTCTAAAACAAAGTCTAACTCCAATGAAATTTTTATTAGTTGAACAACGGGGTTTTTAAAAAATATATGTAGTAATGTGTACATTAATTATAATTGTAAATGGTGTTATCCAGGTTGAATATGCTGTAAATGTACGGAGTATGGACAGGCATCATTTTATAAATTTTACATGAGACACACAAACAAAATTTCGAAAATTTCGTCGTGGGTAAATATTTATGCCAAGGCATACATTTTCCATTTTTTTAGGGTATACAGCGGGAGACTGTTTCAGAACTATGTGTTCTTCATGGCATTTCACTTGCCGTTCGGTATATCTTTCATTATTTTCTATTTTTTTCTGAATTGGGCAAACACTTTTTGTCTACGTTTTTGGTATCAATAGAAAAAAAAATATACGAAAAAACACAACACCGCTATTAATGAACATCTTTATGTCGAATATATAATTCAAACTATTCGTCAGACTCTGTTGAAATGTAAGAATAGGTGTACTCAAATAGTTGGAATGTATTTATATCTATCTTTTAAAATTAAAAAATGATGACCGGGTTCTAAGTTGTTTGTTTTTCGTGCAATTTTAAAGAGATCTTGGGAAGCATTTGTAAACGATAAATCTATTTTATTTTTGACATATAAATATTGATACATAAAGAAATATTTTGCTTTTAGCGCAATTTTATCATTTTTGAAAGATTTTTTTTAAAAAATGCAATTTTCTGTAACTATTGCGCAATTAACATTTTAATGTGCACCTGATTTAGAATTCTGGTATTCTGTTCTATTATGTTCATATGATTTTTAGAAAATAATATCATAAAGAACCAGCAAAGATCATTTTGTTTAATTATTACGAAATTATGAATGTTCATTCTTGAACTTTGACCTTGAATTAACAAAAATTGCACCGTACGAATTATTGACGACCGGGCAAAACAGAAAGTACAGATAATAAGCTTTCGAATGATGTATAATATAACCGTATGTTAGGTGGGTGCATTAAAGTCGTTAACTAAGCGTCTTTTTGAAAAATGTCACTCGTCTATAAGGTGTCAGACTACCTATACAAAATCCTATCTATTCAACCAAATTGTTTCCATTTTCACAGCTTTCTAAATATTTTACCTCAAGTTTAACTTCATAGAAACCAGGTATATCCTGAATTGTACATGATCACCTTTCTACATGCCAATTGTTAAAGAATGTTTAAAGTTTTGTAGGGAAACACGTCCATTCGGAAGGCAAATACTACTACAAATAACCTTTGGTGGTCTTGAGATCTTAAAAAAATATACTATCGAGCGCATTAATCCTCCATTTTTAATGCAAACTCATGGACAAGTAAATTTTGGCTTAAAATGGTCTAAATATATTTCTCTGCACCAAAAGTTTCATTTCTGCAAATTTGTTGGTTAGTTCAAGTAAACAATGACATCAAAAGCACTATTTTTGTCAGAGAAGGGCTACTTATGTTCTAAATTGGAGTAGTTGAATTGGTGGTCAGACACCTAAACGATACTAATTTTTACTATTAATTAATAATAATTTCCGTATACGTCCACATAGCTTGACTATTACTAGATATTATCATATAGAAATTAAACATTAGAACTATTATAACATTAAGTAAAATTTATTGAATACTTAGTATTTCCCCTGTTTATTTAGTAATCAGTGAAACAGGGATACGTGATGTAAATTGTACATCAAGTATGTTTGTAAACAGCAAGGTGTGCAAGAAAGGAATTGTGGTAGTGTTAAATAAAGGAGATGTGAAGGTATACCATATAAGTTATATTTAAAAAAAAAACTTAATTGTAGCGTAACGTTTTTTTCATATGCACTTTAATGTTTTTTTCTCCCTACATAGATTCTAAATCAAAGATTTTTTGTTCGAACCAGAACCTTTGAAAACAAGGAAATTGACAGCGAACTTGAATAACAATTGATGAAAAACCTACTATAAAAGACGTTTCTGCACACATACACTTTTATTTAGATCACAACGCTAATTTTAGCATTAACTAACTAGTTTTGTCCTAAAGTTTTATTGGTGTTCGTTTTTTATTTCTATAATTATAAAATATATAAGAAAACACTCTGCAGATGTTTGAAAGAAATTTCAGTGTATAAATGAATGATGAAGTAGTAGACATTTGCGGAAACTGTCATACATACAGGTAGCATTTAAATCTTGGGTCGTCTCAAAGTGTAAATATAAAACGTCGTTCTAAAACAAAGTCTAACTCCAATGAAATTTTTATTAGTTGAACAACGGGGTTTTTAAAAAATATATGTAGTAATGTGTACACATTAATTATAATTGTAAATGGTGTTATCCAGGTTGAATATGCTGTAAATGTACGGAGTATGGACAGGCATCATTTTATAAATTTTACATGAGACACACAAACAAAATTTCGAAAATTTCGTCGTGGGTAAATATTTATGCCAAGGCATACATTTTCCATTTTTTTAGGGTATACAGCGGGAGACTGTTTCAGAACTATGTGTTCTTCATGGCATTTCACTAGCCGTTCGGTATATCTTTCATTATTTTCTATTTTTTTCTGAATTGGGCAAACACTTTTTGTCTACGTTTTTGGTATCAATAGAAAAAAAAATATATACGAAAAAACACAACACCGCTATTAATGAACATCTTTATGTCGAATATATAATTCAAACTATTCGTCAGACTCTGTTGAAATGTAAGAATAGGTGTACTCAAATAGTTGGAATGTATTTATATCTATCTTTTAAAATTAAAAAATGATGACCGGGTTCTAAGTTGTTTGTTTTTCGTGCAATTTTTAAAGAGATCTTGGGAAGCATTTGAGCATAGACATTTTCTTTCACGGTGTCGAAAATTCTCACCCATGAGCATGGGTAGGTCTGGTATGCTCGAAACATGAAAGTAACTCCTGACTCGATACTGGTACAATTCTCTTGAAGTAGAGTGCACTTATGCCGGTGTCCATTTCAACACAAAGTTGATCCGCAAAATGATTCCGTTGATAAAAAGGGATAAAAGGTGCAAAAGTATATCAGGCGAGACTAAATTGCAAAAAAAAAAAAAAAACAACACACACAATTTTAATCGGCAAGGGGCAGTTGCCGATTCAAAGGTCTAATCGTGTAAAAGAAAGACGACACACGACATCTATATTTCAAAAGGACAGCGCTGCGGCGGGTTTAATAATCATGTAGTGTAACTTGTTTATCGCATTTTCACGTGATTTTCAAGTGCACCGATTGTAGAGTGTCCTCTTAACGAATTTTTTGCTGCTTTTGCTTTACTTAAATAACAAAGAGCTGCGCCATGAGCGCATGATACGACCTTCGCTTTTTCAAAGAATAAAGTTCCACAACTCCTCAATGTCATATCAGAAATTTATAAAAAAAACTAAAGGGAGGTTATTTTAATAGATATAAACCAGACACCAAAGTTTCATGAAAACTGCTCAATTTATTCAATTATAACAGTCCGGTATGCGGTTTAAATAGAACAAAAGAATTTGAACTCTTGTGTTTAGAAGGTAGAAAAGTGAAATGAACTTTGTATACGGTTGCCAAGATGGCACAAAAGTTACTTACCGTCAAAACATTATTATTATTTGCATTCACGTTGATCTATTTTCATATTGTCTAACTGTTAATAATGCAACTTGCAAACAATCGTTTTTAAAACGACCAGAAGTCCAGCTGTTACGTCAATTAGGGGGTCTCCTTATAAACTGCTACTTTTTTTGCCCGACATAGAAAAAATCTGGGAAAAATTACGAATATTAAGAAATTAATTATCAATCGGTTAAGACCATTCCCAAAGTGGCACACCTACATTTGACATTTGTACGTAATTTCAAAGTTGGATGTTATCTGGCGGAGTTTTCCTAATTGATTAACGCATCGAACACACCCCGTCCTATATATTTAACATCACATGACTTTTTAGTGATTAAAACTAATAATTAAAAATAGTATTTGCATTTTGGATATGTGTATTTACTAAAACAAATACAATTACTCTGACAGTCATATTTTCTGTACTATTTAAAAAGTTTTGTTACACATTGTGTTTGACCTTAGTTATGCGGTAACCCGGATTGGTTGAACATTTGTCAAGATGAATTCTTGGGGTAGCATAGATTTATATCGTTGTTATCCTCTTGTATTAACCAATTATTAATATTGGAAAAAAAGGTTGATACATCTAACATTGATCTTGTAATTTCTTGTAATTTTGTTTGCGTCTTATTTGTTTGGTGTCTTTGTATTCGATCGTACAATATTGACAAGTCGACAGTTGCCCGCCAACATGGTGTATTCTTGTTATTTCTTGTGACTATTTGCGTTTTATTTGTGGATTTCAGTTGTTTCTTTTGTGTCATATGTTTCGATCGTACAATTGTAATTTCTTGGGACTTTTTGAGTCTTATATGAAGATTTCAGTTGTTTATTTTGTGCCAAATGTTTCGATCGTACAACGCTTTAAAAGTCCACAGTTGCCCGCCGACATGGTGAGATCTTGTTTTTTCTTGTGATGTGTTTGCGTCTTAAATTGGGATTGCAGTTGTTTCATTGATTTCTTTTGTGTTATATTTTCGTTATATTTGTTCTTGATCCTATAACATCATACAATTGTCCGCCGACATGGTGCGATATTTTTGTCTTTGATCGCGGATATTATTCATAAGATTTATTATTTATATCTTTTTTTTAATAGTTTACCCACAGTCGAAAAGTTGTGAGACTTTTAGAGTCGTGCATACGAGATCTTGACTAAGTTAACAGTTTTATATTAGACCCAATTTTATTATAGTTCTTCGCATAAGAACTCGCTTGTATTATAGTTCTTTACTTAAATAACCGTGCTAATGTTAGTTGTGTGTTAGTTCTTCACAACTCAGAAACAGATACACGAATATTAAAGTTCTTTACATAAGGACTCACTAATATTAGTTCTTACCTCATACCGGCTCACTATAATTTCAGTTTTTCTCATACATGCTCACTATTATAACAGTAGTCTTCACATATTTACTCATTATTATTAGAGTTTTTCACATAAGGACTCGCTATAGTATTATAGTTCTCACATACGAATCCACTTTTATTACATCTTCACACAATGAACCATTAGTATTAGTTCTGTACATTAGGACTCGCGTATATAAGAGTTCTTCAGTTTTGATTTATATTAATTAAAGTTCCAATAAGGACTCACTATCATAACAATTCTTCAAATAAGGACTTACTTACTAGTACACGAAGTTCTTCATATCTCGCGTACTACACATACGTATATATTATTCTAGTGTGTTTTCATAAATGTTTGTCGCTACTAGTGCCCCATAATTCGTGTTGTTTTGAGGGTTACACTAAAGACCTGAACGTGGACCTGGAAAGACCTGAATAGATCTGAAGATATACAACTCGATTTATTCAAATTACAATTACTTTTTATTTTCCAAAGGATTTTCTTCAAGTTAGAATTTTATTGTTTTGATAGGGTTATTTTAATGATAATTTAAAAATCAAATTTTGCATTTGCAGTGGCGGATCCAGACTTTTTCATAAGGGGGGCCCACTGACTGCCTAAGAGGGGGCCCGCTCCAATCATGCTTCAGTGATTCCCTATATAATCAACCAAATTTTCCCACAAAAGGGGGGGCGGGCACCCTGGACCCCCTCTGATTTGTGGTTCATTAAGTCATCAACGAAAATCTTTTACGTATTACCCAAAGTATGGATAAAGTCAAATCTAAACAGAAATGCCTACAGTGCACGAAATGTGGCTCAAACAATTCTGGGCGGTGGTACCATAACACATACAAACCCTCAAATTATCTTCAGTGGTTGGAAAATATGTTTAACATACGGTCGGATGATTGTATCTGCAATGCATGCAATATAAAAATGGCGAAATTATTTTCAGGAAAGCAACCATGTAAGAGACAAATTAAAGCACTGTGAGCGCTACAGGCAGTTGATTAAAAAACCAAAGGCAAACATGGCAAAAGTTATGATGAATATTGTGGAATAATTGGTTTAATTATTTATCACAGCTATATCTCAAGTATAAGAAAATGTTTGTACTGTACTGTTTCCACTATCCTACCATTTGTTTTCAAAAGTTATTAACTATTTTTTTTAAATTACTTTAAAATGTATCCTTTTTTAAAGATTCAATGTCTGAGAAGATGTATGTACACTGTTCCTGGTTACATATAGGGAGGGTTTGGTGCCAGCTAACATGTTTAACCCGCCACATTCTGTATGTACCTGTCCCTAGTCAGGACCCTGTAATTCGGTGGTTGTTAATTGTTGTTGTATATCATATTTGTTTTTCATTATTGTTTTGTACTTAAATCAGGCTGCTAGTTTATTGTTAGACTTGTTTTACATTTGTCATTTCGGGGCCTTTTATACCTTACTATGCAGTGTGGGTTTTGCTCATTTTTGCAGGTTGTATGGTGACCTACAGTAGTTAACTTCTGTCAACTTCTCCATACACTGAGGAATGAATTTAAGTTATGGAGGAACATTCTTATCAGAATTATTGTGTCCCACAGTGGTGTATGGTTTAATTCCACTATGTACTAGAGTTTTCATATGCCACATTAGCTGTAGATGGATCAGCTGGTGCCACTCTGCACACAAACTGATTTAATCATACTTGAAACAATCTGAAGTGGTGTAATTTTCTTCTATATTATATTACACAAAATGCTGATGTTGTTGGACTAGCAATGATGCAATATATACATTATTGTACTTCTAAGTGTCTAATCTATAAAATTCACAACATATTAAATACAAATATTTTGTCAATCTTTTTCAATATTTTAATATTCTTCATCTCTTAGATATTAAAAACAAGCGACAAAAATGTATTCAGTAAATAAAAAATTAAAAATCCATAATCGAAATAATGCTGCTTAATTAGCATGATTAGTAAGTCTCCTTGGTAAAATTTAACTTCGCTCTTGGATGGTTAAGTATACAAACTAACATATTTCATGTTTCTGCAAAATGCATCAATATTCAAACTATATTTATATTACTTGTTGCAAAAAGTTTCTGATAACTGGGTATACTTCTTAGTGTGCACTAATATCTCTCTCTTTGTAGTAACAGTTAGGCAGATTCTGACATATCATAGTTTCTGAAAGTATCGTTAGACAGTCTCTAAAAATTGCTGGATCGATAAGCAAACTTAATAACAAATAATATTCATGTGTTGTAACCGTTGGCAATTTTGTAATAATTCCTGTCAGACACCTGAACCAAAACTTGTCTGACTAGTCGAAATATGATGAGACCTGGAAAAATCTTCAAAATTGATCATATCTGTAAATACACATGTTAATATCTTCAAAACATCATAATGGTCTAGAGTTTCATTGCTGTTATGGAATTATTGTGGTGACTAGTCAATCCAGCCACTAGAGAGAATCATGACTTGTCATGTATGTCTTGTCTCTTCTAGGATAAGCCAAAACTTGGAATTTAGCTGAAAAAAAAAAAAAAATACAAATAGTTTTATTGTTCATTTTGACAAATGGCATGTATAATATATATATTATGCATTAGTTTTGTCCATGTAAAGCAGATAAACAATGTTACAGTATACAAAACGCAACATAAAAGTTGAAATAAAGTTAGATGTGGTGTGATTGACAATGAGACAACTATCCATCAGAGTTTAAATGCAGTGGATGTGAGAAATCATATATAGGCAACCGTACAGCCTTCAATACACCGTATAGTCAGCTACAAAAGGCCACCATGCAACATGTGAAAAAATTCAAACGAAAAAACAAACAGTCTTATATATAAATAAACAATATACAAAAAAGAAATGACACACAGTGCACGTGGCGGAGTTTAACATGTATGTGAGCGCTAAATCCTAATCTTACATCGGACTGTTACAGTTGTGTAACAGCACAACACGAGAAAAAAATGTAAACTAGACAAAGTGATGCCCCCGCACTCAACTCATTTAACCGCTTATACCCCAAAAATGACAAAAATGTTCAATTATCTCCCAAAAGAGCAAAGATAATAAAATAAAACCCTGACCACATGCACACCTTCAATATATGTACAAACAGACAGTAAAGAGAAAACTTCCTAGGATTCAAACTGTAGGAGGAGTTATGCGGAATAACTATATACCCATAATGGGACGGACAGACGGACGGACGGACGGACAGACGGACGGACGGACGGACAGGGTAAACAATATGCCCCCAACTTTCAGTTGCGGTGGCATACATCTGATGAAGGTAAATCGAGAAAACTGTGGGTACTGTACTGTTTTCACTATCCTACCATTTGTTTTCAAAAGTTATTTACTATTTTTTTTAAATTACTTTAAAATGTATCCTTTTTTAAAGATTCAATGTCTGAGAAGATGTATGCACACTGTTCCTGGTTAGGGGAGGGTTTGATGCCAGCTAACATGTTTAACCCGCCACATTCTGTATGTACCTGTCCCTAGCCAGGAGTCAGGACCCTGTAATTCGGTGGTTGTTAATTGTTGTTGTATATCATATTTGTTTTCATTATTGTTTTGTACTTAAATCAGGCTGCTAGTTTATTGTTAGACTTGTTTTACATTTGTCATTTGGGGGCCTTTTATAGCTTACTATATGCAGTATGGGCTTTGCTCATTGTTGCAGGTTGTAAGGTGACCTACAGTAGTTAACTTCTGTCAACTTCTCCATACACTGAGGAATGAATTTAAGTTATGGAGGAACATTCTTACCAGAATTATGGTGTCCCACAGTGGTGTATGGTTTAATTCCACTAAAACAGTTTCATTTGGCTGTTTCAATAGATCGGTATGACTGGGTAATATAAATCCATCGGGGTGATCTCGGATGCTCCAGAAAGGCACCCGTCGTGTTATTCGCGAAAGTACAAACCCAGTGATTTGGCTTTATTTGGTAGTTTACATTCAAGGAAAAGATGACGGTTTTATGGTTACGATCACTGGAACATGTCTGTCGTCACATATGAAACAGATATTCCAAAAAGTTTATTTTTCAATTAGTGCGAGGTAGATCAGGGAATTCAATTGATTACAAATAAAAGACTGATATTCGTATAAGTTCAAATGATCATTTACGCTAAAAAAAAATCGGAGAATTCTTGTTTTATAGTATTGATGCTTTGTCGCTTAGTCCGAGCCCCCCTCCCCCCGTTTCCCTGTAACTTTAGTGTGAGTTGATTTGAAGTGTTTCATTTGTTAACAATAAAGTTCAAGTCTTTTGATTTGTGTTGGGCCTGCGACATCAATGTAGCGCCAGTGAGACACAACAAACCTATATTTCGTCGTCGATAGTGGCGTCGGCGTCTCCATCTCCATTTTTTTTATTTCTTTTGAGTTTAACCTTTCATTATACATGTTACTAAACATGTATGCCATGTATATTACTTTTAGAACATCATACTGGATTTGTTTACCTCGACTATTGTATCTGTATTTATATTGTATGTTTCTCTGTAAACTTGTATTTAGTTTTTAGAGAATAAAGTATCTATCTATCTATCTATAGATCGTTAGGTTTCTAGTTTTTTACATTTTTCATTTCGGGGCTTTTTATAGCTTACTATAGGGTATGGGTTTTGCTCATTGTTGAAAACCATACAGTTTTGTTTTAGTTAAATAAAACCGAATTACATGTAAACTGTTTTGACATGATACATTTGTAAACCTCCATGAAGTGTTTTAAAACTTGTATAGGAGTTATTCCTCAATTTCAAGAAAAAGCATCTACAGAAAAACATTTGTTTTTTTTTTTTTTTTTTTACCTATAAATGTATAGATAAATGTACAGCCGATCAACATGACGCTTTTACACTTACAGCAGCAATATCAGGCGAGACACAGGGTTCCGTGGAATATTTTACAAATTTATTACAAAATACTGCTTCCGTTTGAGAACTTAGGATAAAACAACAGGACCAAGTGGTTTGGGGATATCCCAATTATGTCCGAAATACTATAAACTTTTAATACTTTTTCTTATTATTATCTGCCGTTCCCTTTTCATACCAAATAACTCTGAACAACCACTCGAACTTAAATTTGAACTTTAACTCAATGGATAGCGATACCCATCCAAAGCACATTAAACAAACGATATATTGAAATCTGTTTAAAATAGAACATATTTTTTCCGAATTGGTCACGTGGTTTTACCTCATCAAGTAATGGGATAACCACATCAAAGAATGACAAGACCACAACAAATAATGAAACAAACACATCATGTAGTGTAAAATCGTCACATTTTGAAACATCATTGCGTAATGTTAAAACCATATAAAGAATAGGCAAATCATCATTACGAAATAACAAAACCACATCATGTAATGAAACAACTACATAACGTTAAGTCACATTCACATCAAGTAATGTTAAAACCACATTGACTAATGACACAACCACATTAAATAATGGTGAAACCACATCGAGTAATGACAAAACCATATTGAGTAATGACAAAACTATATCAAGTCAATACGAAACCATATCGTGTAATATCGAAATATCATTAAGAAATGACTATTCCATATTGAGTTATATCAAAACATCATTACGTAATGTCAAAACCATATTAAGTAAAGACAAAATATCATCAAATAAAAATAAAACAACATAAAGTAATATCAGAGTTCCACATAAGACAGCTGTGGCGTTCCATGCAGGCAATAACCTGTTATATGTTGTATTCTATCGATTATTGTCAGTTTTAAGATATTGGTCCTACGTTTTCAGTATATATAATAAAATGCTCTCCCTGGCACGGCTAAAAAACAAATGGAACAGCCTGCAGGAAATGTTTTAGGAATTGTCTGACCTATACATGTATTAAATAACTACACGATGTTAAAACTTCTTCTGGCCAAAATACTTTTGTCGGGCAACTATCAATCAGGCAGTATTTAGGAACACCGGTATAAAATAATTGAACCAATTGAAAGTAATTGAAACAGTAAATTCTGGTGCTATTAAGCATTAACATAAAAAGAAATACTAAACACAATGCTCATATTACTGACTTATAATGATTCGCCCATACCAAATTTACAAGAACTGAACTGAAGAAGGATTTATTAAGTTATTTTGTAAAGATTTACTCTTGATATTCATACAATTAAAACAAAATATCAGCATTTTCTCTGTTCGTGGCCTTTTTCGTTTAAATCATCTTGCATTTGTGGATATACATGTACATGCAGATATCACATTCTGTTTGAGTTACATAATCGAAAATGTTGAATTAGCATTTTAATGTCTATGAAACCACACGATCTTACTTTATTGCCCCAGTTTTCAAATCAAATCAAATGATTTCATTGGTCTTTACTTGTTGGAAAAATGTACTGGATTCATTGTTAGCTAAATTATCAATGTTAGGTTATTGCATATTCTTAAGAGCTGTCTGTATAACTAATGAATTGAAAAAAGGGGGGATGGATATACATACTTAACATTGGCTATATTTTCATCATAACAATAAAATCATGCCTTCATGCAAAATTTGCCATTTATATTTATTGATTTTGATTATCATTTCAAAACATGATCATGATCGTTAATATAACTTGAACGTCCAGATTTCTAGAGATATTCTATCATATAATATAAATAAAACAAATAAGAGGTTGGTGATTATACCCTTATGGTCTAAGTACAAATATAGTTAAGACTAAGGTTCATTATTCTTACATGATTTGCTTAATCATAAGCATTAGGTATATCCACTACATTGCTATCTATTTCATGACTGTCACAAAACAAATCATCCAACTGATAAATTTCCCTTTTTATTTTGATTTACTTAAACAATATCTGTGTTTATCGTTAATGCATATTGATTGTAATACATCATTTTAATGATCATCTGTCCTGACACATTCCTCTACTGAAGGATGATAATTACTTCGTACATGAAACCTCACATTCAGATTGTGATTCAAACTAATTGAAATTGTCTGTCTATTGACAATAATATATCTGTAAATTGATTAGGAGACCCGAAAGTTCATCAGTGGTTGTGACTGTTTCTTCATAAAAAAATATTTTATTTCTACAAAACTAAATTATTGCAAATAGACAGCATGTTAACCTTATTATGTCATTTTCATTTACTTTATGGTATGACATTATAATTTCATTGACGGTTATCCAACACACCTCTTGTATCAAACACATGCATATATGTTTTAATACATGTTGTGTTAAAGAAAAGAAATAGTACAGATATGCAGCTTCATTTTAAAACATTGCTCGAAAGAGAACAATAATAAGGTGAATTACACTTCTGTGTCTTACTTTTTAGAGTAAGTTGTGAATTAATCAAATAATTTTTAATCAGTCCGTTGTAAATGTTCTAATGTTGCTTGTTCTGCCTCTATTTTGACAGTTCAAATTTGATTTAATCTGTTTGATATTCATTCATGAATTCTTTATTGAAATAGTAAATATTAATTTACTTCCATTTTGTTAACTTTTAACTTTTTATAGAAACCTTCATACCATGAATGACCTAACATAGACTTTTGCAGAAAGGTATATTGACAATGTAAGATGTCACATTCCATGATTTTAAAGTACGTATGACTCTTATACTTCAAGATATGTGCTGTTCACATGCTTAATCGTCATTCCAACAACGCAAATGGTGTATGCACGTGATTCTAGAGCCAAAATTTCCTAAATTATAACATACATGGAAGCTTTCTTATAAAAGCTATATTTATTCTTTGGGTGACTGTGTAGTTTTTATCTGTAACATTCTTGTTTATCATTTGCATTTCAATGTTATTTGTGTTTTCAATCTCAAATTACTATAATTTTTCTACTAATTTTTAATGCATCTTAACACACATATTGGACCTTAGATGGTTCTTGTTATACTTTTGTAGACATGTTTTGATTATAAAGATAAAAATGTGTATATTTAATATTGACTGTTTCAATGTCGTTGGCTGTGAACGTTAATGATAATAGCTAATCTCAGAAATAGTTTATGTAAATTTTGTAATAGTTGTTATCATTTATATCTACACATTTATCTTCTTAAACCAGTAATTATTGACCGGTGTCTAAGATAACTAGTTTTACATGTATTCGTAATGCTCCTGGGGGTAAATTTGAAGAAATGACTTAAACTTTGCCATGCAGAACCCTTTGATGTAATAGTTTCCTTGTAACACAGCAACTCTACATAAAGTACCCCCCCACACCCCCCCAAAAAAAAACAAAACATACCCCAGAGCAAACAGTCAAACAAACAAAAAGAAACGATTTTTATGTTTGAAGTGCATCTGTGGATTTCTACGTCTCTTTGCTTTGAATCATGCAATCAATGACTTTGATAGCTTTGGTTATTTCAACTTATTGAATGCTTATAAGTTCGTCTTTATTTATTGCCTTAGGGTGCGATTTACAGTGATAAATTAAAAAAAAACTGAACTGTATGTTAAGCTCATAATCAATACAAGAATAGATATTATAGTTAATGACAGTATTGAAGTAAAACACATTGCACAATACAAGATAACGTTGTGTCGAAGAATGCAAACAGGTTCTGAAAACAGATAGAAGTAGCAAAAAAGTAGTCATTTCATACTCTCATAAAGTCCAATCGGTATCAACCCGCACATATCCACTACGTATAATCTGATATTGGCGTCCTCAATAAATAACATTTATAAAATCAAAGATATACGAGAATTCTATAGTGTTCTGTTCTTTTCTGAGAAAATAGCATACTTTTGAAAAATTTAAAGAATATCACTATTGTTTTCAGCATTAGTAACCAAGTAATGAGTCTTGTCATACCTCGTCCTTCGGACCATTTAGAAAACATAGGTATCTTGACTTTCAGATCCGCGTTCATGATATGTTGGAACTGAATTGATTTGAAGAAAGATAAAGGTTCGGGTAGTCCTATAACATATGACCTCGAGTGCAATATGAGGTAATAAATAAACTCATCATAGATAGCAGGATTGAAATAATAGAGAGAAAAAACGCGTTTTTTCTACATTCAAAACTAAAGATCTGTGACGCATTAAAAAATTATATGAAAAGTGTTCGTACAATAGGAGCAGTTTAGAGAAACCTAGTCCCACAGAACTTAAGTTTTGTACAAACAAAATAATATAACATAGTTTTTCTCGATAATTATATGACATTGCACCTCAGGTAATATGTTATAGGACTACTAAGGACCTTGATCAGTAAAATCATTTAAGTCCTCTGGAATAAATGTTTGCATACAAACAAATTAACGTTACATTGAAGACTCCCACAATAAGATTTGCTTGAACTTTCAAATAGCATGCTAACAAAGTTTAACCACTGGAATATCATTCCAGCATCATATCAATTCGGTTATTTGGATGAAAATTCACATTGATGTTATGGGTTATCACAAAGCGCTGCTTGTAGTTTTTAATGAATTTCATTGTAGAAATAACTATTTAGTTCATGGAAAATAATTAAGGTTTTGATTAATGTTGACTATCAGTAAACGTGATGTCGGATAAATGGCAATAAGACGGCACATCACAAGAACAAACTTTGCAAAACAATAAATAAAAAAACAAATATGAGAAACAGCAAAAAACTTGCCTTATTTGGCCCAACTTTTTTGAATTTTCTAATATCAATTCCATACTTGATTTGATTGTTCAACTATTTTGATTCGAACGCCACTGAAAAAAATCGTGTAGACGGAACGCGCGTCTAGCGTGTTTAATTGTAAGCCTGGTCGTTGATGGTTTGTTTTCATGACGTCTTGAGTATGAATTCGTATACAAGTAAAAAAGTTTTGTAATTTTTGTCGTGATTTTTTTTTAATCTGGACACAATTGTAAGTGCTTTAGATTGAAACAAGAAGTAATACAGGTTATGTTTTCATAATTTTTCGGTGTGTAATTTCGGCCGTTAACCTACAAACGTAACATGAAGTTCTTCGGACCTTTCTTACATTATGTGTGAGTCGACCGAATTTACACATAAATACACACCTTCAATAAAAAAAATGTCATAATAATAGTTTTCTGCGGGAAATCTCCCACTGTTGTATTACCTAAACCGCGTTTAAGTAAAACATAAACCAAGGATATAGTCAAAGGAGGAACGGATACATAATTTTTCAAAGGAAAAAGACATAACGACAAAACAAAAACTAAAAGGTAGCAATAAAACCTAAAATGAAAACCCAAGGGTGAGCAGTTCTTGATCTGATGGTGGCTATTAAATGACAAAAAAATGATTAAAGGTAAACTAGTTTGAGATTTTAAACTCAACAATTGTCATTTGGATACGTTGTTTTTAACGTTTACATGTGATTTCACAGCCAGTGGGACGATGCCACTGTTTATGGACGTTTGTTCAGGAGGGTATCACCAGCCCTGATGTCAGCAGTTGCCTGAGCTGACATAAAATATCTGTGAAACGGTAAATTGTTTAATTTTATTTTCATAAAACTTTAAATCTTTCGAAACCCTTATTTTTGTCGCTCTTCATGCATAGATTTCTTTAATCAGATTTTGCAAATCTACTTGGAATTTATGGTTTTCAATGTTCTTTAAAGTCATATGAAACTACAAATCAAAAAGAAAAGTTGAATAAAAATGTAAAATAACAAAAATACCTAACTCCAAGGAAAATTTTAAACGGACAGTCCCTTATCAAATGGCAAAATCAAAAGCTCAAACACAAAGTTTTATATATGTTTTATAGGCTTGAATGGCTAAGTTTTACTGTTAAAAAAGTGTACGTGAACTTTCGTGTAAAAGAAAACCCTTTATATTAACAAAATCTTCATTAATGTACTGCTATTGAATTATTGTTTTTCTGTACACTAATCCGTCGATATTTTCCCGATATATGCACTCACCATAACTACGAGACCTTGTACAGTGCAAGTGCAAGGGGAACAGCGTGATGAAAGAATGTAAACAAACGTGCACTGGAAGGTAAATATTAATAACTGATTCTAAAAGAAAAAACTAAATACGTCAAAATTATTTAACAACTGTTAAGGAAAAGTTTGATTTACAAATGGGAAAAAATGGAAAATGAAAAAAAAAATTTTTGTTGCTCTTTCAATTCATTAATTTGCACATGCTCCACATGCTCTGTCATGATCCGGTCAACTTCGGCAACAAACTCGAAAGTTAATTAGCTTGCGATCAACATTTACTGAATGAAATATTATTTGTCGATAATACGTTATAAATTCGTAATAATTTTTTTTTTAAAAAGTGCATACAAGACTTAGTTTAGTATATATGTATGCATTATTTCAATAATCTATAATTTCAAGAAACTCGTCTCATATGACTTTAACTTCGTAAATGATTTGGTCTACTAAATGTTTTGATTTGAGCGCACTGTTTGAATACGAGTATATTCTTTTCATTAATTCAATAGCAGTTTAGCATATTTCGACTTAAAGTAAAGATTGAACTTTAAAATCGAACATTTTCTGTCATCCACAAGTGTGCATTTGTAGTTAGATCTCCGAAAAAGTTGAAATCATGGGTCATGTCATCTGCAGACGATAATCCGTTTGTTTAGGATGAAGTCATGTCAGGTTTAAAATTGTTTGTCAGATGTTCGGACTCCTTGGGTTTTTTCTACGATACAGGGTAAATTATTTTGCCCCATATTACCCAATTTTCTTTTCATATTAGACTTCAATAGCTCTTAAAAGGTCATCTGCCAAAATTTAAGCAGATTCTAAATTTCTTTTCTTTCGATTTGAGTTCCAAATAATGCAAATGCTAAATATAAGGTAAAAGTCCGAGTCTGCCTGTTCCCGCAAAAAATCTCAGGAGTTCAATAACCTATCAATATTCTTAGCTTATTTTGTTTCTTAACTTATACTCTTCTGATTTAAAGTATCAATTTTAAATTCCAGATTTTTATGCCCGACCTACGACAGTAGAGGGGCATTATGTTTTTCAGTCTGTGCGTCCGTTCGTCCGTCTGTCCCTCTTCAGGTTAAAGTTTTTGGTCAAGGTAGTTTTTGATGAAGTTGAAGTCCAATCAACTTGAAACTTAGTACACATGTTTCCTATGATATGATCTTTCTAATTAGAGTTTTGACCCCAATTTCACGGTCCACTGAACATAGAAAATGATAGTGCGAGTGGGACATCCGTGTACTATGGACACATTCTTGTTTTAATTTCACCTGACTCCATCCTTAAATAACCGTTTTGGAAGACAATATTTCAAATAAAGATTTCATTCTCTCACAACGTTTAATTGTCATTCAATAGAAATAGATACGTGTTTATCTATTTGAATAGGAATCGACAACAAAATTTTGAATACCAATATTGCATTGAATTATCAATAAAATTTAAAAAAACCTATTAAAGGCGTTTTAGAATAATCGTACAATTTTTGCAAATTCAGGGGGCAAATAATGGCTCTTATCATACCTCCTCCTTTAAAGTTATTTAGAAGATAGAATTTCATCCCTTATACATATCTTTTTAAAAAGGGTTTAAATGAAAAGAAACATTTGCAATCTTGAGATCCAAATTTGCATGTAGAATTCTACATATTTTCAACAGATAATTAGCAATTAACTTACAATTTTTTATTTCAGTTAAAGTTATATCAGCATTCAAAGGGTAATAGTCAATCTTTTACAGTCACATCCATATTCAAAGGAGAAATTGAAATGAGACTGATTTTGAGATTTCAGTGAAAAATTATGCGACGTGAAAAAGTAAAATAACAAAAACACCGAACTCCAAGGAAAATTCAAAACGGAAAGTCTTTTATCAAAATCAAAAGCTTAAACACATCAAACGAATGGAAAACAATTGTCATATTCCTGACTTGGTACACGCATTTCATAAACCTCTCACTTGTATGACAGTCATATAGAATTCCATTATTATGACAACAATGTGTGAGCAAAACAAACAGACATAATAGGTAAAAATGTCAAAAATTGGGGTATAGCAGTCAACATTGTGTTATAATCTCAACCACTATAAAAACAACTATTTCAACAAAGAAAAACAAAATGGCATATAGACACTCTATAGATAAAGGGAAAACGGTACTATTACATTTTCCCAGCATTAGGTTGGCCTTTTGTTTACCCAAGGCAGGTGAAGGAAGTCAACTTAGGAGCGCTGTGATTGGATGTGAGGGTACAATATATTTTTTTATTTATCTATGAATAACTGCAGTGTGTTTATTTACAATATAAATTTTGAAACCCATTGAAATATTTTCTAGAGAATTATTTGAAAAGACTTCCAAAATTTCATAAATTTAATGTAAAATGACGGTGGGCATGGATAACATAAACAAGCTCCGTTGGAAGTTGGTCATGATACTATTTGGCTTCAACTTTTAGAACAGAGTAATAAAGTACTAACACCACACATAATTTTTTTGTCCAGGTTTTTATTATAAAAAGTGGTAAATTTAGAAAATGTTAGTATTGTCGCCTATGGCAGAATAAATAGTACCGTTTTCCCTTTAGTGCACCAGCATAAATGAAAGACAAGAATAAAAAAAATTACCATAGCACAAAAATACAATGGCGGGATGTACCTAGCCACATCAAAAGTATATTACCAAAAATGGACTAAACAGTAAAGGTTAAAAATATACAAAAAAAAAAAAAGAACACTATAACACGTAATTAAGATGATAAACAACGTCACTACCTAGAATCTATGCTTCAAGACTATCATGTATTATTTGTGAAGTTGATACGGAATATTTATCAACAAGGTCTTGGTATCTTAGTTACAATGAACTTTTTTAGAAAAAGGACGAGACGTTCTTTGACATAACCCTGGTGCATCAATTTTCTGCTCAGACACTGGAAACGCAGCCTACATTGATACTTTATTAATAGACATGTCTTTTGAATACAATTGGTTTTTTTTATCAATTATAAGGCCTACTTATCGACTGCTATTTTCAGGCGACAGTTATGATTTATGTACACAACCTTATCTCTTATCTCAATAACTTCTAAGTTATAGTTGGTTGACGTTACTTCCAATCTATTTGACTAAAGTTCAGGGTTGTCGACAATTAATGTCAGGTAAACAGTTTTTGTGTCTTGTAAATCAGACATGATAAACAATCCAGATAATTTCTTCTACTTCTTGGAAGATATGTCAAAGCACAATCAATAAGATTTTTTAGGCAATAAGGGGTATTTCTTTTCTTTGCATGAAAGTTGTGCAATTTCATATTAATAGAAATATTTACCATAACCCGAAACCGAAACCGATACCGAAACTAGTGATAGTTAAATGAGTTTAAATTTTCATGTTTAAATGTAATTCTTATTAAGTTTAATGAACTCAACCCATATGTTCATTTATATTTTTCTGTTGCTAAAAATATCACATCGATTGTTATATGAAAGGTAATTTCACATGACTATATTTAAATAGTGAAGATGATTATTTCAACCTTTTCTGAATACACTGCAATTCAATATGTCAGTATAACTTCATTAGTGATGCACATTATTAATAAAGAATGTTTCGTCCAAGGTATAGTGCTTGGATTTCTACATTAATTTTTTTTCGTGTCTTGTCGTTGACAAGTTTGCACTGATCGTGATTATCGCATCTTATTAGCGTAATTTTGTCTTGAAGTATTTGGAATAACAATGTTGTGTACAAGAAAGTATATGGTGTAAATGAGCAAGTGATAATCACGAGGGAATGGTTATGTCTATTCAGGAGATATTGCCTGCATCAATCTTTGTAATTCATCCCGTCATTGTTTTGACATAGGACGCTAGAATTCAGATGTATTATTTTCATTTAGGTGTCTATAATTAAGCTGAGTATAGATGCAATGTATGGGATAATTTCCAACATCAAACAAAGCATGTTTTTCTGTATTTTCCCTCGGAGATGGAATTAATAGATCTGACTGTTTCTTAAAATTTCGGCCAATCCTCTTTAATATCTTACCATTCTTCAGAAGAAGGCAAGGTAAATAGATATAAAAATCCGATGAAGAAAAGTTGGCCAAATTTGGTTGAAAGCTTTATGCACTAAAATTTGGTTAACGTTAATGATAGTTAATGAAAATGTAGGTTAACGTTTAACGCATATAAAATGCATCAACACATTATTCTGCAAGCTTATAGGTTGCACTTTGTAAATACAGCTGTTTCACAAGCCACACCTTTTTTTTTGGGAGATATATAATATTCATAGATATTTTATTTTGTTTACGTACTGGTTCCCAGATATGATCTCTATGTTTCATCTGATAGAGAAATAACTTTGGAATATTACCAGTATAAAAACACATGGTAGCAGCGATAATTGAATTCTGAGGAGGACCCAAAGTGAAGGTAGGAGTAGTACATAATTTTAGTATAAGTTAAAACTCTTAGAAGTTCGGGCATATAAATGTTGAAAATATGCCGCACAGCCCTATGTTTTGACCTTTGAATAAAAAAGTAGTGGATATCAACTTTCCGTTCTACGATATAATTTTTTACCGAACCATCATATTCAAAGTGAAAAAGCTTTAGCCGCAAAGGGAGTTCCTATGGGAAATTGCATTGTCTATATTTACAGATGCGCAACCTATAAGACCTGCTGCATCAGTACTTTATTCCTAAACGCTCTTGTGAGTATGCAATATATTTCATGAAAACTATCAATTATTTCAGAACTAGTAAAATTCATACGCTGTAAATCTATGGGCAACATAATTTCCTTTTTAGGCTTGGTTTTTTTGTCCCTTTTAGTGATAAAGCCCTTCATCTGTTTTGCCCTTTCAAATTCAGGTACTTATAATACTTGTCTTTCATTTCTATTCAAGTATGAGCGTTCGTGAAGAATGGAGATCAGTTAAGCGATAAAGATGCAACAAATGTATAAAGTGCTATTGAATTTATTTGGTACGAATATGTAAATTGATGAGGGAGCTAAAGGAGTTTGAACGATCTGACTAGAAAGGATATATATTGCCAAAAGCAAAACATAATTATGTGCCTTTCCATTTTCTTCTTTTTTGCTCAATATTTGAAGTAGCAACACTATTTTATGTGGACATAATAACATAAATTGATTTATACTCACTTATATAAGTTACCTTAAAGAGGATAATATATCTAAAATCTCTCTTCCGTTGTGACAAAAAGACGCGATGACTACAGTTTAATGAAAGTCATAAATCGAGAGGACTCATGACCGTTTCTTCGTAGTTATTGCTTGTTTGTTGACACCACAAATCTGTCTGAACACCCCCGTTTTACACCATATTATTTGCTCTACCTTTGAAGGAGCGAAAATGTTTTAAGTGGACATCATTACATATTTTGAATGACACTCAGGTTATGTAAGATACCTAAACGAAAATAAGATGTCTAAAACCTGGCTTCCTGTACAGGTTGAGGGACGTCATAGGACGAGAGGTGGCATGGCCGTTTTTCTGTGGATGTCAATAACTTATTGATACCACATATCTATCTGAACACCCATTGTTACACCATAAAAAGTAAAATAACAAAACCGAACTCATATATCAGCATTCAAAGAGTAATAGCCAATCTTTTACAGTCACATCCATATTCAAAGGAGAAATTGAAATGAGACTGATTTTGAGATTTCAGTGAAAAATTGTGCGACGTGAAAAAGTAAAATAACAAAAACACCGAACTCCAAGGAAAATTCAAAACGGAAAGTCCCTTATCAAATGACAAAATCAAAAGCTGAAACACATCAAACGAATGGAAAACAACTGTCATATTCCTGACTTGGTACAGACATTTTCTTGTGTAGAAAATGGTGGATTAAACTTGGTTTTATAGCTAGCTAAACCTCTCACTTGTATAACAGTCACATAGAATTCAATTATACTGACAACAATGTGTGAGCAAAACAAACATACATAAAAGATAAAAATGTCAAAAATTGGAATACAGCTGTCAACATTGTGTTATAATTTTAATCACTATAAAAACAAATTCAACAAAGAAAAAAAAAACCAAAATGGCGTAAAGACACTCTATAGATAAAACAAATAAGCAAAAATGAAAGACAAGAATACAAAAAATTACCATGTGTTTTAATTGATTGTAGTCTCTGATGCATGATTTTTTATTATTAATTGTTTTTGACTTTTAACTAGCTTTCAGTAACTGCGAGTACTCTCAAATCGTACTTTCGTGTTAATTTGACCTGTTGACACAATTTGTAATGCATTTCTGTAATTCAATGTTTACCTATTTTGTGTTATATCTCGTCTCAATATTTTTAATATATACCACCTTTGATAAGTATTTAGTATGACGATAATTTTTCACTTCTGTACCCGTACTGTGAACAACAAATTTATTAATTTTGTAAAAAATGTTTACTTCCGTACTCCTAACAACAAAATTTTATGTTTAAATTTACCTGTGAACGTTGTTTTATTTAACGCCATTTTGACACTGTTCCTACATTTTTTTTTTTATTAAAAATGTATTTATATTGTGTCATAGATCAAACTTATTCGTTTAGCGTATGTTTACTTGTTTTTGTTTAAATGTCTTTTTGATCGAGTTAAGGCATGTCAATTGATATTGTATAGTGTGTTTTTTATGCTTTAATGTTACACTACTGTTTCAGGTTACCGACTGTTGAAACGTTTAAACCCGCTTCATTTTTATGCACCTGTCCTAAGTCAGGAGCCTGTTGTTCAGTGGTTGTCGTTTGTTGGTGTGGTTCATAAGTGTTTCTCGTTTCTCGTTTTTTATATAGATTGGACCGTTGGTTTTCCTGATTGAATTGTTTTACACTAGTCATTTTTGGGCCCTTTATAGCTTGCTGTTCGGTGTGAGCCAAGGCCAAGGCCGTACTTTGACCTATAATTGTTTACTTTTTATACATTGTGACTTGGATGGAGAGTTGTCTCATTGGCACTCATACCACATCTTCTTATTCATATATAACACAAAACCATAATGGTGGGATGTATAAATACCGAGCCAAGCTAAAAGTATATTACCGAAAATGAACAGTTAAGGTTGAAAATATACAAAGGCAAATGAAAAACCACTAAAACACGTAACTTAGATAATTAACAACGTCAGTACCTAGAATCTATAGACACATTTTTCAAGATCTGACCTAATTATCATGTGCGCTGCCATTAATCTATCACGTGGTGCCGCAGCCATAGCACTAATGATAGATAACGCACGTGCTTTAATAACAACAATATCGATCTTTTGTTTACATTTTGTTTTTCACTATTTTCCTTTTCGTTTTATGATGGAGAGTGAAAATAAATACAAAACAGGTAGTGGGAACTCATGTTCAGTTCATGGTTATTCCAATAATCGAAAAAATAACTTTGTGGATGAAATCAATGTGTGAATTACATGGTGAAATGCACGACCATTGTCCCTGTTTAATTCCTTACAGACTACATGTAATGCCATCCAAGGAATCGATAAGGCTTGAGTGGATAAAAGCTTTAAATCGGAAAGATCTTCCGAAAAACGTATATGTATGCTCTGAACATTTTATTGACGGAAAACCTACAGATCGGAATCCTTCTCCTAAGTTAAAGATGGGGTATGAAAACAAGACAACTCCCGGTAGAACAAAAATTTTAAAGCAGTTGACAGTGAAAAAAAGAAAACTAGAAGATGGTGCCTGATTCCGATTCCGATATGGAAATAACAAAATTGGACACTACTTTAGAAAGTGAACCAGGCACAAGTACGTCGTCTGAAAAACTACCGGAGGCTATTTGTAGTCTTAATGTTTTAGAAGCTTCATCTACTGTTGGTACACAATATCTTGAATCGGACTTCTTACCGCAGACAGATCATATCTACGGGAAAGAATGGACCGATTTTCAGACTCGATTTTCTCAAATATTAACGGAAGAAAAGGAGTCCAAAGTAAATCTGATGGAGCAACTACCTGTATTATTGACTGTGCTGAAACATTTATCCAGAGGCCAACTAATTTAAGGAGTAGGGGTGAAACGTACAGCAATTACAAGTCCCATAAAACAGCTAAACATTTAGTTGGAATATCCCCACATGCACAAATTATGTTCATTTCCAAAGCTTTTGGTGGTCGTGCTAGTGACAAATTTATAGTAGAAAAAAGTGGATTCATCAATTACTTGCTACCAGGAGTCGAGATTATGGCAGATCGTGGCTTTACAATAGACGACTTATTTTTTCCATTGCGTGTTAAGCTGAACATTCCAGCGTTCACAAAAAACAAACTTCAGTTAAGTGCAGAGGATGTGACAACCACAAGAAGGATTGCCAGAGTACAAATACATGTCGAAAGGGTAATTCGACGACTCAAGGTCTTCAAAATTCTAAGTGGGACTGTGCCTGTATCATCCTTAAAACTGTTTGATGACATTTTACTTGTATGCTCTGCTTTAGTTAATTTACGGTCATATCTGATCAGAGATACTAATGAAAGTGATGAGTGAAATTTGTTTGTTATTATATTTTTTCTTGTTTAAGCAGGATTCTTATACACTGTACATGCCAGGGGCGGATCCAGCAATTATTAAATGGGGGAGGGGGTTTGAAACCATATGTCCCCATTCTAAAGCATTGATAGTCCAAAAAATGGGGGTTCGAACCACCGGAATCACCCCCACCCTGGATCTGCCACTGCATGTACATATAAGTCGTTGAAGGTCACCCATTACAGTATGTAATTGCTATAGACTCTAAATGATTTAGAGGTTGACGTACAATATATTATAATTGTATTATATTATAGATCCATTGATTGCTGGTTGCTTAGCGTCCAGTGGCAAATAGTTTATGCATATTCAGGATGACATATATACATGTATTGAGTAGACATCTGTTTATTGTTTAAGCCTGTGTGTTTCCTTGTAGACGTTTTTGGTTATTTTATGGATTCCCCCTATTTAATTTACCTTGGTGTTTGTTTTTTTTGTAAAACTTATTGTGTAATAGGATGTCTGTCACATTGATATATACATTGTACCCCACATCTCCTCATATTCATAATTTATGATACAACTTTCATCGCAATACATCAGTCAAAGAGTAAAAAAAATCAGTTGGGGGTATTTACATGAAAACATTTAACTTGGACACCTTTATATATCAATAAGTGGTTTCATGATAAACCTTTTAAGATTTTTTACTCTTTAACTGATGTAATGGGATGAAATTGTTACAACTGACAAGCAATTTAAATGTCCTTAAAAAATAACAAAGGGTCATTTGTGATAAGCCAGACAACACAACTATGTGGATAATCAGTGTTAGATAATTAAGACACAACATGGTATTAACATCGTAAATATTACTTAACACAGTAGGGCAGTTAATTGACATATGACTGATTGAAAAATGTAAACAAACTACAAGTTCAACTAAAGGCTCCCTTTCTATCATTATCTGAACCAAATTAGACACACATGTGTACATTTATCCTGCCTTAAGAGATGCAAATGTACCTACATTGTACATGTAGTGTGCATATCAAGAGCAACATTGAAAAATCACAACACTATGAAAGGTCTCCTTAAATGATCAATCGAAGTGTAAAGACTGGAATGTTTAATTTACACAACAAGTGATGCTATTTACATAATATATATACATTGTATAAACCACACAAGTTGTTTGAAGAATACACAATCCACTGACAATCATACCACATCTCGCTAATTATATATAACCAACATATAAAAAAATTAAAGGGATTTTTTTGGGGGGTTTAAAACAAATAAAACAATTTTCAATACAAATTTATTTCCTTGAAAATTTCTGGCATTGAACTTTGACTTCACTATGCATGATGAACTTAACTTTTATATATAGTTCTTGTTACGATTGAATGCTTTGTTTACGTTTTTATCATTACTGTAATGGCGGACGGTATTGTGGAGCGCCAAGCGGCGACGATCATTACTACGGGTGATAATTGAAAAAACGTGTCTATACTTCAGACAAGACCATCATGTGTTATTTGTGAAGTTGTAATAAGCTATCACAATTTGATAATCCATTATCAACACAAACTTAACAACGTCAACGATAAGAAGACTGTATGTAGAACATCCCATTAGACGAATAAAGAGTTAACTATATGCAGCACAGTACATTCGAAGAATCATGCCTGATGATAAAAGCAATCAATATTCAAAGTAATTGCGACTTCTTAAATTGTATAAAATTTGTACCAGTGTATTCAATAGAGGTTGAATCAATCTTCACTATTTGAACGTGACCTATACCCGAATATGACTGTTTTGCCGAGTGTGAATTCGCATTGCTATTAGACGTGTCTCGGTATTTATACATCCAACATTCATGTATTTAGTTATGATGTTTCTTTTGTAAGTCTTGTTGGATATTGTGTTATGTCTCATCGTTTGTGGTTTGAATTCAATTTTTATTTTCTATATGTATGTAAAAGATAAGATAATTAATCAGCTAGTTCATTTATATGATTTTTAGTTTAAAGCAACTATATGCACAGGATTTATTTGTTTTTACACAGTTTTGATTTAGAAGAAAAACCGACATTGTTAGAAAATACAAATAATTACACCATTACTAACACAATTCTATTATTAATATTCGTGTAATGGTTAGAAAATACATAATAACACCATTACAAACTTAATCCCAATTTTATATTCTATTTTTAGAAATTTACCTGTGACGTCACTTTTTGTGGCGTTGATACATTCGTGTGACGCAAATTTCATAATTCTATTGTGGTGTACTGGTGTACTGTCGTAAATTAATGGGAGGTGTCCGTTGTTATTCTGTGGTTTACATGTTGTAGTATACTATTATATTATTTATTTATGTATTTCTCTGTCCTGAGTGTTTTTGTGTTTATTTGTACTGTATTCCTGTCACGTAATGTTGTCATATTAGCAATATTTTATCATTGCCATATAAGCGAGAGATTTGGCTAGCTATAAAACCAGGTTCAACCCACCATTTTTTCTTAAAATGTCCTGTACCAAGTCAGGAATATGGCAGTTGTTATCAAATAGTCCGTTTCTTTGTATGTTGGCGGTTTTTTTTTAGAAGGTCAGCATTTCTGTTGTTCCGTTGTTTTCCTCCTATAGTTGATGTGTTTCCCTCGGTTTTGGTTTGTGACCCGGATTTGTTTTCGCTTTATCGATTTATGACTATTGAACAGCGGTATACTACTGTTGCCTTTATTTGAAAAGATTCAACCCACTCAATCATCCTCGGTTCCGATATCTGATTCGGTTTCGGCTGTTGTTAATTATGTCTAATATGAACTTGCTATCTAATATTACGATATAGCACTAATAAATGACATTTTTGATTAAACGAAGTAATAGAATGCTGTGTGTTTGAATAAGTTTATGAAATATTTTAATGGTCTTTCGGTTAATTCAGTAATGTTCAGACAATTGGTTTGCAGTCAATTCAGTACTATTCAGTAAAAAGCGTCGACATAGATTAAAAAAAAAGGTTTTCAAAAAATTTACTATGATATCTAAATAAAGAGTGAAATGAGGAAGATAGTTTTTACCAATCGGCAGTGTATATCCTAGAAGAATTGCAAATAGGTATTGAACATTGTGTATAGCTGAAAATCCAGACGCCAATTAAAAAAAAACCTACGAAAGAAATCGCTCGGAAGTGTTGCGTCGTAAGATATTTTATGAAAAGAGCTACAACTATATTGATAATATGTATTGTACATAAATAACTTTACATTAGCGACAACAGATCTGAGTTAATACTGGTTTGCCGAATGTTTCTTCTATCATTTGATTGGATTTACATATTTTATATTTAACCCCATTGTCCAATAACACGATATTTGAGACCAGCATTCCTTGCTTTCATGACTCAAGTATTTAGTATTCATTCTATAATTCATTACGTTTCCTGCATTGCAATTATATTTAAAATAGAGACGTGTTGTTGTCGATTTGAAAGGGTTGAGAATTAAAGTACATTACACTAGAATTGACACGAGTTAATTGAATAAACTGTATTCATCAATACTTTACATCTGCCTTAAACCAATATAATAACACGGGATTGTAGCCCTCGGGTATAGGTGAACTTTCAATCGACTATCATCACTGTCGTCTTTTACTCAGTTTGCAAATTGAAAAAAAGACCGATATAAAGGATTATAGTTAAATTCTAAGAAAAACAACGTTTCTTATTGTCAATTTGCCATATTAATCAACAGGCATATCCCTAAATTATTCTTCAACGTTCTAGGATGGCGGTAGTAATTAAGCGTGTATATAAATTGTGTTGTAAATAGATAAAGACGCATAGACACTACTATAGAATTGGTTCTATGAAGTTTAAGTTTAAAATATGCACTGCGGAGTAATTTAAAATGCCGTTGCTTAAACCTAATAAAATCTTCGGGGCGTAATCTATGATTTTTGCTTTGAATACTAGACTGTTTAATACCGTACCTTCTTTAAAACGCCTTGAAGGAACTTTTAAAATTGATTCACGTTTAATATATGTATATCAGCGATGCGTACTTAATACTTCAGTGGTATAGAATATTCAACGAAAATTAGATACCGAATAGTTAATTATAAAAGGTGTATTCCCAGTTTAGATTTATCTAAAATGTCATCAGTGAAAATTGACAAAACTATATGATCTCCATTGAATCCCTTGTTGTGCATACATTACCCGTCATGCCAATTCAAACCATCCAGTATAAGTGTTATGACCATGAAGACGACAAAACTGGTAATGATAAGTTATAAAACTGGGACAATGTAAAGATCAACAATTTCCTTAAAGCGGGAGTAAAATTTGAGAAGTAATTATTTCAATAATTACTCCTTGAGTAGAGTTTTCGATTTAGAATATACATAACGTGATGGTACCCAAATTGCACCTATTGTGACAGTTTTTTCGCCTACGTTTATTTATGATCCAGACAAAAGTTTCCATTCTGTGTTTATTTTGTGGCTATATCATTATTTACTATATAGTTCCACCAATTAAAATTTGAATCCATATTGAATCATAGAAAAATGTGTTTGAACCGACCTCCAAACAACCCATTTTTTCGAAATGGGTGCAATTTCGGTACTCTTACGTTATGTAAGTGAACAGTACCACAATGATATCATATCAATACCAAGCTGGACAAGGTTATATGATACTTCTTAAGAATTTATAATTGACAGTAATATACATTATATTTTTGAGTTTGTCATATATATATCCAAATTTTGAGTCATCCATATACCTCTCTTTTATACGGCAAGTTTAACAGACTGCATATATTGGTTCAGACAATATCCCTGACTATTTGAAACCATCCCTATAACAACTGGAAGCAGCAAGTCGTGTTACAATCGGCACATTAGTACACGAAGATAACATTAAGACTGCACAATAAAAAAGGCCTGTAAACTCTTCAATCCGGACGTGACAAACATAAGTTGATTAAATGTTGCCTTATATTTCACTTAATCGTCCCATATTATATGTTTGCTTTAGCTCAAATTAGAGGCTTAAGTTACCCGACCCTATACCTCTGGGTTTAAGAATTGAACACTTTATTTTGTTGAACAATTTACTTTCAGAAGTCTTTTAGGAATAATACTATAGATAACCTATTCAAACATGCTAATAA
Organism: Mytilus coruscus; assembly: GCA_017311375.1. Lineage (NCBI taxonomy): Eukaryota > Metazoa > Mollusca > Bivalvia > Mytilida > Mytilidae > Mytilus > Mytilus coruscus. Next base: position 30,400,364 of record CM029602.1, on the reverse strand, counting down.
AATTCATTTATTTGTTCATCTAGGTTATAGAAAAAAAAACAAAGAAAATTCGCCAAACTCAGGCCCCATAGTAGTGTTTGAGAATAATTTATTTAAAAAAAATCACATCGATAGCTCAGTATATTCCTATAGCAGTGGAAAATACTTTGCGTTACTTCTTTCGATGTTCCTTTTATTGACTTAATTATTATATTGTATAATGAGGATTCATAATCTAATGGAGATAGGCAAATATTATGTAAAAAAGAGAAAGATGATACCAAAGGAGTATCCGGCAACATCATGACAAAAATTAAAGGACAGACAAGAATAACAAAACTGAAAATCAGACTGAACAACCAAACCAAAAACTGGAGGTAAACTTCCATGCTAAGGAATGATAAGCAATGCCTGCTCCACAAGTGGAATCCGTTCAGTTGCTCAAGCAAGTAAACATCCGGTAATAAGTTGCTTTCAGTAATGTCACAATGGAGAAAAAATGACGTGATTTTGGTTTCAAGTGAAACATAACCGTTGTCATGTTTGACAGATATTCAATTACGGTCAACCAAACCATGATAGTGTCCGTGAAATTTTCGAAAGGTTGACTTCAACATAACCACCCGGAACCCTTGATTCAATAGTTTTCTTGTAAGCAGTTACTCTCTATCAAGGAAACTATTATATGAAACGCAACCCCTGGAATATCGTATCAACTTGGAGATATATGTAAAGTGTCTTGTAATATCAATAAAACATTTCGAACATTGACCTTGCATATATTTTATTCACTTCACATATCAATGACATACTGAGTGAACACCTGGGGTACGAGCGGTTTGAATCAGAATGTTTGGTTGATTCAGTGACAAGCCAGAACGACAAAAACCAAAACGGATCGCACTAGCCCATTCACTGATTGCTTTAAGTACTAGTATTCAATGAAATTCATCATAGGTTACTGTAACTGTAAAAATTGTTGACAAATGCAAGTCATATCGTTATCTATATACTAGTATGTAATTTTTTCGGCAGACAAATTAATAAAAGCGTTGAAAATTTTTTTTCCAAATCTCATAGCTGAACTTAACATATTATTGTTTTTCATTCTATGAATGCCATCTCTTTTTCATCAAAAAAAATAGTATTATACCTAAAATATATCAAAACAATTGTATTGGATAATTCATTATCACGAAGGTGTTGGGTTAATTTTCATTGAAAAGCTAGGAATGACGAAAAACCCGAATTATATCAAGCGATGAATAATCCTCTTGAGCTTCTTTGTTTGAATTCGAGTTATCTCATGTTAAATTGTCGCCATTGACGTCTGCTAAAATGACAAGGTTTGGGATTTCCACTGAGAAAGAACTACAAATACTTCTCTGTAAACAACAAAAAAACAAACAAACAAAGCACATGTTATGACATGTCTTTTGCAGTTTTTTTCAACCACAGGAAGATATAAAAAAGCACTTAACGAAGAATTGGAATAGCACAACATTTCCTAAAAGAAATTGATAATGACATTATACATTTATACACGTTCAACAGGGTAACCAGCAACTTTAAAGCTGTTTCTGTCCAACTCAAACCGGATGGACTTGGCAGTATTAGTAACTGTCGTCGCTAGATGTGGAAGACTTGAAAACAAAACTATTCGGAAGCGTGGCTATGAATATTAGTAAACCAGTTGGTCTTTTAAACATAGTATGGTTTGACGTTACCTTTTATTCGTGTCTGAGATAAAAAAAAAAAAAAAACCTACAAGATTTAAATTAGAGCACCCTTTGTCGTTTTTGTGCCTTTACCTTGTCGGTCTATCGTCGACTTTTGAGTTTTTATTCTCTATTTACCATGTTGGACTTCATAAGAAAAGTATTTAATCTATTAAGGCGAACTTAATTTCGGGAAGATCGCGAGAAAAGTGTTTAAGTGAAGCATTGAATTAGGCACAATTTAATATTCTACAATTTTGTACACCAACATAATAATTTACGTTGTTCGTCCGTTTGTTTTAGCATGTCTTGTGATAACTCAACTTTGCTTTAACGTCTATTGCTGCTTTTTTCTTTTGCAAATTTTAATACAACAGTATGTTTTATGAGGCCAAGCTCCCTTTTTATTCAAATAAATAGAAACAGACGACTAGATATTCAACCAAAGATAAAGATCTAGGTCTTCCTTGACTCAAGTACTAAATGTTTGATTCTTAAAATACAAACAACGTTGAGAATCTAAGGTTATGGAAAAACTACATAAACCGAATCACAATGTATTTTCTTTTATGTATTGTTTGTTATTCCGTTGACCGAAATTAGAAAATAGGTCGAGATCTAAAAAAAATATACTCTGAAACTGAAATCACGCTGATGCCTGATTAGTCTTAACCGACAATATATGTGTTCCTTTTGGTAGATGTGTTTTTCAATAGGCAATTTGTATTTTTCTTGGGGCATAATGTGTTTTGATTCTCGTCGACTTGTTCCTGTTTGCAGTTGTTTGCATCTATTTAATCGAATCTGAAATCGCGGAAACCACAGATTCAGTTAGATCTAACTAATACTGTGGCTTATATATATATTGTTATGCTCGCTATATGATAAATATGTTTGATGGTCGTTGAAATCTGTCGTCTGATCGAGACGAGTTAATGGGTGGATTTATAATAGAATAAGTAATGGCATGTTGTTTGGAGTATTCATATGCTTACTTTATATCGTATCAATCATCAGGAAATGGTCGTCGTTTGTAATATCGTATTTGGTTTAGAACAGCAGATATTGAGGTCCTCGTGGTCATTTTTGGTTTCACGTGTTTGTAAAGAAAGTCAAGTACTCGCTTCTAATACTACTTCTTCTTGATGTTGTTACTAGGCAACTCGATAGCGTCAAGCTTATCGATAAGAAAGTTCGGTTTTGAGCTATGTACGCTTCAAATCATGAATCTAACAAACTATATAGCTTTATTAATAAAATTTATTATTAGTTTGATTCAATGTTACATAAATATAAGTGTAAAAGATACAATAACTTAAAAGTAATGGTCACGTGATTATTAGAGTAAGGAGAATATTGTTGGAACCAATGATAAGGCTTAAATTTACCTATACTGCTGGTGCTGGCATATAAAAGCTCAGAAGCGGCAAAGTTCGAATTTGGTTATGCTAGTAATAAAAAGAAGCTGCTTCCCCTCAGTTATACCTGTGCTGTTTTGTGCAGTATCAACAGAAAAAGGTATGTTTGACTATGGTCAATAGCTGAGTAAATTTATGAACATGAGAAAAGGAGAAAAATAGAGAAATTAATGTTTATTTTGTTTTGAGCTTGGGGCTTTTCTCTAGAAGTTACAGAATATTGGGCCATGTATGTTAATATAGTTGCAGAGATCTTGCAAATGATATGAAGGTTTAAGGGTGTACTTTGAAGACTCAAATATCATGAATAAACCTTTATATCCGAGATTTTTAGGGTGTAACTTGAAGATATGGAATTATCCTATTGCTAATTTTACAAAAGTGAATTTAGCTGGGAGAATAAGTCACCTGTGCTATATTTAAGCTCTTTAGTAGAATGATATTTTTATTTACTTAGAAAAAGGGGGTCAGACTTTGAAAAATCTACCTTTTGTCATGTTCAGTGTAAATAGCTTTAGTTATTATTGAAGTTTGTAATATATAACGTATACATAATTGCTGCTAATGGCTCTGTAGATTAGAGAAAATACCTCTAAAACAATTCAAGAGGAGCGCTCATGTTATATAAAATATATGCTATAATTTATGCCGGTCAGTGAACTGACCTATGTCTGATTACACGTATGTGTACTATGATATATAGCACTACAAAAGTGAAAAAGTCTGAAAAGACCAGTTTTTGTCTGAATTTGCATGAATTTTTACTCGACATTCTTAATTTGTCTAAATAATTTTTAAAAATTCTTGACATAGTATGAATTTGTCTAAGAAGGTTCTTGATTTTTCTTGACAAGTGTCTTGACAGTATGAACATTGTCTTAAAATTTCTCGACACTTCCTGTATCATCTGATAAGAGTCTGGATTAGTCTCGACCAATTCTTGATTGTCTTAAATTTGTCTCGATCTGTCTTGACATATTCTTGACATTCTTAATAATGTCTGAATATGTCTCGACATATTCTTGACATTCTAAATAATGTCTGAATATGTCTCGACACATTCTTGACAGTCTTAAATATGTCTTGACACTATCTCAACAGTAAAAAGTGGCCTGAAATGTGAACAGACTTATTCTGCACTGTTTATGACATTCTATTGCTGTTATTTACTCCTTTTTATTATGGCTAAACTAAACTTTGAAGAATCAAGAATCAATTTGGTATAGTAAGATACCCTTTTGGTACAACTAAGTTGGAATACCCTGAATAATTCCCCATGTAGTTTAATTTTGATTTATTTTAATTAAACATTTAATTAATTGTTTTCACTTTGAATACAAGTCAAAGTTACTAACAAACAGCATTTAGATTTTTGCCGTTCTCAAAACTGCCAGTCAAATTTGCTTTACTAAAATAGGTGTCTTATAGGCAGTTTTAAAATGTGACCATGTGTCTCTTTTGGACCCCACAATTCATCTTTTGGGTTTATGTGGATAAAAAGAGGGGGGGCTTTCGTTTAGGTCAAAGAATTTGTTCCCATCTTGATTCAAAACCTTATTCATTTTTAGAACAACCCAAAAACATTTTTATTCAAATTTTAATGTTGAATTTTATAATTTTTATCAAAATAAATATTTGTGATAACTCCTTCCTGAAAAGAAAACGAATGTTTAGATCTATATTGTGCATGTCTGTTTGAGATCCATTTCATAAAACCAATGATTTCTATAGAAATCATTGATGGAACCCATTATAAATACATTTTTTATTATTCCTGGAGTAGATAATAATTTTCTTTTAATATTTGGGAATTATTCAATTTGTTTTATGTTAAAATAATTAACTTCATAATTTTGATGAAAAATTCCATTTTAATTCAATTTTTTCATCAAAATGATGATTTTCATTTTCATCTATCAACAAACTTTTAAAATTGTAGTGGCATGTTCGGTCAACTGATAAGTTGTATGGCTGATTACAGGTAAAGCAGTAATTTCTATTTGACAGTGCGTGTACTCTTGGGTGTGGAATACCTTAATTTTATGGGAACATCCTGTCCATGCGTAATACTTAATATATATATTCCAACAGATGACATTACACAAATTTTTCTTTTGTTAAATGAATGATTTGTATATCATCATAATTTGCTATTTATATAAACCACATTTTGGTATAATAATTATTTACCATTATCAACATTGAATATTATGAATGTAGAATGAAATATGTCTACAGTATGATTGGTTTTAATCATTTAATTTATAAGATTTAGGAATCAAAATTTGTAATTATTTAAAACCCACATTCAAAATGTTTTATATCAACACACCCTCATTTGAATTATTTTATACTTTAGATTTCATAGCCATATTTGCATTTGTAAAAATATTTATATACCCAAATTTTCAATTATTTTACATGCCCAACTTTTATTTTTGTTGTAAGAAGTGTAACTTGGAACAACAGTATATCATATAAAGAGAAATAAAGATTAAAGTTATATTATGAATATTGGTCATGATTTGTAAAACTGAGAACTGTCAAGTAAATTTAAGACACAATTCAAAATGTTCAGAATGTGTCAAGCCATACTGAGAAAAAATAAGAATGTCAAGAATATGTCGAGAAATATCAAGACAGTATTCAAATGTCAAGAATTTGTCAAGAAATTTTAAGACCATATTCAGAATGTCGAGAATATGTCGAGTAAATTTCATACAAATTTAATATAAATGAGAATTTGTCAAGAAAAATTAAGACACGAGTCATACTTTTGGAGAATGTCGAGTAAAGTTCATGCAAATCAAGACAAAAACTGGTCTTTTCAGACTTTTAGACTTTTGTAGTGTAGACTGTCAGAAATAATATAATACTAGTATATAGACAGTATGAAAGCCAGTTGAGCCAAGTGGAGATTTCTCCCATATTTCTCTATATGCAGTAGCCATTATAATATAAATGTTTAGTACAGAATATAATTCAAATGGTTGCTCCCTTATCTAATTATTAACATGTACTCTTGAAGCATCAATAAAATATGAAAACTTCCTTTAGTCTTGCCCATCTTCTTTGGTTAACTAGTTTCAATTTGGTAACTTTATTTCGAAGTCAAACGAACGTAATACAGACTAAAAATGTAGTTAAAATTACCACTAAGCCATACCGTCACAATTGGTGTCAGAAGTGGGATTCAAATTAGTTCAACCTAGAGATGTTTGAAACGAAATTTGTTTGAAACTAGAAAATGGTTGAAATCTTTATATTTAAAGTGCCAAAGAGATATATATTATTTAAATATAAAAGAAGCAAGAATAAACGCTTACAGGAAGTTTTGTCATAAATTATTGAAGCTACTTTAACTTAAAGGATAAATAAGATTTATTTTTTTTTGTTTCTTATACAGATTTTGTTTTATCAAAAGGTAATTTGAAGAAACAGGTAGAACCTTGAATCCAGAGATACGAACTCGTTCCTGAAGTAAAAGAAAATTCTAAACTTTGATTTTTTTTTTAGAAAATTAAAGATGGGCAGAACCAGGAAGTCTTTATGGAAGAAGCAAAATAAGAATGAAGTACCAGAAAGCACTCCTGATCAAGATAGGGTGCAACAACACTTGTCTCCTGATTTAGAAGTGCAGCCAAATATTATTAATGATTCAATTTCAGGGTCATATATAAATGCAAAAAGGCAGAATACAGATATTAATGCTGACAATATTGATTTTAGGCTGCCAGACCCTAATGCTCATATTTCTGTATCAGAAGTCATGCATGTTATGTCTGAAACTATGAAAAATAATAATTGTTTGACTCAGACTCTAACAAATGTTTTAAAGGAACTCCCTAAAAATATGAGTAAATCAGAAAAAGGGGATTGTAATTTGCCCAGAAGTCAATCAGTAAGAATAAATGATGAGTTTAGCTCTGATGAAGATACTGAAATATATGACCCTAGGTTACGGTCATATGACAGGGCGTCTAGCTTAGATAGACCTTCCAATATATCTTTAAATTCTAAATTTAAGGTTAAATTACCTATTTTTAGTGGGATAGAATCATGGAAAGTCTGGTTTAGTAGATTTTCTGAAGTAGCTGATAGAAGGGGGTGGAATAAAGATGATAGATTAGATGAGTTATTGCAAAAATTGCATGGTCAAGCAGGGGACTTTGCTTATGGTCAATTACCTCGAAGAGTAAGACAAGACTATGACTTGTTAATTGATGAATTGAATAGTAGATATAGAGTTATTGAAACTTCAAAAACTCTTGGGGTTAAATTTAGTCATAGAAATCAGCACCCTCATGAATCAGTAGAGGAGTATGCTGCTTAGTTGAAACGCTTATATGATCAAGCCTACCCCGCTAGGGGTAGGCAAACAAGAAGGGAAGATTTATTAAGAAGGTTCTTAGATGGGCTTCAAGATGATACAGCCCGGTTTCAAGTAGAATATAATAAGGAACCTCATGATATTGATGAGGTGGTTGCTCATGTAGTCAATTTTGTTGAAACAAAAGCACGCTTATCAAAATCTGACCCTTACTATGAAAGAAAGCCTAGGCGGCAAACTAGGAAAATAGAAGTAAACCCCGTAGATGAAACAGATTATAGTTCAGATGAAGACAGTAGGGAGGGGGCACAACTCATAAAAACTGTCCATAAAGTTGCAAAAGAAAAAGAAGAAAAAAATGAGGGTTTAAAGGGAAATAAAGTAGAAAGTGCTCCAGATAGTGAAGATAAAAGGGTACAAGGAATTGTAAAATTAGTACTTCAGAATTTAAATAGCCAGAAGGAAGACATGGAAACTTTTGATAAAGAGTATAAGCAGTTAGGGCATAATGCTAAGGGAAGTAACTCTGACATTAGAACTTGTTTCTGTTGTGGAAAGGAGGCCCACATAGCTAGAAATTGTTGGAAAAGGGGAAATACCCAGAATCAAGAAAAAAGAAATGATAGGCAAAGCTTTAATGGCGGATTCAGAAATAATAAGAAGTTAAACTAGAAAGGACTGAGCCCAGTGGTCAGGGGAAGGTCCAATATGAAAGAGACCACACAATTTATAATAAGAAAAAGCAATCTTGTATTAAAGATTTTAATTTAAGTGATAATATTAAAATGCCTGATGGGATATATGTAAAAGGGTTTATAGAAGGTGTTGATGTTACCTTTACTGCAGACACAGGGGCTTGTAAAACAGTCTTGTCAGAAAAGATTTTTAATAAGATTCCATTACTGCAACACCCTAAGCTAAGAAAAACTTCACCTTTAACAGGTGCTAGTGGAGAAAGTGTTAACTTATTAGGCAAAGCAAATTTTAATATTATATTAGGATCTTTAGAAATAGTGGCAGAAATAGTAGTAGCTAATATTGAAGATCAATGTCTATTGGGAATTGATATTTTGCAAGGGCAACAGGGTGGACCTGCAGATATTTTACTTAGCAAAGGGGTGATAAATTTAAAAGGTGTCTCTATACCTTGTATTCAAGTTAAGAAATCTGAAATAATTAGGAAAGTAACTGCAGCAGATCATTTTATTATTCCGGGATATTGTGAGGCAGTAATTGACGTTTACATAGAAAGAAATGAAAATGATGAGCTACTTGCATCAAAAGAATTTATGATTGAACCATCCGAAGAGTTTATAACTAATAATAAAATTGCTATGGCGGAATGTGTTGTTGATATTAAAGAAAATGTTACAGTAAAAGCAAGGGTTTTAAATCCTAGTTCTGATGAGGTCTCTATCAAACAAGACACAATAATTGGTAAAGCTAGCTCCTTTCTTAAAATATTATCTTCTTTAAAAGATATGGAAAATGCAGATGAGACTGAAAATTTTAGTGCAATTAGAAGGTTAAGATTTAGCTCCCATGAAATTAGTAAACATATGATCAAAAATGTCAAGGAAGATAACCTTAGAGTACCCTCTTATTTAACTGAGTTACTTGACAGTTGTTCTGAAGATTTATCAACTGATGAAAAGGGCAAAGTTGCAAACTTATTGAATAAATTTCAAGAAGTATTCTTAAAACATGAATTTGATATAGGGTTAACAGATTTAGTTGAGCATAGCATTGATACTGGTGATGCAAAACCAGTAAGGTTGCCACCAAGAAGGGTACCTATTGCGTTTGCAGAAAAAAAAATATGATTTCACAACTGGAAGAGCAAAATAAAATTAGAAAATCTAATTCTCCTTGGTCAGCTGCTATAGTAGTTGTAGTTCGTAAAGATCAAAAGATTCGCATGTGCATTGATTACAGAAAAATAAATTCTTATATTTACCCTCTTGCCTATCCAATTGCAAGGACCCAGGACTGTTTAGATGCTGTGGCTGGCTCTGTGTATTTTAGTACTTGCGATTTAACCGCAGGGTATTATCAGATACCTGTTAAAGAGTCAGATATCCCAAAAAACTGCATTTGCCACAAAATTTGGGCTATATGAATTTACTAGGTTACCATTTGGTACTGTCAATGGCTCAGCTACATGCCAAAGATTAATGGAATTTGTGTTAAATGGACTACAGTGGCAAACTTGCTTGATTTATTTAGATGATGTGATTGTTTTTGGCAAAACTTTCGAAGAACATTTAAGCAGACTAAGTGAAGTATTAGGAAGAATAAAAGAATCCAAGTTAAAATTAAAACCCACAAAGTGTCAATTTTTGCAAAGGGAAGTAACCTTTTTGGGACATATTGTCAGTAAAGAGGGAGTTATGCCGAACCCTGATAATGTTGAAAAATTAAAGAAAATGCCCGTACCTAAAAATGTTACAGAAGTACGTCAAGTACTTGGGTTAGCTAGCTATTATAGACGTTTTGTGAAAGATTTTTCAAAAATTGCCAAACCATTGATAGATTTGACCCGCAAAAATACTGCATTTAAGTGGACAGAAGCTTGCCAAGATGCCTTTCAAGAAATTAAGGAAACCTTGTCCTCCGATGTTATTATGGCTTACCCTAGGGAAGAGGGGGAATTTATTTTAGATGTTGATGCATCAGGCCATGGGATAGGGGCAGTTTTAAGTCAGATTCAGAATCAGCAAGAAAAAGTTATAGCTTACGGAAGTAGAATTTTAAATAAAGCAGAACGCAATAATTGTGTTACTGATAAGGAATTGTTAGCCTTGAGATATTTTGTGGAATATTATAGGCAGTACTTATTGGGTAGAAAATTTAAAATCAGAACTGACCATCAAGCTTTAATATGGTTGTTTAGTTTGAAAGAACCGAAAGGTAGAATTGCACGGTGGATAGAAATTTTATTCCCATTTGATTTTTCTGTTGAATACAGACCCGGTAAAAAGCACCAAAATGCAGATTCTATGTCCAGGTTGTGTTACTCGCCTAGAGATTATCACTGTAGTGATCAAGATATGCTTGAACCCCTAAAATGTGGGCCTTGTAAGAAATGCAAAACTAGAATGCTTGAAATGGAAAGCAATATAGTAGTTAAAGATGTGTGTAGGACGGTACAAACTAGGGCTCAGAAAAGAAATGTAATAAACCAAAGGTCTGAAAATTTAGGAGATGAAAATGTATCCAGTTGGGGAAAGGGAATTAACTTTGATATTTGTAATAAATTTGACTTAAAAAATTGCAGAGTGAAGATGAAGATCTCAAAGTAGTTATAGAAAGCAAGAAAAAGGGGGAAAACCAGATTATTCGGTTATAGCCATGTCTTCTCCTGCATGTAGATATTATTTTAATCTATGGGACTCATTAGAAATATATAATGATATATTGTTTAAAAGGTTTCATAAGCAAGATGGAACCGGTGAATTTTTGCAATTTATAGTCCCTACGTCTATGAAAAAGGAAATAATGTATCATATGCATAACACTGTTTTATCAGGACATTTAGGTCAAAAGAAATCAAGGGGAAAAGCCTTGCAGAAATTTTTCTGGTATTTAATGAAGGAGGAAATTAATAATTATGTTAATGCATGTGACATATGTGCACAGAATAAGCCACCACATAAGACACCTAAGGCTCCGTTGGGAAAAATGGGAGTTGGCGCTCCTATGGACAGGCTTGCTACTGATATTATTGGGCCGTTGCCTAGTACACCCCGAGGAAATAGATATATTTTAATAATCTCTGATCATTTTACAAAATGGGTTGAAATTATCCCAATACCAGACCAATCAGCAATTACTTGTGCTGAAAAGATACTTAATGAAGTCATAAGTCGTTTCGGTTGCCCATTATCCTTGCATTCTGATAGAGGAAGCAATTATGAGAGCCAAATTTTTAATGAGTTGTGTGTAATGCTTGAAATAAAGAAAACCAGGACTACCGTTAGAAATCCCAAATGTAATGGTCTTTCTGAAAGATTCAATAAAACATTATGAAGAATGATAAGGGCTTATTTAAAGGGGGAACAAACTGATTGGGATATAAACTTAGGTTGCTTAGCAGCCGCATATAGGGCCACACCCCATGAGTCAACTGGACTTACACCAAACTTATTAATGTTGGGTAAAGAAGTTAGATTGCCAGCTGAGTTAATGTTCGGATCAGTATTTAATGGGCAAAATAGAATAGAGACATATGGAGAATATGTTGAAATTTTAAAAGAAAGAATGTTACGAGCGCATAGCGTTGCAAGAAAACATTTACAAGCAGCAGCTAAACGGCAAAAAGAAAATTATGATGCTAAGCTATCATTCCAAATTTATCAGCCAGGACAACCAGTTTGGTTGTTAAATGAGGCAAGACAGGAAGGGAGGTGTCCTAAGTTACAAAATCTTTACCAGGGTCCCTTTTTAATTCTGAAAAGGTATAATGACTTGGTTTATTTACTTTTAGTGGATAAATGGGGGAAATCCAAAGTGGTAAACCATAACAAGTTAAAACCATATAAAGGGCAGGAAGTCCCAAAATGGAATTACAAAAAATTTCTCAAATGTTTACGAGTTAGATTTATGTACAAATATAACAACAGTAATAATTAAAAAAAAAAAAAAAAATCAATCAAGACATATATAGCATGTTATGATACAGGAATATTTACAGGAGAATAAAATAAAATTACATTTCAGCAGAGGTGTACAATGCAGATGTATACTATAAGTAAATACAGTGTATATAATGTGCATGCATTTGTACAAATAATTTTTAACATAGTTATATTATATAAAATGACATTACAATGTACAAGTTAAACATTGACATAATAAGCAAGGCTTATCAATGATAATAATTGTTGTAGATGGATAGAGATCCAGATTTGGTTCGAACAAGAGGCTACTTGTATGTCTGCGGGAGGTGTCCTTTTAGAGGAGAGAAAAGCCGTGTGATAAACCATTTTTACAAGTATCATGTGCCATTGGAACATTGTGATTATTTTTGTACTCTGTGTATGTTTAGATGTAGAAGTGAATATGATCTCAATTGTCATACCCGTGGTTATACAAAGCATGTTAGAGAAGTCCAAACGTTACAAAAGAATGGACAAACTTATAATGAGAGGAATTATTTGAAGAAGGCGTCAGTACCTTACATTTTTGAAGATGGTCGTGATATCTTGAAGCAATCATATGCAGAATCACAAAAGCATTGGGCGTCAAGAGCAGGAATCCGAATAAAGTCTTTCCCAAAACCTATTAAGCCTACTTTGCCTAAATACACGGCTACTCCTATTCCTATAGCTCCAAAACCTTTAGCTCCTTTGGAGACTTCTACAGCTACCTGTACAGCAGCATCTATAGACAGTTATACTAGACTTTTACAATCTAACATGCCTTGTCTCAGTATGCCCGCTTTTTCTACTTATTCCGTGGCACAGACAGCTCCATCACCTTATTGTCCGCCTGTTATACCTGTCGCTTCATCAAGGAAGCAAACTACTGTTACTAAGTTTGTACTTGAGAGTCCCGTCACATCTTGTATTTTGAACATGGAAACACCAAAAGAGACATTGTCTTCTATGCCAGTTCAACCTTTGGATCAATTTCAGTTCGATTTAGAAGATAACTTAGATTGTGGTAGTTGGAAATCTCCTGCCTCTGTATCGTCCCAATCTGTTGCAGATGAGGCAGAATGCCCGGAAGACATAATTACAACCAATGACAATAACATTGATCAGAATAACAACCATATTGATTTGACAGTGTCATCTTCAGTCCCAGAGGTACAAATGTCTGATGTGCCGATTGTGGGTTCTATTGTACAATAGAACTCAGAAATTAACCAATTACGGACAGAATTTCGTAGATTATCAGGAAATGTAGAATTTTCATCTGCTCGACTGTTGGAAGCCATTAATGGTTTGACAAACGCCATGACTGTTCAGACTTCAGCCTTTAATGGCCATGACTGTTCAGACTTCAGCCTTTAATGCTATGGAGCGGAGTTTAACTCCAGTCAGCAGAGACCGCTACCGTCCGTATGCGGGAAACCACTACAGTTCGAAGAAGAACAATAAAAACGAAAGATTTAGGGATTAGTTAAAATTGTGGTCTTATTTGATGTAATTTGATTATAATAGTTGGGTTGAGAGGGTGGATTTTAAAATATATTGTGTGGTGTTACATAATTTAAATATAATTATGGTAGGGGGTGGATTTTATATATGCATATTATTGTTGAGATAATTTCTTTAATGAGTTATCTTTAGGTTCATATAAAGTGGGTGGACTTTAAAAATTTGAATTTGAATTTATCATGTGGGTGAACTTTATGATAATTGAAAGTTGAATTCTCTATTTTAACATCTTTAGCAGTGCAGGGTAACGAGTAATAAAGAACATTGGACAATAGTGCTTTAATTAAATATGTTGTGTTATAATTGTTATAATGTGTTCATTTATTGATGTTATAAAAAAAAAGATATATATTGGAAAAATTCAGTATGCAAATTTATTTGTGTTGTTCACTATACGTTGTCTATGCCTTGGCTCATATTTATATGCTCGTGTGGACACATCGCTTAAATGGCGGGGTATTGTAATGCTCGCTATATGATAAATATGTTTGATGGTCGTTGAAATCTGTCGTCTGATCGAGACGAGTTAATGGGTGGATTTATAATAGAATAAGTAATGGCATGTTGTTTGGAGTATTCATATGCTTACTTTATATCGTATCAATCATCAGGAAATGGTCGTCGTTGTTTGTAATATCGTATTTGGTTTAGAACAGCAGATATTGATGTCCTCGTGGTCATTTTTGGTTTCACGTGTTTTTAAAGGAAGTCAAGTACTCGCTTCTAATACTACTTCTTCTTGATGTTGTTACTAGGCAACTCGATAGCGTCAAGCTTATCGATAAGAAAGTTCGGTTTTGAGCTATGTACGCTTCAAATCATGAATCTAACAAACTATATAGCTTTATTAATAAAATTTATTATTAGTTTGATTCAATGTTACATAAATATAAGTGTAAAAAGATACAATAACTTAAAAAGTAATGGTCACGTGATTATTAGAGTAAGGAGAATATTGTTGGAACCAATGATAAGGCTTAAATTTACCTATACTGCTGGTGCTGGCATATAACAGCTCAGAAGCGGCAAAGTTCGAATTTGGTTAAGCTAGTAACAAAAAGAAGCTGCTTCCCCTCAGTTATACCTGTGCTGTTTTGTGCAGTATCAACAGAAAAAGGTATGTTTGACTATGGTCAATAGCTGAGTAAATTTATGAACATGAGAAAAGGAGAAAAATAGAGAAATTAATGTTTATTTTGTTTTGAGCTTGGGGCTTTTCTCTAGAAGTTACAGAATATTGGGCCATGTATGTTAATATAGTTGCAGAGATCTTGCAAATGATATGAAGGTTTAAGGGTGTACTTTGAAGACTCAAATATCATGAATAAACCTTTATATCCGAGATTTTTAGGGTGTAACTTGAGGATATGGAATTATCCTATTGCTAATTTTACAAAAGTGAATTTAGCTGGGAGAATAAGTCACCTGTGCTATATTTAAGCTCTTTAGTAGAATGATATTTTTATTTACTTAAAAAAAGGGGGGGGGGTCAGACTTTGAAAAATCTACCTTTTGTCATGTTCAGTGTAAATAGCTTTAGTTATTATTGAAGTTTGTAATATATAACGTATACATAATTGCTGCTAATGGCTCTGTAGATAAGAGAAAATACCTCTAAAACAATTCAAGAGGAGCGCTCATGTTATATAAAATATATGCTATAATTTATGCCGGTCAGTGAACTGACCTATGGCTGATTACACGTATGTGTACTATGATATATAGACTGTCAGAAATAATATAATACTAGTATATAGACAGTATGAAAGCCAGTTGAGCCAAGTGGAGATTTCTCCCATATTTCTCTATATGCAGTAGCCATTATAATATAAATGTTTAGTACAGAATATAATTCAAATGGTTGCTCCCTTATCTAATTATTAACATGTACTCTTGAAGCATCAATAAAATATGAAAACTTCCTTTAGTCTTGCCCATCTTCTTTGGTTAACTAGTTTCAATTTGGTAACTTTATTTCGAAGTCATACGAACGTAATACAGACTAAAAATGTAGTTAAAATTACCACTAAGCCATACCGTCACAATATATAGTCGGTAAAAGTGAGTTTAGGTTCAGATTTAGAGTTTACATCAAAAGTGATGATTTCAATGTGTACATTATTTTAAAGATTCAAGCTGCATCGGCATATTGAGTACATGTCACTCATTTGATGCGATATTTCAGAGCTTACGTTTCCTACTATGATTCCTTGATAGACAGTTGCTGCTTTGAAGAAAGCTTTTGACCACAAGGGTTCTCAATGGTGAAGCTGAAGTCATCTCTTCGATAGTTTTTTGCACACCATCATGTTTTTTCAACCTGTATAGAATATCTGTGTTACAAAATGATTCTTAATGATAAAGCTGAAGGCATGTCTTCAATAGTTTTATGGAAGCCATCATGTTTTGGTTAACCTTTATAGAATATCTCTGTTGAGAAAGGGTTCCCATTGGTAAAGCTGAAGTCATGTCTTCGACAGTTTTATGGAAGCCATCATGTTTTGGTTAACCTTTATTGAATATCTGTGTTACAAAAGGGTTCCCATTTGTAAAGCTGAAGTCATCTCTTAAATAGTTTTATGGAAGCCATCATGTTTTGGTTAACCTTTTTAGAATATATGTGTTGAGAAAGGGTTCCCATTGGTAAAGCTGAAGTCATGTCTTTGATAGTTTTATGGGAAAAAGTAAAATAACAAAAATACCGAACTCCAAGGAAAATTCAAATCGGAAAGTCCCTTATCAAATGGCAAAATCAAAAGCTGAAACACATCAAACGAATGGAAAACAACTGTCATATTCCTGACTTGGTACAGGCATTTCCTTATGTAGGGAGCCATCATGTTTTGGTTAACCTTTATAGAATATTTGTGTTACAAAAGGATTACCATGTTTTGGTTAACCTTAATAAATATCTGTGTTACAGATGACCATGGACGTGTTGCATTTGTCAACGACACAAATCTATACTCTATCTTTCTTAATCATCACATCACTGAATGGGACTTTCCCCGAGTTTGTGCCCGTCATGAGCAACATAACGCGTGCCATTATAAGAGCACTCAGGAGAACCGACGTTGTTTTTTTGTAGTATTATATGTTCAATCTTTTGATTAGCTTCTACTGCATGTTGTCTGCCATTAATCAGTGATCAGTATGCTGGATGTTCTTATTGACAAGATGTTGAATTTTGAGGTAGACTTTTTTTCAACAAATTGTCGGCATTCCCATGGGAACGAACTGTGCGCCTCTCCTTGTCGACCTAATTTTATTTTCATATGAGTCGGAGTTTCTTTAGACACTTGTCAAAAACAAGAAGATCAAAGAAGCCACATCATTTAATTTCACATTCAGATATATTGATGATGTTCTTTCCATTAAAAATCTTTACTTTTCTGATTGGGTTCCATAAATATATCCTCCAGAAGTAGAAATAAAGAAACAAAAGACACGACTTCCTCCGCCTCATTTTTAGACGTATACCTCGAATTTGACAATAGCGGTCATCTCAGTACCATAATCGACGATTTTAATTTTGAAATTATAAATTTCCCCCACCTTAGCAGCAATATATTAACTTCACTGCATATAGGATATATATTTCCCGACTCATTCAGTATTCAAGAGCTTGCAGCTGCTGCTTAGACTTTATAAAACGTCACAAGTGTCTGAGTAAAAAGTTGATGACACAGGGTTATGCCAAAGAACGTCTCGTCCTTTTTCTAAAAAAAAAAACATCAGAAGATACCAAGACCTTTTTGATAAATGTTCCGTATCGGCCTCACAAATAATGCATGGTCTTTAAGTATAGGTTCTATGTACTTACGTTGTTTATCTTCTTAATTACGTGTTATAGTTTTCTTTTTATTTGTCTTTGTATATTTTTGGCCTGTGCTGTTTGGTCCATTTTTGGGAATGTCCTTTTGGCGTGGCTCGGTGTTTGAACGTAATGAAATTCTATGCGACTGTCATACCAGTAAGGGTTCAGCTAGCTTAATACCAGGTTTAATCCACTATTCTAATATGACGTGCTTCTTCCGCTTTATAAACAACACCGTGATAAAATTCTCGATATATCTATATTTAGCGCAGACTCAGAGATGTACATAATAATGGCTGTTACAATACACCTCCCACGTAAATCCACATGTTTCGTAACCTATGTGCAAACGCTATGCCGATTTCGCTGTGTTAAAAGTTGCAATTGAAAAAAAACTACAGAACCTTTTTTCTGATTCTGATGCATAACAAAAAGAATCAATGCGTTAGAGCTTGGAAAAACGTACAAAATCAAAATAAAAGAAAATTCCGCGAAATTCCATTGATGCTTTTGGCACATTGAAGTCATTTCAAAACATGACGTCATACGAATGAAAACGCTAAAGCTGAATGTTTTTTCTGTTGCGTGAACCCTCCAAATTCGGATAATTTTGCATTAAAATGGAGTTTTGAGGTAGGTTTTGTTTTATTTTCTATTCTATTGCATTATTCGCACATTTACTGATTTCAGCAGGTCAACATGGCGGCTTCTTAGTAACGAAATGTCAACTGTGGATTTGACGGTAGCTTACGAGAAAAAAATGTAAATTAAAAATGGCAAATGTTGGGGTTGAGAATTAAAAGAATTAAACACATTTTTTCTCTAGCGGTTATTTAAGAAATATTTCATGCAAGCTATAGATTTATTGGAAATTATTAGCTTTGTCTAACAGGGGGTAAAATAGAACCAGACACACGGCATACCCACCATCGCTTCAGATTTTTAAATGACCGTATTTGTCCTATTAGAATCGAAATAATTCATGGAAGCCATAGATTTGTTGGAAATTTACACATGGCCTGGGCCGTGATATGCGTTAATTTTATCCCTCGCTAACTTTCAGGATAAAATTCGAATATCACGGCCTAGGCCATGTGTAAATTTCCAACAAATCTATGGCTTCCATGAATTATTTCTTAATTTTCTACATATTGAAATGTCTGTACCAAGTCAGGAATATGACAGTTGTTTTCAATTCGTTTGATGTGTTTGAGCTTTTGATTTGTGGTGTCATGCCTCCTTTTTATCTTTGCCGTCCCGCAATCAATAAAGGAAGCCATATTTTAGATATCTTATTTTCTTTTAGGTATCTTATATAACCTGAGTATCAATCAATATATGTAAAAATGTCGACTTGAACATTTTCGCTACTTCAGAGGTAAAGCAAATAATATAATGTAACAATAAGGTGTTCAGATTGATTTGTGGTGTCAATAAACAAGTGATAACTAAGAGGAAACTGTCATGAGTCCTCTTGACTTATGACGTGCACCAAGCTGTAGTCATCGCGTCTTTTTTGTCACAACGGAAGAGATATTTTAGATTTATCATCGTCTTTAAGGTAACTTATATAAGTGAGTATCCCTCAATATTATATAGATAAATAAAGGCAACAGTAGTATATTGCTGTTCAAAAGTCATAAATCTAGTAAGAGAAAACAAATCCGGGTTACAAACTTAAATAAAGCATAGCTGAGAGGGTGATATAGTAGATTGTTACCCCGAGAAAACATTGTCAACCAAGGCAAAACCAAGTACTTTTTAGAGGTAACAATCTGCTCTATCACCATCTCATCTATGTGTTATTTGATTTATTATACTGAATGCTCTGTTATATCTGTCTATCAACATTTAAAAAATTTTAAAATGATAAAAAGAAGAGAATTGAAAGGCACATACTTATGTTTTGTTTTGGCAATAGATATCTTTTCAAGTCATATCTTTTAAACTTGATACCTACCTGATCAATTTACATATTCGTATTAAGTAAAATCAATAGCACATTCTACATTTGTTGCGTCTTAAGCGCTTACATGATCTACCTTCTTCACGAACGCTCATACTTAAGAAATGAAAGACAAAATTATAAGTACCTGAATTTGAGAAGGTAAAACAGATGAAGGGCTTTATCACCAAAATTAATGACCAAAATTATAAATTTCCCCACCTTAGCAGCAATATATTAACTTCACTGCATATAGGATATATATTTCCCGACTCATTCAGTATTCAAGAGCTTGCAGCTGCTGCTTAGACTTTATAAAACGTCACAAGTGTCTGAGTAAAAAGTTGATGACACAGGGTTATGCCAAAGAACGTCTCGTCCTTTTTCTAAAAAAAAACATCAGAAGATACCAAGACCTTTTTGATAAATGTTCCGTATCGGCCTCACAAATAATGCATGGTCTTTAAGTATAGGTTCTATGTACTTACGTTGTTTATCTTCTTAATTACGTGTTATAGTTTTCTTTTTATTTGTCTTTGTATATTTTTGGCCTGTGCTGTTTGGTCCATTTTTGGGAATGTCCTTTTGGCGTGGCTCGGTGTTTGAACGTAATGAAATTCTATGCGACTGTCATACCAGTAAGGGTTCAGCTAGCTTAATACCAGGTTTAATCCACTATTCTAATATGACGTGCTTCTTCCGCTTTATAAACAACACCGTGATAAAATTCTCGATATATCTATATTTAGCGCAGACTCAGAGATGTACATAATAATGGCTGTTACAATACACCTCCCACGTAAATCCACATGTTTCGTAACCTATGTGCAAACGCTATGCCGATTTCGCTGTGTTAAAAGTTGCAATTGAAAAAAAGTACAGAACCTTTTTTCTGATTCTGATGCATAACAAAAAGAATTAATGCATTAGAGCTCGGAAAAACGTACAAAATCAAAATAAAATAAAATTCCGCGAAATTCCATTAATGCTTTTGGCGCATTGAAGTCATTTCAAAACATGACGTCATACGAATGAAAACGCTAAAGCTGAAGGTTTTTCTGTTACGTGAACCTCCAAATTCGGATAATATTGCATTAAAATGGAGTTTTGAGGTAGGTGTTGTTTTATTTTCTATTCTATTGCATTATTCGCACATTTACTGATTTCAGCAAGTCAACATGGCGGCTCCTTAGTTACGAAATGTCAACTGTGGATTTGACGGTAGCTTACGAGAAAAAAATGTAAATTAAAATGGCAAATGTTGGGGTTGAGAATTAAAAGAATTAAACACATTTTTTTCTAGCGGTTATTTAAGAAATAATTCATGCAAGCTATAGATTTATTGGAAATTTTTAGCTTTATCTAACAGGGGTAAAATAGAACCAGACACACGGCATACCCACCATCGCTTCAGATTTTAAATGACCGTATTTGTCCTATTAGAATCGAAATAATTCATGGAAGCCATAGATTTGTTGAAATTTACACATGGCCTGGGCCGTGATATGCGTTAATTTTATCCCTCGCTAACTTTCAGGATAAAATTCGAATATCACGGCCTAGGCCATGTGTAAATTTCAACAAATCTATGGCTCATGAATTATTTCTTAATTTTCTACATATTGAAATGTCTGTACCAAGTCAGGAATATGACAGTTGTTTTCAATTCGTTTGATGTGTTTGAGCTTTTGATTTGTGGTGTCATGCCTCCTTTTTATCTTTGCCGTCCCGCAATCAATAAAGGAAGCCATATTTTAGATATCTTATTTTCTTTTAGGTATCTTATATAACCTGAGTATCAATCAATATATGTAAAAATGTCGACTTGAACATTTTCGCTACTTCAGAGGTAAAGCAAATAATATAATGTAACAATAAGGTGTTCAGATTGATTTGTGGTGTCAATAAACAAGTGATAACTAAGAGGAAACGGTCATGAGTCCTCTTGACTTATGACGTGCACCAAGCTGTAGTCATCGCGTCTTTTTTGTCACAACGGAAGAGATATTTTAGATTTATCATCGTCTTTAAGGTAACTTATATAAGTGAGTATCCCTCAATATTATATAGATAAATAAAGGCAACAGTAGTATATTGCTGTTCAAAAGTCATAAATCTATTAAGAGAAAACAAATCCGGGTTACAAACTTAAATAAAGCATAGCTGAGAGGGTGATATAGTAGATTGTTACCCCGAGAAAACATTGTCAACCAAGGCAAAACCAAGTACTTTTTAGAGGTAACAATCTGCTCTATCACCATCTCATCTATGTGTTATTTGATTTATTATACTGAATGCTCTGTTATATCTGTCTATCAACATTTAAAAAAATTTTAAAATGATAAAAAAAGAAGAGAATTGAAAGGCACATACTTATGTTTTGTTTTTGGCAATAGATATCTTTTCAAGTCATATCTTTTAAACTTGATACCTACCTGATCAATTTACATATTCGTATTAAGTAAAATCAATAGCACATTCTACATTTGTTGCGTCTTAAGCGCTTACATGATCTACCTTCTTCACGAACGCTCATACTTAAGAAATGAAAGACAAAAATTATAAGTACCTGAATTTGAGAAGGTAAAACAGATGAAGGGCTTTATCACCAAAAATTAATGACCAAACCTAAAAAGGAAGCACACAAATTTTACTAGCTCTGAAATACCAGCGAAATAATTAGTAGGTTTCATGAAATATATTGCATGCTCACAACAGCGTTAAAGAGTACAATACTGATGCAGCAGGTCTTATAAGCTTGCAGAATAATTTTGATGCATCTAATATGCGTTAGACGTTAACCTACATTTTCAACAACTATCATTGATGTTAACCAAATTTTAGTGCATAAAGCTTTCCGCCAATCGGGTTTTTATATAAATTTACATTGCCTTCTGATGAAGGATTGGAAAATATTAAAGAGGATTGGCCGTACTTTTTTTTGAAACAGTTAGATATATTGAAAGAAAATACAGAAATTTATTCATGTGAAATGAACTTTCATGTAACATTCGATGTGATATTGTCAGCATCAGAAAAATATAAATGTACACACGGGTTGAGATCATTAAACTTAACAACACTTACATCATGTACATTTATCGGTTTCGGTTTCGGTTTCGGCTTATTGTATAGAAAATCTTATTGAATGTGCTGTGACATATCTTCCAAGTAGGAAGAAATGATCTGGATTGTTTATCATGATTGATTTACAAGGAACGTTAGACAGTTAACGTCAGCCAACTTTAAGCTAGGAAGTTATTGAGGTAAGAGATAAGGTGTGTACATAAATCATAACTGACGCTTGACAATAGCTGTCAATAATTAGGCCTTACAATTGACACAAAACAATTTTATTCAAAAGACAAGTCTATTCATAAAGTATCAATGAAGACTGCGTTTCACGTTGCACAGCTTTTCACTGAAATCTCAAAATCAGTCTCATTTCAATTTCTCCTTTGAATATGGATGTTATTGTAAAAGATGGCTTTGGCTGTTAAGCTATGATTCTGATATAACCTTTACTGAAATGAAAAATTGTAAGTTAATTGCTACTTACCTGGTGAACATATGTAGAATTCTACATGCAAATTTGGATCTCAAGATTGCAAATGTTTCTTTTCATTAAAGCACTTTTAAAAAAAGTAAGGAAATTTCTGTATCAAGTCAAGAATATGACAGTTGTTTTCAATTCGTTTGATGTATTAGAGCTTTTGGTTTTGCCATTTGATAAAGGACTTTCCATTTTGAATTTTCCTTGGAGTTCGGTATTTTTGATATTTTACTTTTTACAATCATAAATCATTCAAGACAACCTACCTTGCCAATATCAATTATTTCCAAATTTGTTGTTCAAGAGTTGTTAGACCATAATGATTGAAAAATTGTGTGCTTATTGCAAAACTATAAATAATAATTCGACTTTGAGAAAAAAATGACAAGTATAATGAAAAATTCATGCAACACAACATCTGTAAACATAGATGTGCAAGCAATGCATTCTTATTTTTTTCTGTGATTCAGATCTTATGTAATATTGACACGATTTAAATGTTATTTCGTTCTTTTTAAATACATTTGAATAAAATTACTAACTTATATATTAATAACATTCTAGAAATGCTTGTATAGCAGATGATTTTATTTTTGCTGATTCACATACATACAAATAACAAAAGTCGCATTTACTTTGCGTAAATAGGACTTGGCATCTGATTATTTCGTTAACCTTAATTATTTGAAACAAACGATTAGCGCACCATGTGACTGAAAATTTCCGATTTATTCCCTCTTAAACTTTTATCATCACAACTAATGTACTATGTGCATGTCGACCTTCTATTAAGACGTAGTTCTTTGAAAGGAGTTGCAGTATATATGATACAAATACTAGCAGAACACAATCTTATAAAATGCAGGAGTTTTGAATGCGGTCAATTGAAATCAGTTTAGATACTAATTGGCACTAGAAGGTCTGGTCCATATTTTGAACGTTTCCTCGATATTGACAGAGAGGGACAACTTCAAAATAGAATACATGAGAAACGGTATGATTTATACTTTACAATTGTCAACTAACCATTTCTCTGCAGTACTTAATAAACCCATCATAGATACCAGGCTGATTGTTTTAAGCCATACGCGCGTGTCGTCTACAAAAGACTCATAAGTGACGCTCGAATCCAAAATATACTTAACATACTGTCTGCCCAATCGTATGACTCTTAAACATCTTAATTAATTCGTTACAATTGTGGATGCTCACACTATAACGACTTCATTAACAGGGATGTGCTCTTTATACAAAAACTGCTGCAACAGAGTCATGAGGAATAACGATTCATATCGACACTACATAAGTCCAACGACCACCATCAGGAATTGGTTGATACGATGTATATGTGTCACATATGTTTTCGCAGTCTTAGAAGAAAAAGAAAACAACACTTTTTTTCTGGATTTATCATCGCCAGGAACACTCAAAGCCGAATATGTGTAAGCTAAGGGTATATGAGAACTTAGATTTTTAAATACCAGAAAAGTCGTCTGATCTGTAGTTTTACCGATTGTGTCCTTTTCCTGATTTTGACATTTTGACTGAGTTTGAATTCGCATGGGTGATGATGCATATATAGCAGAAGACAGTTACCCTGTCGAGGCTCACGGTCTTAAAAGAGAGGCGAAAGATGCCAGAGAGACATTCAAACTCATAAGTCGAAAATAAACTGACAACGCCATGGCTAAAAATGAAAAAGACCAGCAGACAAACAATAGTACACAAAACACAACATAGAAAACTAAAGACTGAGTAACAAGAACCTTAATTTAGACTCATTTCCCGAGGTTTAAAAGATGTTTTTCTGTAATAAACAATAAATGTTGAACTAACTTGATTTTAGTTTGTTCATCAATATAATTAAGGAGATTGACAAACAGATGAAACGAAAATCCAAACTGCCTGATTTATGACAAAACATTAAATAATTGAATTGAATCTGACATGTTAGAAGGAAATAACTTTGATTCAATTAAAATCTTAATATCATTATTTGATGGAAAAAAATTGTCTCATTTCCTTAAAAGAGAAACTTTAAAAATGACAGGGGTGTATAAAATATGTATATTGACTGCTTTTGCTTGGCAGAAAATCCTATACTGAGAAGGGGTTGGTTTTTTCTAACAAATTGGAAAGGATGTGGTGTATCAATTCACGCAATGACACAAAACCGCTAAGCACACACAAACAAAAATGTTTCGTCTCTTTTTTTACTGAACTGTTGTTTGTCCATCTTTGACTGATGATATTTTGTTGACACATTGATTACCATGACTTTTTGTTTTACGTGTGTCAATGTTTATAATATTATATATATATAAATGAAAAAAAATATGGGTCACAAACGTCAATGCCACTCTAGTCAACACAAAAAGACATAAAAAGACATTTAAAGGTCAACATTTTCAGATTTCTCTCAAGCAGTCATGATACCTTTTTTTCATGCAATCCAGGGTCTCTCTGACGAATTGTGTGAATTATGTCTTTAAAAAGAGGCATGACAATCAATCATACATTTTATGAAAAAGCGTTACCAATTTTAAAGCCTGTTTTTGACATTCGGAGTTCATTTACACGAGTTAAACGCCATGGTAAATGTAAATTGTCGGAAAAAGTGAAGAATGTCTTTCAATCATCAAACCAATTCGCACACGAGATAGAAAGAAAGAATTGAAGAATATGAAAGGAACAATTACTGTGGTGTATATGGTTACCTGGACTTTTCCCGTTTGACCGTTAAACCCATGACAAAGAGGCACGTCAATTTCGCCTTATTGAATGTATGAATATAGAGCCACGTCTAGTATGAATGGATATTTTAAATCCGATGCCTCGTGTAGCGATAGTGCCACGCACTCTTAACATTGAAGAAACACTTTAAACAACGATATAAGCCAGGGTTCTACTTCGTTAAAATTATCTCCCCATTACACCACCAAATGTTTACAGACGTTGAAGACTAATTACTCTAGATTACACACATCACAAAAAATGAACTTGTTTTTCTCATTGTTGAAGGCCGTACAGTTGCCTATAATTGCTTACATCCACTTTATTTGAACTTTGGATAGTTGTCTCATTGGCAATCATACCTCATCTCCTTATTTTTATATTGTGTTGAAAAGATCAACAAGGAAAGTCTGTCGTCAAGGGTTTTCAATCAAACTTTAAGGGGTGTAAGAGAACGGTGTGTCCGACTTTATATAATTTATAAAATGTACTGAAAGTAAGTAATCAATATGCCTAAACTTTGATTGAAAAATGAGTGAACGAAAAAAAAAGTAGAGAATTAAGAAATACACCTCAAATTTAAAATTTGTAGTATCACGACGCTGTTTTTGTTTATTATTCAAACACACATACCCTGTTGTTATGACTCATTAGAAAGGAATTTCACTTAACCCATATACTCTATTTCTTGGTACTGTTAATTTCTAATGTTATTATATCAACATGTAGCCTTAATATATAAAAGTAAATGGAATCTGAAGTGAGATGATGTATCAAATATTTTTGCTTTATACGTTTTCAAGACAAAAAAGTCAGTGCACAACCAACACGCCTGAACATAAAAAGCTGTACCCGAATTTCTCTTTTCGATGAGATTATTGCCCATTTTTAGGATTTTTCTCCAAAACACAGTTGCCGGCGGCAGATATTCAAACTTATTCTTTAAAAAGATCAATCTTTTGTCTTTCTGTGGATTTTTTTCAGCTAAATTTATGCTTGTAAATAAAAAGATCCACATGCATGTATAAACTTGCACCTACCATAATCGACTGTTTTGTGAAAATTTGTCTTTAATTTTAAAATCTATTATCACAACCTGCACTGGAATTATCGTCTTTAATAAGGTAAAGATCAAGATAGAATACGGTATAAGTATTTACAAACGTTATCCATATACATGTAGGTCAGTCAATTCTAATATAGAAAAAATTTCTAGAATTTTTTTTTAAAATGTAAATAATTTGGTAAAATTTCTGATTTTCCATTGTATTAGCAGTACATACTTTTTCCCTGAAATTTCACTTTCACAGTTACGGATATGTAAGCATGCTTGCTATCTCAGTAAAGGACGTGAATTTTTACAGTTACCGACATGACCCTGATCTTTTGTATTGCTGCTTTCTTCAATAAAAGATAACCACTGCACGATAAATGCTACATTTAAAAAAAAGTTTTAGATATATCTGGGAAAATAACAAAAGTTGCTAAAAATTCTTTTTAATTCTTTCAAGTCGAAAGAAAGCTATCTACCTAATTTTCCGTCAGCCGTATTGTGATGTCCGTAACTGCACATCAGTCTAGACCCAGGGATTTTATGTATGAAAATAAAATTGTGTAAGCTTTTTCCTTTCCTTTATGGGAAATGTGTTTTAATTATTTGATGGTTATGAATGTATTTTTTTATATCTTGTAATTTGTAAACAGCTTTTTCTTTGATGTTTTAACGAATGTACTTATTTGAAATTTTTTATTCAAGAAACATTGTCTTTAGTCCTAAGAGATAATGTAAAAACAATCGTTGATATTTAATATGCTGAGTTCTATATCCATTATTCATGTTCATGTCTCAGAGTTTTTGATATTGTACAAATCGCAACAAATTTGATAACCATCTTCAATGGATAATCCCGATAATGTTCAAGAAATTAGCGTAGACCAAATGAAATCAAACTTACATGAATTATATGCAAAGAACATTGCGTATCATCCACATTCCAATCATCGCTGTCACTTTTCCAGTTGAAATATGTGTTTCTGTTGCTTAAGTACAAAATCATTCGAAATTACTTTGGAAGGACAATATGTAAATGTACAAAGATATCATTATATACATTGTACTTATAGAAGCAAAGCAACGACTTTATTGATGCTTATACATTATTTTTAAATACATTTATTTACATTCAGTTCCCAATTTCAATGTGATCTTGTAACTGAAAGTTAAGCAAACAATTACAAATCACTTCATCGCAATTTCAATGGCTTTGAAGGCATATAAGTCACTCTAAACCTGACTTAAAATGTGCATGTGATGTTGTAGACGGTTTCCCAATCTTTTGGATTGGTAAGTTCTAAATGAAAGCTGATGCAGAAAAAACTGCTAAAATAGCAAATGCCATATATTTGATTTATTAGTACTTGTAGATTTTGTTTTTAGAACAGCGATGATATTATAATGTGTGGGTTTATTTGTATTTAAGAAAAATAGCTATAATATGATAATATCCACACTAATCATTTTTAATAAGAAATGAAGGATTTATGTCTCACGGGTAAATCAGGACCGTTTTGTGTTTACTTCATATGGAATTAAACCTTCTTTGTAATTATTAAAGACCAACCTGCTTGTCTAAATCAAAAGCGTGTTAGCTTACGAGATAACAATCTGCAGAAAAAATGAAAACAACATGTTATAGATTTTATGCGTCTGAAGCGTTTTTCTAGATTTTCCTTCGTCAGGAACGCTCAAAGCCGAATATTTGAAGGCAAAGGATGTGTAAGAACCAAAACAAACTTTTTAATTATTGGTAATATAAATTATGTGGAAAACCGATGTACTGACTACTGAGCTGATGATAACCTCGGGGACTGAAAGTCCACCAGCAGAGGTATCGAACCAGTTCTGTAAAAAAATTAAAGCAACACGTTATAGATTTCATTCGTCCGAAGAGCTATTCTGGATTTACCTTCATCAGGAACGCTCAAATCCGAATATTTGAAAGCCAAGAATGTATAAGAACCGAAACAATTGAAGAGCTATATAACCAAAAAGGTACCTAAAATAAATAATTGCTCATAATAAGGTTTAGAAACTCGTTCCTTTTTTTGGATGACTTCATCTCTTCAGGCTACTGTTTTAATTTACAGTCATGTAGGAAAAACTATGCTAAAACAATCGTAACAGCTTCGGGAAAAATTATTTAAGAAAGTTTTTGTTGGTGCTGTTTGCATTTATAAAACAAAGCAGCTATGGTAAATTGAAAAGGCCGTGTTTTAGACATAAATAGTGTATAATTGACAATGAAATAACTATCCACCAAAGACCCAAGGCGAAGATATGAACAACCTGAGGTCATCATACGGACTTCAACAATGAGCCTTCTCAATAATTGATTTGGGTATAGAAATATGGTGACTTATATTTCTCCTGTTCTAGCAGTAAAACTGTTGTACAAGTGGGGCGTCCGTTTTGGTTGATTAGGATGTATAAATACGCAGCCACGTCTAGTAAGAATGTGGACGCCAAAATCAATGCCTCTTGATACTGCAATGCTCTCTGCACGTAATCACGAAGCACAATAAAAATTATATTGAAAATACAAAATGGCCGATCTAAAAGTACTGGCAATTAATGAAAGCTAGTTCAAAGCCAAAATCAATTAATGGACACATCATGCCAATAAGTACACATGCAACGGATTTAGTGTAAAGACTGAAAAAGCATGATTTTATACAATGTCAAATATATGTATTGACAAACCTCAGACATCGCTTTAAAATAAACAATAATCTTCATTAAAAGGTCACATGACAATGATGACAGCGATGTGTTCGAAAACTTGCATGTTATTTCTTAATGTAAGAAGTAAGTTAGCAAAAAAATATCGATGCTTTTCTGAATCAATTATACATTGTTAAATGATAATAAATATTGATTTGATAAATAAACGACAAATGATTCTCGTTTGTCATATATCAATTTAAGAATATACTTTGTACACTTGAACAAAGAAAGACTTTTTCTGAGTTAGATTATAAAATTACAGAGAAAGAAGTGACAAAGGCAATACATGCATTAAAAATGGTAAATCTACTGGATTAGATTGCATTTCAAACGAAATGCTCAAATGTAGTGAGTTAATTTTGCTTCCATGTTATGTTAAACTATTTAATAGTATATTGTGCACTGGTTTTTATCCAAAACATTGGAAAACAGGGTATATTATACCAATATTTAAATCAGGTTCAAAATATGACCCTTCTGATTATAGAGGTATTGCTATTATAAGTTGTATTGGAAAATTGTTTAATTCCATTCTTAATAATAGATTTGATAGTTATTTGACTAAGTTTAATGTAATTTCTGAATCACAGGTTGGTTTTCAGAAGAAATCAAGAACAGTAGATCATATGTTTATTTTGAGGACCCTAATTAAAAAGTGTATAGCAAACAAAACTTACTTATACACATGTTTTGTAGATTTTAGGAAAGCTTTTGATTCTGCAGTGCATGAAGCCTTGTTGTTAAAACACTCTAAAACATTGGGATAGGGGGTTATTTTTATAATATTATTAAGAACATGTATAATAATAATTTTTTTACAAGTTAGATTAAATGATAAATTAACAGATAAATTTAAAGCTAACATTGGAGTTAAACAAGGGGATAATCTAAGTCCCAAACTTTTCAAGATATTTGTTAATGATTTGCCGTGTATTTTTGATGATAACTGTGTACCAGCTGAAATAGGAAGTACAAAAATTAATTGTTAAATGTATGCCGATGATGTTGTGCTTCTTTCTACTAGTCAAACATGTTTGAGTAGATGTTTGAATAAACTAGAAGAATATTTTAAAAGTTGGTGTATTCAGGTTAATCTTAAGAAGACAAAAATTGTAATTTTTAACAAAGGTGGTAAAATAATTAAAAGTAACTTTTATTTCAATGGTGAACTAATTGAAAATGTTAGAAATCATAAATATCTAGGTGTTATTTTTTCTGCTTCTGGAAGTTTTTCTACAGCTAGATATGATTTGTATCAAAGGGGGTTAAAAGTTTTTTTCAAGTTAAAAAGTACTTTCGGTGATAACATCCCAAAAATTGATAGTTGTTTACATATCTTTGACCACACAATAAAGCCTATTTTAACATATGGCTCAGAAATTTGGGGAACTTGTACCTTTAATTTTTCAAAATGTCAAAAACAACCCTTTGATATTGAGAAAAATTTAGTAAGTTTGATTGCGGGAACTTAAGTTTAAAGTTCTACAAATACATTCTCGGGGTAAATAAAAGTCATGTAATTTAGCTGTTATGGGAGAGTTAGGTCGTACTCCATTGCATATTGACATTATTTGTTCTATTCTTAAGTTTTGCAAAGAATTAATGATTTAGAAAAGGATCATTTGTTAAAACAAGCCCTTTTCACAAGTATTGACAATCACACATGTAATAAGTCATCTTGGTATTCTAATATTGTATATATTTTAAAATGTATTGATGTTGATATAGAAACTTTTGACGTTGAAAAGTTAAAAATATTTTGAATAGTAGATATAGGATTTACTGGAAAAATACTATAGACGATAATCAAATGTTAAAAAGGAAAATTGCGTACTAATTTTAAATTTAAAAACATCTTCAAAAGGGAAGCATATTTATGTCAAGTTAATAAATTTCAGTATCGAAAAAGCTTAACTCAATTTAGAATCAGTGCTCATCAGTTAGCTAATGAGAAAGGTAGATATAAAAAGATCGATAAAGATAAAAGATTCTGTGGGCAGTGTAAAAATATGCAGGTTGAAGACGAGTTTCATTTTTAATAGAATGCACTACATATGAAAAAGAACGACATTTTATTCTTAATGAAGTAAGCATTCAATGTAAAAACTTCCCTTATATTTCAAAGTATGAACAATTTATTTGGTTGATGTCATGTGAGTCTGAAAATGTTAATATGTCAGTATCAAGATTTATAAGTACTTGTTTTGAAATAAGAGAAAATTTGCATTCCAAAACTAAATATACAGAGTAGTGATGTAGTTTATTTTAATTTTAATTTTTATGTATTATAGAGACAAAATATTCTATTTTATTTATTTTCAAACACCACCTAGTATGGAGTATAGTTATTCAATCATTTATATTTAATGTAATATATCTTTAAAATTACTGTATAATTAATATATATATATATATATGTATATGCTCGAAACGGGCCCTTTGATTGGATTTAATAAATATTCTTATTCTTATTCTTATTCTTATCTTGAAACTAATAATTCTAAAATGTTGAAAACCCTTTTACGATGAAATAAAAAAAATTACTTAACTTCGAAACTTTTAAAGCCTCTAGATTTGAAGTATACAAGCCAACAAAACAGTGAATAGGGTCATAATAATGTGCATTTTTAGACCTTGATATTAGAATTTCCCATGACAGAGTTCAAAACTCAATATTGACAAACTTTCCTTTCAAATGTTGATGTTCTGTTGCCTTCTCTGCTTCCAGGAAGTGTTATGTGAGTAATGTTTCTATTTTGGACCTTGTTAGCAAACCTATTTTATAACTTTGCCATAAATAAGGCTAGTAAAAATCAATTAGTACACAAAAAAATCATTTTAATTTTAAATTGAAACATTATTTATGTGTTCAATTACATTACTACATTTACTCAATATCAAATCAATTTCATTTTGTTTTGTGCTGTTTTATTGCTTAAGTAGTTTTTTCAATGTTGTGTGTTTTGTGGTATGTTTGTCTATTCGTCGTTTTTTTTTTCCCATTTCGTTGTCAGTTTGTTTTCGACTTTTAAGTTTGAATATCCCTTTGGTATCATCCGCCTCTTTTACAAAACTCTAGGTGAACTCAAAAGCTCCAAACGGGTAAGAAGTTTCTACTCAACTAATGAATAAAAAGAGAAGTATTGAAAGCTGTTGTGGAATTTATTCCCTATTTATCAATATTAAAAAAAAACCATGTATTAATATTACATTTTTTTTAATATTGATAAATCAAATTCTTAATATTAAAAAAAAATTGTTCGATATACGTCAATGAGAAAGCAACAAATATTATAAGAAAATCAGAAAAGCCATGTGAAGGTTAAATAAACTGTTACCATAGAGACATGTATTGCATGTGTAACCTAATCACAAATTTCATACATTGTCAATAACAAAAGAATTGATTGGGTTTCAGGTCAACAGCTGTTTTGTCTGACTGCTATCCGAAGCCGAAGTCAGCAGTTCAGTCTGACGGTTAAACAACAGCTGTTGAGCGAGAATCCAGTCTATAACTGATTTTTTATATCGCCACCCAACTGTTTTTTTTTCATTCTTGAAAATATTCGTTCCATAATAGAGGCTGAAATCATAAAACAGATATGTTTTAAGAATTGATATAGCCGGACGAGAAACTGACAGCTCAAGCCAGGAATGATTCTAACTATTGATGTAAAGTTTGAAACTTACCGCTAGCTATAGGAAGGTACAGGGATTCCAAAAGCTATTTTCTGTCAGTAATGATGCATTATTGTTAATATTGATGAGATTTCTAAATTACCATTTTAGTACTTAATCATGGTAAATAAATACTTTTCATTTTATCTAGCAAACATAGAGTAAGTGGACGAATAAATTTAATCTTTTTACTGATTCACGTATTTTACAGGAGTAATACGACATGTGGAACAGGATCTGCTAACCCTTCCATTCCACAGCACATGCCCACCACCGGATTTTAGTGGGTTCGTGTTGCTTATTCTTTAGTTTTCTCTTTAGTACTTGGTTAACTGTATTTAGTATGTTCGTCATGACAGTGACAGTCACCAGTCATGTTGTTCATATAAAGAAAACAATAAATGGTAAGTCATTTTAATTGATGTGTTGAATGAGGAAATGACAACGTGAAAGTGGATGAGACAAATGGGACATATCCGTGGTCATCTGTGCATCAGATATAGCATCACAGTCATTCAAATCACGATGATGTCCGTACAACTTTTAAGGAAATGGTGTAAAACCTAAACACTGATACTCATTCCTAATGATGAATGAAACCAGTTAAGTGTACTTGTCATTTGTCAAGCTGAGATACAAGACATGAATACAAATTTTATTATTTATTGATAAAAGCCTGGTAGTGATCAACTTCTGATATGAATTGATTAAATAAAAAATCAAAAAAACAAAATCAAATCAAAACAAAACAAAACAAAGCAAAAAGAAGAATAAAAGAGATACATCCAAGAAGCTGAATAACTTCAATGTAGAAAGTCAAACAATAACAAATCATTGTCAATGGAGAAAAAATTGTACGGGTCGCGCAGAAAAAACTTAGAGGACAGTATTATAATGATAAGAAGCAAATAAAAGTATAAATAGGGTAATTTGGATTAATTCTTCTACATTTTGTCATGTCGGGGCTTTTTATAGCTTGCTACGCGGTATGGCTTTTGCTCATTGTTGCATGCCTTTCGATGACCTATAGTTGTTAATACCTCCGTAAGTTGGTCCTTGATGGATATATGTCTCATTGGCAATCATACCACATTAGGTTTTGCCATCAGTTGGCGTCCGTCGTCTGTCGTCCGTCAACGGTCGTCCGTTCACTTTCACAAATATTATCACTCTGAAATTACAAGGCCACATTTAACGAAACTTTGCAACAATCATCATTGGGGTATCTTGTTTAAGAAATGTGTTTGATGACCCTGCCTGACAATACACATTGCTGACATGGCTAGAAATAGAACATAGTGCTAATATGAAAGTTTTGTCAATTACTCTGAAATTCACTATAAAATCTGACATGAGTAAAATTGTTCAGAATTATGAAATATGCATGTTTTTACATATATCTGTCAGACGACTTCTTGTAGTAGTTATTGCCCTATTATGACCAATTGTGCAAGTTTTTTTGTCTGCCTTTTATTTTCAAAATTATTATATATAGACTGAAATCGTCAGTCGGCCCTTTATTAGAGTAATTGCTTTTTTGCGTTTTTGTTTATTATCTTGAAAACTTTAATAGATAAATAGAAACTTTAAAAAGCAGAAATTACCAGTAAGACAAGTTCAACAAGTAAGTCAATATTGCAGATTTTATCAGTTGACTCCTTATAGGAGTTATCGCCCTTAAATGACACTTTTTATCATTTTATCATTTTGTTTATTATTTTGAAACTACAATAGATAGAGAGAAATTATGAAAGCAAAAGGAATCCACAAGAAAAATTCTACTATTCTAATAATAATTTGATATTGCTGAAATCGTTGGTCAACACTTTTCATGAATTAGTGCCCTTACATGACAATTTTTACCAATCTGTTTGCACCTTTGCCTATTATTGTGAAAATTATAATTATAGATAGATATATATATAGAAAGAGAAACTTAAAAAAGCAAAATGATCATCAAGACAAGATCTTCAAATAGGTCAGCATACATGTACTTAATTTGACAGTTGTCTTCTTATAGAAGTTATTGTCCTTAAAAAACGATCTTTTACCCTTTTTGTGTTTTGGGGAAACTATATATATATAGACGATAGAGAGAAATTGTCAACAGAAAAACCAGAGTCTCTAAAGAGCATGTGCCGCTCACCCTGTATCTTCAATAATGGCCACTTTTTGGTAAAATCATTATGAAAGCGTAATAAAACTATAAAGAGTTGACTGACAATTTCAGTCATGTTGACATATATGTAGAAATTGTCCTGCTGATCATTTTGGCTTTTTAAAGTTTCTATCTACATTTGTTTCTATTATTTTTTTTAAGATAACAAGCTTGGATGATATATTGGCTCTCAATAATGACGACTTCAGTATGTATACTAAAGAAATTTATCCTGTTGAACTTACTTTAAATAAAGCTAATACTAACAATGACCACTGCCCTTTCCTCGATCTTGATATCCATATCATTAACGGAAAGCTTAATACAAAAATTTATGATAAAAGAGATGATTTTTCATTTCCTATCGTTAATTATCCATTTTTAGATGGTGACGTTCCTTGTCACCATCTTACGGTGTTTATATATCTCAACTTGTACGATTCGCTCGTGTATGTAACAACGTTTCAGATTTTAACGAAAGAAATTTATGTATTACTGAAAAATTATTACACCAGGGTTTTCGATATCACAAACTAGTCAAAACATTTACTAAATTTTATCATCGGTATAAGGACATCATTCGTAAATATAGCTCAACATGCAGACTTCTTATACGTTCAGGTATTTCACATCCAATCTTTTATGGTAATATTCTTTATAAAGCACTAAAATGTCAGTATTCACCTCAGAAGCTAACAAAACCTTTAAATAGACTTATTAAGAAGGGATATAGTTACGATACTGTTGTCAGGTCGTTAAAGATTGCATATTTTGGCTTTAATATTGATTCACTTATAGGGTCTTTGCATCGGAACTAAACACATTTATTTAAAACCAGTTGTTGGCATGACACGGGTTATGCTCTTCTCATATATTTTATGATGGTATGATACTAAACCCTAACGGGAGGGATTGTGCTTGATATTCATATGATGAAGACATAATCTTTCAATCAGTTTAATTGAGGTCTGGAGCTGGCATGTCAGTTAACTGCTAGTAGTCTGTTGTTATTTATGTATTATTGTCATTTTGTTTATTTTCTTTTGTTACATCTTCTGACATCGGACTCGGACTTTCTTTAACTGACTTTTAATGTGCGTATTGTTATGCGTTTACTTTTCTACATTGGCTAGAGGTATAGGGGAGGTTGAGATCTCATAAACATGTTTAACCCGCCGCATTTTTGCGCCTGTCCCAAGTCAGGAGCCTCTGGCCTTGTTAGTCTTGTATTATTTTTACTTTTAGTTTCTTGTGTATAATTTGAGTTTAGTATGACGTCCATTATCACTGAACTAGTATATATATTTGTTTAGGGCCAGCTTAAGGACGCCTCCGGGTGCGGGAATTCTCGCTGTATTGAAGACCTATTGGTGACCTTCTGTTGTTGTCTGTTCTGTGGTCGGGTTGTTGTCTCTTTGACACATTCCCCATTTCCATTCTCAATTTTAAAACTTAAAAGATGGTAAAATCATCTTTAAAGGAAAATAACTCAATAATAAGTCACCTGAAGGTTTATGCTATTATGGCTTATTTGTAGATCTTGTCTTGCTGATCATTTTGCTGTTTAAAGTTTCTATCTGTCTATCATAATTTTCAAGACAATAAGCAAAACGCAAAAGCGTCATTAACAGGCAATAACTTCATAAAGAGTCGACTGATAATTTCAGTCATATATTTGGATGATATATTGGCTCTCAATAATGACGACTTCAGTATGTATACTAAAGAAATTTATCCTGTTGAACTTACTTTAAATAAAGCTAATACTAACAATGACCACTGCCCTTTCCTCGATCTTGATATCCATATCATTAACGGAAAGCTTAATACAAAAATTTATGATAAAGAGATGATTTTCATTTCCTATCGTTAATTATCCATTTTAGATGGTGACGTTCCTTGTCACCATCTTACGGTGTTATATATCTCAACTTGTACGATTCGCTCGTGTATGTAACAACGTTTCAGATTTTAACGAAAGAAATTTATGTATTACTGAAAATTATTACACCAGGGTTTTCGATATCACAAACTAGTCAAAACATTTACTAAATTTTATCATCGGTATAAGGACATCATTCGTAAATATAGCTCAACATGCAGACTTCTTATACGTTCAGGTATTTCACATCCAATCTTTTATGGTAATATTCTTTATAAAGCACTAAAATGTCAGTATTCACCTCAGAAGCTAACAAAACCTTTAAATAGACTTATTAAGAAGGGATATAGTTACGATACTGTTGTCAGGTCGTTAAAGATTGCATATTTTGGCTTTAATATTGATTCACTTATAGGGTCTTTGCATCGGAACTAAACACATTTATTTAAAACCAGTTGTTGGCATGACACGGGTTATGCTCTTCTCATATATTTTATGATGGTATGATACTAAACCCTAACGGGAGGGATTGTGCTTGATATTCATATGATGAAGACATAATCTTTCAATCAAAAACTTGCGGGAATTTCTCGCTGTAAAAAATGGTAAAAATCATCTTTAAAGGAAAATAACTCCAATAATAAGTCACCTGAAGGTTTATGCTATTATGGCTTATTGTAGATCTTGTCTTGCTGATCATTTTTGCTGTTTAAAGTTTCTATCTATCTATCATAATTTTCAAGACAATAAGCAAAACGCAAAAGCGTCATTAACAGGCAATAACTTCATAAAGAGTCGACTGATAATTTCAGTCATGTTAACTTATTTATTTATCTTGTCTTGTTTATCTTTTTGGCTCTTTAAAGTTTATATCTATCTATTATGGTTTTTGAGATAAAAAGCAAAACGCTAATATTGGTAAAATTTTACATTTAAGGGCAATAACTCCTGAAAGAAGTCTGGCAGTTTTGACGTAAATTTACAGCAGTTAGATCTCAACATTCTGAACATTTCTGCACCCCTCCCCCCTTTTACCGTAAGATTTTCTATATTCAAAGCGATTTTCAAGATAAAAGACAAAACATGCATTTTACCCTTATGTTCTATTTTAGCCGTGTCGGCCATGTTTGTTTGCAGGCGGGGTCATCGGACACATTTTGTAAACAAGATACTCTAATAATGATTGTGGCTAAGTCTGGTTAAATTTGGCACAGTAGTTTCATAGAAGAGTTTAATAAGATATTAATCTAAAGCGCAAAACAATGGTAAAATTGTCATTAAAAGGCAATAACTCCAATAAAAATTGTCTGACGATTTCGGTCATATATTTGTAGATCTTGTCTTGCTGATCACTTTTCCTACTTAAAGTTTCTTTCTATCTGTTATAGTTTTCAAAGCGATAGGCAAAATTGAAAAAAAAAATGATAAAATTTGACATTAAAGGGCAATAACTCCTATAAGAGGCCATCTAACAGTTTTGACAGAATGTAGATCTCAAACATTTCCATCCCCTGTTAGATTTTCTCTATTCATAGCGGTCTTCAAGATAATAGATAAAACTTGCATTTTACCCCTATGTTCTATTTTTAGCCATATCCGCCATGTTGGTTATTTTAACTATTTTTATTTAACTAGATACCATAATAATGTTTGTGGCCAAGATTGGTTATATTTGGCCCAGTTGTGTCAGAGGAGAAGATTTTTGTAAAATTTAACGGACGAGACAGACGATGGACGACGGACGACGGACACCAAGTGATGAGAAAAGCTCACTTGACCCAATGATCAGCAATGCAAGCTCGACAAAAAAAAATAAAATTTAGTCATGAATGATATTCTAGTCTAACAATGTTTGAAAGTGTCCATTGATGCAAAGGCACAACAACCTAGGTGAGAAAGGCTCGTTAGAGCCTCTAGTTTTTTATAATAAACGATTGTAGAAGAAAAAATGATAGATACCTATAAGCAACATGACTGAGATTTGAAAAATTTAAAAGTGAAAGTGTTGTATCATGCGTTTCAAATAGCGCGACTATCCTGCTATTCATGCTAGTTTGCTAAAATATGTATATCGTATGCATCCAGTTATGACATAGCCAGTAGTCCCGTCCTCTAGAAAGGCATGCCAGTGGATGCAGAACAAAACAGTATATCATCCCCCCAAAAAAACCAAACTATTATTTCTTTCCTTCAAACAGTTTTTTATCACAAAATATTCATAACTCCAAGGTATTACAAATTCAAAATCAGTAGCAAAACTTAAACATGTAACATTATTTCATCATATGGAGGTCCCGGTGCAGGCATTAAATATATCATAGCTAGGTTTAATCAGGTCTCATGACACGAACAAAATAACTCCTCTTTTTTAAGAATTCTTTGAAGATTTTACTTTAATTATCCTTGACAAATAATTGAATAATATACAAACCAGGTATCACGAGAACACGAATGTGCTGCAAACAACGAACTAGGATGTATCTTAATAAACTGTTTAGAATGATTTAACACAAAATATCAAGGCAACAGAATGGATGAAAACAAGTTTCTAGCGAGAATTGTACCTAAAATTTGTACAACCTTGGCATTTTTCGCCTCGACGTCAACATGTTTATAACCATATGAAACAATACATAATTCATTACTGGACAATGTTTATATAATCAAATGGTATTCGAAAAAAGCCAATAAGTTTTAATCTAAGGTATTGTAAGGTAAGAGGGGATTAGTGTACTTCGTTACTGCTTGAATAAAAGGAAAGGACGAAAATCCTTATTTTCTCAAGATTTTATATTTTAACTATAATAGATTGCAGGTGTTTCCTCATCACCAGACATGACAAATATCTCGACTGTGACACATTCAGATCATTATACTAATGACAATAGCAATAATCTTCGTGCGCGGCCGTGTTCAGATCTTCTACAAGACATTTTGGACTTTGATGACTCTGAACAATAAAGGCAACAGAAGTATACCGCTGTTCAAAAGTCATAAATCGATTAAGAGAAGACAAATCCAGGTTACAAACTAAAACCTAGGGAAACACATCAACTTTAAGAGGAAAACAACACTGTCTCATTTCTAAATGTAAAACCCAAATTTGCAAAACCTGTAAAATTTAATAACAGATGCTCAATTCACTAACGATTTAACTAAAAAATCTTACTTTACCAGAAGCTACGATGATATGTATTGTTAATTAACAATTCTCGTCTGCCCAAAGAGCATAACCTTTGCGCATTGGTATAAGTCGGTGAAACGAAAGGAAGGCTTAATAAACGTATGTGCGGCCATAGATCAGACATCAACAACAAATTTTGTGAGAAGGGGCAAACATTTCTGAATCAACAACAGCTAGCCACCTAAACTTTTTCAAAAATTGAAGAATTTTACATGGTTATATGTTTGACTAAATACCAAAAACATTTGATAAAAAAACAAAGAAAAAAAGCAGTTTGAAATTTTTATGTTTTACATTGACTTTGTAAGTTTTACAAGTTCTATTTATAAAATGGATATTGCCAAGTTGGGTCATGTGACATATGAAATTGAACATCCAAATGAGCTTTATTCAAAAATGAAAATTTCAAACCTTCTTTTAAAACCCTCGTGAGCCTGAATCCATTAATTGGAAACAAAACTTCAAATTACTGATGGATTCAGTCGAAGATTATGCCAGCCAGGTAATGGGTTAAACGCGAGAAAGAAGACGTAGATACTCTTTCCGAAAGGATTAAGGCTGTCAGGTCGTTGATACAAATCAGAATTTAAAAACTGAATGGGTCTATGAATACCCATGTAACATCAATCTTTAAAGACCCAAATGTTGCAAACACCTATCTTTCTGACTTGGTACAGGCATTTTCTTATGTCAATCGCATTACATAAACTGCTTGATAAATGAATTAGGTATTGACAATTCATTTGGAAACTCAACATATACCCCACGACACTTACCAATGAGGAATTCCTGGATAATCATATGTCTGTTCTATGTTCCTTTGAAATTCCAACCAAAGATGAAGAACTTGATCTTCTTTCACTGTATTGGATACCTTAACTACAAAAGTGTCATTACGAACAACATTATATTGCTTGGTCTTCCAAGTGCTCCACGAAACCTCTTTCTA
Source organism: Mytilus coruscus (assembly GCA_017311375.1). Taxonomy (NCBI): domain Eukaryota; kingdom Metazoa; phylum Mollusca; class Bivalvia; order Mytilida; family Mytilidae; genus Mytilus; species Mytilus coruscus. Next base: position 30,359,072 of record CM029602.1, on the reverse strand, counting down.
AATTATTAACATCAAGTTTATCAGCAATCAAAGCCGGACTTGAAACTACCTATTCTAGAGGTGGTATGAATAAGATGTGGATACTAAAATAATCCAAAGATCGTTTAGAGTACATACAATCTAAGACTCTTTCGTCTTGCAATAGTATTAAAACATTTGACTTTTCTACACTTTACACAAGTATTCCCCATTCCAAACTAAAAGACAAATTGAAAAAGTTAGTCCTGCTTTGTTTCATAAAAAAGAATGGCCAATGTAGATACAAGTATCTTGTCTAAGGGAGGGATAAAAAATCACTCTAATTCAAACAAAAAATTCCGTTTGGAGGACGTGTTTTCCAACAAACAATCGGCATATATTCATAAGAACCAACTGTGCTCCTCTTCTTGCCGACTTCTTCTTTTATTCATATGAGGCTGACGTCATACAGGAACTTCTTAGAAAGAAAGAAAAGAAATTAGCAATATCCTTTAACTTCACTTACCGCTATATTGATGATGTTCTCTCACTAAATACTAATAGTTCAAAATTTGGTGACTATGTTGAACGCATCTATCCCATCGAACTTGAGATAAAGGAAACAACAGATCAATTAAGTCTGCCTCATATCTTGACTTACATCTAGAAATTGACAATGAGGGACGGTTGAATACAAAAAATTACGACAAAAGAGATGATTTCAGCTTCCCAATTGTGAACTTTCCATTTCTATGTAGCAAAATGCCAACAGCGTAGTATGTATCTCCCAGTTAATATCATATTTCAAGGCTTGTATTTCCTATCATGTTTTACTTGATAGAGGGTTGCTACTCACAAGGGATCTATTAAGCCAAGAGTTCCAAGTGTTGAAGTTGAAATCATTCCTTCGTGAATTTTACGGTCGCCATCAAGAGTTGGTTGACCGTTATGGAATAGTCGTTTCATAGATGACGACGGATATGTTCCAATTGTCGTAACTACAATCCCGTCCCCTTTTCGCCGAATGTCACCTACCGAATTAGACTTATCATCGGATTTGTACTTACATCAGAAACAAGACGGGTGCCACATGTGGAGCAGGATCTACCTACCCTTCCGGGGCACCTGAGATCGCCCCCAGTTTTGGTGGGGTTCGTGTTGCTCAGTCTTTAGTTTTCTATGTTGTGTTTTGTGTACTGTTGTCTGTCTGTTTGTCTTTTTCTTTTTTAGCCATGGCGTTGTCAGTTTATTTTCGACTTATGAGTTTGAATGTCCCTCTGGTATCTTATGAGTTTATATCTTTAGCCTCTCTTTTATGAAGGATTGTTTACTGATTACAGTACACATATTACTTTCTCTATATTTGTTTCCTAGATCGATTATAAGTAAATATATGTAAATCCCATCAGAGAAGTGATTTCCACCGAACATTTATTCTTTGGTTTGGTGTACTGTGGTTGAAATACCGAATTTGAACAGGCTAATGCGATTATGATACTTTCTTACACTCATTTAAAGTATAATGAATTTTTGTCACACATTTTGTAATTACATTTTAATAAGTCTTAGATTTAAATTTTGTACCTAAATCAAATTGATGAGAACATGCACCATTTCATGAAAATCTGATTAAATTTGTCAGCTCTTACATATTCCGTTACATATAAATATTATTGACCTGAAAAGCGATCAGTTCAAAAGAAAGTAAAGCAAGAATATTAAATAATTTTAATACTTATGATACCTTTAAAGAAACTGTACCAAAAGAACAAGACATGTTGAACATCGAATGTTACAGTAGACTTTTGGGTATAAGTTTATGTATGAAAAGTCAAATTGGGATCAAAAAACTACAAAGAAAATCAAGCTACAACTGAGAATGACACTTAAGAAAATCATGTTCGCGCTTTGTTTTACATTGTTCAAAGTCAATTCATGTTTCTTTTATTACTTTCCGGAATTGATTTAAATATTTGGGAAGGTTAGATACTTTAGCTTGCTTTCAGTGCTTATTGTTGATAAAATTGTATAGATTTGAAGTTGCACTGACGAGTGTGTCTTTTAATTCGTGATGTATTAAGTTGTGAGTAGATTAAGATACTACCTCCTTGGCAGATCTTAAAGAATGAGCCAAAAAATCTAAATTCTTATACATATTACTTTGCTCTGCTTTCTATACTGTCTTAAAGGTAAAAGAAAATAAGAATATCGGTCTAAACGAAAGAAATAGGTACCAATATTTGCAACTTTAAAAAAATTAAGACATTGTTACGTCATTTTACCACCTTCGGTTCAATTTTAAAGGTTTTGTACATATTCTATTGTTAGAATTATTGCCCTAAATAAGGCAATAGGTTTTTCTTATTGTTGAAGGCCGTATGGTTGCCTATAATTGCTTACATCCACTTCATTTGAACTTGGGTGGATAGTTGTCTCATTGACAATCATACCACATCTCCTTATTTTTTTTATACAGAATGTATTCGCCTATAGTACATTTTTGTCTTCACGTTTCTTCAACATTTGTAAACAGATAAAAAAAGCTTTGAGGGTTCCTGATGCAGGTAAATCTAGAAAAACGCTTCGCACGCATACAATTTATAAACTGTTGTTTTCATTTTTAGTAGTTTTATACAAACAATTCTGCACTATAATCCTTAATTAAGCACAAACAGTCTTATCAATAAATACGACAGGTAATATATAATGAACTAATACATGAATATTTGTACAGGAAAATACATTAACTTACGGACTTTTTTACTAGTATTAAACTAAATGACAAGTAGTGCACTGAACAAATATATTTAGTATATCAGCAAAATGACTCTACACTCTACTGTCGAATTTCCACGTGGAGGCGGTCGGTGTAGTCTTGAACGGTAAGTTCACCTTGAAGAAATCGTTTTTTCAGTGTTGCCAATCTGTTGTATATGTTATTGTACTTCTTAGATGTGGGTCGTTGAGTTCCCCTAGCTGCTACGTATACTTGCATCTGGTTGGCATCTGTGTTGGCTTGATTCTTCTGTAGGATTTCTTTTCGGATGTAGATTGTTAGGTGACGTGCTTCTTTAGTTTGCTGTGCCATTCCTCTGTATGATTGTTAGTGCGTGATCCTTTGTTGCTGAAGTGGTTCCATTGTTAACGGTTGTTTCATTTTACTTAGTAGTCGTTGACAGAAGCGAAAGCTGTCGTGTCTATGGCAATTTCTTTGGCGTCTTCAAATGCCTTTCAAGCTAGCATATACTTTCGATATGGGTTTTCCAAATTGTATTGGCATTCTAATATGACGTCCTTATTTCGCTTTGTAAACAAAGCCGTGTTCTAATTACCATACAATATGTTTCAAACATGTGCACAAACATACTGTTTACACTCTCGTTATTTTCATTTTTATTCTGATAAAATGTATATATTTTACCTGCTTACAACAAATTTTATCATATATTGTTATTAAAATATCATACCCTGCTATTAGTTTTTAATATTATTAAATATGAAAATGAAATGTACAAAGTTCATGGGGAGGAAACTATAGCAGCCAAACATTCCTTAGGTAATTTAGCACGCTTCGACAAACCGTATTTGTCCTATTAGAATCGAAATAATTCCTTCATGTCATGCTCTATGCTCATTTTAACATGGGTAGGCATTATATTTGACCAAATTTTACACCTCCCTTACGCTCAGTGTAAAATATCGACATAAAAAGTATTTGTCAAATTCAAAGCATTCTCCTGATAAATTTATAAGATATTTCAAAACTTTGCACATATTTTGTTAATATATCTTCCATATTTCCCTAAATTTAATGAAGGAATTCGGTATCCTTTATAAAATTTGACAGGTAAAATACAGGTAAAAAATATATATACTATAATTCAGAAATAAACTATACTTTATTAAACAACAAAAGACCTTATGTTTTTATAAATCGGCAGTTGAACGTAGGCAAACCAGGATGACACCGAATAAACCAGTACATTTAATGGGTTTACTCCTTGTTTGCCCACGTTTAATTATACCATTTATCTATTAGTAAAGAAAACAAAAACGACAAAAGGTTTAATGGGCATATAATTGTATAGTCTGTTCCAATTTTATAGGTATATGGTTTTTCTATATATTCAGGTATTTTTTATTTTGTAGTTTCATTTTATTTGTATAGATAAATAAAAAGAAATCAAATATTTGTTTCTCAATAATTTAATATCAATTCAATCAATTCATTTAACATACAACTAATAACAAAACAATGGCATATATATATATAAAAGTATCTAAATAATTCATTGGTTTCTAAATGATTATAATATAGATAAACCAACATATGATAAAGTTTTCTTTTATTGCAAACATAATCTAATTAATTTATGAATCAAATTATTGCATTCATTGCATACGGAAATAAATAAAGCACTATGTAAAAATGAGTATAATGGGGCACTATATGTATAATGATGGAAAACACAACATTTAATATATATTTTAAAAGTCTCAAAACATTATATTCACAAAGTCACAAAACATGGTATTCACAAAGTCACAAAACATTATATTCACAAAGTCATTCAGTTCAAATGAAGAAGATGGGATGTTGCGTCAGAGAAGTCTATCACGTTGATGAGTCTTTGTTGGTATTTGTCTTTATGATATGTAAAAATTGCTTAAAAACTTAGCACTCATGATTATTCATTAAAAGAAGAAAATGCTAGCTTGGATGTTCAAATTACTTTTTACATTTTTTAAGAATGTACCAACAATTTAAAAATTTTGTCGATAATTTGTCAAAATAATAAACATCCAGTATATGTACTAGTACACGCAAGACACTTAGGATTTTATTTTGTAAATATTAATAAAAATTTCTGATGCCGTTGTTTCCATTTCTATAGTCATGCAATTAAACGGTTGATAAAATAATAAATGAATGTTTCCATTCAACAGAAATATTTGCTCATGAAACATATCTCGATCCGTTGTCCTCTTCATGAAGGATGTATCCCAATTTTTCAAACATTTAAACGTTTTTAATCGAACATTAATACTCTACTCGACATGTCAATAACAATACTATTTTGATTTGATAAAAAAATTTGACCAATTAATTTTATCAAAACATTATTTGATCTGGCTTTTCCAGTGATAGGAATCGAGCGCCACCGATATGTCTTGTGCAGACGAAACGCGTCTGGTGTACAAAATATAAGTCTAGTATCTTTCATGAGTTTTTACATAATTGAAAACTATTATATTCATTACCATACAAGACATAACCTATTTTTAAGTTGTTTTCAATCACCGAAGCATATTAATATGAACATCTAAAAATGGCTCTGAGGTCCTAGAATGTTGATAGATTGACAACTACTAGGAGAGATGAATGTTTTTCTAGTGCCCAATGCTTTTCAACTTCTACTTTATTATCATATACGGAAGCACGACAAAAAGTGGAAACACTTGTAGGGATCTATTACAGATCATGATAAAATATCGGTCAGTAAACTGACCATTTAACAATCAACACATTTAGCATGTAGAATCATAACACGGTGTATGCAAGAGATAGCAGGCGAAAGAGATGCTTCCTACGTCGATGGTACCTGTTTACACGACCAATTTTTTCATCCAAACCTATATCCAAGATTTTAATGAAACTAAAGTATTTTGAAATATGGAACTATGTCGAAGTATCCTGTTTACTCAATCATAGTTGTTAGTGACATTTTTTCTACATAGTTGGTGGGATGCTTATTTAAGGTATATACGCAAACTTTAATGCACAATTACTTTGGAAATTTGGGGTCAATTATTTATGGTTTCAATCTCGCAAATTTGCCAAAAAATATATTCGACAGAAACGCTTCGTTTGTCCGTGTCATAATGAATATGTCAAAGGCAGAATTCAAAATCCTTAAACAAATTTAATGGTTTCTCAGGGATCTGGTTGTCCAATTATTATACCTCGTTTTTGATCAGTTTTTAGAGAAAAAAAGCTTTATTCCATTACACTCTGCCAAAATATTTCAATGTTTTAAGTTTTGATGCAAGTAACATGATCAAAATAGTTAATTAAAACAAAAATTTAATCCTTTTTATCTGTTTATCGTTTATTGATTGTCATAAATGAGGCCATTGTTTTTTTCGTTTATTTCAAATTTTGTCATGTCAAAACATTTTTAGCTGACACGCCGTATAATAAACGAAGAGAATATGATTACAAAAAGGAAAGTCACTGTTTCTAAATTTTGTGCTTCTGTATAGCTTTACTTTATGTACATGCATAGTCCTCTGTGCATGGTAAAAAAACACATTGAGTATCAGGTTGACAGGTTTTGTTTTTCTACTTAACCCTGACAAATTGATACAACTTTCTTGTAATACCAAAAAAAAAAAAAGAAAAAGAGTAGGGAATCAAAATTATTATGTTTCCAATTAAATTCATAGTAAATTAAATATAGGGATTATAGCCGACTGTCATAACTGACAAGATAGTTTATAACAATGTCATGGTCTTCTCAGAACTTCATCAATGTCTACAAAGGTCGGTGGTTCTCTCAGGGTACTCCGGCTTCCTCCACCAATAAAAACTGACCGCCACGAAATAGCACAAAAGTGTTGAAAGTGGCGTTAAACATCAATCAATCAATCAATCAATGTCTACAATCCCGAGTGATATTAAGCTATATTAGAAAACTAAAGCATTCTTTCTACAAATTAATATTGTATTTCCATTTCCATGTCAAATATAATACTAGAATATTTCTGCGAGCAGGAAAATTAGTATATGCAAGTCATCTTCTCTTAGAATGATTAATTTTCGTCCTTACCATGTTAACTACATGAATATATTTCTTTGGAATTGAAGATGTTTTAAACGCTCTGATATATAAGAAAGTAATATCATAATTAATTAAATATACAAAAGCATTAACCTGAAGATTAGAAAGTTGAGAAAGACAAATGAAGATGATATCCAAAAAAAAACTGTTTGATATGCAATGATGATCAAATGCACCAAACATATAATAATAGTATTTTATAAATCTGCAACGTCCGAAGCGCTTTTCTCGTTTTATCCTAATGTATTCCTGTCACGTAATGTTGTCATTTTAGCGGTATTTTTAACATTGCCATATAAGCGGGAGGTTTGGCTAGCCATACAACCAGGTTCAACCCACCATTTTTTCTTAAAATGTCCTGTCCCAAGTCAGGAATATGGCAGTTGTTATCAAATAGTCCATTTCTATGTATGTTGGCGTTTGTTTTTGTATCAGTTCAGTGTTTATGTTTCAGTTAAATCGATTTATGACTATTGAACAGCGGTATACTACTGTTGCCTTTATTTATCCTCAGAAATGCTAAATACAAAACATCAAAAATTATTTGAGGAGCTTTAAAGTTTAAGACAAAAACGGACATAAAAAGAATAGCCAAAACTATCAATATTGAAAGATCACCTTTGTCCAAGGAAATTGGAACCTTAGTTATTTTTAAAATAATTTCTGCATTGATCAATGGAGGTTTAAGAAATAAATGTTATAAAGAATGTCAATGGCACAGCATTGACTACTTGGCTAACGATACCCTGGGGTACTAACTGTAGAAAAATATTAAACATAAACTCGAAGCGTTTTCTACCTTTAGAAATACACAAGTATGAATAATGTGCGCAAAAAAAAAAAAAAGACTGGTTTAGGTATTATGTCATGTTTTTCCCATGAAAAGCGATATACATTTTTCAGACTATTCAATTTTCACTTGCTAAAGCTACAAAGACCAGGAAGTTCCACTAGTGGCACCCGTAGGGATGTTCGTAGCAAGTTAAAGTCGTTATAGAGGTTTCCCAATTTGCTACCGTACCAACCGTAGTTCGAACTGGGAGCCGTCACTTAACTTTTGAAAATAATTGATGTATACACTTAATGTCAAAGTATGTTTAATGAATCAAAGTTAAAAGTATTTTGAGGATTTTAAGCTCCAACTTGGTATTAATTTCACGTGGATATTTTTCGTATTTATAGCAAACAATATTGCTTGTAATCGTTTATGCTTTCAAGCAACTGTTGCACGAACGGTTTGTAAATTAGATTTATTTCCCCAGAAATTGCAAAAAGAAGCTTAAATATAAAGCACATTTATAATCTATCTAATTTTCGCCTGTTATAATTTATTAATACATTATAAGATGAATTGGTTGGAATTTTTTGGGTAGGCTTTTATGATACCAGTACATGAAATAATAAGACCTATTTTTAGATACAACATTAACCTCATTGATAATGTAATAATGATGAAATAATATTAAAACTATATTCGACTGAGCGAGATTTAAAACCTAAATTGTAAATCCGAATGTGCAAGTCTTTCAAATTTATTTATTAGTCTAGAAAAGAAAGTTTCTCAAAATTCTCCGAAATATATATAAACAGTACACAAATTATTATATTTCATACAGGTGATCAAATTGTTTATTAAAAGACATTTTCGAAAACTTATCGACACTGACGATTACACCTATACTTAGTATTGATATAAAAAGAAATATTTAAATAACTGTTATAACAATATAAATCCTGAGTTTTAACCGGAAGAAGAAAAACATACGTAACCACAAATGGACCTCATACTTCTGTTTTAACGGTTTCTGGCAGGGGACACCTTCGTGAAAATAAATGAAATAAAAACATGCAAATTTAGACATCAGCAAAAGTGTCCCCAAATGGTAAATTTGTCATATCAAAATATAATATACAATTATAGATAAAAACAACTCATCAAAGATATCAGGCTTATATTTTGAACGCCAGACGCGCGTTTCATCTACAAAAGACTCAACAGTGACACTAGAATCAAAAAATTTAAAAGTCCAAATAAAGTGAGAAGGTGCAGATATTAATGTAGGAAACATTAAAAATGCAAGTCAATTTTAACATGTCTGTTACGCTTAAACATATTGTAACAGTAAACTTTGAAACACAACAAAAATATTAAGTTTTTGTTTTTGAAAAAGCTCGAGTTTAACTCATAGTGCAATAAAGTTTGTTCTTACGCTGTGTAAAAATAATAAAAGTACCATTGAAAAGAAAATTAATTTAACTGTTAATCGTCCAACATCAATTAGTTGTAAACATTTGATCAAAAGAGTTATTGTTGATGTTAGAAATCCCTGGTCAATTGTATCATTATTATTTAAATAAGTTTTGTGCTGTAAAATTATCTGTTATATGTTTTGTAATTGTTTCTGATTGCGTATGGTACTCAGGGGAGATATAGAACATGTAAACGAGTATTTCTTTGAACTGCGATACTGAAAGTTATAGAGATATTGTGAGTCTGGTTGGTTAACAATATTATCTCCGTCTCATTTCGAAATTTTTGAAAATAATTAACAAAAAATCAATTTGAATAATAAAACGATCTTGAAATCTAAGAACAAAATTGTTTTAACGACGAAGTGGAACATAAACTAGTTTTACACAGGGCTTTAATCTAATTTCATTCAATGTTATAAGTTATATGGTTTGCTACTGACCCCCTACGGATCCATAGAGAGTTAGTAAAGTCCATAGGGGTGAGGCCGAAGGCCGAATCTCCTATGGATTTTACTAACCCTCTAAGGATCCGTAGGGGGTCAGTAGTGAACCGTATAACGAATTTATCGCAAACGGGACTTTTCCTGCTTAGTTATGTATAAAAAAGCTAACGTTAAACCAATCATAACGTCATAATTTATCCGAGGTGCGATAATATACCATATATCTTGCTACTGAAACCGTCTGCACTTATAGATTATCGATGGTTTTTCAAACGAAAGGGTGTTTCTCAGCTATAATCTCATCGAAGGGCGACAGCCCTGAGATGAGATGTTGCCGAGAAACATCCTCGACTTTGAAAGACCATTGATAATCTGTTTATTGCTATTTTGACTGTGACGTCGTTGATGTTTACATTGATAACGGCAAGTGCGCCCTTAGTTTTTGACGATAATTTATTATCTCAACCGAGTAGCATGATATGAAAAATTATCACAAAAAAGATTTAAGGAAAAAGACACAAAATAGCGATAATAACATTTATAGATCACTTGACTAAAATTGGTTGTCAACTCAAAGGAGTAAAAGATTTCAAAGGACACTCATAAACCATAATAAGTCGATAAAAAACTCATTAAAGATTTCAGGCTTATAGTTTCGTAAGCCAGAATGTGTTTCGTCTATATAAGGCACACCAGTGGCACTCGAAACAGTTGAAAGGCCAAATCAAATACCAAAAATTAAAAACCAAAACCAAAAATTCCGATAAAAAATTGAGCCTACTACGGCTAAAACAATTTATGCTAGTGGGTAGAAACTCCTTAGTGTACGAAAACTTATCTACATAATTTCATAAGCAGTAAATTTACAGAAAAATCATATCAATGCTATTTCATGTCAACACTAAAGTGCTGACTACCCGGCTGGTGATCGAACAGAAGCATACGTCGCGTTGGTCATGGCAAATAAATGTCTCGACCGTGATAAGAACGATTCGTAGATGTCCAATCGAGGAAAAGAGGCCTTCATTGTTTCTTCTATAAACAGAATATATCCGTGGTCATCTGTGAAACAGATCAGGCAGTTCCATAACGGTTACACACATCCGGATGGCGTCCGTAAAACTATGGAAGAGATCACTTCATCTCTACCTTTATTATTTGTTGCTTAAATAGTTTCTTTTGCAAGTCCAAATCCAAATCACTGAAGTCATGATATGCAAAGCAAGCCCTGTATTATCGTATTAACGTAGAGATATGTACAGGCGCTGTTTAAAAAGTGAACAATGAAACAATGAAATCCTTTAGTTTTCGTAATTTTTAGTTTTCGACAAATCCTCGTTATAAATTTTTATATTCAGGTCATAATATGAATCGTATGTGGTTTTCTTTATTTCACGTTAAATCGGATAAAGATAATCAGTCCTCAAACCTTTAATTATAAAATTTAAGGACATCATATATAGCAAAATAGGGCATTAAAGGAAAATTCATCTTTCTTATGAGATAAAAGCATTAATCTCTTCGGGATATGAATAAAGGAAGAGGTCGATTGGAAGAGGATCACCATTGGTTCCTAAATGGAAGCCGACCTTCTTTAAAAACATTATCCAGTAAACAAAACAATGTATGCTCTCAACAAAAAAATCAGCATCATAAAGATGTCAGTTTCAGAGGTTGAAGATTAATTACCCTAGATACATGTAATACACTAAAAACGGATTTTTTTTGAAGATGTGTATTTTTACGATCCACATGTAAAGTCTGTAGTCAAGTACTGTTAGTTATAACAGAGACATATAATACAATATTGTATTATATGTCTCTGGTTATAATATGTTATTCAAACATGCCTACTCTGTTGTCATGACTTATTAGACATGTATTTCACTTGACCCAGCAATTTCATTTTTCAGTACTGTGAGTTTTTAATGTTATTATATCAACATGTAGCCTAAATATATAAAAATATTAGAATCTTAAGCGAGAAGATGTATCAAATATTTCTGCTTTATACGTTTTCAAGACAAAATAGTCAACTCAAACACGCCTGAATATAAAAAGGTATACTCGACTTTTTCTTTTTGATGAAATTATTGCCCATTTAAGATTTTTCCCAAAAAAACTGTCGCCGCGAATGTTTTAATAGATCAATCTTTTATCTTTCTGTGTATTTTTTTTTTTTTTGGCGGAATTTATGCTTATGCACAAATTAGATCCCCATATATTTGCACCTACCACAATCGACTGTTTTGATATAATATGTCTTTATTTGAAAGTGTACAAATATCTCGAAGCTCCATACTATAATTTAAGTAAAAACAAGTATATAAGATGCAAAAAGTCCTAAATTATGCGCCTACATTAAACTTTTAAAGCCCATAGAAACAGATGTAAACATATCAAATATACCAACTTGGCCTTTTTTACCTTCTCTAATAAAGAGTTTCATTTCTTTTGTTTAATTTCAACTGGATATCAGCCTATTTAGGACCAAATTTAGGACATATCTTATCTTAGGAGATTTTCATTAACCTGACTTGGGACTAAAACGTGTCCTAAAATTATCCTAAAAAAACGTCCTAGTCGTAAGACAGCATTGTTGACACGGCCCAGAATGTTTTCGTACAAAGTATGGATGTCTCTCTTAAAGCAAGACATTTTGTATCTACGTTGATAATTGTATATGATGAACAAAACTTGGACCAATTCTCTCAAACGCATTATAATTTAGAATGCGGAGAACTTGTTTAAAGTGTGTAGACGTCAGATTGATTGATTGATTAATTGGTGTTTAACACCACTTTCAGCACTATTGTGCTATTTCGTGGCGGACAGTTTTCATTGGTGGAGGAAGCTGGAGTGGCCGTAGAACCTTCGACCTTCGATAGGAAAACTGACAATCCTAGTCAAATAAGACTGGAGTCGACCGTACCTGCAACGTGTGAGATTTGAACTCTCAACCTCAGTGTTGACAGGCTAGTGATACAGAAGTTCTACTACTTAGACCATTCGGCCACCGAGGCCGCTATATAGACATCAGAAGGTTTCTTCTATTGCATAAGAAAAGATTGTATGCAACAGATATAATTAAGTATCCAATTTTCGTTTAAACAAAGACAAATGCGAGAACTTCTTGAGATTTAATGTATTTCATAACATATGTTGTTATATTTTATATATTTTGAAATTATAAAAAGCTAAGGTTTCAACTCCCTCAGGCAAGGTTGACCTTAGATGGATTTGGTTGTTTTTAGGTCCTTTTTGATCATGTAGCTCTTCAACTGTTTCGGTTCTTATACATCCTTATCATTCAAATATTCGGCTTTGAGCGTTCCTGATGAAGGAAAATCCAGAAATACGTTTCGGACGCATATAATTTATAATGTGTTGTTTTCATTTTCTATTGCCATACACTAAATGAAACGGTATCTATGAGGAAATTTTACAAATAAGCGTGCAACCTTATTGACAACTGGAGTAATCTACTCTATTAGAGCTTTGAGGAAGAACCACTTGAAAAATCGACCAGAATTTGTCGGTCGACATTACGATTTGGTTGATTGGTGCACTAAAAGTGTCTCAATTTAACAGAGACGTGTTTATATTGTCATACAAAATCTCAATGTTTACTTTTTGTCTATTTTGACCAAGCATACTTACTAGATATGAATAACGCCACTGGATTTTTTTTTCTTAATCAGACCCAAAATGTATTAAAAAAATCATCAGGCGAAAAGTACGGTGATCAAAAAGGAAACAAAAAGGACACACAAGTTTATAAAATATCAAAGAAACTCGGACGGAGCAATATAAATCCATCATGAACCCGTTGTTAACACAATATATATATTTATTTAATTGATTCACTGCTTTTGACTGTTAAGACAATTTTGCCTAAATAAGACAGCCCCAGTATCATACACGTATAAACTGTAAATATTCATCAAAGATGCTAGGCTGTTACAGTCACCAAAATACACAAATGTACTATAAAAGAACATGTAGGAAAATTGACAAGAAAAATACATGTTAAACTACATGATAACTTTTAAAAAACTGTAACCAAAAGATGAGACGCTGTTCCTTAATTGTACAGTGATAAGATTTGTTAGGTCTGTTTAAAAGTCAAATTACATGTCACCACTATCACAGAGCACCAATATAAATTCTAATATGACGTTTTTCTTTCGCTTTGGAAACAAAGCTATGTTCTAATTCCAATAAAACATGGGCTGCACGTGATTGACGTAACAATTAAAATTGCAACGTCAGCTTTGTTTTGAACAACGCCGGAAATCAAAATGGACATTTGTTTTGGTTTTGCTCGCTAGGAAATTAAATAAAATCATGCTAAAAGTAAGTTTACATGTATCTGTTCATTTGTTTATCGTGAAACGGTTGATTTTCGATAACGTTTTGGCTTCATCAAATCAAAATGGATGCCTCTTGAACACGTATTATAGGTCCACTTCGAAGTACAAAAGTTCTAAATTTTCATGAATCGCTAACGCTCGGTATAAAGATATTGACAAGTATAATGCCTACCCATGTTAAAATGAGCATAGAGCATGGCATGAAAGAATTATTTCTTAATTATTCTTACAACGTTCGTTTGAATCAAATAATTCAGATTAGATTACATTTATTAAGAAACTATAAACAATGATATATATGTAAGCTATATCTACAGAATTAAACAAAACATTGAAAACAACTAACTTTTGTCAGTTTGTTTTGTATACGAAATGTTGAATAATGATACGTAAAATATATAATCATGGCTCATATAAAAATAAAGAGAAGTGGTATGATTGCCAATGAGACAACTATCCACCGGTGACCAAATGGCATAGATGTAAGCTATTTTAGTTCATCGTTTGGTACATGTATGGTCTGTAATATCGTGATGTTCATGTATTTGTTTATGCTTTTTGAAGATGCTGGGGTGTTGTCGCACTGTCGTATACAACACAACTTCTTTGAATTCATTTATATGTACAATGTATCTATTCTGGACATAAAATACCATGCATTATGTTTCTGATGGGAAGATTTTATTTGAGTATAGTTACGCAAGTTTTCCCTGAGGATAAGAATGTTCCGGCACAGTAACTATCCAGTTAATATAAAAGTTTACGTTACACTCAGATTTGCATTTAGTCTTTTTAAAATTATTAAAGTTTGATTTTCTACTAACAGTAAATGTAATATTAAAAGTCGGTTTGCCAACAGTCAACAAACCTTTGGTGAGGACCTTGTAAAACCCTCCAGACGTATTTTTGTTATTGTTTTAGTATGTTGAAGAAACGCTTTCTCGTATATCCCAAATATCCTTTACTCATTCATTTCAAGTCTCGTATATTTTTACCAGGTCTTAAAAAATACACACACGCAACTACATTATAAAATTCTAACTTCATATGAAATTACAATTTATATATCATTATTCCATTATTCAAGAAAAACCTTATTGACCCTCCCAAACGGTTAAAATCATATTTACGGATTATTATTTTCTGAAGTTCATTATTTTATTCTCCATATCAATGATATTTATGGAATAGTTTTTATATTATGTCGGAATATCCTTTTGTTGATTGAGTTATGCCATCAAAGATATGTCAAATATAAAAAAAAAAAAATAGCAAACCTTTTTAAACAGATCAATACTCAAACTTGTTTCTTTATCATACGGAATGTCACGTCTTTTCCATAATTTTAGAACTGGTCATGAGTGTATTAATACGAAAGGAATATATTATAATTAAATATAAAGTTTTATCACTTAGTCTACAATGGAATGACATATTCCGTAACTATTCTCAAAGTATAGTCAAAACACGTTTGTTTCAGTTTTTGAAAGTCCGAATGATTTTGTTCTTCGGATAGAAAACTTCACCTTAGTATAGCTACCACCAAAAACATATTTCATCACACTTACGAATCGTTTATTAAATGCACAGAATAAAAGAAAGTTCATTGATAAGTTACACAGTAGAAGAATATTGCTGACTTGACGAAGTTTTTGATAATGTGATTGAGAAATATGCAGGAGACGAGTAAAATCTCCAATCGTGGATGGTAAGATTGCTATAATAGACATCATTACAATACTAATGAGGGTTATTGTGAACCGTCTCTGATCAATTAGCCATTCCTTCTCTTTGTTATTCCTGATATCATATTCCTTTCTAATAACTCTCGCTCTTTGAACAGCATATATCAGATAAGTATTTGTCAACGTGAAGATAACTAACGGTAAAACATGAAAAAATGCAATACATGCTATATCATAAATTCTATAATTGGTAGAAGATCGGAATTCGGTCGGGTAAATACGGTGCTGTCCCTGTGTGGCTATGAGACTGTAGCATAGAAATCGTGGAATTGATATTAGAAAAGTTGAGATAAAGATTAATATGATTCTCCCTTTAGCTTTCTTCAAGGAAAATTGAGCACGAGCCCACAAAGGAGCTTTAACATAGAGAAATCTATCTACTGACATCCCAACAGTTAACAAAACGCTTGAAGCAGTTAAGAAGTTGACAAGCGGAAAGAAAACGTATGCATCAAAGAACTTCCATCCATACAAGTTAGACTTTCTAGAAACTGTTAAATGTATAAATGACAACAATAATGCAAACGTATCAGTTAAGGCCAGTGCTTTCAGATACAAATATGGCGAATCATTCAGAGCTCCTTTGTATAATATAATTAAGTTCAGAATATTTCCAACGACGCCAAATACACATAGCGTTGGTCCAATGTAATTTTCACAAATAATTGACACCATGTTCGTTCCATCGTCTGATTGGTTCGTGAAATGACTGTACACGACTGATTCATTCAGTTGTATCGTCTCCATAGTTGCTGAAGTGACATTCATCTTATCTGAAATTGACAATATTTTTTAAAATTAAAACTAGTACATTTAAGAGTGCACACATTACACATATAATTTGATACACACAATTGTAGATGATGACTTCCTTCACAAGGTTTTAAATATTAATAAATATTTGTTTTTTTGTAATTTTCAGGGGGGATGCATCACGCGTTTCTGCAGTCAACACATCCCATTAACGATTTTTCAAAATGAATTATTTAAATTACAATGAAAATGTACTTCGTTTGTCTTCCTGCAATATAGATAATATCCTAGTACAGCCATGTACGATAGCGATATAAGATACAACACGAAACCTCTGTTATGATCTGTTATATCAAACTAAATTTGGCTAGTAAAATAAAAAAATGAAATATTCAATTAAAAATTGGCGAGTCTGATAAAATAACATGAGAATTCAATCCAAGTTGAACGATTGCATGGTCTTTTTTCGTACTTTGTTCAGTTCTGATGTTGTAAGTGAAAGGTGTGTCCGACTTTTCTTTTATTTTAGTACATTTCATGGATGAAATAACTAATATGCCTAAATTTTAATTGAAAACTGAGGGAACGAAAATAGAATAGAATACAAGTAAGAAATACACCGCAAATGTTAACATTTGTAGTAGCACGAAGCCTTGTTTTTGTTATTCAAGCATACCTACTCTGTTGTTCCGACTCATTAGAAAAGTATATATTTCAGTTGACCATATACTTAATCTCTTGGTACTGTTAATTGTTAATGTTATCATATCATAATGTAGCCTCAATAAATATGAAAATAATGGAATCTGAAACGAGATAATGTATCGAACACGTCTAAACATAAAAAGGTGTACCCGACTTTCTCTTTTCGATGAGATTATTGCCCATTTTAGGAGTGGAATTGAAACCTATTCACAAATATATCACATGTATTTGCACCTACCATAATCGACTGTTTTCTACAAATTTGTCTTTAATTTAAAAGTTTACAAATTTCCGAAGCTCCATACTATAATTTTAGTATAAACACGTATATACATGCAAGATGCAAAGAAATCGTAAATTATGCACCTACATTAATCGCTTAAAGCCCATAGAAACAGATGAAAACAATTGAAATATACCAACTTGGTTTTTACCTTCTCTAATAACAACATCACGCTAAGACCACGATCCTACTACGACCTCAGAAATTATGAAAAATTTATAAAGTCGTAGTAAGATCGAGGTGGTCGTGGTAAGGCCGTAGTAAGGACGTACCAAGGTCTTCATGATCGTGGAGGTCCACGAACAATTTTGAACATGCTCCAAACATTCGTAGTGCAGTCGTGGCCAAAACTAGTCGTAGTAGAAGCGTATGAAGGTCGTAGTAAGGACGTAGTATGATCGGGATGGGCGTAGAAGCATCGTATTGGAAACGTGGTGCAATCAGGAAGCGACCTTACTACGATTTCACTGCGACTATCCCGATTTCACTACGTCTTTATTACGCTTCTAATACGAAATTGATACGATTATACTACATGTACGATGAGGAAGACAATAGTACGCTGCTACTACGCGCTTGCCGTCCTTAGTACTACCTTACTACGATACTACTACGTCCTAGACACGATAATTGCACGACGTGTCCTCATAATAATAATAATAATAATAATAATAATAATAATAATAATAATAATAATAATAATATCGTTTTTTAAAGAGAGTAACTCATTTGGATTAAACCAATTTTAAATAAGGCTCTCTACATACAATATTAACTACATGAATAAAACATAATCAATCTACTAATACACAAATATAAACAATATATATAGTTGTTATTAGAGAAGGTAAAAACCAAGTTGGTATATTTCAATTGTTTTCATCTGTTTTATATAGAGATTAATACATGGCCTTTTTCCATATCGGCCCGGGTATCATCCCTCGACCCATATCAGCACCTCGACTACGTCTCGGGCTGATATGGGGGTCTCGGGATGATACCCAAGCCGATATGGAAAAGGCCATGTATTAATCTCTTTATCATATACTTCCGACAATTACTTTTATGTAAGGCAAATAAACAAATGAAATAACTAAAAGAGTCAAAAACTTTATAAAGAAGTTAAATTATGAATCCAACAAATACACTATAATTGTCCAACAATAGCATCACTACCTCCATATATATTTATGGTACCATTTCCTATAGAGGCATTTTGAAACATTGAACATTTGGAAGCTGGAAGCATAGAAGTATTTACAGTTTTATGATCATTATTACTACATGTTGTACTATGAGATGATTCATAATTGTCAATGGCATTTGTTACCTCCTGTAGATCCATATACTAAACTATCATCATTTTGAAAATCTATATCATTGGATTTAGCCATGTTTAAATCTGTTTTTCAATAACAGCTGGTTCTGTACAAACAGATTTACCACTGGATCGATTACAACTTATCGCTATTTGTCCGCCATTACTGGACATCACAAAAGTTCCCGTAAAATTTTGACGTCATAATAGAAAATATCTGACGCCACAATGGAAGAGTGAACAGGCGATACCGGAAGTACCTTGCACGAGAGGCACTGTTATGGGTTTTTTGCACGAGAGGCCCCTGATATGGGTTATCAGCCCGGGTGTGAAATTATGGCTTGTTTACTTCCGTTCATTACACATATGCAAAAGCTATCATATTAATGCTAAGTATATGATAAATATAGTCTCTGATGCATGATTTTTTATTATTAATTGTTTTGGCTTTTAACTAGCTGTCAGTAACTGCGAGTACTCTCAAATCGTACTTTCTTGTTTATTTGACCTGTTGATACTAATTGTAATGCTTTTTTTGGGGTTATTTAATGTTATTCAGGGTTATATCTGGTCTATATACCAGCTTTGATAAGTGTTTGGTACTAATATAAATTTCCACTTCGTACTATGAACATCAAAATTATTTATTTTGTTAAACTATTTCCTTTCTCTATTGTAACTGTATACGTATACCTAACAACAAAATTATTTTATTTACCTGTGTTTAAAGTTATTGCAAATGGCTGATATTTTTGTTCGAGCATATTGTTTTTCTTAAATTGTTTAACATTTCATACCGATATAACATGTTACTTTTATTATTCTTCCCTTAGTTTATTTATTTTGAATTTACATTGTATCATAGGTCAAATTTATTTGTTCAGTGTATGTTCAATAGTGTTACTATGTCCTTTGATTGAGTTAAGCTATTTCAGTTGATATTTTATAGTGTGTCTTTCTATGTTGTGATGTTACACTATTGTTTCAAAAAAGGGTGAAGGTTTGGTACCATTAAAACGTTTAAACCCGCTGCATTTGTTTGCACCTGTCCTAAGTCAGAATCTGATGTTCAGTAGTTGTCGTTTGTTGATGTGGTTCATAAGTGTTTCTCGTTTCTCGTTTTATATAGATTAGACCGTTGGTTTTCCCGTTTGAATGGTTTTACACTAGTTATTTTGGGGCCCTTTATAGCTTACTGTTCGGTGTGAGCCTAGGCTCCGTGTTGAAGACCGTACTTTGACCTATAATGGTTTACATTTATAAATTTTGACTTGGATGGAGAGTTGTCTCATTGGCACTCATACCACATCTTCTTATATCTATATATACACATATAACAAATATAATACACCTGTAGTATACATTGTTGTTAAACTCATAAATTTCAAACTTTGTTAAAAATATAATGACTTGTAAGAGTATTTGAATGCAGATACAGTTTTTGATTTTTTGATTTCACTAGAAAGTGAATTCCACACTTTTGGACCACTAAAAGAAAAACTTGATTTGTATAATTCTTTATTAAATGGTATGAGCAAATCAGCCTTAATACGGATAAATCAGCATGTGCAATACTGATGACGTTGCCCTGTTAATATAAATCATGAGTTAATATTGCTTTTCGGACCGGTCCAAAACGGAAGAGCCGTATTGGACCATGGGCTAATACGGACGTTCACTTCCGGTTTCATTTTTTTAGCCGTAATGGCCCATGGGCCACTTCCGGTTTAAATTTTTACACCTTACTTAACTTTGGACGTATCGTTATTCATAAGATACATTTTCATATTATGTAATTTTAAATAACATTAAAAAAGTTTGAATAATGTTCCGTGTTTTGTAACGATTTGAAACGGCCTTTTCGAGAAAAACTTTCGATTATTATCACTGTTTAATTTCCGTTGATCAATCATCAGAACGCAGATGATTCAAAAGTAGGAATGGGTTAACTGTCTGAATTATTACTCCTAGCTACTTTATACTTTCTAGATAAAATGAATTGAAATAGCAAATATTAAGTACTTGGACGAGAAATCAGAAATTTCATAATGCATCGTAACTGCGAAGACAAGTTCAAATATGAATTCCTATATCTTTTTTACGGTAAGTTTCTTGGTTTAATCGAAGACTTGAAATCATTTAATAAAAGTGTTATGAACTGGCTGTTTATGTATTGGCCCTGTTATAGATTCTCGATCAGCTGTATTGGCCCTCGACTCTACGAGTCTCTGGGCCAATACTGCTAACCTCGAATCTATAACAGGGCTAATACAGAAACAGCCAGTTAATAAGACTATTATAATATTTAATTTAGGGACAATAAATTATCTGATGATGAAAGTCGAGTATTGTAATTTTGTTTACTTTTTGTAGGCACAATAAGATTTGATAAATATTTTGGTGCTAGTTCATGTTTTGATTTTGTTATGATATTGTAACTATCATATTTATTTAATTGGCCTAATTTGTTTTGTGTGGCCTATTATATACATTGTGTACAAAATAAAATACATTGTGTTACAACTATGAAGTTTAGAAATCACTGGAACAATCATTGATACTAATGGAATGATTAGAACTTTCTATTTCACTTATATAACGTTTCCAGAATGATCATAACAAAAGATGCGTAATTTATATTTCTAGCGTTGTCTAGAAATTTCCGTTTGAGTATTTAAATGCAGACCCAAAAGTTAGTTGAATATAGAGATTTGGACATAGACATAGATAGACTTAGACATCGATAGACATCAACATTCTCAGCAGTTGGATTGACACTTTTATTTACAAACTACATCATACTAGATTGTGACCAATTGGATATAATATTCTGTGGATTCCTGTGAAGATTTCCGGATAAAGAAAAGATAAAAGATTGGACTCATATTTTGACAGTTAAGTTGACATTTCTTTTTGTGTAATACTTTTTGTAAACTAGTGTATAATAAATCTTGTTAAATTTTATTATTGATTTGTGTCTTTTGTTGGCTACAATTAAAAGGCGATTTTCTGACATAATAGAAATTGGGGGCTCGTCCGGGATAACGAATATATCTTATTAAAAATTTTTCAGTATTTTTATTAGAACTAGCCAACAAAATTCTACAAAATGGCATTTGATGCCGGTAAATTTTTGAAAACGCCAGACCTGGAAGGGTTTGATAATTTAAAGAGAGAGGAATTAGTGTTGCTTGCTAGACATCTGAAATTAGACTTTTGAGTATCTATGAGAAAACAAATTATAAAAAAATTTGGTAATAGACAAACTAGTTGACACAGAAATTTTAGGTGAAGAGGCTCTTGAACTCAAGGTCAAAAATGTTGATGCTTTCAAATTAAAACAGCTTGAATTAGAACATGAACTTAAATTAAAACAATTGGAAAAAGAAAAAGCAGAACTTGAAGTGAAGGAAAGGTTAGAGATGGAGAAGATGAAAGAAAAAGAAAAAGAAGATGATTTAAAATTAAAACAGGCAGAACTTGAAATGAAGAAAAGGTTAGAGATGGAGAAGATGAAAGAAAAAGAAAAAGAAGATCATTTTAAATTAAAACAGGCAGAACTTGAAATGAGGGAAAGGTTAGAAATTGAGAAAATGAAAATTGAAATGGCAAAAGAAGAAAGCAACACTAAATTCCAATCAAAATCAGAACATTTTAATTTTGATGCAGCAAAAACATACGTTTGGTTCCCAAATTTTGTGAAAAACAGTTGATAAATTTTTCCACAGTTTGAGAAAATTGCTCAAAATTTGAAATGGCCGAAGCCTTTTGGACTACAATGCTGCAAAGTGTTTTTGAGGGCAAGGCCGCTGAAATTTACTCAGAACTTTCATCAGAAAATAGTTCTGATTATGACAAGGTTAAAAAGAGGTTTTGAAAGCTTATGAGCTAGTGCCAGAAGCATATAGACAGAAATTTAGGTCTTATAAAAGTTTGATTCACAAACCTATGTTGAATTTCCTAGGGAAAAGAAGATCTATTTGATAAATGGCTTACGTCAAAGAAAATAGATAAAATTTTGATAACTTCAGACAATTGATGTTATTAGAAGAGTTCAAGCAGTGTGTTCATTTAGACTTAAAACACATTTAGATGACAAAACTGTTGAGACATTACAAGATGCAGCTGTTATTTCCGATAATTATACCCTTTCACATAAGAGAAGTTTCAAAGGTCTAAATTTTAATACTTGAGTGGAAATTACAAGAATCAAAGCACTGAGCGTACTGATAGTAAGCCTGTTGCACAGAATAAGAGACAGTCTAGTTATAATATGTCTAGTCCAAAGTTTGAAACTTTTGAGAAGAAGTCACTGACTTGTGCTTATTGTAAGAAGAATGGTCACCTGATGGCTGATTGTTTTAGACTCCAGAAGAAGAATGACAGAGATAATAAGCCCAAGACCAGTGCTTGTACGACACCCCGTGTTACCAATACGTTGGAATGTCCTGCGAGTCAGGCTTTTAAGTCCAGTTTTTGTGATTACATGGAGGATTATAAACCTTTTATGTCTGATGGGTTTGTTTCTATTGTTGATAATACTACTCCTCAGCCTATTAAGATTTTACGGGACACTGGAGCTTCTCAGTCTTTATTGTTAGAAGGTGTGTTGCCTTTGTCCGAGGAGACTTCTTTTGGTGCCTCCGTTTTGTTACAAGGTGTGGAGTTAGGTTGTATAGATGTTCCCCTCCATCGTATTTATCTGAAGTCAGATTTGATAACTGGACCAGTTGTTGTGGGTGTTCGTCCTAATCTCCCTGTTGAGGGTGTTTCATTATTGCTAGGGAATGATCTAGCTGGGAACAAAGTGGTTGCTGAACCAATTGTTACCAGTGAACCAGTGGTGGATGTTAAATCACCTGAAGATGATGCTGAACTGTATCCAGCTATTATCGTTACTAGGGCGATGGCTAGAAAACAACAACATGAGGATTTGCAAGAAGACCAGTTTGATTACATGGACCTTTCTGACACCTTTCTAGCCAACATTGAAGGTCCCTGTAGCTCAGAGAAGGCCGTAATAAGACCACCTAGTATTAGCAAGAATGTAATTATGCCATGGCCAGACGTAAACAGCCATTCATTAGACCGAAGGAAATTTGTCGAAGAACAAAATAAAGACCCTGAGGTTCTTCAGCTCTGCAAGAGGGCTCAACCACAGGAAGAAGCAGACAAAGTGGCCGAATGCTATTACCATCAAGACGGCATTTTAATGAGAAAGTGGAGGCCCCCTGATGCTACCCCAGAGGAGGAATGGAGAGTAGTATACCAAGTGGTGGTGCCTAAAGTTTATAGGCAAGACATTATTGGTCTTGCCCATGACACCCCCTTGGCTGGACACTTAGGTATAAGGAAGACTTGTCTTAAGATCTTACAGCATTTCTACTGGCCAAGACTAAGAAGTGATGTCGCAGAATACTGCAAATCATGCCATATATGCCAGGTTGTTGGTAAGCCTAACCAGAAAATACCACCAGCACCACTTCTGCCTATTCCAGCCTTTGAAGAACCTTTCAGCCGAGTACTCATTGATTGCGTTGGACCTTTACCGAAGACCAAGACCGGAAATGCGTATTTATTGACAATCATGTGTACCTCCACTCGTTTTCCTGAGGCTATTCCGTTAAGGAATATCAAGACACCTAGTATTGTCAAAGCTCTGATCAAATTTTTCACGCTAGTAGGACTTCCAAAGTCTATACAGTCCGACCAGGGTTCAAATTTCATGTCAGGTTTATTTCAGCAAGTCGTGTACCAGTTAGGGATTGCTCAGTATAGGTCAAGTGCTTATCATCCAGAATCTCAAGGTGCCTTAGAACGTTTTCATCAAACATTGAAGAACATGATTAGAACTTTTTGTCTTCAGTTTGACAGGGACTGGGATGATGGTGTTCACTTTTTACTTTTTGCGGTCCGAGAGGCTGTTCAAGAATCCCTTGGTTTTAGTCCCTTTGAGTTGGTATTTGGTCATATTGTAAAGGGACCTTTAATTGATTAAGGAAAAATGGCTTACTGAACACACTGACTTGAATCTTCTAGACTATGTATCTAGATTTAAAGAAAAATTGTATACTGCTTGTCAAATTACTCAGAACAATTTAAAAACTGTTCAGAATAAGATGAAAATATGGTATGATAAAGATGCCAGGAACAGAGTTTTTGAGCCAGTTGATAAGGTTCTTGTATTTTTACCAGTCCCTGGACATCCATTACAAGCTAAATATTGTGGTCCTTATACCATTGAGAGTAAAATCAATGATTTGAATTATATTGTAAAAACACCAGGTCGGCGTAAACAAAATAGAGTGTGTCACATTAATATGTTAAAACCATATTTTGAGCGTACTAATGAAGGTGAGAGTAAACCAGTTGCCACTTTAGCCATGGTTAAATTGGAGAACAATCATGACAAACCAGATATAATTGAACCTCCTTTTAGTTCTAAAACTATGGAAGAGACAGTTAGATTGAAAAATTCAGAAATTTTGTCAAATTTAGATTCAAAACTTGCACATCTGTCTTTTGATCGTAGAGAAAATTAAAAGCTTTGGTATTTTCTTTTAAAATCTTTTTCCAGATGTGCCAAACAAAACCACTGCTGTTTGTCATAATGTCGATGTAGGGGATGCTTCTCCAATTAAGCAATATCCTTACCGGCTCAATCCACTCAAACTTGAATTTATGAGACAAGAAATTAAATATATGCTTGACAATGATATTATTGAGCCGAGTAACAGTGAATGGAGCTCTCCTTGTCTGCTTGTGCCCAAACCAGATAAAACCTTTCGTTTCGTAACTGATTTCAGAAAAGTAAATTCTGTTTCAAAATCTGATTCCTATCCGATTCCAAGGATAGACGATTGCATTGATAATATTGGAAAAGCAAAATTTGTGAGCAAATTTGATTTATTGAAGGTTACTGGCAAGTCCCATTGACACAGAGAGCTCGAGAAATATCATATTTTTTAAGAAATTAGATAAACATCAGAAAAATTTGTTTTGTTTTGTTTTGTGTGGCCTATTATATACATTGTGTACAAAATAAAATACATTGTGTTACAACTATGCAGTTTAGAAATCACTGGAACAATCATTGATACTAATGGAATGATTAGAACTTTCTATTTCACTTACATAACGTTTCCAGAATGATCATAACATTGATACTAAGATGCGTAATTTATATTTCTAGCGTTGTCTAGAAATTTCCGTTTGAGTATTTAAATGCAGACCCAAAAGTTAGTTGAATATAGAGATTTGGACATAGACATAGATAGACTTAGACATCGATAGACATTAACATTCTCAGCAGTTGGATTGCAACTTTTATTTACAAACTACATCATACTAGATTGTGACCAATTGGATATAATATTCTGTGGATTCCCGTGAAGATTTCCGGATAAAGAAAAGATAAAAGATTGAACTCATATTTTGACAGTTAAGTTGACATTTCTTTTTGTGTAATACTTTTTGTAAACTAGTGTATAATAATTCTTGTTAAATTTTATTATTGATTTGTGTCTTTTGTTGGCTACAATTAAAAGGCGATTTTCTGACATAACAATTTATACATTAATAATGACTTGTGGTAAAGTATTCTCTTAGTAACGTGAATAATTCAAGATTCCTTAAATAGTTCAATAGATGGTTTATGAATATCGTGTTCGTTTAAAATAATTCTAGCTGCCCTTTTTGCAATTTTAGTAAACTGTCAATTAAAAACCTTGTTACAGTTTCCCCATACTGAACAACAGTAATCCAAATGTGGAAGAATATAAGCATTGTAATTCGTCCATTATGAAATCATTCTGTTGATATAAAAAAAACGGATGCAATAACTTCTATTGGTGTGTACACTGGGAAATTCAAGATAATTATAGGGACGAAGAGCGCAGAGACAATGTAGTGGAGCCGTGGTTCGATCGTAGTAAACTCGTATTGACATCGTAATGCGATCGGGAAGGTCTTGGTAGAAGAGTACAGAGATCGTGTAAGTCGTGGTAAGGTCTTATAAGAGATTTACAATAACTGTCAGACTCGGAGTCCGAGTACGAGTAAGACTACAAATCATACAGGTAAGCTATAGGGGTGATCTCAATATAATGTGTACGCTAATTAATTTTACCGTGTGGTGATAGGACAAAACCATTTATAAAATTTTATGTTTTTTTTACTGAAGGGTAGAAAGTGCGCTTTTTCGTATAAGCTCGCAAACAGAATTTAAAAAAAAAATTCACAACAAATATTTATTGATCCAGTTATATGATAATTTTGACCGATTACATTAAAATAGCAACCCCTTTTCAAGTTTAAAAAATGGTCCTTTCATAACTGACGAAGAAATTTGATAATACTATTGTTCAGTTATTATTTTTGTTTTTGTTTTGGGGATATTTGTTTCCACTGTGTATAGTCTTGGGGAATTGTACAGAGCCCCTTTAGTGCTATGTAAATATAAAAAAAATATTTTCGTTTGCAACAGATTTAATCTGGTGCTCACCAGTTTGATAAATCGTGCGCACGACTTTCAAAAATGGTGTGCGCGACTCTCAAACTCGTGCGTACGACTTTTAAAATGGTGCTCCCGACTTACAAACTCGTGCGCAAGTTCGTATAGAGTCAGTCAAACTTGTTTGAAAGTAAGCCGCGTGAGTTTGAAAGTCGTGCGCACCAGTTTTAAAATGTCGTGCGCACGATTTTCAAAGTCGTGCGCACAAGTTTAAAACTCGTGCGCATTAGTTTTAAAGTCAAGCGCACGAGTTTCAAAGTCGTGTGCACGATTGTGCAATTTGGTGCGCACCAGATTAAATCTCCGTCAAACGAAAATATTTATATGACACTTAAGGAGATCCGTAGTAATGCATACTCCTGTTCGCATTGATTTTGATGAGAATAAAAGATCAGAGTTCCAATGTCTCCCGCGTTTCACATATTTTATCTGTCCAGGGGCAAAACCAAAATTTATAAATACCTGCTAAGAATTGTACACGTGAGAGCACTTAAAATGCAATTTTCTATAGAATATATATTTCCAAGAGACATATATATCACTTTTAAAAATAGTTGATCAACACTGATTTTCGAAGTGTCCGCGACACTCGTGATATACACCTTTGATATAAATTTTATAAAAACCTGGCAAGAATTGTACATACAAGCAAAGAAAATGTTATTTTTTTTTGTATAGACCTTAAGTTTTCTGTATGATTGTTTTACGGGTGCAAGAATAATCCTAATCAACTTTGGAGATTGTTTTGTAATAAATGTTTCATATCTTTCATGGTTACTGCGAACCAATTGCATTAAAGATTCTTTGCTACTTTTTTTTTGGAAGGGGGGGGGGGTTCTTGTAGCTTCAAGACATACACCAGACAGCAGATAACCAGAAAGCCGGAACACAAAAAGAAAGTGTAAGACTCCGAGGCTCAACAGACTCATTGCAGAATACCGAGTCTCCGTTGAACATGTTATTGGCGATTTGAAATGTTATAAAGTCATTAGAACTCGTTGGAGGCTTCCTCATCACGCACTTTAAAGCCATAGTTAAAGTTTGCGGTAGTCATTGTTTTGTCAGTCGCCGAAAACAACTTTTCAATTAATACCATAAGTACAATGTTTATAATAATAGCCTCTTCCATAGTAATAATCGAACCTTAATATGAGCTCACTTGCATGGTTAGTAAAAGGGATGTAAATCATGTTTTATGGTCATTCCAACAGATGGAATGAAATAGCAATGAGATAGTTTTGTGATAACAAAAAAGGATAAATTATTCAAAAATGGAGTATTCTTCTGCTTCAGGTACAATTTAATACTTATAATTTATATATAAAATTCCTTCATTTTAAAAAGCACACAATGTAATATATATCAGATTTTCTAAAATTGTATAATTTTAATAATGACAAAACTTCATCAATTAATTTTGAAATTACAATAGTTTCAACATCATTTGCTTACTTTTTATTGATGAATGTATTTTTTTTTTTCAAAATTCCTTTGATTTTTTTTTATCAACAGTCATTGTTTCTTAAAAAAATTATTTTAAGGTCTCGTATAAAAATTAGATTTAATATTATTCTACCTACACCTTTGCCCCTTTTCAATTCTTTTTTTTTTTTGTGTTCCATATATATATATATATATATATATATATATATGTACCATTATATAACCGTAAACGTTTACCATGTTTACAATGTTGAAATCTCAGCTTAAATGCTTTTACGGGTACGAGTTCTATTCTCCTGTTTTCATTTATAATAATTAGACAAACAGCAGTACTCAGGATTTTTTTTTTTTGCTCTTTTCCTATGAAAATTGCCTCAGGGGATTGTAAACTTCGTTAGTGTACTTTTTAAGACTTCACTTTCATAATTAATCAACAATGAAAAGTCATTCATGTATAGCATTTTATAGTGCATGGAAGGCCATGTACTATGAAAATTAGAAGGGAAAAAACTGATTTTCAATTGGACGAGAAGGGGTGAGTATGTTCTAAGTAATCTAAATATTCAAGTTGTATGTCATGTTTTCTTTCTTCTTTATTAAAAATAAATATTCAAAAATAATGTAATTTACACAAGGAGAAATTTTAGAAACAAAAGAAAAATCTTAACTTCAAATCCTTTTACCAAATTGTAAAAATTTAATAATTTTCACTTTTTGTTCGGTCTGTTATACTAAAATTTTGTCTTTGGCAATTCATAATTTTACTATAACAACTCTTCCTCAACCTCACTAAGCTTTGTCCCAAAGCTTGAATTTGAAACATCATCTGAACAAATAAAAAAATAAGAATAATAATGATATATATATTCATGTATGAAGGTATTATGAAGACAATTATGATATAATATAATGTAAATGTTCATATAGAGTCATTGTTTATATATCACACTCGTGTGAATGTAGTTTTGTGATATAATGCCCATAAAAGTTAAGAATTAAAATATATATGATCATAATTGCAGATATTCAATAAGATACTTCCAAAATTGAAAGGGTGTATTTATACATTTGTAACGGGGAGGCCGAGAGGTACTGACTGTGTTCGCAAATATGCATTTAAATAGTATTGTCATTTTTGCAATATGGGGGA
This sequence comes from Mytilus coruscus, assembly GCA_017311375.1. Taxonomy (NCBI): domain Eukaryota; kingdom Metazoa; phylum Mollusca; class Bivalvia; order Mytilida; family Mytilidae; genus Mytilus; species Mytilus coruscus. The sequence goes on along the minus strand of CM029602.1, from coordinate 30,329,294 downwards.
AGATTAACACTTCACACTTAAATATGTGTGCTATAAAACAGTACTGATGCAGTTTTCCAAAAATGAAAAATCAAGTAAACCAGGTGCTAGTGCAACAAAAAAATCAAAGTACCAATAAATTTCATATTAATAGACATAGATATATCAATAGATAATTCAAATAAACAAACATGAAAATAAACGATTCATTACACATTCACGTCTTCCGTGTACATGTTCTGCAATCTCCGTGGTATAATGTAATCTAGAAAAATAGTAACTATATCTGCATTCTAAATCCTATAAAAAGAAATAAACTAAAGATTAATGCGCTCCAAACTCCTTCACCTTGGCTCTCGGTATCATTTTCACTAAACTCTTAACTTCATCATACATATTTGTAATGTTGGAATGAATTCTAGTTTCTCAGGACACTTAGTTGCTAAAATAAAAAAAAAAGTGATGACTAATCGAATGAGCACGGCCGTACTCTAGCACTACTGACAACAAAACACTAATGCATTCTGTTAGGTTTGACTTCACATCATAATTTGTCTATCAAATTTCTGAAATTAGAAAAAACAATGTTACTCAAAGGGTCAAATAATTAAAGAATTGTCCACTGCGCAGATTCGAAACTGGAGTTCAATCCAGATTATCTGAATGTAAGTGAGTTATTTGCAATTATAGCTTTATCTGTGTTATCCTAGTGAAAATTATAGTGATTTGTTTTTCACCTATTGCCTCTTAAAATATATTCTCTGTTTTCTCCTCCTTCCTTTCTTAGTTTTTCTTGTAAAATATTCTTGTATTAAGCCTTCTCCTATGTTATGTTTTGGTTCCCATGTCGGTTTGGAACCATTTTTCCATTTCACAAGAAAAAAATATTGTATTCCTTTTGTATTTCTATTATTTAATAGTTTGTCTACCTAATGAAATAACAATAACATTGTTTGGTTCATCTCAATTATCACTGTTAGTTTCTGAACCTGAACTCTCATTTTCTGCAATTTGATCATCTTGATCATTTTCTGCATGTGGATCATTTTGCTTTTCAGGTGCATTATTTGGAATATGACGTTCTGAAGCTTGTGGTGGATCACGGTAGTCAGTGGGATCTACATATTGCCTAAGATTGCTTGCATTGACCATAGCTTTAAGTTCCTTCTGGTCACTACATCGTCTTAATTTATATGTGAAATTCGGCCCACAGTCAGTTATGTAATAAGGACCATTATATTTATCAACTAATTTTGGTGAACGGCCGAAAGGGACTACATGTTCTTTTAGTAAAACTTTATCTCTAAGCCTAAATTCAGGAATTTTGGTATTTATGTCGTATCGTTCTTTCATTTTTGCTTGTTTAAGCTTAACATTTTTAGCAGCCAAATCTTTGGTAATTTTGAGGTCTGAAATATTTTTTTTTAAATGGTGTTTTGCATCTTTTGACAGATTGTCTTTTGGCAAAACAGAAGCGTCAAAAGGTAAGTTCATCTCCTTGCCGAACACCATTGAGAAGGGAGAATACTCTGTTGATTGAGTTGATGGAGAATTTCCAAAAGCCTTTAAATTACCAGGGAGTTTATTTGGCGAATTGTTCTGGTCCTTATCACTATAAGCTCTGACTGCCTGTATCAATGTGCTATTTGTCCTTTCCACTAAACCATTTGTTTGTGGATGGTATGAACTTGTATGATGCCTTGTAATATTCAACATTTCACACAAAGTATTCACCAAATTCGAGACAAAATGTCGACCAAGATCTGTAACCAGACACTTCATTGCACCGTAGCGACTAATTATCTCTCGAAATAAGACTTTTGCAACCTCTAAAGCTTCTTGAGTTCTCACTCCATCTTGAGAAAGAATCTACCAATAACAAAACATAAGAATAACCTTCATTAGTCTTACTTAGTTTCAGAAAATCCATATACCATCTTTCAAAGGTTGTGTCCACTGGCAGAGGATTAAGAGGTGGTTTCTTACCCTTTGTATCTCTTTTTATTCTCTGACAGCGATCGAATGTAGTTTTCGATGCTTTGGTGCATTTTAGGCCAAAACTACTTAAGACTCAAAGCATGATAAACACGTCCGATCCCAAGATGTACACCACCTACGAAACTGTTATCATAACTTAAAAGAGCATCATCTCTTAGAGCTTGTAGGAGACATAACTGTTTTATCCACTTTTCACTATTATCAACTCTGACTCTCTTCTAAAACCATTTATACAGAACATTATTACAAATTGAATAATCTGGAGCAGATTTTTGAACCTTTGAACTCTGATCATTGTCTGCAGGTAGAGAAAACCTTCAGTAAGGAATCTGTACATATTTCTAAAATCAGGACAACTTTGTTGCAAATTTACAATAGCAGGAAGGTTTGACAATTCTGGTCTGGCTATAACCGGATCTAATGGAGCAACCATAGTGTAATCATCATAAAAGAATTCCACTTGGATACTCTCAGAAGTCCTATTCTTGACAATATCGTCTGTTCAAATATTCACTTCAGATACCTTTACAGCTGCGACTTCATTTTCATCGTCAGGCTGTTCAGGATATGAGCGTCTACTGAGAGCATCAGCTACTTGATTGTTACAACCTTTTCTATACTTAATCTCAAAATTATAATGCTGCAAATCCATTGCCCATCTTGTTAATTTACCTGTATTTGACTTCTGATTCATGAGATATGTCAAAGCTTTGTGATCAGTATAGATGGTGAATTTCCCAGTAGCAAGATAAGTGTTAAATGTTTTTACACCTTGAACTACAGCATAACATTCTTTTTCAGTTGTACTCCAGGCTCTTGTTCTGTTTTTAGATAAACTTTTACCACCAAAAGCAATTACACGTTCTTTTCTCTGACTATCTAATTGACCTAGAACTAAACCTATAGCTGAATTTGAAGCATCACAAGTCAACATAAAGGGTTTATTCATGTCAGGGTAAGCCAGGACAGGAGGTGTTAATAAAGCCTGTTTTAAATTGTCAAAAGCTACTTGACATTCCTTATTCCATTTGAAATTTCGTTCTCTTTCCTTTTTTAACAACCCATTCAAAGGAGTGGCTATTTTAGAATATGAATCAACAAAACGTCGATAATAATTGCACATTCCCAAAAATGAGCGAACCTGTTTTTGTCTTGTAGGGACAGGAAAAGTACTCATAGCTTTTGTCTTTTCAGGATCTACCTTAATGCCTTCCTTTGAAATGACGTGACCTAAGTATTTCACCTCTTTTGCTGCAAACACACATTTGCTTGGTTTTAATGTGAGATTTGCATCACGAAGACGAGTGAAAACTTGTTCTAGATGCGAAAGATGCTCTTCAAAACTCCTACTAAATACTAAAATATCATCCACAGAAACTAAGAACAAATTGCCAATTAAGTCCACGTAAAACATTTGACATGAGCTGTTGAAAACTAATGGAAGCATTTTTAAGACCAAAAGGCATTCTAAGAAATTCATAGACACCATTGCGAGTAATAAAAGCAGATTCATGCCTTGTTTCCTCATCCATTTCGACTTGCCAAAAACCACTGTGAAGATCGAGACAACTTAGAATTTGTGGCTGCACTTCACCAAGCGTGTCAAATACATATTCTAGACGTGGGATCGGAAAGGAAGAACTTTTTGTCTGGATATTATATTTTCTAAAGTCTACACAAAATCTATACTGCTGAGGCTGACCAGGTACAGTTTTCTTCTCCCTAATATTACAGGTGAATGATACTCACTGGTTGATTCTTTGATAGTGTTGTTTTTCTTCATTTCTACCAAATGTTTTTCCGTTTCTTTGTGCATATGTGTAGACTGATTATAGAATCCCATTTTCACTGGTCAAGCATCCCTGAAAGTTTCAATTCTGTGCTTGTACCTGTTTGTAAAACCTAATTCAGATAAATTAGTAGCAAAAATATCTCTATAAAACCAAAAATGTCTGCATTTTCTGTCTCTGCTCAGAATTTCAATCAGAACTGCTGAAATCAAACTTAACAGGCTCCTTGACTTGATTATTTTGCTGTTAACTAGCTACAAATGGCTCGTTATTATCTAAATTATGAATAAAATTTAAGTCAATGTCTGATACAGAAGCTAACACTTTTGTTGCGGAAATGTGTATTTCCTGATTTGTAGGATTCGTCAATCTTATGACCGCTCTTTTCTTATTAATTTCACCAAACATTTAGCACTCGTAAGATTGTAATCCACTAAATTACTTACTGGTTCTAAAAGAACTATTTCTCCTGAATTTCTTTTAGAAATTTCGACACCTGCAAAGACAAAATTTTTATATAACATACATATCCTCTGAAGTGTACCTGATGACTATGGTACTGTTTATTTGCGATAATTGAAGGTAAGGATAAATGTGGCTGATATAAATTATGCACGTGGACATCCGATTATTTAGCTAAATAATGGGTTAAACGTCCATTTACATTAAATTAAATGATGAATATTATGTAGCAGAGAATATTCAACTAGTTAACGACTCTGGGAAACGATAGCAATTTCATTCATTTTAGTTAACCAGTGTAAAATAGGTGGAATATTACTTTATATATATCAAGCGTATTGGTACTTATGTATTTGGTTTTTTTTCTCACTCGCAACGGCAGACAGAAGCTTAAGAAAACCATAATTATAAGGCATTTTCAATCTATAATATAAATTTGCATAAACATACACATTTTTGGATAGACATTTTTTTAGTGAATTATCATTAAAAGTTTGACGTCTTAAAATTGTAATACATCTAGTATAGTGTTGTAGATTTGTTCGCGTGTGACTTCATGTATATGAATTATGGGATTTTTAAGGTAAAAGACAATGAAAAACTTTTTTCTTAACTCTATTTTCGATCTTGTTTCAAACGTCAAACTGGAAGTAATTCAAGAAACATTTCTTGTGCTAAAAGTAGTCAATATACTGAAGTACTTCCGGTTACAAAAAGTTACTTCCGATGACACTTGATAGACTCTTTTTCACTGATCTAAAACATATATGTTTTCTAAGTATTTCACGTTGAAATAAGGGAAATAATTTGATACTTCCGGTCTACAAAATACCACTTCCGATGTCATATGATAGCCTACATTATATTGATTCAATAATTAATATGGATTCTATACACTTTTGCTTGAAATATGGGAGATTATTTTCTATTCTCTGATTACAAAATGTCATTTCCGGTTCGAATGATTGGTTACTTCTTACTGATTCTAAAAAATGTGGTTTCTGAGTACTTTAACAGTAAATTAGTGCAAAACTACTTTTGATTAAAATAATGTCGCAACCGTTATATTCCTTCCAACCTACTGCAAAAGACCAAATGGTTTCATCATGAACCAGTTTGAAATTATAGCAAAGGTCAAGACCTAGAACGTCAAATTAACCTTTGACCTTGAAATCAATATCAAGGTCATAGGTCATGGATATCAAATAAAAAAAAACACATGTCTTACACGTGGAGGAGTTATACTGATTTTTAAATCAGAGTAGAAACCACATATAAAAGGTCACGAAACACTTGGACTCAAATGCATCGAAGTCACGCCATGTCGTAACAAATTATTTGGTTCAAGTGTTTTATTGTTACTTGTTGCGGTTTCTGAGGAATAACGATAACCAGCATATTAAAAAAACTAAGACCATGACTTTGGTCCTCGACCATGACCTCAAATTCCAGCTAATGGACCAATGACTACATACCAAAAGATTTTAGGTCTTTATGACTTGCGTTGTATGAGTTAATTCGACATATTACTTATGCCAAATTAGAGAAAGGATATAACTCCCATAAGATGTCATCGGGTTGTTTCGGTTTAAATAAACCAACGCATCCTTAAGATCGATATCTTTTATTTTCTAAAGAGGAATTATAATAACGAGAAAAAAAGAACGCGGGTAGATAAATCCTAAAAGAATAAGTGTTCGGTTACACAGGGTCAATGGTGAAACCGTAATCACTGTACGATATCATGTGCTAAAAATCCTTCTGATATGTCGCAAAAGAAAAAACTCCATCTCAGAGGAAAGAAGAAAATCAAGTCAGAACCAAACAAAAGAAAAAAATGGAAAGACCTTATTATAAAACAAATTGTTTCTCTGACTAAGGGGGTCTTTCCATTTTGGATAAGAAAATTTAGAGGAAAATAAGTAGCTCCAAGATAGGTTTTCTCACGTTGATTAAAAAAAAACTTTATGGATTTTTTTTCATGAAATACGGGATATAATAACTCACTTAATGAAGTCGAAGTAATTTTTAATGATAGTTTACTCAACAGTGATTACAAAAATATATGGTTTAAATGTACAATTTCATGAAATAAGGGAGATAATTAGCTATTTCCTGTTTATAAATGGCTTTATCATGTATCAATATGAAATAATATAAAAAGGTTAAGATCTAGAACGTCAACTTCTTGTTTGACCTTGACTTTAATTTCAAGGTCATAAAGCAAGGACCTAAAATCAAAACACCCTAGAGGTCTTCTGTATATGGTAATTGAGCTATATCTAAAATTGAGAATGGAAACGGGGAATGTGTCAAAGAGACAACAACCCGACCAAAGAGCAGAAAACACCCCAAGGCCACCAATGGGTCTTCAACACAGCGAGAAAATTCCGCACCCGGAGGCAGGCTTCAGCTGGCCTCTAAATAAAAATGTGTACTAGTTCAGAGAAAATGGACGTCACACTAAACTCCATACATCTTATTTTAGAATTTCCAGGGGGGAAACTCCCACCGTAACCTTTCAACCAAAACGATTTTAGTTATGACATGTCACAACTAACAATCCAGTAAAAAATGTTTGTGTATATTTATTAATGTTCTGAAAAGTAGGAATCACGAGGAAAAGTAAAACAATATACATAGAACATGACCATTACCTCATTTTTTGGTGAACCAAAGACGTCAAATCAAAAGACCATATTTCTCTATCACTTATGGTTTACCAGTTCCAATTACATTTCACTTATTTCGAATACATAAAGGGAAACTACTCTCATATGGAGTTTCCGGATCGCCTCGATGAAAGTTATTCTCGTTGCAATAAATTACCGTGATTTCCCAGTGAAATAAAAACCGATAGTTTCACTCCTCTGACGTCATACAACAATGGGTGTTGTCAAGACGTTGTTGATGACGTTGCATCAAAACGAATTGGGAGTGTGTAGATATAATTCCTTGTATTTTCTACTTTACATCCTTTAAAAGCCACACGGTTAATGTAATAAATAGAATAACTAATCGAAGAATTCAAATATCGAAAAATATTCAACTTGTGATCGAACAACACTGATAGTTAACTCATGCGCTGCGCGCATTCGTGAATTAATGTGTTGTTCGGTCACTCGTTGAGTATTTTTCGATATTTGAATTCTTCGATTAGTTATTCTATTAGTATAAAAGAAGAAATATTTGATTCTATTATTATAAAAAAACATTAAAATAGACGCATAGAATATCAAAAAGGACTGCTCCTTTTCTTACTATTTGTCAAATGCTTGTAATGATTTGTGTATGTTAACCCGAACTAGTTTCCTGTGCACAGTACTTGATTTGTCAGTCTATTTATAGTTTTTGGATTAGTTCCAATGAAAATATATTCAATACTGGAACTCTTAACACCTGTTGTGATTACAAATAACATCCATTGGTTTACTAGAATTATTCCTTCCTCACTTTCAGTATCGTTTTTTTCTTTTTTTTCTGCAAGAGCCTGTTTTTAACCAGAGATCCATGATGATTACCGGTTTACGGGTTACTAGGTTAATGTAATCGAGAAACATCAAGCGGTGACTGAGATGCTGAGTTATATCCGGGAAGAATAATTTGAAAGGAACGATCAATGTCAAGTTATAGAAATCAAGGTTGAGACAGAAAAAAACAAATGACTATATTTCGTATTTGATTACCATAAAGATCCATAAACAAATACACAAAAAACAAGAATGTGTCCATAGTACACGGATGCCCCACTCCCACTATCATTTTCTATGTTCAGTGGGCCGTGAAATTGGGAACAAAACTATAATTTGGCATTAAAATTAGAAAGATAATATCATAGGGAACATGTGTACTAAGTTTCAAGTTGATTGGACTTCAACTTCTTCAAAAACTACCTTGACCAAAAACTTTAACCTGAAGCGGGACAGACGGACGCACAAACCGAAAAACATAATGCCCCTAGGTGGGGGCATAAAATTTCAGTGTCGAATTTTTAGTGAGGCAATTGCCTCACTTGCCTCAATGGTAGTTACGGCCTTGTTATATGTTGCTGATGATGGCATTTTGATACAAAATTGCAAAAATGCAGTTCGGCTCTACATGTTGCTGATAAAAGCATTTTGATTCAAATTTTTACATGTTTTGAAAAATTCTGAATCGAAGGACGTCACTCTCCAAAATAAAATAATGTGTATTAGAAATACAATACATAACTTTACTGCTCAGACTGCGTATGTTTCTTGAAATTTATGTCATTATCCTGCGTTCAGACAGTGCCTTGCACCTTTCTCTATCACTTGTCTCATGTCCTCTAGATCTGTGCCCACAAAATGTATCAAATTGATAAATTGTTAAATACTTATCGTCCTAAATTTTATTCAAATATTTGATACTGCACGTAAATAAACAATTGCAAAACAACAAATGAAAACAACACTTTTAAATTTCATGCGTCCGAAGCTCGTTTCTGGATTGTCCTTCATCAGGAACGCTCAAAGCCAAATATTTTAAAGTCAAGGATGTTTAAAAATCGAAACAGTTGAAGAGCTATATAACTTAAAAGGACTTACATTGTAAAAACATCCAAACCATCTAAGTATATATAAAAATAAGAAAATGTGGTATGATTGCCATTGAGACAACTCTCCACAAGAGACCAAATCTAATCTAAGGTGAATTTTGCTTGAGGGAGTTGAAACCTTAGTTTCTTTATAATTTCTAAATTCATCAACGTACAATTCTAGAAAGGTTTGTTATAAATCATGGCATTGCTGAAGTACTGACTAATGAGCTGATGATACTCTTGGGGACTGATAGTACAACAGCAGCGGTAACGACCCAGAGCTGTAAAAGGTTTAAAAAAAAAACAATTTATAAATTGTGCGTCAAATTACTCCTAGCAGGTTACAGATAGGTTGAATTCGGCAATCAGAACAACCAGGGGCCTTGTTTTCGAAAGTATCTTAAGACATGTCTTATGACCGAATAAGGGTCATATATAGGTATATCCTAGGATACGTCTTAGACTGTATATCAAAGCTGTCTTAAGATAGTCCTAATCAGGATGGTCGTAGGACAATCCTAAGTTATATTTTCTTTCTATCTAAAGGCGCTCTTTCGTCTACTAGATTGAGCAATACATATTATTTACTTTAATAATAACACTATGGTTACTATAAAAATAAAAACAGTTAAAACGATAATAAAATAAAAAGTAGATGAAATGAATAAATAAAAGGTATTTTCCATCAATATGTTTTTTAAATGAATTTTTGTGGTTGGTTATAGTTTGTTTTATCTAAAATAATATGTGAAGTATTTTGTTGTAAATTAAAATGATTGGGAAAGTAATGTGTAAAAAGATATAGAGGCTCTCGAGATTTGGAAATATAGGGTACCATTTGCCGTCGTATATGTGAATATATGCCGCATAGTCAATTCTTCCATATGCTCTTTCATGAGCAAAACTAACAACTCTTTATTCGCGTACATAGCATTGAAAATATGTACGCATTAGTTTACACGATATTTTCATGAGAATACATTTAACGGACAGCCGTTGACAGTATTTTATTTAAAATTATCAATACAATGTAAAGCCAAATTACACCTTTAAAGCATGAAAAGGATGAGAGTAGAATAATAGATGTATTCTCGATACAATTTTAAAGGAAAAACATTTCTGACATGCTGAGACCATCGAAAGACATGTATTTTGATGTCCTAACTCTACGATTACTATAGGATTAATCTCAAACAGGTCTGCGTTTCACAAAAAATCTTACGACAAAAATTGGTCGTACATGTAAGTATACGAAAAAAAGCGTTCATGACTTACGATCAGTATTAGATTTTTTGTCAAACGAGGGCCAGGCCCAGATCTTGGGGTCGTCCGAGTCAACAGTACGTGGTTGTCGTTTGTTGCTGTATATCATATATATATTTTTTTTCGTTTACTGTTTTGTATATTAATCAGGCCGTTAATTTTCTTGTTTGAAGTGTTTTACTTTTGTCATTTCGGGGCCTTTTATAGCGTGCTTTGCGGTATAGTTTTTGTTCATCGTTGAAGGCCGTGTGGTGACCAATTTGTTAACTTCTACGTCTTTTGGTTAAATTGGCAATCATCCTCTTCTTCTTCTTTTTATATTTACTGTACAGATTCAAATCATGCTCATACAAAAGCACTGGCTTATTGGCGGATGGCGTCCTCGGGGACTAATGATCCAACGCTAAAATTAAAATTAAAGAGCTAGTAGTAATAAAACCTATTGATATGATTTTCATGTGCACAATACAAGTTGCTGGAATAACTGCATCAGGTAGGCTTGCAAACAACAAATTGAATTGCACAAATTAAAAGAAATGGAGAGCACAAAAACCCAAATGGCTTAAATAAACAGCCAATGTATAGTCAATTTCTTGAGGAAGTTGCGGAAAAGATATAAAGAGACATTCAAAACTCATAAGTCAAAATAAAACTGACAACGCCACATGGCAAAAAAAGGAAGACGACGAAAAGACAAACAAGTCCACAAAACATTACTTAGAAAACTTAATACTGAGCATTTCGAGCCCGAACAAAAACTGCAGCAGAAGCTTTTTCTATCCCATTTACTAGTATATAATTTTATAAACTCAGCAGGATGACCATTTACTTGAACAAGGAAATAAATACATCTTATAAATTGGAAAGCAGGATCAAAATGCGTCCGTTAATACAGGAAGAAAGCTATTGTAGCTACAGCGTGGTTGAATACCTCTGTTTAAAAAAAAATGTTTTATCGGGTGTCTTCAATCACGCAGGAGACCTACAAGAGAGGCGAAAGATACCAAAGGGACATTCAAACTCATAAGTCGAAAATAAACTGCCAACGCCATGGTTACAAAATAAAAAGACCAACAGACATACAACAGTACACAAAACACAACACAGCAAACTAAAGACTGAGCAACGCGAACCCAACCAAAAACGGGGGTGATCTCAGGTGCTCCGGAAGGGTAAGCAGATCCTGCTCCACATGTGGCACCCGTCGTGTATCAAACCCGGTGATAAATCTAAATCGGTAGGTCACGTTCGTGGAAAAGGGGACGGGATTGTGCTTACAACAATTGGAAAATATCCGTTGTCATCTGTGAAACAGATATTCCATAACGGTCAACCAACTCGTGATTGCGTCCGTAAAATTTACGAAGGGACGATTTCAACTTCACCACTTGGAACTTTTGGCTTAATAGCTTCCTTCTGAGCAGCAACCCTCTATCAAGGAAAACATGATAAGAAATACAAGCCCTGGAATATCGTATTAACTTGGAGATATATACTCCGTATACAGGTGCTGCTGGAATGTTTCTACCTATAAATGGGAAGTTCACAATTGGGAAGCTGAACTCGTCTCTTTTGTCGTTAAGTTTGGTTTTCAACCGACAATTTTTGTCAATTTTTAGATGTAAGTCAAGATATGAGGCAGACTTAACTGTATCTGTTTTATCCTTTATCTCAAATTCGATGATTATACATCCGCTGCATGTTTTAGCTTTACCTACTCATACCGTTAAATGATAAAAAAATAGTCAGCTACAAAACATATAAAACATTTTATCTGTAAAATGCCAATGCAAACCAAAATGCATTGTATATTATTCCTATAAGAAAACGAGTACTAAGCGCTATTCGGTTAATTAGGTCTTTCCACTTTTCCGCCAATTTTTTTTCATGTGCTGTATTTTTGTTTCAAAAGATGTCGCTTAGTTTTTTGGTATATAATATCATACAGTCTATACGCTTTTGAAACTGACCCTGTTTAACCGAACACTTTTCTGTGTAAGAGTTATCTCCCCGAACACTGTTTTTCTTGTTATGAGATCTCCTTTGCAACCGTAAAAGAAAGCGACAAATTTATTTTTCCAAAATGCTCATTATATCCTCAGGATGCTACGTTTTATTTTGACCGAAGCTATCCGGAGACTCCATATGAGAGTTATTTCCCCTTTTGTATTTAAAATAAGTGATTTTAAGTTTATGTCGCTTCTTCCCAGAATGAGTTATAGGTATCGACGAAACATCTTAACCAAAATGTTTGTCGCGACATGTCGGTACTGGAAATTTTTTGTCAAAATGGTACGCGTCATTTTATTGCAGGGCCAATGCCCCTGAAATGGTCAAATCAACAAATTACTAATTAAAACTTAAAACTCTGCAGCTATCATGTAGTAAATGTATCTTATCTCAATTATCAACCAAAGTCTACCACTACTACACCCCCCTTTTTTTCCAACTGATTTGTTCTATGAAAAGAAAATCGCCTTCAGTCCCGTACATTTTACTGTAAAAATGCTAATCCTTCTTATGTACAAACTTCTTTCTGAAATAGAAATCCATCCCTGTAAAGCACTATAACAACAGCATTATTTTTATGTGCATACAACGAATGAAGACTCGTGATCAGCGATTAGACAATTATAGTTTAGTATATGTAAGAGAATGATAATCCCTTTCTTCATGATTAAGTACGAGCGTTAGCGAGTACTTATCATGAAGTAAGGGATTATCATTCTCTTACAAACTTAGAATATTGTAAAGTGCTCAAGGCTCAAATGATCTCTTGATTGGTTGTATTCAAGAATTAGTTTCATTGTCAGTACAATTTTTATAATTAATGCATGACTTCCTTTTTAGGCATTTCATTTATGGATTAGTTTTAGTGATGTCAGGACTTTCTTATAATTTGGGAAATATTAAATAAAATGCGTTATGGACATTAGGTGACACAACAGTACAAAGAAAAGGTAGGAATTGTATATGTTTCCTGATTGTGAGTATGAATGTAAATCATGTAATATTTTAGTGAGGAATTGTCCTTTTTTTCTATTTACAGTTTAAATCAATAAATACATTTAAGTTACAACTAATTTTATTTCACAGCCAATATTTCGGTCCGGCTTTTAAATTAAATACTATTTCATTATGTCAGGGGAATCTTCAAATAAAATGACTTTAAAAGTTTTTAATATATTCAAAACTTAAATTAAATTCCTGTTTTATTATATTTTTTCGGAATATTGGAAATATCTATTCTTCCCAACCGCTGATCCCGTAATCAGAGTTTTGGAAAGCTAAAGATTTAGGTTATTTTTTATTTTAAAACTTTTTTTCTTTTTTTGCATTGCTTTGATATTGTTTCATTTTTTAGAAATTTGAAGTTATTAATATTTTCATAATAACATTAAAGGTACCAATTTTACTGCACCAGTAAACTTCAACTTAAATTGATTTTTTTGTTTGTTTCACAATTCAACTTTTAGTCAGTTTCAATCACTGTGTGATAAATCCTTTCAATCTGATAAATGTGCCTCGAGGCAGTTGTAACTCATTCATAGAAATTCTTTGTTTTGAACTGTAAGTAGGCCTAAATAATACTATAATCCCTTACTAAGAACATGATTTACATTCATTCTTCACAATTAAGAAACACCAAATCCTACAATTTCAATAGTCGAGAGCACTTTGCTATATTCTAACCTGTAAAATGAATCAAGTAAAGGTTAGACAATACTGGTCATGTTTTATGAAGATTTAAAGCCCAAGGCGTAGCCAAGGTTATTAAATCTTCATAAAACATGACCAAATATTGTCTGACCAATTTAGAACATATTCACACTTTCGATTGACCTTACAAAATTATCCTTTCCCATTGCAATATTCAAACCTTGATAAGAATTCACTTTTTATAATAAAGTGTTAACTAGGTTACCAAAAGGAATGTATAACATAGGTAATGATCATTTCAATGGATGGAATGAAATAGCACTAACATAGTTTTGTGAGGACAAAAAGGATAAATTGTTCAAACATTGAGTTTTTCTTCTGCTTCAGGTAAAATTTAATACTTATATACCTAAATTTCTTGATTTTAAAAAGCACACAATGTTATATAAATCAGCTTTTTGAAATTTGTTATAAAACTCACTCTTTAAATATTTGAATTACAACCATTCAACATCAGATGCTTACTTTTTATTGATGAATGTACATGTATTGTGTGTGTGTTTTTTTTTTTGGAAAAAATCCTTTGCTCTATAGATCAGCAGTCTGACATTGTTTTCTTGAAAGAAAAAATAATTGACTCGAATATCTGGTATCAAAATTGAATAAAAGATTATTTAACCTACATCTTTGCCCCCATTTCATTTTTTTGTTTGTTATATATATGTGTACCATGATAAACATTTGCAAAATTCAAAATGTTTTTTTTTCATAATTCTATTCTCTTTCATCTTTAATCAGTAGGCTATTTTCCCAAAGAAAATGCCTCAGGGGATTGTACACTTCGTTAGTGTAGTTATTAAGAGTTCCCTTTCATAATTAATCTACAATGAAAAGTCATTCATGTAAAGCATTTTATAGTGCATGGAAAACCATGTACTATGAAAATTAGAAGGGAAAAAACTTACTTTTTATTGGACGAGAAGGGGTGAGTATGTTCTAAGAAAATATATTCCCGTTAGCACTATAAATACACGTGCGGTCCGCCTGATTGCGAAATTAAAATCAATGACGTAGAAATCGCTCCCAAGTTCGTAAATATTACTGAAATCCTACAATCAAATTACTAAACATGCATTAAAATACAAATCTGTGCTCCCGTAAATATGTGTACTAAAAATGCATGCATGATCCGACATCAGTGACCTGTAAAAAATGAAATCAATAGTTATCGTGTTACTCTTATCAATACACATGTGCTCTGTTCAACGGTCTCCAGACATATATATTTGAGCGTAACGTGACTTCACAAACACCACCGTGCGCGCGGACCTAAATTTAGAATAAAACATTCCATATCCAAATATAGAAGTGAAACTTCCAAGACAAAATGTTACTCAGTTTTTCCTACAAGTTCAAACAAAATGCTCACACAACAAATAAAAAAAAACATGAAGTCCGAGTGCCCGTAGAAAATAGAGAAAATTCATAAAAAGAAGATGTAATGATTTTTTATTCATTAGGAAATCCAGGCCGTTCGTTTGGCTGTCCGGGATGTATAAGTACGCAGTCACGTTCGGTCATAATATGGACTTTCAGTCTGATACCTCGCATAGAGAGAGTGCCATGCAAACTTTCAATCAATCAATCAATCAATCAATCAATCAATCAATCAATCAATCAATTAATTAATCTATCTGTTTAATACAAGGTCCAAGATCTCATTTGTTTCTTTTTCGCTTGTTTCAAGAGACCCTATCCCATGTGTTTAATTAGTCATCAACCAACCAACCAACCAACCAATCAACCAATCAATCAATCAATCAATGCATGCTTGTGTGCATGCATACATACATGCATGTGTCGGTCCCATGTGTCGGTCCCATGTGTTTAATACGGGGTCCAAGATCTCATTTGTTTCTTTTTCGCTTGTTTCAAGAGACCCTATCCCATGTGTTTAATTAATCAATTAATCGATCAATCAATCAACCAACCAACCAACCAACTTATCAATCAATCAAGTTTCAGAGGGGAAAGACCGTTAACAATTGTTTTTAAAACGATTTATATTTATTTATTACTTTTCATTGATAATATAGCAAGGTATTGATGATACAAAATTGTTGCCAAATAGTATATTGTAGTAAAAAAGTAGTATTTCTATAATAAATTCTTATATCTCAAGTATAATAAGAGAGGCAAAAGATACCAAAGTGATATTCAACCTAATAAGTCGATGACAAACTGGCAAAAACGACCAAAAGACAAACAATAGTTTACAAAACACAACACTGAAAACCAAAGATTTAGCAACACGAACCCCACTGAATTATATTTATATTTGAATTATTTTTACTTTGAACTTTCATAATAACCCTTATACAAAATCAAAAACGAATGTCATTTTTGAAAATTTCAGACATTAACCTTTATAGACAAACATGATATGTGTAAAGTCTTTTACTTTAAAACCATTTCCCTGTTCAAACCCAACTCGAAATTATCCACTTAATGGTCAGTTATTCATCGTGCTTTGGAATATGGCCTATCTCTTACAGGCTACATAAATAATTGAGACTAAACGGTCAAGTGATCCTTTAATGGTAACGTTTCAGGATTATTGTGATGTTTGAAACAGAAATAATGAGATACGATGTGTTTGACAATACGACAGTTATCAACGAAAGACAAAAGTTCGAGAAACTGAATATCAACTTTCGCCATAGGAATTTCACAGACAAACAAAGATCCGTACTACCGGGTACCTGTGATTGTGATATTACCCCGGTCCCTTTTATTGTTTTTAAAAAGAAAACAAATTTTTTTTCGTTTATTGTTTTGTAAATTGCGCTGTTTCAAATTGTGTTATGTCGGGGCCTTTTATAGCTGATTTTGCGTAATTTGCTCAATGTTGAAAGCCGTAGAGTGATGAGTGAATAGTTGTCTCGTTGGTAATTAGACCACATCTTCATATTTTCTTTAAGAACATTTTGTACATTCTGTCAACTCTTTACCTATCCTGGTGCAGTGGTGTAGCAGCAACATATTTACCATCGCTATCAACTATGTACCAAACCTTGTGCAGTGGTATATCAGCAACATGTATACCATCGCTTTCAACTCTGCACCAATATTAGAATTAAAATATCTGGTTTCATTGTCTCAACTATCCATATCGCTGCAAAACTCTGCATCTAACCTGATGTAGTGGTATAACAGCAACATACATACTATTTATTGTCAGCTCTGCACTTAACCTGGTACAGTGGTGCAGTAGCAACTCATAATGTATTTACTATTGCTATCAACTTTGCATGTTACCAGGTTCGTGTTGTGGCGTGGCACTATCATTTATACCATTTACGTCAACTCTTAATATAATCTGGTACATAGGCGTTGACGCAATATATAAGCATTGCTGTAAACTGTGGAAATAAGTTGGCGCAGTGGTGTAGCAGTAATACATATATTTACATTTATCTGTATTGACATGTCCTTCGTTAAGCTTATGGATGTTCATGTATCATGTGGTAAATTGTACTTTTTCATTGTTAATTTAGAATGGCTCTTCCATAACCCACACACCCAAAACAGTATACATTTTCTAGTATTTATGCACTCATCATAGCATGCAAAAGCAGGGTGCATCAAGTATGTAATACGTTAAAAAGACTGTGTAATAACATTTATTAAGAACAAATGCAGGAGACAGTATAATGGAAATTGTAGTCTACGATTGCTCTTATCTGTAGTAATGTTTCTATATTTGAAAATGTTATCACATTTATTATACCTGATGGACATAAACGCTAATTAGTTTAGTTCTTGCATTTTATACTTAAATTAAGCTTAATTTATGTATTTGTGTTCAAGATTCCGACATATTGACAAATTATGTTACATATCATATTTGTTCAGTTTCCACTATCAATGAAATGTATCGTAGCACACGTAACGAGTTCTTACATGCAACTGTCACATTAAAGTCTAGTGGCTACATCATATTTAACATAATTTAACATCTTTAAGATAATTGACGAAAAGTTAATGATTCTGCAGTAACATTTCAATTATCAATTTGCATGAAGTCAAGGTTAGATAAATCTTTTCAGACAGATATGGAGGCCGCATAAAATTAATTCCATACATCAAATTAAGTAATCTTTTTGTTTAAAGTACATCAGAAGCAAGCACCATCACGAAAAAAAAACCTGTGACAAATTAAAAAGGTCAAGTAAAGATGACACCGTCCAGGCAGACAGTCATGCATACCATGTATACATACATGACTTTACTACCACTTATATACATCTTCGGATTTCAGATGTTTGGCTTTGAGCGTTCCTGATGAAGGTAAATCCAGAAAAGTGCTTCGGACGCAAGAATTTATTAAACGTGTTGTTTTCAATTTTTTTTATAGTATCTGAGAAATTCTCCAAACTATATATTAAAAAAGAAATAATTTTATGAACAACTGACACACGACAAACGGACAAATAAGCATTACAAATGCTTTGTCTTGACTGACTATGACGTATTTACACTAAATCCATTGGATGTTGGATGTTTACGGACTGATAATTTAATCTCAAATGCATGTTTTTTTATTAGTTGGTAGTTGTTAGGTAGCAATAAACAGTTAGGAAAAAATATTAAAATTTTCCCTCATAAATTTTCCCATCCCCTTTTCATTGCTTTCTTGCAATATTAAGCTTACTGGTTGTGTCATGTATGTGCATATGTATGTAATCAGAATCTTCCATAGATTTTATACCTAGTATATAAAATGGTAAAATATATTTATTTTGTGGTGTATCCATGGCAACAATCTGCATTTTTTTGTTATAAAATATTTCAAAAAGGGTGGAAAAGATGTCACATATTTCCCCAAAATTTGGTCAAAAGTAGAATTTCAATCACTTCAAGTAATACCTTTTCTGAAACTGTTTACATATATCTTCCATTAAATCCAATGAAATTCATATGTCTTTCATCTCATTTTTTTCATTTTTTTGTAAAATTGCGTCAAAAACTTCGTGTAGAAAAAAAGTGTTTGTAAACATTACATAAATTTCTGGACCGAAGACCGGTCTAGCTATGAAAATACGGAGAGTCAAACAGAAAATAGCCCATAAAACATGTAAAAAATAATCTTGATGTTCTTATAAACCATCTTTGAAGGCCAAATTAGTACTTAGCTGTCTAAAAATGAATTTTATTACACAGTAACTTCATATTTGAAAAATCCACCGGGGCCAATATGCGAAACTAAACTCCTAACTGTGTATTGCTACCTTAGTGGCTTTGGACTAGCTGTCAGTTAACTGCGAGTTCGGATCTTTCTGATCTGTACCCAACGTCCTTTTGTTGTTGGGATGTACAAATACCCGGCCACGTCCACTTGCAATGTATTTTCGTCCATCTGATGAGTTAAGCGTTTTTCAACTGATTTTTATAGTTCGTTCTCATTTTGTTCTGTTATACCACTGTCCCAGATTGGTGTAGGGTTAGGATCCCGCCAACATCTTTAACCCCGCCACATTCTGTATGTATGTGCCTGTCCCAAGCCTGTAATTCAGTGGTTGTCGTTTGTTTACGTGTTTCATATTTGTTTTTTTTTCGTCCATTATTTGTACATGAATAAGGCTGTTAGTTTTCTCGTTTGAATTGTTTTACATCGTCATTTCGGGGCGTTTGGTATCTGACTATGCGCTATGGGTTTGTGCATTGTTGAAGGCCGTACTGTGGCCTATAGTTGTTAATTCCTTTGTCATTATGGTCTCTTGTGAAGAGTTGTCTCATTGGCAATTATACCACATCTCCTTTAGGTTATAATTACAAATATACCATACACCAAATATAATTCACTGTCCTTAAAGTAAGGACATGTATCTAAAACACAGCAAACTATAGGTATTGGGGACAGGACATTTGTTTTGGTCCTCCCTCTTTTCCAAAATCTGTTATCTGCAGCGGTCACTGATATATTATATAGAGCTCTATACACATGGTTAATGTCCAAGGACACCTGTCGTGCGGACAAATACAAGTATGCGATAAACCAATTTGAAATATAATTCACTAACAAGTTTACCATACACCAAATAAAATAAAGTACATGCATACTTAAAGTATCTAAACACACAGATCAAATCATAGAGGTATATATCATATATCAGTGACCGCTGCGGATAGTAAACTTGGAATTGATAGCAAATAGCAAATACAAGTTATTTCTAATACAGTTAAATGTATGTTGAATTATATTATACATTGAAACACGAAATAATTGAAATTAATGGAAAAAATAACAGATTTTTGAAAAAAACGAAAACTTCCATTTGTTGGAGAGCTAAAACAAATGTCCTGTTCCCATGTACCAAATCAGTTGAATTTAACATTGATCAATGCAATAAACCATGAACAAGCCAAGTAAGATGACATCTTCAAGACAAATATTTAGACCTTACAAGTTCTCCTTTTTCTTCAAGTAACCGAAGAACAGACGAAACAAGAACAAGTTAACATTAACCAATGAACCATGAAAATGAGATCAAAGTCAGAATATTTTTGGAAAGGGTCTAGGCGTGACTTTTGAATATAGACCTTGAAAACATGAAAGAACTTGCAGCGGGTTTAATTTGTGTTTTGCGAAATATATATTTTCCGTGATTTTGCAAATTTGCTTAATATACTGTGATAATTACGGGATCTCACAAACGCAGTTTGATAGTATCGTGAGCGCATTTTTCATCATTTTCCGGGCCCTTTTTCCGGAATCAAAGCAAGTCTTCACAGCATTTCGATTATAGTTCTACTATTCCAAACATGCAGTATTTTGCAACTTATCCAACGACAAATATGTGGATTCGAATATGGTAAGTGTTTCTGATATAAATTTTACAAAACTAAAACATGAATCTGCAAGAAATTTTCCTCTGATACAACATACAATTGAAACCAAGCGACGGGTCGTCTTTCATCTAAATGAGAGAAAAAAGGGAGAGGGCAATTATAATAGAGAAAAAAGAAAAGGCACAGGCACATGTGGAGTCGAACCCTCTTTTCATATTTTTGTTCTATTTAGGAATGACTGTAATAAAAAAAAATCAAATTAAGAATTCAATTATAAGAAATGACAGTAATATTTCTTCTGTTTATGAAGAAATAACATAAAAAAAAGTGGTGCACCCTTGTTATTATTAAGTGGGTGCCACATTTTTATGTTATTTTGAATGGACAGAAAAATACTAGTCATTTCTAAATTTAATTACACTGGCGTAAATCATGGAAGAAAAAAACGTTAATGACGTCACAGGCACATGACAGAATTGTGTCTCTGAGATGATAAACAAAATCCTGTCAGCCAATGAGAAGATACGTTACATATAAATTAATGTGATTGACAATATTCTTTCATATTTCAACTTTCACTGTATTTAAGGTCTGAATAATGCGATTTAACAATATGAGTAGTTTATAATAAAGAATTTGTAAAGAATTTATATTATATTATTTTATATCTAGAGGTCGCAAAACGATCTTCAACTATGAGATTGTAACATGCCTGAAATGGTCACCCATAAAAGAAACTTGATAATCAAGTAGATACCTTAATTATGTTAAAATTATATTGAAATGATCGAATTTCACTATTGTGTTAGGTGACTAGTGAGCCAATTTAAAACCAGATTGGCACTTTCAGCAGCCAATAAAGATAGCAGCCACTTTTCCAGCAGGCAATTTTGACAACTTGTCTAAACACACAAAAAGCTGTATCAGACTCAAAGATTACCAAAATCTCAAATCTTTATGAAATCTAATTATCGGCCGAATCCGACAACTTCACGGCTTGTAGTGATTCTTAAAGGATTTCAGTGTTTTAAATACCAATACTGATAGCAGCCACTTTTTTCAGAGGACACTGTTTGTCTCGTTTCTGATTTCTTATGACAATAATATACAGAAACAATGTATGACTAGAAATTTAAAAGAAAGTCATAGTACAACTACCATTGTTAATAAAGCCTCAGTCTCACCTTACCGGATAGCGCGAACGGACGTCGAACGGATAACCTTTTTTCAATCCGTTCATGTTCGTAAGACGTACGTTGTTATCCGTGGGATGTCCGCCCATATCCGTTTCATGTCCGTTTATCGATTGTTTTATCCATCGACGTCCGTTCGGTCCGGTGGAAAATTTTGAACATGTTGAAAACTTTGAACAGAGGTCCTACAGATGAAGTGTCCGTTGAACGTCCGGTATGCGTCCGTTTTTTACCGTATTCGTCAGTTCCCTTTCCGTTATGTATCCATTACTTGTCCGTTATACATCCATTAGAGGTCCGTTAAGCCCAGTCACACCTTAACGGAAAGCGCGAACGGTTCACCAACGGACTTCTACCGCGCGTATAACGGATAAAACGGGTGGTAGACGGACTTCTACCAGACGTATAACGGGTAAACCGGACGATGAACAGATGTGAAACGGATAAATACCTATTGAAAATTTTCAGTGAGTAATGCGAATTATTGGTATTTTAGATTTCTTGAGGTTCACGAATGCTTATTATCCATTATTGATCTTAGAGTAAACGCTCGTCTTCACTATCAAGCAGTTGTGATTCAGGCTGAACCCTACCATTTAGCGGACTTTTAAAACCAAAACCAATTACACAGAAACTTTTTGAATATTTATGCGACTGACATGTATTATTATTGTCGCCTTTAATTTTTCCGCATATCTTGTTCATCCGCGATTTACCCGGTACGCTTCCATTAGGTGTCCGTTTTATGCAGAACTCGTCCGTTGGGTGTACGTTCGACATCCGTTCTGTTCGAGAAACACCGGTACGTTTCCGTTTCTCGTCCATTGCGTTTCCGTTAGGCCTCGGTCACACCTTAACGGATAGCTCGAACGGATGCCTAACGGATAATTTTTTTTTTAATCCGTTCATGTCTGTTAGACGTCCGTTCTTATCCGTTAGATGTCCGTCCATATCCGTTGCATGTCCGTTTAGCGTACGTTTTATCCGTCGACGTCCATTTTTCCGGTGGAAATTTGTGTGCATGTTCAAAATTTGAACGGACGTCCAACGAATGAAATGTCCGTTGAACGTCCGGTAGGCGTCCATTTTGTACGGTACTCGTCCGTTTCGTTACCGTATTGTATCCGTTACGTGTCCGTTATTCATCCGTTGGAGGTCTGGAAGATGAATTCACCAACGGACTTCCGGACGTTTAATGGATAAAACAAATGTTGAACAAATGAGAAATGGACTTCTACCGGACGTATAACGGATAAAACGGTTGATGAACGGATCTGAAACGGACAAATGCCAACTGAAAATTTCGAGTCAGAAATGCCAATAATTGGTAAATCAGATTTCTTAAGGTTCATGAATTCTTATTATTCATAATCGATCTTAGAGTAAGAGCACGTCTCCACAATCAAACAACTCTTTTTCAGGCTATACACTGCCCTTTGGCGGCATTTTGAAGAACAAAACAAAACCAGTAACACAGAAACATTTTGAATTTTTATGCGATTTACATGTATTATTATTGTCGCCTTTAATTTTTCCGTATATCTTGTTCATCCGTTTTATCCGGTACGCTTCCGCTAGGTGTCCGTTTTATGCGGTACTCGTCCGTTGGATGTACGTTCGACATCCGTTCTGTCAGGTACGTGTCCGTTTCTCGTACGTTGCATATCCGGTGTGTGTCCGTTATGTATTCGTTACACGTCCGTTTTATTCGGTCAGTACATCAACGGACTCCTAACGGATAACAATTTTGTCAACGGACAACTTTTATTTTAATCCGTTCATGTCCGTTAGACGTCCGTTCTTATCCGTTAGACGTCCGTTCTTATCCGTTAGACGTCCGTTCTTATCCGTTAGACGTCCGTCCATATCCGTTGCATGTCCGTTAAGCGTACGTTTTATCCGTCGACGTCCGTTCTGTCCGGTGGAAAATTTTGAGCATGTTCAAAACTTTGAACGGACGTCCAACGGATAAAATGTCCGTTGAACGTCCGTTAGGCGTCAGATTTGTACGGTACTCGTCTGATTTGTTTCCGTTGTGCATCCGTCACGTGTCCGTTATACATCCGTTGGAGGTGTGGAAGATGAATTCACCAACGGACTTCTACCGGACGTTTAACGGATAAAACGAATGTTGAACGAATGAGAAACGGACTTCTACCGGACGTATTACGGATAAAACGGATGATGAATGGATCTGAAACGGATAAATGCCAATTGAAAATTTCGCGTCAGAAATGCCAATTATTGATATGTCAGATTTCTTTAGGTTCATGAATTCTTATTAATCATAATCGATTTTAAGAGTTAAGACACGTCTTCACAATCAATCACCTCTTATTCAGGCCAGACACTGCCCTTTGGCGGCATTTTGAAGAACAAACCAAAACCAGTTACACGGAAACATTTTTAATATTTATGCGATTTACATGTATTATTATTGTCGCCTTTAATTTTTCTGTATATCTTGTTCGTCCGTTTTATCCGGTACGTTTCCGTTATGTGTCCGTTTTATGCGGTACTCGTCCGTTGGGTATACGTTCGACATCCGTTCTGTCCGGTAAGTTTCCGTTTTTCGTACGTTGCATATCCGGTTTGTGTCCGTTATGCATTCGTTACACATCCGTTTTATTTGGTCAGTACATCAATGGACTCCTAACGGATAACAATTTTGTCAACGGACAACTTTTATTTTCATCCGTTAGACGTCCGTTCGTGCTATCCGGTAAGGTGTGACCGAGGCTTAATGCATTCATTTTGCGTCCGTTTTGTTTGTCAGTACATCAACTGAATCTCAACGGATAACAATTTTGTCGAAGAAAACTTGTTTTCATCCGTTAGGCGTTCGTTCGTGATATATCCGGTAAAACATCGGTCACACATTAACGGATAGCTTGAATGGATGCCGAACGCAAAACCTTTTTCAATCCGTTCATGTCGTTAGACGTTCGTTATTATCCGTTAAACGTCCGTCCATATCCGTTTCAAATCCATAACTTGACGTACGTTTTATCCGCCGACATCATTTCTGTCCGTTGGAAATTTTTAAGCATTTTCAAAACTTTAAGAGGACGTCCAAAGGATGAAGTGTCCGTTGAACGTCCGGTAGGCGTCCGTTTTTTACGGTACTCGTTCGTTTCGTTTCCGTTTTGTATCCGTTACTTGTCCGTAGTACATCCGTTGGAGGTCTGGTAGACAAATTCACCAACGGACTTCTACCGGACGCTTAATGGATATTATGGATGTTAAAAAAATGTGAAACGAGCTTCTACCGGACGTAAAACGGATAAAACGGATGATGAACGGGTCTGAAACGGATAAATGTCAATCGAAATTTTGCGTCAGAAATGCCAATTATTGGTTTGTCAGATTTCTTGAGCTTCATGAATTTCTATTAATCATAATATATCATAATGTAAGGGCATTTCTTCACTATCAAGCAGTTCTTATTCAGGCCAGACACTACCCTTTCGGTGCATTTTGAAGAGCAAACCAAAACCAGTTACACAAAAACTTTTTGAATATTTATGCGATTTATATGTATTTTTATTTTCGCCTTTAATTTTTCCGTATATCTTGTTCATCCGGTTTATCCGGTACGCCTTAGAAAGGTGTTCGTCTTATGTGGTACTCGTCCGTTGGATGAACGTTCGACATCCGTTATGTCCGGTACGTTTCCGTTTCTCGAACGTTGCATATCCGGTATGTGTCCGTTATGCATTCGTTACGCGTCCGTTTTATTTGGTCAGTACATCAACGGACTCCCAACGGATAACAATTTTGTCAACGGAAACTTTCATTTTCATTCGTACGCTAAACGGACATGCAACGGATATGGACGGACGTCTAACGGACATTTATGGATTGAAAAAAATTATCCGTTAAGCCTCGGTCACACCTTACCGGATAGCACGAACGGACGCCTAACGGATGAAAATAAAAGTTGTCCGTTGACAAAATTGTTATCTGTTGGGAGTCCGTTGATGTACTGACCACATAAAACGGACGCGTAACGAATGCATAACGGACACCGGATATGCAACGTACGGGAAACGGAAACGTAACGTACATAACGGATGTCGAACGTACATCCAACGGACGACTACCGCATAAAACGGACACCTAACGGAAGCGTACCGGATAAAACGGATGAACAAGATATACGGAAAAATTAAAGGCGACAATAATAATACATGTAAATCGCATAAATATTCAAAATGTTTCCGAGTAAATGGTTTTGGTCTGTTCTTCAAAATGCCGCCAAAATGGCAGTATCTGGCCTGAATAAGAGCTGCTTGATTGTGAAGACGCGTCCTTACTCTAAGATCGATTATGAATAATAAGATTTCATGACCCTTAAAAAAATCTAATTGGCATTTCTGACGCGAATTTTTATATTGGCATTTATCTGTTTCAGATCCGTTCATCATCCGTTTTATCCGTTATACGTCCGGTAGAAATCCGTTTCACATTCGTTCAACATTCATTTTATCCGTTAGACGTCCGTTAGAAGGCCTTCGGTGGATTTATCTGCCAGACGTCCAACGGATGTATAATGTGAACGTAACGGATGAAAAACAGTAACGGAATGTACAAGTACCGTACAAAACGGACGCCTACCGTACGTTCAACGGACATTTCATTCGTTGGACGTCCGTTCAAAGTTTTGAACATGCTCAAAATTTTCCACCGGACAGAGGCTTATGTGATTTACATGTATAATTATTGCCGCCTTCAATTTTCTTTTTATCTTGTTCGTCCGTTTTATCCAGTACGCCTCCGTTGTGTACGTTTTATGCGGTACTCGTCCGTTTTTCGTCCATTTCATATCCGTCGGGTGTCCGTTAGGTATTCGTTACTCGTCTGTTATATTTGGTAAGATCATCAATGAACTTCTAACGGATAAAAATGTTTGTCGACAGAACACTTTATTTTCATCCGTTTGGTGTCTGTTTGAGCTATCTGGTAAGGTGTGACAACAGCTTAAGGTGTCCTTTTTAAGCGAGTCTCGTCCGTTTAATGTATTTTCGACATCCGTTCTGTCCGGTACGTTTCCTTTTCTCGTACGTTGCATATCCTGTGTGTGTCTGTTATGCATTCGTTACGCGTCCGTTTTATTTGGCCAGTATATCAACGTACGGATAACAATTTTGTAAACGAAAAACTGTTTTTTTTTCAACCGTTAGGGTTCGTTCGTGCTGTCCGATTAAGGTGTGACCACAGCTTCATACTAGATATTTCGACCGGTCACCTTAAGAGTGAGAACAAAAAAGGTTTTCCGTCTGCGTTTTAGAAACGGAAACATACCGAACCGATTAGATGTCGTACGAACATATAATTGAAGAGAACCGCATAAAACGGACACCTTACGGAATTGTTACGGATATAACAAACGAACAAGATAAGCAGTGGTAAACATGTAGGACACTCAAGAAATTTGACATACCAATAATATTGTGATTTCTGACGTGAAATGTTCAATAGGAATTTATTCGTTTTTTACGTTAACCTTCCGTTCATGTTCGTTTCAAATCCATTCGTCGTCTGTTTTATCCATTATACGTCCGGTAGAAGTCCGTTGGTTATCTGGTTGATCGTACCTTCAACGAATATATAACGGAAAAGTAACGGATAAAAACGAAAACGGAACGGACGACTACCGGATGTTCAACGGGTACTTTTATGCTGAAAATGTTCTAACATACAGAACGGACGTCGACAGATAAAGCAGACGCTTAACGGGCATGAAACAGATATGTACGGACGTCTAACGGATAAATAATGGACGTCTTACAGACATGAACGGATTGAAAAAAAATATTCGTTCAGCGTCCGTTCGCGTTATCCGGTAAGGTGTGACCGGGACGTCACAGAAGGAATCAGAAACGAAAAAAAAGAACGAACATTTATATTTAAACTGTACGTTGTGCAATTTTTTATTAAACAAATAGTGACCCGAAAAAGTGTATGTTATCATTAATGATATTCAAAACGGACTTAAATCCTTTGAAAATCCCTACAAGCCGTGAAAACAATTGTTCTTATCTTGTTTGGCTGCTAAAAGGGGTTGCGAGCTTTAGCCTGGTCAATGAAAAGCAAGCATTACAGAACTTGTTCTTATTGGTTCATTGTTAAATAATGATTACAGACCCTGAACATCGTACAACATGACTTTATACAGAACCCTATGTAATGCTATTAAATGGCTAAAACAATTATATCATGAAACCAGTCAGTAAAAATGACATGGCTAACCCAGTATTATCTGCTGATTATGTTTATCTCTTCTTTTTCAGCTTTAAGATAACGTGTCTTCTATTTCTGATCAATTTGGTTTTCACAACAAGAACAGTGCATAGATCATGCTCACCAAAAAGTGAAGCTGCATATGATGCTATATTCAGAACCATTGAAGGAACGTTTGACATTCCAGTAAAGGAAAGAACATTGGAACAGAATAATGCAATATCAACATATTACAAACGTAAAGATTTATACACTATACAAGGGCAACCACCACGGTTATATTTTGATAATAAGCCTGTTCTTAAGAGAGACGAGTGTCGACGTTTCATAAAAAAGCAGTACACACAAGAAAAAGGCATTGGACCGAGGCGCATGTTTCATCAGTTGAAGAACAGATTCTCTGGATTGTCCGAAAAATTGATATGTAAAGAAATGAATAAAGAATTATATTACAAATCCCTAACAGCTAGGTTTAAAAATAAAGCTCCATACAGACCAGTGGTAAGTCAAGGTGTACATCACATTTTGCAAATAGATTTAGTGGACATGCAAAGACATAAAGTCACACATAGAAAGAAAAGTTTTAAGTACGTTTTGAGTGTTTTGGATGTTTTTAGTAGATATGTTTGGCTTCGTCCGTTGCAGAACAAAAATTCAGCGACTGTTAAACGTGAATTGAAAAGTTTGTTTGAGGAATTTGGAGAACCAAAAGTAATTCAGCATGATTGTGGGAAGGAATTTGAAGGGAAGTTCGGATTTTCTGAAAACGAAAAAATCAAGCAGATAAAGAGCCGTCCATACCAACCGCAGAGTCAGGAAAAGTGGAAAGAATGCATTTAATTTTGAAAAAACAAAATAGCATTTGACTTATTAAAATGAAACAAGTAGGAGTTAACTGGGTTAGACAATTACAAAAATATGAGAGGAAAATAAATGATGGTCCCAAGGAATGTTTAGCGTGGAAGTGTCCGTTTGAAATATATTATGGAAGAACTCGCCAAAGTCATCTGAGAAAGTCTTTTATGTCCCCACAAGTTTGGGAGGATCATGTAAAACATAACAGAAATTTAGCACAGAAAGCAACGAGGCACTGTAACGATAGCAAAAAAACAAGGCATGGATGAAGAAAAGTAAAACACCGATTTATGAAGTCGGACAACAAGTTCTAGTGCGATACAGAACTCGAAATAACAATCGAGTTCCAAATAAGGCATGGGCTTTATTAGGTACTGTCATAAAAGCTGAGAAGAGAAACCATAAATATCAAGTCTCCTTTGTACCGCCTTATTCGAAGTGTAATAAGAAACAGTGGTTCTATGTATCTGATATTACTGGATCAAGTTTGTCTGGAGGCAAAAATAGTTCTAACCCAGAACAAAGACAGAAAAAACACTCATATTATAAATCACCTTACTACATGATTTTAACCCCAAAAGATAAAACTTACAATCTTATATCTGATTTTAGATTAACAGTTGCTTTTAATCCACCTGGTGATGGTAATTGTCAGTTTGCAGCCATTTCGCATCAGTTGCAAAGACTCGGTATTTATCGATCGGCAGAAACATTACGACGCGAGGTCATTACTTATCTTGGGCAAAAATCACGTTAAGGCAGCGCTGATAATAGAGTTCTTTGGTCAAATATGATAATAGAATCGAGGTCCGACTACTTACTGAGAATGGCAAGAGACACAGAGTTTGGTGATCAGATCACCTTACAGGCTATATCCGATATGTTTAATGTTCAAATTGTTATTGTTTCCACATTAAACCACGGCACTACTTTATTAAGGCCCGATGGAAGTAATATTATAACAAGACACTTTCCTATTATAACGATTGGACATTATCCCGAAGGACATGGTGAACATTATCTATCATTGACATACAATCACAATGCCGTACGCAGAATTGCAGAAGACAGTTCACAAATTCATTGGGGCTACGACGATACAGACGACGAACACGACGACAGAAGCGATGGACACGACGACACAGGCTCTGGACACGACGACACAGACGATAAACACCACGACACAGACGATGGACACAAAGACACGGACGATACAGACACAGACGATAAATACGACGACACGGACGATGAACACAACATAACATGGTATGAAAATTACGATACATGCGATGAACACATCATAACAGTCGATGAACACGACATAACAGGTAATGAACACAACATAACAGGTGATGTACACGACATTACAGGTGATGAACACAACATAACAGGTGATGAACACGACATAACAGCTGATGAACACAACATAACAAGTGATGAACACAACATAACAGGTTATGAACACGACATAACAGGTGATGAACACAACATAACAGGTGATGAACACAACATAACAGGTGATGAACACGACATAACAGGTGATGTACACCACGACACAGGCGTTATATACAATGAAAACCATGACACAGAATCCCCCATAAGCCTCCGTCATCAAGTGGAGGTAATGAGAAAAAAAGCATTGTGTACCCCATAGTAACAACATTGAACGTGGAGAGACTCTACCCAGAGAAATTCAATTTATAATTATCAATTTGTGTCTCCGTCAAAATCCGTCATCAAGATATGTCTTAATACGAGTTAACTCTTTTTTTTCGTCAAGTTGTACAAACAGTCCCTGTTCCAAGACTGTAAATCGGAATTTCTGTTCTTCTGAATGTACCAAACCCTGTAAACGTCAGGCGAATTTTAAGAGCTTCTGGGTGTGGTAGTGGTTTGATTTTGGCTATTCGCGAAATTATTCGGGACCCATCATGGATAAACGCATGGCTTTTTCTAATACAACGAGACTAAAGAATATTTGGTGGTCAAGACGTAAATAGAACACCATAATGATTTATATGCTCGGTGTGACTTATTTACCCGTATACATTTATATATAGTTCTTAAGGATGTACTTAGGTGAGGTTTTGGAATTTGTGTCAAATGTTCGGACTCCTTGGTGTTTTCCATACAATACAATCTAAAATATTTTGCCCCATAACACCCATTTATATTTTCATATAGGACTTAATAGCTCATGAAAGGTCATTTACCAAAATTTTAGAAGATTCTTGTTTTCTTTCTTTTGTTTTGAAACCTAATAACACCAATGCAAAGGAGTAGGTCCAGTAAGACCCTTTTGGCCCAAAAATATAGAAATTTTACAAAAATTTTAAATGAAAAGTTTTAGTTATTCATTGGAAAGTAGAATACTTCTGCTGTTTTGACAATACAATGCACATGTATCGGGTACTGACATCATTAAGTCATGCTAAATTACTGAAATCTTCACAATTTTAGCATTTTAGTTAAATTCAGACGGATTCCGTCTGAAATGAAAGTGGCCGCATTTGTGTTCATTCTTAATATTGAAATGTAAGCTGTATTTGATGATAATACATAACATATATAAAGGTTTGGGACGAACACGGATGCGGCCACTTTCATTTTGACAAAAACAATTTGAAAAGTGACATTTGTGGGCATTTTGATAGATTTTTCATACTTAAGCTTGAATCAGAGCGTTTTGATGACTCAGTCAGTTAAAATCTTTCACATATACTAATTGAATCAACTGAAATAGACACTTAAGTGTTTAAAAGTGTCCAAAATCTTTCGTCAGATGATCCTGAAATTTGAGGCCAAAATAAGCCCTTACCGGACCTACTCCTTTAAGGTAAAAGTCCGAGTCAGCTTTTTCCCGCCATATTTTAAATCTCAAATATCTCGAAAAGGAGGTCCATGACCTATCAATATTTTTAGCTTATTTTTATCTTTAATTGATGATCTACCAGCTTATAGTATCAATTTTAACTTTTTAATTTATTAATTTTCACCTAATCTCACCTAAGTACATCCTTAGGGTAATTCTGAGCAATTTTGAACTTATATGTTACTACAGTACAGTAATGGAAACATTATTTTGTTTACTTCTGTTGAACCATAAACTTAAAGTGTTGTAATCATGTACATCATAGCTTAGATATCGATGATTCAAAGCAAATTTGGGCATGCGTGTATTTACGTATGGAACTTATATGTTTTTTAAATTCTATAATGAAGAAATCATTTTGTCAAAAAATTATCAAAAGGATATTAAAACAATAGAACAGGTTATTTTCTTGGAACAGGGACTGTTTGTACAATTTGACAAAAACAAAGGATATATTTTTATTTCATTTATCAAGTTTTCCATTAGTAATTCTATGTCTTTTCACGAGTTAACAGCTGGTTTGCCGGTTTTTGTAGTAAAGTTACTTATTATTCTATAAGCTTATCTTTAAATATTAGATTTCTTTCATTCAACTTGAATTTAAGCTTTTTAACTCATTCCATGTATTACTGACAAGTTGGATACAGGATATATTGACATATTAAGTTACAATGTAACATTACTTTTATTGTTAAAATAAGTTTTTATTTCATTTCTTAATTTTAGGCAGAACGGTCCGACCGTATAGTATTTTGAAAAAAAAATACGACTACGGTTCTGACCGTACGCGTATGGACAAAATGCGCATATGGTCTGGATCATCTGTACATAGCAATTGGATAAAAAGAATTATAAATTATTATGTAAACTACATAAAAATTCAGAAAAGAAACCTGAATATATTAAATAGTATATTACACAGTTATGTTGATTTTTACAATAAGAGGAAGAAGTTATATTTTCATTTATTTGATGCAGAATGTCTTTCTGTCAGTTAATCACTAGTTATTATATAAGGCAGTGTTTGCTTTTTCAGGAATGAAATAGTTAGATAAGAAGTCTGAGTATTTGTACATCTAATTTAATTTTGATTTTCCTTTTTTTTCTATAATGAGGTACATTATTCTTTGACTGAAAATGTCTTAAACATTTAGTTAGATTTCGGTATAAGATTATAAGTAAAGAATTGTATCGAAGCCATTATTTTACGGTAGAAAGTCAAGTCATATATATGACCTGGTCATGTAAGCGTTTGCCATTACTGCCTCCGTTGTTCATTTGTTCACAAATAGCACATCTCCTCCTCTAAAACATTTTTTTCTATTTTGACCAAACTTTTATATAAGTCTACGATTGCTGCTCTTTCAAAATTGAGTCTGGTTAACTACCAAATGTATTTTGTTTCGATGGACTAAAATATCATTTTTCTTTTGCTTATACATGTGAGTTTTGCCAACACTGAGCGACCGTCATTGTCGACGTATAAACATCAGTTCGTCGTATTTTTTCTGTTTTGAAAAAAAATCCTTTGAAAGGGAGGGGGTGTGTCTTCTTTCAAAATACGTTCGAT
Organism: Mytilus coruscus; assembly: GCA_017311375.1. Taxonomy (NCBI): domain Eukaryota; kingdom Metazoa; phylum Mollusca; class Bivalvia; order Mytilida; family Mytilidae; genus Mytilus; species Mytilus coruscus. The sequence goes on along the minus strand of CM029602.1, from coordinate 30,295,996 downwards.
AAAACAATACGACAATTTGAATCACTCTTTAATATAATCTCCTTTTAGATTCGTATCCAATAGCATCCAAGATGACCACCATTGCTAGAAATATTTGGCAAAAGATAATTAAAACTTTTGTACTAACCCTCAGTAGGGTGGGTGTGAATTTTTTGTTGAAAGAAATGCATGTCCAAGAGGCCCGAGCACTGGAGCTCTAAAGTTTAGAAAACTTTAAACTATCATGTGTTTTCTTAAATCTTATTTATGTCAGGGAGCGATACAACCTTAAGATCACATGCTTCCCGAGGTTTAAAACGTTTAAGATCTATGTATATATTGTACAGAATTTCCTGTCGTTTATTAAATTTTGATTTCTTACGTTTTTGTTTATTATCAATTCTCATAAAACACAAAAAATTATGTTGATCACCTTTCCTGTCATTGATACTATATTTTCGTGTTGTCAATTCAACAGTTTTGCTCATCAGGTTACTCGGATCATCGTTCGCACTCTTTAACTGGTTAACCGAAAGTAAAGTTGTTGTTCAATATCAAAAAAAAAGAAGAAGTGGTATGATTGCCAATGATTTAACTCTTCACAAATGACACAGAAATTAACAACCATAGGTCACCGTACGGCCTTCGACAATAAGCAAAGCCCATACCGCATAGTCAACTATAAAAGGCCCCGAATGACAAACGTAAAACAATTCAAACGAGAAAACTAACGGCCTGATTTATGTACAAAAAATGAACGAAAAACAAATATGTTACACATACCACACGACACCACTGAATTCCTGACTTGGGACAGGTTCAATTCCTGTGTAAAGGACTCTATAAAAATGATTGGTATTATAGTCTGATGAATTTCACATCTAAATCTTAAATCTAGTTTATGCAAGTTTAACCGATTTCCATTAGGGCTGTGTTTTAATCAAACTAACAACTTTAAATTGTTTTCACAGTACCCTACAACATATACATATATCATGGTTGAAATAAAACCTTTAGTTCTATTACTCGTCATTGGTAAAACACAATGAAGAGCATCCACACATTTTTTTTTTCAAATCGTCTTCAACACATTCTCAAACAAATATCTATTTCTTGTAGGAAACCAAACAAACATACAAACCAATCAGTGAACGAAATCTGCTTAGCACCACAAAATATTCTGCAATTGTGGAATTTTAAAATTTATTATCATTGTGATTTCAAACGTGAACATTATAGTTTGAAGTCTATCTTTGAGGCTTATGGACCGTTTTTGCTGCTGGGAAGCATGACAGAAACTGAATGGGTTTCGATCTTATGTTTATAGATAGAACCAGATAACTTTTCATAAATGGTAGTTTATACAAATTTATTCATAGTGGATTGAAAAACAAGTTTGCTACTTATATTAATTCCTTTCCACTTTGCGGGTGCGAGTGCTGCCTTGTAGCGACATTAGACTGCTCTTTTTCAAAATCATAAATGTTGATTCACAAAACTTCACAATACATGATAGATCAAATTATGAGGATCAACATCTTCTGCAGATACATGTAATCTTCATTTATTAAATATATAAATCAGATCGATAAGAAAAAACTGCCAAGAACAAAAGTCCATGCTTTTTACTATAATACCGGGATAAAAAGAAAAGAATTATTTTTTCAATAACAAAGAAAAGAGCTGTGTGGACTTTAACGGCGTTTTTGTGGACTTTAGCGGAACTTGTTCTTGTGGACTTTAACGGCGTTTTTGTGGACTTTAGCGGAGGTCATTTGTGGACTTTAGCGGAAAGTTTGTTGACTTTAGCGGCGTTATGGACTTTAGCGGAAATTTGTTGTGGACTTTAGCGGTGTTGTGGACTTTAGAGGAATTGTGGACTTTAACGGTGCCACACTGCAGGAACTGCATTGTCCGTGCAAAACAAAAATGAAAATGTTTACCTTACTATGAACATATCTTTACTGAATATTAGACCTACTTGCAAGATACATCAACCATCCTTACTGTTAGTCAATGGTTATACATTTTGCAAGTCATTAAGATGAATAAATACCCTGGAAAAAATAAAACTATACTTCTGATGAAAAACGGCCAACATATCTTGCTCTTGTTCCTTATTTATGTAATAGTTTTTAATGGGATTTCTCATTGTTGAAGGCATAATGGTGGCCCATAATTGCTTACAGCCACTTCATTTGAACTCTGGCGGATGTTTGTCTCATGGGCAATCATACACCATCTGCTTGTTTTGTAAAAAAAAATGTTCATTTTCTTGAACAGTTTATCATTTCTCTGTATATAAATAGTGACTGAAAGATAAAAAAAATCAAATATCTTGCCAAACACTTGAAATAATAGAAATGGGAAGCAATCAAGAAACCCGTTGGCAAAATGCACATTCAAAATAAGCAAATACGTAGAGAAATTACATATGATATTCGTTAAATTTAATTAAGAGTTTTGAAATAGGAGTCAAAAAGTTGAAAACACCACTTTATAAATTTCATTCGCCTGAAGGCTTTTCTGGGTTTACCTTCATCAGGGACGCTCAAAGCCAAATGTTTGAAAGCCACGGATGTATAAGAACCGAAACAGTTGAAAAGCTATGTGACCAAAAATAACATAAACATAATAGCCAAATTCATCTATGGTCAACTTTGCCTGAGGCAGTTGAAACCTTAGTTTCTTAATAATTTCCAAATTTATTAACGGATAATTTTAGCTAGGTTTGTCGTGAATCATGTCAGAACTGACTACTGAGCTGATGATACCATCGGGGACTGATAGTCCATCGACAGTCAAGTCTTATTTATTGAAGGAGAACACCAGCTCTCTTGACCACCCTTAACATTGTTGTAATGATAGCAAACTAATACAATATATATACAATAAATATGACAAAATGTTCTCTATAACTACAGCTTAGTTTTTTTTTTTTTTTTTTTTTTAATAATTCCCTTTTAACGATTTTCATAGTTTTTTTTATGATTTCTAAGCGACACTGACACCAATCATTAAAAGTCTAAAGTTTTCCTTTCCTTTATTTAATTATGTTTTGCTGGAAATTTCTTACTCATTTAACCATGGCTGTAAAAAGGAAACTATTGCTAACAACATCGCAACATATTACTCAAAATGACAGTAGACATTTTTGAAGATTTATGTTGCTGTCTCAAATTCGATTAATTTATAATGTCATCTATTTAGATTACTTTATGAAACTTGATTTTGTTGGATGTTTGCAAGATAAACAGTGTGTCTTCCGATCACCGAATATTTCATTAAATAACGAATGTGGAGCTTTTTTTTCATTGTTTCATTGCGAAAGAGCTGAATACGAAATCAATAACATGCCTATATATGTAATTTCTTATAATATGTATAAGGAAGCTATCTTTCTTAAGTAAGTAGTAAAACTGTTAAATCCAGTTAATGATAAGAACATCACAATTACCTTCACATAGAAATATGAGGTCATGTCAACTGAAATGCAATAAATGTTTGTGTTCAATATAATTTTAACTTTTGTGTCGATGAACTGGAATTACAAGACACGTGAACATTAAAACTTGTATACAACATTTCAATTCGATTTAAAACAAGCCATATCTTAATCTAGTACGGCCAAATTACATCAATTGGAAGACTAGAATTGCATTGACACTAAGTTTCTTGTGAAGACAGTATAAGATGACCTAATATGTCTTTCTTTTCGTGTGCAGTTGGAATGCATCCTAAGTAAAGAAGGGTACACATTTTGTGTACCGTCATCCCTTTCATTCATAAAAAAAGCTAAACTCTAATGCACAAGCAATAAAATATAAGTTATGTTGTTATACGATTGATATAGATTGGTTGTAGTAAGTAAAGAGGTTGTAATGCGGTTCCAAGACTAGATGATAGAATTTCACTTATCACTTTTACGAAATAGAGCTTCTAAAATGTTACATTTTTCGACAAAATACGTAAATTGTGTATTTATTCATATATTTAATAAATCTTCGTATCTAAGACAAATATCATGTTGATTGGAATTTGCTGATTAACGTTAATTTATAACAACACTTATGATGCACAATCTGCTTCAAAGTATTTTATATAGCTACCAAAATATCTTCTTCATATACTAGCCCACTAAATAAATCAGCGGGAGTTCCTCCGATAAAATTCAGCTCAAGAAAAAAGATCCTTCTACCCACGAGGTTCCTTTTTATTTTATTGCTGTATACTTAACTGTACTCTAATCTAATCAAGTCTTTTATCCTATAACAAATGTATTAGAGAATTTATAAGAAGTAGTGGATTCGTAAATGATAATCAACGAGCGACGTTAGTCGCAAGTTAATTATCGTTTCCGAATCCACTACTTCTTATAAATTCTCTAGCTTAACCCATTTCTGGTAAAACAACTCTCTGTTTAACATTTTGACAATAAATCAACGGAATTTCATGAAGATAATCACATATTTTGTATTTTGTATTCTTTAATAGTTGGAAATTATTATATCCACATATATCACATCTATATTTAGACATTCGACAAATTACCAAAAGTTGAATATTCATTAACTTAAATTTTTAAACATCTGTTACAGATGGATTCTGCAATTGTTCGAAGAGTAAATTCAATCATAGCTATTAAACATTTCGTATAACCAAGATTAAGGCAATTATTAGCTATTATGCAACCAAAATTAATTATTTGAAAGCGAGGAATCAATTATGCTTTAGTTTTGGATGTATAAGTATGTTAATTTAAAATTTTCTGATCAAACTGGTCACATCTGTGACCGTTTAGAAAAAAAGTAATTGGTAAGGAAAATAATAATAGCGATATTTACAGTACGCAGTTCGAACCTTGTGTCCGGAATAAATTTTCTTAGGCCACACCAATTTGATTAATAGTTCTTTGGATTTTCCCCGCTCCTGTTTTGGAGAAATTATCTTTTCAATAATAATAAAAAAAATAATAATTACCGCTTCTGCAAATTTTTGGTCCGCAGGCCGCTCCAAAATTAGTTTCTCCTTGGAATTTTTTTTCTCTCATATAGACGTTTTTCTATTGCATATATTGCTCCGATCGATTCAAACGCACGTGTGATAAATCGATTTGTAAATAAAACGTCATAAATCGGGATGCCAACATGCAGTTGTGTCAGCTCATTACCGTGGACAAGTAGTTATTGAACACAGAGTTATCCGAAATGCATCTCGTTTCACCTTTGAAGACCTGTTCTAGGAGGCAAAAATTAAAAATCTTTCGTTAGATGACCACAATCACATTAATATTTGGTAGAACCAACGTCCCGATCCTTGTTTCAACAGGCATAGACCTACAATTATCTATCTTGGATGAACTTAATTGAAACTTCCCATGAACTTTTTAAAAAAATCACAGATTTTATCTTATTTTGATGAAAACCCATATCCCCTTGTTAGTCTATTGGCATGCAAGCAGAACTCTTTTGTAAGAGGAAATTTAAGAGTTATAACGTTCGAGAGCAAGGTGGTGGTATTGTGATTGGCATGCTCATAATAATTATGGATGTGTAATTGGTTCAACCACTTCTAGTCAAGCTTAAGAGTTTTAAATGCATTGCAGCTTTTAGGAGCAAAAGGAAAGAGTATTTTGCTCAGTCAGAATAATGTGTTGATCCTAAGTATGGATAAATAGTTCCAACTGGATGTCAAGCAGCCAATACACAATCATTACCATATAATGAAAACAACTATATAAAAAAATATTTAATATCTTTCAGGGGCATTTTTTTGGATACATACACATATTTTAATTTTATTCAACATATGTCATTTACCTAACTAACATAATCCCTCTTGTAAAACTGCATCTGCTATGCTTCCTTAATATATATATACATGTATGGATTTAAATGAAAATTCACGCAGACAAAGCTTATTTGACGAAAATAATAAAAATTAACTAAACCACAGTGAGACAAGAAAGTCGGGCATGGTACAGGCACCAATAAATCAAATTACATGCATTAGTGTTTCTCCTCGTTTTTCTATGAAGTAACCCATATATAACATGTACATAAATGTACATAAATTCTAAATTGCACAATTTAAAAAAAAATTATGCTGCTCGCTTCACTTGTAGAGCACTCGCCTAAAAAAACTCATTTTCAAGAAAAAAATTAAAAAAAAATTCGCTCGCTCCCCCCATATTTTTTGGAGCTTTTGTCCGAAGAACTACAAATCAAATTGGTGTGGCCTTATCGTAATTTTTTTCTCGAGCAAAATATTGTTTTAAACTCAGACGTATTATATATTACAGTTTCGCATAATGGTGATAATTTTGTTTTTTTTTTACTGTCAATGAAGTAGTTTTACGGTCTTATTTTTTATATCACACTTTATACGTTAAAAGTGACAAGTGTAATGGGTATATGGATGTTTATTTTACAGTGGCTACAACTATTACAACGATCAGTCTATGGAAAGCGCGAATCGAGAAATCCGTTTCTTGTATGGCGTAGCGATATCTTCTTTTGTAAATGAGATGCATTGTGGGGAATTCTCAGAAGAATGTTGACATTTGTTGGAATAAAACAAAATTCATCAGAAAGAACTTGCTTATTCTTTTTAAAACATAGACGTATTTAAAAGGACAACTTGCCATGTATTTTGAATATTTAATCCCAAGTATGTTGTATTTATACGAGTAAATATGCTATTGCACTAAATAAAACCTATTTGCACGATCTATAATTTTGAGGTGTCCACATACCTTGACAATGATGTACCAAAGACCGTGGAATGGCCATTGAGCTTATTCGATTGCATTCTACGCCACAATCACTTGTAATAGGATAATAATGCTATTCTTTCTCATGTGAATGCGACGTTTTTCTAATAGAATAGCGATATGCTTTTATTATGAAAAACTTATCCACTGCGATATTTTTCTAATAGAAATGCGATACATTTTCATATGAAAAAAATACGACAATATGGCACAATACATTAAAACAAAGTAGAAACATCGACCATTATTCATGACAGGTTCGATGGTACAGGTAAAATATCACTGAAATTTCGTATAGATGATTTACGTACATAATAAACACATTATATGCTTACACGATGTTCAATTTCCCCTGCGCGTCGATCAATTTTGAGTTTACAAATTTATAGCACAGTATTTACCACCGTTCATCTTCCGCTTAAAAAAATAATATCTGACTTGTTGACACAGATATATGTATCATCTATCATGTCTATATGTAGTTTTAATAGTTAAATGCAGTTGTTGAAATTAAAAGGAAAATACTTTATCATGCATTTATTATACAAAACATCCAAAGCCAATGAAACATGACTGAAATTGAGGGCCAAATAATCTCCCTGGAAATGATAATGAATATGATAATACTGTTACAACTGCATACCTAATATCGTTGACCTATTGTCAATGGTTCTCCTTAAACTAACATAATCAAAAACTCTAACTGTAAAAAATAAAATAACAAAAATACCGAACTCCAAGGAAAATTCAAATCGGAAAGTCCCTTATCAAATAGCAAAATCAAAAGCTCAAACACATCAAACGAATGGAAAACAACTGTCATATTCCTGACTTTGTAAGCGATGCAAAACTTTTGCAGTTAATGAACTATCGTTTAGGGGGCGAGGCCTTATTATCTCCATAAAAATATGCCAATACTAATACAAATGCATACCATATATCCATTGACCTATCGTTAGTGGTCCCCATTTTAAAAAATTTACCTTATCACAAATTAGAAAAAAAAAATGTTGACGCCGTCGACGCCACCGGAAACAGCACGCCTCCATAACTTCGAGACAAAAAAATATTCATACTAACATTTTTTCGCCCTCTTATATCTGGAAAATCTATATTTGATGTAATGTTATTGCAATTTTATCGAATTATGCATGAAGATTAAAAAGGTCAAGAACTGCATTCGATAGGTTAAAATGTGGAAAGTAAGAACATAATTTTTAGTTGTGAACTAGGAATCGTTTTTCTTTTCCATTACTTAAAGTAAGTTTTATTTTCCAGCGATCATCTATTTGACATGCCTAAAAACTCGTGTTTAGAATTATGATATTATCTAAACACATTAAATGTACACTTTTAATTGTGTTTTAGAATTAAAAGTTTTTAGGGCTTAAACACTAATTTCTATGCTAAAGATGATCCTAAACCCAATCCTAAACACTTTCTTCAATCTAAACATGTTAAGAAATTAAACATGTTAAAAAAAAAGTGCGCAAAGAATATATATGTATTTAGAATTGTGTTTAGGATTTAAACACCATTTATACAGTTTACATGTAGTAAGGATATCGGAAATGCATTTTCTGGACGTGTTCATATAGAAATGTAACAGATGTTATGTCGATGCCACCAATTTGAACGAAAATTCGGGCCGGTCTATCAACATGACTTGATTTTATCCTTCACATATAAAAAAAGTATAACAAAAATACCGAATTCCAAGGCAAATTCAAAAAGGGGAAGTCCATAAAAACTAACAAAATCAAACGCTATCAATCAACGGAACAAGCGAAAAACATCTGCCATATAACTTTTATCTAATACAAATATGTTTGAAGAACAATTAAGAATTTCGTTAGATGTCTCAAAAGTTCATTTTGACACGAGCAATGGGCTAAGACTGTTACCTCATATAACATGAAACGTATAGTTACAATAAAAACATACCGCAACTACATTTAAAAATACCGCATCTACAATTAAATAAATAGCATTTAATTATTTATTCACAAAAGAAAAACGTAGCAGTACAATTTTACAAGGAGATAAACTTTTGCTTTTACTTTGATAATGAGCATATTTCAAGACTTAATTTTCGTTTATATTTAAATGATAGGTTAACAGTTTATTTGTTCATAAAGAAATCTTACGTTGTTGCTCGTTTATCTGGTCCAATTGACTTTTTTCCCTTTAAAACGACCTCGAAAGGCTTATAATAATCGATTTCACACTCTTTTGATTAATGGTAATACATAAAACTCTTCTGTGTGTCGTGTGAATTAATTTCGAACTGGACGTTTTTATATATTTTATATTAAAAAAAATTTCGTTGTCTATATTTTGATATATCTGTGTATAATTATACTCAAGAACGGTCACATATAGAACATAATCTTCCTAAAGTAAAAATAACACCAAAAATAAAAACAAATCCACTAACATATGAAAAGAACATGGACAAAACCAATGCCATTAAGGATAAAAAAAAAAACAATATTCAAACATCTTTCTACAGTGTCAGTATGATATTCAAAGGATCGATAAGATTAAATGGATCGTGTTTAAATTTGCGTACTTTATGGACAACATAGCCGTAAACATTAGGAAGTGATATCCCGTTTTTAATATAAATTTTACAGGTACAGTCACACTTCAAAACCAAATCTTTGTTGATAGGAAAGAATTTAGTCAAAGTTTTCGATCAACAATCAAAAATGAAATATTTTTTGGTCGGTTATACCAGAGACATATATATACATATGTGTATATATGTCTCTGGTTATACGTTATGGATTTTTAAAAATAATTTTACAAAACCTTGCGCAGAGTGTTAAGTTTAGTTTAGTATATATGCATGCATTGGTTCAATAATTTCTTTACCATTATCATAACCAAAAACTCGATGCATATGACTTTAGTCATTTAAAAGTGATACATAGATTTCGTTCATGGAAATCTTAAACGTCACTACAGACAAGGACATAGCGAACGAGTGGGGAAATATAATACACCATAAGGAGGCCCAAAGGAAAACCAAGGTCCAAAAATTGAAAATTCACAATAGAGAACGAAAAATCGTCTCTTTTGACATAATTTTTTTATTAGATTTTCACGTGTGAATGGAAAAAGGACAGTTATTGATGTAAATATTATATTTATCTAAAGGAAATTCCCTTGGGTAATTTTTCAGTAAAATGTGACAACGATGTTGTTACTGGAATGTTTGATACTGTGCAACAGGTTCTGTTGCTGAAACTGGCGAAGATGCCGAAATGAAAGACAGTGACCGACGACTGGTCCCCTGTCTATAAAACACAAACCCACTGGCGGAACTAACTCACAGACTGGTAGAGCGAATACAAACGATGACTTTCAGTATGGATTTTTATTTTCACTTTACTGAACGGATGGTGTCAGTTCAAAAGGCTGACTCCGACTGAAGACTTAACTTCAGTCGACAAATTATAAAGATAGACAATGTTTACAGGTTGCCAAAGAATTAAGATTACATAATAATAAAGTTGACAAATTTACAAACATAAAATTAACACTTTAAAGTAACAATAGACCGTAATTGAAAAACGGATTAATGTCATTGTTATCATACATGCCCTGGACAAGAACTGATAAAATAGATATTGATAAAAATTATCTATGTACGCTATAAACCTTAACGGATTAAAAAATAATGGAATTGAAATAGTTGTGAAGCAAACAATAACATAATCCTTTGTAGAGTTTTTTTCACACAAGTTTAGATTAAATAGCGACACACATGAATGATATTTAAGAACGTAAATCAAAATACATTGTCTGTTGTATTAAGAATGAAATTGTCTGAAAAGATTAAACAGAAACTGTAAATAATATAAGAAACAAGTCCAAATGTCCGAAATAAGAACTACATAATTTGGTTCGACTTTTTCCACGTTCACAATAATAAGACTTGAGAATTCTTGATTACTAGTATTTAAAATTAAAACATCACCAAGGTAACGACGAGTGCCAATAAATTTATCAATTTAATGGAATTTATACGGATATTTACTGAATTTGACTGAAAATTGATCAATTTTGGTTTCCCTATCAATATTGCACAGTATTTACCACCTTCCAATATAAAGATAAGAAGATATTGTATGATCGCCAAAGAGACAACCTCCACCAGAGACTAAATGACGTAGAAGGTTAGCAACTATATGTCACCGTGCGGCCTCCAAGAATGAGCGAAACCTATACAGCATAGCAAGCTATAAAAGGCCCAGAAATAATAAATTTCAAACAATTCAAATGGGAAAACTAACGACCGGATTTATGTACAAAACAATAAACGAAAAACAAATATGATATACAGCAAAATAACGACAACTACTCAATTACGGGATCCTTACTTGGGACAGGCACATACGCAATGTGGAGGGGTTAAACATGTTTACGAGCGCGCCAATCCTCAACCTAACCTCGGACAGTGGGGTAACAGTACAACATAAGAACAAACTATAATAAAATGCTCCGCAGGGCGCAGCTTGATACGACCGCAGAGGTCGAACCCTGAACAGTTGGGGCAAGTATGGACACAACATTCAAGCTTGATACAGCTCTGAATTTGGATTGTGATTGACTATTTGACACAGCATAGGTTTCTGACACAGAATGAATGTGGTCTAAGAACTTAAAAATTTTAAATTGGACATTCACCTATTATGGTCCAATATCCAAAATCTAAATACATGGTTAGATTCAGCATATCAAAGAACCCTAAGAGTTCAATTTTGATGAAATCAAACAAAGTTTAATTTTGGACCCTTTGACCTCAATGTGGACAAAGTTGATAACGGGGCCCAAAAATCAAAATCTAAATACATGGTTAGATTCAGCATATCAAAGAACCCCATATATTCAATTTTTGTTGAAATCAAACAAAGTTTAATTTTGGACCCTTTTGACCTCAATGTGGACAAAGTTGATAACAGGGCCCAAAATCAAAATCTAAATACATGGTTAGATTCAGCATATCAAAGAACAATATATTCAATTTTGTTGAAATCAAACAAAGTTTAATTTTGGACCCCGATTTGGACCAACTTGAAAACTGGGCCCATAATCAAAATTTAAAGACATGTTTAGACTCAGCATATCAAAGAACCCTAAGAATTCAATTTTGTTAAAATCAACTTAAGTTTAATTTTGGACCCTTTGGACCTTAATGTAGACCAATTTGAAAACAGGACCAAAAATTAAGAATCTAAATACATGGTTAGATTCAGCATATCAAAGAACCCCATATATTCAATTTTTGTTGAAATCAGACAAAGTTTAATTTTGGACCCCAATTTGGACCAACTTGAAAACTGGACCCATAATCAAAAATCAAAATACATGATTAGATTCAGCATATCAAAGAACCCTAAGAATTCAATTTTTGTTAAAATCAAACTAAGTTTAATTTTGGACCCTTTGGACCTTAATGTATACCAATTTGAAAACAGGACCAAGAATTAAGAATCTAAATACACGGTTAGATTCAGCATATCAAAGAACCCCATATATTCAATTTTTGTTGAAATCAAACAAAGTTTAATTTTGGACCCTTTTGACCTCAATGTGGACAAAGTTAATAATGGGGCCCAAAAATCAAAAATCTAAATACATGGTTAGATTCAGCATATCAAAGAACCCAATATATTCAATTTTTGTTGAAATCAAACAAAGTTTAATTTTGGACCCCGATTTGGACCAACTTGAAAACTGGGCCCATAATCAAAAATTTAAAGACATGTTTAGATTCAGCATATCAAAGAACCCTAAGAATTCAATTTTTGTTAAAATCAAATTAAGTTTAATTTTGGACCCTTTGGACCTTAATGTAGACCAATTTGAAAACAGGACCAAAAATTAAGAATCTAAATACATGGTTAGATTCAGCATATCAAAGAACCCCATATATTCAATTTTTGTTGAAATCAAACAAAGTTTAATTTTGGACCCTTTGGACCTCAATGTGGACCAATTTAAAAACGGGGCCCAAAATCCAAAAACTTAATACACGGTTAGATTCAGCATATTAAAGAACCCCAAGAATTCAAGAATAAAACCCCATTGAAATTGGTCAAGAAATAAGCAATTTATACAAAGTATCTTCTTTTGCACAATACTGTGCAATTAAATATTTCTTGCAATTGCGCAATACTGTGCAATTGAATATTTCTTGCTATTGTGCAATACTGTACAATTGACAATTTCTTCCTATTGTGCAATATTGTGCTACTGGATATTTCTTGCTATTGCGCAATACTGTGCAATTGAAAATTTCTTGCTTTTGCACAATACTTATTATATAATAATTTACACATCCTGTTTGGTGTGTATCTCCTGCCAAATTATTATTTGCTTTTAAATATAAATCAGAAATAACCAACTTAAAATGGAAAATTTTAAAGAAAAAAAAGGAAAAAAGGAAGAAAAGGGGAAAAAATCCCCCAATTTTGAACCCCTTATGATTCATCACCCCAAACTCAATCCCAGCCTTCAATGAGGTATGGTACCTTGCAGTACAATTTCATAGAGATCCATACACTTAAACACAAGTTATTGTCTGGAAACTAGAAAATGCTTATTTTGGCCCTTTTGGCCCCTAATTCCTAAACGTTTAGGCAATTACCCCAAACTCAATTCCAGCTTTCCTTTGTGATATGGAATCTTGTAGTACAATTTCAGAAAGATCCATACACTTACACACAAGTTATTGTCCTGAACTAGAAAAATGCTTATTTTTGCCCTTTTTGGCCCCTAATTCCTAAAATTTTGAGGCAATTACCCCAAAATCAATCCCAGCATTCCCTTTGTGATATGGAACCTTGTGGTACAATGTCAGAGAGATCCATACACTTACACACAAGTTATTGTCTGGAAGTTACAAAAATGCTTATTTTTGGCCCCTTTTTGGCCCCTAATTCCTTAACTGTTAATACCATAACCCCCAAAATCAATCCCAACCTTCCTTTTGTGGTATTGAACCTTATGGTAAAATTTCCTAGAGATCCATTTACTTAAACTAAAGTTAGAGTGCGAAAACCAATGTGTCTTCGGACGACGACGACGACGCCGGAACGACGACGACGACGACGACGACGACGCCAACGTCATACCAATATACGACCACAAAAATTTTTTTGCGGTCGTATAAAAATCAGTTAAAAGGGCTTAAGTCATCAAATCAATGCAAACACAAAAAACAACTAACAACACCCCAAAAAATCAAAGAACAGTAATGAGATTACTCGCAGTTACTGAAAGCTGTACACGTTCCTAACGTTTCACTCGGTAACACTATTTTCAATGGTGGTCCTTTGGTGGAATTTTAATGTGGCTACTGCAATAAACTTCCGAACTATTCGATTGTATCACAGGTCATGCTGTAAATTGCCACACTATTTGCTATTTTTTAAGAGAAAGAAATATTCAGAGAGACAATACAACAATCTAAAACGGTTTACAATAAAACCTGAAAATGAATTCACATATGGCAAAGTATTATTCCAAACAAAGACAGATGTACAGTAACCGTTGTCTCGGGCATGCCGAAAACATGTTTTTTCTCATGACGTGTCTGCATATTTACAGTTTCATATTAGAAAATATCGCCATCCACACAAGAAACTTTGTTTTTTTTTCGATTCGCACTTTCCCTAGACTGCAAAAGTTATGAAAGGTTCGATTTGTCAGTTCTTACTTTATCACAAAATTTTCGTATTACAGAGAATTTTTACAATACTAAAATAGCGCATTCTTCAGAATTTTTTGAAACCTTACAAATCATCCTTTGAAACAGTTATCATTTTGAAGAAAAACATTGAAATACATTTTAAGCACATCTACACAAGGTTAAAAGCTTGTGTGTCTTAACAGAAAATAACATTTTTCATTCTTATTAAGCTGTTATTATTCCAAATTAATCCAAATGAAAACAGTGAGATAATAAATTCAAAATATGACCGATCTGCCTACTTTTGAACGTTAAAAGTCAGTTTCATGATTTTTAGACCGGATTCGTGTACCTCACAAAATCTTGATAGGCACTATGAAATGACAGAGAAAGAGTGATCTTTTGATAAAACGAAGTTCTGTCGACATAGAAATATTTTACTTGCAAAATGTATAATTAATGCTTTTAAAACTCTCGAAAGCTTAGAATGTCGTGATGTCATTTAGTCTTCACAGATTGTTACTTATGAGAAACTTAAATATAAGACGAAGTACAACTAAAAAAAGTAAATAGGAACGTACATGTAGCATCACATGTACGTAGTTAATGAAATGACCTATTTTGTTTTTCACTAATGTAGAGATTCGTACCACTTTATGGATAGCGTAATGTAGTTTACTATTCTCCCTTACTTTCTATGGTTTTTATGGAAATAGCTCAAATTCCGACGGCCTTTTCGACACAAATAAAACGAAAATTAACGTGCATGTCGATCTAACTGCATAAGACATGTATAATCCATAATTTTTTTCTGTTTATAATTTCAAATATAATCAGAAGTTAAAGGAATCCGGTTGATCTAATTGAAAGGCACAACCATTTTTTGTTTTTGATTAGGGAATTGAAAAGTTATTTTTCTATAGAACTATCTGATTTCATGTGAAATTATAATACTACTATCTGTTTTTAAATCTGATTATTAAAAAATATTTTTTTGTTCATATCAATATGAATGATTTCAATTCAATATTTTAATAAAATTGTCAAAAACTTAAACTGCTCAAAATTAAGCATAAACTAAAATAGGCAGTTCACATTAACAAGTAAGTTTATGTAATATCGTTTAAAATTTGGTGTAAATGAATGTGTCCATGCATTTTGCAAGTGTATACAAATAATGATGAACTGGGAATTGGATGTCAGGGATTTCAGTATTATGGATATAAAGATGGGAAAGAAGAGTAACTATTAACGCACATATATTGACTTTTACATAAGCAGTTTCGTTTGGTAGACTTTTGACACGCATGTGTGTGTGCTTGTTTGTGTGTGTGTGTGAGAGATAAAGCGAGAGAGACTTATGTTTGTTTAAATTGCAATGGTGTTGAGTTCCGCTTACAATTGGAAATATAAGAATTGATTTTAGATTTCATGCAAACTTACATTATATTTACATTGGTTTTTTAAATATACACCGGATAAAAAAATACAAAAGTAAATGTTTTGAATAAAATCTTATAACAAGTATTCACAAGGACTTTTATTCTGTAAATATGAACTTCTTGTAGTGTCATGTTGCATTTTAGTTAAAAATAATTATCGTTAATTTGAAATTAAATGATAATCGTTAATTATGAAATTCAAAAATGTTATTTTCTAATAATCTATAGGTTCCTTCTCCAAGTTCCTAAGATTTAAAACTTAAATAAAATATGGTATTACCTTCATTAAGAATTCTCGTTCAATCCGCAGATGAAATCCTAGTACAAAACGACAAAGGAAAAGAGATATCTGGTTACTGACACCTACCAAATTAATATTTGACTTAAGTCTAATCCTAACATTGACATGATCATAGCACAAAGTTCCACACGAATGGTGGTGGGCGTGAATGTTCAATGGAGTTGTTTTGAAGATTTCAGTGCAAAACGGAGAAAACCATTTAAATCATTGTCAAAATGTTCAATAGTCTGTCAATTATCCTGAATTATTATTGAATTACCAGAGAAAATATAACGTACAAATTATCTTTTATCTTATAAATGACCAACCTTTGTAATCTGAGACGTAAGTGATGTTTTCTCTTTAACAAAAATTATAGTTGTTCAGATGTAAATCTACAAAGTTTTCTTCGCATCACTATAAACATATTTTATGACCTATAGCACATAAAAGAAATTGTAAATTCAACATTTCTATTATCAATCGCAGTAAAATAAAAACGTTTACTAACTCACTTGCATATAAGCGCTTTCTTAACATATATCAAGTGTTCCTAATCAAGGAAGTCAGAGTGTTTCACGTTCAGACGAAAGAATAATTAAAATGTCAATTGAGAGGTCTTTCCTTTTCATAATGTGGAATATATGTTTAAACAGATGTAAAATGCATTGAAAAGCTTTAAAACACACACAAAAATACCTAATTCGCTAACTGGTACATGACATTGACCTTTGACCACATGCCATGTGTCAATGTCATTGGTCCTCGATGTTATTGCAAAAGACCTTATGGGTCTAGGACCTTTTGTTTAAGAGTTAAATTTTGTCTTTTCAGAAACCGCTAACGGGGGTTATGCCCCTTACGGAAAGGGCAAATAGGTTCGGTCCAAATGTAAGAAAGTTGCACCTTAATGAACCAAACATTTTTTTTCACTATTCACCATTTCTGCAAGTATAATGGTTTCTGAGATATCCCATAACAAGGCGTAAGGTCAAAGGTCAAGGTCAACTTAAAAAATTAACCTTGAGGCATTTTCAATGTCATATAAATTGATAACATATAAATTGATAACCATTGATGAAGATCATAGGTGGCTACGACTTACGGTTCTGAGTTTAAGTGGCCAACCGACATCGGTTAATTTCAAAGGGGCATAAACCCTACCAATGAGTCTTTGAATCTTTTCGATCCAAATGTAATGAAGAACCAAGGTATGGTCTTGAACAAATTCCACCTTTTGATTTTTGTCTACCTATAACGGTTACGGTGTTCATCCAATAACAAGGTTTTTAGGTCTTGGGCAGATAACTCTGGACCGACAAATTTTACGACTCACAGGGCGAGTTCCGGATAGGTATTTGTGACACCAATACAAAGTGTGAACCTTAAAGCGACATGTCTTACGGTTATGAAGGGAAACTTTGTCATAGTTTGGCGGAAAATGAATAATAATCAGAAGAAGAAATACAGTAAGGGTTTCCCTTTTGGAAAAGGAAAGAACTTCATAATCAGAAGAAATACAGTAAGGAGTTTCTCTTTTGGAAAAGGAAAGACCTTGATAATAATCTTTTTCACTATTCATATAATGGTTCTGAGATATCCCATAACAAGGTGTAAATTAGAAGAAATACAGTAAGGGGTTTCCCTTTTGGAAAGGGAAAGATCTTAATAAAAATTACCATACATGTCACCAACATTATTATGTACACCAACATGTAATTAAACTCAATTGTATATCCTACATTCATCATGCTTGAATGTAAAATAAAATTCAATTTCTGAAAAACCTTCCGCCTTTCCTTAATTATTTAAAACTATCGTTTTACATTTTCCATAATATCATGGTGTTAGGTAGTGTGGAGTATACGCAAATGACAGAATGTGTTCACAGTTTGCCAAAATGTAGTAAGTGTTTATATCGTAACTATGTGGTCCTACAAGAAACAGGCATTGTTTTAGTTTCTTTTTTAACCACTTTTCTGGCTCTGCCGCTATTGACATGGGATACATGTAGTACCATCCGACAAATATTCGTCCTTATGCTCCGCCTACGATGGTAGATGTGCCTTATGTTTTCTGTTATGTGCGTCCGTCCGTCCGTCCGTTTTCCATGCAGATGTGGTAAAATAAACTTGAAACTTGGTACACATGTTCATTTTAATGTTGACTTTTAGAATTTTGCCAAATTACGGTTTTATCTCAATTACACGGTTCAATGAACAATGAAATATAAGGTGGAATGCCGGTAATGAATCTTTGGTTACAACAACTCGAAACTTAGGCCACACCAATTTAATTTCTTGTTCTACGGATTTTTCGACTCCAAAAATTGGGGCGAGCGAGCGATTTAAAAATTTTAATAAAAAAAAAAAATTTAATTTGCAAATATTTGAGGCGAAGCTTGAAAAGTAAAGGCGTGCGATTCTATTTTTTTTTTTTTTGAAAACATAAAATAATAGGTTTTGACAACATTTATCAATTAAGATTGTATAAAACTTGATTTACCACATGTACTTTGATATGAAGTGTTCTTTTTTCCTGTTCACCAAGAAATAATTGAATAATTATTTCAATTGCTTTAAATGATCTCAATTGAATTGTCATAGATGTCTTTCCTCCTTCACGGGACATGGCTGCTGTCTTGCAAGAAGCAGAAACTGCTCATCCTTCCAGAACATCTGTGTTCACCTCTTGTGTTTTGGGGTTCAAGCTGTTCGTTGATGCGTGTACATTTTAGTGTTTTGTGTTATATGATGGTTGTCTGTGTCTCTGTCGTTTTGGTGTTCTCATTTTAGTTCTTTGTCTGTTTGACACTTTGTATATAAATAAGATGTGGTATGAGTGCCAATGAGATAATACTCCATCCAAGTCATAATCAGGTTGAGAACAACCCCTAAAATGATGAGTAACCCCTCAATGTAGTAACTCTCATGAGGGGTACATTTCAAGTGATATACAGTATTTTTTTTGTAAAAAACACTTTTTAGTACAAAAGGGCACATATTTATATTATTTGAAGAACCTTTTCCCAAAGAACTATACATCTATAGATATCTGGTATTATATGTATGAATTTTGTAATATTCCTGGACTTTAATATATAGCTTCTTAATTATTAAAAATAAGTGGGCCCCTTATTTAGAAAAGTTGTTCCAAATATGATCCCTCATTTAAGGGAATATTCATTTTGGGGGTTGTTCTCAACCTGATAATGTATTTAAAGTTATACAATTACAGGTCATAGTACGGCCTTCAACACAGGGCTTTGGCCGAGACCAAACAGCAAGCTATAAATGACCCCAAAAGTACTAACTCAAAAAGGAAAACCAACGATCTAATCTATGTACAAACGGAGAAATACCTATGAACCACACCAACAAACGACACTGAACTACTGTCAGTACTGAACCAAACAGACTCCTGACTCAGAACAAGTGCATAGACATATAGCGGGTTTGCATAGTTCTGTTGCGGGCAAATAATACTGCAGTTGAAGGTAACACTTCTCCTTCAGAAGTTCTGCGTACTTTATTCTAACAACGAAAAGCAGCATGATTTTGCAGGGGAATGTAAGTAAGGGGGAAGGAAACCAATGTAAATATATCTTTCAATGTTTACACAAAAAAAAAAAAAACGGTGCGGGAAAAGACACGATTACTTTTCCGGATGCGGGAGGCGGGAATATAAAAAAAATATTTTTTTTCCGTTTTGAAAAAAATATGTGCGGGCTGGTCCGTCGAACAAGAAATTAAATTCGTGTGGCCTTAGTACATATCTTCATTTTTAGTTTAACTTTTTAAATCATAATAAATTATGACAAAGTACGATTTCGACCCTGATTCCACGTTTCACTGAACATAATCAGAGGAAAGTGCAAGGGGGTATGGTTCTTGTTTTTAACGTAATCTTTCTTCTGAATATCTTTTGATGAAAAGATTAGATTTAATGGTTATAATTACATGTAGCAGATATTTAACACCATTAATCAAATGTAACATGGTACAAATGAATTAGTCGAGTTAATTTCCATTTTCCATAGATAAAGTATTGTGTTAGTCCAAATAATTATGACGTCGTCACAGCATTAATTTAAAATAGCCTTTCAAGACCGTCATAATCATTATAATTATTTGGACTAGTATTGTGAAAATAATTGTGAATTTTTGGATCTCGTTCCATATAATTGTATGAATTTCAAGATTATATTTACGTCACAAAAATACGTCACTTTTTGTGGTGTCCTGTGCTGTCGTTAATTCATGGTAGATGTCCGATGTTATTCTGCGGTTTACATGTTGTAATGTACTATTATATTATTTATTTATGCATTTCTGTGTGCTGAGTGTTCTTGCGTTTGTTTGTACTGTATTCTTTTTCACGTAGTGTTGTCATTTTAGCGATATATTTTTTAACATTGCCATATAAGCGGGAGGTTTGGCTAGCCATAAATCCAGGTTCAACCCACATTTTTTCTTAAAATGTCCTGTACCAAGTCAGGAATATGGCAGTTGTTATCTACAGTCCGTTTATAATGTATGTTGGCGTTTGCTTTTGTTGTAGTTCAGTGTTTCTGTTGTTCCGTTGTTTTCCTCTTACAGTTGATGTGTTTCCCTCGGTTTTAGTTTGTAACCTGGGTTTGTTTTTGCTTAATCGATTTATGACTTTTGAATAGCGGTATACTACTGTTGCCTTTATTTAGTATATACGTTTTCGAAATATATTCCAACTGATAGCATATTTTATTGGTCAAACTACACCAAACCAAAAATCTCTTTTAAAGGGACAAAATTAAAATATGATTATTTTGTTTCAAACATTTATAAAAGCGGAATATAGAAATAACCAATCACTATTAGCAGTCAGTTTGGTTCAATTTCGTGAAAAAAGCTGAAAAAAACCAACATCGCTGATGTATTATTGGTTTGAATTTGAATCCGTATTCATGCAACCTTTAATTTAACCTTTGGTGGAGATGGTTTGCACATGCGTTCAGCATGTGGTCTGCATGAAGAAAAGAATGTGAACATTGAAAGGTGAAACACGGGAGACACCAGGAATAACTATTTCGTTGACTGATCAAGCCTACAAAAAAATCATGAAAACGTTGATTTACATATATTTTAAGTTTTAAAATGAAATCGAACAGACCTAGAAAAATCGTCATTATACGAATGCGAATGTCTTTTTATATCTATGTTTATATCGTGATACAAGACGGTCGGGAGTCTTCGGAGGTCATCTCGATAGATAATTATATATCGTCTAGTCTAAAATGCACACGGATTGCTGCTAAATTATATCTGGCCTGTGCATTGTCATTTTTTTATTTTTGACTTTTTATAACGTAATCTCTTTTGCATAATTTGGGTATGCGTTTTTGTATGTTCTTAATCAAATATGGAAATTTGGGTCAAATCGGTAAACATGAATTTGAAATCTCAGGCTGATATCCAGTTGAAATTAAACTAAAGGAATGAAACTCTTTATTAGAGAAGGTAAAATGGCCATTTTTGGTATGTTTGAATTGTTTACATTTAGTCCGGTGACCAGAGTGAACATTTTTGAAATTTAATCGTCAAAAATACTAAACGGCTGTATCATATATCATTGGATTCGAAAATGTGTGTACTTTAAAATTAATTTACTCGTCAAAAGTAAATATGGTGCCGTTTTTCAGAAATCAAGATCGAAGGTCAACAACCATTTTTCATACAAAAATGCACTGGATATCTAATAACAACTACATGTAGTATACCTTTATCGCAAAAAAAAAAATAGCAAAATAGAATGGATTTTCTTTTCTAATTCCATTTTCCATCCAAAAAATTGAAAATCATCATAAAATCAATTGTACCGATAAAGTGAAACGTTTTTCAAAAAAGGGGGTGGTTTTCTTCTAAAAAAGATGTACTTTTTCAAAACAATTAGTATTACGAGCATCAAAACCAAAACAAAAATGAATAGAAAAATACGAAAAAATATGTATGTTTTAAGATAAATATCTATTATTGCCCAATATTAGTTGAACATTTTAATTTTGTACACTTAGGGTAGGGTTGGTACATGCCAAAGTGGCAATAAAACTCTCTCAGAAAAGACTGATATGTTGCTTTAAAAAACTTCTTGTATCCTATAAAATGCATAACAAGGAACACGAGTCAGTACGGAATATACAAACAACTGTTAAAAGCATTTTGGATTACTAGAACCGCATTTTACCGTGCGGAATTTTGAATAAATGTCTTAGCGACACAATATCAGAAATGCACATTTAATTTGCAAATCGCACCAAAAGCTTTACTGACAAATATAATTGAGTCCTCAAACCTCTTCTGTCAGACCATCCATATGAACGTTCTGGCAGGATTCTGGTCCTTGGCTGGAACATAAGTCGGTACATGCAAGGTTTTGGTCGACACAAACACAAGACTTTTTACATTGTAATTTTCCCTTACACGAACACAAGAGATCATGAAGAAAATATGCTGACATGTTTCCTTCAAAGTAGACAGGATGCAAGGAATCTTTGACTGATCTCCATCCGTATTCCAATGGTGAAGGCAGGGGTGGTTTTGCAAGACAGGAAGCATGCCAAATTTTTGTCTGAAATGAGGCACGAAGGATGTGCTGTCGAAGCGCCGCTTCAGAGGGTGGCAATCTGACCAGACTTGAATCCCTGCTTGTCGCAAGTTTAACTCGCAGTTTGTTTATGTCCTGATGGCAGGATGCATAATTCTTCTTTTGATCGTAAAGCCTTGCCACAAACCGTCTAGAGCATGATATTGCAGTCTCTCTGTCGGAATCTCCTAAATTGTCCAAATCACTGAAATCTAGTACTGCATTTTTTTCAACACTTAATAAACTGACTTTTTTCCAATGCCAAATAGAGACGATGTAGTGTCACACCCAGAGAGAGCATGTAGGGCAGGAAGAACTCTGCAAATAATTTCAGGGAGAGAAAAACACAGTTGGTGAAAAGGCAAAAACCTCCGATTACCAATGTTTCCCATTTGGACCCAAATTCACTCGTGTTTGTCATCTGCTTGAAAAAATGAATAGAGAGAACAATGACGTCTGGAAGCTAATAGAGGATTACTTTTTATGAACTTGACCAGGAAGTCACCAAAAAATTTAATGAGAGCCTGCTTGTTTTTTTTAACAGAAAGAAATTTCTTCCAGTCGGGAACATTTCTTCCTTCTATCACTTGCAACACCTTTGCATGAGTAATGACTTTGGTACGTCGCTCTCTTTCGGCTGACCTAATGTAGTGTTTTACATCATATCGATCAAAAATATCGGCTACTGTGTGTGCTTTTGTAAATTAAACAACTTGCTAAATAATTGCAATAGTCAAGAGCGAGATCTCCAAAGGTTTTATGCTTTTTTGCATCCATGCATTGAACTATAGCCATACCGTCTCTAATGTAAGTTGTCAACGAAGGGTCAAAATCTGGCAAAGAAAGAACCGACGATACTTCATTTTCGAACTGTTTTACTAGATCTGATTTACAAGATTTCCTCGTTGTTCCATCTTCATGGAACAAAGAAACCGGGATAGCCCCAAAAGGAAGTGAGGAAATACTGTCAATTGTGACATTATCTCTGCTGTTAGCCAATATCAGAGCACACCTGAAAACAATTTCTGGATTGATATGACCGGTTATGATTTCGCCAGATTTACAATTAGTTTGGAAAAGACAGCTGTATTTATTGATTCGGATTTTGAAGTTGAGTTAGCATTGACCTCATTATTTTGTTTCAAACCCATTAGATATTTTATTATGCACTGGTTATAGTAAAAAGCTTGTTCTTTAAAATTGTCTTGATTAATTTTATGTAGCAAGTTTGAATCATCGTAATGGTTTGCATCGTATTTAAGGATAGTAATCCTTTCATCTGATTCAATTTTCAAAAGTTTGTTGTCTTGCCTGTAGCTTTTTTTATTGCAAAATATACAAGCACTCCAATTAGTAGTAGAAGACATAGACCGAGTTAAAATACTAGTGACTTGACTGTCCTTGTTTGAACAGTCCGCTAATTCGTCGTTTTGTCTCTTAGTAAACACCGCAATATCATGTTCACTTGTATAAGATTTGTAGCAACTTTTATGATATACCATTTCCAAACTTTCCTTCGGTATATCATTAAATGAATCATATTCACTTATTAATTTCAAGTAAATATCATCTTTACGCCTTCCAACTGCATAAAAAAACCGCGATTTACTGTTACCAGTAAATAAAACAACTGTTTCATTACTGCTTTTCTGGCAAATTACACATTTTTCTAAGATTAAACTCGGTTTCAGCCGCTTTGCAGTACTAGGACCAAGTTTCAACGGAGTTCCCAGTTGTGCCATCTTTTGGGGTTTTGTCAAATAATCAAAGAAACCAAGAATATTGAACCAATACAAGTAAAATCAATTGATAATTGCTATATATATATCGAAAATTGGTGCGCTAGAAGTTCAAAATCAATAAGGTTAACAATATTCAGATCAACCGGAGACCTGACACGACTTTCCGGAAAATTAAGTAAGATTGTAATTTAATAGTGAATATTTTGGATACTATTTTAAGTCTTTTTCAGGAATCTTATATGATTAAAAATGATGTCACTGAAAAGAGTATTTGTTGAATTATAACGTTGTATAAGTTACTTAACAATTTATAAATTAGTGCCTTCTTGTATCTATAATACTAAAATAACGAGGTCCAATTTGTCAGCCGTCATGACGTAAAAACGATGAATCAAAGAATTCAACTTTATATATAACTAATATAGTACAATGGTGTTGATTAAAAATTACACCACTCCAGGCCCATTTGTTTTCCACGTAATTGATATTGCCAATAATTAAGAAGTTCCGGGTCGAGTCCGACACCGATACCAATAGTATATGTAACATATAGCTTCCGGTCGCATCACAAAATAAAACTTTTTAAGTCGAACTCAGTTGAACTGAAAAATAAGGCGTAGATACTTTAATTCAGTCACGGACCCGCGATGTCACGGGTGTGTTCTAGTAGTATTGAAATCCGGTGAAGCGACAAAATGTCACAAATTTCAGTACTTTGTATTTTCATATTTTTTTAACAAATTAAAGACTTATGATGTTATTTTTTTCGCTTAACGAATTTTAAAAAACAGGTCAAAATTACATGCTTCGTGAGTCCACATTTAAAGTAAGTTTTGCTAACAAAACGTCAAATTAAAAAAAACTGCGTCATACGACTTTTTGACGACCAGACTAAAACTAAAGTAAAATCATTTCTCTAGATGTATACCAATTTTTAGCTGTGTATTATAAAGTGAAATTAAAACACTACTAATAATAGCCTTTTTACTATTCCGTCACCGCACTAATTATTTTATATGGGCTTTAAAGTTATATAAAGGCGCATTGCCATAATTACGGATTGTTTGCGTCTTGTATACGTGTTTATACTTAAACTGTCATGGTATACAGCTTCGAGATATTTGTTAACTTTGATATCAGACAAATTTTCACAAAACAATCGATTATGGTAGGTGCAAATACATGTGGATCTTTTTTGTGCATTTTAAGCATAAATTCCGCCAAAAAAATTCTACAGAAAGATAAAGATTCATCTTTTTACAGCATTAATTTGTATCTATGACCCCTGGAACCGTTTTTTTGGAAAAAAATCCTAAAAAGATACAAAATTCGCGTCGAAAAGAGAAAGTCGGGTTCAACTTTTATGTTCAGGCGTTTTTGACTTCACTGTTTTGTCTTGAAAATGTATAAAAAAAAATATTTGATACATTATCTCGATTCAGATCCCATAATAATTATATATTAAGGCTACATGTTGATATAATTACTTTTGAAAATTCACAATGCCAAAAAAATGAAATATATGAGCCAAGTGAAATAAATTTCTAATGAGTCATAACGACAGAGTAGGTGTGTTTAACAAAATTTTACTAAAAGCACTTGATGACAGACTTTACTTGTGGATCTTTTTTGTGCACAACTTCGAAAAATTATCATTTTTTGTGTGTGGTATCTTTGGTAATTAGTCTTCAACCTCTGAAAATTTCTAGTCTGCCCTATAATATTTATTTAGAATTTTTTAGTATTTTTTTAACTTTCGAAAATTCTCCCTGACAACCGATCAGACTATAGTTTAAAGTTGACAAAAGACCTAAAAGTACATTAAATGATGCTTAATAGCTAGTAGATACATTTGTCTTTAAAAATACAACTGTCATGATGCCATGTGGATAAATTTATCGGTTTTCAAGAGCGCGTCATCCCTGCAATGGCTTCCAATTTTACAATTTCAAAAATTAGGTGGCGAAATGGAGATATAGTTTTGACGCAGTAGAATTCTGATTGATCTAAATAAATGCCACTTTAAATGCCATACAAAAAATTTTGATTTTCCCTCATTGAGCGGTTCTTACAAATAAATTATATACAACTGACTTCCACGATGACATATTTCCCATAGGCTTTAATTTTGAAAACTTGGTAATAACCAGGTACGTAACCTTCTGTTTTGATCCCAGCTAGTTAAGTATCATTTAATCATTTAATAAGATAAAAAGATTGATTGATTGATTGATTTTTGATGTTTTAACGTCACTTTCAGCACTGTTGGCAATCCTATAGCTAGTCAATCAAGATTGGAGTCAAACGCACCTGTCATGTTCGGGGTAAAAAATAGGATTGATTGGTATACGTCATAGAGACAGTAATCCAACAACACAAAAAAATATCCTCTAGAGGTTGATCTAGTACTGTGTGCAACAATAGACGTCTATACATTATGTCAGCTCTTAATTGCCCCGCGTCTAGAAATAAATAAGTAGGTCAAATTTGTGCTGAATTTATTTCACTGGAAGGACAATCGAGAAAAAAAAAATACTCCAAATTCAATCGTTACTTAAATTGACAGTATGACTGTTTAATGCGTAACAACAGTATGGCGTATTTATTAACATTTATGTCAATCTTAAATGCCTAAAAACGGTACTCTTATAGATTTTGTCAAATTTGGAGTAATATTTCAAAAATGAATGAGACGGATATTCTTTATCAAAACCACAAATATATTGAAACTAAAGCTATGGTTTGTCGTATAGACAAATATTAGTTGGTTAAGGATGACTGTCCTTCGATGCCAACGTTTACCAAATACTTCTTGTATAAAAGCTGAATTTAACAGCAATGTTAGGCTGTGAATATTTTTTTTTTCATTATTTAGATATGTGTTAAATCATTGTCAACTTCTGTTGTATTTGTATCATTTAGACTGTTCAATATTAATAACTTTCGGATTCTGATCCTGTGAGTGAAATAAATTCAGGGAAAATATGCCCCATCTCTAAAGAAACGGACTATCGAAGCTCTGTAATTAACATCAAATTCCTCAAAAATTACATAAACACATAAAGATATGGCATTCGTGATAACAACAGATTCCTCAATTTTGGCCGTGTTGGCAATATTTATATTTTAATCGGAACTTTATAGTCTATAAGTCATACATTATGTAACTGTCCCGAATATTTCAGTCAGGTTTTATTTCATTTTCGTTATCTATTTGGGAGAAGAAGTTAATTTTAATGCTATTATATTAGAAGAACAGAACATTGATTTAAAAAATTTATTGTCAAAGTAGTGAAAATAGAAAGATTTTCGAATAAACCATATAAACATCTTCATTTTTAAATCAAAAGTTTCATAAAAATTATAAGAGATAAAAAAAAAAAAAAAAAAAAACAGCAATAGATATGATATCAACACGTGTTTGTGGGATATCCTTCATATTTGTATGACATAAATCAGGATGCACGTAGTCAACTTAAACACATGCCAGATCACATCAAACAGTAAATAGTGTTGGTGGCAAAGGCAAAACAAGTTAAATTACCCTGGCTAGTTTAATTATACTTATACTAAAGAAAACGGTTAAGACAATGATTTATCGTTTGTCATACGAACGTACATTGTGTATGGACTTTATGTACATATGAACGTCCGTATGTTTTGATGAAAAAGATATGTTACAAACAGTCATATGGAAAACAGATCTGGATTAAGTTGCACTGCTATTTTCTGCTTCGTTTTTTCATTTCTGAAGTTTTTGAGTATACAGATGACGTACGGACAGATCAAAGGGCAATATCGTGTACACGGCTCAAATTTTATACATTGAATATACATGAATTGTACACTTCACGTGTATACTGAAAAAAAATGACACTAAATAAATGTTTACAAAGGAAATTTAAAAACGGAAAATAATTCTATATTCTATAATGGTAAATTATGTATAGAATTATTCAAAAGACTTATTATAGCAAATATTAATGTCCGAAAACTTGAAGGCATGAAGATAATGCCTTAAGCCCTGATAGCATGTCTGTAAATGAAGAGGATTGCCACTAAGAAGTCAGTACACCTGAATAAGCATCTTCGCTAGCCAAGGGTTACTATCCAGTCCCCTCCTCTCCATCCTTGGCGGATTGAGATAGAATTCTAGATCCACAGGTAAATTATTTCCGTTGGTCGCAGTTGTAACTGGCTGCATCCAATCAAAAAGATTCTTTAAGATGATCACGTGAAAATGTAGAAAATATAAATAAACAATTGCCACGTGCTGATTGTGCAACAAGTCTTTACCCCCAAAATATAGGACGATATTTAGTAACAATACTCTAGTTTCGGGAAAGCTTGTTCGCAACCTAGAATTCTGAGTGGGTCAAGCGTTTAATTGAAAATCATGCGAGAATATGCGAGATTTAAAAGAACTGGGGGCAAAGTCATATGGTACAAATTAATATTATTTAATTATTATATATATGTTAAGGACGCCCGCCGCTTTCCCGTTTACCTGTGAAGTCGTTGAGTGTCAGCTGTTTTTGTTTTTTTTTTTTTTTATGTTTAATAATGTAAAAACATATTGTGTAGAATTTCGAGACGAAGTGTTTGAAAATTAAGGGAGGGAAGAAACTTGAAACTTACCTTGCAGACAACCATAACAAAATGTTTGATAAAGAAGGGATGAGGGCCTACAAGTCCCTTAATTAAAGCTTTCAGGTACTTTAAAGAAGGAAATATGCAGAACCCTGATACACGCTGACATAATGGCCAAATTAGTATATCATTCAACGGTGATACTACACATTACTTCTCTTTGGCTTGTGCCGTGCGAATTCGATAAACAGTTGAAAGCGTAACAAACGGCTCGTGTGATTGTCATGCAAAACGGAGCTTTTTGAAAAGTTGTCGCTGGTCATAACACAAAGTCAATATCATGTATGACATTATGCGAAGTTTTCAATAAAATATAACCATGGCTTCATAAATGTTATGTTTTCAATATTGTATAAATAGTATGATCGTTTAACCCATAATAGAAACATTCCAATAAAAACAAACAGCTACAGGTCGCCGTATGGAATTAAACGCTGAGCAAAAAAGCGACACCCACTAATAAGCTATCAAATGTCTTTACTCGGACCGTGTTGCATTTTGAACCAACACGTGAAAAGTCTAGCTCTGCCTCAATCTAGAATTAAACAGTTTCAACATTCATATCTCATTATCATGATCTTGATCTTGACCTGAATATACATTGAACTTGACACTGTACGCAAGTAAACCATCAATTCATCTATCAGTAACCCCTAACTGCCAGAAATTCGCATTTCTTTTCAAATATTGTGTAAATTGACTTCCATGATAAACAACTCAAGTCAGTTACTGGTGAAACGAGTTTCAGTAATGTTTTATGGCTACAAAGGCCAGTTAACGTATGTCTGACATATAAGATTCCGCCTCTAATAAAAGACAGAAATTCTCTTTTAAACTGGGTATTAATCGTTAAATTGTTATTTATTCCTTGATGGTAAGAAAAGAAGGACGTATGTCAAAAGATCTAAACAGGCAGTTATTTCACTCATAAATCGTGAAGATCTTCTTGCTTTCGACAAGACGACAATCATTATTTTTTTATTTTTTTTTTTTGGGGTACTTTTTCTAAATGAATTGTAATATCACAATATCATTTTCATATTGATTATCATTTTTCTTCCTTTTATTAATGTGAATGTTTTGACACCAAACTATATATAACAGAACTGTTCACTAAAAGTATGTAATCAAATGCCAAAGAGAGACGAAAGATACCAGAGGGACATTCAAACTCATAAGTAAAAAATAAACTGACAAACTATATATACATGTATATGTGAAAATTTACTTTCTGAAGAAATACAAAAAATAATGTATCTTTTATTTTGTTTAAGTTCTTACAAAAAATGTCATTTTAAGTAGTTAGATTTTCTGCATACTATATTATGTATGCTTCACCATAAGACAAGATAAATTGCTGATCGACCCCATCTAAATTGTAAATATCTGCTGCATTTGCTTTAAAAACAATACCTTAATGTAAATTAGATACACGTATGCAAACAGGGCTAACATTTTCAACATCTGTTTTAACGGTAACTGTCAGAACATAATTATGAGGGTACATTTTGTTCAACTGTCCCCTGGTGATCCCTGGTGATATTAATAGTTCAAGGTAAAACTTTATGATTCCATATGGCCTAGGTGTTGATTGACTTTTAATTTTATGACCTAAGATATGGTAATGAAATGGCACCCGCATATATAAGAATTTAATTCAATAATAATTAAATTCAGTTATTGTAATTATATAACTTGGTATGATTTTAATTGACGGTGTGTTCGATTCATTTTTTACTGGTCACTTTCATATGCTAATTAGTTTAGCCCGCGAAATGTTAGTCCGTGCAATTTACCTCGTGTGGTTTGGTCATTTGGATTCAAACCTTACACGGAGCTTGACCAAAGCTATAGAATTTAAAACTTAATTCTACACAGAAGAAAAGATGAGTATTTTTATTTTATTTTTAGTTTTAGAATTAAGCAATGTTTTATAAAGAATAGTAGCTCAATAATTTAAACTGTTAAATATGTATTTCATTTGTTTGATAATTTTAACTTTGTTAAATGCTTTAAATAGTCGTTAACTTTTTCTTTGGTGTAATATAATTGAATTTAAATTTTTTATTGCGTGAATTGTCGATAATCTTTTCTTGGATATTATTTTATATTTTTTGTAAATTGAGTAGATAGTTATAATTATAGTGCGAGTTGTTATAACTAATTGTTTAACTGTCTTAATATGCTAATGAACATTTCCCATGTTATTTAATTTTAATCCAAATCCAAATCTTGCAGTACTAAGTAACCGGTGAGTACGCCATATATCAATTTCAACATAAATGTATATATAATTTCTTTTTCGTCCTAAATATGCATGAAATAGGTGCCACTGGACGTTAAGCAACCATCAATCAATCATTATTTTCGTAAACTATTGCTAGTCATCAAGGATGTTAGTTAATAAATTTAAATAGATATACTTTTCGATTGAATTGTTTCATAGTTTTCATGGTTTATAGCCGATTAAAGGGCATGAAAATTTCTCATTGATGAAGGCCACTTCATTTGATATTTGGTGGATACCTCAATTATTTTTTTTATGACTTTCGTTATCATATGTTTGATATTATCATTATGAATATATTTGAAATATCTGCCACTGGACATTGACAGCAACAATCAAGTTTTTGCGCTTTTGTTTTTTTACGTGGTTATTGACATTGTATCTTAATACTAATTAGTCAATGAACATATTGAAATATTTGTTTTTTCATATTGATTCAATTGTTTAATTAGGGATGTAACATTGACAAATGATAGAATATTTTACTAATGCATTGACTAACATTGTAACTATTTGTTTAAGCCAGTATGCCGAGAGGAAAAGGGAAGAGGGTAATGCCAAACCGTGCTGCACGCAGGCAGGACAATCATGTACAGCTACCGGTAAACAGAAGGTGTCGCACAAGGAGAGTTGAAATTATTGGACAAAATGAAGCCAATCCACAACAGCCATTAATGCCACCACAACAGCCATTAATGCCACCACAACAGCCATTATTGCCACCACAACAGCCATTAATGCCACCACATCAGTTATTGCCACCACAATTGCCACAACAGCCAATTCTACCACCACAACAGATTGGAACTCCAAGCAGCCCGCTGAACAACAAGTTCCGGGTCAGGGATGTGTACAACCAGGGCAGCCCACAGCTCGTAATACTGTACAAAATGGTGAGATTTTAGTTATACCTACAAGTAATGATGTTGATGTGTTTGTACCACAAAAATTATAAACCAAATTTGGAATTTAGAATATGTTGATTTGGCCCAATTACTGTACAAAATTTTGTTTCAAATATTGATCAACCGAAAAAAGTGCTAGGTTTTGATGAAGATGGGGACATTTTAATTGAAAGAAACAAATATTCCAAAGTAAAATCATTATCGAACATTGGTGAGTGGACTGAAGGTTTTTTTTAAATTATATGAAAATTTTATTACAAAGATTTCCGGATTTGGCAAATGAATTGATTAGCTACATGGCTATTATTAGAGGGGCTAGTGTACCTTTTGAGAACGTTTATAAATATGACAAGCAATTTCGACTTAGAAAAGCTCGAGATCATATGCGTGCATGGGACGTCATTGATGGGCAGCTATGGCTTCAGTTTATTGCAGTAGGCATAAATCATGTTCAACAGACATCTTCTTATACATCTCACACAGTTAACAAACCTTGCTACGATTATAATTTTAAGGGCGTTTGTACTCGTATGAATTGTGTATACAGCCATTCATGTATAAGATGTAGCCAGTTCCATCCTTTGATGTACTGTACAAATTGTTCATATAACAAGAATAATCCTCGAAGTTCTGTAACTTCGCACTATTCTGCTCCTAGGTATCAAAATTACCCTAGGGCACCTGTTACACACAATTTTGCACCAAGGTATCAGTCCAGTGCTAGAGCTACAACGCAGTCAAATAGGTTTTTGAATCCACATAGAAATTTTAACCAAAATACTCGTTTTTCAATTAATAATTATAGATTTCCTGGTCACCAGGCAAATGTTCCACGGATGCAATTTTAATATTTTCAAATTTTATTTTTTTACAGCTTCCAATCAACATTATGATATTTGGTGTTTGGGTTTTACCCCTATTAATACTACGGTTTTAGGGAATATGTTGAAAGACTACCCCGATAAAATATCGGCAAATATATTATATAATGGTTTTAAATATGGTTTTCGAACACATTATACAGGCCCAAGGGTTGCTTATGAAAGTAAAAATTTAAAGTCTGTTTTACAAGATCCAACTTTAGCTTGGAGAAATGTCATGGCTGAAGTGGAAAATGGCAGAATTGCGGGCCCCTTTTATTATCGACCTATTTCAAATCTACGAGTTTCTCCCATTGGCATTGTGCCAAAGAAAACGGGTGGTTTTCGTTTAATAACGCATTTGTCTTCACCAGCTAATGGCGGTGTCCAGTGATCAGGAAGGACGTGCGCCATGCGCATATTGAGCTTATCGACCAGAAATGGCGCATAGAGAGACAAATGTAAGCGCCCAGGTGGCGAACGATATTTTTCACTTCGTTTAGATATCGTCAAATGGATTTCTAATCGCGTTTCGTGTCGTCATGTGTGTGTACACAACTGTGTAGTGTTCCTTCCAATGATAGGAGCCCCTATATATTTTTGGGACGTCTCGGGTGTTTTCCTATGGTAATAATAGCAACATGCAGTATAACTGATTACCCAAAAAAACGTAATTAACCATCATTCATGATATAAATTTTTATAAACAACTTCAAATTTGTGAAATTTGGCTAGTACAGACGAGATTTTTTCTCTAATTATAATCTTTTAAGTAAGCTTGCTATTATTTCGATTGAAAAACCCCAAAACCTTTTTATGAATATACGTAGTATTTGTCTTCATAAAAAGCGCTTAACTGTTCTTGTCAATTGTTTTGGTCTTTGGCTCGTTTTAACATTTTGTAAACATGCCTTCAGCGAATTGTTGTTGTGTCTTGTCAATTAACGTTACTCTCTACTGTAATTCTTGTCATCTTGATGAAGTAATAATAATACAAGAAGTGCAGAGAAAATGCCAGAAACGTCCTCTAATACGGAACGTCTTGAATAAGTATGGTATCGACGAAGACCCAATTTTAATAAAAAAAAACATGAACAAGGCAACAGTACCAGTTTTAACATTGTAAATCAAGGTTATCGTAAATATTGCCCGGTTTGGAAGAAGTTATTGTATAGTCATTGAAATTGAAATTACAAAATCACAGGAACAATATCCATGATATCAATTAGATTCATACAGGTAAGTACCACTACCTCTTTGCTGAAATATACACTTTTTTTATTTTTTTTATTGTAAACGATTACGAATGGCCCATAGAGAAAAAATTCTTCCAGATCACTGGGTGTCAATGATTTTATCGATGAATTCTATACTTCAGTAAAATATTCAACTTTTGACAATGCAGTAAACATGATAAAAAGGCTAGGTTTTAAAGCGGAAATTGCAAAAATGGATATAAAGTCAGCCTTCAGATTATTGCCAAAGTTGAAAGATACCAGTAAACAATTACAATCCTTATGTGGTTCATTGGCTTTTTGTGCCAGGGCTTTACCAGCTGGACGTGCTTTCAGCAGACGTTTATATATTGCATGTCAACGAGGGAAAAACCGCATCACTTAATCAGAATATCAAAAGATATTTTGAATGATATTTCAATTTGGAAAATCTTTTTAGAAAATTATAATGGGATTTCTTATATTTTGGACGACGAGTGGTTGTCGAGTTCTGTTTTAAATCTCTTTACCGATAGTGCTGGGGGAATAGGAGGCGGATGTGGTATATATTTTAATGGGAAATGGTCATATTTAGCTTGGCCTATGAATTGGAAGGAAGACGTTTTCAGAGACATCACTTATTTAGAAATGATCCCCATTGCATTAGCTATTTATTTGTGGGGTAGCTTATGACAAAGAAAGAAAATTATGTTTCATTCAGATAACCAGTCTGTTGTTAAAATTATTAATTCCTGCTCATCAAAATCACCTCGTGTTATGTCACTTGTTAGACATATCGTATTGTGGTCCTTGCTGGATAGTTTTCACATTGAAACCGTTCATATTCCTGGTTATAAAAATGTTTTTGCTGATTTAATCTCTCGTGGAAAATTTCAGAAATACAAGGAATTGACTCCACGTGCAGAACCACATCCCACTTTAGTTCCAGCGGACTTTTTGACAATTTTAGACCAGAAGTGTTGAGCCTAATAGAAGCCTCAAATTCTTCAAATACTTGGCTTACGTATCAAAATGGACTAAATTCATTTCAAAACTTTAAACATAAACTAAATTTGAATGACGTATGGCCATGCCCTGTTTCACATTTAGTTAATTATATAGCTTACATGTTTAAGGAAGAATATTCTTATTCCACTGTGAAAGCGTACCTTTCAGGCATTAGTTTTATTATAAGATTAATGGTTTGTTGGACAACACTCATTGTTTTATAGTTCAAAGATGCTCCGTGGCATGCTTCGTTTAGATAAGCGACACGACTGTCGTAAGCCTCTTACTATTGATATATAAACTAGACTTTTAGATACACTGAAGTTAGTTTGTTATTCAGTATATGAAACATGTTTATTTAAAGCTTCAATTTCAGTTGCATTTTTTGGATTTCTTCGTGTTGGAGAAATTGCAAAATAAAATTTTAATGAGAATCATATTGTAAAACGATCCAATATAACAATTGATACTAATTCAGGGTAATTTAATATAGTAGTTCCTTCTTCTAAAACTGATCAGCTGGGTAATTCAGTCACGATCATTCTGGAAAGGAATAAAACTAGTTCGATTTGTCCTGTTTAGTTGATGTCGGACTATATTGCCATGAGACATAAAGATGATGGACATTTATTTTGTCATGCAAACGAAAAAAACCCTAACGAGGTACCATGTTTCTAATATTTTAAAGAAAACCCTTGCTTTTCTAGGTTACAATCCTTCTGAATTTAACACACATTCTTTGCGTATTGGAGCCGCAACACAGTCTTTTCTTGATGGTTTAGATGAAAATAGTATTAAATTGAAAGGTCGATGGAAATAGGCTGCTTACAAAGGTTATATAAGAAAAAAAAAAACTCGTATAGTACTAAAACACTTAATTTCAGGGTACCAGAAAGATATTTGGGTAATTGGCTCTTCAATTGTCACAAGAGCAAGTGATCACGCTCATATAAGGCCTATAGGTGCATCGCTCGGATTACAAATAAAATGGATGTCAGTTAGTTTGGATCGGTATGTCGGGTATGAAATGGCAGAATTTGGTTAGTTTGGTATAAATGCCATGACAAATTTACAGCCAAATAAATCTTATTTTCTTTAATGCTTTTGATTCATAGTTTATTTGTTAGTAGATATAAGAAGATGTGGTATGAGTGCCAATGAGACAACTCTCCATCCAAGTCAAAATTTATAAAAGTAAACCATTATAGGTCAAAGTACGGTCTTCAACACGGAGCCTAGGCTCACACCGAACAGTAAGCTATAAAGGGCCCCAAAATTACTAGTTTAAAACCATTCAAACGGGAAAACCAACGGTCTAATCTATATAAAAACGAGAAACGAGAAACACTTATGAACCACATCAACAAACGACAACTACTGAACATCAGATTCCTGACTTAGGACAAGTGCAAACAAATGCAGCGGGTTTAAACGTTTTAATGGTACCAAACCTTCACCCTTTTTCTGAAACAATAGTGTAACATCACAACATAGAAAGACACACTATAAAATATCAGCTGAAATAGCTTAACTCAATCAAAGGACATATTAACACCATTGAACATACACTGAACAAATAAATTTGACCTATGATACAATGTAAATTCAAAATAAATAAACTAAGGGAAGAATAATAAAAGTAACATGTTATATCGGTATGAAATGTTAAACAATTTAAGAAAAACAATATGCTCGAACAAAAATATCAGCCATTTGCAATAACTTTAAACACAGGTAAATGAAAATAATATTGTTTAGATTCATTATATCATGAGGTCAAACAATGAGAATACAAATTTATACAATACAAGTACACTTACATTTTATCTAGGCCCCCTTTTCAATCTATGTGTGTATATATATATTGTTTATATTTTTTCGTTTGGGCTTGTATTATATTTGCCTTCGGGTTTATATGATCCGTTCATCCTATTTTGACTCCTCAAAATTCAAGAGTCTATCCTAAATTGAGGTAAATTGTATGGCTTTCCAAATACCGTTTCGATTCCCTAACATCACTGAAGAGACATTAATTGTCGAAATCCGGATATGGTGTACAAAAACCTTTGCACCTTTTGTTTGCGGTATATCATCTTTTCCGCAAGTTTATTGTTTTCTGTTAAGTGTTAAATTTATAATTAAGATCCATTTATTACATCGGTGATCCGTTTATTTGGCAATCGCCAATGGCAGTCAGCAGGGTTAAAGAACATTTGTTGTTCGACCTGGTAGTCAAATGCGTTTTGTTAAAATATACTTTTTCACTTTTTTGGTCTTTTGGAAAATGTTGTTTGTGCTGTATTTAGACCCTCTAACAAGAAATTTGGTTTGCATGCACACGTATAAAATTGCGGTTTTATACAACGCAATCATAGGTTTGAACGTTGTTTTCAATTTAGACTTGTATATATATATATATATATATATATATATATATATATATATATATATATATAAGTGCCTATAAATAGCAGCACATGACATACAAATCTATGGGAGTGTGGATTAATCAGTACAGAGATTAATTCAATTACACAAATAAAATTATAGATTGCTAACAATGTAATT
The DNA here is from genome assembly GCA_017311375.1 of Mytilus coruscus. NCBI lineage: Eukaryota > Metazoa > Mollusca > Bivalvia > Mytilida > Mytilidae > Mytilus > Mytilus coruscus. The sequence goes on along the minus strand of CM029602.1, from coordinate 30,257,969 downwards.
TTAACACACTATTTAGTATGTAAATATAAGAATGTTTAAAATATTTACAAAATGATGAAAATAAACGCAATATTTCGCTAGACTAACTAGCTTTATCAAGCGTGCATCTATCCAGGTGAAATCGGATGTAGATGATAAGAAACTTTGCAGCTCAAGGTATATGTTGCACTTGAATTTAGCTGCCTTGAAAATAATACATAATTTGGATGAAGTTCAAGATTTTACAAAATTGGTAGTTGAAGTTAGCAACGTCCATTGGCCAATATTACAGGATAAAGAGGACGATGCTGTGTACTAAATTATTCTTTATCTTTCCTGTATCTTTATTAGCAAAGCAGCCTACTCCATCTCCCGGTTGCTACAAACAATGTGGTCGAAGGAACTGCTTGTGTTGTAAAGCTGCCAATACAAGCAGTTCTTTCATCAGCTCCGTTACTAAACAAAATTATACCATCTACTCAAATTCCAACTGTAAAACGGAGAACTCAATTTATATATTAACATGTGACACTTGTGGCATTCAGTATGTGGGAGAAACAATGGACAAATTTAATATTCGGCTCAATAACCATCGTTCATGGTACAAAACCAACAAAACTGTCCTCTCACAAGACATCTTCGTTCAACGAAACATTCTTTTGATAATGTTACTTTCCAAATCATAGAAGTCAACACCGAGTGGGACACCACGGCGAGAAGGAGAAGAGAAAATTTTTGGATCCACCAACTCCACACTTTAGAACCTGATGGTCTTAACGAAAAAGATGAGAAAAGATACAGGAAAGATAAAGAATAATTTAGTACACAGCATCGTCCTCTTTATCCTGTAATATTGGCCAATGGACGTTGCTAACTTCAACTACCAATTTTGTAAAAATCTTGAACTTCATCCAAATTATGTATTATTTTCAAGGCAGCTAAATTCAAGTGCAACATATACCTTGAGCTGCAAAAGTTTCTTATCATCTACATCCGATTTCACCTGGATAGATGCACGCTTGATAAAGCTAGTTAGTCTAGCGAAATATTGCGTTTATTTTCATCATTTTGTAAATATTTTAAACATTCTTATATTTACATACTAAATAGTGTGTTAAAATTACATTGTTAGGCAATCTATATATATATATATATATATATATATACAATAATTGTAACTTATTGAATATATTTGCTAAGTGGACTTCACAGCATGAATCTGTCCATTTTTGCGTGAAGGTGACATATCAAACCGTTTATTTTGTAATTAAGATCAATTAACAACATACAAGTCAGTCAAAGTAGTCTTGTTTTAATTATTTTAATCAGACAGTGTAATCAACACTGTTTCGATAATAATTATTTCCAGTTAAATAAATGCTCCTCGTGTAAATGTTAACGCTAATACGTGATTTAGTGATTATATTTTTGCCACCGCATGCTTATCAACCGCGATGCCCCCAGTTGATGAATTCTCGAGAACTATCGTGTGATTTCATAACTTGACTAACCACTATGTGATCTTTAGTAAGATGGTGAAAAAACACAGAAAATGAAACTATATACGACTAACAAAAGTCTTGTAACATAATATATGCAATAAAACTATCTTATTGTGTTAACGTCGAGGAGGGTTGGTAAGAACATGGTTCAACACTTTTTTGTGTATATGTTACAATTAATTGTCGCATTAAACAAAGTTAACGTGTACTGCGACAACTTGTATACCGATTTTCAAAGACTTCCGTTTCGCGGTTTTATGATTAGCCTTGTTTAGTTTTACAATTCGCTCTTTTGCCACATAGCCATTCATACGTATCGTGTTTGATAATGTGAATTAATTATTATAATGTGATTTGATATTTTTTTAACAAAAAAAATTTATAGTTTTCTTGAAAATAAATAAAATAGATGGAGGGAGAATGTGTCCATGGGACTGTCACACAGATGATGCCCCCGCTTGTATATAACGTTATAAAGGGGCATAACTCCAGAACGGTAAAAGTGACGCCACCCAAATTCGAACTTGATCGGAGTTTTGTGGTAATTAGAATTGTGTAACAAGTTTCATGATATTTGGTTGAGGCAAACTAAAGGTAGAGAACGGAAACCAATTTCGGGACGTACGTTATAAGTATATAAATACTTTTGAATTTTAACAATTAGTGTCAATTTGGTGATTTATGATTCCGTAGGATGCAGAAGTGGAAAATAGGAAATAAGTGTAACAAATTGGAATTTGTTTATAGAATAACCATAAATTGTCTCGAAATATACATCTTATTTGTAAAAGGCTTAGAAACAGGTAGAAAGCGAGGCTGTGCCGAGCATTTCTATCATGTTTTGAGCCGAGTACAAATAAAATTATATTTCGAGACAATGTATGGTTATTCTTTATATACTGCAACTCCTACAACTGTTCCAAATGAAATATTTAGGGTAAAAACCATCATTTTTTTAATTTTGAGCGAACGACGTAGATAATCCGCGAACCTATACTTTTAATGACGTCATAAATAAAACTTTACGGAAACGCATTGTCAACGTCATAAACAAGGCGATATACGGTTAGTGGCGATTATACGGTCAATGCAGTTTGACTGCGCTAATAGCACAGCTGCAGTATATAAATGAATATACGGTCAATGCAATTTGACTGCGCAAATAGCACAGCTGCAGTATATAAACATTTATTTGACCTCCGTGAAAATAAAGGGCGTTATTGTACGTCTCATAACCCGTTGATTTTTTAAGTTTAAACTTTTAAAGTAGATTAAGTTCATTAGTAACTCATTGACGTTTAACTGACATCTCCTTTTATTTATAGTGCCCATTACTATCTGAAGATTGTATGAATCCTGGAGCCAAAGGGTAGGCTTAGTCCCTACGGTGTAAACACTTACATTTTAAAGGGGGACTAGCTACAATGTACAATATTGACAAAAATCAGTCAGTTTTGATTCAATTTTGTCAAAATAAGAACAAAACATCGATGATGTATTATTGGCTTGCAAGTCAATTATTCAACTTGTAGACTTTGCCCCCTGCAGAGCTATAGAAAACCATTAAGTTTAACGGGTGTTACAGTCGGAAAGCTGACCCCGGTTTGACCCCATTTCTTTAGGCAACAATGGAAGGCATGTGACTACCATATTTGGGCATTTTTTGGGTCATTTTTTCTTCAACTGAAACGAGTCTGTTTCCTCCAAAAAGTCATATTAAATGAAATCGAAGCATGCTGTACGTTACAAATGCGAATTGTGTATACTTTTTAAAAGTTCTAACATACAAATTGTTTTGATTAAGCGTACTGAATTAGAATACGAAGCCTTCAAACCCCAGGTCGTCACTCGTCGTGTCAATTTTTTACCGTATTTGTTAAAGGACGGCCAATTTGGGTATTATTTTCTTCTGAGACTACTACAACACATGTGTTATAGTAGTCTCAGTTTTCTTTAATAATCAGACACATGCTTAAAAGATAGAAAGACATCTATTTCTGACTCCAATGGCAAGTAAAAACAGAAAATAGAAAATTTCCAAATTGCCGCCAATTTATTTTTTCCGTGAAATTAACGCAATTTCAGAATGGCGGGCTTTAACATCAGTCCCATTGTTGCCGAGTTTTTTTCTTGTTTTGTCGCGCCAAAAGCATCTTGACGTTTCATATCTGTGACGTTGCAAAACTTGTGCCTCTCTGTAGAGCAGCGCTTTCCCGCCGTCCATAATTTTTCCCGCGTCAATGTAGCCGTAATTATGAAAAGCGATGTAAAAGTAATTTTATGAAAACTATTGCTCTAAGATTGTGATAAAAGATGTTTTTAATACAATATTATTTAAAAATACAACTTTTAAAGTAGCAACAACGGTCGTTTCTAAGGGCTTGCTTTCCGACTGTTACATGTGTACACGGAAATGTTTTTATGAATAGAGTAACTCAATCATTCAGTGAGTTCAAAGACACTTTATTGTACACCTTGGGCCACACCAATTTAATTTCTTGTTCTACGGATTTTTCCACTCCAGAAATTGGGGCGAGCGAGCGATTTGAAAATTTGAATAAAAAAAAAAAATTTAATTTGCAAATTTTTGAGGCGAAGCTTGAAAAGCAAAGGCGACTGAGTATATTTTTTTTAGTAAACATAAAATCATAGGTTCTGACAATATTGATCAAAACAAGATGGTATTAAACTTGATTTACCACTTGTACTTTGACATTTCTTTAATTTATCAACTGCTGAAGTGTTTTTTTCTTCCTGTTCACCAAGACATGTGTAATGCCCACTTTTAATTGCAGCATATTTATGAATTCTTGTATTACTGTTACTTTCTGAGGACATCAGATCTTGAACTGAATAATTGAATAATTATTTCAACTGCCTTAAATCATCTCCAATACATTGTCATAGATGTCTTTCCTCCTTATAACTAGCAACATGGCGGGTGTTTTGCAAGAAGCAGGAGCTGTTCATCCTTCCGGAACACCAGAGTTCACCCCCAGTTTTTAGGGGTTCGTGCTGTTAGTTGATGTGTGTACTTTTTAGTTTTTTGTGTTATATGTTGGTTGTCTGTGTCTCCGTCGTTTTTGTGTTCTCATTTTTGTTCTTTGTCTTTTTGGCACTTTGTATATAAATAAGATGTGGTATGAGTGCCAATGAGAAAACTCTCCATCCAAGTCACAATGTATTTAAAGTTAACAATTATAGGTTAAAGTACGGCCTTCAACACGGAGCCTTGGCTCACACCGAACAGCAAGCTATAAAGGGCCCCAAAATGACTAGTGTAAAACAAAATATTGCAGTTGAAGGCAACACTTCTCCTCCTTCTGCGTCCTTTATTCTAACAACGAAAATCGGCATGATTTTGTGAAGAATCGTCCTTGACTTTGCTAAGAAATATGTGTCAATGCTCGAAACAGTTTAAAGGGTCGCTATTTGACGTTGACTAAAACGCTCTGGCGATCGCTTTTATTTTTTAATGTTTACAAAAAAACCGGCGCGGAAAATAGACACGATTACTTTTCCGGATGCGGGAAGCGGGAATATTTAAAAATATTTTTTTCCGTTTAGAAAAAAACATGTGCAGGCGGGTCCGTTGAACAAGTAATTAAATTGGCGTGGCCTTATGACCCAATTACTTGTTTTTCTAAATATAGTTTATATGAAAAGTGTTCATAAAAATTATATTTATAAAAAAGCTACTTATGTCCCAAAAATGGTGAAATTAAATGAAGTGGCTACGAATTTTCTGACTGCAAATGTAACATTTACTGTTACCATAAAATGTTTCCATGTGCAAACCTCTCTTCGGTTTGTTCAAGTAGTTTAACAGAAATCTTCCAACTCGTCTTAATTTAACTTTACAGAATATTGCCTCTTTTCTCTTCATCTTCTGAATTTGTTTTAGTCGAATTGTGATAGCGCAAAGTCAGTTTCAACGTCATATAAACTATTACCCATTATGAACATGGGATGGTAAATGAAACCGTATTGTGTCACGTGATCAATCATTGGGTCTACCCAAATGTCACATTACTCCAATGAACCAAAAAATAAACTAAAAAATATGTGAATCCAAATATTTTACTAGGACACAGCTTAAATAGAAAAATTGAGAAGCACTAGTGTTGACGCAATATCCCTAATTCATTAAAGACTAAATATCTCCAAACATCGTAGTACATATACCGGTATGGACTTTTTTGTATTTAATCTTTTTGATAGTGCAATCGTCTTTAAAATGAAAGTATTACTTTCTAATTAAAAATGTCGTACAAGTAAGATACAAAACAAAAGTAACAAAAGAAACGGGCTAGTAAAGTCAATTTTAATATCATACATGTAGAACTGCTCTTACATTATTGAGTATACATAATTGTAACTAAAAAGGATAACAGAAATTATCAAAAATATTGGACGGTACAAGAGACCACACCAACTACCAACAACCGAAAAGATAAGAAAAAAAAAACAATTTGAAAGACAAATAACAGTTAACAATATAAGGTCCAAATATATAGATTATAACGTTCACTAAATAAGATGGATGTGGATATGCACACTACTGACTTGTTTCCTTTTTGAAATGAAGTTACCCGTGATTTTCAATAACGTTTCGCTTACATTTGAAGTAATTTTAAGTTCCGCGTAATGGTTGGTTTGCCGCTAAAAAATTCAAATTAAGTATAGAAAATTTATTATCATTATACTAAGTGAGAGTTAATAATGGTTTGTGATGCAATATTGATTTGCATGTACTCAAAAGCCCTAGAAAACCTGAAACTATCAATTGATTATATCTTGCACATTTTGTCAATATGTTTAAAACTATAATGTTGTTTTCTTTCCGGTATAAAACGACAGCAGAATAACAAAATTAATTTCCTCAAAGATGCTTTCGTGTCACACGAATGAAAAAGAATTGAATTCGAAATAAAATCTGAGAAGTTTTGTAACAATAACAGCAAAAAGTAAGACGATACCAAGAGATCAGTTGATTAACAAAGTTTCTCTAATAATTCTTACCTTATCTCTTATCTTATTCTTAAACACACAAAAAAATACGTCACTTTTTGTGACGTTGATCCGTTCATATGTGCGCAGTTTATATTTCGTTTTTGGTGTCCTGGTGTGCTGTCGTAAATTCATGGGAAGTGTCCGTTGTTATTCTGCGGTTTACATGTTGTAATGTACTATTATATTATTTATTTATGTATTTCTCTGTGTGTTCTTGCGTTTGTTTGTACTGTATTCCTGTCACGTAGTGTTGTCATTTTAGCGGTATTTTTAACATTGCCATATAAGCGGGAGGTTTGGCTAGCCGTAAAACCAGGTTCAACCCACAATTTTTTCTTAAAATGTCCTGTACCAAGTCAGGAATATGGCAGTTGTTATCTACAGTCCGTTTCTATGTATGTTGGCGTTTGCTTTTGTTGTATTTCAGTGTTTCTGTTGTTCCGTTGTTTTCCTCTTATAGTTGATGTGTTTCCCTCGGTTTTAGGTTGTAACCCGGATTTCTTTTTGCTTAATCGAATTATGACTATTGAACAGCGGTATACTACTGTTGCCTTTATTTACCCGATTTATACTTTTCCTGACCTGTTGATTCTTTTTATTTAATCAACGTGTGGTTCGTTTGATCTCAGTTCTTCATTAGTCAAAATTCGATTATGACGTCAAATTATCTTGCTCCCCTCTGAAATTTCCATTGTGACATCATGAAAAAGGTGACATACCTGATGACGTCATATAGAAAGAACGCATCTTTTTGCAGATCATTCGAAATGTGTCTGCATATCGTCTAAAAATCATTAGAGAAACAGATTCCACCACCAAATTTCGTGCAATACGATATTTATTCACTCTCGACAGTTAAATTTTAAAATTTAAAACACTCGGCGAGCCTCGCGTTTTAACCGTTTCGAGTGGATAAATATCGGATTACACTCGATGCAGTGGTAGAATCGATTGCACTTAATTTCGGTTGTTCATGAATATTAAAGAAAAGTTGTATCTTAAATCGAGCTTTACGGTAATATTGATTATAAAGCTATATATATATAAGTTTGTAGTTGTCCTTCAAATATGTCTCCTTGGCTCAATAGACTTATTGATAAAGGTTATCATTGAACTGTTGTTCAATCACTGCGTCTCGTATGTCTGTGATAAAAAAAACATTCCACTAATTTGTAGGCTGGAGCAGTACTAGAATGTTTCTTTAGTTTATCTGTTTATGACGATACTGAATGAGATCTTCTATGATGTAGAGACTTGAGCCGTTGTTAAGACAGAATGATTTCTTACACGCAGATTTAGAGATTAAACTTATGGAGAGTAACCCGCCACATTCAAATCTGCATGTCACAAGTCAGGAACTTTGTCAGTAGTTGTCGTATGTCATATCTTAATGGTTACGTTGTTTGAAGAATTGGTGTTAATTGCAGATTTTTAATTGTTTCTGTTAATTTCATTCAAATCTTGTATAGATTCTGGACGATTTACAGCTTGACATATTGTATAGACAACTGACTGTTGTTGAAGACTGTATATTGCTCTTTCAAGTGGTGAAAATGAAATCATCCCTTCAAGGAAATTTTACGTACGCCATAACGAGTTGGTAGACCGTTATGGAATATCAGTTTCATAGATGACGACGGCCGCGTTCAGTTCTTCTACAAGACATTTTGGACTTTGATGACTCTGAACAACACTGTCTCATTTCTAAATGTAAAACCAAAAACTGCAAAATCTGTAAAATGTTAATCACAGATGCTCAATTCACTGAATCTAACTAAAAATCTTACTTTAACAGAAGCTACGATGGTCAGAATTGTAAATCAACAAATCAACGACATTGTTTACAAGCATTTTAATTAGTCTGATTATTCAATTCTTTTATGCAAGTTCGCACTCCATATGGTTGCAATGACAAAATTGATGGTATAGGTATTCTATCTAGTCATTCCTGTAGCTCGGTGAATGTCATGAACATTTTCAACTCTACTGCTCGGTGTAGACGTAGACGCAGTCATGGTCATCGTCATAATACATCACCTACTCTCCATGATGTCTCTATCAATGACCTGCTGCCATTTATACAAAAGCCGTTGGATATTCATCACATTCGCACGAAGCTTTATTCATTACTCCTTTCAATACTTCATTCTCGGCACAGCTTATATTTGACAACTACTGTTACAGACCCTAATTCAAACCAATACAAACTTACAGCTATCATCTCGGATATTGCCAGTCATAGACCTTTCAAACCAGTTTGCATTGGAAAAGATGAAAAGGAGAAAAGATCCTTTCTAAAACTTTCATTTGCCAACAAAGGTCTCGATGCCACCCACTTGGGCCATATCCTTATCATAAATCAGTTCACTCGAAAATACCTCCAGTCTGTACCTATCATTTCTTTGTAACATGAATGGTAATTTTTCCTTTGATATTTCAGTGAGTTAACTTCAAACCAATGACCTTATAAATTTAAACAAAATGCATACACAACAATATATCAAAAATAAATTCGGGGAGGGGGAATTTTCGCCTGGGGGAGGGCACTTCAATAAAACATTGTAATGATATTGGAACTATCATATTTATTTAGTTGGCCTAATTTGTTTTGTGTGGCCTATGAATGTTTACATTTTTTATATTGTGTACAAAATAATACACATTGTGTTACAACTATGCAGTTTAGATACTCATGGAATGATTAGAACTTTCTATTTCACTTACATAACGTTTCCAGAATGATCATAACAAAAGATGCGTAATTTAAACATCTAGCATTATCTAGAAGTTTCCGTTTGAGTATATATGGAATAGGATCCCAGTTACGGCAACCAGTCCGGTACCCACGAATGTAGTTCTTAAAAAAAATATATAACTTTTATTTAAAATGGTGTAGTTTTATTATTACACAAGTTCTGTAACTGAATGTAGATTTATTTGAAAGGGTAGGCTTTCTAGCTTGAATTTCTGTAAAAATTTTGATTGATTTAAATGTAATCAGGCGTCGGTACATAGAGTAAATTGCCTAAATTCTAGCCTTTATTCTTCCCCGGAAGTGGATGGACCTGACCTGTTGTCAATCAAAACAAAATTTTGCAACGGAATGCCGGTCATGAGGCACTGAGATTGTACTTAGAAACTTCGAAACAAATGCCTAACATGAAACAGAAGTCCCAAGGTGGCTATCAAAATTATTTATTGGACAGCACCCCATTTATTTACTATGATTTTCAATGCGTTTCAATGGGGGAAATAACTGGGTCCCCGTTCCTGTCAGAGGGCATATTTTGAACACTTCAATCTGCAATTGTAAGCTTATTTTGGAGTTACATGGATGAAATTTGGCCAGAAACTTGAAAATTCAATAAGGAAAACAATGGTGTAATTATTTTAAAATTTGAATTAAACTTTAAAATTAAATTGAAATTTAAATTTATGAAATTTTTAAAAGTTTGTTTTCAATTTAAAGTTTCAAAAGGGGTCACAGTAAGGTCATTTTGATGGTATTACGTATTCATACACTTGTAAGTTAAAATGGAGGATTTTTCGAAAATATCAGCAAAGAATATTAGAAAAGAGCCACCTGGCAAGAAATAACAAATGTCTTATATGGGATCAGGGACAACAAAGATGGAAAATATGGGCTTATTTCTTTCCAGTATCATATTTCTGGGACCTGGAGAAAGAAAAAGCCCATAGATTCAGTTTTATGGTTTTAATTAGTTTTTGATAAGTTTTAAATATTAAATACAACACTTTATGCCATTTTATGTGTCATAAAGTTTGTGTGGAATGCGGGTCACATTACTGAAGAGCCGCATCACATAAATAACAACAGAATATTTTGTAAACTCAGAAAATCTTGCCAGGGCTCCCAATTTTCCAGATTGGGGCCTGGATTTTGGGAGATATATAAGGGTAGGGCTATAGCTTATTTAAACAATTTTAACTGAATGTACAACAATTTTAGACTCCTTTTTAAAGATTTTGGTGGTCCTTAAAAGGACCGTTAATTTTGTCTGTATCTTTTTCAGAAGAAGATGAATGCAGCTATATCTTCCTTGATTTTTGAACTTTTGAAGAACAGCTTCTGGTAGGTATGTATTCTTCTTAGCAGGTATTACTCTACCATATGAATGATCGTCCTTTATGCTTTTACAAATGCAGCATCAAGTTTTGGATCAGGTTGCCCTTTTTTATATCTGTCTGTACATTTACTTCGATCCTTTTCTTCCACATGAACCTTAGTCTTCTGTCCGGTGCGTTGTAAATTTTTCTTTTTCCTTTCTGGAGTATTTTGGTTTACTTTGTTCCGTTCACACTCCCTTTACATTTGGTCGAAGCGTTTTAATGAACCTTTTGAGATTTTAAAACCAATACATTCTGCTTTTTGTCACAAGGAATAAGCTATACCATTATTCAAAGTGTGAACTATTGCTGATGCCCTCCCTTCAAATTTCTAGAAAAGTTCACATTCTTTGGTAAGGAAACACTTAGTGATCTGTTAACAGCTTCACCTTTTTGAGTGTTATGATTAAATATCATTTTCATTAATACTTCTTCGCTAAGTTTCATTTTTAAAAGTTCCTGCATTATTAACTTGTCTTTGTTATCCATATTCAGGTTGGTTAACTTGTTTGGACCCAAGTACATAGATCTCCGCCACCAACAGTTTGAGTGTCCACCACCACCACACACGTATGAACTAGTGGGACATTTAGAGCAGTCACAAGTATAACAACGCACAGTATCATTAAGCATTCAGGCAGATCCAGGATTTCCCTCGACATTTGTTAAACTGTAGGAGGTGCTGTCTTGACTGGTTTTAGCTACAAGTGAGAACTTCTCTGCATCTAGCCTCTTCCATTGTATATTAAATGAACTTAGCTGACTGTTTGAAGACTAAGTCTCATGATTTATACCCTTGTTATGGGGTATGCTTCTTTGCATATGTAATTCTTATGAGATTTTTTTTAATTGAAAAATAATTATAATTAATTTTTTTCAGCAAAATTTTTTAACTAGATTTCCATACAAATAATGAATTTATCTACCATGTGCAATTTACAGAATGTAAATATCTTTTAAAATAAAAAGTTTTGCTGATTTTAAGAATATTTTCTTCATGAATTTATGATTTTATCCGATCAATTTTCTGGTATTTGAGATGTCATAGATAAGGATCAATAAATCTGTAACTGTTGGATCAAATCTATTGAAACTTTGCACAATAACTACTGAGATGTATATCTTTATTTTAAAAGTGCAGTTTTAAGTCTAGAAAAAAATTAAAGTCTGACAGGAATAGGATCCCAGTTACGGCAACCAGTCCGGTACCCACGAATGTAGTTCTTAAAAAATATATAACTTTTATTTAAAATGGTGTAGTTTTATTATTACACAAGTTCTGTAACTGAATGTAGATTTATTTGAAAGGGTAGGCTTTCTAGCTTGAATTTCTGTAAAATTTTGATTGATTTAAATGTAATCAGGCGTCGGTACATAGAGTAAATTGCCTAAATTCTAGCCTTTATTCTTCCCGGAAGTGGATGGACCTGACCTGTTGTCAATCAAAACAAAATTTTGCAACGGAATGCCGGTCATGAGGCACTGAGATTGTACTTAGAAACTTCGAAACAAATGCCTAACATGAAACAGAAGTCCCAAGGTGGCTATCAAAATTATTTATTGGACAGCACCCATTTATTTACTATGATTTTCAATGCGTTTCAATGGGGAAATAACTGGGTCCCCGTTCCATATATAAGTATGCAGACCCTAAAGACAGACAGAGCTAGACATAGACATCGATAGACACTAATATTCTCAGCAGTAGGGTTGACACTTTGATTTACAAACTACATCATACTAGATTGTGACCTATTGGATATAATATTCTGTGGATTCCGAGAAGATTTCCGGATAAAGAAAAGATAAAAGATTGGACATATATTTTGACAGTTAAGTTGACATTTCTTTTTGTGTAATACTTCTTGTAAACTTGTGTATAATAAATCTTATTAAATTTTATTATTGATTTGTGTCTTTTGTTGGCGATTTTCTGGTGTAACAACATAAATAGCTCTCTGGTCTTTAACCCTTGATGAAAGTATCACGGCAACAAATCCTACTAAAAAATCCGATCCATCAGGTCATTTTCTGAAAATAAGAGAAGTTTTGTCATAGAGAGCGCCACTATTTGATTGAAATATTTAATTCATGAAAAGTACAGTTAAGTTTAACCTTTGACATGTGTCATCGCCCATTAATGTTACAAATCATATATAGCCACGCCTTACTCATTAACATATTTAATCCATCTACGCTTTTCGTAAATTAAATACGTTAATTCGTAAATATAACTTATACCTATACTAAACCAATTACATCTTAAATTTTCAATTACAAACACGTGTTGCAGGATCTCAATATTGACGAATTCAAGTCTCAACCTCCTGAGTGCACCTGTGCTAGTTCCCTGTTCATATATAATCCGACTGGTCACGATATAACTGGTGACCTAACCATTGTCAATAACACTTTTCTGTGAAATGTGTTATCCAAATGCCCGAAATATCGTGAGCCCAAACCCATCAATTGAAAACACAACTTCAAAATACTGATGGATTCAGTAGAGGATTATACCCGGCAATGGTTTAACCGCGAGAAATAAGACGTAGATACTCTTTCCGAATAGATGAAGGCTGCGAGGTCGTTGATACAGAATTTATAAAAAATTATTGGGTCTATGAATTCACATGCTACATCAATCTTTAAATAACATAAGTGTCCTTACCAACAATGTTATATTGCTGGGTCTTCCAATTGCTCCACGAAACCTCTTTCTACATTATTAACATCAATTTTATCAGCAATTAATGCCAGACTTCAAAGTTATTGTGAAACTACATATTATAGAGGTGGCGTGAATCAGATGGGGATACTAAAAAAATCCAAAATTCTTTAAGAGTACATACAATCTAAGGCTCTTTCGTCTTGCAATAGTATTAAAACAGTTGACTTTTCTACCCTTTACACAAGTATTCCCCATTTAAACTTAAAGACCAATTGAAAGAGTTGGTCATGCTTTGTTTTATAAATAAGAATGGCCAACGAAGATGCAAGTATCTAGTCTTAGTGAGGGATACATCGTAATTTGCAAAACCCACTCTGATTAAAACAAAAAATTCTCTGAAACTGACATTATCAAGATGCTTGATTTCTTGATTGACAACATATTTGTTACGTTTGGAGGACGTGTTTTTCAACAAACAATCAGCATTCCCATTGAAACCAACCTCTGCTTGCCGACTTGTTCCTTTATTCATATGAGGCTAGCTGACTTCATACAGGAGCTTCATTGAAAGAAAGAAAAGAAGTTAGCATTATCCTTTAACTTCACTTTCCGCTAAATAGATGATGTTCTCTCAATAAATATTTCAAAGTTTGGTGACTATGTTGAATGCATCTATCCCATCGAACTTGAGATAAAGGATACAACAGATACAGTTAAGTCAGCTTCATAACTTGGCTTATATCTAGAAATTGACAATGAGGGTCGGTTGAGAACAAAACTTTACGGCTTGGACTTTCGATTTCTAGGTAGCAACATTCCAGCAGCGCCTGCATATGTAGAAGATATCTCCCAGTTGATACGATGTTCCAGGGCTTGCGTTTCCTCTCAAGAGTTCCTAGAGGGTTGCTGCTCACAAGGAAGCTATTGAACCAAGAGTTCCAAGTGGTGAAGTTGAAATCATCCCTTCGGGAATTTTACGGACGCCATCACGAGTTGGTTTACCGTTATGGAATATCTGTTTCACAGATGACGACGGATATGTTCCAATCGTCGTAACCACCATCCCGCCCTCCTTTGCCCTTAAATGATGATGTTTACCAATTTATTTCATTATTGCTTATTATCTTGAAAACTCTAAACGCAAAATTGATCAGCAGGACAAGATCTGCAAATATATCAACTTGGTCAAAACTGACAGTCGACTCTACACACCAATCTCGAGGTTTTTTTTTATGAATGAGTTACGCCGGTTGACCCGAGGTCAATCGGCGTAAACGACGTCATCAAACAATCGGTTCTTACTGTGACATAGGCAATTTAGGGAAAGTGCACGAATTCGAACGTCGTCAATACCAGGTGTCGTCCTTAAATGAAGATTTTTACCCTTTGTTTGCATGTTATGCAACAATATAATAGATAAAGAAAATTATAAACTGTAAAAATAATCGGCAAGACAAGATCTACAATTCAGCATTACTTTACTTGTCAGTTGTTTTATTATAAGAGTTATTTACCTTAAATGAAGAATTTGTATTACCCCTTTTGTGTTGAAAAAAAGTATGAGTTTTTATTCCATTAATTTAAAAAAAACGCCTTTTCTGTATAAAACTAAGGACATGCGGTATGATTGCCGATCACTGAGACACCTGTTTACAAAAGGACAAGTGTGTAAACTACTACAGGTCATCTTACGGACTTTTTAGCAATTAGCAAAAGTCAAACCGTATCTCTGGAGGATAGTTGTCTCACTGTCTGGTTAAACACAAACACGTGAACACAAATCGCCGATATAAGAGTACTTGCAATTACTGAAAGTTAGTTCAAAGTCAATTACAACTAATAAATAAATCGTACACATCCAACATATTTAATGTAAAGACGTCATAAACAGTCTGAGAAACGAATGACCTCGTGCAATGCCAAAAAAAAAAAGGTAACAGTATCGACAGGATGTAGGATCACGAGAAATACAATACTGAACATTTAGGGCAATATATCTTTAGTTATGTTTTAATTTCTCAAAAACAAAATCAATGTTATTACCGATAAAAACAATATTTAAAGATTTGACTACGGTGTTAAATTGATAACCTTTAAGAATAAGTTTGTTCAAACTTTTTAAGGATCAATGAGTTTACATGGATCGTATATAAATATACGGGCTTTATAAACAATATCACCGTTAAATTTCGGGTGTGACATGCCGTTTTCAATTAGAATTCTACAGGTTCAACCAAACTTCTCACCAAATCTGTGTATCGATGGAAAAATTTAGAAAAAATTTTGTTTGAATTGTTGTAACGAAATCCCTGACTTCACATTTACCAGTTATACATAAATTACCGGTTTATTGAAATCTAAAACGCGACTACGGTCAAGTGAATAGCAAACCAGTTGTGAAATATACACGACGTATCCAAATCTAGAAAAGGACAATTATTGTAATAATAAAAGAACAGAGTTCCATTGCCCCCCGCGTTGCACATATTTTATTTATCCAAGATACAAGGGCAATAACTAAAAAAAGCACTTGAAATGAAGGCTTCAGAGCAAATGCAATGTGATTTCCGTTATAATTAATATTTCACGGGGCATAACTCGTTAAAAATATTTGATTTATTTTCGAAAGTGTTAAAGACATTGCTGATATAAACTTATGATATAAGTTTCATAAAATTCTGGCAAGAATTGTACACATGAGAGCGCTAACAATGCAATCTTCCATATAATCAATATTTCCAAGGGGCACAACTCTTTAAAAAAAAAAGATTGGCACTGATTTTTGAACTTGTCAAAGACATTGCTGATAGAAACCGGTGATTTTAGTTTCATGGAATTCTGACAAGTATTGTACACATGAGAGCGCTAACAATGCAATTTTCCATATAATCAATATTTCCAAGGGCATAACTCTTTGAAAAATAGTTGATCAGCACTGATTTTCGAACTCGTCCAACACATTGCTGATTAAAACCTATGATATAAGTTTCATTAAAAGCTGGCAAGAATTGTACAAATGAGAGCGCTAACGATGCAATTTTCCATATTATTAATGTTTCCGAGGGGCATTACTCTTTTAAAAATAATTGATCGGCACTGATTTTCAAACTCGCCCAAGACATTGCTGATATAAACCTATATTATAAGTTTCATAAAAATCTGGCACGAATTGTACACATGAGAGCGCTAACGATGCAATTTTCCACATAATTAATGTTTCCAAGGGGCATAACTCTTTTAAAAATAATTGATTGGCAATGATCGAACTCGTCCAGGACATTGCTGATATAAACCTATGATATAAGTTTCATAAAAATCTGGCAAGAATTGTACACGTGAGAGGGCTAACAAGACCGGACGGACGGACGCCAGGTATTTCTATGTCCCCCGCAACGCGTTGCGCGGGGGACAAAAATAAGGAGATGTGGTTTGAGTTCAAATGAGACAACTATCCTTCAAAGTTCAATTGAAGTAGATGTAAGCAAAGATAGGCAACCGTGTACGGCCTTCAACAATGAGAAAAACTCATACCGTATAGTCGGCTATAAAAGGCCCCGACATGAAAAATACGAAACAATTCAATTGAGAAAACTAACGGCCTAATTTATAACACAACAATTTACATAAAAAAAAAACAAATATGACAGACATGAACCAACGATAACCACTAAACTACAGGCTCCTGCCTTGAGACAGACGCATAAAGAATGTGGCGGGGTTAAACATGTTTGTGAGCGCTCAACCCTCCCCTAAACTGGGACAGTAGTGTTACAGCACAACATAAGAACAAACTATAACAATCAGTTGAAAAGAGCTTAACTCATCAGATCGATACAAAGTAGAAAAACATCTAACAAAAACACAGATTGGACGTGGCAGGCTATTTATACATCCCTAACAACAAAAAAGACACAAAGCATGAGAGTACTCACTGACAGCTAGTTCAAAGCCAATAACAACTAATAAAAAAATCATGTATCTAAGACTAAAATATCAATCAGTACACATCCAACATCCAATAGATTTAGTGTAAAGACGTCATTAACAGTCAGAGAAAAACATGACCTTGTGCAATGCCAAAATATAGGTATTGTAGTACCGTGAAAGTGCATATGCACGGTGTGTATTCAGAACGCTTGATTTCCGATTTAATTGTCGGTAACGCTTGCTTTCCGATTCCGGAAACGCGTACGTTCCGATATTGCAAATGAAAATTACAGAGAGGGTTGAAACAATCTTTAAAAAAACAATGAATAACCAATTTTCTTGAATGAAATTGAAGTTGACGGAACAAAACAAATAACCAGGTATACAGTTTCATAATTTATTGCTTCTTCGAATGATAATTGAAAGTGATTTCGTTTACACCAAAACTGCGTTGTCTTGTAAAACAGACTTTGCAGCCAAACTTATCCAATTTTAACAATCTCATCCACAATTATCAAATTTCTTACCACCAGTTTTCTTTAAAAAGGGTTGATACATCATTTTCATACAAAATATAAGATCACAAATGATCTTATCAGGTTTATTCGCCGTTTTTCTGAAAATCGATGTGTAACGCTTACTTTGAGATTCAGGAAACGCTTACTTTAAGATTTAAGGGATGCAAGTTCAGTGAAATATATTATGATTATATTATGGTAAAAAATGTTTCATTGTAAAATATCTTTCCATTAGGAACGATCTTTTAAATCTGAGGGGGTGATTGTTTTTTTTTTTTCTAAAATATATGATGATTCCAACTTTGAAAGAACAAATATTTTGATCTGAGAGGACACAATAAAATTGAGAATGGAAATGGGGAATGTAACAAATATTCTGATTGAGAGTCTTTGCCATTTAATCTAATTTTAAGTTCTCAAAATTACAAATAATTTGATAATCTGATGCTTGTCTGGTACGAAAAAGAATTCCAGAATTTAAAAAAAACATACCATTCCTTTTCCAAGTTATATGGTTGTTCCCTTACGTAATGTTACAAGTTACATATCTTTGTTATCAAAGGACCTTTTATATCATAATGGCCATACAAAACACAAATATGTATTTACCAGTTCCTATTTTCAGAGCATTATATGTCTTCAGTTATATTTGTCATTGTTTCTTTTTAATGAACACACACCCAACCACCCCTCCCCATCACATGCTTCAGGCTAGTTGATTTTGTTTGTCTCTATTTTTTTCACTTTTCTGGCTTTAACCCATTGAATTTTTTTTCTTCTAAAGTACGTATTTTTAAACTCAAATTATTACATAGAAATAAAGGTAACATTCCCAGAGAAAATGATAATAGTCCATTTTTCTCTCAGTCTTTATATTAAACATGTATATCCAAATTCCATATATGCAACAATTTTACAACATATAGAATTCTGTCTTAAATAGAACAAATTTTATCAATTCTATTAATTATAATTTTTCCAAGTCTCATGTCTATATCCATAAAAACGGATCCGCAATAGATCTGGCAAAAGTAAGTGATGCATATAACGGTCGTCCGACTGAAGATTACCAATCGATAATTCTGGGAAAAGGAGGATCTGACATTACAGCAACTTGCAAAAATGTCGGCCGACAGAATAGGGACTATAAACGGACGTCTAATTGGTATTGATAGAAAAAAGAGGTGATTCTGACATAGCAGCATCTTGCAGAAATAAATAATTTGTCCCAAACGCAGTTTGAAAATAAATGTTCTAGCACAAAAAATTCTGTCCATGAATCAGACACCTTGTCATTTGTCATTTAGTAAAATTGGCATATCTTAAATTTATATTTGAAATAACTGTATCAGGTATTTTTTTTTTAAATTAATTTAACTGAACTGGGTCTCAGTATAGAATCATGTTTCTTTAAAAAAAAAAGTGTTTTAAGCATGCAAACAATCTTTGCATAAATAAACACAATAAAACAAAAACGTTCTGAAAAATAGATTCTTATTGATGAATTAAAGAAGAGTTTGACCAGTTGCCTAAAAAATAAGGTGTCAATCCGTTTTGTTACCTCCGCTGTGTCGTATAGGAGGGTCTGGATTGGGGTCCTCCATTTCTTTAATTTTAGACTATTTTTCTATATTCTTTATTTATTTAGCCCATTATTATCTGTTCTTTATATCTAAGCACCCTATTATTCTCTATTCTTTATTTTTTTGCCATTTATTCTGCACTTTTTCACATTATTCTCTATTTTGAAGTAGCTTTGAGCGTTCCTGATGAAGGTAAATCCAGAAAAGCGCTTCGGACGCATGAAATTATTTAATGTGTTGTTTTCATTTTTCACAGCACTGGGTCGATACCTCTGCTTGTGGACTATCAGACCCCGAGGGTATCATAAGCTCAGTAGTCAGTACTTCGGTACTGACATGATTTATAACAAACCTTTCTAAATTGCCCGTTTTATAAATTTTGAAATTATAAAGAAACTAAGGTGCAAAGTTGACCTTAGATGGATTTGGCTATTTTTTAGGTATTTTTTGCCATAAAGCTCTTCAACTGTTTCGGTCCTTATATATCCTCGGCTTTCAAATATTCCGCTTTGAGCGTTCCTTGTGAAGGTAAATCCAGTTTTCGTGTTGTTTTTTTTTGTAAACCCTATCCAGACCCTCTCGTAGGTTGTTACTTAATAAACATTAAAAACAAAACAGTACACATTTTATAGTCTGCATGTGATTTGGCGATTCGTTCCATCTGAAAGAAGTCGTTTCCTGAAAATCGCAAAGCAATCGTTTCCCAGAACGACGCTGAAAATAAACAATCTGAAAGACAGCGTTTCCTGTGATTTTTTTTCAACGGGCATTTATGACTAAATCAAATGAATATTAAGATATGGAACAGTTAAAATGAAAGGAAAGCTAATTACTAATAATGTTTTAAATAGTTTCATATTAATGAAATGCATTCTTGTATTCAATCGTTTACAGTGTTGCGTTTGTGGTACCGTTTACCGCCTGAATAAACACTTTCATAATGACATGCATAACTTTTTTTTATCAATTAAAAATAGCTATAGTGTTCCGTGAGATACAAGAGAGAACAGCACAAACAACGCGTTTGAAGTATCATCCATCCTCATCTTCCCATCTCCTGCTTATTTGTCGACAAAAATCTGAAAGCAAGCGTTACCGTCGATTGAATCGGAATCAAGATAACGGTAAGTGTAGTTGAATTTATCAATTAAATGGAATTTAGACGGGTCTTAACTGAGTTTGGCCATAAACAGTAATTCATTACAATACTGGAACAAGTCTGCTATTAAAAGGATGCAATTGGTGTCCATTAGAATGCCTACAACCTGTCGGTAAAGTTTATTGCAAAAACATAGATATTGTCAAGGAGAAAATTTACAGCTTAATTCATCTCATCGCAGTTCCAGTAAGTGTATCTAGCATATTAACCTTTTTTTTTTTATTACAGAAGAAGGCTATATATGAGTTGCAGCAAATACATTTGCAATCAGATTTTTCAAAGGACTATTCAATTAGATAAGAGAACTAAACGTTTGATAAGATTGTGTGGAAGTGTAGTGTATAGAGTCGAAAAGTCATAACTGTTAACAGAATTCAACGGACCATCAAAAACACGTAATTTATCCAAAACATCTAAAGATTTTTGACACTCAAAAATAGTTTATACCATTATTAATATTTTCATATGCTTTATTAAAAAAATTATTAACAAGTTCTTTAATAGATGTAAGAACACTTACTAGGAACTAAAAGAAATTACCAACAAGATTGGTACAGCGATGACATTCGACAGGCTAGAATAAACAGGGATCATTTCAAACAGATTACTGATTTGAAAAACTACAAAACCTACAGAAATGTGAACTCTTAAATAATAAGGTCATCTAAAAAAAATCAACTTATTAGACTTCAAGATTTCATGCATTGCATTTGGAGATGTTCTAATTTGAATGATGTAAGGGAAATATGGTGCATAAAATGTGCCGGAGGCGAGCAAATGTACGATCTTCGATTTTTCATGCTTTCTGGAAAATAAGAATAGAGGGGCAGCATATATAAACTACTGTTATTGCTATATCGTTTGGATAAGAGCAATTACACATTACATAGGTGAAAATATGTTAAAATATTAAAGAATACTTATAAAAACATTTTAACACATAAAAGTGATAAGACTAAGATGTTAATTATTTCTAATATAATAGATGCTTTTGAAATATAATTGACTATCAAATTTAATGATTTACATACTAAAAACGAAAAAACTAAACGAACATTTCGAAGCAAAACACCGCATAAGAAAATAATACAGTAACTATATAAATCTAAGGTATTTATGAAATATTAACTGATAAACAATCCCATAGAAATGATCTTAAACCTTTTCATTCAATGGCAGTACCTTCTTACTTATATGTGATTGATTTCGTATATATATGAAAAGATTGTAATGATGAATTTCAAACTAACAATAAAATAATCTGACGATTGAATAATATATTTAGATGAATAACCAGGAAGAATTTAGTTATGATGAAGCCTTTCAAAAGATGCAATAAATATAATGGATGAGGTACAGCTGAAATTACATAATATTGTAGCAAGGTATCCCCCACACACACACCTTTTGTATTTTTGTAAAGAGTACACTCTATTTGAAGGTGCAATGCTGTCTTATGACAAGAGCTATATACTATGGTCTAGACAGCTGGCCAAAACATAATTGGCATTATATTTCTTGGGATTGATTATAGTTAAACTTACTTACATACACATTTTCCAGAAGTCGAATTGATTTTCAGTATTCACTTTAGATAAGTGAGAAGTTGTAAATTACGGCTTAATCTGTCGAACCTCGTGTCGCTGCAACTTGTGCCATCATCGCAATCCGCCATTGTATACAACTACGGTCTGCGATCCGATTGGCTGGGAAAACTAAAATTCTTATTTTTATTCTTTTATTAAAATAACTTTGTACAATATATCATTTTTATGTACATACAAGAAAATATATGTGAAACTTATTTTAAAATATGTTTAGTATATATAACCCCGTAAATTTCGGTATAGCTCCGTGAATTTCGGTACGGGTTACATTAAAGTCTGTTGGTCAATAATCGACACTGTGGCTGCTTTAAACGCAAGACCGTATACAATATATACAAATTTATTTACACAAGTTTACAGCTTGAAAGCTAGGGGAAGACTGCCCAAGCAACAGTTTACAAAACATAAATTAAGTCAAAGATAAGGGTATTAAAACATTATAAAAAGGTTCTCATAAAATATAAATTATTGTCTAATCTTATGTAATAATAATCGGATTACTGTCCTCCGGCTGAACTTAGTAAAATAGCGATAATTGCTTCTTTTGTAGTTCGAGTGTTAGATACATGTATTATCTTTCGCACTTTTGACAGCCATCGGATTAAGTTGTAAAATAGTAAATCTATAATCTCTTTGGGTATTTGAAATAAAGAACATTATATTTAAGAATAAAGAAACATTTTAAAACAAGAAATGTTCAATTTAAAATAAAACGAGAGTTCATAGAAATATCCAATCTAAAACGAGAGTTCATATAAATATTCAATCTAAAACGAGAGTTCATATAAAGCACTTTTCGAATTATGGTAAAGTTCCCAATGTCACTTTTCTTCCGGTTATATTCTCCACTATTTCGAAGTGCTCGTCCTGAGCACAAATTGCTACATTTCGTCATTGGGTTGGTAATGTTCATCTGTGGGTAATTCGTCTTTGGGTAAATCATCTTTCTGGTTGCTGAAAGTGTGTACATACTGAAAACATCACGAACATAGAAAATGCACATATTGGACCTTTATAAATATACAAAGGGGTTATGAGGAGGGGGACATAAATATACTCAATTATTCCGAGGAGGGGGACTAACATATATAAACTAAAACATTCTGAGGAGAGTGACTAACATAAATATACTGAAATATTCTGAGGAGGGGACTCCTGACATAAATATACTATAACATTCTGAGGAGGGGGACTCCTGACATAAATTTACTAAAATATCTATTTCAACTTCATAATTCAATAGAATAATACTCCAGTATATGTATAGATATATAAAACAACGAAGGGGATGCTTTTATCATAATCATAAAAGTAGGACTACGTATTCAAGGGATTGGAGGGGAAAAAAAGGGGGGCAATAATGATCATTGGCCCGTTTATGACTTTAACAAAAACTACACTATACTGGAAGGTATTCGAAAACACTATCAAAAATTTTAACTGATTATCAGATTATCAGTGGCTATATTTGTACCTTGTAAGCAGGTTTTGATCAAACATAATAATGCATTTTTCTGACATAGTATACAGGTCGTCACTCCTGTACACACAATGGAAACATGACCACAAGATAGGTGACGAGTCCATCTTGCACTCCTGTTTCGGACCAAAATTGTATTTAGAAATATAGGTCCGTGAATTTCGGCACGGGTTACATTTAAGTCTGTAGGTCTATAATCGATCCTGTGGCTGCTTTAAACGCAAAACCGTATACAATATATACAAATTTATTAACACAAGTTTACAGCTTGAAAGCTAGGGGAAGACTGCCCAAGCAACAGTTTACAAAACATAAATTAAGTCAAAGATAAGGGTATTAAAACATTATAAAAAGGTTCTCATAAAATATAAATTATTGTCTAATCTTATGTAATAATAATCGGATTACTGTCCTCCGGCTGAACTTAGTAAAATAGCGATAATTGCTTCTTTTGTAGTTCGAGTGTTAGATACATGTATTATCTTTCGCACTTTTGACAGCCATCGGATTAAGTTGTAAAATAGTAAATCTATAATCTCTTTGGGTATTTGAAATAAAGAACATTATATTTAAGAATAAAGAAACATTTTAAAACAAGAAATGTTCAATTTAAAATAAAACGAGAGTTCATAGAAATATCCAATCTAAAACGAGAGTTCATATAAATATTCAATCTAAAACGAGAGTTCATATAAAGCACTTTTCGAATTATGGTAAAAGTTCCCAATGTCACTTTTCTTCCGGTTATATATACTTCAAAGTGTCAGAATCACTGCACACTTGCGCACAGTTGAACTCTCAAAAGGTCAAATCATTTTACATTAATCATAATATCTTGGGATGTAAATTAGATGCACTTACTTGGTCTAACACCCTCGGGGTGTATCTAATACATACACTTTCTGTTCGAAAAGAGAAAACTTAACAAACATTTGGATAAAACTTTCCACAAATGCATAGATTCCCATCACCAACATACATACAAAAACATCAAGACTTGACACGGTTTTTATAGAGTCGTAAAGACTAATTGCCTTTTAAGGTGGCTCGACCCTTTAACAGTGCGCAGTTTTTAACGCATGTTTCTAACGACGAGCGCCTTGACAACGATTGCTTTGAGGGGTATTCTCAAAAGTAGTGTTGACGACATTAGAACGCTTACGTGTCAGAGAGCACCCTTTCCCGATGTCAACAAACGATGCAAAACTTTCTTCAAAAAAGGAAATACGGTCAGAAATACAGAATGGTTTGTCGATTTTTCACATAAAAAGGACATAAAAATACATGATATGAGCGTAACATTAAAAAAAAGAAATTATAAATATTGACATGTACGACGGTATCTGGTGTATTCGCTCCGAAAACACATTCTCACCCTACACGTTCGATCCTTGGGTCCGTTCGCATCCTATTTTCATTTGAATACCGGTTGAATTAAAAGATGTCTTTTAGATGTATATATGAAAATATTTTGTCAATGACGCAATGTTTAACCGTAAACAAAGGATAGCGATGTAAACAACTGCATGTCACCGTACGACTTTAAAAAAAACAAGTAAAACCCATATAGTATGCTATAGTATAAAGGCATCGGGGGTTGATCTGCACGCTATCCGTTTGGCGTATTATAAAATTTTGTTACTGCCATAAATCTCTTTTTTTACTTGAAATATCTTCATTTCCAAGTATTGGTAGGATTTTATTCGGAGTATGTGAAATATTTTCTCACTACAAAATTTTGATAATAGTTTTGAACTATGATAATTTTCAAAGACTAAATACATGACAGTCACACCTAACATTTTTATTTAAAGATTTATATACTTTATCAACTCATGGGCACAAAATATCTAACAAATTTTCTCGTATCATAATTCTATGAATTCCGGAACTCTAGTCCTTTAACATAAGACCCGGGGTCAATGTTTTCTATTTATGATATTTTCCTTTTACTTATTTTGCTATTTTGTTAATTTTCTATTTTCTGTTTTATCTATCAATATGCCAACCGAGTTCGCATTAAAAAAGAGGAAACATCAGCATAAAAATTTAAATAATTGAATAAGAATGTGTTATTATAATAGACTACCGTAACTCGAGCAAAACATTTCACTAAATTGATTATTTGTTTTACGCAGAAAAAAAATCCCCGACACTTCAACTATTTGCTATTTTCCACCTTTGATCATGCAGATGAAAATTGGTCAATAGTAACCTGGACCTAGAATTCCGACCTACATTGTATATCGGTCTATTCTATTATCCTCAATACCGCATGCTTTGCGGAGAAGCGCAATATATTTGGTCTGACCAAGTCGGGATTTAGCGTATTACACCGAAGTTCGCACCCTATTTTCATTTAAATACCGGTTGAATTAAAAGATGTCTTTTAGATGTATAAATGAAAATATTTTGTCAATGACGCAATGTTTAACCGTAAACAAAGGATAGCGATGTAAACAACTGCATGTCACCGTACGGCTTTAAAAAAAAACCAAGTAAAACCCATATAGTATGCTATAGTATAAAGGCATCGGGGTTGATCTGCACGCTATCCGTTTGGCGTATTATAAAATTTTGTTACTGCCATAAATCTCTTTTTTACTTGAAATATCTTCATTTCCAAGTATTGGTAGGATTTTATTCCGAGTATGGGAAATATTTTCTCACTACAAAATTTTGATAATAGTTTTGAACTATGACAATTTTCAAAGACTAAATACATGACAGTCACACCTAACATTTTTATTTAAAGATTTATATACTTTATCAACTCATGGGCACAAAATATCTAACAAATTTTCTCGTATCATAATTCTATGAATTCCGGAACTCTAGTCCTTTAACATAAGACCTCAGGGTCAATGTTTTCTATTTATGATATTTTCCTTTTACTTATTTTGCTATTTTGTTAATTTTCTATTTTCTGCTTTATCTATCAATATGCCAACCGAGTTCGCATTAAAAAAAAGAGGAAACATCAGCGTAAAGATTTAAATAATTGAATAAGAATGTGTTATTATAATAGACTACCGGAACTCGAGCAAAACATTTCACTAAATTGATTATTTGTTTTACGCAGAAAAAAAAAACCGACACTTCAATTATTTGCTATTTTCCACCTTTGATCATGCAGATGAAAATTGGTCAATAGTAACCTGGACCTAGAATTCCGACCTACATTGTATATCGGTCTATTCTATTATCCTCAATACCGCATGCTTTGCGGAGAAGCGCAATATATTTGGTCTGACCAAGTCGGGATTTAGCGTATTACACCCGAAGTTCGCATCCTATTTTCATTTGAATACCGGTTGAATTAAAAGATGTCTTTTAGATGTATATATGAAAATATTTTGTCAATGACGCAATGTTTAACCGTAAACAAAGGATAGCGATGTAAACAACTGCATGTCACCGTACGACTTTAAAAAAAAACCAAGTAAAACCCATATAGTATGCTATAGTATAAAGGCATCGGGGTTGATCTGCACGCTATCCGTTTGGCGTATTATAAAATTTTGTTACTGCCATAAATCTCTTTTTTTACTTGAAATATCTTCATTTCCAAGTATTGGTAGGATTTTATTCCGGAGTATGTGAAATATTTTCTCACTACAAAATTTTGATAATAGTTTTGAACTATGATAATTTTCAAAGACTAAATACATGACAGTCACACCTAACATTTTTATTTAAAGATTTATATACTTTATCAACTCATGGGCACAAAATATCTAACAAATTTTCTCGTATCATAATTCTATGAATTCCGGAACTCTAGTCCTTTAACATAAGACCTCGGGGTCAATGTTTTCTATTTATGATATTTTCCTTTTACTTATTTTGCTATTTTGTTAATTTTCTATTTTCTGTTTTATCTATCAATATGCCAACCGAGTTCGCATTAAAAAAAAAGAGGAAACATCAGCATAAAAATTTAAATAATTGAATAAGAATGTGTTATTATAATAGACTACCGTAACTCGAGCAAAACATTTCACTAAATTGATTATTTGTTTTACGCAGAAAAAAATCCCCGACACTTCAACTATTTGCTATTTTCCACCTTTGATCATGCAGATGAAAATTGGTCAATAGTAACCTGGACCTAGAATTCCGACCTACATTGTATATCGGTCTATTCTATTATCCCTCAATACCGCATGCTTTGCGGAGAAGCGCAATATATTTGGTCTGACCAAGTCGGGATTTAGCGTATTACACCCGAAGTTCGCACCCTATTTTCATTTAAATACCGGTTGAATTAAAAGATGTCTTTTAGATGTATAAATGAAAATATTTTGTCAATGACGCAATGTTTAACCGTAAACAAAGGATAGCGATGTAAACAACTGCATGTCACCGTACGGCTTTAAAAAAAAACAAGTAAAACCCATATAGTATGCTATAGTATAAAGGCATCGGGGGTTGATCTGCACGCTATCCGTTTGGCGTATTATAAAATTTTGTTACTGCCATAAATCTCTTTTTTTACTTGAAATATCTTCATTTCCAAGTATTGGTAGGATTTTATTCCGGAGTATGGGAAATATTTTCTCACTACAAAATTTTGATAATAGTTTTGAACTATGACAATTTTCAAAGACTAAATACATGACAGTCACACCTAACATTTTTATTTAAAGATTTATATACTTTATCAACTCATGGGCACAAAAATATCTAACAAATTTTCTCGTATCATAATTCTATGAATTCCGGAACTCTAGTCCTTTAACATAAGACCTCGGGGTCAATGTTTTCTATTTATGATATTTTCCTTTTACTTATTTTGCTATTTTGTTAATTTTCTATTTTCTGTTTTATCTATCAATATGCCAACCGAGTTCGCATTAAAAAAAAAGAGGAAACATCAGCATAAAAATTTAAATAATTGAATAAGAATGTGTTATTATAATAGACTACCGGAACTCGAGCAAAACATTTCACTAAATTGATTATTTGTTTTACGCAGAAAAAAAAACCGACACTTCAATTATTTGCTATTTTCCACCTTTGATCATGCAGATGAAAATTGGTCAATAGTAACCTGGACCTAGAATTCCGACCTACATTGTATATCGGTCTATTCTATTATCCTCAATACCGCATGCTTTGCGGAGAAGCGCAATATATTTGGTCTGACCAAGTCGGGATTTAGCGTATTACACCCGAAGTTCACACCTATTTTCATTTAAATACCGGTTGAATTAAAAGATGTCTTTTAGATGTATATATGAAAATATTTTGTCAATGACGCAATGTTTAACCGTAAACAAAGGATAGCGATGTAAACAACTGCATGTCACCGTACGGCTTTAAAAAAAACAAGTAAAACCCATATAGTATGCTATAGTATAAAGGCATCGGGGGTTGATCTGCACGCTATCCGTTTGGCGTATTATAAAATTTTGTTACTGCCATAAATCTCTTTTTTTACTTGAAATATCTTCATTTCCAAGTATTGGTAGGATTTTATTCCGGAGTATGTGAAATATTTTCTCACTACAAAATTTTGATAATAGTTTTGAACTATGACAATTTTCAAAGACTAAATACATGACAGTCACACCTAACATTTTTATTTAAAGATTTATATACTTTATCAACTCATGGGCACAAAATATCTAACAAATTTTCTCGTATCATAATTCTATGAATTCCGGAACTCTAGTCCTTTAACATAAGACCTCAGGGTCAATGTTTTCTATTTATGATATTTTCCTTTTACTTATTTTGCTATTTTGTTAATTTTCTATTTTCTGTTTTATCTATCAATATGCCAACCGAGTTCGCATTAAAAAAGAGGAAACATCAGCATAAAAATTTAAATAATTGAATAAGAATGTGTTATTATAATAGACTACCGGAACTCGAGCAAAACATTTCACTAAATTGATTATTTGTTTTACGCAGAAAAAAAACCGACACTTCAATTATTTGCTATTTTCCACCTTTGATCATGCAGATGAAAATTGGTCAATAGTAACCTGGACCTAGAATTCCGACCTACATTGTATATCGGTCTATTCTATTATCCTCAATACCGCATGCTTTGCGGAGAAGCGCAATATATTTGGTCTGACCAAGTCGGATTTAGCGTATTACACCCGAAGTTCGCACCCTATTTTCATTTAAATACCGGTTGAATTAAAAGATGTCTTTTAGATGTATATATGAAAATATTTTGTCAATGACGCAATGTTTAACCGTAAACAAAGGATAGCGATGTAAACAACTGCATGTCACCGTACGGCTTTAAAAAAAACAAGTAAAACCCATATAGTATGCTATAGTATAAAGGCATCGGGGGTTGATCTGCACGCTATCCGTTTGGCGTATTATAAAATTTTGTTACTGCCATAAATCTCTTTTTTTACTTGAAATATCTTCATTTCCAAGTATTGGTAGGATTTTATTCCGGAGTATGTGAAATATTTCTCACTACAAAATTTTGATAATAGTTTTGAACTATGACAATTTTCAAAGACTAAATACATGACAGTCACACCTAACATTTTTATTTAAAGATTTATATACTTTATCAACTCATGGGCACAAAAATATCTAACAAATTTTCTCGTATCATAATTCTATGAATTCCGGAACTCTAGTCCTTTAACATAAGACCTCGGGGTCAATGTTTTCTATTTATGATATTTTCCTTTTACTTATTTTGCTATTTTGTTAATTTTCTATTTTCTGTTTTATCTATCAATATGCCAACCGAGTTCGCATTAAAAAAAAAGAGGAAACATCAGCATAAAAATTTAAATAATTGAATAAGAATGTGTTATTATAATAGACTACCGGAACTCGAGCAAAACATTTCACTAAATTGATTATTTGTTTTACGCAGAGAAAAAAACCCGACACTTCAACTATTTGCTATTTTCCACCTTTGATCATGCAGATGAAAATTGGTCAATAGTAACCTGGACCTAGAATTCCGACCTACATTGTATATCGGTCTATTCTATTATCCCTCAATACCGCATGCTTTGCGGAGAAGCGCAATATATTTGGTCTGACCAAGTCGGGATTTAGCGTATTACACCCGAAGTCTACCGGGCAGTTCCAAACACTTCCAGCTAAAGACTTTTTATATATAAACAAAATCTATGCTACTTACTAGAATTTGATATTTTGCCGGCTCTGATTAGAATATCCTTATTCAAACCGGCGAAATAGCCTATTTCTATAGAAATGGCTATTTTACCTGCACTAGCAAAAAAGTGAATTTGTTATTTTGTAGGTTCTTTGTAAAGAGTGAAATTTAATATTTTATTTACTTTTGAAAGTACTATGAAAAATTATGTGCACTGTCAACATAAAATAAAATAATTACTGATTTATCAGTAGTTATTAAAATAAGAAAACTGCTAACAATATTTGAGACACATGTAATCGTTTGAGAACGTAACATTTATCAGTCAAAGTATAAATAACTATTAAGAATTTATAACAAGAAAAAAAAAAAAAGATATTGAGCATCCATTTGTTGCAATGAAATCATATCTAAACATGTAGTTGAAATTATCTCTAAAATCAGTCAGTGACAGTCTAATGCAACAT
The DNA here is from genome assembly GCA_017311375.1 of Mytilus coruscus. Taxonomy (NCBI): domain Eukaryota; kingdom Metazoa; phylum Mollusca; class Bivalvia; order Mytilida; family Mytilidae; genus Mytilus; species Mytilus coruscus. The sequence goes on along the minus strand of CM029602.1, from coordinate 30,226,827 downwards.
ATATGCATAAGAATAAAATCTCAGATTTTTAACTGTGTGTTATAAAAAAATAAAAAGTTAAAAATCTCATTGCATCTTAAATTTGATAAAACATTATACAATATAACAAAGTCAATCACATAGCTTAAAAAATCAAAAATGTTTCAATCAAACTTGCTTTTGGAATAATAGTTATTTATTTGAGTTGCATATATGTGTAAAAAAATAGTTTTTAACTTGGCTTCCGCTTACCTAATGCCAGCAAAATAACATATTTTCTATTTTTCCAGCATGGGTTACAAATTCACTGTATTGCTGTTGCCGGTAAAATAGCCATTTCTATAGAAATTGAAGGCTTGAATTAAGATATTTTAATCAGAGCCGGCAAAATAGCCACTGCCAATAAGAAAAAAAAATGACTGGACTTTTAAATTTGAACTTTGGTTGCTAGTTGTTTCATTGGCAATCATACCACATCTCCTTATTTTTATATCGTAGGGTTAACATGGGTATAGAAATATGACTTTCCTAGTCCGACAGATAACCCTTGCTTAGACAGGGAGTTCATACAGCTGGATGTATAAATACGCAGCCTCGTAGGGTAAAAAGGGGGAATTTTGCCCATACCCAACATGGATTGTCCATTCATTTTCCAGTGGCAGTCCATATATCTTGCCCCTCCTACTTTGCAGAACCTTCATATGGTACTTATCATCCGTATGTTCTCATCCGTATTATGCTTGAAATATTTGCCAGTGAACGTTCAGCAAGCACAAATTAAACTGCTATTTTGTGTGCAACTATATATACAAATGAACGTCATTTCTGGTCCTTTTATCATACTAGTAGTTGACTACGCGGTATTGGTTTTGGTGATTGCTGAAGGACATACGGTGACCTATAGTTGTTATCTTCTATGTAATTTGGTCTCTGGTGGAGAGTTGCATCATTGCCAATTATACCACATCTTCCTACATATTTTTTTTTCATGGTGAAAAGTTTTATTTGAGGGTCACCGTAGACCTTGAACATCGCAGTTGTAATATATCTGAAAGACCAACGTTAACTTGATGTACCAAACTTGAAAATGGTGAGTAGACAGATTTGTTGGGATTACAACGATATTGATTTCAACCACGATAGCTGTGAACACAAAATATGGAAATAAGTTTTCTTGAAAAACAATGCTTCCAAGGAAAAGGTGTGAACTATTAGGACTTGTTCCAATACAAACAAGAAGTATTAGGATAGATCACACATTTTTCAAGTTGTTAAGACATATTCATAGATACATCTGCATGTATGGCAGTCACACCTTTCAGCACATTTTTTGTGTTAACAAGAGTGCACAAGCTGAAATGTCTCACTTGCTTTACTAATCATCATTGTTGATTGATTTTATGTTGATATTCCCACGGTCGCGAAACACGTGACTTCGTCATGGTCAGTTTCACGGAAAAATGGCGCCCGTCAAATTATTATAGTTCGCTTGGATGTAAACTTTAAACGTAAGTTTTTACATATCATCGTGTTCACACATACGACCCCCTCATCATATGCATATTTTTCTTGCGAATATTTTGATGCATATTAAGTTATATTTCACTATAGGTTTCATAGAGAACATTCACGAAATATTTCAGACCTGCTGAAGATTGTTTTGGATTGTGTACACGATATGACCGTAAAATCACTGTAAATCCATTTGTGTGTCTTATTTTCACCAATCGTGTACAGAAACTTACCAAAATTTACTAATTCATTCATATAAACTAGCGTCAATGTGTAACGAAAATCGGTCATAGTTCATTTATTTTGATGTAAAATACCAGTTGTCTTTTCCTGTTAGTTGTGTTTCTATATGTACATAATTTTCTCCATAGTTGGAGCACCATCTGTTACTTAAACACCCCTAAAGTTGGTATAATCTTGATTTTCACCCCTTTAAGTTTAATGGACTGATCCAGATGGTAGTATATAAACCAGCGCAAGACAGAGAAACTTTGTCAGTTTTATGTGGACCGTTGAAGTGATAACGTCAGGGATTATTTTCCAACTGGTAAGTAGAGTGAATTAAGTGATTCCAAAGGATATATATAAATAGTGTTCGGATTTATATGTGAATATTGCAATAGTGATTGTGATACAATGTATAAAGTGAAACTTATATATATAATAAGTTATTTGTATTAGTGAGAATACAAGGTGTATACTTGATGGTGTTGCAAGTTGTACTATGTGGAAGTGTGGATACTTCATAGATTTGTATTAGTGAGAATACAAGGTGTATACTTGCTGGTGTTGTAATATTGTGGAAGTGTATTAGTGAAAGTACACTGTGTTAAACCTTACCAGTTTGGATAATATTCATTGTGTGGGAAATCAAAGGGATAGTTAGTGCGTGAGTTCAGCTGTGTTTATATATATATTCCTTGTGCATTGAAGAATTTGTGCATGTGTAATTGTGTCATTGTGTTATTGTGGTTAGTTGCAGACTAACAAGGTGATACAACATATTGGTGGACGTTGTAAATAGAAGTTGTATATATGTGATTTTGTGTTCATACGTTTTGTGTGATACTTACTTGATGCATGTTGCAAAGTAATCTGTTGGTGACATTGTGTAATAAAGGGCCGTATGCATGTTGCATAGTAATCTGTTAGTGACATTGAGAATAAATCGGTCTGATACATGTTGCATAGTGATTGCATAGTGACATTGTGTATATATAGTCTGTTATGAAACATTGTGTTTATGCATTGTAAATGAGGTACTTCACCTTGCATTTTGATTTATGTGCATTGTGCTGTGTATATATTTTACGTTGTGAATCAATTTAAGGGTGTGTTAATTGTTTTGAATAGGACAACTGGTTGTGGTACAAAATTGAGTTTAACACTTGAAATCCTGATTTATTCAGATACGGATCCATTGATCGCCCGTTACACGTTACAAATGTATATTTTTGACATTATCGCGAGCTGAACGCAATAATATTTTTTTTGTCAATAAATGATCAGTGTTCACGGTAAGAGCATTAAGTGATCAGTTCCACGGTTTAATTCTGAATCAGTATGATAAGATCACATTCTGGGAAGGTAACCGGCGGAAATCCAGTTGAAATTAATCAAAAGATACTGAACTCTTTGTCAGAGAAGGTAAAAAAGCAAAATTGGTATATTTAAATTGTTTACATCTGTTTTTATGGGCTTTAAAAAAAGTTTGATAAAGGAGCATAATTTAGGATTTTATACATCTTATATAATGCTTTAACTTGAATTATACTATAGAGCTTCGAGATATTTGTAAACTTTTAAATTATAGACAAATTTTCATAAAACAGTCTAGTGTAGCCGGTTCAAATCAAAGTGGACCTTTTTTGTGCATAAGTATAAATTCAGCCAGAAAAAAATCCAAAGAAAGATAATAGATTTTGGGCGATCCTAAAAATGGGCAATAATTGATTCGAAAAGAGAAAGTCGGTGTGAGCCAAGGCTCCGTGTTGAAGACCGTACTTTGACCTATAATGGTTTACATTTATAAATTTTGACTTGGATGGAGAGTTGTCTCATTGGCACTCATACCACATCTTCTTATATCTATTGACGCCAGTTTATATGAATGATTTAGTAAATATAGGTAAGTTTCTGTATACGATTGGTGAAAATAAGACACACAAATGGATTTACAGTGATTTTACGGTCATATCATGACACAATCCCAAACAATCTTCAGCAGGTCTGAAATATTTCGTGAATGTTCTCTATGAAACCAACAGTAAAATATAACTTAATATGCATCAAAATATTCACAAGAAAAATGTGCATATGATGAGGGGGGTCCTATGTGTGAACACGATGATATGTAAATACTTACGTTTAAAGTTTACATCCAAGCGAACTATAATAATTTGACGGGCGCCATTTTTCCGTGAAACTGATCATGACGAAGTCACGTGTTTCGCGACCGTGATTCCTAAAGATAAAGTTTTACTACAAGTATCAGAAAAATTAATATTATCAATTATCAATTATCATGAAAATGAGGCCAAGGTCAGTTAAACCAAGCCAGCCTTACACAGTGGCAGATCCAGAACTTTTCATAAAGGGAGGGGGCACTGACTGCCTAAGAGGGACCCGCTCCAGTCATGCTTCCGTGATTCCCTATATAAGCAACCAAATTTTTCCAACAAAAGGGGGGGGGGGGCACCATGGGCCCTCCCCCTAAATCCACCTCTGTTACAATCATTCCTTAAACCAAATATTTTGAAACATATAATATGCAAGAAACAGACAAAACCATGAAAATGAGGCGAAGTTCAGATAAACCCTGCAAGACAGGCATATTTGTTTTTCATTCATTATTTTGTACATATATCAGGCTGTTAGTTTTCTCATTAGAATTGTTTTACATTTGTCATTTCGAGGACTGTTATATCGGACTATGCAGTATAGGTTTTACTCATGGTTGAAGGCCATATGGTGACCTTTAGTTGTTTTTTTTTTTTTGTGTCATTTGGTCTCTTGTGGAGAGTTGTCTCATTTACAATCATACCACATCTTTTTATTTAATATTTCAATACATTCATTTAATAATCATTCTTTTGAAATAGAAAATGAAAAGCATATGGATGGACAAAAAATGCCAAATGATGTAAAATAATTCAAGTGACCATTTGGGTCAGGGGTTGGTGAGGTAAAAGATAAGGGAAAGGCATGTGCATTTACCACAACTGTCACTTGGTATTATGATTTCCAAAATCTACAAATCTCATTAGCTACATTCTGTATTAAAGACAACTGCATATATTGCAGTTTGCATATCATGAATCATGTTTGCAGCAAAATTCACTCAAGTCAAGCAACAAAAATAAATTAAAACAGCTCTATTAAAATTCAGTTTTTGAAACACTTTTGATTTTTATTCCTCAAATGTCTATGAGATCAAATTTATAAAACATTTATTAACATTGTTATTTTCAATATACTAGTAATTGTTGACATGTATACATCATGTACATGTACAATCATTAATTGATCAGCTCCATATTTTCATAATTTTTATATCAATATTCTTCTCTTCAGTGTTTTTTTATATGACTCAATAATCTATTCATCATTGGGACATGTAGGTACAGTAGCTCCTTTTGATCTTGGATTTTTTTAATGGATTTTGACAGCACTTAGCATATAGTTCCAAATTATAGTTTATCTTGGCTTCTTAAGTGGATTCTGAACACATTGCATATAGACACCAAGTGTAGATGATCTTGAGTTCTCATATGGATTCTGACAGTACTTTGATTATACATGTAATTCCGAGTATTGTTGATCTTGGCTTCTAATGTTGTTCTTAAGTTTAAGCACTTTACATATATAGTTCCGAATTGCAAGACAAGATGATCCTGACTTCTCATGTAAATTATGTCGGTACTTTGCCAATAGTTTCCAAGTAAAGTTGAACATTCCAGGATCTTTTACAACAAATCACTACTTCCTCTTACATGTACTTGAAGCCTAAAATTAAACGTGAGAGTAATTCTGTCAAAAAATCAACCATGATTGACATTTAAATGCATAATGTAGTTCATATTTTAAAACTACATGTGTAGAGGCTCCAAGGAGCCTGTGTCGCTCACCTGATTTTTTTATTCACAATTGATGCATGAAATAATGCAACCATTATACTTTTGCTTTAGTTTCAGAAATATAAGCCAAAAACTGCATTTTACCCCTATGTTCTATTTTTAGCCATGTCAGCCATGTTGGTTGGCAGACAGGGTCATCAAACACATTTTTTAAACTAGATACCCTAATGATGATTATGGCCAAGTTAAGTTAAATTTGTCTGAGTAGTTTCAAAGGAGAAGATTTCTGTAAAAGATAACAAAAATTTTCAAAAATTGTTTAATATTGACTTTAAAGGGCAATAACTCCTTAAGGGGTCAATTGACAATTTTGGTCATGTTGACTTATTTGTAGATCTTACTTTGCTGAACATTATTGCTGTTTACAGTTTATCGCTATCTATAATAATATTCAAGATAATAACCAAAAACGGCATAATTTCCTAAAATTACCAACTCAGGGGTAGCAACCCAACAGCGCGTTGTCTGATTCATCTAAAAATTTTGGGGCAGATAGATCTTAACCTAATGAACATTTTTATCCCATGTTAGATTTGCTCTAAATGTTTAGTTTCATTGATATAAGCCAGAAAATGTATTTTACCCCTATGTTCTATTTCTAGCCATGTCTGTCATGTTGAATGGCAGGCAGGGTCATCAGACACATTTTTTTAACTAGATACCTTTATGATGATTGTGGCCAAGTTTGGTTAGAATTCATTGGGCCAGGTGAGCTAAAAAATGAAGAATTTGTGGCGATCAATAATGAGCAAACAAAATAAAATTACATGCACAGCAAGTATAAATAATGATTTTGTTTTTATATGTTGAATACAGACTTCTGGGTCAACCAAATTATGTTGAGGTTACTTGTATCCTGTTTAATTGGAATAAGGGATACACAAATTTTGTATTTAAAAATACTAAGCACAAAACAATAATGAACTTTTCTTATTTTATAGTGTGTCTTTCTATGTTGTGATGTTACACTATTGTTTCAGAAAAAGGGTGAAGGTTTGGTACCATTAAAACGTTTAAACCCGCTGCATTTGTTTGCACCTGTCCTAAGTCAGGAATCTGATGTTCAGTAGTTGTCGTTTGTTGATGTGGTTCATAAGTGTTTCTCGTTTCTCGTTTTTTATATAGATTAGACCGTTGGTTTTCCCGTTTGAATGGTTTTACACTAGTAATTTTTGGGGCCCTTTATAGCTTACTGTTCGGTGTGAGCCAAGGCTCCGTGTTGAAGACCTATAATGGTTTACTTTTATAAATTTTGACTTGGATGGAGAGTTGTCTCATTGGCACTCATACCACATCTTCTTATATCTATTTTCAACTCAGATGTATGTATTATTTGGTAAACTAGATAAGCCCTACAATGTATGTTTAAACCTGATACTTGACCTTAAGAATTTTTTTTATACCAAAGAGAGAGAGAGAGAGAGAGGGGGGTAATTGTAAACAAATTATGATCAAGACGAATCCATCAATAAAATGTATTGCCTCGTACTGTAGGGGTATAAATTTACAAATTAGGCCATTTATAGTCCCAAGAAAACAAATAAGACAATCAAACTCTTGAGGGGGTGGACAGGGGTAAGGGAACAAACATTGGAATGAGGGATCAGGAAGAGGGAGTCAGGGGCGGGAAAAGGGGGTATTGGGTCTGTTAGCTTGGTCTTAAGTGAAAATAAAAGTAACTAGTTTGGTAGAAGCTGAGGGTAGAAATAAATCTTATGAAGATTATAAATAGAAAAGACCAGATAATTGTTTTTAACAGCTTGTGCCCTTTGATCTTGTGTGTGTCACTTTATTTTTAAACAATAAAATCAACTTAGTATCTTTATTTTATCATGTTATAGAATTATACTAACGAAAGCACGATTAAAAAAAGGAAGGGTGCAAACAGACCCAGGGTGCGAACGTGTGGGGTGCGAATGTAAAAGGGGGTGAACGTGAATGCGAGCTAACATGATTTTGGGTGAAAGGACCAGAATTCGAAAAGAGGGGGGATGAATATTCTGGGAAATATATTTTGCCAATTTTTTGTCTGGGAGCAAGGGGGATGGAAGTGGAAGTAGGAGGAAAATATTTTAGATAAAAGAGAAGGGAAATGGGAGTTGGGGATAGGGAGTGGGAATCATGGACCCCTGTCCGAGGGCAGTTACATGTATAAAGGTACCCCACATAAGACGTTAACGATAAATATTTTACTCGATTTGACCCTAACGTAGCTACAAAATTAGATTTTACAAATGACGATTAAAAATCAAGATTCATTTGAGCCTTACGGTAGCGCAAAAAGGACATTCATTTTGTGATGCTTGGCAGTAAAGGGCATAATTTTCCTACCCTGTCCATCCCCTCGATATTTTTCCCAAACAGGCTATACATGTTCACAACTTGCCTTTTAAGGATCAAATAAACACATAAATAAGATACAAGCCATAACGATTATACATAGAACAGAAATTTAGCCATGCAAGGTTTCAGGCGCAGAGATTTTCTACAGTAGCGAGTATTTTGAGACAACCCCCTACTTTGTATTTTTCGTGATACTGATAACATTTGGCTGCCTAAAATATTAAAATCTATGTTTTCTTATGTAATGACTCTACCTGCATCGTTGTCTATTCGCCATTTTGTCTGTTATTCATGTACATGGTCGTATTCATCAGTGGAGTATGCTGATCCACAATGGAGACCCTGAAATTCTGTTGTCCGATTATGGCGCCAATTTAGAGGGAAACAACTCGCGCCAGACAAAATTACCTTATTTCACCAAAATAATCAAAATTTCGCTTTTTTATAACAAACAGTTAGATGTTAATCACATTTATATTCAGCTATCGTCCATTGATATAATTGCAAACATTATTTTAATAAAGCCATCAATAAAGAATTCACAACAAAGTAATTATTGGAGTGCATTGAAATCAGACCTCATGGGGTAGAGGGGTTAAACAAAAGTCCGTAACTTTTTTAAAAGCCTGGTGACCCCATTTTATTTTACCTTAATATGCTCGAAAAGTTCATAGCTTTGACATATCCGTTTTTAAAAAAAATCTACCGGGGAAATTTTACGAAAAATTGATTTAACCAATATTTTTAGCCTTAAACTGAAATTAGAAAATGCATAATTTAGACATAAATCTGCAAAATAAAAGGACTTTTAGGTCTAAAACAACCATGAGAAACGTTTACATTTCAAATTTTAATGTTTTTTTCACATAATAATCATATTGACATGGTTCTGAAAGTCTTTGAATTTGATGTAGCCGTTATTGTTGAAAGGGTGGAAATGTTTGGAAATAGGGTCAAAATCGCACATTTCGCTTCCATTTGAGGGGAAAACGAGCCTGGTGACCCCCTTTTTTCTTTGCATTTTTGGATTCAGCATAAAAAGATCTACAAAATATTTGAAAATAAAAAAAATCTACCGGGGGTCCTTATTGGGGTGAGCCACCTTAACTAGAAGTATATATTTTTAATTAACGGTGTTTCCGGAATTATTAGCATTCTTAGCAATGGTCCCTTCTCAAAAGTCTCCCTATTCAAAAGTCTTGTTTTTGCTAGATGCTCCTTTAAATTTTTACTGCGTTTATACACTATGATAGGCATCTTTTTGAATAATGTTTTACAGTATTCATCACTTTGAGAAAACTGTCAATGTTTCTTAATAGCTCTGTTAAGATTTATAACTGTAGGGTTATATTTAGTTACCAGTGTAAGTGGAATTTCTTTTTTCTAAAATTATTTGACAGAGTAATGCATCTCTTAATCTTGTGTTTCACATCTCTAATGTCTTTCGCATCTTATCATAACATCTATAAGTTTATTTCTCCAAAGTCATAAGATGTTTGTTTGAGATCAGTTTCGTTGCTATTGTTTCTTATGTGACGAATGGTTTCACCTGTTATAATACTTTTAAAAGTATGTCTAGGATGTGCACTTGTAATTGGGAGATACTGATAAGTTTCAGAAGTTTGAAATGTAACCTGATGTCAAGGACACCACTCGATTTAAAACGCTCCCCTTTGTACACCTCAGTATCTAAGTACGTCACTTCTGTATTGGAGAAATTATACGTAAACTTAATAATCGTGTTTCGTCTCTACCTGACAAACCATTTCAAAGTTGGGGGAGCCAAACAGAAATGTATTCTCAGAAAATTGCTGTTTAAGCAGCTGAACACACTTCTGTTTTAAAAGGTTTTTTTTTTTTTGCTCACCTGGAATAAAGTTTTATAGAAATAAAGTTTCAGTTTGACTTGACAGTTGAGAAACCAAGATAGCTGCTAGAGATAACCAAAAGTGCTGAATCGCTGAGTAAAGAAGGTCTTTCAAGTGCGGATTAAAAGACCGGCATACAGAGCTGCCCCTTCCGTTTTGGCCCAAAAAAATCTAAATCTTAAGGCAAAAATTTGAAGAATTCTGTAGGGCCCGAGGGTTTTCTGGAAGATTACTTGGACATGCGCTCCCACTTGAAAATTTCTGTATCCGCTCCTGTCTTTCATGGAACTGAATCTTTGTTAAAATATTCATTTACATGTATATATATATACGAATTGCACTTCAAATTTTCATCAGGAAGCAGAAGTGAGCCAACTTGAAGGTTCCGTGTTGAAGGCCGTACTGTAACCTATTACAGCTTACTTTAACTACATTGTCTTGGATGGAGAGTCGTCTCATTGGCACTCATACCACATCTTCTTATTTTTATACTAGTGTTGTTGTTTTTGCAGTTGTATCAGGGTTATATCTTCTACTAACTTCTAATTTTCACTAAGTGTTTATTCCTGCCATTTTAAAGCAAAATCAGACTACTTGTATAAAAGAGTTGAATTTTGTAGTTATTTATTGATAGTCAAAAGAAGTTACTTTGCAGTAGCTTATCTCATAGTAGATTATTACCATGATTGTGACCATTTAGTCTTCCTCTTGTTTTTTTCTAAGGATACAGTCAGAGAAGCAATGTGGTTTATTTATCTCTATTCTTACTAATGAAACAAATTCAGACATGAGGTAGTCCAAAAGAACAACTAATAGATTTCAAATGTCCTTAAAGTAACTTTTATGTTTCTAAACATGAAAAAATCCCGCAGAATGCAACTTATTTATGTGAGATTCAGTGAGGTTTACTCTTTCTGGAACAGTAACCGAACCAGGACAGAAACTTGTGTGAATTTGTTTTACACACTGAATGTTTACATGGTGATATGCATTTGATATTTTCCCATCATTTCGTATGTACCATTCATTTTTTTCATTATTGTAAGATGGCCTGAGTTCGAGATGACGTATGACAATATCTTCAGGTTTTTGTTTGTCTGCAGCACTTTGCATGACACTTTTAAGTCTCTAAAAGTGTTTCCTTGTGAAGAAGATGGTTGCAGGTTCACAGGTTGATTGTTGTTTCTCTGCCAGTCACAAAGTTTTCTTATAATTTTTCGGATTTAGAAAGCTGTATAGCTATACTGCAATAAAATTTCATCTTCTGATGAAAATCCGATAGCCAAAAGAACAAAAATTATATGCTAACACGGAACTTTTCCTTGCCTAACTTGAGTTTGTATGTCAGAAAATGGACATGAACAATTGGTTGTTTTGTCAAAATTAATGCTATGAAATTTGCAATTACTAGTTTTGATTGTAATACATGCTTCACTAGGAGAATATTGTTCAACATCTTTGATTTTAAATGCGTTTGGTTCTTTTGCTTTTTGTAGTGATACATCGTAATTAGCGCTGTGGTATGTTCTGCGTCTGCCACTTGGGCGTATGTATCTCTTTCGTTTGATTGAAAGGAAGATGTAGATGGTTGACATGGTGCAGTGCCTCCTTTGTACTCTTGGTCTAACTCTTTCATTAAGTGTTCAGCAATTTTTGCTTCCTTTTCTCTACATTTGTCTTGACGGGAATACTTTGATGTACCTCCACCCGATTTGGTAAACCCAAAACAGTATCCTTCAATACTTTTCTCAAATTTAAAACATTCAGAAATATCAAAAATTGCAGTTTGTAAAATGTTTAATCCTGTCCCACCTGATAGTGACATCGACGCATGGGATGCCTCTGCCAAATTGGTAGATGGTGCATATGTATGTCTGAATGCCTCCATTACATGATTTCTCCGATTATCCCACCATATCAACTACCTTTTTAACTCTTGTTTTCCTGACATTTCAATAAAGTTCTCCATTTGCGAGTATGCATCATTGTACAGCTTCGGCATTTCAGCATTTATTAATTCATTCATGTGCTCTTTAAATGCAGTTATAGTATCTTTACTCCCCTCCCCAATAAATGCGCTTGCTGCATGGCGGTTTCCCACAGGTTCGTAGATGAAACTGACAGGTCACAATTTTTTCATCATAATATTGTTCGCCATATCGTTTCTCAAGTGATGCGTGCATCCCCCCTCCTTCATTTAACATTATGCCTGAATATGGTCGGAATTCTGTGATTTTCTTTTCATTAATTGATTGTAACATTTTATCAACTACAGACATGGCAAGGTCTACAGTCTTTTTATTCTCATTTCGCAGTCCATACGAACAAGCTATGTGACACTTTTAAGTAGGGTATGATAAACACTTAATCCAAAAGATTTTAGGATTTTCCCCTTGTTGATTATGACCCTATTAACTTTAAAATCCACAAAAGCCCATTCTTCTCCTAAAAAAATGGTCTTTGTTTGTCATGTTTACTAATGTTTCCACTTTTTGTTTTGATGACTTTGTCATATAAGTTTGGAAGTCTTCTGGAGTTTTTGTTTCTGTTATTTTTTTTTTACTATGATGTTGCCTTCCATTGTGGAATGAAAAATAACCCAATTGTCTCCATGTTCTTCTTTGACCTGATATTTAAAAAGTAGAAATGGGTCATTGTATTGATGAAGACATTTCTCCTGCAGTTGTGATAATTTTTCTGACAGAGGATCTTTGTTGAACATTTTATGTTTTAAATTTCTAGTTTTCCTGGAAGTTGATGTCTCTATAGTTTTCATAATAAGTCTGTTTGTCAGTTCTCGAGGTTTTAAATTTGGCAGCATATCAAAAGTTTCTTTTATTTTTTCTTTAGGTAGTTTTGGTCTTTTCATTGGGAAGCATGTACGAGATCCATGGTGATGACAGTAACATACTCAGTAGACTTTTTGAATTCCCATATCCTGACAGCTTTGCAAGGGACAAAATCCATAAAGTTATTATACTCTTCACAAAAGACTTTCCCATCTCTGTTTACTACATGGATACTATTTGGCTTGCCAAAATACTCTCTAAATGGACACTTTGTGTATTGACATTGAAAAGAACCTTTACAATTCGATCTCAGTCTTAAACCTATTCTTTTAAGGAATTCTGTGGTGAATGAGTTGTTATAGCGTGTCCAATTTCTGCCATCTTTTGTTGATTTCATCCACAGGCCTTCCACTTTACTGTATGATACCGTATAGCGGGTTATTTTAGCGGGTGTAAAATTTCGCGATTTAGGGGCAACAAAGTATACGAAAAATTTTGGCGGTTCTTATTTTGGCGGATTCTTAAATCTCAATTAAATATTTTGGCGGAATCTGAAAGAGTTGCAGTTAAAAAGTTGTAAAAATTGACAAACACGTGTCTTGTTATGGTTAAATGATTGTTTTACCTGCACGACGTCTTTTTATTGATTATATTTTGATACAGTTAATCAATAGAGTACCGGTACTTATAACATAAACGGTACCAATACTTAGATATTTGTCACAGGTGTACAAACTTAATATTGTAAATGTTTACGGTTGATTAGTTACGAAATTGACTTTTGATGTACTAATTAAGTTATAAAGTTATTAAGAGTAACTTGCAACGCTTATATAATTTGACACTAATTAAAAAGGGTAAATACATGACAGAATACCTTACACTCTAATATTATTTAACACTAATTAACTAATTGACACTTGACATCGATTTCATAAATTATATGTGAATGATGCCCTATGGCATTTGTTTTGTTTAAACAAAACAATCATTAACAGTTATTGACCCGTCGACCAGAAAACATAGATCGTTTACAAAACGCTTTAGCTATTAGAAAGTACCGAATGTATGCATAAATTTTCGCGGAATTTATTTTCGCGATTTTCCTTCATCCGCTAAAATAAGCGAAAATAAACACCCCGCGAAAATTACCCGCTATACGGTACTCTAAATGTACAATTCCCATCGATGTTCCATGGAATTTCCTCCTTGATTTCAATGTCACTGTCTGATGAATCAGACATCCTGGAGAAAGGTCGTTTTCTTTTTCCCAAAGCATATTTTCTTTTCCCATTTTCAGTAGTATCTCTAGTATTTGAATCGCTTAAGTCAATGAATATTCTTCTCCTTTTTGTTGTATATACAGGCAAGTGATCTTGGTCATCAGAGGAGGAGCTAGATATACATCTGTATTTGTCTGGGGATGAATGTAGTGGACTGGATGTAATTTCAATGACATTGCAGCTTATTTTTTCTGGAGAATCAGGATATGACAAAAGCGTCTTCAGAGCTTGGCTGTTCTGGGGTGGATTTTTCAGTGTTTTGCTCAGTTTCTGCAATTTCCGGCAAATCATACTCAACTATATTTAGGTTGACAATGGATGAATTTTTGAAAATATCTTCCAATTTTCTATTGGCAACTTCAAATGATAAGGATATAAACTTGCTTTCTAGGAAAATGTCATCTCTTCCAATGAATTCAAAAGTGCCGTAGCTTTAGTTTTCTTCTGAAAGTAGGAACCATCTATAGCCTTTCCATTTTCGAAAAACTTCACAAATATCAGTGTATCCCTGAAACAAAATGACAGAAAATTAAGTATTGGTTTTCAAGTATGCATATTCTGTCCTTTTGTCCGTAAGTCTATCAGTCCTTCATTCCACATCATTCAGTTGTCCAGACTCTTTTAAGTGGTTCGTGAATTGGTTGGTTGTTCGTTAGAAGATAACTTCTGAAACTTTCTAAAATATAGACTTTATTTTTCAAAATGCAAGGATGTATACCTGTATTTTAAGCTTGTCAAATCAGCCAATTTAAATGCTTATGAATTACCTTGCATTCACATCAATGACAATTTTGCAAGTTTTATGTGTCATGCTATATTACAATATGATGTTAAGCAATGGTTTTCATGTTATACATCATTTGGTAGATAAATTATTGTAGAAGTGTGGACACAGACCAGCATGGAAAATATCCAGGGGCCATATCAACGAAGCTGTCTTGGGACTAGGACGTGTCTTAGGATGGTCTTGGGACACGTCAGGATAATGAAGGTCTCCTAAGATAAGATATGTCCCAAATTTTGTCCTAAATTAAGGATAGCTAAATTGGTGTCCTATTAGTTTGTCTTAGCGTAGTCCTCAAATAAAATTTTTGATTTGGTTGTTCACAGTAACTTCTTTTTTCTTGCAAACAATGTCTAATAACATAAAATTGAATATACAATTCAATAATAATATTCAAACGCATAGATATTCATAAAACAAATTGTTCAATACAACCGAAATTGCTTGTATATGAACCATGTATTAATTAATGTATATATTATAAGTTACACGGTATGTTAGTGACCTAATATAATATATATAGGGTCAGTAAATTCCATTTTGGACGAAAGCGAAGCTTGAGTTCAATATCGAATTTACTGACCCCATATATCACTAACACACTGTGTAACAAATCATCTTACCGACTATCTTGCATCTATGAAATTGCTGTCTGAAAATTGTCATATTTGTAAAATCACTTTTTGTAAAAAGAAAAGGACCCCATTCTACTACTATCCCTATATTATAAGTTAATCAACCAATCAAATTCTAAGAAATCACTACAAACCTTTAGTAGTCCTTTAACCAATCATATCCCCATAAATCTATAGGAGGTAAGATAAGTATGCCTATTGTTATGATATTGTAACTATTATATTTATTTAGTTTGCCTAATTTGTTTTGTGTGGCCTATTATATGTTTTTATATTGTGTACAAAATAATACACATTGTGTTACAACTATGCAGTTTAAAATTCACTGGAACAATCATTGATACTCATGGAATGATTAGAACTTTCTATTCCACTTACATAACGTTTCCAGAATGATCATAACAAAAGATGCGTAATTTAAACATCTACAATTATCTCGAACTTTCCTTTACGAGTATTTAAATGCAGACCCTAAAGTTAGACACAGACATAGATAGACATAGACATCCATAGACATTAATATTCTCAGCAGAAGGATTGACACTTTGATTTACAAACTTCAACATACTAGATTATGACCTATTTGACGTAATATTCTGCGTGGATTCCCGAGAAGATTTCCGGATAAAGAAAAGACAAAAGATCAGACATATATTTTGACAGTTAAGTTGACATTTCTTTTTGTGTAATACTTCTTGTAAACTTGTGTATAATAAATCTTGTTAAATTTTATTATTGATTTGTGTCTTTTGTTGGCTACAATTAAAAGGCGATTTTCTGGCGTAACAGAAATTGGGGGCTCGTGTCCGGGATAACGTAAATACCTCATTGAAAATTTTTCAGTATATTTTATTAGAATTAGCCAACAAAATTCTACAATGGCATTTGATGCCGGTAAATTTTTGAAAACGCCAGACCTGGAAGGGTTTGATAACTTAAAGAAAGAGGAATTAGTGTTGCTTGCTAAACATCTGAAATTAGACTTTAGAGTATCTATGAGAAAACAAATTATAAAAAATTTGGTAATAGACAAATTAGTTGACGCAGAAATATTTGGTGAAGAGGCTTTATAACTCAAGGTCGAAAATGTTGACGCTATCAAATTAAAACAGCTTGAATTAGAACATGAACTCAAAATAAAACAATTGCTAAAAGAAGAAAGACAGGTAGAACTCGAAATGAAGGAAAGGTTAGAGATGGAGAAAAAAGAAAAAGAAGAAAGGTTAGAGATGGAGAAAAAAGAAAAAGAAGAAAGGTTAGAGATGGAGAAAAAAGAAAAAGAAAGTGAATTTGAATTAAAACAGGCAGAACTTGAAATGAGAGAAAGGTTAGAGATTGAAAAAATGAAAATTGAAATGGCAAAAGAAGAAAGCAACACTAAATTCCAATCAAAATCAGAACATTTTAATTTTGATGCAGCAAAAAATATACGTTTGGTTCCTAAATTTTGTGAAAAAAAAGTTGATAAGTTTTTTCTACAGTTTGAGAAAATTGCTCAAAATTTGAAATGGCCGAAGCCTTTTTGGACTACAATGCTGCAAAGTGTTTTTGAGGGCAAGGCCGCTGAAATTTACTCAGCACTTTCATCAGAAAATAGTTCTGATTATGACAAGGTTAAAAAAGAAGTTTTGAAAGCTTATGAGCTAGTGCCAGAAGCATATAAACAGAAATTTAGGTCTTATCAAAAGTTTGATTCACAAACCTATGTTGAATTTGCGAGGGAAAAAGAAGATATATTTGATAAATGGCTTACGTCAAAGAAAATAGATAAAAATTTTGATAACTTAAGACAATTGATGTTATGAGAAGAGTTCAAGCAGTGTCTTCATTTAGACTTTAAACACATTTAGATGACAAAACTGTTGAGACAATACAAGATGCAGCTGTTATTTCCGATAATTATACCCTTTCACATAAGAGAAGTTTCAAAGGTCAAAATTTTAATACTTCGAGTGGAATTACAAGAATCAAAGCACTGAGCGTACTGATAGTAAGCCTGTTGCACAGAATAAGAGTCAGTCTAGTTATAATATGTCTAGTCCAAAATTTGATACTTTTGAGAAGAAGTCACTGACTTGTGCTTATTGTAAAAAGAATGGTCACCTGATGGCTGATTGTTTTAGACTCCAGAAGAAGAATGAAAGAGATAATAAGCCCAAGACCAGTGCTTGTACGACACCCCGTGTTACCAATACGTTGGAATGTCCTGCGAGTCAGGCTTTTAAGTCCAGTTTTTGTGATTACATGGAGGATTATAAACCCTTTATGTCTGATGGGTTTGTTTCTATTGTTGATAATACTACTCCTCAGCCTAATAAGACCACATAGTATTAGCAAGAATGTAATAATGCCATGGCCAGACGTAAACAGTCATTCATTAGACCGAAGGAAATTTGTCGAAGAACAAAATAAAGATCCTGAGGTTCTTCAGCTCTGCAAGAAGGCCCAACCACAGGAGGAAGCAGACAAAGTGGCCGAATGCTATTACCATCAAGACGGCATTTTAATGAGAAAGTGGAGGCCTCTGATGCTACCCCAGAGGAGGAATGGAGAGTGGTATACCAAGTGGTGGTGCCTAAAGTCTATAGGCAAGACATTATTGGTTTTGCCCATGACACCCCTTGGCTGGACCCTAAGGTATAAGGAAGTCTTGCCTTAAGACCTTACAGCTTTTCTACTGGCCAAGGCTAAGAAGTGATGTCGCAGAATACTGCAAATCATGCCATATATGCCAGATTGTTGGTAAGCCTAACCAGAAAATACCACCAGTACCACTTCTGCCAATTCCAGCCTTTGAAGAACCTTTCAGTCGAGTACTCATTGATTGCGTTGGACCTTTACCGAAGACCAAGACCGGAAATGCGTATTTATTGACAATCATGTGTACCTCCACTCGCTTTCCAGAGGCTATTCCGTTAAGGAATATCAAGACACCTACTATTGTCAAAGCTCTGATCAAATTTTTTCACGCTAGTAGGACTTCCAAAGTCTATACAATCCGACCAGGGTTCAAATTTTATGTCAGGTTTATTTCAGCAAGTCGTGTACCAGATAGGGATTGCTCAGTATAGATCAAGTGCTTACCATCCAGAATCTCAAGGTGCCTTAGAACGTTTTCATCAAACATTGAAGACCATGATTAGAACTTTTTGTCTTCAATTTGACAGGGACTGGGATGATGGTGTTCACTTTTTACTTTTTGCGGTCCGAGAGGCTGTTCAAGAATCCCTTGGTTTTAGTTCTTTTTGAGTTGGTATTTGGGCATACTGTAAGGGGACCTTTAAAATTGATTAAGGAAAAGTGGCTTACTGAACACACTGACTTGAATTTTCTAGACTATGTATCTAGATTTAAAGAAAAATTGTATACTGCTTGTCAAATTGCTCAGAATAAGATGAAAATATGGTATGATAAAGATGCCAGGGACAGATTTTTTGAGCCTGGTGATAAGGTACTTGTATTTTTGCCAGTCCCTGGACATTCATTACAAGCTAAATATTGTGGTCCTTGTACTGTAAATTCAGAAATTATTGCGATGTTTTTATTATTGCGAAAAATGCGACAGGGTTATAATCGCAATAATTTAAACTCGCATTTTGAATTTTTTATAAGAATTAAACGGAATTTTTCTCAATATCGCAAAAATTAAAATCGCATTTCAGTCTAAAATCGCAATAATAAATGCACGCAATAATTTCTGAATTTACAGTACCACAGAGAGTAAAATCAATGATTTGAATTATATTGTAAAAACACCAGGTCGGCGTAAACAAAATAGAGTGTGTCACATTAATATGTTAAAACCATATTTTGAGCGTACTAATGAAGGTGAGAGTAAACCAGTTGCCACTTTAGCCATGGTTAAATTGGAGAACAATCATGACAAACCAGATATAATGAACCACCTTTTAGTTCTAAAACTATGGAAGAGACAGTTAGATTGAAAAATTCAGAAATTTTGTCAAATTTAGATTCAAAACTTGCACATCTGTCTTTTGATTGTAGAGAAAAATTAAAAGCTTTGGTATTTTCTTTTAAAAATCTTTTTCCAGATGTGCCAAACAAAACCATTGCTGTTTGTCATGATGTCGATGTAGGTGATGCTTCTCCAATTAAGCAACATCCTTACCGGCTCAATCCACTCAAACTTGACTTTATGAGACAAGAAATTAAATATATGCTTGACAATGATATTATTGAGCCGAGTAACAGTGAATGGAGCTCTCCTTGTCTCCTTGTGCCCAAACCAGATAAAACCTTTCGTTTTGTAACTGATTTCAGAAAAGTAAATTCTGTTTCAAAATCTGATTCCTATCCGATTCCAAGGATAGACGACTGCATTGATAATATTGGACAAGCAAAATTTGTGAGCAAATTTGATTTATTGAAAGGTTACTGGCAAGTTCCATTGATACAGAGAGCTCGTGAAATATCAGCTTTTGTAACACCAGACGGCTTATTTCAATATACTGTAATACCGTTTGGCATGAAAAGTGCTCCAGCTACATTTCAAAGAATGATCAATAATGTTATAAAAGATTTAGATTGTTGTTTTGCTTATATTGATGATCTTATTGTATGTAGTTATAGCTGGAAAGAGCATTTAGCACATTTATAGGATACTTTTGATAGATTGTCACAATCAAATATGACTGTTAATCTTAGTAAAAGTGCATTTTGCCAGGCCACTGTTGATTATTTAGGGCATACAGTTGGCCAAGGTCAAGTGAAACCTATTATGGCTAAAGTGGACGCAATTACTAAATTTCCTCCTCCTACTAATAAAAAACAACTTATGAGATATTTAGGCATGGTTGGATTTTACAGGAAATTCTGTTCAAATTTTGCTACTGTTGTTCAACCATTGACTCATCTTTTACGGAAAGATTCTAAATTCATCTGGAGTGAAAATTGTCAAAACGCTTTTGAAAATAGCACATCACGTTAAGTTAATAGTCCAGTTTTGATCACTCCATACTTTGAAAAACAATTTAAACTTGCCGTTGATGCAAGCGATGTAGGAGTTGGAGCTGTTTTATATCAGGAAACAGATGATAATGTTGAGAAACCTATATCATATTTTTCTAAGAAATTAGATAAACATCAGAAAAATTATTCAACTATTGAAAAAGAGTGTTTTGCACTGTTGTCTGCACTTCAACATTTTGATGTATATTTAAATCCCACTGTGCATCCTATTCTTGTTTATACTGATCATAATCCTCTCACCTTCATACATAAAATTAGAAACAAGAACCCGAGATTGACTAGGTGGAGTTTATTGTTACGGGAATATGATGTTATTGTAAAACATATTAAAGGTAAAGATAATGTAATAGCAGATGCTTTATCTAGAACTTATTACAACACTGTGTATATACTATGTATTTTTGTACATATTATTCACTCAAACTTTTTAAGGGGGGAGGTGTTATGATATTGTAACTATTATATTTATTTAGTTTGCCTAATTTGTTTTGTGTGGCCTATTATATGTTTTTATATTGTGTACAAAATAATACACATTGTGTTACAACTATGCAGTTTAGAATTCACTGGAACAATCATTGATACTCATGGAATGATTAGAACTTTCTATTTCACTTACATAACGTTTCCAGAATGATCATAACAAAAGATGCGTAATTTAAACATCTACAGTTATCTAGAACTTTCCTTTACGAGTATTTAAATGCAGACCCTAAAGTTAGACACAGACATAGATAGACCGTTGGTTTCCCCGTTTGAATGGTTTTACACTAGTAATTTTTGGGGCCCTTCATAGCTTACTGTTCGGTGTGAGCCTAGGCTCCGTGTTGAAGACCGTACTTTGACCTATAATGGTTTACATTTATAAATTTTGACTTGGATGGAGAGTTGTCTCATTGGCACTCATACCACATCTTCTTATATCTATAGACATCGATAGACATTAATATTCTCAGCAGTAGGGTTGACACTTTGATTTACAAACTTCAACATACTAGATTGTTACCTATTGGACGTAATACTCTGCGTGGATTCCCGAGAAGATTTCCGGATAAAGAAAAGACAAAAGATCAGACATATATTTTGACAGTTTAGTTGACATTTCTTTTTGTGTAATACTTCTTGTAAACTTGTGTATATTAAATCTTGTTAAATTTTATTATTGATTTGTCTTTTGTTGACTACAATTAAAAGGCTATTTTCTGGCGTAACACTATAAACTGATAACTTTCAGTCTTAACCATTTTTAGCACCCTTGATAAACTGACACCTCAACATTATCTTTATAAAGTATAATGTTTAACAGAACCCCTTCCTTTAAACAACTGCAAAAGAACTTCACCTGCATTGTTTGCTCATGTATTTAAATCCAAAGTAACAAAAACATGTTAAACAACTACTCTAACAAGTTTTGAGCATATAAATACAATATATTTCATTTCGTTTGAAATTGGGTTTTTCCGGTTTGGTATTTGTATTAATTATATATAGATGGGAACTAGTGTAACTAGTTTTGAAACTAGTTCTGCAAGAGTATGTACTATTTACTATTAAAGTTTGATGTTACGTGCACAAGGCACGAGAAAAGTTTTGGCGGTTTCTACGGGTGGGGTTTTATGGTACTATTATATATAAAGTTTGGCATTTAAATGTATTAGTATCGAAGGTACTCGCAGTTACGTCGAATCGTCACGAAGTTAGTCACATTAGTATACGCTTATGATGTCCGATACTGGTTCCGACCATGATGATTTGAGACAGTCCAAAAGTAAGGAGAATACATCCAATACCGAGTTGTCTACTGATGGTGCTGTATCGTTGTTTTCAACAGTTTTAACAAACGCTCTAGAACAGCAGAAAGTTAATTTAATCAAACATTTCGAAAACCAATTTGTACAACCAGTGAAGTCAACCGTTGTTTCGACTCCAGATTTCGTTTTCAAGAGAGAGGGACATCGTATCCAGTACTTATTCAATACAGAAAGGTCCGACACGATTTCAAGAATAGAGAAACTGATTCAGTCCAAATCGTACGTACAGGCGTTGGAGGTGTTAGCAGAGGAAAAAGAAACGCTGCGGAAGAGGAACAAAATTCTGAAAATCGGCGACAAACATGGATGGGACACAGTTAATGAATACCTTGATAGTCCTTTGGCTGACGATGTTACTGCGAGCAACTAATCCTATTTTTCTGTGTTTGTTTTGTTTAAAGCCTATTGAATTAAGAGTAGAAATACTTTAAATTCGGACGAGCAGGGCGAGGGAGAATTTAAACATGTAGTATAGCTTTATAATAACATTATAGTCTCAACAAAAAGAAAATATAATTGAATTTCAAACCAAATGATGTTTCCCCTAATTCTAATGCAAACACTGTTTTTTTTTTCAATTGATTTCTCTCTAAAACAAGTGTGAACACAGATCAGCGTGGATAGTATCCAGCATTCGGAGAGTATTGCATGGCAATACATAGTCCCCTACCAGTTGAAAATTCATTGTTCCAGAACAAAATTCAAACTTGATCTGTAACTTGTCATGGTTTAACTATAAACTAAATATCAAATCAATATCTTTAAGCATGACGAAAAAAAGTGCGGAAAACTGATAACTTGCATGAATTTTATAAGTCCAAGGACCATAACTCTGCAAAAAATCATCATCAGACCGGAACAGAATTTGAACTTGAACTGTAACTTGTAATGGTTAAACTATATACCACTGATGACTATAAGTTCACTACCATTCTGTTGTCCATTATTACAAAAATAGCGATATTGACACGGTGCCCAGTGATGTCAAAAATGAAACATAAGTATCTTAAAGTATATTTAGGTATATGGTTTATATATTTTTACTGAAAGAAGTGCCTGTGTTCATGCCCCATGGATTTTAAAGTAGAAAGCCTTGTATGCACTAATCAGGCTCATGGGTGTGTTGCATATTATCAGTTATTTTAACAGTTTACACAGACTTTAAAATTGATAACTTATTTATAGATTAACTTCTAACCCAAAATAAACAAAAACTTTTAAATACTTCAACTTATATGAAGAAAGTGTAAATGTTGCTAAGTACACTCAATACTTGTAGTTTGCCTAATAAGTATTAGCATAGATGTATAAACCCATAGATTATACATCTACGGTATTAGATACATCCCTGATGGCGTTAGTTTGATTGGGTGTATCTAATTTACACCAAGATTTTAAGGTTTATGCAGTGTTATAGATTTAATAATTTAGGAGGGGGTCTTTCAGCAATTTAAGCTGATGGTATAGCATGATAAATGCAGGGTATCCGATTACATTTAATGACATCTTGGTGTAAATGTAAAATTATTTGCTTGTATTAATAATTCTTATGACAAGAAATTTTGACATACCTGAACACAGACATACAGACCGAGCAATAATTGTCACTTAAATTTGGTATCTAAATGATAACAGTTTTTATTTACATTTATTTCACAAAAACCCATACTTTAGACAATCTTAGTTAATGATCACATAAAAAAGTTATATGGTAAACTTATCAAAATCCAAAGAATTCACCACTTCAAAACATTAAACATCCTTCCAGTTTGGCATACCCTAAATGCTGGAAAGGCTGGCTTGGCCTCTTAAGCCTGGCCTAGCCTTGATTTTAGTGTATATGAGATGGAAACCCAAAAGCAACATTTAGGTTTTTTTTACGGAAACAGATACATTTAAAAAATCACTGTGATTAGAAGAGTTGTCCTTCATAGGAGTTAAAGTTAACAAGATTTTAACAAATGACAAAGACTTTTGAGTTCATTTAAAAAATATATCTAGATGAAAATAGCTAATATGAAATTCTTACCTTTCAGAAGTCATGTTTGTTTCTTTCACAACTTTTTACTACTTCTACGTACTACTTTTATTCTGAATCTGTAAAAAAATGACAATAAAAACAGAATGTAAGCAGTGTAATGTAGTTTGTTATTTTTTTTTTTTTTTATTGTTTTTGTAATAATAAGAATTCATTTAAATCTATAACTGTAATTCTCAAAACTTCACTCCACATTGTTTAACTCTATTCCCTTGACTTGTTAATTTAAAAATAAAAATAAATATATTTCGCAAATGGAAAATGGTATGCAGGTGTGCTTATGATATCCCTGCTTGAAATTTGGGGAGGTATATACTTTATAAAAAAAAAATACATTTTTACTTATAAATCATCGGACAAATTTAAAATGGACACTTGCAACAGAACAGACTCAAGCAACCCTCCCCCCCTTTCCAAAAAAAAAAAGAAAGTAGAAATAAGAATACTCACCCTTTTCACTTATTTTGGCTGGGTCTGCAAACTAATGTTGACTCTCAAGCGTCTCTGTAATGTCCAAGTTTTGTTTTTGGGTCTTTACATAAAAAAAACTGACTTGGAAAGCAAATTATTTTGTTTGTTTCTTGCACTAAATTATGTTCATGCAAGAAAATTCATAAAACTATTTGAAGCTAATAATTTCTTCATATTAGCCTCAAAGATGTTGAACGTCCACTGAAATGAATTTAATTGTTTATGTAACTAGATTAAGACAGATTTATGTGTTCTATAGAACCTGTTCAGCCTATGTCAATTTGAAGTTTTTATTACTTTAACTTCACTAGAATCAATTTTTAGAACAATTAATAACAATTGAGCAGTATGATAAGCATCAAAAGATACATGTATGTATATCAAAATTATGATTATTGAATTTGAAGATTATGATAAAAAAAAATGACACAATTAAATACTGACAATTGATAACTGACAAAATACTTCTACCCTACAGTATGTGTAACGTAAGAAATAATTTGTAAATTTATCAGTTATGGTTTAATTGTATATGTATTCATTCCCCTAATATGACCTTTTTACATATAATATTAATATGTGTGACCTGCAACCCGCAACCCGTAACCTGCAAAATAGCACTTCCCTTGCGCGCTAAAATATCTTAACATGGACACTTTGTAAAGAGGTAGCTAAATTTTTAGATAAGTGGGAAGAGAGAGCTAACTCAATCACCCTTATGTCCTTCACTAAAACTAGATCAACGGTAAATTGCAAGTTCAAAGATACGAGGTCGACATTCGACAAATGAAAACTTTTTTACAAGTGTTACAAAGAAAACAACGGCTAGGTATTACCTGTCGGGAATTGACTCAAAATCTACGAGATCTGGCATTTTAAGATATTTAGAAAACAAAAATGTACATGCGACGTACTCACGTTTGTTAAAGCTTAACATCGCAAAAAACTGCACAGAAATGGTCGAAACAGAAAACTGCTAATTGCTGAAATTAAGAAAAATGCAGGAATTCAATTTAACTTTTGAATATAAATGAAGGCATTGTATGTAAACATTTATTTTTAGTTAATTACCTCAAATAATGAAGTAGTATTTGAGGTAAAGAGGTTGACCACAATATTGGCTGTGAAATCAAATTTAGTTGTAACTCAAATTTATAATTTATTGATTTGAACTGTAAATAATTAAACAATAAGATAATTCCTCACTAAAGGCAACAGAAGTATACCGCCGTTCAATAGTCTTAATTCGATTAAGCAAAAAAAAATCCGGGTAACAAACTAAAACCAAGGGAAACACAT
The DNA here is from genome assembly GCA_017311375.1 of Mytilus coruscus. Taxonomy (NCBI): domain Eukaryota; kingdom Metazoa; phylum Mollusca; class Bivalvia; order Mytilida; family Mytilidae; genus Mytilus; species Mytilus coruscus. The sequence continues at coordinate 30,200,890 of CM029602.1, read as the reverse complement.
CAACTATAAGAGGAAAATATTACATGATTTACTTTCATACTCACAATTAGAAAACTCATACAATTCCTACCATTTCATCGTACTTTTGTGTCATCTATTGTTTAAAACACAATTTATTATAATTTACAAAATATAAGAAAGTCCTTACATTGCTAAAACTAATCCATAAATGAAATGCCTAAAATTCCTACCATTTCATCGTACTGTTGTGTCATCTATTGTTAAAAACACAATTTATTATAATTTACAAAATATAAGAAAGTCCTTACATTGCTAAAATTAATCCATAAATGAAATGCCTAAAATTCCTACCATTTCATCGTACTGTTGTGTCATCTATTGTTTGAAATACAATTTATTATAATTTGCAAAATATAAGAAAGTCCTTACATCGCTTAAACTAATCCATAAATGAAATGCCTAAAAAGGAAGTCATGCATTAATTATAAAAATTGCACTGACAATGAAACAAATTCTTGAATACAGCCAACCAAAAGATCATTTGAGCACTTTACAATATTCTAAGTTTGTAAGAGAATGATAATCCCTTTTTCATGATGATAATCCCTTTCTTCATGAAGAAAGGGATTATCATTCTCTTACATATACTTAATACAAGTCTGTTGAGCTAATTGAATTTGTTAAAAGATGTCAATTGTTGTTTTCATGTGGAAAAATTAAACTTAAAGGGCGATATTATACATTTATTAATAAGACATCAATGATTGATTATATTCTTATGAATGATAGCAAAGTCTTATGAAATCCTTAGTGACGGTTCGGTTAGTGGTACATCCGATCATTTGCCAGTTTTAGCTGAAATAGTGTTGCAACATAATCCAAAAAAGTATTGAATTAATTTAGTAAGCTACCAGCATGACACAAAATAACTGACGATCAAATCGAATTGCATAAACAATTTTTACACGAACCTTTACAATTTTTGATAAAGAAAATGAACTCGGATAATGTAGACAATGATTCTATATATAACGATATGGTGACTATTTTACATTTTGCAGCAGACAAAAAAGTCCGAAAGTGTGGATGAAATTCATTTACTTAACCGTATTGGACATCTGGCGTTGAGAAGGAGCGGACATTAAGAAAATAAAAATAAGGAGATGTGGTATGATTGCCAATGAGACAACTTCACCAAAGTTTAAATGAAGTGGATGTAAGCAATTATAGGCAACCGTACGGCCTTCAACAATGAAAAAAAAACCCATACCATTTGGTCGGCTATAAAAGGCCCCGACATGAAAAATATGAAACAATTAAATTGAGAAAACTAACGGCCTAATTTATAACAAAACAGTTTACGAAAAACAAATATGACGGACATGAACCAACGACAACCACTGACCTACAGGCTCCTGACTTGGGACTGGCACATAAAGAATGTGGCGGGGTTAAACATGTTTGTGAGCGCTCAACCCTCCCCCTAACCTGGGACAGTGGTGTAACAGTACAACATAAGAACAAACTATAAAAATCAGTTGAAAAAGGCTTAACTCATCAGATGGATACAAATAGAAATACATCTAACAAAAACACAAATTGGACGTGGACGGGTACTTATACATCCCCCCAAAAAAGTCGGGTTATTGGTAGTCGTCCTGAAGTTTGCATCATGACTCGTATAAGAATTACAAGAAAACAAAGCCCGAATTTAGAAAAACACAACAATACATACAAAAAAATTTATGATGACATTAATAAGGCAGCTGAATGCGATATCCGTTTTTTTTTTGTTGGAAATTCATTACGCGTAAAAAGAACTGTCTCGTCTAAAATTTGCCCTGAAATATTTCAGGATGACAAAATATGCAAAGTCTGGATAGTGATTGGCCAGTATCCACTGGACAAACTTCTATCCAGTGGATAACCTCCATAATCTAACCGTAAACGCAAACTTACAGAAAAAATGGTGCTCCCTTACACGGACTTGCTTATGTGTAAAAAAGTATTTTTCGAAATTCATAATTTGTACCAATTTATTGTTTTTCAATCTTGACTTCTAATTTTTCTCTGAAAAGGAGGAAGGCATCTCTTGTTAATATTAAAATAACATAGTTGTAAATTGGATTTCACTTATTTTTCTTTTATTCATTTTGTGATGTGAACTCCTTTTTATTGATTAAGTTGGGTTTTCATTTTTGACTGGTGATATCAGGGGAGATAACCACTTGCACAAATTGGCAAGAAAACCACCGCTTCTAGTTGAAAATAACTTAAAATTGCGTATCCAAAACTGTATTGCCTGGATATTCATACCGAGTGTTTGTCTTGATGAGATGCTTTATTAAATTTAAATTCAGCCCATCATTTTTAGCTTGCTCGACTTAGTGGCTTCACATAGAATATGGGCTCATATCTTGTAAAAATATATTTATAGAACAATATAAAGAAAAAAATAAGGCCAATTTTAGATCCAAATTTCCCAAATTGTAATGATTTCTCTTTCAACAATAAAAAACATGCTTTGTGTAACAAGTCTCGAGAGGAACGTGAATAAAAATGTATGTATCAAGTGACAAATGCTCAAACATAACCTTGTACAAAATGAAATGAAGAATGTATTTTTTTGGCATCCATACTTTTATGTTTGACGTCCATGTTCTGTTTAGTGATTAAAATCTATATCTTATGTCAAAATGATGACCATGTATCATTACCGAAGCTTATGTATTATAATAAAATAAATGATCATTATTATAGACATAAATAATGACAGATTTTATTTACTATTGAATACGACTTTTATGTAAGTGAACGGAAACTATCTTTATTTTTACCTAGTTTGATAGATATAGCAAAGCATGTTATTCAATATGGTAATTCAGGTTAGAAAATTTTGCTTGCCTCGCATACATCAATATCAGAACCCAATTTTTCAATGAAATTCTCTTGTCTGAAAAAAAACTTTCAACTTTATGCAACATTTGCAGCTTATGGGTAAACTTCCGGTTTGTGCTCTCAATACGTTTATTGCAACAGTTCAATTGACAACAGACTGCAATTAATTTTGGCTATAAAACAAATTGAAGTATAACATTAAAAAATGATAAATATGCAAACAATCACGGTAAAAACTCATCAAAGGTACCTGTAGAAATCATATTACAAAGGGATAGCGTAAGATATCCTAATTCTTACGGTGCCCAGACATTTAGATACGATCCGGGTAAACTTATCTATCCTTTAATAAACTTATCATTAAAGGTTACCAATTCAACAATGCAATTTGATCTTTGAACATTGCTTTTATCGGTACAATAGTTGTCTCATTGGTAATCATACCACATCTCCTTATTTTTATATTTACAACTTGGTATGTCAGACACGCTATTTGTCTACATAAGACTCATCAGTGATATCTTCTGAATCAATGTAAATAGGTGTGCGTTTAAAATGCAAATATATAGCAAATTAATCTACAGTAAATTCAGAAATACAACGTTGGACAAATGCATGAACAATTTCCAAACTTAATGTCAAATCCTATTGAATGGTCTGGAATATAGATATAAAAACTACCAAATGTGTTTGAAGAGTTCTATATTATGTTTTCAAAATTTGAATAAGAAAGATGAGATCAACTGTAATATACGGTAGAAGTAGTTCCTTACCAAATAAGATATTCATACAGCAGCAAGGATATGAATGAGACCTGTATAAAATATCATGTATGCCTCTTAACGTAGTCTCCAACGACAGACACATTGAAACATTGACACATCGACATATAGACACATAGACACATAGACACATAGACACATCGACACATCGACATTAATTAATTGTATAAAACACAATATTTCAGAAAGTTGGAGAACTAGTACACATTTATTTTTTTCTGAATAGATGGTTTAGGGTTAAGATTTGTTAACCATGACTATATTTGCGTTATTTAGTGAGCAACTTTTAAGTTTTCTCATTTAGGTTAGTATCTCAGTTACAATGAGAAATTGATCAAATATAGTTGGTTTTGAGAATTGTACATCCTTGGAAATAATGTAGATATTATTGGAATTTTCGGCTGTCTTTTATTTATTGCAGTTTCACATCTATATATATATATATATATATATATATATATATAAACAAGTCTAAATTGAAAACAACATTCAAACCTATGATTGCGTTGGATAAAAACCGCAATTTTTATACGTGTGCATGCAAAACAAATTTCTTGTTAGAGGAGTCTAAATACAGCACAAACAACATTTTCCAAAAGACCAAAAAAAGTGAAAAGTATATTTTAACAAAACGCATTTGACTAACAGGTCGAACAACAAATGTTCTTAAACCCTGCTGACTGCCATTGGCGATTGCCAAATTAACGGATCACCGATGTAATAAATGGATCTTAATTATAAATTTAATACTAAACAGAAAACAATAAACTTGCGGAAAAGATGGTATACCGCAAACAAAAGGTGCAAAGGTTTTTGTACACCATATCCGGATTTCGACAATTAATGTCTCTTCAGTGATGTTAGGAATCGAAACGGTATTTGGAAAGCCATATTATTTTCCTCAATTTAGGATAGACTCTTGAATTTTGAGGAGTCAAAATAGGATGAACGGATCATATAAACCCGAAGGCAAATATAATACATGCCCAAACGAAAAAAATATAAACAAGTCTAAATTGAAAACAACGTTCAAACCTATGATTGCGTTGGAAAAAAACCGCAAATTTTATACGTGTGCATGCAAAACAAATTTCTTGTTAGAGGGGTCTAAATACAGCACAAACAACATTTTCCAAAAGACCAAAAAAAGTGAAAAAGTATATTTTAACAAAACGCATTTGACTAACAGGTCGAACAACAAATGTTCTTAAACCCTGCTGACTGCCATTGGCGATTGCCAAATAAACGGATCACCGATGTAATAAATGGATCTTAATTATAAATTTAATACTAAACAGAAAACAATAAACTTGCGGAAAAGATGGTATACCGCAAACAAAAGGTGCAAAGGTTTTTGTACACCATATCCGGATTTCGACAATTAATGTCATATATATATATATACAGCCTACGGCGCTAGATTGCCGTTTGACACAGCCTAAGTTGCTAGATTGCTCTTTGACACAAACTACGGCGTTAAATTACCGTTTGAAATAGTCTACGGCGCTAGATTGCCATTTGACACAACCTACGGCGCTATATTTCTCTTTGACATAGCCTACGGCGCTAGATTGCCGTTTGACACAGCCTACGGTGTTATACTGCCTTTTGATCCTAACCCTAATCCTTTACTCTAATCCTAAACCTGACCTAACCCTAATCCTAACCCTAAACCATAACATTTACCCTAATCCTAACCCTAAACCATAACATTTACCCTAATCCTAACCCTAAACCAAAACATTAACCCTAAATGTGACCCTTAACCCTAACCCTAGCCCAGGACGCTAGATAACCATTGGACACAGCATACGGCGTTATATTTCTATTTGACACAGCCTACTCCAGTAGATTCCTATTTTACACAGCCAGCCTTACGGCGGTAAATTTCCCTATTACTCTTACCATGGTACCAGAAGACCCTAGATGCCAAAATGGCACAGCATAAGGCGTTATATTGTTCTTTGTCAAAGCCTAGCTATGGCGACAAATTGATCATAAACCATTGTCAGTGTGTCGATGTATCAATGTGTCAATATGTCGATTTGTCAATATGTCGATGTGTCACTATGTCAATGTGTCGATGATGTGTCGATATGTCCAGATTAGCCATTGAATGTAATGCCGATTCACTCATTAATAATCCGAGGATGAGAACTATTTCTTCCGTACCCTCCAGTTGATCCGGAAGATGTTTTTCAAACTAAATAATTAAATTTTGAGATTTTCAGTTTTAAAATATGGACATTTTTTCACTTGATAATAGTAAATGCTCAAGTTATTATTGTATTTTCAGTTTCTTTCGTCTTAGGTTCATTGTTTTCAACTTCAGTAAGATCCATACAGAAATATATTCCTAGAAGAGTAAATGTGTTGTAATCCAACTTCAGTCACTTGTGGTACTACTGAAAATATGTCGATTTTAGCATTACATTTTTAATACATGTGTTACTTTCAAGGATGTATGAAACGTACTGGTTTAAACTTTGGCAAAGTTCAGTCTACCTATAAAAAATGTGTCCCTTTCTCTTTGCACTTTGACCTCAAATTGCATAGAGTGTTGTTCCCCGTTGAAAAAATCTATCGCTTTTAAAAACAAATTCCTGGGTACAAGTGGCGGTCCGAAATTTGAAAAAAGGGGTGTTACTAGGGAGGTTTACCTGGAAAAGAAGATAGCCTAAGATCAAAAAAAATCCGAAGAAAGGAGGGGATCCGTTGGTTCAATCTACCAACTAGTCCCTAAAGAACAGCATCTATGGCTGAGTTCAATTTTGATTATAACCTTTGCTTTCGTAAATATAAAAATAAATAAATGTGGTATGATTGCTAATGAGACAAATCTCCACCAGAGACCAAATTACGTAAAAGTTAAAACAACTATAGGTCACCGTACGGCATTCAACATTGAGCAAAAACATCATCATATAATTGCGTGAAGGGTTCACGCCTATATATTGGTGAGTTTTGGTAGCTTCTATGGGCCATTCGGATATTTCCTGAAACAAGATTCTCGGAACTTCTCAAAATGTTCGATTATTTATACAGGTAGTTATGAATCTATGTCTTTCATACGGTCCCTCTATGGATAGGCTACCACGTGACATTTTATATTTCAACAATCAAAGTTCATTTGTAGATCGGATAGTAAAGAAATAAAGACTAGGTTGCAGTCAAAAAAACATTTATATGTTAGAACCTATTTCCCTTTTGACAAAACATATGTGTTTTTAATAATGCGAATGTTTATTAAATACCAAGTATAATGATCACGCAATTATATAATTCATGCTTTGAGACGGTCCCTGTACGTGTTGTGTGTGTAGTTTTAATACAGCGTGCTGTTGTGCATTGTGACAATACACCTTGGAATCGTTTATTAATATAAAATTGTCCCAGAATAAACTGATTATTTCTGGACGTTTATCACGTGATATTTTGTATTTCAATCATAGCCTGGGAAGATGTCGGAAAGCATGAGGAAAATTAACCTGAGAATGCTATTATAGTAGTCTCAGAAATTAACAAAACGATATTTCTGTTTTAAATATTTATCTTAGGTCGGAAACACAGTGGTCGGAAAGCAGAAAGATAATTAAACAAAAGGGTTTTTCTTTCAAAAATATTTAATTCCATTAATAGGTACTACCAGACCAAGAGAATATTCATTAAAATTATTAAGTTTAAACTGAGACTAAATTTATCCTTGATAGAATATAATTAAAAGTGTTATATATACGGGTATTATGTCCCACAGGTTTGAACAGCGAATACATTTATGAAAATTATATGCAGGATATGAGCACCAATGAGCAGGGATGCGTATACATAAGTTAGTATCTAAATTTTAAACGGTAGTGAATGAAAAAATACTTTCATGGTTTCAATTCACAAGGATTTTAAATACTTGCATCTCACAAAATACGTAATTGATATTTTACAATAATCATTAAAAAATTTAGTTCTTATGTTAATTATTATATACTGTTTTAGTATGGATTTATAAGTCTCTGCTTATATTTTGCATACTGGCGGCAATATATTCATATAGTGGAAAGTTAGAGTTTAAGAAGAGATTGATTTGATAGATAAAACGGCCATCAGTTAATATTTGACGTTTGAGATTATTGATATTATATTCCAAATTTTCGGAAAAGATTCATTAACAGGAATGTATGTTAATAATTAAATTTCAATTCTTTTTTTAATTTTTTTTTAATAGTTCAACCTTATAGCATCTTAATCTTTGCAATATGGTAAGATTTTAAAATTTTATTCATTGTGTTGACCAACTATCCTACACGTCTTGGTTCATTGACATTATATATCACCCTGTTCACACGACACGCTATCGGTTTGCGTTCACAGAAATTCCGGACACTTGAGGTATGTAGTTTGACATACAAATTCAACTATTAAACATTAGATTTTAGCCAAGATTAAAATATGTGATGATGCAAATGCATATTCTAATCTAGTGTATCAGTGCGTATGCTTTCTATTTACTATTTTTTGCGCAAAAAAATCACGTGCATGCATAGATATTAATTTCACTCGCGAATGTGAATTTTCGCTTTTTTTATCTAAATTCAGGACACGGTAGTAAGAGCTTGACATGTGACTTTCAAGCATGGTCATCAATAATTAAGATATTCTGACCTCTAGCTGTTTCTCTTTTCTTTTTCTTTTTGAGTGGCTGTCCTATTATAAACTTTGACATTTTCGAAATGCTAAGGATTTTCTACCTCAGGAATAGATTAACTTAGATGTATTCGACAAAACCTTTGTTTCGAAATTTTGGGTCCTCAATTCCTTTCAACTTCGTACTTTATTTGGCCTTTTTAACTTTTTTTATTCGAGCGTCACTAATAAGTCTTTTGTAGACTGAACTCGCGTCTGGCGTACAACATTTTAATCCTGGTATCTTTTTATATCTACATATCTTTTTATATAAATTGGTTCTTTTGAGAGTATGTTCAGGTATTCATAAAACTTCTGAAAATAAGATATTCTTCAAAACTAAGTTTTCCTGTAGAATATTTGGATTGATTTAAGTAACTTCAGGAAATCCTTAAAATTTGAGATGTTTTATGAGACAAAAATAATTGTCAGTTTATAAGAGGTCCCAATGAAGCTGGTAAATTACTCTCAAGAAATATATACGAAACCTTCTTATAAGTTGCATGCCACAGGGTTTCACTTCACATGAAAATTGGACTTTAAATTTAACTATGCAACATCAACCATGAGTACAGACAGCTTCAATAACGAGTATAAGAATAATTGAAGGCATCCAGGAAACAAAATATGAAGATATGATAGATAAAATAAATGCATACAATACATGCAAGCAAACTGAGTGCTTACATTTATATTGCGATTGGTGTGTGCAATTTGCATAAGACATCCGGTTTGCAGAAACTGGGATTTGCAATAGGATTATGAAAAAATGATGTACATTCCCAAGTAATAAATAAAATAGTCAAGCCTTAAAATGTAAATTCAAATAGTAGCAGTATGTATACACTTTTCTATTCACAACTATCAAACATTGCTATCAACTGACTTGTGCAAGAATCTACACACGATTACATATTTTCGATAAAGGTGTTTTAACATCATCATTATCTTATTCTATGCATAGTTTATTTTATTATTTCAAATAGAAAACAAACAAAAATTCAGCAACATTTTTTTGGTGACCAGTCAGTGGTCTCGGGTTCACGTATTGCTTTTCTTTTTTTAAAGAAAGCAACTTGTTTTAAAATTCATCAACTGAATTTAGAACATTTAATTGTGATAACTGAGAAAATCTGCATTTTTTTGCGTAAACCCCATGTATTGGTGAGTTTTGTTAGCTTCTATGGGCCATTCAGATATCATCGGAAACAAGATTTTCGGAACGTCTCGAATATATTCGATAATTTATACAGATAGTTTTCCATCTTTTTGATACGATCTCTCTGTGTAAAAGCTTCCACGTGACATTGAATATTTCAACAATCAGAGTTCGTTGTAGATCGGAAAGTAAAGCAGTAAATATAGAAATAAGGAGATGTGGTATGATTGCCAATGAGACAACTATCCACCAAAGTTAAAATCAAATGGATGTAAGCAATGAAGACTAAATTGCAGTAACAAAATCATTTATATATTCCAACCTATTTGGCATTTGACAGAACATATGCGTTTTGATGTGAATGTTTATCAAATATCACGTATAACAAGGACGTATAACTAATATACGTCCTTGCGTATAAAAATAAATCAATTCTATAATTTATGTTTTGAGACAGTCCCTGTACGCGTTGTGTATGTAGTATCGTGCAAGTGCATTCTGAGAAAAAAAAAACCTGGGAATAGTAAACTGACAATATATTATGTCCCAGATTAAACTGATTATTTTTGAACGTTTAGCCCGTGATATTTTGTAGAGGCAATTATATGCAACATGTGAGCCAATGTTGAAAAGAAAAGAGATTTAAACTAAACGATATTTCTATTAAAAATGTTTATTTTAGGTCGGAAACACATTTGTCGGAAAGCAGAAAGATAATAAAACAAAACGATATTTTTGTCAAAAATATTTAATTTCATTAAAAGATACTACCAGACATAGGGAATATTCATTCAAATTATTAATAATGTAATGTTATGTTTCACATGTTTTAACAGTGAATATATTATGAAAATTAGATGCAACATGTGAGCAAAATTATCAGGGATGCACACACATAAATTAATATCTTAAAATTAAACTGTAGTGAATTTAAACATGCTTGCATGGTTTCAATTCACAAGGATTTTTAATCCTTGCATCTCAAGAAAAACGAAACTAATAATTTACAATAATCATTTATTATTTATAATTACTACGTTAATTATTTCATACCGTTTTAGTATTGATTTGTAAGCCGTCTCTGCTTATATTTTGTATAGCAGTATATTCATCAATTGGAAAGTTAGACTTAAAGAAGAGATTGATTTGATAAAAAAAAAATAATGTAAATCAGTAAATACTTGACGATTGTATCTATTGATAGTATATTTTAAATTTTCGGAAAAGATTTATTAAATGCATGTAAATGAAATTGCAATTCATTTCGTTTTATGTTTTATAGTTCCACCTTATAGCATCTAAATCTTTGCAAAATGGTGCGATTTTGTAAATCCGATTTGACAACAATATCGGTTTCGTTCACACAAATTCCGGATTAAATGACAGTGACATACCACTTGAGGATAGGTAGTTTGACATCCTATTCACCTAACATAAGATTTGAGCCTAGAATAAATATACATGACTAGAAAATGCATATTTTTATCCAGAATATGAGTGTGCATGCTTTCCATTTACTATTTCTTGAACAAGAAAACCACGTGCATGCAAAAATTTCACTCGCGGAATGTGAATTTTACCATTTATTATCTAAATTCAGGACACGGCAGCAAGAGCTTGACATGTAACTTTGAATCATTGTCATCATTTTTTAAGTAACTATCCTATTATAAACTTTGAAATTTTTAAAAACTAAGGATTTTGTACCCCAGGTATATATTACTTAGCTGTATTTGGCAAAACCTTTCGGAATATTGGGTCCTCGGTGCTCTTGAACTTCGTACTTTATTTGGCCTTTTTAACTTTTTAATCCTGGTATTTGTTTAACCATGTTTAACCTTGCCGTATTTTCGGGTCTGTCTCAAGTCAGAAACCTCTAGTCTTTGTTTGTCTTGTGTGTTTTAAATTTTAGTTCATTTGTATATTTGTATACATTACTGTTTAGGGGACAGCTGAAGCCGCTTACGGATGCGGAATTTTCTCGCTGCATTGACGATTCTTGGTGACCTTGGACCGTTTTCTGCTCTTTGTTCGGGTTGTCGTTTCCTTGACAAATTCCCTGTTTCCATTCTCTATTCTATCTATTTATATCTACATATTTTTTATATAGATTGGTTCTTTTGAGAGCATATTCAGGTATTTATAAAACTTCTGAAAACAAGATACTCTTCAAAACTTAAGTTTTTCCTGTTGAATATTTGAATCTATTTAAATTACTTCAGAAAATCCTTAAATTTGTGAGACAAAATAATTGTTAGTATATAAGAGGTCCTAATGAAGCTGGTGTGTTACTCTGAAGAACAAAATACGAAACCTTCTTATAAGTTGCATGCCTCAGAGTTACACTTAACATGGAAGAACTTTTGAATTTCTCTATCACCTCTACCAAGAGAACAGACAGCTTCAATAATGAGTATAAGAATAATTGAAAGCAACCAGGAAACAAAATGTAAATTTATGAAAGAATAAATAAATGCATCTAGATTATAAAGCAAACTGAGTGCTGACATTTATTATGAGATTGGTCTGTGCAATTTACTTGAGACACCCGGTTTGCAGACTTTGCATGTACTAGTATATTAAGCACGAAAAAAAATTATGTAAACTCCAAACCTTAAAAGCAACAACATTTCTTTGGTGACCAGTCAGCGGTCTCGGCTTCACGTATTGCTTTTCTTTTTTTTAAAGAAAGCAACTTGTTTTGTTGTTAATGGTTCAAGAAAGCGTAAAAACCTTATTTTCATTTGTGTATAGATTGATAAAAATGTCTTGAAAGACCAACAAAGATGACCATTTATTTGACAATAAAATCACTGATTGCTGTCGATGATATAAAACATAAAAACATCTTTTTATTCTTGAAAGAATATTTACGAATGATGCAATCGTCAACAAAACAATCACGCAAAGTCCTTTCAATTAAAGTCATATGAAACTTCCATTTAAAATTTTTTTTATATACTCGAATAGCTAAATTTTACTATAAATCAAGTGTATGTGGACTTTCTTGTAAAAGAAAATACTTTATCTTATCAAAATCTTCAGAAATGTACATCAATTGAATAATTGTCTTCCCGTACTCTAATTCGCCGATATTTTCCCGTAGGCAGTGACCTCAACTATAAGACCTCTAGTTAGAACTTTGGCAATCACACACCGCAAGTGTGAGGGAAAACCCGTGATGAAAGAATGTAAACAAACGAGCACTGGAAGGTAAATAGTGATACTTGATTCTACAAATTTAAAAAAAAAAACCAAATCATTTGACCACTGTTACGGAAAAGTTTAATTAACAAATGGGATCGCACGGAAAATATGAAACAAAAAATTAAAACATCGAGCTATCAATTCACTTATTTTTCACGGGCTTCATGATTCTGTATTGATTGTTTATCAATTGCACTATCCGGTTTGGTTGGCTCATATCGCAAATTTTATAGTATGCATTCGGAATATGTCAAACTTGACAAATAACGGCCAGCTACCAGTCTACTATCCGGTAAATTTCGGCAACAAACTTGACAGTTAATTAGCTTGCAATTAAAATCACTGAATGAATTTTTTTTTGTCAATAATAAGTTATAGATTCGTAATAAATGCAAAAAAAACGTGTATAGAGGACATAGTTTAGTTTATTTGCTTGCATTGGTTCAATAATTTCCGTAACATCGAAATTACAAGAAACTTGTTTCATATGACTTTAAAAAAAATGATCATGATTCTAGCGATGAGTTCTGAAAAAGCCTATGTTCACACATCTTCTAACTTGAAGTTTCACACTAAATCCGCTTTTAATGACTTATCTTAAGTAAATTTATGTTTTAATTCGGAATTGGTTGTACTTTTACAATATCTCCCACACAAGGCAAGTCGACATGCAGTACAAGGTGTGCGAATCTTTCTATCTAAAGCAACATTTTCAATGTTTTTCTTCTTTTCCTTTAGTTTCAATCATTATTTGTTGAACATCCCCTGTGTTGCCTTGTTTTGTCCTGATCACAAAAATATCGAACTTATCTTTAAAATAGTCGGCTTGTTATTCTTTGTGTGTGCATTGCAAGTGGGATGATATTCTTCAATGGCACATAAAAGGAGTGGAGTCACCAAAAATTATGAACTGTACAACAGACCGTATCAATCAACAACATCCGACTATTCCGTTCAAACAGAGACAAACGACAACAAACAAATCATGGTTCAGATAGCCTGACTTGCTAGAGGCATAACATGTCGTCGGGTTTAAAGTGCGCCCCCCCACCTTTAACCCCATTTTTGCCTATTTAGACCATGTATCGTAAAACTATTACACACAATAAAAAAATCTGCAGCACTAACTTGGACAAGGAAATTAGAAAAAACGTAATTTGGAAAGCAGGATTAAAATGTGTTCGCTTCAACTGGAGGCTAGCAAATGTATTTACAGCTGTTGGTTGATTACAGCCGCTCAGGAAAACCACATAATCAGAAACAACACTCTCAACAAATTTCATGAAGTCTCATCATGAAATATAGTTGAAACAGTCAGCATTCGTGAGACACTAGTAAGTATATATAAAAGAAAGAACCAATTTAACTAAACTATACTATACTATAGTGAGTATATCACGCCTGTAACCCTTAGCTGTCTAATATAGCTTAATTTAATGACATGATGTCGATAGACAATACATTGTACCAGTTATATGCTGTGTTCGAAGTTCACCGCTCTATGATGACATGAAATATCATTAATATGGTCATATTTATAAATCAACTGTTTTTCTACCCCAGGAATAGATTACCATTAATAGCTGTATTTGGCACAACCTTTCGGAAATTCGGGTCCTCAATGCTGTTCAACTTCGTATTTCATTTGGCCTCTACTCGTTTCCAGTTGTCGAACGATTAATTATGTATAGATACATAATAGGAGGGACTAAATTGCACGAGAAAGCTGAATCTTATTATAGATTTGTTCCCCTTTTCTCTCATTATTGTGGTTAGTTTGTCTTTAAAAAAGTAAAAAGGTAAATAGTCATAAAGAATGTTTATACTTTAAGCTGGAAAGGAAAGCGCTCATTTTCGGAAAATCGAAATGTTTTCGTCGAGGTCCGCGTTTATATAAACATATTAACTTCATAATAAATGCACTAATCAGATCAACACATGTTAGGGCGAAGAATATTAAACACATTTCCGAAATCAGTTTATTCAGGATTTCTATTGGATACTTGACTTTTTTTAACATCTATTATAAATGAATATACATTTGAATGGTTAGCCAATCAACAACATCACTCAAAACTGTGGAGGTTTCTATTGTAATCAGAAGTACTGAAATACTCCCATATGTTATGTGTAGATACCCCACACTTTTGAAAAAAGAAAGCAGAATGAACTATTAAAATTGAGAATGGAAATGGGAATGTGTCAAAGAGACAACAACCCGACCACAGAACAGACAACAACAGAAGGTTGAAATATTGAACATTTTAACTTATTTGCTTCGACTATTTTGTGGACGAAGCGCGCGCCTGGCGTACAAAATGATAATCCTGGTATCTTTGATGAGGTTTTTAATGTTGTTTTGCTCGGCATAGTTTGGCGTACAAAGTTATAAGCCTGATATCTTTGATGAGTTTTTCATGCCTCACCTACGATAGTAGAAGGGCATTACGTTTTTCGGTCTGCGCGTCCGTTCGTTCGTCCGTCCGTCTGTCCCGCTTCAGGTTAAAGTTTTTGGTCAAGGTAGTTTTTGATGAAGTTGAAGTCCAATCAACTTGAAACTTGTAATTATATGTTGTTCTGTTCTTTTATTCTAGTATAATCATATGCTGTTGATATTTACTTATAATTCGTTGTTTCATTATAATATGATATGCTATAGATAATGCATAGTTTAATATTTTTGTCGTATAACATATACCGAGGGGTGTCAGGATTTATCAAATGAAAGACCCGACACGCAAAGTTGTGTTGTACGACAAGGAAAACCTTAAAATATACATTATCTGACTGTATACCGTCAAAATATATTTATTTTCTGCATAGATTTGCAGAATTTGTATCTTATTTTTACCGATATTATGAAACTGCGAAATTCTTTTCTCATGCGTTTGGTTTAACCACGCCCTCGGTTTTTTTCCTTTTTATGAAAATCAAACTCACTTGATAGCTTTTGGTGGATAGTTGTCTCGTTGGCATTCATACCACATCTCCTTATTTTTATTATATAGAAACGTTAGAAATCACTGTCAGTTTACAATAAAATGTTACAGTAATGGCATGAAACAAGAAACAAATGAATGACTTTGCAAGTAATTGACTGTATAAGCTTTATAAAAGTCGGTGCTATGTTTTTTCTCTCTCTTGTTTCACTGCACTTACAGCAACAATTTTTCTCTCTTTTGTCTAACAATACAATTTTTTTTATTATAATAAGAATGAAAAAGTTTAGCCCAACCCCTATTAAAGTACGTGGCTGTTCCCCTTATAGAAACTGGAAATATTCGGTCATTTAATGTAGTAATGGGTATTTATAATGTACAAAATCAAGAACAGGCACTCAGAGAGCACAAAATCGAAATATACATGAAACACGAAATACGGACTTCCAAAATAGTTGGAATCAACGAGATTGTAAACTTTTGTATTTTAATAATCATACATGTACACGGCTGTGATAAAATTTGGCTTGATTTGAAAATGTTTTGAAAAAGTTTGCATTGTTAAATGTATCTCATTTAATGCCCTTTATTGTAGCGATAAACTAATAAAAGTTCACATCATTTGTTACGAAAGTTAAATTGTGCGTTAACGACGTTTTCTTGTATTTCAGTCCGATAAACGGAGGAGAGGATTGTTTCAGATTTTTAAAGATGAAAAATTGTACAGTAAAAGCCCAATTGTCAACAGCACAAGATAACTATTTAATGAATTAAATGTTTTAGTACACTGTAGTTTGCATTTTTCATGCCAAGAAATTGCCTCCGTTGAAATTTTGCAAACATCCCATAGAGCAAATTACACGGATGATTAATATTGGCCATTTGGTATATGGCTGTGTTCTAAGCGACACGTATATGCAGGTCATAAATTAATTTGTTGAATGAAATCAAATCTTTAACTATTAATGGGTGCCGTAGGAGGTCGACCGGACTTTTTAGCGAGGATTTCTTGGCATGTAACAGATAGAAAAACTCAGGGTTAGAATTCATAGAACAGACAAGGGGCAGTGGCAAATATTTCATATATAGTTTGAACACAGAGAGGATTACCCAGGCACCCTTTGCAAAAACAAAAACGAACTTTTTCTGCTTTGTGCCTTCGGACTTTATGTTTTGAATTGTAGTTTCACTTTCCATATTCGGTATTTATTCTAATGTAAGCTCCACGTGGTAAAAAAACACGTGATGCAGGAATATATTATCTTGGAGTTAGGCTATTTCCTTCTTTTAGGCGGGGACTCCAAGCAGACAACATGCATGTGTATAACGGAACTGTAGATTTTCTTATTAAATAAAGAGAGTTGCCGGTCCGGTACATGAATAGATCGGTTAGAAAGCAAGGTTTTAATTTAAATTAGATTGAGAAGCTTAAATCGAGGGTTCAAAATGCAGAACGCCAAAAAAGGGGAGGGGGGTTCACAGGGAATAATTTTATTTATGAGCTCTACATTTGAAAAGTTTTTTTTTTTAAATTTAATTAAAAGAGAGAAAAAAATGTTAAACAAATTGTGAATGGTCTTTCTTCCTTTCTCCCGTAACAGATAGAACAACTCAGGGTTAGAATTCATAGAACAGACAAGGGCAGTGGCAAATATTTCATGTATAGTTTGAACACAGAGAGGATTACCCAGGCACCCTTTGCAAAAAAAACGAACTTTTTCTTCTTTGTGCCTTCGGACTTTATGTTTTGAATTGTAGTTTCACTTTCCATATTCGGTATTTATTCTAATGTAAGCTCCACGTGGTAAAAAAACACGTGATGCAGGAATATATTATCTTGGAGTTAGGCTATTTCCTTCTTTTAGGCGGGGACTCCAAGCAGACAACATGCATGTGTATAACGGAACTGTAGATTTTCTTATTAAATAAAGAGAGTTGCCGGTCCGGTACATGAATAGATCGGTTAGAAAGCAAGGTTATAATTTTAATTAGATTGGTAAGCTTAAATCGAGGGTTCAAAATGCAGAACGCCAAAAAAGGGGGGGGTTCACAGGAATAATTTTATTGATGAGCTCTACATTTGAAAAGTTTATTTTTTAAATTTAATTAAAAAGAGAAAAAATGTTAAACAAATTGTGAATGGTCTTTCTTCCTTTCTCCAGTAACAGATAGAAAAACTCAGGGTTAGAATTCATAGAACAGACAAGGGCAGTGGCAAATATTTCATATATAGTTTGAACACAGAGAGGATTACCCAGGCACCCTTCGCAAAAAAAAAACGAACTTTTCTTCTTTGTGCCTTCGGACTTTATGTTTTGAATTGTAGTTTCACTTTCCTATTCGGTATTTATTCTAATGTAAGCTCCACGTGGTAAAAACACGTGATGCAGGAATATATTATCTTGGAGTTAGGCTATTTCCTTTTATTAGGCGGGGACTCCAAGCAGACAACATGCATGTGTATAACGGAATTGTAGATTTTCTTATTAAATAAAGAGAGTTGCGGGTCCGGTACATGAATAGATCGGTTAGAAAGCAAGGTTTTAATTTAAATTAGATTGAGAAGCTTAAATCGAGGGTTCAAAATGCAGAACGCCAAAAAAGGGGGGTTCACAGGAATAATTTTAGGATGAGCTCTACATTTGAAAAGTTTTTTTTTTTTAATTTAATTAAAAGAGAAAAAATGTTAAACAAATTGTGAATGGTCTTTCTTCCTTTCTC
The DNA here is from genome assembly GCA_017311375.1 of Mytilus coruscus. NCBI lineage: Eukaryota > Metazoa > Mollusca > Bivalvia > Mytilida > Mytilidae > Mytilus > Mytilus coruscus. The sequence continues at coordinate 30,182,546 of CM029602.1, read as the reverse complement.
CCGTAACAGATAGAAAAACTCAGGGTTAGAATTCATAGAACAGACAAGAGGCAGTGGCAAATATTTCATATATAGTTTGAACACAGAGAGGATTACCCAGGCACCCTTTGCAAAAAAAAACGAACTTTTTCTTCTTTGTGCCTTCGGACTTTATGTTTTGAATTGTAGTTTCACTTTCCATATTCGGTATTTATTCTAATGTAAGCTCCACGTGGTAAAAAAACACGTGATGCAGGAATATATTATCTTGGAGTTAGGCTATTTCCTTCTTTTAGGCGGGGACTCCAAGCAGACAACATGCATGTGTATAACGGAACTGTAGATTTTCTTATTAAATAAAGAGAGTTGCCGGTCCGGTACATGAATAGATCGGTTAGAAAGCAAGGTTTTAATTTTAATTAGATTGGTAAGCTTAAATCGAGGGTTCAAAATGCAGAACGCCAAAAAAAGGGGGGGGGTTCACAGGGAATAATTTTATTGATGAGCTCTACATTTGAAAAGTTTATTTTTTTTTAAATTTAATTAAAAGAGAGAAAAAAATGTTAAACAAATTGTGAATGGTCTTTCTTCCTTTCTCCCGTAACAGATAGAAAAACTCAGGGTTAGAATTCATACAACAGACAAGGGGCAGTGGCAAATATTTCATATATAGTTTGAACACAGAGAGGATTACCCAGGCACCCTTTGCAAAAACAAAAACGAACTTTTTCTTCTTTGTGCCTTCGGACTTTATGTTTTGAATTGTAGTTTCACTTTCCATATTCGGTATTTATTCTAATGTAAGCTCCACGTGGTAAAAAAACACGTGATGCAGGAATATATTATCTTGGAGTTAGGCTATTTCCTTCTTTTAGGCGGGGACTCCAAGCAGACAACATGCATGTGTATAACGGAACTGTAGATTTTCTTATTAAATAAAGAGAGTTGCCGGTCCGGTACATGAATAGATCGGTTAGAAAGCAAGGTTTTAATTTTAATTAGATTGGTAAGCTTAAATCGAGGGTTCAAAATGCAGAACGCCAAAAAAAGGGGGGGTTCACAGGAATAATTTTATTGATGAGCTCTACATTTGAAAAGTTTATTTTTTTTTAAATTTAATTAAAAGAGAGAAAAAAATGTTAAACAAATTGTGAATGGTCTTTCTTCCTTTCTCCCATGCCAAGAAATTGCCTCCGTTGAAATTTTGCAAACATCCCATAGAGCAAATTACACGGATGATTAATATTGACCATTTGGTATATGGCTGTGTTCTAAGCGACACGTATATGCAGGTCATAAATTAATTTGTTGAATGAAATCAAATCTTTAACTACTAATGGGTGCCGTAGGAGGTCGACCGGACTTTTTAGCGAGGATTTCTTGGCATGTAACAGATAGAAAAACTCAGGGTTAGAATTCATACAACAGACAAGGGGCAGTGGCAAATATTTCATATATAGTTTGAACACAGAGAGGATTACCCAGGCACCCTTTGCAAAAACAAAAACGAACTTTTTCTTCTTTGTGCCTTCGGACTTTATGTTTTGAATTGTAGTTTCACTTTCCATATTCGGTATTTATTCTAATGTAAGCTCCACGTGGTAAAAAAACACGTGATGCAGGAATATATTATCTTGGAGTTAGGCTATTTCCTTCTTTTAGGCGGGGACTCCAAGCAGACAACATGCATGTGTATAACGGAACTGTAGATTTTCTTATTAAATAAAGAGAGTTGCCGGTCCGGTACATGAATAGATCGGTTAGAAAGCAAGGTTTTAATTTTAATTAGATTGGTAAGCTTAAATCGAGGGTTCAAAATGCAGAACGCCAAAAAGGGGGGGGGTTCACAGGGAATAATTTTATTGATGAGCTCTACATTTGAAAAGTTTATTTTTTTTAAATTTAATTAAAAGAGAGCAAAAAATGTTAAACAAATTGTGAATGGTCTTTCTTCCTTTCTCCATGTAACAGATAGAAAAACTCAGGGTTAGAATTCATAGAACAGACAAGGGGCAGTGGCAAATATTTCATATATAGTTTGAACACAGAGAGGATTACCCAGGCACCCTTTGCAAAAAAAACGAACTTTTCTTCTTTGTGCCTTCGGACTTTATGTTTTGAATTGTAGTTTCACTTTCCTATTCGGTATTTATTCTAATGTAAGCTCCACGTGGTAAAAACACGTGATGCAGGAATATATTATCTTGGAGTTAGGCTATATCCTTCTTTTAGGCGGGGACTCCAAGCAGACAACATGCATGTGTATAACGGAACTGTAGATTTTCTTATTAAATAAAGAGAGTTGCGGGTCCGCTACATGAATAGATCGGTTAGAAAGCAAGGTTTTAATTTAAATTAGATTGAGAAGCTTAAATCGAGGGTTCAAAATGCAGAACGCCAAAGGGGGGTTCACAGGAATAATTTTATTTATGAGCTCTACATTTGAAAGGTTTATTTTTTTTTAATTTAATTAAAAGAGAAAAAAAAATGTTAAACAAATTGTGAATGGTCTTTCTTCCTTTCTCCAGTAACAGATAGAAAAAATCAGGGTTAGAATTCATAGAACAGACAAGGGGCAGTGGCAAATATTTCATATATAGTTTGAACACAGAGAGGATTACGCAGGCACCCTTTGCAAAAAAAAAAAAAGAACTTTTTCTTCTTTGTGCTTTCGGACTTTATGTTTTGAATTGTAGTTTCACTTTCCTATTCGGTATTTATTCTAATGTAAGCTCCACGTGGTAAAAACACGTGATGCAGGAATATATTATCTTGGAGTTGGGCTATTTCCTTTTTTTAGGCGGGGACTCCAAGCAGACAACATGCATGTGTATAACGGAACTGTAGATTTTCTTATTAAATAAAGAGAGTTGCCGGTCCGGTACATGAATAGATCGGTTAGAAAGCAAGGTTTTAATTTAAATTAGATTGATAAGCTTAAATCGAGGGTTCAAAATGCAGAACGCCAAAAAAAAAAGGGGGGGGGGATTTCACAGGGAATAATTTTATTTATGAGCTCTACATTTGAAAAGTTTATTTTTTTTTAAATTTATTTAAAAAAGAGAAAAAAATGTTAAACAAATTGTGAATAGTCTTTCTTCCTTTCTCCAGTAACAGATAGAAAAACTCAGGGTTAGAATTCATAGAACAGACAAGGGGCAGTGGCAAATATTTCATATATAGTTTGAACACAGAGAGGATTACCCAGGCACCCTTCGCAAAAAAAAAACGAACTTTTCTTCTTTGTGCCTTCGGACTTTATGTTTTGAATTGTAGTTTCACTTTCCTATTCGGTATTTATTCTAATGTAAGCTCCACGTGGTAAAAACACGTGATGCAGGAATATATTATCTTGGAGTTAGGCTATTTCCTTCTTTTAGGCGGGGACTCCAAGCAGACAACATGCATGTGTATAACGGAACTGTAGATTTTCTTATTAAATAAAGAGAGTTGCCGGTCCGGTACATGAATAGATCGGTTAGAAAGCAAGGTTTTAATTTAAATTAGATTGATAAGCTTAAATCGAGGGTTCAAAATGCAGAACGCCAAAAAGGGGGTTCACAGGAATAATTTTATTTATGAGCTCTACATTTGAAAAGTTTTTTTTTTTAAATTTAATTAAAAAGAGAAAAAATGTTAAACAAATTGTGAATGGTCTTTCTTCCTTTCTCCAGTAACAGATAGAAAAACTCAGGGTTAGAATTCATAGAACAGACAAGGGCAGTGGCAAATATTTCATATATAGTTTGAACACAGAGAGGATTACCCAGGCACCCTTTGCAAAAAAAAAACGAACTTTTCTTCTTTGTGCCTTCGGACTTTATGTTTTGAATTGTAGTTTCACTTTCCTATTCGGTATTTATTCTAATGTAAGCTCCACGTGGTAAAAAAACACGTGATGCAGGAATATATTATCTTGGAGTTAGGCTATTTCCTTCTTTTAGGCGGCGACTCCAAGCAGACAACATGCATGTGTATAACGGAACTGTAGATTTTCTTATTAAATAAAGAGAGTTGCGGGTCCGCTACATGAATAGATCGGTTAGAAAGCAAGGTTTTAATTTAAATTAGATTGATAAGCTTAAATCGAGGGTTCAAAATGCAGAACGCCAAAAAAAAGGGGGTTCACAGGAATAATTTTATTTATGAGCTCTACATTTGAAAAGTTTTTTTTTTTAAATTTATTAAAAGAGAAAAAATGTTAAACAAATTGTGAATGGTCTTTCTTCCTTTCTCCCGTAACAGATAGAACAACTCAGGGTTAGAATTCATAGAACAGACAAGGGGCAGTGGCAAATAATTCATATATAGTTTGAACACAGAGAGGATTACCCAGGCACCCTTTGCAAAAAAAACGAACTTTTTCTTCTTTGTGCCTTCGGACTTTATGTTTTGAATTGTAGTTTCACTTTCCTATTCGGTATTTATTCTAATGTAAGCTCCACGTGGTAAAAACACGTGATGCAGGAATATATTATCTTGGAGTTAGGCTATTTCCTTCTTTTAGGCGGGGACTCCAAGCAGACAACATGCATGTGTATAACGGAACTGTAGATTTTCTTATTAAATAAAGAGAGTTGCCGGTCCGGTACATGAATAGATCGGTTAGAAAGCAAGGTTTTAATTTTAATTAGATTGGTAAGCTTAAATCGAGGGTTCAAAATGCAGAACGCCAAAAAAAGGGGGATTTCACAGGAATAATTTTATTTATGAGCTCTACATTTGAAAAGTTTATTTTTTTTAAATTTATTTAAAAGAGAAAAAATGTTAAACAAATTGTGAATAATCTTTCTTCCTTTCTCCAGTAACAGATAGAAAAACTCAGGGTTAGAATTCATAGAACAGACAAGGGCAGTGGCAAATATTTCATATATAGTTTGAACACAGAGAGGATTACCCAGGCACCCTTCGCAAAAAAAAAACGAACTTTTTCTTCTTTGTGCCTTCGGACTTTATGTTTTGAATTGTAGTTTCACTTTCCTATTCGGTATTTATTCTAATGTAAGCTCCACGTGGTAAAAACACGTGATGCAGGAATATATTATCTTGGAGTTAGGCTATTTCCTTCTTTTAGGCGGGGACTCCAAGCAGACAACATGCATGTGTATAACGGAACTGTAGATTTTCTTATTAAATAAAGAGAGTTGCCGGTCCGGTACATGAATAGATCGGTTAGAAAGCAAGGTTTTAATTTAAATTAGATTGATAAGCTTAAATCGAGGGTTCAAAATGCAGAACGCCAAAAAAAGGGGGATTTCACAGGAATAATTTTATTTATGAGCTCTACATTTGAAAAGTTTATTTTTTTAAATTTATTTAAAAGAGAAAAAATGTTAAACAAATTGTGAATAATCTTTCTTCCTTTCTCCAGTAACAGATAGAAAAACTCAGGGTTAGAATTCATAGAACAGACAAGGGCAGTGGCAAATATTTCATATATAGTTTGAACACAGAGGATTACCCAGGCACCCTTTGCAAAAAAAAACGAACTTTTTCTTCTTTGTGCCTTCGGACTTTATGTTTTGAATTGTAGTTTCACTTTCCCTATTCGGTATTTATTCTAATGTAAGCTCCACGTGGTAAAAAAACACGTGATGCAGGAATATATTATCTTGGAGTTAGGCTATTTCCTTCTTTTAGGCGGGGACTCCAAGCAGACAACATGCATGTGTATAACGGAACTGTAGATTTTCTTATTAAATAAAGAGAGTTGCGGGTCCGGTACATGAATAGATCGGTTAGAAAGCAAGGTTTTAATTTAAATTAGATTGAGAAGCTTAAATCGAGGGTTCAAAATGCAGAACGCCAAAAAAGGGGGTTCACAGGAATAATTTTATTTATGAGCTCTACATTTGAAAAGTTTTTTTTTTTTAATTTAATTAAAGAGAGAAAAAATGTTAAACAAATTGTGAATGGTCTTTCTTCCTTTCTCCAGTAACAGATAGAAAAACTCAGGGTTAGAATTCATAGAACAGGCAAGGGGCGGTGGCAAATATTTCATATATAGTTTGAACACAGAGAGGATTACCCAGGCACCCTTTGCAAAAAAAACGAACTTTTTCTTCTTTGTGCCTTCGGACTTTATGTTTTGAATTGTAGTTTCACTTTCCCTATTCGGTATTTATTCTAATGTAAGCTCCACGTGGTAAAAAAACACGTGATGCAGGAATATATTATCTTGGAGTTAGGCTATTTCCTTCTTTTAGGCGGGGACTCCAAGCAGACAACATGCATGTGTATAACGGAACTGTAGATTTTCTTATTAAATAAAGAGAGTTGCCGGTCCGGTACATGAATAGATCGGTTAGAAAGCAAGGTTTTAATTTAAATTAGATTGATAAGCTTAAATCGAGGGTTCAAAATGCAGAACGCCAAAAAAAAAGGGGGATTTCACAGGGAATAATTTTATTTATGAGCTCTACATTTGAAAAGTTTATTTTTTTTTAAATTTATTTAAAAAAGAGAAAAAATGTTAAACAAATTGTGAATAGTCTTTCTTCCTTTCTCCAGTAACAGATAGAAAAACTCAGGGTTAGAATTCATAGAACAGACAAGGGGCAGTGGCAAATATTTCATATATAGTTTGAACACAGAGAGGATTACCCAGGCACCCTTTGCAAAAAAAAACGAACTTTTTCTTCTTTGTGCCTTCAGACTTTATGTTTTGAATTGTAGTTTCACTTTCCCTATTCGGTATTTATTCTAATGTAAGCTCCACGTGGTAAAAAAACACGTGATGCAGGAATATATTATCTTGGAGTTAGGCTATTTCCTTCTTTTAGGCGGGGACTCCAAGCAGACAACATGCATGTGTATAACGGAACTGTAGATTTTCTTATTAAATAAAGAGAGTTGCCGGTCCGGTACATGAATAGATCGGTTAGAAAGCAAGGTTTTAATTTAAATTAGATTGATAAGCTTAAATCGAGGGTTCAAAATGCAGAACGCCAAAAAAAAGGGGGGGATTTCACAGGAATAATTTTATTTATGAGCTCTACATTTGAAAAGTTTATTTTTTTTTTTAATAAATTTATTTAAAAAGAGAAAAAATGTTAAACAAATTGTGAATAATCTTTCTTCCTTTCTCCAGTAACAGATAGAAAAACTCAGGGTTAGAATTCATAGAACAGACAAGGGCAGTGGCAAATATTTCATATATAGTTTGAACACAGAGAGGATTACCCAGGCACCCTTCGCAAAAAAAAACGAACTTTTTCTTCTTTGTGCCTTCGGACTTTATGTTTTGAATTGTAGTTTCACTTTCCTATTCGGTATTTATTCTAATGTAAGCTCCACGTGGTAAAAACACGTGATGCAGGAATATATTATCTTGGAGTTAGGCTATTTCCTTCTTTTAGGCGGGGACTCCAAGCAGACAACATGCATGTGTATAACGGAACTGTAGATTTTCTTATTAAATAAAGAGAGTTGCGGGTCCGGTACATGAATAGATCGGTTAGAAAGCAAGGTTTTAATTTAAATTAGATTGAGAAGCTTAAATCGAGGGTTCAAAATGCAGAACGCCAAAAAAAGGGGGGTTCACAGGAATAATTTTATTTATGAGCTCTACATTTGAAAAGTTTTTTTTTTTTAATTTAATTAAAAGAGAGAAAAAAATGTTAAACAAATTGTGAATGGTCTTTCTTCCTTTCTCCCGTAACAGATAGAAAAACTCAGGGTTAGAATTCATAGAACAGACAAGGGCGGTGGCAAATATTTCATATATAGTTTGAACACAGAGAGGATTACCCAGGCACCCTTTGCAAAAAAACGAACTTTTTCTTCTTTGTGCCTTCGGACTTTATGTTTTGAATTGTAGTTTCACTTTCCTATTCGGTATTTATTCTAATGTAAGCTCCACGTGGTAAAAACACGTGATGCAGGAATATATTATCTTGGAGTTAGGCTATTTCCTTCTTTTAGGCGGGGACTCCAAGCAGACAACATGCATGTGTATAACGGAACTGTAGATTTTCTTATTAAATAAAGAGAGTTGCGGGTCCGGTACATGAATAGATCGGTTAGAAAGCAAGGTTTTAATTTAAATTAGATTGATAAGCTTAAATCGAGGGTTCAAAATGCAGAACGCCAAAAAAAAGGGGGATTTCACAGGAATAATTTTATTTATGAGCTCTACATTTGAAAAGTTTTTTTTTTAAATTTATTTAAAAAGAGAAAAAATGTTAAACAAATTGTGAATAATCTTTCTTCCTTTCTCCAGTAACAGATAGAAAAACTCAGGGTTAGAATTCATAGAACAGACAAGGGCAGTGGCAAATATTTCATATATAGTTTGAACACAGAGAGGATTACCCAGGCACCCTTTGCAAAAAAAAACGAACTTTTTCTTCTTTGTGCCTTCGGACTTTATGTTTTGAATTGTAGTTTCACTTTCCTATTCGGTATTTATTCTAATGTAAGCTCCACGTGGTAAAAAAACACGTGATGCAGGAATATATTATCTTGGAGTTAGGCTATTTCCTTCTTTTAGGCGGGGACTCCAAGCAGACAACATGCATGTGTATAACGGAACTGTAGATTTTCTTATTAAATAAAGAGAGTTGCGGGTCCGGTACATGAATAGATCGGTTAGAAAGCAAGGTTTTAATTTAAATTAGATTGAGAAGCTTAAATCGAGGGTTCAAAATGCAGAACGCCAAAAAAAAGGGGGGTTCACAGGAATAATTTTATTTATGAGCTCTACATTTGAAAAGTTTTTTTTTTTAATTTAATTAAAGAGAGAAAAAATGTTAAACAAATTGTGAATGGTCTTTCTTCCTTTCTCCCGTAACAGATAGAAAAACTCAGGGTTAGAATTCATAGAACAGACAAGGGCGGTGGCAAATATTTCATATATAGTTTGAACACAGAGAGGATTACCCAGGCACCCTTTGCAAAAAAACGAACTTTTCTTCTTTGTGCCTTCGGACTTTATGTTTTGAATTGTAGTTTCACTTTCCTATTCGGTATTTATTCTAATGTAAGCTCCACGTGGTAAAAAAACACGTGATGCAGGAATATATTATCTTGGAGTTAGGCTATTTCCTTCTTTTAGGCGGCGACTCCAAGCAGACAACATGCATGTGTATAACGGAACTGTAGATTTTCTTATTAAATAAAGAGAGTTGCGGGTCCGCTACATGAATAGATCGGTTAGAAAGCAAGGTTTTAATTTAAATTAGATTGATAAGCTTAAATCGAGGGTTCAAAATGCAGAACGCCAAAAAAAGGGGGATTTCACAGGAATAATTTTATTTATGAGCTCTACATTTGAAAAGTTTATTTTTTAAAATTTATTTAAAAAGAGAAAAAATGTTAAACAAATTGTGAATGGTCTTTCTTCCTTTCTCCAGTAACAGATAGAAAAACTCAGGGTTAGAATTCATAGAACAGACAAGGGGCAGTGGCAAATATTTCATATATAGTTTGAACACAGAGAGGATTACCCAGGCACCCTTCGCAAAAAAAACGAACTTTTCTTCTTTGTGCCTTCGGACTTTATGTTTTGAATTGTAGTTTCACTTTCCATATTCGGTATTTATTCTAATGTAAGCTCCACGTGGTAAAAAACACGTGATGCAGGAATATATTATCTTGGAGTTAGGCTATTTCCTTCTTTTAGGCGGGGACTCCAAGCAGACAACATGCATGTGTATAACGGAACTGTAGATTTTCTTATTAAATAAAGAGAGTTGCGGGTCCGGTACATGAATAGATCGGTTAGAAAGCAAGGTTTTAATTTAAATTAGATTGATAAGCTTAAATCGAGGGTTCAAAATGCAGAACGCCAAAAAAAGGGGGTTCACAGGAATAATTTTATTTATGAGCTCTACATTTGAAAAGTTTTTTTTTTTAAAATTTAATTAAAAAGAGAAAAAATGTTAAACAAATTGTGAATGGTCTTTCTTCCTTTCTCCAGTAACAGATAGAAAAACTCAGGGTTAGAATTCATAGAACAGACAAGGGCAGTGGCAAATATTTCATATATAGTTTGAACACAGAGAGGATTACCCAGGCACCCTTCGCAAAAAAACGAACTTTTTCTTCTTTGTGCCTTCGGACTTTATGTTTTGAATTGTAGTTTCACTTTCCATATTCGGTATTTATTCTAATGTAAGCTCCACGTGGTAAAAAAACACGTGATGCAGGAATATATTATCTTGGAGTTAGGCTATTTCCTTCTTTTAGGCGGGGACTCCAAGCAGACAACATGCATGTGTATAACGGAACTGTAGATTTTCTTATTAAATAAAGAGAGTTGCCGGTCCGCTACATGAATAGATCGGTTAGAAAGCAAGGTTTTCATTTAAATTAGATTGATAAGCTTAAATCGAGGGTTCAAAATGCAGAACGCCAAAAAAAAAAGGGGGATTTCACAGGAATAATTTTATTTATGAGCTCTACATTTGAAAAGTTTATTTTTTTAAATTTAATTAAAAAGAGAAAAAATGTTAAACAAATTGTGAATGGTCTTTCTTCCTTTCTCCAGTAACAGATAGAAAAACTCAGGGTTAGAATTCATAGAACAGACAAGGGCAGTGGCAAATATTTCATATATAGTTTGAACACAGAGAGGATTACCCAGGCACCCTTCGCAAAAAAAAAACGAACTTTTTCTTCTTTGTGCCTTCGGACTTTATGTTTTGAATTGTAGTTTCACTTTCCATATTCGGTATTTATTCTAATGTAAGCTCCACGTGGTAAAAACACGTGATGCAGGAATATATTATCTTGGAGTTAGGCTATTTCCTTCTTTTAGGCGGGGACTCCAAGCAGACAACATGCATGTGTATAACGGAACTGTAGATTTTCTTATTAAATAAAGAGAGTTGCCGGTCCGGTACATGAATAGATCGGTTAGAAAGCAAGGTTTTAATTTTAATTAGATTGGTAAGCTTAAATCGAGGGTTCAAAATGCAGAACGCCAAAAAGGGGAGGGGGTTACAGGGAATAATTTTATTGATGAGCTCTACATTTGAAAGGTTTATTTTTAAAATTTAATTAAAGAGAGAAAAATGTTAAACATTTGAAAAGTCTTTCTTCCTTTCTCCCATGCCAAGAAATTTAATTTTGCAAAATCCCATAGAGCAAAAAATGTTAAAACAAATGGCTGTGTTCTGTGTAATGCAGGTCATAAATTAATTTGTTCTTCCTTTCTACTCATGGGTGCCGTAGGAGGTCGACTGGACTTTTTAGCGAGGTAACAGATAGAAAAACTCAGGGTTAGAATTCATAAAACAGACAAGGGGCAGTGGCAAATATTTCATATATAGTTTGAACACAGAGAGGATTACCCAGGCACCCTTTGCAAAAAAAAAACGAACTTTTTCTTCTTTGTGCCTTCGGACTTTATGTTTTGAATTGTAGTTTCACTTTCCTATTCGGTATTTATTCTAATGTAAGCTCCACGTGGTAAAAACACGTGATGCAGGAATATATTATCTTGGAGTTAGGCTATTTCCTTCTTTTAGGCGGGGACTCCAAGCAGACAACATGCATGTGTATAACGGAACTGTAGATTTTCTTATTAAATAAAGAGAGTTGCGGGTCCGGTACATGAATAGATCGGTTAGAAAGCAAGGTTTTAATTTAAATTAGATTGAGAAGCTTAAATCGAGGGTTCAAAATGCAGAACGCCAAAAAAAGGGGGGGTGTTCACAGGGAATAATTTTATTGATGAGCTCTACATTTGAAAAGTTTTTTTTTTTAATTTAATTAAAAAGAGAAAAAATGTTAAACAAATTGTGAATGGTCTTTCTTCCTTTCTCCAGTAACAGATAGAAAAACTCAGGGTTAGAATTCATAGAACAGACAAGGGGCGGTGGCAAATATTTCATATATAGTTTGAACACAGAGAGGATTACCCAGGCACCCTTTGCAAAAAAAAACGAACTTTTTCTTCTTTGTGCCTTCGGACTTTATGTTTTGAATTGTAGTTTCACTTTCCCTATTCGGTATTTATTCTAATGTAAGCTCCACGTGGTAAAAAAACACGTGATGCAGGAATATATTATCTTGGAGTTAGGCTATTTCCTTCTTTTAGGCGGGGACTCCAAGCAGACAACATGCATGTGTATAACGGAACTGTAGATTTTCTTATTAAATAAAGAGAGTTGCCGGTCCGGTACATGAATAGATCGGTTAGAAAGCAAGGTTTTAATTTAAATTAGATTGATAAGCTTAAATCGAGGGTTCAAAATGCAGAACGCCAAAAAAAAAAAAAGGGGGGGGGGATTTCACAGGGAATAATTTTATTTATGAGCTCTACATTTGAAAAGTTTATTTTTTTTTAAATTTATTTAAAAAAGAGAAAAAATGTTAAACAAATTGTGAATAGTCTTTCTTCCTTTCTCCAGTAACAGATAGAAAAACTCAGGGTTAGAATTCATAGAACAGACAAGGGGCAGTGGCAAATATTTCATATATAGTTTGAACACAGAGAGGATTACCCAGGCACCCTTTGCAAAAAAAAAACGAACTTTTTCTTCTTTGTGCCTTCGGACTTTATGTTTTGAATTGTAGTTTCACTTTCCCTATTCGGTATTTATTCTAATGTAAGCTCCACGTGGTAAAAACACGTGATGCAGGAATATATTATCTTGGAGTTAGGCTATTTCCTTCTTTTAGGCGGGGACTCCAAGCAGACAACATGCATGTGTATAACGGAACTGTAGATTTTCTTATTAAATAAAGAGAGTTGCCGGTCCGGTACATGAATAGATCGGTTAGAAAGCAAGGTTTTAATTTAAATTAGATTGATAAGCTTAAATCGAGGGTTCAAAATGCAGAACGCCAAAAAAAGGGGGGGTTCACAGGAATAATTTTATTGATGAGCTCTACATATGAAAAGCTTTTTTTTTTTAAATTTAATTAAAAGAGAGAAAAAAAATGTTAAACAAATTGTGAATGGTCTTTCTTCCTTTCTCCAGTAACAGATAGAAAAACTCAGGGTTAGAATTCATAGAACAGACAAGGGGCAGTGGCAAATATTTCATATATAGTTTGAACACAGAGAGGATTACCCAGGCACCCTTTGCAAAAAAAACGAACTTTTTCTTCTTTGTGCCTTCGGACTTTATGTTTTGAATTGTAGTTTCACTTTCCTATTCGGTATTTATTCTAATGTAAGCTCCACGTGGTAAAAACACGTGATGCAGGAATATATTATCTTGGAGTTAGGCTATTTCCTTCTTTTAGGCGGGGACTCCAAGCAGACAACATGCATGTGTATAACGGAACTGTAGATTTTCTTATTAAATAAAGAGAGTTGCCGGTCCGGTACATGAATAGATCGGTTAGAAAGCAAGGTTTTAATTTAAATTAGATTGATAAGCTTAAATCGAGGGTTCAAAATGCAGAACGCCAAAAAAGGGGGGGGTTCACAGGAATAATTTTATTTATGAGCTCTACATTTGAAAAGTTTTTTTTTTTTAAATTTAATTAAAAAGAGAAAAAAATGTTAAACAAATTGTGAATGGTCTTTCTTCCTTTCTCCAGTAACAGATAGAAAAACTCAGGGTTAGAATTCATAGAACAGACAAGGGGCAGTGGCAAATATTTCATATATAGTTTGAACACAGAGAGGATTACCCAGGCACCCTTTGCAAAAAAAAAAACGAACTTTTTCTTGTTTGTGCCTTCGGACTTTATGTTTTGAATTGTAGTTTCACTTTCCTATTCGGTATTTATTCTAATGTAAGCTCCACGTGGTAAAAACACGTGATGCAGGAATATATTATCTTGGAGTTAGGCTATTTCCTTCTTTTAGGCGGGGACTCCAAGCAGACAACATGCATGTGTATAACGGAACTGTAGATTTTCTTATTAAATAAAGAGAGTTGCCGGTCCGGTACATGAATAGATCGGTTAGAAAGCAAGGTTTTAATTTTAATTAGATTGGTAAGCTTAAATCGAGGGTTCAAAATGCAGAACGCCAAAAAAAAAGGGGGTTCACAGGAATAATTTTATTGATGAGCTCTACATTTGAAAAGTTTATTTTTTTTTAAATTTAATTAAAAGAGAGAAAAAAATGTTAAACAAATTGTGAATGGTCTTTCTTCCTTTCTCCAGTAACAGATAGAAAAACTCAGGGTTAGAATTCATAGAACAGACAAGGGCAGTGGCAAATATTTCATATATAGTTTGAACACAGAGAGGATTACCCAGGCACCCTTTGCAAAAAAAAAACGAACTTTTCTTCTTTGTGCCTTCGGACTTTATGTTTTGAATTGTAGTTTCACTTTCCTATTCGGTATTTATTCTAATGTAAGCTCCACGTGGTAAAAAACACGTGATGCAGGAATATATTATCTTGGAGTTAGGCTATTTCCTTCTTTTAGGCGGGGACTCAAGCAGACAACATGCATGTGTATAACGGAACTGTAGATTTTCTTATTAAATAAAGAGAGTTGCCGGTCCGGTACATGAATAGATCGGTTAGAAAGCAAGGTTTTAATTTAAATTAGATTGATAAGCTTAAATCGAGGGTTCAAAATGCAGAACGCCAAAAAAAAAAGGGGGATTTCACAGGAATAATTTTATTTATGAGCTCTACATTTGAAAAGTTTATTTTTTTAAATTTATTTAAAAAGAGAAAAAATGTTAAACAAATTGTGAATAGTCTTTCTTCCTTTCTCCAGTAACAGATAGAAAAACTCAGGGTTAGAATTCATAGAACAGACAAGGGCAGTGGCAAATATTTCATATATAGTTTGAACACAGAGAGGATTACCCAGGCACCCTTTGCAAAAAAAAAACGAACTTTTCTTCTTTGTGCCTTCGGACTTTATGTTTTGAATTGTAGTTTCACTTTCCTATTCGGTATTTATTCTAATGTAAGCTCCACGTGGTAAAAACACGTGATGCAGGAATATATTATCTTGGAGTTAGGCTATTTCCTTCTTTTAGGCGGGGACTCCAAGCAGACAACATGCATGTGTATAACGGAACTGTAGATTTTCTTATTAAATAAAGAGAGTTGCGGGTCCGGTACATGAATAGATCGGTTAGAAAGCAAGGTTTTAATTTAAATTAGATTGAGAAGCTTAAATCGAGGGTTCAAAATGCAGAACGCCAAAAAAGGGGGGTTCACAGGGAATAATTTTATTGATGAGCTCTACATTTGAAAAGTTTTTTTTTTTTTTTTAATTTAATTAAAAGAGAGAAAAAAATGTTAAACAAATTGTGAATGGTCTTTCTTCCTTTCTCCAGTAACAGATAGAAAAACTCAGGGTTAGAATTCATAGAACAGGCAAGGGGCGGTGGCAAATATTTCATATATAGTTTGAACACAGAGAGGATTACCCAGGCACCCTTTGCAAAAAAAACGAACTTTTTCTTCTTTGTGCCTTCGGACTTTATGTTTTGAATTGTAGTTTCACTTTCCCTATTCGGTATTTATTCTAATGTAAGCTCCACGTGGTAAAAAAACACGTGATGCAGGAATATATTATCTTGGAGTTAGGCTATTTCCTTCTTTTAGGCGGGGACTCCAAGCAGACAACATGCATGTGTATAACGGAACTGTAGATTTTCTTATTAAATAAAGAGAGTTGCGGGTCCGGTACATGAATAGATCGGTTAGAAAGCAAGGTTTTAATTTAAATTAGATTGATAAGCTTAAATCGAGGGTTCAAAATGCAGAACGCCAAAAAAAGGGGGGTTCACAGGAATAATTTTATTGATGAGCTCTACATTTGAAAAGTTTATTTTTTTTTAAATTTAATTAAAAGAGAGAAAAAAATGTTAAACAAATTGTGAATGGTCTTTCTTCCTTTCTCCAGTAACAGATAGAAAAACTCAGGGTTAGAATTCATAGAACAGACAAGGGGCAGTGGCAAATATTTCATATATAGTTTGAACACAGAGAGGATTACCCAGGCACCCTTTGCAAAAAAAAACGAACTTTTCTTCTTTGTGCCTTCGGACTTTATGTTTTGAATTGTAGTTTCACTTTCCTATTCGGTATTTATTCTAATGTAAGCTCCACGTGGTAAAAAACACGTGATGCAGGAATATATTATCTTGGAGTTAGGCTATTTCCTTCTTTTAGGCGGGGACTCCAAGCAGACAACATGCATGTGTATAACGGAACTGTAGATTTTCTTATTAAATAAAGAGAGTTGCGGGTCCGGTACATGAATAGATCGGTTAGAAAGCAAGGTTTTAATTTAAATTAGATTGATAAGCTTAAATCGAGGGTTCAAAATGCAGAACGCCAAAAAAAAAAAGGGGGGGGATTTCACAGGGAATAATTTTATTTATGAGCTCTACATTTGAAAAGTTTTTTTTTTTAATTTAATTAAAAGAGAGAAAAAAATGTTAAACAAATTGTGAATGGTCTTTCTTCCTTTCTCCAGTAACAGATAGAAAAACTCAGGGTTAGAATTCATAGAACAGACAAGGGGCAGTGGCAAATATTTCATATATAGTTTGAACACAGAGAGGATTACCCAGGCACCCTTTGCAAAAAAAACGAACTTTTTCTTCTTTGTGCCTTCGGACTTTATGTTTTGAATTGTAGTTTCACTTTCCATATTCGGTATTTATTCTAATGTAAGCTCCACGTGGTAAAAAAACACGTGATGCAGGAATATATTATCTTGGAGTTAGGCTATTTCCTTCTTTTAGGCGGCGACTCCAAGCAGACAACATGCATGTGTATAACGGAACTGTAGATTTTCTTATTAAATAAAGAGAGTTGCGGGTCCGCTACATGAATAGATCGGTTAGAAAGCAAGGTTTTAATTTAAATTAGATTGATAAGCTTAAATCGAGGGTTCAAAATGCAGAACGCCAAAAAAGGGGGGGATTTCACAGGAATAATTTTATTGATGAGCTCTACATTTGAAAAGTTTTTTTTTTTAAAATTTAATTAAAAGAGAAAAAATGTTAAACAAATTGTGAATGGTCTTTCTTCCTTTCTCCCGTAACAGATAGAACAACTCAGGGTTAGAATTCATAGAACAGACAAGGGGCAGTGGCAAATAATTCATATATAGTTTGAACACAGAGAGGATTACCCAGGCACCCTTTGCAAAAAAAACGAACTTTTTCTTCTTTGTGCCTTCGGACTTTATGTTTTGAATTGTAGTTTCACTTTCCATATTCGGTATTTATTCTAATGTAAGCTCCACGTGGTAAAAAAACACGTGATGCAGGAATATATTATCTTGGAGTTAGGCTATTTCCTTCTTTTAGGCGGGGACTCCAAGCAGACAACATGCATGTGTATAACGGAACTGTAGATTTTCTTATTAAATAAAGAGAGTTGCCGGTCCGGTACATGAATAGATCGGTTAGAAAGCAAGGTTTTAATTTAAATTAGATTGATAAGCTTAAATCGAGGGTTCAAAATGCAGAACGCCAAAAAAAAGGGGGTTTTCACAGGGAATAATTTTATTTATGAGCTCTACATTTGAAAAGTTTATTTTTTTTTAAATTTATTTAAAAAAGAGAAAAAAATGTTAAACAAATTGTGAATGGTCTTTCTTCCTTTCTCCAGTAACAGATAGAAAAACTCAGGGTTAGAATTCATACAACAGACAAGGGGCAGTGGCAAATATTTCATATATAGTTTGAACACAGAGAGGATTACCCAGGCACCCTTTGCAAAAACAAAAACGAACTTTTTCTTCTTTGTGCCTTCGGACTTTATGTTTTGAATTGTAGTTTCACTTTCCATATTCGGTATTTATTCTAATGTAAGCTCCACGTGGTAAAAAAACACGTGATGCAGGAATATATTATCTTGGAGTTAGGCTATTTCCTTCTTTTAGGCGGCGACTCCAAGCAGACAACATGCATGTGTATAACGGAACTGTAGATTTTCTTATTAAATAAAGAGAGTTGCGGGTCCGCTACATGAATAGATCGGTTAGAAAGCAAGGTTTTAATTTAAATTAGATTGATAAGCTTAAATCGAGGGTTCAAAATGCAGAACGCCAAAAAAAAGGGGGATTTCACAGGAATAATTTTATTTATGAGCTCTACATTTGAAAAGTTTATTTTTTAAAATTTATTTAAAAAGAGAAAAAATGTTAAACAAATTGTGAATGGTCTTTCTTCCTTTCTCCAGTAACAGATAGAAAAACTCAGGGTTAGAATTCATAGAACAGACAAGGGCAGTGGCAAATATTTCATATATAGTTTGAACACAGAGAGGATTACCCAGGCACCCTTCGCAAAAAAACGAACTTTTTCTTCTTTGTGCCTTCGGACTTTATGTTTTGAATTGTAGTTTCACTTTCCATATTCGGTATTTATTCTAATGTAAGCTCCACGTGGTAAAAAAACACGTGATGCAGGAATATATTATCTTGGAGTTAGGCTATTTCCTTCTTTTAGGCGGGGACTCCAAGCAGACAACATGCATGTGTATAACGGAACTGTAGATTTTCTTATTAAATAAAGAGAGTTGCCGGTCCGGTACATGAATAGATCGGTTAGAAAGCAAGGTTTTAATTTTAATTAGATTGGTAAGCTTAAATCGAGGGTTCAAAATGCAGAACGCCAAAAAAAAAGGGGGGGGGGGGGGGTTACAGGGAATAATTTTATTGATGAGCTCTACATTTGAAAGGTTTATTTTTTTTTTAAATTTAATTAAAAGAGAGAAAAAAATGTTAAACAAATTGTGAATGGTCTTTCTTCCTTTCTCCCGTGAATCAGGATAAATAATGACCTTTCGCAGGTTAGATATCTTCCTTTTAGGGAGCAACCATCCACCAAGAGAACCATTTTAGAAAACTTTTGCCCTGGAATATCATATAAACTGTGAGCTATATACTCCATATACAGGTGTTACTTGAATGTTGAAATGTTGGTACAAACAAATGAAACTTTCGCAATTGGGAAACTGAAATTGTCACTTCTGTCGTAAAATTTAGTCCTCAAAAGACCCTCATTGGCAATGATAATAGTTTGGTATTCATATCTTTAAAATTAATCTTTATCAACATGATCAAGTTGTATAACATTAAAGCACATCATATACTGAAATGTGGACATAATGTAAGGCTATCTGCACGTCACATCATGTCAAGTGGACTTCATATAATGACAATTGCACATCATATAATGACAAGTGCACCTCATATAATGTCGCTTCCACCTCATATAAAGATATAATAACACCATATAATTGAAAAATCACATCATAAAATGAAAATAAACTTGAAGCGAGTTTTTGCGTCCAATACTATACAATGAAGTGAGCGGATGCTTGGTGTTAGAAACAGATTTCACATATTTTTTTAGATACAGGTAAAACAGTATAATAAAATCATTTTTAGATTACAAAGCCTTGATGGCTTTCAACACCTTTTCTTCGTACCGTGCTGCATGTGCTTTTCAGAGAAAAATTCAAAAAAGCCTACAAGTCTATTCCTCCAGGTTATCGTGCCATCAAAACCAATATAGTAGAATGCACGCCTTGCAAGTTAGAATCATTATTTTTTACAGATTTTCCCTCAAGTTCAGTGGCCGTCTGTAAAGTAAAGAAAAGATTGGATGAAATTTAAGGATTCAGAACGTAACAGAACAGACAGATAAAAATAAGGGAATCATAGACTATTCATTTAAAAAAAAATAGTGAGTATTTAGTTCTTGCTACATTTTATTACACCATCACAAGTAAATAAAAAGTCATTACAAGTAAGGACCCGGACTCTGGACTATTTACTGGAATTAAATGATTGTATATATAAATATGAATTTTCATTTATAGTGTGTACTTATTTTGTACTTGTCACAAACTTACTGTTTAAAATTCATATGACAATAAATATTTGAAATTAAATTATTGTAACTGAACATGCCTTTCATTTTTTTTATTATGGATGTTTATTTGAATATTAATACATTTTTTCTTTTATCTTTAATGTTTTAATCTAAAAGAAAATTTAATATTTGACATTGTCAATTAGACATACGTATTCATTAACTGAAGTAATCTGCTTGTCATTATTTGGTTTTGTTATTTCCATTTGAATATAAAATACATTTCTTAAAGAAATTCTCTTTGATCGCCGATCGACATTTTTTACGCTACCAAAACTTGTCAGTTATAGCCAGACATCATTATGAATTTGATTGCCTATAATGATCTGTTTACAGTTCTAATTTTTTTGAATGTACAATCGTTGTTAACTAGAATTAGTTGTTTCAATCACAATTACTACTTCAATCATTCTTGATCATTACACGTGCATACGATGGAATAGGACGAAACATTGTACTATTTAGTTTTAAAATTAAATAGTCCTTTATAAAAAAATGTGTTGAGATTTCAAAATCATTACTGTGGTGACAGGATGCGGTCATTTTGCGTTTCCGCCTATGACAATTTCCTTAATTTCTGCTCTGCTAATTTTGTGAACTTAAACAACTGCTAACTACACACATAAGACGTCGACAATTCAAGCCTAGTAAAATCTAGATTTTGAAATGTGGACGTCCTGTCTAATTCAGAGTCAAAACTCGGCTAAAACTAGGTAAAAAAAAAGTTTGTGGTAGGTTCGACAAAGTGCTACCTATGTGATTTCCTTTGTCTCTAAATGATCATAAAATGTCAAACGACCAACAAAGATGACCAATTGACTGAAAATATGATTGCTGTCAATACAATAATTATAACAGACTATTCAGCTTTTAATTTATGCAATATCATCGTATAATGATCCATAATTGTTGAAAAGTTAAATTATACACTCAGAAACGTTTTCAATTGGACAAAGAACATAATTTGTTTATACATCAAGAAATAATGTTTCAACTTTCATTCCACTATTTGTTTATAGTAGTGAAGTTTTTGCAACTTTCAAAATAAAGGAAATAAAATTCTAGGTCGACTACAAATCCCAAAAAATGCAACTTGTTTTATACCTGGTGATTTATTTCTAGAATAATGTGCCTAACATGAGTATAGTATCCTGAAATTGTTTCTTTTAGGTTGAACTATGCAAAGTTAATTTTTGTTTACTTTACTGTTTTAGGATATTTTTTTACTAGATTACACTATGGCGGCGCGGGACGATTGCTCTTTTCGATAGGACGTGTGCGCTTTGATTTTTAGGACAATTGCTATTTTTCTATAGGACATTTGCGCTTTAATTTTTAGGACGTTTGCGATTTTACTGTAGGACATTTGCGCTTTATCAATATAACATTTAAGTTAACATGGGTAAAAGTTTGAAAATGATTTAATATTCAAAACACAGCACATTCATATGTTTATATACAGCTAAAAGTTGTCTTTCATTCTTTGGTTGCTGGGTTACTTTACGACTGATCAATACCATACAGATTTTTTTTTAATGTTTAATTTCAATATTAAGTCTATGATTATCTAGAACACTAAATTTGTATTATTCAGTAAATGAAAAGAAAAAGTAGCATCTTTTATTTAAAAATCAACTCTAGTATGTTTATTTTGTAAAATCAAAGAATCTGCATACAATGATTTTTAAAGTTGTACTAATAAAATTCTATTTATTACGGCCTGTTACTAACGAAGCAAAATAATTTTGAGTTTTCGAAAAGATAAGTTAATACTTATTTTAAACAGAGATAAATGCATATGATTATGAGATTTTACTGAATCTTTCAAATTCGGTCTTAACAAATGAAACAAGCATAGATAAACTATGATGAAAGAGTTCCCAGGAATTTCTAGGCATTAGATTGAACACAAGAGGAATATAGTTTCCATTGTTGAATCCACGAATGGTATATAACGCAACTTAAAGAATGTAACTTTATACGTATATGTACCTATGAGTAGGAACTATTTTATTGCAAATATGTACTATGTTCTTTTTGACCGGTCCTGAGTTGGTGGTGTTACATCTTACAACGTCTACCCGAATTATTTGCCCTATTCATAGTTTTTTTCCCTGCCAAGTTATCTAACACATTTTTCTATGCATGTGCCCCGTTGTTGTCTAAATGATGGTATTGTTGGTAGAAATAAGAAGATGTGGTATGAGTGCCAATGAGACAACTCTCCGGCCTTCAACACGGAGCCTTGCATGGCTCACACCGAACAGCAAGCTATAAAGGGCCCCAAATGAATAGTGTAAAACAATTCAAACAGGAAAACCAACGGTCTAATCTATATAAAAAACGAGAAACGAGAAACACTTATGAACCACATCAATAAACGACAACCACTGAACAACAGGTTCCTGACTTAGGACAGGTGCAAACAAATGCAGCGGGTTTAAACGTTTTAACAGGCGTCAACCTTCACCCTAACCTGAAACAGTAGTGTAACATTACAACATAGAAAGACACACTATAAAATATCAATTGAAATGGCTTAACTCGATTAAAAGACATATTAACAAAAACAAGTAAACATACACTGAACGAATAAATTTGATCTATGACACAATATAAATACAATATTAATAAAAAAGGGGATGTAAAACAATGTCAAAAAGACAACTATAACCTGGGACAAAATGGCGTTAAATAAAATAACGTACACAGGTAAATTTAAATATTGTAATTTTGTTGTTAGGAGTACGGAAATAAATTTTTGTTCATAGTACGAGTACAGAAGTGAAAATTTATCGTCATGCTAAATACTTAAACAGAAAATCAGTATATATGCACAGTAAAAAAACACAAAAAAAAAACAACAAAAGAACAATGCTTTAATTGCTGTTCTTCATTTCAAAGTCACAGCGAGGCCTTCAAAACGGAGCAAAAATTCTCACCTCACTGCACGTTCAAGACGGCCCCTAGCACCGGTTGAACGGAATTCCTTGCAAACTGACGACCATGTCACAACTGTGAATTGAAGATCACACGAAAAAGGAAAGTATGTTAGATACACTTACTGGAAATGTGATGATATGATTGAAGCTTTAAATCATATATGTACGTTTCGGCGATAAAGTATATCGACAGGTAGTAGGTATTCCTATGGTGCACGCTTCATTGTGATTGTCGGGCTAAATTATGACAGTAAATGTTTGACTTCTATGCAAGATTTATCTTATTGATATTACTCCATGGCTTTGTTCTTCAATTCACAGTTGTGACGTGATCGTCAGTTTGCAAGGAATTCCGTTACAACCGGTGCTAGGGGCCGTCTTAAACATGCAGTGAGGCGAGAGTTATGTTCCGTTTTTAAACCTCACTGTGACTTTGAGATGAAGAACAGCAATTAAAGCATTGTTCCTTTGTTGTTTTTTTTGCTTTTGTTTTTTGCTGTGCATGTATACTTATTTTCTGTCATGGATGGATACCCCGTATCCTGTCTTTTTTTTTTGTATTGATGAAATCATAATACACTAGAACTATGTATAATAGGCACTGTTTAGATGAGTGTAAAACGTGTTTGTGTAAGCTCGCCGAAGATCATGAGGACCAATCAGTCTACATATACAACTTGACATGTTCATTAATAGATAATTATCCTCAGTTTCTATTTAGAAGGGGCTTCCTGCGCATTAGTCTTGTAAACAAATGATCCTAGCAATATACCACACATCGTGAACTTATACGACGTCTTACTTAGTTATGTTATAGTTCTTTTACTGACTTTTTTTTTTTTTTAATTTTTGAATTTAAAATTTATATGTGCTGTGCGCATGTCGAATTAGACCTTTTTTATTTCGACTTGAAAAAGGGGTAGAAAATACCAAGGAGCAAGGTTTTTACGTGAATACTGTGTCTAACATAGGTATAGAATCCTGCAGTTTTTCTTTTATGTTATATTACAAAGATGTTCTGTATAACCATTAATAATTTGGAATTTTTGTTTTCTAATTACATTTTGACGAACACTAATCACTTATTGTTGAAATTTTTGAGACACGTGAACGTTAAGAGCTTTACATGTAATATGTATGTATTTTTTTTTTTCTATTGATGAATATCGCATGTTTTCCACGAGATATTTTTAGATCCATTTTTGTTGCTGTCCGATTGCAAATATCCCTTTGATATGTCTTACTGAAAGAACCCATAGGGTGACTGGCGAATAGATATATGTTCACAAAGGTCTTCTTCCGACCGGCAATAAAACCCTTGCCAAATTGGGGCGTCCGTTTGAGTGTGCGGGATGTGCAAGTACGCCACCACGTCCGACGTTAAATCCGATGCCGCGTGAAGAGAGTACCACGCTCTCTTCACATTAAGAACCCTTGCAACAACTCTGAGCGGTCCGTAGGTGGCCTATTGCAAGGCAAAATGTCTGTCCCTATCCAATATATGTACCCTAATTTTTCAGTAGCATTCCAAATTTCACCGAACGTCATCCCAGACGGCCTCAGTTACCGGACCTACCTATTGTATTTATTGTTAATCTGTTCTCGCCCTGAACATGCATGACATCTTTGCCACTGGATGTTAACCAACCAACAATCAATCAATCAATCTTACTGACGGACGGGATAGGTTCAGTTACATAAAACAACGGCAGGAAGAACACCACCGGGGTTAAATTCAATATATATATATTTCTATGACAAATAACTGTCTAATTGATTTTCAATTTCATACCTAACAAAACATAGCAAAATAATGCGCTAATAAATATCCCTCCTTCTACTTGTTGCTTCCACGGTGCGAAGCTATTGGTTTCATACGATATTCACGCCATCTTTACTGGTTTTAACTTGCTTTAAAATGTCGCGTCAAATTCATATTAATAAATAAGCCTAGGCAGTTAATTTTGATTAATTGGTAATGTTGAAGTGATACGGATAAATGAATGCTCAATTTGTAATTGCTTCCCACCACTGTGTAAAGCTATTAGTTTCATTCGATGTTCACGCCATCTTGAAATTATTACTTAACAAATTTCAGTTTTGATTAGGTGGCGGATCCAGCCATTTTTAAAAGGGGGGTTCCAACCATATATCCCCATTCAAAAGCATTGATCGCCAACAAAAGGGGGGTTCAACCCCAACCCCCCCCCCCCGGATCCGCCACTGGTGGCTTTGGTTCTATTGGCTACATTGAAATATAGACATATGTACCAGACAGCAGGAAATATCAAATGCTGTACATGTTGACGTAATTCATGATAGTGCGAAGCACTTCATACCTTTTTAGAAAGGTTAAACTTGTGCTTTATAGATTGATAAGTTATTCGTGTAACCTCGCCGAATTCAAGATCGGAAACAAAATGTTATTTGATAGGTCATTATTTATAGTTTCCATTTAAGAAAATTTCCTGCACATTAATCTTATAAACAAAGCATTCATTCTAATGAAACTTGCCATATACCACGCATCGTAAACAATGCGACTTCCTCTTATCTCGGAAATTATCCATCATTTGATATCATTAATAAATGGTTCTTCTTCTTTTATATGTGTATGCATTCAAGGAAGTCTTCCACAGATTAATCATAAAAAGTCATTGGAATTGTAAAAGGATATATACTAAAACGCATAAGGCACCAGAAAATAAACTGCAAACACGAGTAAAATGTTAGTTTCCCTCTGTGTCATAATGGTACTTGTATTATTGAATGTTAGTTTCCCTCTGTGTCATAATGGTACTTGTATTATTGAATGTTAGTTTCCCTCTGTGTCATGATGGTACTTGTATTATTGAATGTTAGTTTCCCTCTGTGTCATAATGGTACTTGTATTATTGAATGTTAGTTTCCCTCTGTGTCATAATGGTACTTGTATTATTGAATGTTACTTGTATTATTGAATGTTATTTCTGTGTCATGATGGTACTTGTATTATTGAATGTTAGTTTCCCTCTGTGTCATAATGGTACTTGTATTATTGAATGTTAGTTTCTCTCTGTGTCATAATGGTACTTGTATTATTGAATGTTAGTTTCCCTCTGTGTCATAATGGTACTTGAATATTATTGAATGTTATTGAATGTTAGTTTCCCTCTGTGTCATGATGGTACTTGTATTATTGAAAGTTAGTTTCCCTCTGTGTCATAATGGTACTTGTATTATTGAATGTTAGTTTCCCTCTGTGTCATGATGGTACTTGTATTATTGAATGTTAGTTTCCCTCTGTGTCATAATGGTACTTGTATTATTGAATGTTAGTTTCTCTCTGTGTCATAATGGTACTTGTATTATTGAATGTTAGTTTCCCTCTGTGTCATAATGGTACTTGTATTATTGAAAGTTAGTTTCCTTCTGATTGGAATTGTAAAAAAGGATATGCACTAAAACGCATAAGGCACCAGAAAATAAAACTGCAAATACGAGTAAAATGTAAGTGTCCCCCCTGTGTCATAATGGTACTTGTATTATTGACATCTTAGTAATACCTATACAACCAAGATTTTCCATTTATATTATACTTTTGAACAGTTTAATCTACCAAAAAAAATTACTTTCTCCAAAATCATTTACTTGCAAATGTATACTATAATCTACAAAAAATATGTCGTTTAATAATTGGACAATGTTACGCTCCGCCAGTCACTTACCGGGCATATCATGTTACCCATGTCCTTCATTTTCAAATCCAACCGTTTCCTTATTTCTTTATGCCTGTAAATATCGAGATTTTTTTTAATAGAAAAGAAAGGATATGGGGTATTGTGTTTGTACATGTATTTAGCAATCCGATTGTTTGGATTTTATACTAATAAAATATCTTATCTTAACTTATCAGAGCTTGAGTTTCGTTTCAGATGGCCTATTAAACCCGAAATAACTATCCAGTTTCATAAAAAAATTGTACGGACTTTTTTTTTATATAGTGCGCTTAACATATATGAATTGGCAGCGGTCCGGGGCACTGGTATTGCCTCGAGACAACTTGTTTTCGATATAAATTGTAGAATCACGATCTGAAATCAGTAAGAAGTCTTACAATAATGTCCTATTTTGTTTTCATTTTTTGTTATTAAATCTTTCTTTGATCACTCTGTAATGATGGCTAATGACAAATTTAATATTCAAGAATAAACAAAATCTACAATACTCAGATTGGAACACGATATACTAAACATAAATGTATTGTCTGTCCTAAGTACATTTTATAGTTAGACATTAAACAAGACAAACTACAAAAAACTTTTAAAATATTGTACATACTTTCCTCATTGTTCTTATCATCCCACCCTTATTTTATAATAATATTTAATCTACAATCAGTATTGTTAAAATCATTGACACCGAAGAAGGCTATTTGTTAAGCCGAAATATTTGTCAA